>CM056726.1:59277547-60527547 GCA_029844215.1 Przewalskia tangutica
GTACCCATTACTTACGAATGAGGTCTCCCAAAATTCATATCAATTCAATTAAGTCAAGTCTCTTACCTTTTAAGATCAAGTCTCTTAACTTCTAAAATTAATAAACCATTCTTTTTATCTCTCTTAAGTCGTTATACCTATCTTCCCATAAAGCTAGTATAACTCTTAAGCTTTTAAAACCAAGCATTACTCTTCTTTCAAAAAGGTTTCTTAATTCTTTGGAATACTTCAAGATTCTTATTATTCAGGCTTAAGTCAAAAGACATTGTCGTACAACTACGTTCAGTTAACACACGTACGTCTACCGTACTATATATATTCTTTTAAAATACTTCCAGATTCTTATTATTCAGGCTTAAGTCAAAGGACATTGCCGTAAAACTACATTCAGTTAACACACGTACGTCTACCGTACTATATATATATTCTTTTAAAATATCATGCTCAAGAGGATAGGAAGAATCACATACCTCGCGACGATTATCGACTATTTGCAAATAGTTCCAAAGTACCGTAATCCTGCTAGCCTTTTTCACTTCTTCGAGTAGAATACGCTACTCGCAGTACTTCACCCTATAATGGTCATACAAGTCTATCAACGTCTATACTACTCTGTAAAATAATTCTAGATACAGATTCCTTTATTCTACGGAAAATTGGGCAGCACTTCCCTACCCGCCAAACTACACAAGTCTACTGTAAATACAGTCCTATGTAAGTACAGTTCAGTCTTCTTCTTTAATATTCTTCTGATATGATATCAATTCAATTCTCTTCTTTAATATCCTTCTATGTATCTTATATTCATCTCTATACTACTACAGTATGTAATTTCCAATTACAATAGAAGGACAGTAGTATTTACCTCGATAAGCCCAAAATTATCCAAGTTTAATGTCGATCCTGAGCAACGTTTAGCTCCTAATCTGAACGCTCCAATTCGCTCCCAGAAACCCTTAGAAGTTCTACACAAATGTCACGACCCGTTCCGGGGCCCGTGACTGGTGCCTTACCGGGGCACCCAAGTAGTCATACATCAGAGTAACCAGCGGAATATAAAACAAGACAGGAAACAGTTTAAAACAATAAGACATACGCTTTATCTCGATGAAAAGCTTGCCTTTCGGCATAATATAAATAACTCAAGTTTTGCGATACATCCCAACCGCATAATAGTACTACAGCACTTAAGGAAGTAAACAACTATGGCGGACAGGCCCGCCATACCCTCGATCATAAAACTATCTACAATACAGGAGATCATACCCAAAGTAGAGCCTCCGAGAAGATGGAGCTCGACACCAACGCAAAGATCCTAAGGATGTGGATCTAGCACCGCTGCCTTACCATGCAGATTGAACGCAGCCCCAAGGAGGTCGATAACAGTACCAAGTATGTGAAACTATAAAGTACTTTAAAATGAAATCAAAGTATTTAAAACCTTTTCACAAATACAATCGGTTCAATTGCACATAGTGCCACATCACAAACAACAACGAGAATAGAAAGATCAGAATAGTCTATTCTAGGCCGCGAATGATCGAGCAAGGCCAATCGCCCATAGTATCATTCTCGTGCGTGCCTAGTCCTCGACTTTCGCACCCGCATAGTCACACATAGACCCGCATGAGGTAGCCCTCGCGACGGGGCAGCTAACCCCAGATCCGCCTAGGCTCCCGCACCGCATAGCCTCAAAAGACCGCGTAGTCTCAACGGACGCATAGGAATCCCCGTGATCGTGCTAGACGCCGAATGATCAATCACGAGCATACCGCTGCTCGCATAGTCTCACAGACCGCATAGCCGTATAGACCAAGATCGTGCGGGCAAGCCCTGTATAATAGTCAAGGGTAGGTGATACAAGAATGAGATAACGGACTTACGGTTAGCAACGTAAGCACAAAGAAGAATGACCCTTACACAAAGATTACTAACACAGTAGCATCATGATATGTCTACTTATCAAACAATCTTACCACACTTAACAGATCAATACAAGGCCTTTATAAACAAACAAGTAAACAGCCTTTTTATCATTCTTAAGTTGTTATACCTAACTTCCCATAAAGCTAGCATAACTCTTAAGCTTTTGTTTTAAAACCGATATTTATCTTCCGTTAAAAATGATTCATATTCTTTTGAAATGTTTTCGCCTTATTATTCGAGCTTAAGCGTGAGGCATTGCCGTAAGTATTATTCGATTAACACTTGCGTCTACCGCATTATATATATATATATTGTAAAATATCATGCTTAGCGTAATCACATACCTTCTTAGCGAAACCACCGCCAAGTCAATATGTCGCAAGAGAGTCAGCCTATAATAGTCACAAATATCTATCAAAGACTACTCTGAGGGTCATTCTAAACAGAGGGTTCACAATTCTACGGAAAGTCGGGCAGCACAACCCTACCCGGTGAGCTATATAAGTCTCATCAGAAACAAATTCCCATGTGAGTACAAATGTGATTATTCTTCTTTAAAACCTTCATCTGGTAATAGTTCAATTCTTTTCTCGTGATATTCTTCTAAGTATTTATACTTATCCTTATACTACAACTGTAAGTATTCTCTAATTCAAAAGAGGGTTAGGATTATTACCTCGGTAAGCCCACTACTATCCTAGATCAAGTCGCGCCTGAGCCAGGTTAAGCTCCTAAGTTGTCAGACGCCCAGAGTCTAAGAAACCTTGAAGTTCTTCACAACTTCTACCAAAGACTAAGGGATTTGGGCTAGGGTATTTTGGGCATTATAACGATACTAGAAGACAACTTTTCTACCAAGGGAGTGGGGGTAGATTTCGGCTAGGCTAGGGGGTTAGGCCTCGCCAAACTCATGGGAGGGAAGGGGTGTTGGACGAAAAGCTCACAAAGGGAGAGGAGGATTTTTCAAGACTTGGAAGATTTGTGGATGAAGAACTCTTCATCTAAAGGGGGGTATTTATAGGTCAAGAAGTGGCCAACCAATGGCCAAGATTAAGACAAGTGCAAGGCAAGTGTAGGGTGAGGATTAACTATACACAAATATCCTACCAACTCCTTGACTTGTGCACAAGGCACAAAAAAACGTGCCAAGGCTCTTCAATTCGTCCAAATGGACGATTCAAGTCCACCAATGGGAGGGTGCCAAGTGTTGCCCTCCCGTTGGTCCAAAATGTTTCGTCTCTCGGAAAAATCCGCAAAAATTAGAAATGGCATAGCCGGAATTTTCCCTACGAAAGCTGTGGAAACGTTTCGTCGGAAAACGATTCTTTAAGCGAGTTGTGTACAAAAAAAACGTCCAAGGCTAACTTTAAAGCCAAACTTTTTGTACGTATTCCCTTACGTACATACTCTGGAAATACGGGGTATAACATTCTCCCCTCCTTAGAAACATTCGTCCCGAATGTTCCTTCTCAAGACAGTTATCGAAGAAGCTTAAACAGTTAGCAAATGCCACACGCGGCCACAAAACAACACTTAGGCATAAATGATAATGGAAATTTACAAGTAGGAAAGTGAATTACCTGGAGGTGTGGGGAATAGGTGAGGATACTTCTGCCTCATGTCCTCCTCGGCTTCCCACGTCATCTCCTCCCTGAGCTCGTTCCGCCACAAGACTTTGTGGAAGCCACGCCCTTCGTCCGCAGACGCCTAACTTTGACGATCGACTATCGCTATGGAATCTCCTCATACGATAACCCCGGTCACTGGACATCGTCAATCGGGTGTACCCTAGATGGATCCCGATACATCTCCTCAAAGATAGATACGTGAAACACCGGATGCACGCCTCCGGATCGGACGGCAGATCCAACTCGTGAGCAACCTTGCCTACCTGCGGACAATCGAAACGCCCAATGTACCTTGGTGAGTTTCTTCTTCCCGAATCTCATCACACCCATGGGTGACACCTTTAGGAAAACCCAATCATGAACCTCGAACTCAAGATGCCGACGACGATGATCTCCATACGACTTACATGCCGACTCGAAATGTCGATAGCCGCCTCGGATAAGCTTCACCTTATCCATCGCTGCACCAAATCTGGTCCCACTAGTGCACCTCGCCCACATCGAACCAACCTATAGGCGAACTGCACTTCCTCCCATACAAGGCCTCATAAGGCGCCATCTGAATACAGGAGAGCTAGCTATTAATATATGCGAACTCAACTAGAGGCAAATGATCCTCCCAACTACCATCGAAGTCAATAACACGGGCTCGCAGATATCCTCAAGAGTCGGATAGTGCGCTCTGCTGTCCGTGCATGCGTGGATGAAATGCGATCTCGTGCTCACTGCGTCCTAAACCCCTCGAAGGACCTCCGAAGTTAGCCGTGGCGGGCTCCTGCATGCGATATGATCGGGTGGGGACTCCATGCGATCGACGATCTCTCGGATGTAAAGTCCGCATAATCCTCAGAAAAAGTCGTCCGGACGGGAAGAAAGTGGGCTGATTTCGTCGACCGTCGACGATAACCCATATAGAATCATGTCTCCTCCGAGTGCGAGGTAATCCCGATGAAGTCCATGTTGATTACCTCCCACTTCCGGTCGGGATCTCAATCGTGCGTAACAAACCACCGTGCCTCCGTGCTCTACCTTCACCTGCGACAACACGGGCGAGCTACGAACTCGCAACGTCCTCTTCAAGCCATCCCACCAATACACCGATCTAAGGTCGTGGTACATCTTAGTCGACCGGATGGATAGAGTAACGCGTCTTTGTGTGCTTCCCGAACCTCGCGAAGTCACGAAACATCTGGAACACATGCGCCCTCAAACCTTAGCTCCCATCGGTGCTACTCGAAAGGACCTTGCCCTCACGAAGAGTCAGATCACGATATCGAATCAAAGTGGATCCTCGATCGTTGCCTCTTCACCTCTCGATGATGGAAGACTCGGCAACCTCACGAACTCTAACCCCACCGCTATCGTAATCAATCAAACGGACACCAAGGCTCGCTAATCGATGCAAATCACGAACCATGTCCTCCTCTCTAGCCACATCCGATAGGCTCCCATCGACTACGACTAAGAGCATCGCCACAACATTGGCCTTCCCGGGTGGTACAGATATCAACATCGTAATCCTTAAGCAACTCTAACCACCGTCTCGCCGTAAGTTCGGCTCCTCGGTGAAGATATACCGGAGGCTCTTGTGGTGCGTATAAATATCCACGTGAACCCCATACAAATAGTGCCTCGGATCTTCAAAGCGTGAATCACGGCGCGACTCCAAATCATGGGTGGGGTAGTTCCTCGTGTTTCTTCACCGTCGGGATGCATATGCTATAACTCGCCATGCTGCATCAACACACATCCCAACCCGATGCCCGACGATCACAATACACCACATAACCGTCTGGACCTCGGAAGAGTAAGAACGGGCGGTCGTCAATCTCTCTTTCAAGAATCGAAACCACGCTCACTGACATCACCCACCAAACTTGGTGTATTCTGATGAGACTTGTGTAGTAATGCCGTGGAGTAAATTGTACCCGGTAGGGTTCGATGTATAACCCCCCCCCCCGGGTTGGGTTGGTAGCCGGCCTCGATAGCGGAGGAGATTTCTGTTGTTGCGGGGAGGTCTTTGAATTTTCTGTAGAATATTCTACGATTAGACCTAAATGTTAATAAGCGCCTTGTGGCCTTATAGGTTGAAGTACTACGTGTGGCGCGATCTACTTGGCTTAAGGAGTAGCCGACGTTTGGAAGTACTTGGAGCGTTTTGCTATTAGTCGATACTCGTCGCGAGGTATGTGAACCTCTTCCTATCTCTTCTAGCATGATATGTGTGAACTATGTAGTACGGTAGACGTACATGTGCTAAATGTATTTGATTGGTTTAAAACATAAAGTGTTATAACGGCTTTATGGGAAGTCGATTATAAATGACTTTATGTTGGTAAGAAAATACTTGTGGTTTTAAAAGGTAATCGATTTGAACTATAAGCGGCTTGTTATGTGTTAATAGAGAACTTGAAGTAATACTTGGTTTTGAAAACTTAAGAGTTATACTAGCTTTATGGGAAGTTAGGTATAACGGCTTAAGAATGTTTCTTGATTTGAAATCGAATGTGTATCGACAAACCACTGCGGCGTTAATAAAGGAAAATGTTTTGAATAATTAAGTATTATTAAAACCGAGAGAAACTTCCATCTGCATAGAAGCTAAGATGAGACAAAATGATATTTCCTAGATCATGGCTGCTGTAATAAGATTGTTATAAACAAGAATATCCTTCTCACATATAAGGCTTATGTTTCTCAGATAGTTTAAAAGAGAATTATATTCTTAAATGAATAAGACTATGAACTACAAAACCTTCTAAGATAAGAAACGTGAACATTGGAAATTAGGCAAACTTGAACATTGGAAAAGAATGTTACTACTTGATATTACAAAGAGAAGTAATTGATTTACTTTAAAAGATAGTCACTCTATTTTTATACTACGGGTATTGTGTGACATTGTGAAAGTAACGTATCTTTTAAAGAGTTAATGTATGAAGTACTTTGGGGATAAAACCCCGAACTTGTGGGCATATAATAGAAAGTACCTTGTGTGTATGACTTGATTGTGTTGGTTTGTGATAGCCTTGTAATACTTTCTTGTTGATTGATAAGTAAACATGCTAGGATGCTACGTGTGTTAGTATCTTGTGATGTTTGTGTAAAGGGGTTTTCCTTTGTTGTGCTTATGTTGTTTAACGATAAGTCGTTATGTTAGTATTTTACATCACTCATCTCTTGAGATGATTCCGGTTGCGCCTCCGATGCGGGTAGACTCAAAGTGGTCGATGGACCTATGATTCGAGAATACCTCATGCAGTCCTGTGGGCTATCGCGAGCTACGAGAGTTCCGTGTTAGTGTCGTCCTTTATGGGCATGCGGTCCGTGGCCATGCGGACTGCGAAGTCGGGGCGATCTTGGGAGTAGCTACCCTCGATGCGGGAATACCTCATGCGGGCGATGAGATTGGCCTATGCGGTCTGCGGGAAGTTCGAGACTAGACGCGCGCATTAGATCTGCGGGCAAGTGGCGGCTTTGATCATGTGACGGTCAGACAGATCTTATGATACGATTCATGACCTTGTTGGTACGTGGGTGTTAGTAGTCGGCTATGCCTTCGTACTTACCGTGCGGTGTTATTATGCACAGGTGGGACACGGTGTTCATGTGTGTTCCTTGGTGCTTTTATATCATAAAGCTGGCGGTGAGGAAGGTATTCCACGGGCATGATTGATGTTGTGGGCGTGAGACCCATTGTTATGTTTGAGTGATGACTTTGAGGCGTGAGTCACGACTTGATATGACCGCTTGTTTATTATTGTGAATCGTAGTTTTGTTATCATACATGTCTCCGCTTTATATAGACTACTATGATTCCATTTACGATATTTTGATTTCACATACTCTGTTGTCTTGACCTCCTTCGGGGCTGCGTTCATCTTTGCAGTTGAGGTACACCGATCGTTGATCCTAGCTCTCGAGTCACGGTTTGCCGTTGGGAAGCTCCGTTTCTCGGAGGCTTATCGGTGGTATAGTCCCTGTCGTAGTAAGTGTTTACATTCGGGGTTTGGCGGGGCCCCGTCGCCATGGTTGTCATATCATTCGTAGAGGTGCAGAAATCTTGTTGTGGCGGGGTTTGTAAAAGGATTAAACTGCTCATGTTGAAAAAGTTGTCATTTATATATATGCCGAAAGGCAAGTTTTTCTCAGTTATTGTTTCATATTTCATATTATGTCTTGTATCGCTTTATGTTCCGATTACTCGATGTTGTATCACTAGGGTGCCGGTAAGGCACTATCCACGAGCTTAATCGGTCGTGACAAAAGTGGTATCGAGCGATTAATCCTCGGAAAGTGTCTGAGCCGTATCAGATCCAGGAGTCTTGATTATCGGTGTGTTGTGCACCACACCAATAATCGTGAGGCTATAGGATATTTTAGGATTGGTTTCTATTCTTCTCACTCGAGATCGTGCCTTAGAGCCGTGTTGTAAGTTGGACCTCTAACGTATTTCTTTCCCCTTACCGCTATGCCTCGCGTAGGCAACCCGCCCAGGGAGGCAAGGCGGCCGAGGAGGCTGCAGTAAATGCAGAGGGTTACGTGGGCACAGCCCAATCATCACCGGTGGTGCTTCATTCGGGAGTTTTGCGACGTCACTAGCCCCAAAGAGTTTAGTACTGTGGCGGCGGATTCCTCTGCGCCATGACATTTGAACCTTCGTTCCACGGCCGGGAAGAGAATTTAGATTGCAAAGACGACCACATTAGCTATAGATTTGGCTACCGAGTATACCGATGTACCGCGAGTCTTGAGGACTATCTAAAGAGGTTGTGCGAAAGTAATTCTTCAAGTCGGGCTTGAGCATGGCCTGTGTACGGGCTTATGCGCAGCAGGCCGAGAAGCGTAGAGATCGACGGGTTAACGAAGGACAGCAGAGGAGGGCCAGAGCAGCAAGGTCCTTTGGTAACTTTCGAGGCAAGTCGCCTCACCAGCAGATTTGATATGCACCTCCGCCAGTGCAGAGTGGTCTTCCACGGATATCAGGACGTTCGGAGTATGCAGGAGTTGGTCAGAACTCCAGGGCTTCCGGTTCACAGTGTGACAGACGTCATCCCGGGGAATGTCGTCTTTTAGTTGGTACTTGTTGTACCTGCGGCCGTCAGGGCCATGTGTCGAGAGAGTGTCCTTGTAGGAGGACTTAGCCTTCAGGATTGGTGGGTAGTTCGTCATCTTCCTTAGCTATGCGCCTACAGGCGTGTTTGATTTGAACGACTAAGGGAGTGAAGCCGTCGATATAGATATATCCTTAACCCTCGAGAGATCGGGATGTGGGATAAGGTGAGTATACCTTAAGTGCTCTGTTCTGATAACAGTGTGTTCGTCGTGATTAGATCATGGTTGTTTAACCGAGTAAGATTTTGGGGATAGAAGGTGTGAGCCTTAGAGCTTTTACGTAGAGACCTTAGAGGTGAGGCCATCTCGAGAAAGGTGTAGTGTTATGTTTGACCACTTATCGGAAGTGCATACCGCACGTGAGTTATGTTTGGGATAGGTCCCTAGTAGTGTGGAATGAAAGGGGTAGTTGAGCTAAGAAGACGCTAGGTTTTCAAACGTGATTTGTGAGATTGTTCGAATCGGGAGCTAGTATTGTGCGCGTTGCCGGGTCGGGTTGAGGCCACGTTGCGGGTCAACCCGCGGTAGGTTTGGTGGTGGGGTCAGGTTGTGGTGGTCCCGCCTTGTGTTAGGGTTGTGAGGGTGTTAGGCCCAAGTTTAGTTAACCAGCGTACGAGTTCGTGGATGCGTTCGACCAGTGGTCGGGTCGATGGGGGCAGCCCATCGTGTTCTTTCGGTCAGACCGTTTACTCATTGTGTTGAGTTATCCGAAGGTTGTAAGGCTGCAGGGTGCCTACCTTCACCTTATGTGACAGTGGAGCCAGGTAGAAATTTGTTGTTCTGGAAGTTTTGCCAAGCATGTGTTAAGAACTCAGGTGAGTCTCAGAATCGCATTCGCCCTCGGGCCAGTGTTTGGATTTCAGGGATAGTTGTGGGGATTGTTGTCTCCTGTGGAGGTAGTGTTTAAGCTACCATTTCAGTGTTCGGATGTCGCCTTTTGAAGCCTTGTAGGGGCGGAAGTGTAAGTTCTTGGCCGATTGGTTGAGCTTGTTCCGGTGATCGGTTAGGGTGTGAGTTTTGGTATAACAAAGGAACTTAGCGTGTTACTTTAGGCCCTTTTGAGTTCATGTGAAGGATAGGCGGGTTGCCTATATGTTAGCTTTCTTGCGTCCGACTTAGGAGGCGATGCGTCCGGTCTTTCGTATTATTATGTTCGGAAAGTATCGGAGATCCATCCAGTGTTCCCGATTAATGATGACCACGTTAGGGATAGTAACCGAGTTTTGGAAACCGGCCGTGTCGGAACGTGGTAAGAGTTCGAGTGTACGACATCCTCGGGGATCGCGTGCGGCCGGTACCATTTGTTGGTCGTCGAGCAAGGCTCGCGACAAAGTGACAAAAGTGGTACCATTTGTTGGGTCGCTGAGAAGGTTAATGCCTCGAGCAAAGTGACATAGTGGTATCTACGACGAGTAGAGAGAAGCGAGCATGTATGGCGGCATAGGTGTGATCATTTCTTTTGTAAAGAGAAGGTCACGAAGGAAGTATATTTTAGACCCGGTGAGAAGTGTTTTGTGGTGATGATTAGAGGTGTTTTCGTGGACTTTGATGTAAGCATTTTGCGCGGATGGTTACGTGGCGGTATGGCAGATTGTTCTCGTAAGTATAGTAGAAGACTATCTTTGGCGCGTGTTTTTGAGACTTAGAAGGAACATTCGGGACGAATGTTTCTAAGGAGGAGAATGTTATACCGTATTTCAGTATGTGCGTGGGGCGTGCGTAGAAAATTTGAAACTTTTGATTTGGCTTGGCGAATTAAACCTTGTTCACAACACGGTTAAGTCGTTTTTTAAACGTAAGCGTTTTCCACGACTTTCGTAGGGAAAATTCGGCTATGACATTTCTAATTTTTGCGGATTTTTCCGAGAGGCGAAACATTTTGGACCAACAAGAGGCGACACTTGTCACCTCTCATTGGAACACCTGGACGGCATTATGGACGATTTGGGCTTAAGGGAGTAGGTAGGATATTTTGTGTTGGTTGGTGTGGTAGATGGATAAGGTGTACTTGGGTGAATCTTGGCCTTACACTTGTGTAGCACTTGGCTCAATCTTGGCGATTGGTTGGCCTTCACTTGGCCTATAAATACCCATCCCTTTGAAGACTTATTCATCCATTCCTAAATGTTCCTAAGTGTTAAATCTTCTCCCTCCCCTTTGTGTTGAGTTCGGCCAAGAGGCCTCCCTCTCCTGAGGCCTTGGCGAGGGTATACCCCTCCGAGTAGTGTGGCCGTGGGGTACCCCCCCTAGCCTAGTTGCTTTCGTATAATACCCCCCTCTCTTGGGAGAAATACTCTCAAAAGTATTGTTATAATGCCCAAATTACCTGAGCCTGATACCTTGTAGTATTCTAAGGTTATACCTATCTGAAAAGCCCGGATATACTATTATACTTCCGTCGGTCACCAAATCGAAACCCTAAGGAAAATCTCCATGGTTTGTTGGAGTAGTATGTAGAAGTTGGTTAGAACTTCTAAGGGTAGTTTGGAGCGGGTTGAGCGCACGGAGTTGGAGCTAAACGATTGCCGGGATCGACTTTATACTTGGATAATTATGGGCTTATCGAGGTAAATATCTTGTCCCCCTATTGTAATTGGAAATTACATGTTGTTAGATTATATAGTTGAAGTATGCTATATATAGTACTGAACATAGTTATGGGCAATGTCTTGCGACTTAAGCTGAATAAAACTTACTAGAATGTCTTGCGACTTAAGCTGAATTTAAAGAAGAATCTTGAGCGTAATTACATAGGGCTGTATTACAGTAGACTTGTGTAGTAGTACCGTGGAGTAGAATTGTACCCGTTAGGGTTAGATGTATAACCCCCCCCCTGGTTGGCTTGGTAGCCGGCCTCGATAGAGGAGGAGATTTACGCTGTTGCGGGGAGGTCTTCTTGAATTTTTACGTAGAATATTCTACGATTAGACCTAAATGTTAATAAGCGCCTTGTGGCCTTATAGGTTGAAGTACTACGTGTGGCGCGATCTACTTGGCTTAAGGAGTAGCCGACGTTTGGAAGTACTTGGAGCGTTTTGCTATTAGTCGATACTCGTCGCGAGGTATGTGAACCTCTTCCTATCTCTTCTAGCATGATATGTGTGAACTATGTAGTACGGTAGACGTACATGTGCTAAATGTATTTGATTGGTTTAAAACATAAAGTGTTATAACGGCTTTATGGGAAGTCGGTTATAAACAGCTTTATGTTGGTAAGAAAATACTTGTGGTTTTTAAAAGGTAACTGATTTGAACTATAACTGGCTTGTTATGTGTTAATAGAGAACTTGAAGTAATACTTGGTTTTTGAAAACTTAAGAGTTATACTAGCTTTATGGGAAGTTAGGTATAACGGCTTAAGAATGTTTTACTGATTTCGGAAATCAGAATGTGTATCGACAAACCACTGCAGCGTTAATAAAAGGAAAATGTTTTGAATAATTAAGTATTATTAAAACCAGTAGAAACTTCCATCTGCATAGAAGCTAAGATGAGACAAAATGATATTTCCTAGATCATGGCTGCTGTAATAAGATTGTTATAAACAAGAATATCCTTCTCACATATAAGGCTTATGTTTCTCAGATAGTTTAAAAGAGAATTATATTCTTAAATGAATAAGACTATGAACTACAAAACCTTCTAAGATAAGAAACGTGAACATTGGAAATTAGGCAAACTTGAACATTGGAAAAGAATGTTACTACTTGATATTACAAAGAGAAGTAATTGATTTACTTTAAAAAGATAGTCACTCTATTTTTATACTACGTATTGTGTGACATTGTGAAAGTAACGTATCTTTTAAAGAGTTAATGTATGAAGTACTTTGGGGATAAAACCCCGAACTTGTGGGCATATAATAGAAAGTACCTTGTGTGTATGACTTGATTGTGTTGGTTTGTGATAGCCTTGTAATACTTTCTTGTTGATTGATAAGTAAACATGCTAGGATGCTACGTGTGTTAGTATCTTGTGATGTTTGTGTAAAGGGGGTTTTCCTTTGTTGTGCTTATGTTGTTTAACGATAAGTTGTTATGTTAGTATTTTACATCACTCATCTCTTGAGATGATTAGGGGTTAAGCGCCTCCGATGCGGGGGTAGACTCGGGAGGGTCGATGGACTATGATTCGAGAATATCTCACGCAGTCCCGGGGCTATGCGAGCTACGAGAGTTCGGGTTAGTGTCGTCCTTTATGGGCATGCGTCCATGTGGCCATGCGGACTGCGAAGTCGGGGCGATCGGGAGTAGCTACCCTCGATGCGGGAATACCTCATGCGGGCGATGAGATTGCCCTATGCGGGCTGCGGAAGTTCGAGGACTAGACGCGCATTAGATCTGCGGGCAAGTGGCGGCTTTGATCATGTGACGGTCTAGACATATCTTATGATCTGATTCATGACCTTGTTGGTGCGTGGGTGTTAGTAGTCGGCTATGCCTTCGTATTTACCGTCACGGTGTTATTATGGCACAGTGGGACTGGTGTTCATGTGTGTTCCTTGGTGCTTTTATATCATAAAGCTGCCGGCGGTGAGGAAGGTATTCCACGCATGATTGATGTTGTGGGCGTGAGACCCATTGTTATGTTTGAGTGATGACTTTGAGGCGTGAGTTCGACTTGATATGTTGCTTGTTTATTGTAATCGTAGTTTTGTTATCATACATGTCTCTGCTTTATATAGACTACTATGATTCCATTCTGATATTTTCGGTTTCCATGCACTTTTTGTTGTCTTGACCTCCTTGAGGCCGCGTTCATGCCGCAGTTGAGTACACGATCGTTGATCCTAGCTCTCGGTCACGATTTGGCGTTAGGAAGCTCCGTTTCTCCGAGGCTTATCGGTGGTATAGTCCCTGTCGTAGTAAGTGTTTACATTCGGGGTTTGGCGGGGCCCCTGTCCGCCATGGTTGTCATATCATTCGTAAGTGCATAGTCTTGTTGTGGCGGGGTTTGTAAAAAGGATTAAACTGTTCATGTTGAAAAAGTTGTCATTTATATATATGCCGAAAGACAAGTTTTTCTCAGATTATTGTTTCATATTTCATAATATGTCTTGTATCGTTTTATGTTCCGCTGATTACTCTGATGTTGTATCACTAGGGTGCCCGGGGTAAGGCACCAGTCACGGGCCCGGAATCGGGTCGTGACACTAAACTCCCCTGGGGCTAGCGGCGTCGCAGAACTCCCCATCTGTAGTACCACCTTAGGTAAAGATTGGCCCTGTGCCCTGGTATCCCTCTGTGCTCTACTCGCAGCTCCCTCTGCCGCCTTGCCCTTCTGGGCTCTGGTTGCCTTGCGTTGAGGCATAACTGGTACAAAAGAATACGTCAGAGGGAGTCCAACTTACAACACAGCTCCAAGGCACGATCTTAGAGTAAGAAGAATAGAAACCAATCCTAAATATCCTGCAGCCTCCTGATTATAGATGTGGTGCACAACACACCGATAATCAAGACTACTGAACACGATGCGTAGACACTTTCCGAGGACTAATCGCTCGATACCACTTTTGTCACGACCGACCTCGGGCTCGTGGTCGTGTCTTACCGGGCACCCTAGTGATACAATCATCGAGAAAATCAGCGGAAATAAAACCTTAAGCATGAAACAATACATAAAATAAAGCAAGGCTTACCAAAGCGGTTACCTTCGTATATATATAAATATCAACACGAGCAGTTAAATCCCTTACAAACCACACTTGGCGGTACTACGGACCTCTAAGAATGTAACCACAACTATGACGGGACGGTGCCCGCCATACCACGAATGTACAAGTACCTACTATGACAGGACTATACGAATAAGCCTCGAGAAACGGAGCTTCCCAAACGCTGAACTGTGATCCTATGGCGAGGATCAACAGCGTGTACCTCACTGCGGCATGAACGCGGCCCGAAGGAGGTCGATCTGACAAGTACCAAGAATGTGAAATCAAAATATTGTAAATGAAATCATAATAGTCTATATAAAGCGAGAGACATGTATGATAACCAAACTACGATATCTGACATATAAGCGATCAGTCTAGTCGGGGACTCGCCTCAAGTCATCACTCGTGCGTGGAATTCCTTCCTCGCGTGATCTATGACATAAATCATACTCATGTGACGCGTGGCATCCTACCTCACTGTCGGCGTACACATATACAATACATATATATATACCTCCTGCCCGTGGAATCCTTCATCACTGCCGGCAGCCGTAGGTGTAACATATAACCATGTGACCCGCCAGTGGCATCCTACCTCACTGTCGGCGTACACATATACAACATATATATATATATATAATCTGTGACGCGTGTCGGAATCCCTCATCGGTGTAACATGGCCATAACGTGCCCTCGGCATCCCTCATCGTAGGTGCATGTCTTCATGGGGAGCTAGCCCATGGAATAATGATCGCATATACCATGCCCCCGGAATCCCTCATCGGTGTAGACAGGTCTTCATGAGGAGCTAGCCCATGGAATAGTAGTAATGGTCACATGCCCCCGGAATCCCTCATCGGTGTAGACATGCCCATGTGACAATAATAATATACCGGGAGTTTAACCCGCTGCATGGTCGCATGCCCCCGGAATCCCTCATCGGTGTAGACATGTCCATGTGATACTAACAATGGAAGCATACCCGTGGAATCCTCCGTCACTGCCGGTACATCCAATGAAATGTATGGGCATCTAACGCGTCTGATCGCGTGCCGGCGTCTCATCGGTATAAGCATGGCCAAGATCAAACAAAATGGAAGCATACCCGTGGAATCCTCCGTCACTGCCGGTACGTCCAACAAATTCACAACAAGTCAGCCGACCCTCCAACCGAGAGACGCGGTAACATAGTATTACCACCAAGGCTATCACAACTAGCATAGGTAAATTAACATACTCTTAGACTTCCATTTTATGACACAAATCCGGGTTTTAACCCCCAAAGTACTACATACGTTAATCCTTTCAAAAATATCTCTTTTTACGAAAACACAACTCGATACTATTATCCGTAGTACCAAACACGTTTATGTTTAAATCAAGTACTTTACACTTTTTAAAACAACGTCAAGTATACTTTTTAAACTCAAGTTACTTCTCTTTTCCCAAAATCAAGTTACCATTTTAAATCCAATAATAAAACCATTCTTTTGTTTTCATAAAGTCGTTATAACTAACTTCCCATAAAGCTATTATAACACTTTATGTTTTAAACAAATTTAAGACAAAACCCTGCCTTTCTTTTAAACCATAACACTTCAAATTCTTAAGTCTCTTTTCTTTTAGAAATCAAGTTCGTTACTTTGGAATTTTAAGAAAATCAAAACTTTATTATAATAATTCTTATTAGAGCAGCCATGATCTAGGAAATGTAATACAATTTTGTCTTATCTTAGCTTTTATGCAGATGGAGGTTTCTACTGGTTTTAATATAATTAATTGTCATTACATTTTCCTTTATTAACGCTGCAATGGCTTGTTCGATAGTTATTCCCATTTCCGAAATTAATATAACTTATTCCTTTTTCTAGACCAAGTACTCATTACTCACGAATGAGGTTTCACTACTTTAACACAATTCAAGTTCTCCACATTTCATACCAAGTCAAAATATAAGTCCAGTCTCTTATCTTTTAAAATCAACCAAAATTCGTTTAGCACGCGCGTCTACCGTACTACATAGTTCACAACATCATGCTAGAAAAGATAGGAAGAGGTTCACATACCTCGCGATGATTATCGACAATTAGCAAAACGCTCCAAAGTACTATAACCTGCTAGCCTTTTCCACCCTTCAAGTAGAATACGCTACTCGTAGTACTTCAACCTATAAAGGCCACAAAACGTCTATCAACTTCTAGATCTCTTCGTAGAACATTTCAAAGTACTAGGTTCCTATTCTACGGAAATTTGGCAGACCTCCCCACACGTAACCACATAAATCTCCTAATCTATCAAGGCGCTACCAAGCCAACAACTCAGAGGGTTACACGCCTAACAGGACGTGTACAAAATCGCCACAATAATACTACAAGTCTACTGTAAATACAGTCCAATGTAAATACAGTTCAATTCTTTATAATTATCCTTCCAATAAATCTTATACTCAATTCTAAACTACTACAATATGTAATATCCAATTACAATAGGGGGACAAAGATCATTACCTCGATAAGCCTAAAATTATCCAAGATTATAAGTCGATCCTGAGCAACGTTTAGCTCCAATTCCTTACGCTCCAATCCGCTCCAAGCAACCCTTAGAAGTTTCTAAACAACTTCTCTTAACACTTCATCTAAGCTATGAAGATTTTTCTAGGGCTTCATTTTGCGACTATTGGAATAAAGTAGTATTTTCGGGCTATTAGTATTGAAATAACTTTGGAATACTACTAGGAATACTAGGCTAAGGTATTTGGGATAATACAACAATACTTGAAGTATTTTCTACACAAAGTGGGGAGGGGTGGACGAGAACTACAAAGGAGGGAGTATTATTTTAGCCTTGGAAACTCTTAAGTGTGGATGAAGAATTAGTCTTGCACAAAGGGGTATTTATAGAGAAAACAATGGCTAGGATTTAGGCAAGTGTGTGGTGTAGATTGGGGACATGTGGGTGTGGGTTCTACCAACCACATGTCCACCACAACTTTGGGACAAGTGGCTAGCCACTTGTCCACTCAAAAAAAATGTCCAAGACACTTGTCTTTCTACCATTCGGCCAACATGGCCACGTGGGGGTGACACGTGTCGCCCCTTACTCGTCCAAAATATTTCATCTTCCGAAAATATCTGTAATGCCAAAAATCCGAAAATAAAGTGGGCCCCACAAACCGTAAATTTTCCCCGTGGGCCCCACGTGACCAATTCCGGAAATAAAATTCCATAATTCTCAAATATTCCAAAAAGTCCGAATACCAAATCTGGGAATCCAATTCCCATTAACGAACCTTTTTCCTTCACAAAATCCGGAAACTTTTCCGTCGAAAAATCACATCTTTCTTCCTTTCCAATTTTAATGTCGTATTATCGTATGTACGTCCTTATATACATACTCTGGAACTACGGGGTGTAACAGTTGGGACGAGAACCACAACAAGGGAGAGGGAGTTTTTGAGACTTGGAAATTGTCTTTGTGGATGAAGAAGTCTTGCACAAGAGGGGGGTATTTATAGAACCACCAAGGGCCAAGATTAAAGCAAGTGGAGGGTGTAGATTAGATAGCTTGTGTGAGTGGAGTCTTCCACCAAGTGTCCACCACAACCTTGGGACATATGTCCACCACAACATTGGGACATATGTCCACCACAACAATGAGCCATGTGGCCTTCCACTAGCACAAAAAATATCTTCCAAGACTTAACTATTTGACTTGTCCACTAGCCCAACATTTTCGTCCAACCCATGCCACCTAAGGGTGACACATGTCGCCCTCCTATTGGTCCAAAATATTTCATCTCTTGGAAAAATCCATAATCGGTTAAAATATTAAAAACGTAGAATTTCCTTCACAAGGTTCGGAATCTTTTCCGTTGAAAGTTCACAAGTTCATTCTTAACCTAATTAGGGCGATACAATTGTACGTACGTTCTCACATACATACTCTGGAAAATACGGGGTATAACACTTGTTATGAAATATTAAGGACTTGAATTATGATAAAAAGTTGTAAAACCTCACTCATGAGTAATGGGTGTGTGGTCTTTTAAAGAATAAAGTTATCTTGATTTCAAAAATAAGAATAGTTGTCCTTCGTTGGTTTAAAACATAAAGTGTTATAATAGCTTTATGGGAAGTTATTTATAATGACTTTATGAAAACAAAAGAATGGTTTTATCATTGGATTTAAAATGATAACTTGACATTTAAAGGTTGGAGGTTGGTTTCCTTAAAAGATATGATTTAAAGATTAAGAGCCTGATTTTTTAAAGTAAAGAGACTTGACTTATAAACAACTTGATTTCGGGAAAGGAGAAGTAACTTGATTTATGGTATAGGTTACTTGTTTTTAAAAGAGTAAGACACTTGTTTTAAAAAGTATATTGCTACTTGACTTTAAAAAGGAAAAATTGTCTTTGTTTTAAAGGAAGGCATGGTTTTGTCTTAAAATGGTTTTAAAAAAAGAAGGCATGCTTTTGTCTTAAGATTGGTTTAAAAAGAAGGTATGGAAATTGTTTTGGTTTACTTAAAAGATAGTTACTCTATTTTGATACTACGGGTATCGTGTGACTTTTGTGTGAGTAACTTGACTATGTTGGCTTGTGATAACATTGTAATACTTTCTTGTTGGTTTGATAAGTAAACATGTTATGACGCTACGTGTGTTAGTGTCTTGTGACGTTTGTGTAAGGGGGTTTTCTTGTTGTGCTTATGTTGTTTAACGATAAGCCCGTTGTACTGGTATTATATCACATACCCCCTGACTTGTTATGATGCCTAGGATTTGCCACCCTCGATGCGAGGAATACCTCATGCGGGTCCATGCGACCTATGCGAAGCTGCGGGAGTTCCAGGATTGATCACTCCGGGTGTGTTACGCCGTCACGAGGAATACCTCATGCGGTCCAGTGACTATCGGACTTGAGGTCGAGGATGATGTCGCGGGTTAGCTACCCGATGCGAGAATACCTCATGCGGACCTAGGTGGTCTATGCGGTGCGGGAGTTCGAGATTAGGCTCGCATAATGATACTATGGGCGATTAGCCTTGCTTCGATCATTAGCGGCCTAGAAAAGACGATTACGTTATATCTATTTTGCTCTTGTTTATCTTTGTGGCACTATATGCGATTAAATTGGTTGTTAAATGCGTATTTGTAATTGGTTTTAAAATGTTATGATTTTATTTGATACTTCTGATTTCACATACTTGGTACTGTTATCGACCTCCTTCGAAGCTGCGTTCATGTCGCGGTAGAGTACACGATTGTTGATCCTCGCTCATAGGATCACGATTCAGCGTTTTGGGAAGCTCGTTTCTGAGGCTTATCTTTGGTATAGTCCACCGTTGTAGGTACTTGCATTCGTGGTATGGCGGGGCCTATCCGTCGTTGTTGTTATAACATTCTTAAGTGCAGAAATCTTGTTGTGGGCAGGGTTTGTAAAGGATGTAACTGTTCAAGCTTTTATTTATATATACAGAAAGGTGACCGTTTTGGTTAGCCTATTTTTCTTATGGTATATATTGTTTCATGTGTAAGTTTTTATTTCCGCTGATTTTCTCTGATGTTGTATCACTAGGGTGCCCGGGGTAAGGTACCAGTCACGGGCCCGAGTTCGGGTCGTGACACTTTAGAAGCCTATGAAGAACTCATCTTCAAGTTCCAACTTCAAAGTTGAAGAACACCCTAGGGTTTCGCCTTGCGACTAACGTGAAAACGTCGTTTTTCCGAAATCTTTCTATTGAGATATCCTTACAATACCCCTAGGAACCTTGGGTTAAAGTCTTGTGAATAATGGATCAAAACTACAAATTTTTCTTGTGCAAAATGAGACAAAGCCGAGAGCTATTTAGCTAATCTCAAAGTTCTCAAATTTTTTTCTAAGTGTTGAAGACAAGTCTTGCTACTAGGGTGCTTATATAACACATTGGAGGGTCTTGATTACAACACATGTTAAAATTGGATGAATGGGATCAAGCCAAGTGGCTCTTGACTTAGTCAACAACGTCAAGCTCTACTTGCAATACTTAGTCTTCTCTCATGGTCAATGACCATACTACCCTTGCATAATTTCGTCCAAGCCATGTGGGGGAGGTGCCACGTGTCGCCCTCTCATTCGTCCATAAAATTCTGTAACCCTCGTGGGCCCCACAAAACGTAAAATTCTTCGGGTGGGCCCCACGTGACCAAATACTAAAAATAAATTTCCACAATGATAATACATTCCATAATCCTCAATTAATGTATTTTGAGAATCCAATTCTCTTCAACGAACATTTTTCCTTTCCGACGTTCGGAAGATTTTCCGTTGGAAAAACAATTCTTCCTTTCGTAACAATTTCAAGTCTTGAGTCTCTTACGTACATTCTCTTAAACATGTCCTGGAGTTACGGGGTGTAACAAGTTGGATATGGTCCCGCTATGTGATAGGGTCACGAGGATGCAAGGCCCAAGTCTGGTTGATTTTTGTAAGTATACTAAATAAGTTTGAAAGTACGAGAAAGTATGACAAGTAAGGAAAGAAAGGAACCTCTAAGGATCCCGTGTTTTAGAAGACTGTAACCTTCGAGTTTTGTGAGAAGGGGTCGCGGACGGAAGGTCCATTGATATGTTTACGTATGTTATGTGGTGGCCATGTGTGGCATCGTTGGTCTTGTGGAATATTGATTGATAGGCTTGGTAAAGAGATTATGCCGGAGTTTGTATAGATTGAAAACCGACTAAGAACATTCGGGGACGAATGTTTCTAAGGGGGGAAGAATGTTACACCCCGTAAGTCCAGGACATGTATAAGAGAATAGACGCGAGAACACAAGACTTGAGAAATTGGTACGAAAGGAAGAATTGTTGTTCCGACGGAAAATCTTCCGAACGTCGGAAAGGAAAAATGTTCGTTGTTGAGAATTGAATTCTCAAAAGGCATTATTTGAAGAATATGGAACTTATTAACATTATGGAAATTTATTTTTACGGATTTGGTCATGTGGGGCCCACCCGAGGAATTTTACATTTTTGTGGGGCCCACGAGGGTTACGGAATTTTTATGGACGAATGAGAGGGCGACACGTGTCACCCCCACATATGGTCTTGGACGTTTTTAGTAAGGGTAAAATGGTCATTGACCATCAAGGAAGATAAGTCTTCAAAGCTTGAGATTGTTGACCAAGTCAACTTGTCCACTTGGCTTAACATTAATTGTCCTTCATCCTAGCCCACAAGTGTTTTAATCTAAGTCATCCAATGTGTTATATAAGCATACTACTAGTGCAAGACAAGGTCTTCCAACACTTAGAAAAAATCACAACATTTTCTTATTCTTAGACTTGCTCTCGGGTTCAAGGTCATACCCACACAAAAAAATTGTAATTTTGTTCCATTATTCACAAGACTTAAACCCAAGGTCCCTAAGGGTATTGTAAGGATATCTCAATAGAAAGATTTCGAAAAAACGGCGTTTTCACGTTAGTCGCAAGGCGAAAACCTAAGTAGTTTTCCTAGTTTTGGATTGGAAATGGAAGAGAAGTTGGTTGTGAACTTCTTGAGGCTTCAAATAGCGGATTGGAGTGGAAAAGAAATGAGCTAAGAATTGCTAAGGAGCGACTTTGAATCTTGGAAATTTTAAGGGCTTGTAAAGGTATAATTCTTGTCGTTTTAGTAATTAAGTTTACTTATCATTGTAGTTATGGATATTAGCAAGCATGAGGTATTTAGTATGAAGTTTGATAAGTGTTTGGCTATTGGAACCCTAATCCGAAAACTAGCATGTTTAGCCTTAAGATTACAATTCAAGTTGATTATTAGTTTAAGTCGTCGCATGTTGTATAAAGAAGGAAATTGTAGTTGTTGAAGTTGTTTATGGCTATATAACATGTTAGACCTTAGAACTTGGAATTGGAAAAGAATTAGAAAAGACTTAGTGTTGTTGTATAAGTTAGCCGAGAATGGCTTGATTATGGACTTGGTTGGTATTAAATTGTGGGGCGGAATTTTACACGTATTCTAAGGAGTGTAATCCCCTTTGATTGGTTGGTATGTTGAGCCTTAAATGTGGCATGTTTTTTTATTGTATTCGGCCTTGAAAAAGGTGGCAAAGTATGTAGAAACAAAGGAAGTGCTGCCCGATTTTCCGTAGAATAAGAGACCGCTTACTTAGTATTATTCTATGTTGGAAACTAGAAATTGATAGTCATGTTGTGACCATTATAGGTTGACAATTCTACGTACGGCGTATTCGGCTTAGCTTGTGGATTTAGCCGAAAAGGTATGTGAACTATCTCCTCTTCTAGCATGATTCCTTAAGATAAAGAAAGTATGTCCTACTCCTTAAATGATCCATTCCTTGGTTGTATTTGGATTGCCTAAAATAGAATTCGATCTATGTACTCCCTTGATTGTACTTTGATGGTTAAATTTGTAAGTTGTATAATCCATTTCCTTAGTGAAGTTTGGATTCTTAAAAGTGAAAGTATTTTACTTAAAGTACATAGAGTCTTGAAAAGGAAGTGGTTTCCAAACCGTTTGGCTAGTGCCTTAGTTCCAAAACCTAAGGGTTGTTGTAATGACTTTAGGGGAGTTAAAGGAGTGATTTACTTAATTGGTTTAAAAGAGGAGAAATGACATGATTTAAGAGAAGTAACTTGTTTTAAAGGTGTGAGTTACTTGAGGTTTAAAAGTAGAAGAAACTTGTTTTCAAAATATTAAGAGACTTGAAGTATTTTGAAAGTTAAGAACTTGATTTGTAAGTATGTGATTCTTGGTTTTAAAAGTATAAGTCTCTTGGTTATAAAAGGAATGAATATGTCTAAAACCATAAAGGGTTATAACAGCTTTATGGGAAGTTGGTTATAACGGCTTTATGGAAGGTTAAGAAAGTTGTCTATTTTGATTAATGGGCATAAGTTGCCTAGATTGTGAAAATTTGAAGTTACTTGATTTCAAGCTTTGAAATGAGTTTTCTAAAAAGTGTAGTAACTTACTTTGAAAAATTGACACACCTTGATACTACGGATGTTAGTATCATGGGTTTTACATAAAAAGGAGTCTTTTGAAAAGAATGTACGTACGTAGTACTTTGGCTTGTTTAATTGAGAATTATTCTATGTGTGCCTTGATAAGTACTTTGGATTGTTTAATTGAGAATTATTCTATAAGTGCCTTGAGTTTATAAAATGAAAGTCTATAGATTTTATGAACTTGCCTATGTGTTATACCCCGTATTTCCAGAGTATGTACGTGAGGGCGTACGTATAAAATTTGAGCCTTAAAGATTTGGCAAATTCGAAATTTGGGCACAAGTGCCGAAAAGAGTCGTTTTTAAATGAAGCGTTTTACTAAACTTGCGAAGGGAAAATTCGGCTATGTCATTTATTATTTTTGCGGATTTTTCCGAGAGGCGAAATATTTTGGACCAACGAGAGGCGACACTTGTCACCTCTGGTGGAAGTGGTGGACGGCAAAGGGGTCGAGGAGTTGGTAGGATATTTGTGCAAGTTGGTGTGGTAGATGGATAAGGTGCATGGCTTAATCCTAGCCCTACACTTGACTAATACGTGGATGAAACTTGCCCAGAGGTTGGCCTGTGCTTGACCTATAAAAACCCTCTAAGTTGATGAACTTCTTCATCCAAAATTTCTCTAAGTGTTAAAAATCCCTCCTCTCCCTCAACCTTGTTCTCGTCCAAACACCACCTCTCCCCTCTTGAAGGCCTACGAGCAACCCCTTGCCTAGTGGTTCTGGCGAGAACCCCTCCCTAGCCTAGTTGTGCTAGTCGAAATACTACCCCTTGGTAGAAATGTATTCTACAAGTATTGTTATAATGCCCAAAATACTTTAGCCAAATACCTTGTAGTACTTTCCAAAGTACCACTTTATCTGAAAAACCGAAAAATACGATTATACTTTCCTTTAGCCACACAAAAGCGAAACCCTAAGGAAAAACCTTCATAGTCGGTTGAAGTGTTAAGTAGAAGTTGGTTAGAACTTCTAAGGGTTGTTGGAGCGGGTTGGAGCGCCTGAGTAGGAGCTAAACCTTGCTCGGGATCGACATATAAACTCGGATAATTTTGGGCTTATCGAGGTAAACATTCTTAACCTTACGTGGTAATTGGAAATTACATGTTGTAGGAGTATATAGTTAAGTATACTATATATAGAATTGAACATAGTTGTGTGGCAATGTCTTTTGACTTAAGCTGAATAATACTTACAGCAATGTCTTGCGACTTAAGCTGAATTTAAAGAAGAGAATTGAGCGTAATTACATAGGATTGTATTCTGATGGACTTGTGTAGTATTCTTGTGAGTAGAATTGTACACGTCAGGTTAGGCGTGCAAACCCCACACTGGTTGGCTTAGTGGCGGCCTCGATAGATGAGGAGATTTCTGTTGTTGCGGGAAAATCTTCTTAGAATTTTACGTAGGATATTCTCCATTGAGATCTAGATGTTAATAGGCGCCTTGTGGCCTCTATAGGTTGAAGTACTACGTATGGCGTGATCTACTTGGCTTAAGGAGTAGCCGACGGTTTGAGGTACTTGGAGCGTTTTGCTATTAGTCTATAATCGTCGCGAGGTATGTGAACCTCTTCCTATCTATTCTAGCATGATATGTGTATAACTATGTAGTACGGTAGACGTACATGTGTTTAATGTATTTGATTGGTTTGAAACATAAAGTGTTATAACGGCTTTATGGGAAGTTGGTTATAACAACTTTGTGTAGGTAAGAAAATGCTTTGTGGTGTCAAAGGGTAACTGATTTGACTTATAACGGATTTGATGTGTAGTAATAAAGAACTTGAAGTGTTTCAAAAAGACCTTTTTGAAAGAAAAGTAATACTTGGCTTTGAAAACATAAGAGTTGGACTACCTTTATGGGAAGTTAGGTATAACGTCTTAAGAGTGATAAAAAGAATGGTTTACTGATATTTTTTAAAGATAAGAGACTTGACTTAATGGTATTGATATGAATTTTGTTAAAGGTGTGAAACCTCATTCGTGAGTAATGAGTACTGGGTTTTAAAAGGAATAATGTTTTACTGATTTTGGAAATCAGAATGAGTATCGACAAACCACTGCAGCGTTAATAAAGGAAAATGTATTGAATAATGAAGTATGGTATTAAAACCAGTAGAAACCTCCATCTGCATAGAAGCTAAGATAAGACAAAATGATATTACATTTCCTAGATCATGGCTGCTTAATAAGATTGATTATAAACAAGAATAACCTACTCACATATAAGACATATGTTTCTCAAAACGTTTAAAGGAGAATTATGTTTTAAAGGATTTAAAACTATGAACTACGAAAACTTTTCTAAAATGAGAAACTTGAGCTTTTGAAATTAGGCAAACTTGAACGTTTGGAAAATAAGGTTGTTACTTGATTTTACAAAGGAAATCATTTTGGTTTACTTAACAATGTTAGTCACTCTATTTTTATACTACGGGTATCGGGTGACCTTCGTAAAAGAAATGGATCTTTAAAAGGAATTTAACGTACATAGTACTTTAGGGTTAAAACCCAGACTTTGGCATAAAATGAAAGTACTTTGAGTTGTGTATAACTTGCCTATGCTTGTTGTTGTGAAGCTTGCCTATGGTTGTTGTTGTGAAGCTTGCCTATGCTTGTTGTTGTGAAGCTTGCCTATGCTTGTTGTGATAGCCTTTGTTGTATTTCTGTACCCCCGCATCTCTCGATGGAGGGCTGGTTGATTTGTTATGAACGATTATACACCGAGTCCCACGAGATGGGCAGGGTCACGTATTTCATCTGATATTACGAGTCACGAGATGGGCGGTCGCGTATTTCATCGATTTTACCGAGTCCCACGAGATGGCGGTCACGTATTTCATCCGATTTTACGAGTCCACGAGATGGCGGTCACGTATTTCATCCGATTTTACCGAGTCCGAGATGGCGCGGTCACGTATTTCATCCGATATTACACCGAGTCCCGAGATGGGCGGTCACGTATTTCATCGATATTACGAGTCGCGAGATGGGCGGTCACGTATTTCATCGGTTATCATACATGTCTCGCTTTATATAGACTATTATGATTTCATTCTGATATTTCTGATTTCACATACTTGGTACTGTTATCGACCTCCTTGAAGTGCGTTCATCCGCAGTGGAAGTACATCGTAGTGGATCCTCGCTCATAGGATCACGATTCAGCGTGTCGGAAGCCCCATTTCTTGAGGCTTATCTTTTGGTATGTTACCACAGTGCAGCAGATTCTTATACATTCGTGGTATGGCGGGGCCACATAAAGTCATAGCTTGTAAAAATCTTAGAAGTGCATGCTTTGTTGTGGCGGGGTTTGTAAAAAGGATAAGCGTTCGGGTATTTATGTATATATGATGAAGGCAAGCTGTTTTGGTTGCTTTGTTTATTTATCTTGTCTCTTAATTCATGTTTATGTTTTTATTTCCGCTGATTTTCTCGATGTTGTATCACTAGGGTGCAGGGTAAGGCACGATCATGGGCCCGGTTGGTCGTGACAAAAGTGGTATCGAGCGATTAGTCCTCGGAAAGTGCCTGCACCGTGTCTAGTAGAGTCTTGATTATCGGTGTGTCGTGCACCACATCTATAATCGAGGAGGCTATAGGACATTTAGGATTGGTTTCCATTCTTCTCATTACGAGATCGTGCCACAGAGTCATGTGATAAGTTGGACCCTCCGACGTATTCCTTTCCTTTACGATTATGCCTCGCGTAAGGCAACGAGGCCCGGATGGGCAAAGCGATCGAGGAGTTGTTAGTGAGATCTGAGGAGAAGCGGCGCGAGCGTCGATACACAGGCAGTGCTTAACCGGCGAGTTTAGCGGCGCCGCCCGGCCAGAGTTTAGAGCGCGGCGAGGCTGCGAGACTCTGATACTGAGCCTCGGTCCCACGGCTTGGATCGGATGAGATGGGGTACAAGGAGATGGCGATTCTTGGCGAGTCGTGGCGAGATATGAGGATAGGCTAGATCGCGATTCCGGCCCAGTAGCACCCGTAGTTCACCCCGGCGAGCGATTTGAGGCTACGTGACTTTACGAGTTGTAGCCCGCCGATGTTCTATGGATCGAGAGGCGAGGATGACCTCGGGAGTTTATCAAGCGACTACGGATCATGAGTGATCGAGTCTCGAGCGAGTCGGTGGTATTGAGTTCGCATCACCGCGTGATCTGCGATTGGTAGTTTGATTCGTGAGTTGTCGGGAAGAGCATGCACTCGGCCGTATGGGGCGAGTTCTCAAGGCTTTTCTTGCACATTTCTTGCCCCACGGATGAGGAGGGCTTGGTAGCCAATTTTTGACGTTGAGCGGGGCGGGCGGGCGGTTAGAGAGTACAATGTGGAGTTCGACTCATTAGCTCGGTATGTTCCCACTGTGGTAGCGATATGGAGGGCCAGTACACCGCTACGTCACGGGCTGGATGATTACTTGGCGAGCTTGTGCGGGTAGCTCTTCAGGGCATGGACATTGCCGCATACAAGCTCATGCACTAGGATGTGAGGCACGGAGAGGTCGACGGAATGGCCGAGATCGAGAAGAGGCGAGCAGCGGGGTCCTTTGGTAACTTTCGAGGCGGACCGCCTCGGCGATCTAGTTATGTACCTCGCGATGCAGTGGTCCCCGCGATCGTCGGGGCGTTCGAGGTATTCGAGCCGGTCGAGCTCGGGCTTCGTTCACGATATACATGGGTTACAGCGATCGGGTTGAGTTTTCCTCGGTGTGCACGATGTGGCGACGTCATCGAGAATGTCGTCTTTTGCGGTGCTTGTTTTTCCTGCGGCCGTCGGAACCGTATGAAATGCGTCCTAGTAGGAAGGATGCAAGCGAATGACTCGACTACGGATCGATGGCGGGTTCATCGCGCCTACGGTATGCGCCTGCGAGTGTGCCTTTGATTAGAGTGGAGCGGTAGATTCAGGTATATCCTTAACCCTTTAGAGATTTGTATGCATGATATGATGACTTTATTATTGTGTGCTACGTTCGGATAGCGTTATGTTGGTTATGAGTTAGAAAGCTTGGCTAGTTAAAAGGATATGTATGGGGGCATGGAAAGTGTGAACTTTAGAATATTTCATGTTGAGACCTTAGATGTAAGGTCATCTTGAATAAAAGATTTTACGGTTAGTCCTTATTGAAATACTTGGTTTGCGTATAAATGTATTGTGTGATAAGTCCCTGGGTTGGGTAAATGAAAGTGGTATCTTTCCTGATGTGATTTAGCAAGGTTGTTCCGGATCGAGAAGCGAGAGTCGGCGTGTGAGGCTCGGGTTGAGGGCGTGTTGCGTGTCAACCCGTGGCGGAATGAGGTGGGGTCAGCTCTGGGTGGTCGCCGGTGGTAGGGTCACGAGGGTGCTAGGCCCAGTTTAGATGACCATCGTATGAGTTCGTGGATATGTTCGACTGGCGGATCGTGAAGGCCGGAAGTGGCCTTAAGGAAGATCGAGGCTAGTAAGATGACCAAGTTTGGAGGTAGTGACTCAGTTTTGGAAAGCGAAGTGTGGTGCGTATACTAGAAGAGTTCAAGTGTTCGAGAAAGTCTGACGAGTAAGGGTAGAGGCGAGCATGTATTGCGAGCATAGATATGATCATTTCTTGTAAAGGGAGAAGGTGCGAAGGATGTATATTTTAGACCTCAGGGATCGCATGCAGTCAGGTAACATTTGTTGGGTCGCCGGAGTGACACTAGAACCTCGCGGCAAAGTGACAAAAGTTTGTGATGTTAGAGGTGTTTCCTCGTGGACTTGGATGTAAGTATTTGCGCGGGTGTTTCGTGGCCAGTTGTGGCGTTGGCAACTTATTAGAAGAACTTTATCGTTATCCATCTTGAGAAGGAACATTCGGACGAATGTTTCTAAGGAGGAGAATGTTATACCCGTATTTCGAGTATATGCGTGAGGCGTCGTATAAAATTTGAGCCTTAAAGATTTGGCAAATTCGAAATTTGGGCACAAGTGCGAAAAAGTCGTTTTTCGACTAAACGTTTTACTAAACTTGCGAAGGAAAATTCGGCTATGTCATTTATTATTTTGCGGATTTTTCCGAGAGACGAAACATTTTGGACCAACGAGCGACACTTGTCACCCTCTATTGGAAGTGGTGGGCGGCAAAGGGGTCGAGGGAGTTGGTAGGATATTTATGCAAGTTGGTGTGGTAGATGGATACGGTGCACTTGTGTTAATGCTAGCCCTACACTTGCCTAACACTTGGATGAATCTTGGCCATTGGTTGGCCTGTGCTTGACCTAGAAATACCCCCTCTAAGTTGCTGACCTTCTTCCTCCAAAATTTCTCTAAGTGTTAAAAATCCCTCCATCTCCCTCAACCTTGTTCTCGTCCAAACACCACCCCTCTCCCCTCTTGAAGGCCTCGGAGCAACCCACTGCCTAGTGGTTCTAGCCGAGAACCCTCCCTAGCCTAGTTGTGCTAGTCGAAATACTACCCCCCTTGGTAGAAATGTATTCTACAAGTATTGTTATAATGCCCAAAATACTTTAGCCAAATACCTTGTAGTACTTTCCAAAGTACCCTTTATACGAAAAACCCGGAAAAATACGATTATACTTTCCTTTAGCCACACAAAACGAAACCCTAAGGAAAAACCTTCATAGTCGGTTGAAGTGTTAAGTAGAAGTTGGTTAGAACTTCTAAGGGTTGTTTGGAGCGGGTTGGAGCGCACGGAGTAGGAGCTAAACCTTGCTCAGGATCGACATATAAACTCGGATAATTTTGGGCTTATCGAGGTAAACATTCTTAACCTTCTGTGGTAATTGGAAATTACATGTTGTAGGAGTATATAGTTAAGTATACTATATATAGAATTGAACATAGTTGTGCGGCAATGTCTTTTGACTTAAGCCTGAATAATACTTACGGCAATGTCTTGCGACTTAAGCCTGAATTTAAAGAAGAGAACTGAACTGTAATTACATAGGACTGTATTACAGTAGACTTGTGTAGTATTACTGTGAGTAGAATTGTACACGTCCGGTTAGACGTGCACTCGCACATCCGACCATTAGGCGTGGTGGTGCCTACCCGGCACCCTAGTGATCCAACATCAGTAATCGGAACATAAAACAATACAAGACATATTATGAAATATGAAACAATAATCGAGAAAAACTTGCCTTTCGGCATATATATAAATAACAACTTTTTCCAACATGAGCAGTTTTAATCCTTTTTACAAACCACACTTGCCTTGATTACGGACCTCTAAGAAATGATACGACAACAATGGCGGACGGGGCCGCCATACCCACGAATGTAAACACCTACAACAACGGGGACTATACGTGATAAGCCTCGGAGAAGCGGAGCTTTCCACGCCTGAATCGTGACCAAGAGCGAGGATCAATGGCGGTGTACCTTTACTGCGGCGTGAACGCGGCCCGAAAAGTCGATCTGGCAGTGCAGAGTATGTGAAACTAAAAATCGTAAATGAAATCATAATAGTCTATAAAGCGGAGACATGTATGATAACCAAACTACAATTCACAATAATAGCGATCGTATCAAGTCGAGGACTCGCCTCAAGTCATCACTCAAATATAACAATGGGTCTCACGCCACAACATCAATCATGCGCGTGGAATACCTTCGCCAGCTGCCGCGATTTATGATATAACACCAAGGAACACACATGAACACGGTCCACGTGCCATAATAACACGTGCGGGGTAAATGCGAAGGCATAGCCGACTACTAACACCAGTACCAACAAGGTCATGAATATCATAAGATCTGTCTAGGCCGTCACATGATCAAAGCGACCACTTGCCGCAGTATCTAATGTGCGCGTCTAGCCTGGAACTTTCCGCGACTCGCGTAGGCCAATCAGATCGGCCGCATGAGGTATAACCCGCGTCGAGGTAGCTACTCCCGGCGGCGTCTGGACTCGCCGTCGCGTAGCCACAAGGACCGCGTGACCACAAGGGCGTCTAACACGGAACTCCGCGATTCGCGCAGGCCCTCGACCGCGTAGGTAGTCTCGAATCATAGGTCCATCGACCGCTGAGTCTACCGCGTGGAGGCGACTTAACCCGGAATCATCTCAAGAGATGAGTGATGTATAATACTATCATAACATCTTATCGTTAAACAACATAAGCACAACAAAGGAAAAACCCCTTTACACAAACATCACAAGATACTAACACGTAGCGTCTAGCATGTTTACTTATCAAATCAACAAGAAGGTATTACAAGGCTATCACAAACCAACACAATCAAGTTATACACACGGGTACCTTCTACTATATGCTAACACGTTGGGGGTTTTATCCCAAACGTACTTCATACATTAACTCTTTAAAAGTTACGTTACTTTCACAAAAGTCACCTGATACAGTAGTATATGAAAATATAGTGATTATCTTTTGAAGTAAATCAAAACACTTCTCTTTGTAAAACTCAAGTAATGACATTATTTTCCAAGCGTCAAGTTTGCCTAATTTCAAATGTTCATGTTTCTTATTTAGAAAGGTTTCAGTAGTTCATATTCTTATTCATTTAAGAATATAATTCTCTTTTAAACTATCGAGAAACATAAGTCTTATATGTGAGTAGGATATTCTTGTTTACAACAATCTTATTACAATGACCGTGATCTAGGAAATATCATTTTGTCTCATCTTAGCTTCATGCGGATGGAAGTTTCTCTTGGTTTTAATAATACTTAATCACAAAACATTTCCTTTTATTAACGCTGCGATGGTTTGTCGATACACATTCGATTTCCAAAATCGATAAAACATTCTTAAGACGTTATACCTAACTTTCCATAAAGCTAGTATAACTCTTAAGTTTTCAAAACAAATCAAGTATTACTTCTTCTCTCAAAATGATTCAAAACTCTTTTGAAATACTTCAAGTTCTTTATTAACACATAACAAGCCGCTTATAGTTCAAATCGATTACCTTTTAAAAACCACATGTATTTTCTTACCAACATAAAGTCGTTATAACCAACTTCTCATAAAGCGTTATAACACTTTATGTTTTACACCAATCAAATACATTTAGTACATGTCGTCTGCGTACTACATAGTTCACACATATCATGCTAGAAGAGATAGGAAGAGGTTCACATACCTCGCGGCGAGTATCGACTAATAGCAAAAGCGCTCCAGTACTCCCAGTATCGGCTACTCCTAAAGCCAAGTAGAACGCGCCACACGTAGTACTTGACCTATAAGGCCACAAGCGCTTATTAACATTAAGATCTTATCGTAGAACATTCTACGAAAAATCGGCAGCTCCCCACATGGCAGCGTAAATCTCCTCTCTCACGGCCGCTACCAAGCCAACCAGGGGGTTATACATCTAGCGACGGGTACAATTCTACTCCACGGTACTACTACACAAGTCTCTTGTATGTCTGTTCGATTCGATTCTTGGGCTTAAGTCAAAAGACATTGCCAACTAACCACGTTGATTCTATATATAGTATACTTTAACTATATATTCTAACAACATGTAATTTCCAATTACAATAGAAGGACAAGATATTTACCTCGATAAGCCCATAATTATCCAAGTATAAAGTCGATCCTGGGCAATCGTTTAGCTCGACTCGGCGCTCGACCATTCTAAACCACCCTTAGAAGTTCTAACCAACTTTTACACAATACTCAACGGACTATGGAGATTTTCCTAGGGTTTCGGTTTTGTGGTAGTGGGAAGTATAATAGTATTTCAGGGCTTTTAGTATAGGTATAACCTTAGAATACTACAAGGTATACTGCTAAGGTAATTTGGGCATTATAACAATACTTTGAGAGTATTTCTACACCTGAGGGGTATTATCTGAAGCAACTTGGTGGGGTACCCACGGCCACTACTAGGAGGGGGTGTACCTCGGCCAAGGCCTCTAGGAGAGGGAGGCCTCTTGGCGAACTCAACACTAAGGGGAGGAGAAGATTTAACACTTAGAAACATTTAGGAAAGGATGAAGAATTCATCAAAGGGAGAGGGTATTTATAGCCTGAGCCAAGGCCAACCAATGGCCAAGATTGAGCCAAGTGCTACACAAGTGTAGGGCAAGATATGCCCAAGTGCCCTAGTCCCTACTCCTTAAAACCCTCACAAATATCTACCAAAATATCTACCACTGACCTCCCGATTCGTCCCGTATGCGCGCTTGCCCGCTGATGAGAGGGTGCCAAGTGCACGCCTCTCGTTGGTCCAAAATGTTCCGTCTCTCGGAAAAATCCGCAAAAATAAGAAAAGACATAGCCGGAATTTTCCGCGCAAGTTATGTAAAGCGTTTAGTCAAACGACTCTAACAGGGTGTTGTGCACAAATGCCATTCGGCGAGCCACTGGCGGGGTGACACGTGTCACCCTCTGGCCCAAAATAAAACATCTTCGAAAATATCCACAATGGCCAAAATCTCAAAACAAAGTGGGCCCCACAAAACCAGTAAATTTCTCCGTGGGCCCACGTGACCATTTCGAAAATAAAATTCCATAATTCTCTAATATTCCAGAAGTCCGAATACCAAATCGGGAATCAATTCCCATTAACGAACCTTTTCCTTCACAAAAGCGGAAACTTTTAGTGGAAAAATCGCCTCTTTCTTCCTTTCCAATCTTTACGTGCGTATTCTCGTGCGTGCGTCCTCGCATACATACCACGGAACTACGGGTATAACATTCTTCCCTTAGAAACATTCGTCGAATGTTCCTTCTAAGTCTCAAAGCGAACGCGTGCGAGATAGTCTTCACTACTATACTTACGAAACAATCCTGCACGGTGGCGCGAAATACCCAGCAAAATACCTACATCCAAGTCCACGAGGAAACACCTCTAACATCACCACAAATAATACTACTTTTGTCACTTTGTCGCGAGCCTTGCTCCAACGACCCAACAAATGGTGCCGGGCGTCACGATCATCAAGGCATGCGACACTAATTCTTACCATATTTACGATCGCTTTAGTATCCAAAACTGGGGTTACTATCTCTAACGAGGTCATCATTAATCGGGAACATGGATGGATCTTGATACTTTCCGAACATAACAATCTGAAAGACGGACGTCCTTCCTCCTAAGTCGGACGGCAAATGCTAACATATAGGCAACTGGCCTATTCTTCACATGAACTCACAAAGGCCCAAAGTAACTCGGGCTAAGTTCATTCATTTCCAAAACTCGTCACACCTGTCGGTGGTACTTTCAAGAAGACCGACCGTCAACTGAACTCTGGCGTCGTCGCCGATTATCCATACGATTCCTCCGAGTGCGTAACTTCTTCTAGACCACCACTATCCACGATCTGCTGGAACAAGATCAACCAACTATCGAACCGCCAACATCGAACCAATCGGCCGGCAACTTAAACTTCCGCCCTGCGCAAATCTTCATAAGGCGACATCCGAACACCGAAATGGTAGCTCAAACGCTCCCTCCACGAGACAACAATCCTCACAACTACCCACGAAATCCACGCATTGGCGGGCGAATGCGGTCGAGACTCACTGAGTTCTTAACACATGCTTGGTAAAACTTCCGAAACAAAAAGCAGCCGTAACACGGGCTCCACTGCATCATAAGGTGAAGGTAGGCACCGTGCAGCCTTACAACCTTTACGATAAATCAACATGCCAAGTGAGCGGTCCGATCAAGAACACGATGGGCTGCCCCATCGGCCCGACCACCGGTCGAGCATCCACGAACTCGTCGTTGGTTAACTAAACTTGGGCCTAGCACCTCGTGACCTACCACAAGCGGGACCACCACGGACCAGCTGCCATACATGCCGCGGGTTGACCCGCAACGTGGCCTCAACCCGACCGACAGCGCACAATACTAGCTCCCGATCGGAACAATCTCACTAATCACGTTATGAAAACCTAGCGGTCTTCTTAGCTCAACTACCCTCTTCATTTCACACTACTTAGGGACCTATCCCAAACACAGCTCACGTGCACTCTGCACTCTATAAAGTCAAACATAAACATACGTCTGCGAGATGGCCTTACCTCTAAGGTCTTTGCGTATAAAGCTCTAAGGCTCACACTTTCTCTATCCTCCAAAATCTTACTCGGTTAACCCATGATTTCTAATCACAACTAACACCTCGCTATCGAACATAGCACTTAAGGTATACTCACCTTGAAAGTTACCGAAGGACCTTCTGCTCGGCCTCTTCTGCTGTCTTTGGTTAACCCGTCGATCTCTACGTTTCTCGGCCTGCTGCGCATGAGCCCGTACACAGGCCATGCTCAAGCCCAACTGAAGAATTACTCTTGCACAACCTTTTCTTAGGTAGTCATCAAGACTCGTGTTACATCGGTATAATCTCTGTTAGCCAAATCCATGGCTAATGCGAGTCGCCTCTTTGCAATATAAATTCTCTGTTCCCGGTCGTGGAACTGAAGGTTCAAATATCATGGCCGCAGTAGGAACTGCCGTCGCCGTGCTAACCTCCCCTGGGGCTAGTAACGTCGCAGAAATCCCGAATGAAGCACTACCTAGGTAATGATTGGGCACGTGCCTCATGACCCTCAGATTCTACTCGCGGCTCCGGCGCCTTGCCCTCTGGGCGGGTTGCCTACGCGGAGGCATAGCGGTAAGGAAAGAAATACGTTTAGAGGTCCAACTTAAAACACGGCTCTAAGGCACGACCTCGAGTGAGAAGAATAGAAACCAATCCTAAATATCTTATAGCCTCACGATTATTGGCGTGGTGCACAACACCGATAATCAAGACTCTTGGATCTGATGCGTAGACACTTTCAGGATTAATCGCTCGATACCACTTTTGTCACGACCGATTCGGGACGTGGTCGTGCCTACCGGGCACCCTAGTGATCCAACATCGAGTAATCAGCGAACATAAAACAATACAAGACATATTATGAAATATGAAACAATAATCGAGAAAACTTGCCTTTCAAAGATATATATAAATAACAACTTTTTCCAACGTGAACAGTTTTAATCCTTTTACAAACCACACTTGTGATTACTACGGACCTAAGAAATGATACGACAACAATGGCGGGACAGGGCCGCCATACCACGAATGTAAACACCTACAACAACAGGACTATACCACTGATAAGCCTCCGAGAAACGGAGCTTTCCCATGTTGAGCTGTGACCACTAGGCGAGGATCAATGGCGGTGTACCTTTACTGCGGCATGACGCGGCCCAGAAGAGGTCGATCTATCAAAGTATGTGAAACTAAAAATCGTAAATGAAATCATAATAGTCTATAAAGCGGGAGACATGTATGATAACCAAACTACGATTCACAATAATAGCGATCGTGTCAAGTCGGGACTCACGCCTCAAGTCATCACTCAAATATAACAATGGGTCTCACGCCCACAACATCAATCATGCGTGGAATACCTTCCTCACCGGCGGTTATGATATAAAGCGCAAGGAACACATGAACACGAGTCCCACGTGCCATAATAACACGTCTGAGGTAAATGCGAAGGCATAGCGACTACTAACACCCAGCGGTACCAACAAGGTCATGAATCGTATCATAAGATCTGTCTGCACCGTCACATGATCAAAGCGACCACTTGCCGCGATATCTAATGTGCGCGTCTAGCCACTGGAACTTTCCGCGACTCGCGTAGGCCAATCAGATCGGCCGCGTGAGGTATAACCCGCGTCGAGGTAGCTACTCCGGCGGCGTCTGGACTCGCCCGTCGCGTAGCCTGAGGACGCGTGACCACAAGGCGCGTCCTAACTGGAACTCCGCGATTCGCGCCGACCTCGGACCCGCGTGAGGTAGTCTCGAATCATAGGTCCATCGACCGCTGAGTCTACCCGCGTCGGAGGCGGCTTAACCGGAATCATCTCGAGATGAGTGATGTATAATACTATCATAACGACTTATCGTTAAACAACATAAGCACAACAAAGGAAAAACCCTTTTACACAAACATCACAAGATACTAACACACGTAGCATCCTAGCATGTTTACTTATCAAATCTACAAGAACGTGTTACATGGCTCTCACAAACCAACACAATCAAGTTATACACACGGTACTTTCTACTATATGCTAACAAGTTCGGTTTTTATCCCCCAAAGTACTTCATACATTAACTCTTTAAAAGATACGTTACTTTCACAAAAGTCACACAATACGTAGTATATGAAAATATAGTGATTATCTTTTGAAGTAAATCAAAACACTTCTCTTTGTAAAACTCAAGTACAACATTATTTTCCAAGCGTCAAGTTTGCCTAATTTCAAATGTTCATGTTTCTTATTTAGAAAGGTTTCGTAGTTCATATTCTTATTCATTTAAGAATATAATTCTCTTTTAAACTATCTGAGAAACATAAGTCTTATATGTGAGTAGGATATTCTTGTTTACAACAATCTTATTACAGCAGCCATGATCTAGGAAATATCATTTTGTCTCATCTTAGCTTCTATGCAGATGGAAGTTTCTACTGGTTTTAATAATACTTAATCTGTCAAAACATTTCCTTTTATTAACGCTGCGATGGTTTGTCGATACACATTCGATTTCCAAAATCAAGTAAAACATTCTTAAGACGTTATACCTAACTTTCCATAAAGCTAGTATAACTCTTAAGTTTTCAAAACAAATCAAGTATTACTTCTCTCAAAATGATTCAAAACTCTTTTGAAATACTTCAAGTTCTTTATTAACACATAACAAGCGGTTATAGTTCAAATCGATTACCTTTTAAAAACCACATGTATTTTCTTACCAACATAAAGTCGTTATAACCAACTTCCCATAAAGCGTTATAACACTTTATGTTTTACACCAATCAAATACATTTAGTACGTATGCGTCTACCGTACTACATAGTTCACACGTATCATGCTAGAAGAGATAGGAAGAGGTTCACATACCTCGCGGCAGTATCGACTAATAGCAAAGCGCTCAGTACTCCCAACGTCGGCTACTCCTAAAGCCAAGTAGAGCAACGCCACACGTAGTACTTGACCTATAAGGCCACAGCGCTTATTAACATTAAGATCTTATCGTAGAACATTCTCTGAAAAATCGTGGCACCTCCCCGCATGGCGTAAATCTCCTCTCTCTGGGCCGCTACCAAGCCAACCGGGGGTTATACATCTAACGACGGGTACAATTCTACTCACGCAGACTTACTACACAAGTCTCTTGTAATCTGTTGATTCGATTCTTGGGCTTAAGTCAAAAGACATTGCCAACTAACCACGTTCGATTCTATATATAGTATACTTTAACTATATATTCTAACAACATGTAATTTCCAATTACAATAGAGGACAAGATATTTACCTCGATAAGCCCATAATTATCCAAGTATAAAGTCGATCTGGGCAATCGTTTAGCTCCAACTCGGCGCTCCAACCCGCTCTAAACCACCCAGAAGTTCTAACCAACTTTTACACAATACTCGGCGGACTATGGAGATTTTCCTACGGTTTCGGTTTTGTGGTGTGGGAAGTATAATAGTATTTAGGGCTTTTAGATAGGTATAACCTTAGAATACTACAAGGTATCTGGCTAAGGTAATTTGGGCATTATAACAATACTTTGAGAGTATTTCTACACCACAAAGGGGTATTATCACAGCAACTTGGCTAGGGGTACCCGGCCACACTACTAGGAGGGGGTGTACCCCTGGCCAAGGCCTCTAGGAGAGGAGGCCTCTTGGCGAACTCAACACTAAGGGGAGGAGAAGATTTAACACTTAGAAACATTTAGGAAAGGATGAAGAATTCATCAAAGGGAGAGGGTATTTATAGCCTGACAAGGCCAACCAATGGCCAAGATTGAGCCAAGTGCTACACAAGTGTAGGGCCAAGATATTCCCAAGTGCCCCCTAGTCCCTACTCCTTAAAACCCTCACAAATATCTACCAAAATATCTACCACTGACCTCCCGATTCGTCCCGTATGCGCCACTTGCCCGCTGATGAGAGGGTGCAGTGCCGCCTCTCGTTGGTCCAAAATGTTAGTCTCTCGGAAAAATCCATAAAAATAAGAAAAGACATAGCCGAATTTTCCGCCCGAAGTTATGTAAAGCGTTTAGTCGAAAAACGACTCTAGCAGGGTGTTGTGCACAAATGCCATTCGGCGAGCCACTAGGCGGGGTGACACGTGTCACCCTCCTATTGGCCCAAAATAAAACATCTTAGAAAATATCCACAATGGCCAAAATCTCAAAACAAAGTGGGCCCAAAAACCGTAAATTTCTCCGTGGGCCCAGCGTGACCATTTCCGAAAATAAAATTCCATAATTCTCTAATATTCCAGGAAGTCCGAATACCAAATCTGGAATCCAATTCCCATTAACGAACCTTTTTCCTTCACAAAAACCGGAAACTTTTCCGTGGAAAAATCGCCTCTTTCTTCCTTTCCAATCTTTCTGTCGTATTCTCGTACGTACGTCCTCGCATACATACCCTGGAACTACGGGGTATAACAACCCCCCCCCCCCTGGTTGGCTTGGTAGCCGGCCTCGATAGAGGAGGAGATTTACGCTGTTGCGGGGGGGGGGGAGGTGCTGCCGAATTTTCTGTAGGATATTCTCCATTGAGATCTAGATGTTAATAGGCTCCTTGTGGCCTCTATAGGTTGAAGTACTACGTATGGCGTGATCTACTTGGCTTAAGGAGTAGCCGACGGTTTGAGGTACTTGGAGCGTTTTGCTATTAGTCGATAATCGTCGCGAGGTATGTGAACCTCTTCCTATATGTTCTAGCATGATATGTGTATAACTATGTAGTACGGTAGACGTACATGTGTTTAATGTATTTGATTGGTTTGAAACATAAAGTGTTATAACGGTTTTATGGGAAGTTGGTTATAACAGCTTTATGTAGGTAAGAAAATGTTTTGTGGTGTCAAAGGGTAATTGATTTGACTTATAACGGATTTGATGTGTAGTAATAAAGAACTTGAAGTGTTTCAAAAAGACCTTTTTGAAAGAAAAGTAATACTTGGCTTTGAAAACATAAGAGTTGTACTACCTTTATGGGAAGTTAGGTATAACGTCGTAAGAGTGATAAAAAGAATGGTTTACTGATTTTTTTTAAAGATAAGAGACTTGACTTAATGGTATTGATATGAATTTTGTTAAAGGTGTGAAACCTCATTCGTGAGTAATGAGTACTGGGTTTTAAAAGGAATAATGTTTTACTGATTTTGGAAATCAGAATGAGTATCGACAAACCACTGCAGCGTTAATAAATGAAAATGTATTGAATAATGAAGTATGGTATTAAAACCAGTAGAAACCTCCATCTGCATAGAAGCTAAGATAAGACAAAATGATATTACATTTCCTAGATCATGGCTGCTTAATAAGATTGATTATAAACAAGAATAACCTACTCACATATAAGACATATGTTTCTCAAAACATTTAAAGGAGAATTATGTTTTAAAGGATTTAAAACTATGAACTACGAAACCTTTTCTAAAATGAGAAACTTGAGCTTTTGAAATTAGGCAAACTTGAACGTTTGGAAAATAAGGTTGTTACTTGATTTTACAAAGGAAAGCATTTTGGTTTACTTAACAATGTTAGTCACTCTATTTTTATACTACGGGTATCGGGTGACCTTCGTAAAAGAAATGGATCTTTAAAAGGAATTTAACGTACGTAGTACTTTAGGGTTAAAACCCAGACTTTGGCATAAAATGAAAGTACTTTGAGTTGTGTATAACTTGCCTATGCTTGTTGTTGTGAAGCTTGCCTATGCTTGTTGTTGTGAAGCTTGCCTATGCTTGTTGTTGTGAAGCTTGCCTATGCTTGTTGTGATAGCCTTTGTTGTATTTTTGTACCCCCGCATCTCTCGATGGAGGTAGGTTGATTTGTTATGAGCGATTATACGAGTCCCACGAGATGGGCGGTCACGTATTTCATCCGATATTACACGAGTCCCACGAGATGGGCGGTCACGTATTTCATCGATTTTACACCGAGTCCCGAGATGGCGAGTCACGTATTTCATCCGATTTTACACCGAGTCCCACGAGATGGCGAGTCACGTATTTCATCGATTTTACGAGTCCCACGAGATGGCGAAGTCACGTATTTCATCGATATTACACCGAGTCCACGAGATGGCGGTCACGTATTTCATCGATATTACACTAAGTCGCGAGATGGGCGGTCACGTATTTCATCCGTTATCATACATGTCTCCCGCTTTATATAGACTATTATGATTTCATTTCTGATATTTCTGATTTCACATACTTGGTACTGTTATCGACCTCCTTGAAGTGCGTTCATCTGCAGTGGAAGTACATCGCCGTGGATCCTCGCCATAGGATCACGATTCAGTGTCGGGAAGCCCATTTCTTGGAGGCTTATCTTTTGGTATGTTACCAGTCAGTAGATTCTTATACATTCGAGGTATGGCGGGGCCCTGTCCGTCATATGTTGTAAAAATCTTAAGTGCAGCCTTTGTTGTGGGCAGGGTTTGTAAAAAGGATAACTGTTCGGGTATTTATGTATATATGATGAAGGCAACTGTTTTGGTTGGCCTGTTTATTTATCTTGTCTCTTAATTCATGTTTATGTTTTTATTTCCGCTGATTTTCTCTGATGTTGTATCACTAGGGTGCCCGGGGTAAGGCACCAGTCACGGGCCCGGGTTCGGGTCGTGACACTATGTGTGCTGGTGATAGCTTTTGAGTGCAAGTATTATGTTTTATTACGTTGCAGCGATTCTCGATTGGAGGGTCGGCTGTCTTGTTGTAAGTTTACTTGGACGTACCGACAGTGATGTGGGATTCCACGGGTATGCTTCCATTATTTGTGTTACTCCTTGGACATGCTTATACGATGTGGGATTCCGGGGCATGTGACCAGGAGGCGGGTTAGATTCCCGGATTTGTTTGTATTACCCCATGGTCATGCTTATACGATGTGGGATTCCGGGGCATGCAACCACGTGGGATATTTAATTCAATGGATTGGCCCTCCATGAGATTTAGTGACGCAGGATGGATCTGGTAGTTAGCTTTCGTACTTGCCCCCGTCAGTTGTTGACGCAGGCTGGATCTGGTAGTTGGCTTTCGTACTTGCCCCCGTCAGCTCTATCACACAGTTTGGTACGGTAGGCTCCGGTAGATAACGCGCACTTGCCCGGCCATATTCGCGATGCGGTGGATCTCGTAGTTAGCTTCGTACTTGCCCCGTCGATTGTTGGCCGGTGGATCTGGTAGTTGGCTTTCGTACTTGCCCCCGTCAGTTTTATGATACAGGATGGATCTGGTGGTTCGTTTTCCTACTTGGCCCATACAGTTTTTAGGACACAGGTGGGACTTGGTGTTCATGTATGCCTATTGGTGTTATATTATATCATGGACTGCCGGCAGTGAGGAAGGATTCCACGGGCATGATTGATATTATGGGCGTGAGACCCATGGTTATATTTTAGTAATGACTTTGAAGGCATGCGTCCCTGACTTGATATGACTGCTTATGTGTTGTGTACTGTAGGTTGGCTATCATACATGTCTCATGGTTTGTTTAGACTGTTATGATTTCATTACGGTACTTACTGTTTCACATACTTGGTACATTCTTCGTACTGACCTCCTTGAGTGCGTTACATGCCGCAGTTTAGGTACTGTGATTTGGTGATCTGCAGTGTAGGACCACCTTTCGAGTTTTGGATAGCTCCTCTTCGAGTTTATCTTTTTGGTATAGTTCCTTAAGTACAGGCTTTTGTACGGTTATGGGTACGGCGGGGCCTTGTCCCGTCATATTTCAGTAAAACTCCTAGAGGTCTGTATTCATATGTGGGAGTGGACTCATGTATAGTGTAGTGTCTTTTTATTATGTATATTATATGGCAGCTTTGTCGGCTTTGCCCTTGTACGTACGTTGGTTTAAAAAAAATGAGGTGTTATTTAATTTCCGCAGTTTACTTGTGTTGTTAAGGTAGAAGGGTGCCCAGGTAGGGCACCAGTCACGGGCCCGGGGTTCGGGGCGTGACAACATACCTCTAAGAATGTAACCACAACTACGACGGGACAGGGCCCCGCCATACCCCTGAATGTAAGTACCTACAACGACAGGGGACTATACCAAAAGATAAGCCTCCGGAGAAACGGAGCTTCCCAAAACGCTGAACTGTGATCCTATGAGCGAGGATCGACAACCGGTGTACCTCTACCTGCGGCATGAACGCATCCCCGGCGAGGTCGATCTGGCAGTACCAAGTATGTGGCGAAAATCGTAAATGAAATCATAATAGTCTATATAAAGCGTAAGACATGTATGATAACCAAACTACGAGACACAACATATAAGCAATCGTGTCAAGTCGAGGACTCGCCGCCAAAGTCATCACTCAAATATAACAAAGGGTCTCACGCCCAACATCAATCATGCCGTGGAATACCTTCCTCATCACTGGCGATCTATGATATAATAACACCGAGTACACATGAACACGTGTCCCACTGTGTCATAAACCGTACGGGGAAGTACAAAGGCATAGCTACCAGATCCAACCTGCATCATCAATCGACCGGCGTACGAAAGCCGGCTACCGTAACCTACCGTACCAACAATACTAAATAACTACATCACGAAGCTGACCGGGGCAAGTACGATAGCCTCTGCAGATCCTCCCGCACCACGTGACGGGGCAAGTAACGAGCTAACCACCGATCCTCCTGCGTCACGAAACCGTCCAAACACCGACTCGCGAAGATGACACGTGGCAAGTCGATAACCTCTACCGGATCCTCCTGCGCGCGTGGTGACGGGGGCAAGTAACCAGGATAACCACCAGATCACAACCGTAGTCACGAGACTTCGTCCAACCACTGACTCGCGAAGCTGACACGTGGCAAGTGTGATAACCTCTACCAGAACCAACCTGCATCAGCAACGACCGGGGCAAGTACGAGATTTAACTACCAGATAGCAAAGCCGAATCAGTAAAACCTCATGGAGAGCTAGTCCATGGAATAACACTAATGGTCACATGCCCCCGGAATCCCTCATCGGTGTAGACATGTCCATGTGATAACAACAATGGAAGCATACCCGTGGAATCCTCCGTCATTTCTTTGATGCGTCAAGTAAGTTCACAACAAGTCGGTGCCCTCCGAGAGGCAGCGGTAACATAAGGATACAATACTTGCACAACAAGGCTATCACAAGCAAACATAGGCAAGTTACTCACAACTCAAGGTACTTTCATTTTATTACAACAAACCCGGATTTTAACCCCAAGGTACTACGTATTTTAACTCTTTAAAAGATCCATTTCTTTCACAAAAGGTCACACGATATCCGTAGTATCAAAATAGAGTAACTATCTTTTTAAGTAAACCAAAACAATTTTCATACCTTCTTTTTAAACCATCTTAAGAAAAAACCATGCCTTTCTTTTAAACCAAAACACTTCAAATTCCTCAAGTCTCTCTTCTTTTAGAAAACAAGTTCCTTACTTTGGAATTTTAAGAAAAATCAATACTTGTTATTAATGATCTTATTAAAGCAGCCATGATCTAGAAAATGTAATACAATTTTGTCTTATCTTAGCTTCTATGCAGATGGAGGTTTTGTTATACCCCGTATTTCCAGAGTATGTACGTAAGGACGTACGTAGAAAGTTTGAGCCTTAAAAGTTAGGCTAGGTTCGAAAATTGTGCACAAGTACCAAAAAGAGTCGTTTTTCGACGAAACGTTTTACTAAACTTGCGAAGGGAAAATTCCGGTGGTAGATGGATAAGGTGTACTTGGCTTGATCTTGGCCTTACACTTGCCTAACACATGGATTAATCTTGGCCATTGGTTGGCCATTGCTTGACCTATAAATACCCCTCTATGTTGATGAACTTTTTCATCCAAAATTGTTCTAAGTGTTAAATTCCTCCCTCCCCTCTTAGTGAGAGCTTTCGTCCACCACACCCCCTCCCCCTTTGAGAGCCCTTGGCCGAGAGCCTCCCCCCCCCCCTTGAGTGAGGCTAGGCCGAGAGGGTACCCCCCCCTAGCCTAGTTGTCTCGTATAAATACCCCCTTGTGTGGTATAGAAATACTCTCCTAGTATTGTTATAATGCCCAAATACCTTGGCCCAAATACCTTTTAGTATTCCCAAGGTTACACTTATACAAAAGCCCAGAAAATACTATTATACTTTCTTTAGCCACTAAACGAAACCCTAAGAAAAGCCTTCATAGTCGGTTGAAGTGTTAAGTAGAAGTTGCGTAGAACTTCTAAGGGTTATTTGGAGCGGGTTGGAGCACTCGGAGTAGGAGCTTAACGTTGCTCAGGAGCGACATTATACTTGGATAATTTTTGGGCTCATCGAGGTAAATACTCTATCATCCTTATTGTAATTGGAAATTACATCTGTAGTAGTATAGAAATGAATATAAGATTCATAGAAGAGATTTGAGCGTAATAGAAGGATATTACGTAAAAGGATTGAATCAAATCACTTAAGAATATAAGTAGAAGTTAAAGCCCATTTACATGGGGCGTATTCTGATGGTGATAACCTTTATTGGTTGAATGTTTTGCAAGTAGCATGTGCTACTTAGAAGGTGGACAAGGCTAGCCGGGTTATAGCCGTGGAGCGTTTTGCTTATAGTCGATAATCGTCGCGGTATGTGATTCTTCCTATACTCTTGAGCATGAAGTATTTTAAAGAATACATATAGTACGGTGAGCGTCGTGTGGCAATGTCTTTTGACTTAAGCCGAATAATATGTATATATTATATGGTAGATGTGCGTGTGCTAACTGAATATAGTTGTACAAAGATGTCTTTTGACTTAAGCTGAATAATAAGAACCTTGAAATGTTTTGAAAGGAATATAGGTATAGTACTGGTGACGTCGTGTGTTAGCGAATGTAGTGTTACGGTAATGTCTTTTGACTTAAGCCTGAATAAGAAGAATCTTGAAGTATTTCAAAAGAAATAAGAAACCTTTTTGAAAGAAGAGTAATACTTGGTTTTGAAAACATAAGAGTTATACTAGCTTTATGGGAAGTTAGGTATAACGTCTTAAGAGTGATAAAAAGAATGGTTTACTGATTTTTAGAAGTTAAGAGACTTAATCTTAAAAGATAAGAGACTTGACTTAATTGTATTGATATGAAGTTTGTTAAAAGTGTGAAACCTCATTCGTGAGTAATGAGTACTTGGTTTTAAAAGGAATAATGTTTTACTGATTTCGGAAATCAGAATGAGTATCGACAAACCATTGCAGCGTTAATAAAGGAAAATGTATTGAATAAATGAAGTATTATATTAAAACCAGTAGAAACCTCCATCTGCATAGAAGCTAAGATGAGACAAAATGATATTACATTTCCTAGATCATGGCTGCTTAATAAGATTGATTATGAATAAGAATAACCTACTCGCCTTTGGCATATGTTACTCAATTGTTTTAAAAAGAGATTAAGACATTGAACTATGAAACTTTTCTAAAAAGAGACTTGAGTAATTGAAATTAGGCAAACTGGAACATTAGGGAAAAGAAAGGCATTGTGTTGTCTTAAAATGGTTTAAAACTTAAAGTGTTATAACAGCTTTATGGGAAGTTGACTTTATGAAAACAAAAGAAGGGTTTTTATCATTGGTTTTAATGTGGAAACTTGACTTTAAAAAGAGAAGTTGTTTTGGTTTGCTTAAAAGATGTAAGTCACTCTATTTTATACTACGGGTATCGGGTGATTTTCATAAAAGGAATGGATCTCTTAAAAGGGTATCGGGTGATTCTCATTTCCGAAATCAATATAACTTATTCCTTTTAAAACCCAATTACCCATTTCTCATAAATGCGGTTTCACAACTTTTTAACACAAACCAAGTCCTTAATATTTCACATCAAGTCATTTATAAGTCAAGTCTCTTATTTTTTTAAAAACCACAAAACCATTTCTTTACCTACATAAAGTTGTTATAACAGACTTCTCATAAAGCCGTTATAACACTTTATGTTTTAAACCAACCAAATTGTTTTAGCACGTCGTCTGCGTACTACATAGTTCACAACAATCATGCTAGAAAAGATAGGAAGATGTTCACATACCTAGCGACGATTATCCACAATTAGCAAAACGCTCCAAAGTACTATAACCCTGCTAGCCTTTTCCACCCTTCAAGTAGAATACGCTACTCGCAGTACTTCAACCTATAAAGGTCACAAAACGTCTATCAACTTCTAGATCCCTTCGTAGAGCATTTCTAAATACAAGGTTCCATATTCTACGGAAAATTCGGACACCTCCACCGAAACTACATAAATCTCTCTCTATCAAGGCCCGCTACCAAGCCAAAAACTCGAGGGGTTACACGCCTAACTGGACGTGTACAACATCGCCACAATAATACTACAAGTCTATTGTAAATACGGTCAATGTAAATCTGATTCAATTCTTAATAAGCATCCTTCCAATAAATCTTATACTCAATTCTAAATTACTACCATATGTAATATCCAATTGCAATAGAAGGACATAGATCATTACCTCGATAAGCCCAAAATTATCCAAGATTTATAAGTCGATCCTGAGCAACGTTTAGCTCCAATTCCTTACGCTCCAACCCGCTCCAAGCAACCCTTAGAAGTTTCTAAACAACTTCTCTTAACACTTCAACCAAGCTATGAAGATTTTTCTAGGGTTTCACTTTGTGACTAATGAATAAAGTAGTATTTTCGGGCTCTTAGTATAAAGATAACTTTGGAATACTACAAGGTATTTCAAGGCTAAGGTATTTGGGACTATACCAACACTTGAAGAATTTTTCTACACAAATGGGGGGGTGTTGGACGAGAACAATACTAAGGATGGAGTATATTTTTTGCCTTGGAAACTCTTAAGTGGATGAATAAAGTCTTGAAATCAAGGGGGTATTTATAGAGAAATCAAGGGACAAGATCTAGGCAAGTGTGTGGTGTAGATTGGGGACATGTGGGTGTGGGTTCTACCAACCACATGTCCACCACAACTTTGGGACAAGTGGCTAGCCACTTGTCCACTTCCAACGCCACGACAACATTCTAACATCAATTCGGCCAACATGGCCACATGGGGGTGACACGTGTCGCCCCCCTACTTGTCCAAAATATTTCATCTTCCGAAAATATCTGTAATGCCAAAAATCCGAAAATAAAGTGGGCCCCACAAAACCGTAAATTTTCCCTGTGGGCCCCACGTGACCAATTCCGGAAAATAAAATTCCATAATTCTAATATAATCCAGGAAGTCCAAATACCAAATCTGGGAATCCAATTCCCATTAACGAACATTTTTTCTTCACAAAATCCGGAAACTTTTCCGTCGAAAAAAATCACATCTTTCTTCCTTTCCAATTTTTATGTCGTATTCTCGTACGTATGTCCTCACATACATACCCTGGAACTACGGGGTGTAACATTCTCCCCCCCTTAGTGTCACGACCCGACCTCGGGCCCGCGACTGGTGCCTTACCCTGGGCACCCTAGTGATACAACATCAGAGAAAATCAGCGGAAATAAAAACTCATAAAATATAAACAGTGAAATAAGAAAACAGGCTAACCAAAACGGTTACCTTTCTGTATATATAAATAAAAACTTGAACAGTTACATCCCTTTTACAAACCCTGCCCACAACAGTACTACAGACCTCTAAGAGTGTTATAACAACAACGATGGGACAGGGCCCCACCATACCCCTGAATGTAAGTACCTACAACGACAGGGGACTATACCAAAGATAAGCCTCCGGAGAAACGGAGCTTCCCAAAATGACCGTGATCCTATGGCGAGGATCAACAATCGTGTACCTCTACTGCGGCATGAGCGGCCCGAAGGAGGTCGATAACAGTACCAAGTATGTGGCCCGAAAATCACGTAAATGAAATCATAACAGTCTATATAAAAACAGGAGACATGTATGATAACCAAACTACAGTCCATAATATATATGCAGTCATGTCAAGTCAGGGGCTCACGCCCTCAAAGTCGTCACTCAAATATAACTATGGGTCTCACGCCCACAATGTCACGACCCGAACCCGAGCCCGTGACTGGTGCCTTACCCGGGCACCCAAGTAGACCTACATCAGAGTAACCAGCAGAATATAAAACAAGACATGAAACAATATGAAGTGAGAAACAGTTTATCTGAGAAAAGTCGCACATCGGCATATATATAAAAGCTTGAACAGTTACATCCCTTTTACAAACCCTGCCCACAACAGTACTACAGACCTCTAAGAATGTTATAACAACAATGGTGGGACAGGGCCCCGCCGTACCCCTGAATGCAAGTACCTACAACGACAGGGGACTATATAGCTCTCGGCTTTGTCTCATTTTGCACAAGAAAAATTTGTAGTTTTGATCCATTATTCACAAGACTTTAACCCAAGGTTCCTAGGGGTATTGTAAGGATATCTCAATAGAAAGATTTCGGAAAAACGACGTTTTCACGTTAGTCGCAAGGCGAAACCCTAGGGTGTTCTTCAACTTTGAAGTTGGAACTTGAAGATGAGTTCTTCATAGGCTTCTAAAGTGTCACGACCCGAACCCGGGCCCGTGACTGGTACCTTACCCCGGGCACCCTAGTGATACAACATCAGAGAAAATCAGCGGAAATAAAAACTTACACATGAAACAATATATACCATAAGAAAAATAGGCTAACCAAAACGGTCACCTTTCTGTATATATAAATAAAAGCTTACACAGTTACATCCTTTACAAACCCTGCCCACAACAGTACTACAGACCTCTAAGAATGTTATAACAACAACGACGGGACAGGGCCCCGCCATACCCCTGAATGCAAGTACCTACAACGACAGGGGACTATACCAAAGATAAGCCTCCGGAGAAACGGAGCTTCCCAAAACGCAATCGTGATCCTGAGCGAGGATCAACAATCGTGTACCTCTACCGCGACATGAAGCGGCCCGCGAAGGAGGTCGATCTGGCAGTACCAAGTATGTGGCGAAAAATACTGTAAATGAAATCATAATAGTCTATATAAAATAGAAGACATATATGATAACCAATTTGCGATACACAATATGTAAGCAGTCATGTCAAGTCATGGACTCACGCCCTTAAAGTCATTACTCAAATATAACCATGGGTCTCATGCCCACAATATCAATCATGCCCGTGGAATTCCTTCCTCACTGCCGGCAATCCATGATATAAAAGCACCAAGGAATACATGAACACGTGTCCCACTGTGTCATAATAAAACTGTACGGGGTAAGTACGAAGGCATAACCGACTACTAAAACCCACAGTACCAACAATGCTATAAAACTGTATCACGAGGTCTTTCTAGACCGCACCACATGATCGAAGCTGGCCACTCGCCCTCAGTATCAATGTGTGCGTCAAATCCTGGAACTCACCGCAGCTCCGCATAAGCCACCTAGGCCCGCATGAGGTATTCCCTGCATCGAGGGTAGCTACTCCTCGGCATCGTCCTGGACTCTCGTAGTCCGCATGGCCACATAGACCGCATGAGGTATTCCCCGAACACTAACCTGGAACTCTCGTAGCTCCGCATAGGTCCCCTGGACCCGCATGAGGCATCCTCGCGTGGGCGACAACCCCGGTATAACATGTCAAGAGGTGAGTGGTACAATATTAGCATAACGGCTTATCGTTAAACAACATAAGCACAATCAAGGGAAACCCCTTTACACAAACATCACAAGACACTAACACACGTAGCATCCTAACATGTTTACTTATCAAACCAACAAGAAAGTATTACAAGGCTATCACAAACCAACATAGTCAAGTTATTTACACAAGGTACTTTCTATTTTTTGTCAACAAGTTCGGGTTTTTATCTCCAAAGTACTTCATACATTAACTCTTTAAAAAGATCCGTTTCTTTCACAAGAGTCACACGATACCCGTAGTATCAAAATAGAGTGACTATCTTTTTAAGTAAACCAAAACAATTTCCCTACCTTCTTTTTGAACCAACTTAAGACAAAAGCATGCCTTCCTTTTTAAACGAAAACACTTCAAATTTTCAAGTCCTTGTCTTTTATAAATCAAGTCCTTACTTTGAAATTTTAAGAAAATCAAAACTTGTTTATTAATGATCTTATTAAAGCAGCCATGATCTAGGAAATGTAATACACTTTTGTCTTATCTTAGCATCTATGCAGATGGAGGTTTCTACTGGTTTTAATAATACTTAATTAGTCAATACATTTTCCTTTATTAGCGCTGCAGTGGTTTGTTCGATACTTATTCTCATTTCCGAAATCAATACAAGGCTTTCATAAACAATTAAGTAAACCGTTCCTTTTATTTCTCTTAAGTCGTTATACCTAACTTCCCATAAAGCTAGTATAACTCTTAAGCTTTTAAAACCAAGTATTATTCTTCTTTCAAAAACGATTCTTAAATCTTTTGAAATACTTCAAGATTTTTATCATTTAAAACTCAAGTCAAAAGACATCGAAGTAAAACCACGTTTAGTTAACACACGCACGTCTACCGTACTATATATATTCTTTTAAAATATCATGCTCAAGAGGATAGGAAGAATCACATACCTCCTCGGCGAAATCCACCTGCCAAGTTGAATATGTCGCGCGCAGAGTATCAACCTATAATAGTCAAATATGTCTATCAACGTCTAGACTACTCTGTAGAATATTCTAAGCAGAAGGTTCTTATTTCTACGGAAATTTGGGCAGCACTTCCCTACCCGCCAAACTACACAAGTCTACTGTAAATACAGTCCTATGTAAGTACAGTTCAATTCTCTTGCTTTTATACCATCCTTCTATATCTTATACTCAATTCTAAACTACTATATGTAATTTCTAATTACAATAGAAGGACAAAGATATTTACCTCGATAAGCCCAAAATTATCCAAGATTAAAGTCGATCCTGAGCAAGGTTTAGCTCCTATTCTGTACGCTCCAATTCGCTCCAAGAAACCCTTAGAAGTTCTAAACAACTTCTACTTAATACTTCAACCAACTATGAAGATTTTTCCTATGGCTTCGTTTTGTGACTAAGGGATATAAAGTAGCATTTCCGGGCTTTTTGTATAGAGGTAACTTTGGAATACTACAAGGTATTTGGGCTAAGGTATTTTGGAAAAACAACAATACTTGGAGAATATTTTTCTACCAAGGGGGGGTGTGTGTCTCGGCGAGAACACAAGGAGGGGGGGAGAGTGTTGGACGAGAGCCTTACTAAGGGGGAGGGAGTTTGAGACTTGGAAAAATGTTTAAGGGATGAAGAATAAGTCTTGAACTTATGGGGTATTTATAGGCCAATCAATGGCCAAGATAAAAGCAAGTGGAGGGTGTAGATTTGGACAAGTGCTACCTTATCTATCTACTTTGCAAGACTTTTGACCAAAGGTGTTTGGCCTTTTAAATGAAAAAAACGTGTCAATCAATTCCTCCACCAAAAATCATCCACTTAAGGGTGACATATGTCGCCCTCTCGTTGGTCCAAAATATTTCATCTCTCGGAAAAATTCAAAATAAATAATTCCTGAAAACTTAAAATTCCTTTACAAGGTTCGGAAAATTTTCCGTCCGAAAAACAATTCTTTTTCGTGGATGAGCACAATTTCGTCCTTAACAATAATTCGGGCTTACAAAATTGTACGTACGTCCTCACATACATACTCTGGAAATACGGGGTATAACATTCTCCCCTCCTTAGAAACATTCGTCCCGAATGTTCCTTCCCAAAACATATAACGATAAAGTTCCTCATAAAAACAGTTTGCAAATGCCATACATGGCCACAATACATCACGCGCAAATACTTAAATCCAAATCCACAAGGAATTTCCTCTAGCATCACAAAAGCTCCCACCCAAGGTCTAAAAGATATTCCCTTCGCACCTTTTCTTCACAAAAATAATGATCACTTCTATTCTCTTACTCGTCGTACCCTCCTCGTACACTCGAACACTTCCTAAATAACTTACCACCTTTCTGTTATTGCTTCAGTTTCCAAAATCTCGTGGTTACTATCTCCAACTTGGTCATCATTACCTGGGAACACTCTGGATGGATCTCCGATACTTTTTCGAACATAGCAACATGAAAGACCGGACGTACTGCCTCCTAAGTCGGACGGAAAATGCTAACATATAGGCAACCTGTCCTATTCTTCACATGATCTGCAAAGGCCCAAAGTAACTCGGGCTAAGTTTCCCCTGCTTTCCCAATCTCGTCACACCCTTCCGGGGTGGTACCTTCAAGACCAGTCGACACAACTCCAGTATCGACGCAGATTATCGCCCGACTTCGCTGACTCGAGTGTCAATAACCTCTCCTGGATAAGCTTCACCCTATCCACATCCTACTGAATCAAGTATGAACCGACAATCTGAACCTTGTCAACATCGAACCAATTGACTGGCAACCTACCCTACCGCCCATACAAGGCTTCATAAGGTGACATCCGAATACTGAAATGGTAGCTATTATAATACTCACTCAACAAGAGGCGAATAATCCTCACTGCTACCCCTGAAATCAAAACACCGGCCCGAGGGTGAATGCAATACTGAGACTCACCTGAGTTCCTAACCTTGCCTGGTAAAACCTCCATAAAAAGAAATAGCCGTAAACTGGGCTCCACTGCCTGTCATAAGTAAAAGTAGGAACCTCGTGCAGTCTTACAACCTTCCTGATATATAACATCTCGCATAACCCTCTGCCGAGTAAACAGTTCTGACTGAAAGACAAGATGGGCTGACCCCATCGGCCCGACTACTGGTCGAACGCATCCACGAACTCGTACGATGGTTAACTAAACTTGGTCCTAACACCCTCGTGACCCTATCACAAAGCGGGACCACCACAATTTTTCCTTACTTCAAGCCGCGGGTTGACCCGCAATCCGCCTCGGCGACCCATTTATCTCGCCAAACTCTTGTTTCCCGACCCGGAACAATCTCACCATCGAGTCACGAAAACCTAGTGGTCTTCTTAGATCAACTACCCTCTTTCATTTCACACTACTCAGGGACTTATCACACAAATATATCTCACGTATACAATGCACTCCGATAAGGGTCAAACATAAAAATAAATCTTTTACTCAAGGTGGCCTCGCCTCTAAGGTCTCCACGTATAATATCCTAAAGCTCACAATTTTCCTATCCCCAATCTTACCCTTTTAACTAACCATGATTTCTAATCACAATTAACACAATGCTATCTGAACATAACACTTAAGATATACTCATCTCATCACACATACTAATCTCTAGAGGGTTAAGGATATACCTATATCTCGCTTCACTCCCTTTGTCGTTTCTAATCAATCACCTCGTTGGCGCATAGCTAGGGAAGGTGATGAACTAGCCACTGATCCTGAAGGCTGAGTCTCTACATCCGCGCCACCTCTGGTCGGACAATTTCTCGCAAAATGGCCCTGCTGGCCGCAAGCATAACAAGCTGTCTAAGCTGATCTTGGTTAACCCGTCGATCCCTACATTTCTCGGCCTGCTGCGCATAAGCCCGTACGAAGGCCATGCTCATGCCTGACTGAAGAGCTACTCTTGCACAACCCTCTCTTAGATAATCATCAAGACCCATGATAAATCGGTACATAATATACTCTCTGGTTGCTAAATCCTACTAGTAATGTGGTCGTCTCTTTGCAATCCATACTTTCGCTCGGGTCGTGGGCGAAGGTTCAAATATCATGGCCGCAGAGGAACCGCCGTTGTGCTAGACTCAATGGGGCGACGCCGCAGAACTCCCGAATGAAGCACCACCCTCGTGTGATGGTTGGGCTGTGCCTCGTAACCCTCAGTGCTTTACTCGCACTCTCTACGCTTTGCCCTTCGGCGGGTTGCCTTGCGTGGAGGCATAACTGGTAAGGGAAAGAAATACGTTAGAGGGGTCCAACTCATAACACAACTCTAAAGCACGATCTCAGAGTGAGAAGAATGGAAACCAATCCTAAATATCCTATAGCCTCTTGATTATTGGTGTGGTGCACAACACACCGATAATCAAGACTCTACTAGATACGGTATGTAGACACTTTCCGAGGATTAACTGCTCTGATACCACTTGTGTCACGACCGAACCAGGAGCAGTGGCGGTGCCTTACCCGCACCCAAGTAGACCTACATCGAGTAACAGCGGAATATAAAACAAGACATGAAACAATATGAAGTGAAAGCAGTTTATCGAGAAAAGTCTGCATCGGCATATATATATAAAAGCTTGAGCTACATCCCTTTTACAAACCACCGCCACAACAGACCTCTGCTAAGAATGTTATAACAACAATGGCGGGACGGGGCCCGCCGTGCCTCAATGTAAGTACCTACAACGACGGGGACTATACTAAAGATAAGCCTCGGAGAGACGGAGCATCCCAAAACGCTGAACAGTGACCCAATGATCGAGGATCAACAATCGTGTACCTCTACTACGGCATGAACGCAGCCCGAAGGAGGTCGATAACAGTACCAAGTATGTGGCGAAAAATCGTAAATGAAATCATAATAGTCTATATAAAATAAGACATATATGATAACCATTTGCGATACACAATATATGCGATCGTATGTATCGAGACTCACGCCAAAGTCATTACTCAAATATAACCATGGGTCTCATGCCCACAATATCAATCATGCGTGGAATTCCTTCCTCATCGCCACATCCATGATATAAAAGCACCAAGGAATACACATGAACACCGTGTCCCACCGTGTCATAATAAAGCATGCGGGGTAAGTGCGAAGGCATAGCCGACTACTAAAACCCACAGTACCAACAATGCTATAAAACTGTATCACGAGGTCTTTCTAGACCGCGCCACATGATCGAAGCTGGCCACTCGCCCTCAGTATCAATGTGCGCGTCAAATCTCGAACTCACCGCGACTCGCGTAGGCCACCTAGGCGCGTGAGGTATTCCTCGCATCGAGGGTAGCTACTCCGGCATCGCCCCGACTCGTAGTCGCGTGGCCACATAGACCGCATGAGGTATTCCTCGCACACTAACCTGGAACTCTCGTAGCTCCACATAGGTCCCCTGGACCCGCATGAGGCATCCTCGCGTCGGGCGGCACATCACGACCGAACCGGGCCGTGGATCGTGCCTTACCCCGGGCACCCTAGTGATACAACATCAGAGAAAATCAGCGGAAATAAAAACATGAACATGAAATAAGAGACATGATAAATAAACAGGCCAACCAAAACAGTTGCCTTCAGTATATATACATAAATACCGACGCTTATCCTTTTTACAGACTACGCCTGGCAGTACTACGGACACTAAGAAGTGATAACAACTATGACGGACGGGGCCCGCCATACCCCGAATGTACAAGAACCCTACGCACTGTGGTAACATACCAAAGATAAGCCTCGGAACGGAGCTTCCCAACACGCTGAAATGTGATCCTATAAGCGGGGATCGACGGTCGATGTACCTCTACTGCGGCGTGAACGCAGCCGAAGGAGGTCGATAACAGTACCAAGTATGTGAATCAGAAAATCGTAAATGAAATCATAATAGTCTATATAAAGCAGAGACATGTATGATAACCAAACTACGATTCACAACATAAAAGCAATCATGTCAAGTCGTGACTCACGCCAAAGTCATCCTCCGTGCGTGGAACTCCTTCCTCACCGCCAGTCTAGGTACAAATCATGTGATACATATAACAGGTCTCGGCCCATCTTATGGACCCAGTATAGAAACGTGTGGAATACATTCTCGGTTCATCCCATGAACCGGTAGTCGAGTGGAATACATTCCCGGATGAACCGGTAGTCGAGTGAAATACATTCCCGGATGAACTGGTAGTCGAGTGAAATACATTCCCGGATGAACCGGTAGTCGAGTGAAATACATTCCCGGATGAACCGGTAGTCGAGTAGAACACAGTACTTGCACAATAAGGCTATCACACGTAACGTGGTCCAGTTTCATAACAACAAGCATAGGCAAGTTATACACAACTCAAGGTACTTTCATTTTATGTCAAAGTCCAGATTTTAACCCTAAAGTACTATGTACGTTAAATTCCTTTTAAAGATCCATTTCTTTTACAAAGGTCACCCGATACCCGTAGTATAAAAATAGAGTGACTAACATTGTTAAGTAAACCAAAATGCTTTCCTTTGTAAAATCAAGTAACAACCTTGTTTTCCAAACGTTCAAGTTTGCCTAATTTCAAATGCTCAAGTTTCTCATTTTAGAAAAGGTTTCGTAGTTCATAGTTTTAATCCTTTAAAACATAATTCTCCTTTAAACGTTTTGAGAAACATATGTCTTATATGTGAGTAGGTTATTCTTGTTTATAATCAATCTTATTAAGCAGCCATGATCTAGGAAATGTAATATCATTTTGTCTCATCTTAGCTTCTATGCAGATGGAGGTTTCTACTGGTTTTAATACCATACTTCATTATTCAATACATTTTCCTTTATTAAAGCTGCAGTGGTTTGTCGATACTCATTCTGATTTCCGAAATCAGTAAAACATTATTCCTTTTAAAACCAAGTACTCATTACTCATGAATGAGGTTTCACACTTTTAACAAAATTCATCTCAATACCATTAAGTCAAGTCTCTTATTTTCAAAAAATCAGTAAACCATTCTTTTTATCACTCTTAAGACGTTATACCTAACTTCCCATAAAGCTAGTACAACTCTTATGTTTTCAAAGCCAAGTATTACTCTTCTTTCAAAAAGGTCTTTTTGAAACACTTCAAGTTTTTTTTATTACTACACATCAAATCCGTTATAAGTCAAATCATTTACCCTTTGAAACCACAAAGCATTTTCTTACCTACATAAAGCTGTTATAACCAACTTCCCATAAAGTCGTTATAACACTTTATGTTTCAAATCAATCAAATACATTAAACACATGTACGTCTACCGTACTACATAGTTATACACATATCATGCTAGAACAGATAGGAAGAGGTTCACATACCTCGCGACGATTATCGACTAATAACAAAATGCTCCAAGTACCTCAAACCGTCGGCTACTCCTTAAGCCAAGTAGATCACGCCATACGTAGTACTTCAACCTATAGAGGCCACAAGGCGCCTATTAACATCCTAGATCTCAATGTAGAATATTCTACGTAAAATTCGGCACCTCCCCACACAACAGAATCTCTCCTATCGAGGGCGGCTGCAAGCCAACCTGGGGGTTTACGTCTGACCGGACGTGTACAATTCTACTCACGAGAATACTACACAAGTCTCTCAGTAATACAATCCTATGTAATTACAAGATGCAGTTCTCTTCTTTAACTTCAGGCTTAAGTCAAAAGACATTGCCACAATACTATGTTCAGTTCTATTCAATAATCAGTCTATATATAGTATACTTCAACTATATATTACTATAACATGTAATTTCCACTTACGGTAGGGGACAAGTTTATTTACCTCGATAAGCCCAAAATTATCCGAGTTTAATGTCGATCCCGAGCAAGGTTTAGTTCTACTCTGCGCTCCATTCGCTCCAAGAAACCCTTAGAAGTTCTACGCAACTTCTACTTATCACTTCAACTACGGTGAAGATTTTTCCTAGGGTTTCATTTTGTGGCTAAAGGAAAGTATAATCGTATTTTTCCTGTTTTTCGTATAAAGGTACTTTGGAAAGTACTACAAGGTATTTGGCTAAAGTATTTTGGGCATTATAACAATACTTGTAGAATACATTTCTACCAAGGGGGTAGTATTTCGACTAGCACAACTAGGCTAGGGGAGGGTTCTCGGCTAGAACCACTGTGCAAGGGGTGCTCGTGAGGGCCTTCAGAGGGGAGAGGGGTGGTGTTTGGACGAGAACAAGGTTGAGGGAGAGGGAGGGATTTCTAACACTTAGAGAAATTTTTGGATGAAGAAGTTCATCAACTTAGAGGGGTATTTATAGGTCAAGCAAAGGCCAACCAAGGGCCAAGATGAAGACAAGTGCAAGGCAAGTGTAAGGCCAAGATTAAGCCATGTGCTACCTTATCCATCTACACAAAATATCCTACCTAACCCTTGACTAAAATTCCAACACAAAAAACGTGCCAAGGGCCTCACTTTGCCGCAAGTCCTTCCAATGTGAGGGTGACACATGTCACCCTCCCGTTGGTCCAAAATGTTTCGTCTCTCGGAAAAATCCGCAAAAATTAAAAATGCCATAGCCGGAATTTTCCCTACGAAAGCTGTGGAAACGTTTCGTCGAAAAACGACTCCTATCGGGTGTTGTGTACAAATTTCGAAACTTGCCTAACTTAAGGCTCAAATTATTATACGTACGCCCTCACGTACATACTCTGGAAAATACGGGGTATAACATTCTTCCCCCCTTAGAAACATTCGTCCCGAATGTTCCTTCTCAGTCTCAAAACAAACACGTGCCGGTATAGCCTTCACTACTATACTTACGAAACCAATCATGCCACACCTGGCCACAAAAATAACATGCGCGCGAAAACCCAAATCCAAGCCAACAAGGAATCACCTCTGTTTCACAAAAGTTCCCACCAAGGTCTAAAAATATAATCCCTTCGCACCTTCATTTCTCAAAAGAAACGATCACACACGTTCACTTCTCCCCTATCTCGTTGTACCCTTCTCGAACACTCGAACTCTTTCTAGTATCCGTACCACACTTCCGTCAACGTTTCTGTTTTCCAACCCTTGGAGTTACTACCTCCAAACTTGGTCATCTTACTAACCTTGATTTCCTCTAAGGCCATTCTCGGCCTTCACGAACTGATTCTGGTCGAACGTATCCACGAACTCATACGATGGTCATCTAAATTTGGGCCTAGCACCCTCGTGACCACCACTGGCGGGACCTGCAGCTGACCACACCGAAGCAGCCGCGGGTTGGCCCGCAACATGGCCCCAACCCGACCCACTGCCGCGCCAACTCTTGCTCCTCGACACGGAACAATCTTGCTAAATCACATCAGGAAAGATACCACTTTCATTTACCCAACCCAGGGACTTATCACACAATACATTCTAGGCATAAAATGCACTCTGACAAGGATCACTCGCAAAATCTTGTACTCAAGACGCGCACATCTAAGGTCTCAACTGTAATATTCTAAGGTTCATCATTTTCTCACCCCCAGGCTTACCCTTTTTCACCAACCAGGTTCCTAAATCACATTTTAGCACAAAGCTATCCGAACATAACACTTAACATATTAACATAACATCAAAACATACAAGCCTCTAGAGGGTTAAGGATATACCAAGCTACCGCTCACTCTAATCATAAGCACGCCTGCAGTGCATGCTATGAAGGCGATGAACTCGCCATCGATCCGGTGAGCTGCGCCATGTTGCGGTACTTCTCCTATAAGCACGATCTCTCGTCACATGGCTCCGGCGCAGTGAAACAAGCACCGATAAAAGATGACATTCTCGGGATGACGCCGCCACATCGTGCACACCGAGGGGCATGAATCTGGCGCTAGAACTTACGTAACCTCAGAAACTAAGCCACGGAGCTCGACCAGCTCCGAATACCGAACGTCACGAAGGCGCGGAGGACCACTCATCTTGGCGGAGGTACATAACTAGCCTTCGGCGATCCACCTTGAAAGCTACCAAAGGACCTGCTGCGGCCTCTTCTCACGATCTCGGCCATTCCGTCGACTCTCCGCTCCTCACCTCCCAGTGCATAAGCATGCATGCGGGCAATGTACATTCCATGCTTAAGAGCTACACCCGAGCAACTCTCTGCTAGATAATCGTCAAGCCCAGTGACATATCGGTGCACTCTATCCTCCATGGTCGCCACTAAAGCGGGGACATATCGAGCCAATGAGTTTAACTCCACATTATACTCTCTAACCGCCCGCCCGCCCCGCTTCAACGTCAAAAACTCATCGGCCGAGCCCTCTCATCTGTGGAGGTAAGAAATGTGCAAGAACGCCCCGAGAACTCGTTCCAACTCTGAAGCGCATGCTCTCCGGGACAGCTCACGAATCAAACGATCATCGCAGATCACGCAGCTGATGCGAAACTAAGACCACCGACTCGGTCTCCGAAGCCTTGATCACTCTCATGATCCGCTGTAACTGCCGGATGAACTCCTGCGGATCATCCTCAGGCCTCGACCCATAAAACTCTGGCGGGTTACATCTCGTAAAATCCGTAGTCTCAAACCGCTCGCTGGGTGAACTACGGTGCTACTGGGCTGAATCGCTGCGTCGACCTATCCTCATATTCGCCACGACCACGGCGATGGCGGGCCATCTTCTTGTACCCGTCTCATCTGCTCCAGTGTGGGATGGAGGCTCAGTATCAGAGTCTCAGCAGCTGCCGCGCTTAAACTCTCTGGTCTTTGGCGTCGCGAAACCCGCCGTCGGGCTCTTGTCTCAGTCTTGGCCAGGGCTGCGCCCTCGTACTCCTCAGATCTCACTATGACTCCTCGATCGCCTTGCCCATCCGGCTGCAGGTTGCCTACGCGAGGCATAACGGTAAAGGAAAGGAATACGCGGAGGGGTCCAACTTATCACACGGCTAAGGCACGATCTCGTAATGAGAAGAATGAAACCAATCCTAAATGTCGGCAGCCTCTCGATTATAGATGTGGTGCACAACACATCGATAATCAAGACTCTACTAGACACGGTCCGTAGACACTTTCCGAGGACTAATCGCTCGATACCACTTCACGACCGAACCGGGCGTGGATCGTGCCTTTCGGGCACCCTAGTGATACAACATCGAGAAAATCGCGGAAATAAAAACATGAACATGAATTAAGAGACATGATAAATAAACAAAGCAACCAAAATAGTTGCCTTCGGTATATATACATAAATACCCGAACAGCTATCCTTTTACGCACTCGCCAACAAGATTTACTGCACTTAAGAAGTGACAACAACTATGACGACGGGGCCCGCCATACCCCGAATGTACAAGAACCTCTGCACTGTGGTAACATACCAAAGATAAGCCTCGGAAGGAACGGAGCTTCCAACACGCTGAAATGTGATCCTATAGCGGGGATCGACGGTCGATGTACCTCACTGCGGCATGAACGGCCCGAAGGAGGTCAAGATAACAGTACCAAGTATGTGAAATCAGAAAAATCAGTAAATGAAATCATAATAGTCTATATAAAGCGAGAGACATGTATGATAACCAAACTACGATTCACAACATAAAAGCAATATGTCAAGTCGTGGACTCACGCCTCAAAGTCATCCTCCGCGCGTGGAACTCCCTCACCGCCGGCCTAGGTACAAATCATGTGATACGATAATGTGTCTCGGCCCATCTTATGGACCCGGATAGAAACGTGTGGAATACATTCTCGGTTCATCCCATGAACCGTGGTCGAGTGGAATACATTCCGGATGAACCGTAGTCGAGTGAAATACATTCGGATGAACCGTAGTCGAGTGAAATACATTCGGATGAACCGTAGTCGAGTGAAATACATTCCGGATGAACCGTAGTCGAGTAGAACACGATTTGCACAACAAGGCTATCACACGTAACGTGGTCCAGTTTCATAACAACAAGCATAGGCAAGTTATACACAACTCAAGGTACTTTCATTTTATGTCAAAGTCCGGATTTTAACCCTAAAGTACTACGTTCGTTAAATTCCTTTTAAAGATCCATTTCTTTTACAAAGGTCACCCGATACCCGTAGTATAAAAATAGAGTGACTAACATTGTTAAGTAAACCAAAATGCTTTCCTTTGTAAAATCAAGTAACAACCTTGTTTTCCAAACGTTCAAGTTTGCCTAATTTCAAATGCTCAAGTTTCTCATTTTAGAAAAGGTTTCGTAGTTCATAGTTTTAATCCTTTAAAACATAATTCTCCTTTAAACGTTTTGAGAAACATATGTCTTATATGTGAGTAGGTTATTCTTGTTTATAATCAATCTTATTAAGCAGCCATGATCTAGGAAATGTAATATCATTTTGTCTCATCTTAGCTTTTATGCAGATGGAGGTTTCTACCGTTTTAATACCATACTTCATTATTCAATACATTTTCCTTTATTAAAGCTGCAGTGGTTTGTCGATACTCATTCGATTTCAAATCAAGAAACATTATTCATTTTAAAACCAAGTACTCATTACTCATGAATGAGGTTTCACACTTTTAACAAAATTCATCTCAATACCATTAAGTCAAGTCTCTTATTTTCAAAAAATCAGTAAACCATTCTTTTTATCACTCTTAAGACGTTATACCTAACTTCCCATAAAGCTAGTACAACTCTTATGTTTTCAAAGCCAAGTATTACTCTTCTTTCAAAAAGGTCTTTTTGAAACACTTCAAGTTTTTTTATTACTACACATCAAATCCGTTATAAGTCAAATCAGTTACCCTTTGAAACCACAAAGCATTTTCTTACCTACATAAAGCTGTTATAACCAACTTCCCATAAAGCCGTTATAACACTTTATGTTTCAAATCAATCAAATACATTAAACACATGTACGCTCACCGTACTACATAGTTATACACATATCATGCTAGAACAGATAGGAAGAGGTTCACATACCTCGCGACGATTATCGACTAATAGCAAAATGCTCCAAGTACCTCAAACCGTCGGCTACTCCTTAAGCCAAGTAGATCACGCCATACGTAGTACTTCAACCTATAGAGGCCACAAGGCGCCTATTAACATCCTAGATCTCAATGTAGAATATTCTACAGAAAATTCGTAGACCTCCCCGCAACATCGTAAATCTCCTCTCTATCGAGGCCGCCACCAAGCCAACCAGTGGGGTTTGCACGTCTGACCGACGTGTACAATTCTACTCACAAGAATACTACACAAGTCTACAGTAATACAATCTATGTAATTACGCTTGATTCTTCTTTAACTTCAGGCTTAAGTCAAAAGACATTGCCACAATACTATATTCAGTTCTATTCAATAATCAGTCTATATATAGTATACTTCAACTATATATTACTATAACATGTAATTTCCACTTACAGTAGGGGGACAAGTTTATTTACCTCGATAAACCCAAAATTATCCGAGTTTAATGTCGATCCTGAGCAAGGTTTAGCTCTACTCATGCGCTCCACTTCGCTCCAAGAAACCCCTTGAAGTTCTACGCAACTTCTACTTATCACTTCAACTACGGTGAAGATTTTTCCTAGGGTTTCATTTTGTGGCTAAAGGAAAGTATAATCGTATTTTTCCGGTTTTTCAGATAAAGGGTACTTTGGAAAGTACTACAAGGTATTTGGCTAAAGTATTTTGGGCATTATAACAATACTTGTAGAATACATTTCTACCAAGGGGGGTAGTATTTCGACTAGCACAACTAGGCTAGGGAGGGTTCTCGGCTAGAACCACTAGGCAAGGGGGTGCTCGAGGGCCTTCAAGAGGGGGGGAGAGGGGTGGTGTTTGGACGAGAACAAGGTTGAGGGAGAGGGAGGGATTTCTAACACTTAGAGAAATTTTTGGATGAAGAAGTTCATCAACTTAGAGGGGTATTTATAGGTCAAGCAAAGGCCAACCAAGGGCCAAGATGAAGCCAAGTGCAAGGCAAGTGTAAGGCCAAGATTAAGCCATGTGCTACCTTATCCATCTACACAAAATATCCTACCTAACCCTTGACTAAAATTCCAACACAAAAAACGTGCCAAGGGCCTCACTTTGCCGTCCAAGTCCTTCCAATGTGAGGGTGACACATGGCACCCTCCCGTTGGTCCAAAATATTTCGTCTCTCGGAAAAATCCGCAAAAATTAAAAATTCCATAGCCGGAATTTTCCCTACGAAAGCTGTGGAAACGTTTCGTCGAAAAACGACTCCTATCGGGTGTTGTGTACAAATTTCGAAACTTGCCTAACTTAAGGCTCAAATTATTATACGTACGCCCTCACGTACATACTCTGGAAAATACGGGGTATAACAGCTTAACCCCCGGTATAACATGTAAAGAGGTGAGTGGTACAATACTAGCATAACGGCTTATCGTTAAACAACATAAGCACAATCAAGGGAAACCCCTTTACACAAACATCACAAGACACTAACACACGTAGCATCCTAACATGTTTACTTATCAAACCAACAAGAAAGTATTACAAGGCTATCACAAACCAACATAGTCAAGTTATTTACACAAGGTACTTTCTATTTTTTTGTCAACAAGTTCGGGTTTTTATCCCCAAAGTACTTCATACATTAACTCTTTAAAAAGATCCGTTTCTTTCACAAGAGTCACACGATACCCGTAGTATCAAAATAGAGTGACTATCTTTTTAAGTAAACCAAAACAATTTCCCTACCTTCTTTTTGAACCAACTTAAGACAAAAGCATGCCTTCCTTTTTAAACGAAAACACTTCAAATTTTCAAGTCCTTGTCTTTTATAAATCAAGTCCTTACTTTGAAATTTTAAGAAAATCAAAACTTGTTTATTAATGATCTTATTAAAGCATCCATGATCTAGAAAATGTAATACACTTTTGTCTTATCTTAGCTTCTATGCAGATGGAGGTTTCTACTGGTTTTAATAATACTTAATTAGTCAATACATTTTCCTTTATTAGCGCTGCAGTGGTTTGTTCGATACTTATTCTAATTTCCGAAATCAATACAAGGCTTTCATAAACAATTATGTAAACCATTCCTTTTATTTCTCTTAAGTCGTTATACCTAACTTCCCATAAAGCTAGTATAACTCTTAAGCTTTTAAAACCAAGTATTATTCTTCTTTCAAAAATGATTCTTAAATCTTTTGAAATACTTCAAGATTCTTATCATTTAAAACTCAAGTCAAAAGACATCGAAGTAAAACCACGTTTAGTTAACACACGCACGTCTACCGTACTATATATATTCTTTTAAAATATCATGCTCAAGAGGATAGGAAGAATCACATACCTCCTCGGCGAAATCCTCCTGCCAAGTGGAATATGTCGCGCGCAGAGTATCAACCTATAATAGTCAAATACGTCTATCAACGTCTAGACTAATCTGTAGAATATTCTAAGCAGAAGGTTCTTATTTCTACGGAAATTTGGGCAGCACTTCCCTACCCGCCAAACTACACAAGTCTACTGTAAATACAATCCTATGTAAGTACAGTTCAATTCTCTTCTTTTATACCATCCTTCTATATCTTATACTCAATTCTAAACTACTATATGTAATTTCTAATTACAATAGAAGGACAAAGATATTTACCTCGATAAGCCCAAAATTATCCAAGATTAAAGTCGATCCTGAGCAAGGTTTAGCTCATATTCTGTACGCTCCAATTCGCTCCAAGAAACCCTTAGAAGTTCTAAACAATTTCTACTTAATACTTCAACCAACTATGAAGATTTTTCCTAGGGCTTCGTTTTGTGACTAAGGGATATAAAGTAGCATTTCCGGGCTTTTTGTATAGAGGTAACTTTGGAATACTACAAGGTATTTGGGCTAAGGTATTTTGGAAAAACAACAATACTTGGAGAATATTTTTCTACCATGGGGTGTGTGTCTCGGCGAGAACACAAGGAGGGGGGGAGAGTGTTGGACGAGAGCCTTACTAAGGGGGAGGGAGTTTGAGACTTGGAAAAATGTTTAAGGGATGAAGAATAAGTCTTGAACTTATGGGGTATTTATAGGCCAATCAATGGCCAAGATCAAAGCAAGTGGAGGGTGTAGATTTGGACAAGTTCTACCTTATCTATCTACTTTGCAAGACTTTTGACCAAAGGTGTTTGGCCTTTTAAATGAAAAAAATGTTCCAATCAATTCCTCCACCAAAAATCGTCCACTTGAGGGTGACACATGTCGCCCTCTCGTTGGTCCAAAATATTTCATCTCTCGGAAAAATTCAAAATAAATAAATTCCTGAAAACGTAAAATTCCTTTACAAGGTTCGGAAAATTTTCCGTCGGAAAAACAATTCTTTTTCGTGGATGAGCACAATTTCGTCCTTAATAATAATTCGGGCTTACAAAATTGTACGTACGTCCTCACATACATAATCTGGAAATACGGGGTATAACACATAACATCAATCATGCCCGTGGAATACCTTCCTCACTGCCGGCAGTCTATGATATAATAACACCAAGAGGTACACATGAACACCAGGTCCCACCTGTGTCATAAAAACCGTACGGGGCAAGTACGAAGTCATAGCTACCAGATCCAACCTGCATCATCAACTGACCGGGGAAAGTACGAAAGCCAGCTACCAGAACCTACCGTACCAACAATACTAAACAACCATATCACGAAGCTGACACGTGGCAAGTGCGATAGCCTCTACCAGATCCTCCCTGCGCCACGAATGACGGGGCAAGTAACCAAAGCTAACCACCGATCACAACCGTAAGTCACGGCTTCGCCCAAACACCGACTCGCGGTCGACACGTGGCAAGTGCGATAGCCTCTACCAGATCCTCCCACGCCACGTAGCGACGGGGACAAGTAACTGTGCTAACCACCGATCACAACCGTAAGTCACGATACTCGCCGCGGTCGACACGCGGCAAGTGCGATAATCTCTACCAGATCCACCGCCACGAGCCGACGGGGCAAGTAACCGCCTAACCACCAGATCACAACCTTAAGTCACGACTTCGCCACAAACCGAACGGCAAGTACGGCTAACTACCGTAACCAAAGCCGAATCAGCCACGATCGGGCAAGTACGAGAGCCAACTACCGATACCAAAGACGAATCAAGAAACCTCACGGAGAGCTAGTCCATGGAACAACAATCCTAATGGAACCATACCCGCGGCCACCCAACGCACAAGAGTCCAAGGATATAACAAGATAACCGCCTCCATCGAGAGACCTTGAGCACAGAATCAAAACGCTTGCACAACAAAGGCTAGCACAACAAGCATAGGCAAGTTCAACGTACTCATAGACTTTTATTTTATTACAACAAATTCGGATTTTAACCCCAAGGTACTACGTATTTTAACACTTTAAAAGATCCATTTCTTTCACAAAAAGTCACAAGATACTCGTAGTATCAAAATAGAGTAACTATCTTTTTTAAGTAAACCAAAACAATTTCCATACCTTCTTTTGAAATTAACCAATTTAAGACAAAAAACCCTGCCTTCCTTTTTAAACTATTTTAAGACAAAAACATGCCTTTCTTTTAAACCAAAACACTTTAGTTCCTCAAATCTCCTTTCTTTTAGAAATCAAGTTCCTTACTTTGGAATTTAAGAAAATTCAATACTTGTTATTAATGATCTTATTAAAGCAGCCATGATCTAGGAAATGTAATACAATTTTGTCTTATCTTAGCTTCTATGCAGATGGAGGTTTCTACTGGTTTTAATGTAATTAATTATTAGTCAATACATTTTCCTTTATTAACGCTGCAGTGGTTTGTTCGATACTTTTTCTCATTTTCGAAATCAATATAACTATTTCCTTTTAAAACCCAATTACCCATTCTCATAAAAGCGGTTTCACAACTTTTTAACATGAACCAAGTCCTTACTAATTCACATCAAGTCATTTATAAGTCAAGTCTCTTATCTTTTGAAAATGCTCTCAACATTGTCGTACTCTTCTAAGAGTTAGAGAGATGTTTCTCTCACTAGGCGAAAATGCTCTCAACATTTTTTCCTAGTTGCTCTTCTACGTCTTCCTTCTTCTATGATTTTCATCAACTGATATACTACACGGATTGTTCTTTGATCTAATTCATCCTAATTGATTTGTTATAGAGTAAGGTATCTTCCTTATAGCCATGAGAAAGAATACAAAGATTTCAGCCAAAAGAATGAAAGAGATTATTTTGATTGTTCAAGATTACAAGTTACAAGATATGAATTTGAAGTTTGCATTTCCGAGGGGGGTAGCTTCCGGCGATGGCTGCCAGATCTCCGAATATTGCGGAATATCTGCACAAAGTGTTGTTGGGTTAGTAGCAGGTCAGGAGGGTGATCTTGGTGTGCAAGAGGGTCATGATGGTGGTCTTGGGTTGAGGAAGCAGCTCTTGGTTTCTCCCAACCTTCCGGTGGCAACCTCAGCTAGTGTTCCGGTTGAAAAGCTTCACAATGAAGGGTTTACGGGTCTTGACGGATTTCCCAGGTCAAATGCGGGAAATGTGGGTGGTCACGGGTTGCAGGAGGGTCGTGATGGTGATAAAGAGATATGGTTGAAACCCTTGGTTCACCGTTCTATTGTCTTTGAGTCCAAGGGAGCTTTTCCGGCAGGCTCCTTAGAAGTCGGAAAGGCTGCGGCGATTCCGGTAGGCACTCCTGGCTCTGAGGTGATTGCGGATCTTGATGGTGATCCCGGGTCGAAAGTGGGTATGAAGGGTGGACCCGGGGTGCAGGAAGGTGGTGTTGATGTTCAGGGTTTGAGGCTTGAATCCTTGGGCCTCCGATCCTTGGTTTCTGAGTGCAAAGAGTTTTTTCCGGCGGCCACTTTGGATGCCAATGGGTCAACGGGACTCGAGGTTAGTCACGGGTCGATCGCGGTCGTGGTGGGCATGGGTCTTGGGGAAAGTCTATGGGCCACCAGCCTTTAGTGGTTGACTCCGAGAACTTTTCATTTCCAATTGGCCTTGGAAATGCTAAGGTTGTGGAAGCCGAGGGTTTTTTTAGCCAAATGAGGTCTAGTAATTTGATACATTCTTTTGTTGCGGATGTCAATGGCACACCTCATTCACTATGTGCTACAAATTTAATTGCTGAGAGAACCAAGGAAACATCTCATTCAATGGGACATCGAAACTTGAAAAGGGAGAGAACCGAAGAGTCATCTCTCCTAATGAATTCAAAGGTTACGGAAACCAAAGGGGCAGCTCGTCAAAAGAGGTTTAGAAACTTGATGGCTACGGGATTCGAAGGGGCTTCTCTTCAAACGACTTTTGACACTGGTTGGGCTGCGGATCTTGATAGAGATCCCGGGTCAAAGGTGGGTATGGTGGGAGGTCCCGGGTTGAAAGAGGGTCGTGATAGTGGTCATGGGTTGTGGATGGAATCCATGGGTCACGGTATGGAGGGTAATCTTATGAAGGATAAAGGTGTGGCTTTTTGTTGTTTTCCGACTGGCAACATGGAGGTCGGAGACGAAACGGTTCTTGTGGATGATCCAGGGTCGATGGCGGGTCAGGACGGTGGTCATGGGTCAGTTTTCATGTCCACGAGGCATCAGTCTAAGGTTGGTGAAGCCGTTGGGACTTCTTTTCCCAAGGACATTGAGAAGGCAAATGTTGCGGTTTCCGAAGCCCCACCCCTTCTCGAAGGAATGTCGGGTCGCATGGGTGGGCATGGGTTAATGGAGGATCAAGAGGATGGTTCTGGGTCGAAGGAGGGTCAGAGGGGTAGTCATGGGTTGCTGATTGGTCACGTTGGTGGTCGTGGGTCATGGCTGCAGCCTAAGGGTCTTCGATTAAAGTTTGTAGAGACCGATGTTGGTTCATTTCCCATGGTTTTTGGTAGTATGAATCGTGTGGAAGTCGAACAGCCTACCCTTCTAACGAGACTTGGTTTTTCGGGGCATCTAATTGCTGAGAGAACCAAGGAAACATCTCATTCAATGAGACATCGAAAATTGATAAGGGTGAGAACCGAAGAGTCACCCATTCTAATGAATTCAAAGGTCATGAAACCAAAGGGGCAACTCGTCAAAAGAGGCTTGGAAACTTGATGGCTACGGATTTGAAGGGACTACTCTTCAATCAAGTCTTGGAAGATCAACTTATGGAAATCGAAGGGACACTCTTTTCCACCCGCCTAAGATCTCACATTTGGTCTCGCCATAGAGCATTCAATGCCAAACGACTTAAGCCATTTATGGCAACCTTTCCCAATAGTGCACTACTCTTGAATTCCCAACAATGCATCTAATGCACGCATTAAGCGCAAGGAATTTTAATTCAACATAGGAAACTTAAGCAGAATCTTTACAAGTCCTTGTCTAGAATCAAAGGACTTAAAACTATTATGATCTTATCCTCTTGTAATGGCACATTTGATTTGAGTGACCCGCTCCTCCCCATTTCTTGTTTGCATAAACGTTGAGGATTGAGAACCCTCAATGACTGATTGTAGCCATCTTTATTTCCGTTATTATTAATAATATTTGCATTTACCTAAAAAAAAAAAAAATCTCTTATCTTTTTAAAAACCACAAACCATTTCTTTACCTACATAAAGTTGTTATAACAAACTTCCCATAAAGCCGTTATAACACTTTATGTTTTAAACCAACCAAATTCGTTTAGCACACGTACGTCTACCGTACTACATAGTTCACACAATCATGCTAGAAAAGATAGGAAGAGGTTCACATACCTCGCGACGATTATCGACAAAAAGCAAAAAGCTCCAAAGTATTGTAACCCTGCAAGTCCTTTCCACCCTTCAAGTAGAATACGCTACTCGTAGTATCTCAACCTATAAAGGCCACAAAACGTCTATCAATTTCTCGATCTCTTTGTAGCATAATTCCAAGTACAAGGTTCCTATTCTACGGAAATTTCTAAGAAGATTTTCCCCCGCAACCACATAAATCTCTCCTCTAATGGCCCGCTACCAAGCCAACAACCTCGGGGGTTACACGTCTAACCGGACGTGTACAATTCTACTCCACAATAATACTACAAGTCTACTGTAATTACAGTCCAATGTAAATACAGTTCAATTCTTTTTAATCATCCTTCCAATATACCTTATACTCAATTCTAAACTACTACAATATGTAATATCCAATTACAATAGAGGGACATAGATCATTACCTCGATAAGCCCAAAATTATCCAAGATTAAAAGTCGATCCTGAGCAACATTTAGCTCCAATTCCTTACTCTCCAACCCGCTCCAAGCAACCCTTAGAAGTTTCTAAACAACTTCTCTTAACACTTCATCTAAGCTATGAAGATTTTTCTAGGGCTTCATTTTGCAACTATTGGAATAAAGTAGTATTTCCGGGCTCTTAGTATTGAAATAACTTTGGAATACTACTAGGAATACTAGGCTAAGGTATTTGGGTTAATACAACAATACTTGAAGTATTTACTACACAAAGTGGGGGGGGGGGGGGGGGGGGGAAACGAGAGCAAGCTAAAGGGAGGGAGTATTTGCCTTGGAAAATCTTTAAGTGGATGAAGTCTTCACTACAAAGGGGGGGGGGGGGGGTATTTATAGAGAAATCAAGGGCCAAGATTTAAGCAAATGTAAGGTGAGGATTGGGGACATGTTGTGTGGGTAATTGCCAACCAAGTGTCCACCACAAAAATGGGACAAGTGGCTTGCCACATGTCCCCACAAAAAAACGTCCAAGTGTCCACAACTTTCGGCCATGGGGCCACATGGGGGTGACACATGTCGCCCCTCTACTCGTCAAAAATATTTCATCTTCCGAAAATATCCGTAATTCCAAAAATCCGAAAATAAAGTGGGCCCCACAAAACCGTAAATTCTCCCGTGGGCCCCACGTGACCAATTTCGGAAATAAAATTCCATAATTCTCAAATATTCCAAAAAGTCTGAATACCAAATCTGGGAATCCAATTCCCTTTAACGATCATTTTTCCTTCTCAAAATTCGGAAACTTTTCCGTCGAAAAATCACATCTTTCTTCCTTTCCAATTTTACTGTCGTATTCTCGTACGTACGTCCTCATATACATACTCTGGAACTTCGGGGTGTAACATTCTCCCACCCTTAGAAACATTCGTCCCGAATGTTCCTTCTAAGTCTCCAAAACATACCTGCGTCGGTATAGTCTTCACTACTATACTTAACAAACCAATCATGCCACCAATGGCCATAGTATAACATACGCGCAAAACTCAATCCAAGCCAACGAGGAATCACCTCTAACGTGTATAACAACACAAAAACTTCCACCCATGGTCCAAATGATACTTTCTTCCCATCTTCACTTATAAAAAGGACACTTCCATCTTCTTAACACATCTTAGCCTCTTTTCTTACTCGTCGTACCTTCCTCGTACACTCAAACTCTTCCTACTATACGTACCACATTTCTGTCATTGCTTCAGTTTTCCAAAAACTCGGGGTTACTATTGTCACGACCCGAACCCGGGCCCGTGACTGGTGCCTTACCCCGGGCACCCTAGTGATACAACATCAGAGAAAATCAGCGGAAATAAAAACATGAACATGAATTAAGAGAAGAGATAAATAAACAGGCCAACCAAAACAGTTGCCTTCATCATATATACATAAATACCCGAACAGTTATCCTTTTTACAAACCCCGCCACAACAAAGGTTACTGCACTTAAGATTTTTACAATGCTATGACGGACAGTGGCCCCGCCATACCACGAATGTATAAGAATCTGCACTCGTGGTAACATACCAAAAGATAAGCCTCCAAGGAACGGAGCTTCCCAACACGCCGAATGTGATCCTATAAGGGATCGGCGATCGATGTACCTTTTACTCGCGGCATGAACGCACTTCGGGCGAGGTCGCATAACAGTACCAAGTATGTGAAATCAGAAATATCAGAATGAAATCATAATAGTCTATAAAGCGAGAGACATGTATGATAACCAAACTACGATTCACAACATAAGAGCGCCATGTCAAGTCGTGACTCACGCCTAAAAGTCATCCTCATGCGCCGTGGAACTCCTTCCTCACCGCCAGCCTAGGTACAAATCATGTGATACGATATCGTGTCTCGCCCATCTTATGGACCCAATATAGAAAAGTGTGGAATATTCTGCTCATCCATGAACCCAGAGTCGAGTGGAATACATTCCCGGATGAACCGGTCATCAAGTGAAATACATTCCCGGATGAACCGGTAATCAAGTGAAATACATTCCCGGATGAACCGGTAATCAAGTGAAATACATTCCCGTATGAACCGGTAATCAAGTGAAATACATTCCAGGATGAACCGGTAATCAAGTGAAATACATTCCCGGATGAACCGGTAGTCGAGTAGAAAACGATTGCACCACAAGGCTATCACACGTAACATGGTCAAGTTTCATAACAACAAGCATAAACAAGTTACACACAACTCAAGGTACTTTCATTTTATGTCAAAGTCCGGATTTTAACCCTAAAGTACTACGTCCGTTAAATTCCTTTTAAGATCCATTTCTTTTACAAAGGTCACCCGATACCCGTAGTATAAAATTTGAGTGACTAACATTGTTAAGTAAACCAAAATGCTTTCCTTTGTAAAATCAAGTAACAACCTTATTTTCCAAACGTTCAAGTTTGCCTAATTTCGAATGCTCAAGTTTCTCATTTTAGAAAAAGGTTTCGTAGTTCATAGTTTTAAATCCTTTAAAACATAATTCTCCTTTAAACGTTTTGAGAAACCTATGTCTTATAAGTGAGTAGGTTATTCTTGTTTATAATCAATCTTATTAAGCAGCCATGATCTAGGAAATGTCATTTTGTCTCATCTTAGCTTCTATGCAGATGGAAGTTTCTACTGGTTTTAATAATACTAAATCTGTCCAAAACATTTCCTTTTATTAACGCTGCAGTGGTTTGTCGATACACATTCTGATTTCCGAAATCAGTAAAACATTTTTAAGCCGTTATACCTAACTTCCCATAAAGCTAGTATAACTCTTAAGTTTCCAAAAACCAAGTATTACTTCTTCTCTCAAAATGATTCAAAAATCTTTTGACATACTTCAAGTTCTTTATTATCACATAGCCAGCCAGTTATAGTTCAAATCAGTTACCTCTTAAAACCACAAGTACTTTCTTACCTACATAAAGCTGTTATAACCAACTTCCCATAAAGCCGTTATAACACTTTATGTTTCAAATCAATCAAATACATTAAACATATGTACGTCTACCGTACTACATAGTTATACACATATCATGCTAGAACAGATAGGAAGAGGTTCACATACCTCGCGACGATTATCGACTAATAGCAAAACGCTCCAAGTACCTCAAACCGCTTGGCTACACTCTCGCCAAGCAGATCACCCCACACGTAGTACTACAACCTATAGAGGCCACAAAGCGCTCTATTAATATCTTTAGATCCCGACGTAGAATATTCTACGAAAATTGGCAAAGACTCTCCCCGCAACAACAGAAATCTCCTCCTCTATCGAGGCCGCTACCAAGCCAACCAGTGTGGTTAACACGCCTAACCTGACGCGTGTACAATTCTACTACACAAGAATGTTACACAAGTCTCATCGTAATACGCCCTATGTAATTACGCTCAGCTTTCTTTAAATTCAGCTTAAGTCGCAAGACATTGCCGTAAGTATTATTCAGCTTAAGTCAAAAGACATTGCCGCACAACTAGGTTCATTCTATATATAGTATACTTAACTATATAATCCTACAACATGTAATTTCCAATTACAAATGTAAGGTCAAGAATGTTTACCTCGATAAGCCCAAAATTATCCGAGTTTATATGTCGATCCCGAACAACGCTTAGCTCCTACTCCGGCGCTCCAACCCGCTCCAAACAACCCTTAGAAGTTCTAACCAACGCCTACTCAAATACTTCAACAATCAATGAAGATTTCCTTGTGGTTTCGTTTAGTGACTGAGGGGAAGTATAATGGTATTTTCTGGGCTTGTATAATTGTAACCTTGGGAATACTACAAGGTATTTGGGCCAAGGTATTTGGACATTATAACAATACTAGGAGAGTATTTCTATACCACAACAAAGGGTATTTATACGAGACAACTAGGCTAGTGGGGTACCCTCGACTTAGGCACCACAAAGGGGAGGAAGCTCTCGCCAATGTGGCCTAAAAGGGGGGTGTGGTGGACGAGAGGACAAGAGGGAGGGAGTGTTTGAGACTTAGGTAGATTGCTCAAGTGAGGATGAAGAAAGTCTTCAACTTATGGTATTTATAGGTCAAGTGAAGGCCAACCAATGGCCAAGATGAAGACAAGTGCATAGCAAGTGTAAGGCCAAGATTTAGCCATGTGCTACCTTATCCATTTACACAAAATATCCTACCTAACCCTTGACCAAAAAAACAACACCAAAACGCAAAGGGCAAGCTTTGCCGCTCACTCCTTCCATTAGAGGGTGACAAGTGTCGCCTCTCATTGGTCCAAAATGTTTCGCCTCTCGAAAAATCCGCAAAAATTATAAATGACATAGCCGGAATTTTCCTACGAAAGTCGTGGAAACGCTTTCATTAAAACGACTCTAATCGGGTGTTGTGTACAAATTTCAAACTAGCCAACTTTAAGGCTCAAATTATAATACGACGCGCCACGCATATACTCCGAAATACGGGTTATAACATTCTCCCCTCCTTAGAAACATTCGTCCCGAATGTTCCTTCTAAGCCTCAAAACAAACATGCGCCAGTATAGTCTTCACTACTATACTTACGAGAACAATCCTGCCACACCTGGCCACAGAAACACCTGCGCAAATACTTACATCCAAGTCCACGAGGAAACACCTCTAACATCACAAACTTTTGTCACTTTGCCGCGAGGTTCTAGTGTCACCCGCGACCCAACCAATGGTACCGATCGCATGCGATTCCCGAGGTCTAAAATATACATCCTTCGCACCTTCTCCTTTACAAGAAATGATCACATCTATGCTCGCAATACATGCTCGCTCTACCCTTACTCGTCGATTTCTTCTCGAACTTTTGAACTCTTCCAAGATATCGCACCACACTTCACCATCGCCAGCTTCTCCAAAACTTTGGAGTCACTACTCCAACTTGGTCATCTTACTAACCGCAATCTCCCTTAAGGCCATTCCCGCCTTCATGATCCGCTACGTCGAACATAACCACGAACTCATACGACGGTCATCTAAACTGGGACTAGCACCTCGTGACTCTACCACCGGCGGGACCACCCAGAGCTGACCCCACCTCATTCCGGCTACGGGTTGACACGCAACACGCCCTCAACCCGAGCTCATCACGCCGACTCTCTCGTTTCGATCCGAACAACCTTGCTAAATCACATCATGAAAGATACCACTTTCATTTACCCAACCAGACTTATCACACAATACATTCTAGGCATAAAATGCACTCGACAAGGATCACTCGCAAAAATATTGTACTCAAGACACTTTACATCTAAGGTCTCAACTGTAATATTCTAAGGTTCATCATTTCTCACCCCTGTGCTTACCCTTTTGCCCAACCGTGTTCCTAAATCACATTTTAGCACAAAGCTATCCGAACATAACACTTAACACATTAACATAACATCAAAACATACAAGCCTTTAGAGGGTTAAGGATATACACGGTTACCGCCTCCACTCTAATCGTAAGTCCGCAGGCGCATAATCGTAGGCGCGCGAACTCGCCATCGATCCAGGTCGCGCTGCCGCCGGCATTCTCCTATAAGCACGCCTTCGCCACATGGCTCGACGGCCGCAGTGAAACAAGCACCAAAAAGACGACATTCCGGGATGATGTTTTCCACATCGTACACCGAGGGGACACGAATCCGGCCGCTAGCACTCACGTATACCGCGGAACTAAGCCCCGAGCTCGACCGGCTCCCGAATACCTGAACGCCCCAAGGCGAGGAGGACCACTCGCATCAAGCGGAGGTACATAACTAGATCGGCACGAGGCGGTCCGCTCGAAAGTTACCAAAGGACCTCGCTGCTCGCCTCTTTGCCGATCTCGGCCATTCCGCCGACCTCTCCGTGCCTCACATCCTAGTGCATGAGCTTGCACGCGGCAATGTCCATGCCCAACAAGAGCTACACCCGCATAAGCCTCGCCAAGTAATCGCCCAGCCGGTGACGTAGCGGTGTACTGCCCTCCATATCCGCTATTACGGAACATACCGAGCTAATGAGTCGAACTCACATTGTACTCTCTAACCGTCGCCCGCCCCGCCTCAACGCCAAAAATTGCTGCCCGAGCCCTCTCATCTGTGGAGGCAAGAAATGTGCAAGAAATGCCTCGAGAACTCGTCCCAAATCGCTGGAAGTGCATGCTCTTCCCGACAGTTCACGATTCAAAACTACCAATCGCAGATCACGCACTGATGCGAACCTAATACCACCGACTTCGCTCGAGGCTCGATCACTCATGATCCATCAGAGCCGCTTGATAAACTCCCGAGGGTCATCTCGCCTCGATCCATAGAACATCGGGCTACAACTCGTAAAGTCACGTAGCCTCAAATCGCTCGCCGGGGTGAACTACGGGTGTTACTGGGCTGAATCAGATTCAAATTATCTCATATTCGCCACGACCGCCAAGAATCGCCATCTCTTGTACCCATCTCATCTCGCTTCCAGCCGTGGGACTGAGGCTCAGTATCAGAGTCTCAGCAGCCATCGCCGCGCTCTAAACTCGCTGGCCGGGCGTCGCGAAACCCGCCGTCAAGCACTGCTCGTGTATCGACGCTCGCGCTGCATTCTCAGATCTCACTAATACTCCTCGATCGCTTTGCCCATCTGGGCTCGAGGTTTTACGCGAGGCATAATCGTAAAAGAAAAGGGATACGCCGAGGGCCCAACTTATCACATGCCTAGTGGCACGATCTCGTAATGAGAAGAATGGAAACCAATCCTAAATGTCCTATAGCCTCACGATTATAGATGTGGTGCACAACACACCGATAATCAAGACTCTACTAGACACGGTCTCAGACACTTTCCGAGGACTAATCGCTCGATACCACTTTTGTCACGACCAACCGGGCCGTGGATCGTGCCTACCCTGCACCCTAGTGATACAACATCGAGAAAATCAGCGGAAATAAAAACATGAACATGAATTAAGAGAAGAGATAAATAAACGGGCCAACCAAAACAGTTGCCTTTATCATATATACATAAATACCCGAACAGTTATCCTTTTTACAAACCCCGCCACAACACAAGCATGCACTTCTAAGATTTTTACAATATGACTATGTGGCTCCGCCATACCCCCGAATGTATAAGAATCTATGCACTTGGTAACATACCAAAAATAAGCCTCCAAGGAACGGAGCTTCCCAACACGCTGAATGTGATCCTATAAGCGGGGATCGGCGATCGATGTACCTTTACTGCGGATGAACGCACTTCGGCGAGGTCGATAACAGTACCAAGTATGTGAAATCAGAAATATCAGAAATGAAATCATAATAGTCTATAAAGCAGAGACATGTATGATAACCAAACTACGTCACAACATAAGAGCGATCATGTCAAGTCGTGACTCACGCCTAAAAGTCATCCTCATGCCCGTGGAACTCCTTCCTCACCGCAGCCTAGGTACAAATCATGTGATACGATAACGTGTCTCGCCCATCTTATGGACCCAATATAGAAAAGTGTGGAATACATTCTGCTCATCCCATGAACCCAGAGTCGAATGGAATACATTCGGATGAACCGGTCATCAAGTGAAATACATTCCGGATGAACCTGAATCAAGAGAAATACATTACCGGATGAACCGGTAATCAATTGAAATACATTACAGTATGAACAGGTAATCAAGTGAAATACATTCCAGGATGAACCAGTAATAAAGTGAAATACATTCGGATGAACCTAGTCGAGTAGAACATGATTGCACCACAAGGCTATCACACGTAACATGGTCAAGTTTCATAACAACATTCATAAACAAGTTACACACAACTAAAGGTACTTTCATTTTATGTCAAAGTACGGATTTTAACCCTACAGTACTACGTACGTTAAATTCCTTTTAAGAACCATTTCTTTTACAAAGGTCACCCGATACCGTAATATAAAATTTGAGTGACTAACATTGTTAAGTAAACCAAAATGCTTTCCTTTGTAAAATCAAGTAACAACCTTATTTTCCAAACGCTCAAGTTTGCCTAATTTCAATGCTCAAGTTTCTCATTTTAGAAAAGGTTTCGTAGTTCATAGTTTTAAATCCTTTAAAACATAATTCTCCTTTAAACGCTTTGAGAAACCTATGTCTTATAAGTGAGTAGGTTATTCTTGTTTATAATCAATCTTATTAAGCGGCCATGATCTAGGAAATGTCATTTTGTCTCATCTTAGCTTCTATGCGGATGGAAGTTTCTACCGGTTTTAATAATACTAAATCTGTCCAAAACATTTCCTTTATTAACGCTGCAGTTGGTTTGTCGATACACATTCTGATTTCCAAATCAAGAAACATTTTTAAGCCGTTATACCTAACTTCCCATAAAGCTAGTATAACTCTTAAGTTTCCAAAACCAAGTATTACTTCTTCTCTCAAAATGATTCAAAATCTTTTGACATACTTCAAGTTCTTTATTATCACATAGCCAAATTTATAGTTTAAATCGTTACCTCTTAAAAACCACAAGTACTTTCTTACCTACATAAAGTGTTATAACCAACTTCCCATAAAGCCGTTATAACACTTTATGTTTCAAATCAATCAAATACATTAAACATATGCACGCTCACCGCACTACATAGTTATACACATATCATGCTAGAACGGATAGGAAGAGGTTCACATACCTCGCGACGATTATCGACTAATAGCAAAACGCTCCAAGTACCTCAAACCGCTTGGCCACACTCTCACCAAGCAGATCACCCCACACGTAGTACTACAACCTATAGAGGCCACAAAGCGCCTATTAATATCTTTAGATCCCGTAGAATATTCTACGTAAAATTCGGCAGACCTCCCCGCAACAGCGTAAATCTCCTCTCTATCGAGGCCGCCACCAAGCCAACCAGTGGGGTTAACACGCCTAACCTGACGTGTACAATTCTACTACACAAGAATGTTACACAAGTCTATCGTAATACACCCTATGTAATTACGCTCAGCTTTCTTTAAATTCAGGCTTAAGTCGCAAGACATTGCCGTAAGTATTATTCAGGCTTAAGTCAAAAGACATTGCCGCACAACTAGGTTCAGTTCTATATATAGTATACTTAACTATATACTCCTACAGCATGTAATTTCCAATTACAACAGAAGGTCAAGAATGTTTACCTCGATAAGCCCAAAATTATCCGAGTTTATATGTCGATCCTGAACAACGTTTAGCTCCTACTCCGTGCGCTCCAACCCGCTCCAAACAACCCTTAGAAGTTCTAACCAACGTTTACTCAAATACTTCAACAATCAATGAAGATTTCCTTAGGGTTTCGTTTATTGACTGAGGGGAAGTATAATGGTATTTTCTGGGCTTGTATAATTGTAACCTTGGGAATACTACAAGGTATTTGGGCCAAGGTATTTGGACATTATAACAATACTAGGAGAGTATTTCTATACCACAACAAGGGTATTTATACGAGACAACTAGGCTAGTGGGGTACCTCGGCTTAGGGCACCACAGGGGAGGAAGCTCTCTACCAATAGGGCCTCAAAGGGGTGTGGTGGACGAGAGGACAAGAGGGAGGAGTGTTTGACACTTAGGTAGATTGCTCAAGTGAGGATGAAGAAAGTCTTCAACTTAGAGGCGTATTTATAGGTCAAGTGAAGGCCAACCAATGGCCAAGATGAAGACAAGTGCATAGCAAGTGTAAGGCCAAGATTTAGCCATGTGCTACCTTATCCATTTACACAAAATATCCTACCTAACCCTTGACCAAAAATGCAACACCAAAAACGTGCAAAGGGCAAGCTTTTGCCGTCCACTCCTTCCAATTAGAGGGTGACAAGTGTCGCCCTCTCGTTGGTCCAAAATGTTTCGTCTCTCGGAAAAATCCGCAAAAATTATAAATGACATAGCCGGAATTTTCCCTACGAAAGCTGTGGAAACGTTTCGTCGAAAAACGACTCTAATCGGGTGTTGTGTACAAATTTCGAAACTAGCCAACTTTTAAGGCTCAAATTATAATACGTACGCGCTCACGTACATACTCTGGAAATACGGGGTATAACAACTATCTCTAACTTGGTCATCATTAACTGGGAACACTCTGGATGGATCTCCGATACTCTTCCGAAACATAGCAACATGGGAGACTAGACGTACTGTCTCCTAAGTCGGACGGCAGTGCTAACTTATAGGCAACCTGGCCTATTCTACAAAGATCTGAAAATGCCCAAAGTACCTCGGGCTAAGTTTCCCCTGCTTTCCAAATCTCGTCACACCCTTCCGGGGTGGTACCTTCAAGAAGACCCACCGTCAACCTGGACTCCAAGTGTCGACGCCGATTATCCGCACTAATAACCTCTTCTGGATAAGTTTCACCGTATCCATATCCTGCTGAATCAAGTATGGACCAACTATCTGAACCTTGCCAACATCGAACCAATCAACCGGCAACCTACCCCTCCGCCCATACCAGGCTTCATAGGGCGCCACCCGAATACTGAAATGGTAGCTCCTATAACACTCCCTCAACAGGAGGCAACAATCCTCACAGCTACCCCTGAAATCAACACACCAGCCCGAGGGTGAATGCAATACGGAGACTCACCTGAATATACTCCACGTATACAATGTACTCCGACAAAGATTAACCGTAAAATCTTTTACTCAAGACAGCCTTACATCTAAGGTCTCAATTGTTATAAATTCTAAGGTCTCCATGGTTATCTGTATTCTATGGCTCAAAATTCTCTCGTCCCCAGACTTACCCTTTTCAACTACCCATGTTTTCTAATCCACACCTAACACAATGCTATCCGTACATAGCACTCCACATGTATCTACCATAATGACCTAAACAAGTCTCTTAAGGGCTGAAGATATCTCTCAGAACTCATCGCCTCACTTTCCTTTGTCGCCTAATCATAATCACGCTCGCAAGGCGCCTAGCTATATAAGGCGATGAACCACCACCGATCCCGGCGTCGAGTCTCTACATCTGTGCTACCTGCCGGACAAACTCTCACCAAATGGCCCCGCTGGCGTAAGCATACAAGTTGTCGAAGCAGTACGACACTCCCCATAATGGAGTCTATTACAACGGCCATAACGAGGTAGGGGTGACCACATCTGACTAACACCCCTTCTCCCAACAATCAACCCGAATCGACCCAGAGCCGAGTCATCCTCTTGTATCCCTCCTACTTGGACATCCTCCCATCACATGGCCCTGACGGCCGCAAGTATATCAATTTCCCAAACAAGCACGACACCCTGAGGATCATCCTCAGCTCTCTATCCATAGAACTCTGGCGAACTGCAACTCAAGAAATCCCGAAGTCTCGGATCATCGGATCTAGGGTGAATCATCGTATCGCTTTGGAACCACCGCCCGTCCGTCCTCATTCCCCACCACCTATCTAGTAATCGCCATCTCTTGAACTCATATCTCGGCTCCGGCCGTGGAATCGAGGCTCGTATCGTGGCCTCGTGAGAAATCGCTGCCGCTCTAAACTCTTCTCGGGCTAGCGGCGTCATAAAACTCGCTGCCTCAAGTACTATCTCGTAATGACCGTGCCTGCCCTCGTAACCTCTCGTGTTCTACTCGTAGCTCCTTCTCACGCCTTGCCCTTCCGGGCTCGTTGCCTTGCAGGCGTAATGTGTACATAAGAATATGCGGAGGAGTCCAACTTATAACACAACTCTAAGGCACGATCTCGAGTGAGAAGAATGAAACCAATCCTAAATATCTTGTAGCCTCCGATTATAGATGGTGCACAACACACCGATAATCAAGACTCTACTAGACACGGTCAGAGACACTTTCCGAGGATTAATCGCTCGATACCACTTTTGTCACGACTCCACCTCGCCCGCGATCGTGCCTTACCCTCGCACCCTAGTGATACAACATCGTAGAAAATCAGCGAAATAAAAACTCATAAAATATAAACAAGTGAAATAAGAAAACAAAGCAACCAAAACGGTTACCTTTCTCAGATATATAAATAAAAACTTGAATTACATCCCTTTTACAAACCACGCCTACAACAAGATTTGCACTTCTAAGAGTGTTATAACAACAACGACGGGACAGGTCCCCGCCATACCCCTGAATGTAAGTACCTACAACGATAGATGACTATACCAAAGATAAGCCTCCGGAGAAACGGAGCTTCCCAAAACGCTGAACTGTGATCCTATGAGCGAGGATCAACAACTGGTGTACCTCTACCTGTGGAAAATCTTTAAGTGGATGAAGTCTTCACTACAAAGGGCCAAGATTTAAGCAAATGTAAGGTGAGGATTGGGGACATGTTGTGTGGGTAATTGCCAACCAAGTGTCCACCACAAAAATGGGACAAGTGGCTTGCCACTTGTCCCCACAAAAAAACGTCCAAGTGTCCACAACTTTCGGCCATGGATCCACATGGGGGTGACACGTGTCGCCCCCTACTCGTCCAAAATATTTCATCTTCCGAAAATATCCGTAATGCTAAAAATCCGAAAATAAAGTGGGCCCCACAAAATCGTAAATTCTCCCGTGGGCCCCACGTGACCAATTTCGGAAATAAAATTCCATAATTATCAAATATTCCAAAAAGTCCGAATACCAAATCTGGGAATCCAATTCCCTTTAACGAACATTTTTCCTTCTCAAAATTCGGAAACTTTTCCGTCGAAAAATCACATCTTTCTTCCTTTCCAATTTTATCGTCAGATTCTCGTTAAGCGTCCTCATATACATACTCTGGAACTACGGGGTGTAACACTTAGAAACATTCGTCCCGAATGTTCCTTCTAAGTCTCCAAACATACATGTGTCGGTATAGTCTTCACTACTATACTTACGAAACCAACTATGCCCCACATTGCCATAATATAACATACGCGCGAAACCCAAATCCAAGCCAACGAGGAATTACCTCGAAGATGTAAAACAACACTAACTCTCGCTCCTATTCCAAAGGATACTCTCTTCGCACCTTCACTTCACAAAAAATGATCACTTCCATTTCATAGCACATGTTCACTTCCTTCCTTACTCGTCGTACACTTCTTGTACACCCGAACTCTTTCTAGTACACGTACCATACTTTAGTCATTACTTCACTTTACAAAACCTGGGAGTCACTACCTCCAAACTTGGTCCTCTTACTAGCCTCAAATTCCTTCAAGGCCATTCCCGGCCTTCACGATCCAATTCTAGTCGAACACATCCGCGAACTCGTACGATGGTTACCTAAATTTGGGCCTAGCACCCTCGTGACCCTACCACCTGGCGGGACTACCCCGAACTGACTCCACCACATTCCGGGCTGCGGGTTGACCCGCGATCTGGCCTCAACCCGACCCGCTATCGCGCCAAACTCTCTCGTTCCCCGATCCGGAACAACCTTACTAATTCACGTCATGAAAGATACCACTTTCATCTTACACAACCCATGGAAATATCACATTAATACACCCTATGCATATAATGCACTCCGACAAGGATCATCTGCAAAATCCTTTACTCAAGACGACCTTCCATCTAAGGTCTCAACGTGTAATATTCTAAGTTTCACACCTTCCATGTCTCCATACTTACCTTTTCAACTACCCATGTTCTCTAACTCGCTATAAGCACAATGCTATACGTACATAGCACTCAACACAAAAAAAAATCATCATATCACGCATACAAATCTCTAGAGGGTTAAGGATATACCTGTAACTACTGCTTCACTTTCCCTTTGCCGCACAACCTCTGGTCGGACACTCCTTCGCAAAATGGCCCTGTCGGCCGCAAGTATAGCAATCTCCCAAACTAGTACACACTCCCCCCTGTGGGTTTTACCACAACGGCCATACTGAGATACGGTGGCTATCCGCGAGTACTTACTCCCGAAAATCCTGAAACACAGGAGCTCGACCGCCTCCCGAATACCTGGATGCTCAAGATTGTGGAGGACCACTCTGTACTGGCGGAGGTGTATAACTAGCCTGCTGATGAGGCGGTCTGTCTCCTGAGTTCTTGAAGGACCGCTATCTCCGCCCTCTTATGCTGATCCCGTCCCTACGCCGGTCTCTACGTTCTCCATCCTCGCAGATAAGCTCAGATACGGCAATGTCCATGCCCGGCTGAAGAGTTACTCCTGTGCAACCTTCCGCTAAATAATCATCAAGTCCTGTGACATATCGGTGCACCCTATCCTCCATGTCTGCCACTAATGCGGGGACATACCGAGATAATGAGTCAAACTCTACGCCAGACTCCCGAACCAGACGCCTGCTCGCCTCAACATCAAAAATCTGTCGGCCCGAGCCCTCCTCATCTGGGGAGGCAAGAAATGTGCAAGAAATGCCCCTGAGAACTCGTCCCAACCAGCTCGAAGCACATGCTCCCCCCGGGACAGTTCCCATGAATCAAACCAGTCGACTGCAGTATCACGCAGTCGATGCGAACCCAATACCACCGACTCTGCCTCTGAGGCCTTGATCACTCTCATGACCCGTCAGAATCGCTTGATAAACTCTTGAGGTCATCCTCGGTTCGATCCATAGAACATCGTGGATCGCAACTTAAGAAGTCCCGGTCTCCAACTATCGCCCCGGGTGCACTACGGCACCACCGACTTCGTCATCCTCAAGTCTCGCCATAAACCTAACTAGTAACTGGGCCATCTCCTTGTAACCCATATCCTCTGTTCCTGGCCGTGGGACTGGAGGCTCAGATATCGTGGACTCATTAGCTACTGCTGCTGCTCCAAACTCTGTTGGGGCGGGCGGCATCGTAGAATCCGCCGTCTGTAGCACCACCTCAGGTAAAGACTGGGCCTGTGCCCTCGTAACCCTCTCGTTTCTACTCGCGCCTCCTATGCCTTGCCGCCTTCGGGCCACGCCTTGCGCGGAGGCATAACTGGCACATAAGAATATGTCAGAGGGAGTCCAACTCATAACACAGATCTAAGGCACGATCTCAGAAGGTGAAGAATGGAAACCAATCCTAAATATCCTGCAGCCTCCTGATTATAGGTGTGGTGCACAACACGCCGATAATCAAGACTCTACTAGATACGGTCTGTAGACACTTTTCGAAGATTAACTGCTCTGATACCACTTTTGTCACGACCCGACCCCGGGCCCGTGACTGGTGCCTTACCCCGGGCACCCTAGTGATACAACATCAGAGAAAATCAGCGGAAATAAAAACTTACACATGAAACAAGATATATAATAAGAAAATAGGCTAACCAAAACGGTCACCTTTCTGCATATATATAAAAATGATTAAACCCAACGAGCATCCTTTACAAACTCGCCACAACAGCATTACTGCACCTCTAAGAATGTAACCACAACTACGACGGGACAGGGCCCTGCCATACCCCTGAATGTAAGTACCTACAACGACAGGGGACTATACCAAAAGATAAGCCTCCGGAGAAACAGAGCTTCCCAAAACGCTGAACTGTGATCCTATGAACGAGGATCGACAACCGGTGTACCTCTACCTGCGGCATGAACTGTTATACCCCGTAATTCCAGGGTATGTATGTGAGGACGTACGTACGAGAATACGACAGTAATTTTGGAAAGAAAGAAAGACGTGATTTTTTCGACGGAAAAGTTTCCGGATTTTGTGAAGGAAAAAGGTTCGCTAATGGGAATTGGATTCCGATTGGTACTTGACTTTTGGATTAATTAAGAATTATGGAATTATTTATCCGGAATTGGTCACGTGGGGCCCACAGGAGGAATTTACAGTTTGTGGGGCCCACTTTATTTTTTTTACGGATATTTTCGGAAGGTGAAATATTTTGGACCAATAGGAGGGCGACATGTGTCACCCTAGGTGACACTTGGTTGGACGAAAATGATGGGTTTGGTTGGCACGTTTTTTACATGTAAAAGGCCAAAAACATTTGGTCAAAGTCTTGAAGATATTTTGTGTAGTAGAAGGATAAGTGGGACCCACACTGTCACGACCCGAACCAGGGCCCGTGACTGGTGCCTTACCCCGGGCACCTTAGTGATACAACATCAGAGAAAATCAGCGGAAATAAAAACTAAAACATGAGACAAGTCATAAAGCATAAACCAGGCTAACCAAAACGGTCACCTTCCTGAATATATACATATATCTATCAACCTGAACAGTTAAATCCTTTTACAAACCCTGCCCACAACAGTACTACAGACCTCTAAGAATGTAACCATAACTATGACGGACAGGGGCCGCCATACCCACAGATGTACAAGTAACTACACTGACAGGGGACTATACCAAAGATAAGCCTCCGAAGAAATGGAGCTTCCCAAAAAGCTGAATTGTGCTCCTAAGAGCGCGGATCCACAACCGATATACCTCTACTCGCGATGAACGCAGCCCGGGCGAGGTCGCACAACAGTACCAAGTATGTGAAATCAGAAATATCAGAAATGAAATCATAATAGTCTATATAAAGCGGAGACATGTATGATAACCAAACTACATCCATAATATATAAACAAATATGTCAAGTCGTGACTCACGCCTCAAAGTCGTTTACTCAAGTATAACAATGGGTCTCACGCCCACAATATCAATCATGCCCGTGGAATACCTTCCTCACTGCCGGCAGTCTATGATATAATCACACCAAGAAGTACACATGAACACTAGGTCCCACCTGTGTCATAACAACTGTACTAACAATACTATACAACCAAACCACGGTTCGACACGGGCAAGTACGGCCGACTACCGTATACCGCGCCGTGTCACGAGCCGGCCGGCTAGTACGGGCTAACTACCGTGTACCGGCCGTGTCACGAGACTTCGCTACTACACCGAACGGGCAAGTCGCGAGCTAACTACTGTGTACCAAGGCCGAATCAGCCATGAGACGGGGCAAGTACGAAAGCCGACCACCAGATACCAAGGCTGATCAGTAAACCTAATGGAGAGCTAGTCCATGGAACAACAATCCTAATGGAACAATACATGTGCGCCACGCATCGTGTCAGTATGTCCAAAAGGAAACAACAAGACAGCAATCAAAATGGAAGCATACTCGTGGGCCACCCATCGTGTCAGTATGTCCATCCATCAAGAATAACATGACCGACCCTCCATCGAGAGACGCGGTAACATAAGAATACAACACTTGCACAATAAGGCTATCACACGCAAACATAGGCACTTTATACACAACTCAAGGTACTTTCATTTTATGCCAAAGTCCAGGTTTTAATCCCAAAGTACTACGTACGTTAAATTCTTTTCAGAAGATCCATTTCTTTCACAAAAGTCACCCGATACCCGTAGTATCAAAATAAGGTGACTAACATTTTAATTAAAACAACTTCCAGACTTTCCTTTTTAAAACATATTAAGACAATAACATGCCTTCCTTTTAGACCAAAACGCTTCTCCTTTTACAGTCAAGTTACCATTTTAAAACCAATGATAAAACCATTCCTTTGTTTTCATAAAGTCGTTATAACTAACTTCCCATAAAGCTGTTATAACACTTTATGTTCTAAACCAAAAACTCTTCAATTCCACAAGTCTCTTTTCTTTTAAAACAACAACAAGTATTCTTTTAAAACCCAATAATGTACTCTTTTCAAAACAAGTAACCTATACTTAAAATCAAGTTACTTCTTTTTTTCCGAAAACAAGTCGTTATAAGTCAAGTCTCTTATCTTTCAAGATCAAGTCTCTTAACTTCTACAATCAATAAACCATTCTTTTACCTACATAAAGTCGTTATAACTAACTTCCCATAAAGCTATTATAACACCCTATGTATTAAACCAACCAAATCACTTAGCACATGACGCTCACCGCACTACATAGTTCACAACAATCATGCTAGAAAAGATAGGAAGAGGTTCACATACCTCGCGACGATTATCGACAATAAGCAAAACGCTCCACGATCAGAACCCGCTAGCCTTTTCCACTCTTCAAGTAATACGCTACTCAAATCGCAACCTATAAAGGCCACAAACGCCTATCAACTCCTACATCTTTCGTAGAGTATTCTAAATACAAGATTCCGTATTCTACGTAAAATTGGTAGCACCTCCCCGCATTATCACATAAATTTCCTCCTATCCGGGCCCGCTACTGTGCCAACAACTCCGAGGATTACACGCCTAACCGGACGTGTTCAATTCGCCACAATAATACTACACAAGTCTCACTGTAAATGCGGTCGATGTAAATACTGATTCAATCCTTTATAATCATCCTTCCAATATAATATACTCAAGTATAACTACTACAACATGTAAAATCCAATTACAATAGGGGGACATAGATCATTACCTCGATAAGCCCAAAATTATCCAAGTTTATAAGTCGATCCAGTGCAACGTTTAGCTCCAATTACGCTCCAACCCGCTCCAAGCGACCCTTAGAAGTTTCTAAACAACTTCTCTAAAAACTTCCACCAAGCTAGGAAGATTTTTCTAGGGTTTCGTTTGCGACTATTGGAATAAAGTAGCATTTCCGGGCTCCTAGTATTAAAATAACTTTGGAATACTACTAGGGATACTAGGCCAATGTATTTGGGATTATACAATAATACTCCAAGTATTTTCTTACACAAGAGGGGAGGGGGACGAAACATAGCCTAAAGGGAGGGAAATATTTTACCTTGGAGGCTTTAAGTGTGAGATGATTTAAGTCTTCAACTTAAGGGGTATATATAGAAGGATCAAGGGCCATGATCTAAGCAAGTGGGTGGTCAAGATTGGGCCATGTGTGTGGGTCCCACCACACCACATGGCCAACGAATGTGCCAAGTGTTAGGGCCATTTTCGGCCAAGTGAGTAGGTGACAAGTGGCTAGCCACTTGTCACACCATTTCGGCCCACATGGCCATACAAGGGGGGTGACACGTGTCGCCCCCTTACTCGTCCCCAATATTGCGTCCTCCGAAAATATCCAAAATACCGAAAATCTCAAAACAAAGCGGGCCCCACAAAACCGTAAATTTCTCCTGTGGGCCCCACGTAACCATTTCTGAAAATAAAATCCCAAAATTCTAATAAAATCCAAGAAGTCCAAATACCAAATCTGGGAATCCAATTCCCACTAACGAACCTTTTTCTTCACAAAAACCGGAAACTTTTCCGTCGAAAATTCACATCTTTCTTTCATTCCAACATTTCTGTCGTAAACTCGTACGTATGTCCTCACATACATACCCTGGAACTACGGGGTGTAACATTCTTCCCCCCTTAGAAACATTCGTCCCGAATGTTCCTTCTAAGTCTCTAAACATACATGCGCCGGTGTAGTCTCCACTACTACACTTACAAAAATCGATCACGCCACCAATGGCCAGAATATAACATGTGCGCAAAACTCAAATCCAAGCCAACGAGGAATCTCCTCTAACGTGTATAACAACACTAACTCTCACTCCTGGTCCAAAGGATACTCTTCCGAAACCTAGTAACATGGAGTACCGAACGTATCGCCTCCTAAGTCGGACGACAGTGCTATCTTATAGGCAACCCGGCCTATTGTACAACCAATGCTGAAAGGCCCAAAAGTACTTCGGGCTAAGTTGCCTCGCTTCCAAAACTCGTCACACTTTCCGGTGGTACCTTCAAGAAGACCCACCGTCAACCTGAACTCCAAGTGTTGATGTTGATTATCCGCACGGATTCTGCTGACTCCGAGCTGCTAACAACCTCATCTGGATAAGATTCACCCTATCCACATTCTCACAAACAAGCATGTACCCACTATCCGAACCTTGCCAACATCGAACCAATCGATCGGCAACCAACACTTCCGCTTATACAAGCCTTCATAAGGCGATATCCGAATCCTGAATTGGTAGCTATTATAATAATACACACTCAACAAGAGGCACATAATCTCATCGCTACCCCAAATCACAACACCACCGAGGGTAAATGCACATCGAGACTCACTCGAGTTCCTATCCCTGCCTGGTAAAACCTCCAGACATAAAAGAAATAGCCGAAAACTGGGCTCCACTGCCTGCCATAGAAAGTAGGAACCCCGTGCAGCCTTACAACCATCCTGATACATAACATCTCGCATAACCTCCGCGAGTAAATCCCGATCGAAAGACAAGATAGATCGACTCATCACCGACCATCGGTCGAACGCATCCTCGAACTCGTACGATGGTTACCTAAACTTGGGCCTAGCACCCTCGTGATCCTACCACCAGGCGGGACCACCACAAACTGACCCCATCCCATTCCGGGCTGCGGGTTGACCTGCGATCATGCCTCAACCCGACCCGCTATCGCGCCAAACTCTTGTTCCCCGATCCGGAACAATCTTACTAACACAAGTCATGAAAGGTACCACTTCCATCTCACACTACTCATGGAATTATCCCACAATACATATCACGCATACCAAGTACTTCGACAAAGACCAACCGTAAAATCATCCACTCAAGGCGCTACGCATCCAAGGTCCTAATCATATAAATTCTAAGGCTCATAATCGTCTCGTCTCCAGACTTACCCTTTCTCAACTACCCATGTTTTCTAATTCACACTTAACACAATGCTACCCGTACATAGCACTTAACACGTATCCACCATAACAACATAACCAAGTCTTTTAAGGGCTAAAGGTATCTCTGCAACTACCGCTTTACTTTCTTTGTCGCTCTAATCATAATCACGCCTGCAGGCGCCTAGTTATACAACGCGATGATCCAGCCACCGATCCCGAAGGCTGAATCTCTACATCAGTGCTACCACTGGTCGGACAAACTCTCACCAAATGGCCCTGTTGGCCGCAAGCATACAAGTTGTCGAGCGATGCGACACTCCCGTAATGGAGTCTATTACAATGGCCACAACGAGGTAGGGTGACCTCATCCGACTAACACCGTCACGACCCGCCCGGTTCGTGATCGTGCCTTACCCGCACCCAAGTAGTCATACATCGAGTGATCGGAATATAAAAACAAGACATGAAACAGTTGTAAAATGAGACACAGTTTATCTGAAGAAAAGCTTGCCTTTCGGCATATATATATAATTAACCCAAGTTTTGCAGTTACATCCCAACTGTACACTAGGACAACAGACCTCTAAGGAAGTAAACAATTATGGCGGGACAGGGCCCCGCCATACCCTGAATGTACAAAACTATCTACAATACAGGGAGATCATACCCAAAAGTAGAGCCTCCGGAGAAGATGGAGCTCACGACACCAATGCAAAGAGATCCTAAGGATGTGGATCTAGCACTGCTGCCTTACTGCGGCATGAACGCACTTCAAGGAGGTCGATAACAGTACTAAGTATGCGAAATCAGAAAGTACTTAAATGAAAACATATCATTTTAAAATCGGTTTACATATATGTATGAAACAACCAAGGTAACCGCATATAGTGCCACATCATAAACAAGAGCAACAATAGGTAAATCAGAACAGTCTTTTCTAGGCCGCGAATGATCGGCAGGCCAATTGCCCATAGTATCAATAAGCAAGCCTAATCACGACTCCAGAGTCCGCATAGCCACTCACGTAGCTGCATAGGCATAACCCGCATCGGTGGGTAGCTACTCCTCGGCATCGCCCCGACTCGTGGTCCGTATGGCCACATAGACCGCATGAGGTATAACCCCACACACTAACACGGAACTCGCAGCTCCGCATAGGTCACACGCACCGCATGAGGTGTCCTCGCATCATAGTCACAGCATCGCTCGAGGTATACCCCAGACGGAGGCGGCTTAACCCCGGATTTGTCAAGAGGTGAGTGATATAATACTAACATAACGACTTATCGTTAAACACATAAGCACAACAAGAATACCCTTTTATACAAACGTTACAAGACACTAACACACATAACATCATATCATGTCTACTTATCAAACCATTTTATTATTCTTTCCATAAATCAATGTAAGTCTGTTATAAACACATAAGTAAACTGTTCCTTTTATCATTCTTAAGTTGTTATACCTAACTTCCCATAAAGCTAGTATAACTCTTAAGCTTTCGCTTAAAACCAATTAGTTCTCTTCTGTTAAAAAATGATTCAGTATTCTTTTGAAATGCTTTCAGATCCTTATTATTCAGGCTTAAGTCGCGAGACATTGCCGTAAGTATTATTCAGGCTTAAGTCGCGAGACATTGCCATAAGTATTATTCAGGCTTAAGTCAAAGACATTGCCGTAGTTATTATTCAGTTAACACACGTACGTCTACCGTACTATATATATATATTTAAAATATCATGCTCAATGGTATAGGAAGAATCACATACCTTCTCGGCGAAAACCTCCTGCCAAGTCGAATATGTCGCGCGCAGAGAATCAGCCTATAATACCAAATACGTCTATCAACGTCTAGATCAGATCAGTATAAAGCTTTAAGCGAAGGTTCTCTATTCTATGGGAATTGGGCAGACTTCCCTACCCTAAGTCAGACAACATCAGAAAAACAAATTCTATGTGAGTACAGTTCAATTATTCTTCTTTTAAACCCTTCTATTGTGATAACAGTTCAATTCTATTAAGTAATATCCTTCTAAGTATTTTATACTTATTTTTATACTTCTACAGTATGCATTATCTAATTATAAAAGACGGGTAAGATTATTTACCTCGATAAGCCCAATATAATCCGAGTATAAACGTCGATCCTGAGCGAGGTTTAGCTCCTAAGTTGTACGCTCTGATAGCTCCAAGGAAACCTTAGAAGTTCTTCACAACTTCTACTAAGTACTAAGGGATTTGGGCTAGGGTATTTTGGGCATTATAACAATACTAGAAGGCAACTTTTCTACCAAGGGAGGGGGGGTAGATTTCGGCTAGGCTAGGGGGGGATAGCCTCGGCTAAGCTTCTCAAAAAGGGAGGGGGGGAGGTGTTTGGACGAAAAGCTACAAGGGAGAGGGAAGGATTTTCAAGACTTGGAAAGGAATTTGTGGATGAAGTACTCTTCATCTTAAGGGGGTATTTATAGGTCAAGGGATGGCCAACCAATGGCCAAGATTATGCCAAGTACAAGGCAAGTGTAAGGCCAAGATTTGGGCAAGTGTACCTAGCCAACTTGCACACAAAATATCCTACCAACTCCAAGACAAAATAAGCCACTCCAATCGGCCTCAATGACGCCTCAAGTCCACCAATTGGAGGGTGACAAGTGTCGCCCTCCCGTTGGTCCAAAATGTTTCGTCTCTCGGAAAAATCCGCAAAAATTAGAAATGGCATAGCCGGAATTTATCCTACGCGAGTCTTGTAAAACGTTTCGTCGGAAAACGATTCCTTGAGTGAGTTGTGCCCAAAAAACGTGCCATGCCTAAACTTTTAAGGCCAAACTTTCGTACGTACGCCCTCACGTACATACTCCGGAAATACGGGGTATAACATTCTCCCCTCCTTAGAAACATTCGTCCCGAATGTTCCTTCCCAAGACAGTTAACGATAAGGTTCTTCATAACTTAAACAGTTGCAAATGCCACACACGGCCACAGAACAACACTTAGGCAAAATATGACAATGAAAATTTATAAATAGGAAAGTGAATTACCTGGAGGTGTGGGGAATAGGTGAGGATACTTCTGCCTCATGTCCTCCTCAGCTTCCCACGTCATCTCCTCCCTGAGCTCGTTCCGCCACAAGACTTTGACGGAAGCCACGTCCTTAGTCCGCAGACGCCTAACCTGACGATCGATTATCGCTATGGGAATCTCCTCATACGATAACCCCTCGGTCACCTGGACATCGTCAATCGGGTGCACCCTAGATGGATCCCCGATACATCTCCTCAGCATAGAAACGTGAAACACCGGATGCACTGCCTCCAGATCGGACGGCAGATCCAACTCATAGGCAACCTTGCCTACCCTGCGGACAATCTGATACGGCCCAATGTACCTTGGGCTGAGTTTCCCCTTCTTCCCGAATCTCATCACACCCTTCATGGGTGACACCTTCAGGAAAACCCAATCATCAACTGCGAACTCCAGATGCCGACGACGATGATCTGCATACGACTTCTGTCGACTCTGAGCTGTCAATAGCCGCTCTCGGATAAGCTTCACCTTATCCATCGCTTTGTACAAGTCTGGTCCCACTAATCGTACCTCGCCACATCGAACCAGCCTATAGGCGACTGCACTTCCTCCCATACAAGGCCTCATAAGGCGCCATCCGAATCTTGAGTGGTAGCTATTATTATACGCGAACTCAACTAGAGGCAAATGATCCTCCCATACCACGAAGTCAATAACACAGCTCGCAGATATCCTCAAGAGTGCGGATAGTGCGCTCTGCTGTCCGTGCTCGTGGATGGAATGCGATTTCAGCTCATATCGTCCCTAAACCCTTCGGAAGGACTCCAGAGTTAGCCGTAAATCGGGCTCTCATGCGATATGATCGAAATAGGGACTCCATGCGATCGACGATCTCTCGGATGTAAAGTCTGGCATAATCCTCAGCCGAAAAAGTCGTCCTAACGGGAAGAAAGTGGGCTGATTTTGGCAGCCTGTCGACGATAACCCATATAGAATCATGTCTCCTCTAAGTGCGAGGTAATCCTGTGATGAAATCCATGTTGATCACCTCCCACTTCCAGGTCGGGATCTCTATCGTCTGTAACAAACCACCAGGCCTCCGTGCTCTACCTTCACCGCTGAAAACACGCACCGAGCTACGAACTCGCAACGCCCCTCTTCAAGCCATCCCACCAATACATAGATCTAAGGTCGTGGTACATCTTGGTCGCACGGATGGATAGAGTAACGCGCTGTGCTTCCCCCGTAACTCTGCCAAGTCCTCAAACATCCGAACACACAACCTGCCAAACCTTAGCACCCCATCAGGTGCTACTCAAAAGGACCCTTCCTCACGAAGAGCCGATCACGATAACGTGTCAAAATCGATCCTCGAATCGCTGCTCTTCACCTCCTCGACGATGGAAGACTCGGCAACCTCACGAACTCGAACCCCACTGCTATCAGAATCAATCAAACGGACACCAAGGCTCGCTAACTGATGCAAATCACGAACCATGTCTCTCCTCTCTGGCTGCACATCTGATAGACTCCCCATCGACCTACGACTAAGAGCATCTGCCACAACATTGGCCTTCCCCGGGTGGTACAGGATATCAACATCGTAATCCTTAAGCAACTCTAACCACCGTCTCTCGCCGTAAGTTCACTCCTCCGTGAAGATATACTGGAGGCTCTTGTGGTCTGTATAAATATCCACATGAACCCCATACAAATAGTGCCTCCAGATCTTCAAAGCGTGAATCACCGCTGCCAACTCCAAATCATGGGTGGGGTAGTTCCTCTCGTGTTTCTTCAGCTGTCGGGATGCATACGCTATAACCTTGCCATGCTGCATCAACACACATCCCAACCCGATGCCTGACGCATCACAATACACGACATAACCGTCTGGACCCTCTGGAAGAGTAAGAATGGGGGCGGTCGCCGTCTCCTTCAAGAATCGAAACCACGCCACAAGCATCACCATCAAACTTAGCCGCATACGAGTCACTAGTCAATGGTGCGAAGATAGAAGCAAACTTCTCCACGAACCGCCGATAATAACACTGCAAGGCCCGAAATCGCGAACCTCTGCGGAGTAGTAGGTTCAGGCCAAGTCCTCGATCGCCGATCTTGGCCGTATCCACTCGAATTCCATCAGCCCCGACAATATGCCCAAGAAAAGCCACCGAAGTTAACCAAAACTCACATTTGGAAAACATGGCGTATAACTGCTGGTCCCGGAGAACTGTCAGCACAGTCCTCAAATGCTCTGCATGCTCCTGCTCTGAGCGAGAATAAACCAAGATATCATCAATGAACACTATCACAAACGTGTCCAAAAATGGTTTGAACACTCGGTTCATCAAATCCATGAATACCGCCGGAGCGTTGGTCAAACCAAACGACATAACCCTAAACTCGTAGTGCCCGTACCGGGTCCGGAATGCAGTCCTAGGGATGTCCTGTTATACCCCGTATTTCCAGGGTATGTACGTGAGGACGTACGTAGAAATTTGAGCCTTAAAGTAGGGCAAGGTTCGAAATTGTACATAACTACCAAAAGGAGTCGTTTTTCGACGAAACGTTTCCACAGCTTTCGTAGGGAAAATTCCGGCTATGTCAATAATATTTTTTGCGGATTTTTCCGAGAGACGTAACATTTTGGACCAACGGGAGGGTGACATGTGTCACCCTCACATTGGAAGAGGTTGGGCGGCTTTGGGACGAAAAAGAGGGCAATGGGTTAGGTAGGATATTTGTGCAAGTTGGTGTGGTAGATGGATAAGGTGCACATGGCTTAATCCTAGCCCTACACTTGCCTAACACTTGGAAGAATCTTGGCCATTGGTTGGCCATGTCTTGACCTATAAATACCCTCTAAGTGATGAACTTTCTTCATCCAAAAATCTTTTGCTAAGTGTTAAAAATCCCTCCTCTCCTCTTGAGTTTCGTCCACCACACCCTCCCCTGGCCGAAAGTACCTCCCCTTTGAGAGCCTAGCCGAGGCAAACCCCCTCTTGAGTGAGGCTTGGCGTGGGTACCCCTAGCCTAGTTGTTTTCGTATAATACCCCTTGTTGTGGTATATAAATACTCTCCTAGTATTGTTATTATGTCCAAATACCTTGGCCCAAATACCTTGTAGTATTCCCAAGGTTACACTTATACAAAAAGCCCAGAAATACTATTATACTTCCCTCAGTCACAAAAACGAAACCCTAAGGAAAACCTTCATAGTCGGTTGAAGTGTTAAGTAGAAGTTGGTTAGAATTCTAAGGGTTGTTTGGAGCGGGTTGGAGCGCACGGAGTAGGAGCTAAACCTTGCTCAGGATCGACATTTATACTTGGATAATTTTGGGCTTATCGAGGTAAACACTCTTGACCTTCTATTGTAATTGGAAATTACATGTTGTTGGAATATATAGTTGAAGTATACTATATATAGAATTGAACATAGTTGTGCGGCAATGTCTTTTGACTTAAGCCTGAATAATACTTACGGCAATGTCTTGCGACTTAAGCCTGAATTTAAATAAGAGAATCGAATCAGTAATTACATAGGATCAGACATGAGACTTGTGTAGTAGCATTCTGTGGGTAGAATTGTCCACGGCCGGTTAGACGCAAACCCCGGTTGGCTTGGTAGCCTCGATAGAGAGGAGATTACGCCATGTGGGGAGGTCTCACAATTTTCTGTAGAATATTCTACATTGAGATCTAGGATGTTAATAGGCGCCTTGTGGCCTCTATAGGTTGAAGTACTACGTATGGCGTGATCTACTTGGCTTAAGGAGTAGCCGACGGTTTGAGGTACTGTGAGCACTTTGCTATTAGTCGATAATCGTCGCGAGGTATGTGAACCTCTTCCTATCTGTTCTAGCATGATATGTGTATTACTATGTAGTACGGTGACGCGTACGTGTTTAATGTATTTGATTGGTTTGAAACATAAAGTGTTATAACGGCTTTATGGGAAGTTGGTTATAACAGCTTTATGTAGGTAAGAAAATGCTTTGTGGTTTCAAAGGATAACTGATTTGACTTATAACGGATTTGATGTGTAGTAACAAAGAACTTGAAGTGTTCCAAAAAGACCCTTTTGAAAGAAGAGTAATACTTGGCTTTGAAAGCATAAGAGTTGTACTAGCTTTATGGGAAGTTAGGTATAACGTCTTAAGAGTGATAAAAAGAATGGTTTACTGATTTTTAGAAGGTAAGAGACTTGACTTAATGGTATTAATATGAATTTTGTTAAAAGTGTGAAACCTCATTCGTGAGTAATGAGTACTTGGTTTTAAAAGGAATAATGTTTTACTGATTTGAAATCGAATGAGTATCGACAAACCAACGCAGTTAATAAAGTAAACTGTATTGAATAATGAATTAAGGTATTAAAAAGATTAGAAACCTCCATCTGCATAGAAGCTAAGATGAGACAAAATGATATTACATTTCCTAGATCATGGCTGCTTAATAAGATTGATTATAAACAAGAATAACCTACTCACATATAAGACATATGTTTCTCAAAACGTTTAAAGGAGAATTATGTTTTAAAGGATTAAAACTATGAACTACGAAACCTTTTCTAAAATGAGAAACTTGAGCATTTGAAATTAGGCAAACTTGAACGTTTGGAAAATAAGGTTGTTACTTGATTTTACAAAGGAAAGCATTTTGGTTTACTTAACAATGTTAGTCACTCTATTTTTATACTACGGGTATCGGGTGACCTTTGTAAAATAAATGGATTTTTAAAAGGAAATTAACGTACGTAGTACTTTAGGGTTAAAACCCGGACTTTGGCATAAAATGAAAGTACTTTGAGTTGTGTATAACTTGCCTATGCTTGTTGTTGTGAAGCTTGCCTATGCTTGTTGTTGTGAAACTTGCCTATGTTTGTTGTGATAGCCTTTGTTGTATTTCTGTACCCCCGCGTCTCTCGATGGAGGGCCGGTTGATTTGTTATGAACGATTCTACACCGAGTCCCACGAGATGGGCAGGGACACGTATTTCATTTAATTATACACCGAGTCCCACGAGATGGGCAGGGACACGTATTTCATCTGATTATACACCGAGTCCCACGAGATGGGCAGGGACACGTATTCCATCTGATTATACACCGAGTCCCACGAGATGGGCAGGGACACGTATTTCATCCGATTTTACACCGAGTCCCACGAGATGGGGCGGACACGATTTTATCTCGATTATACACCGAAGTACGCGGGATGGGCCGACACGATTTCATCCGTTATCATACATGTCTCCCGCTTTATATAGACTATTATGATTTCATTTACGCCTTTTACGGCCACATACTGTACTTGCAGACGACCTCCTTTCGGGCCGTTCACGCCGCAGTGGAAGTACATCGGTGTGGATCCTCGCCATAGGATCACGCTCACGTGTCGGAAGCCCCATTTCTTCTGAGGCTTATCTTTTGGTATGTTACCCGAGTCTGCAGATTCTTATACATTCGTGGTATGGCGGCCCGCCTCGCCATACCGTTGTAAAAATCGTAGAGGCTCAGTAATCGCTGTAGGGTGGTTTGTAAAAAGGATAACTGTCGTATTTATGTATATATGATGAAGGCAAATCGCTTGGTTGGCCTGCTTATTTATCTTGTCTCTTAATTCATATTCATGTTTTTATTTCCGCTGATTTTCTCGATGTTGTATCACCAGGGTGCCCGGTAAGGCACGATCACGGGCCCGTTCGTCGTGACAAAAGTGGTATCGAGCGATTAGTCCTCGGAAAGTGTCTACGCATCGTGTCTAGTAGAGTCTTGATTATCGGTGTATTGTGCACCACATCTATAATCGTGAGGCTATAGGACATTTAGGATTGGTTTCATTCTTCTCATTCCGAGATCGCGCCCTGAAGGCGGTGATAAGTTGGACCCTCCGACGTATTCCTTTCCTTTACCGTTATGCCTCGCGTAAGGCAACTCGGGGCGATGGGCAAGGCAAAGGAGTCGAGTGAGATCTGAGTACGAGCGCGCAGCCCTGGCTCGAGACAAGAGCTTCCGACGGCGAGTTTCGCGACACCGCCAGCACCAGCAGAGTTTAGAGCCGCAGCAGTGGTTGCTGAGACTACAGTACCTGAGCCTCCGGTCCCCACACCGAGCAGATGAGATGGGTACAAGGAGATGGCCCGATCGCTGGCCTGATAGGCCGGACGCAGCAGCCCACCCCGTGAGCACCCGTAGTTCACCCCGAGCAGATAGTTTAAGGCTACGGACTTTCCGAGTCAGAGCCCGCCGTTGTTCTATGGATCGAGCCGAGGATGAACTCGTGAGTTTATCCGACACCAAGCGATCATGAGAGTGATCGAGTCTCAGAGGCGTAGTCGGTGGTATTGTGTTCAGATCACCGCGTGATCTCGCAGATTGACCGTTTGATTCGTGGAGTTGTCCCGGAAGAGCATGCACTTCCACCGTTTGGGACGAGTTCTCAAGGGCTTTTGCACATTTCTTGCCCCCACAAATGAGGAGAGGGCTCGCCGGCAGATTTTTGACGCTGAGGCGGACGCGGACGGTTAGAGAGTACAATGTGGAGTTCGACTCATTAGCTCGGTATGTTCCCGCCGTGGTAGCCGATATGGAGGGCGAGTACATCGCTACGTCACCGGGCCGATGATTACTTGGCGAGGCTTGTACGGTGTAGCTCTTCACCGCATGGACATTGCCCGCACGCAAGCTCACGCACTAGGATGTGAGGCACGGAGGTCGACGGAATGACCGAGATCGCCAGAAGAGGCCGAGCAGCAGGTCCTTTGGTAACTTTCGAGGCGGACCGCCTCGTGAGCCTAGTTATGTACCTCCACCGACAGCAGTGGTCCCCGCATCGCCGGGACGTTGAGTATTCGGAGCTGGTCGAGCTCCGTGGCTTCGTTCACGATATACGGGTTCTAGCCACGGGTTCGTTTTCCTCGATGGCACGATGTGGCGTACGCCATCCCGGAATGTCGTCTTTATCGTGCTTGTTTTTCCTGCGGCCATCAGGGCCATATGACGAGAAACTGTCCTAGTAGGAAGGATGCAAACAGAATGACTCACCATCGGGTCATGGCGTGTTCATCGCTTTCTACAATGCGCATATGCAGGCGTGCTTATGATTAGAGTGAGCGGTAGATTCGGTATATCCTTAACCTCTAGAGATTTGTATGCATGATATAATGACCTTCTTATTGTGTGCTACGTTCGGATAGCGTTATGTTGGTTATGAGTTAGAAAGCATGGTTAGTTGAAAGGATATGTATGGGGGCATGGAAAGTGTTAACCTTAGAATATTTCGTGTTGAGACCTCAGAGGTAAGGTCATTTTTGAATAAAAGATTTTACGGTTAGTCTTTGTTGAAATACTTGGTTGCGTATAAATGTGTTCTGGGAGAATCCCTTGGGTAGTGTAAAATGGAAGTGGTAGCTTTCATGACCTGTATAGGTAAGATTGTTCCGGATCGGGAAACAAGAGCGTGATGCGTTAAGTGGGTCGGGTTGGGGATGTTGCGGGCCAACCCGCACTGCTTTCGAGTGGGTCACTCGATGGTCCCGCCAGGTGGTAGGTCACGAGGTGCTAGGCCCAAGTTTAGTTGACCATCGTATGAGTTCGTGGGTGTGTTCGACCAGAAGCAGATCGTGAAGGCCGGGAATGGCCTTAAGGAAGATTGAGGCTAGTAAGATAACCAAGTTGGAGGTGGTGACTCCAAGGTTTAGAGAATCAAGCGATGATCAAGTGTGATACGATACTAGAAGAGTTCAAGTGTTCGGCGAGAGTACGACGAGTAAGCGGCAGAGGCGAGCATGTATTGCGAGCATAGATATGATCATTTCTTGTAAAGGGAGAAGGTGCGAAGGATGTATATTTTAGACCTCGTGGATCGATGCACCGTACCATTTGTTGGTCGCCGAGTGACACTAGAACCTCGCGCAAAGTGACAAAAGTTTGTGATGTTAGAGGTGTTTCCTCGTGGACTTGGATGTAAGTATTTGCGCGTTGTTTTACGTGGCTAGGTGTGGCGTGATTTGTTCTCGTAAATATAGTAGTGAAGACTATACCGCGCATGTTTGTTTTGAAGCTTAGAAGGAACATTCGACGAATGTTTCTAAGGAGGGGAGAATGTTATACCCGATTTCCGTGGTATGCGTGAGGGCGACGTAGAAATTTGAGCCTTAAAGTAGGGCAAGGTTCGAAATTGTACATAACTACCAAAAGGAGTCGTTTTTGACTAAACGTTTCCATTTTCGTAGGGAAAATTCCGCTATGTCAATAATATTTTTGCGGATTTTTCCGAGAGTAACATTTTGGACCAACGGAGGGTGATATGTGTCACCCTCACATTGGAAGAGGTCACGCTTTGGGACGAAAAAGAGGGCAATGGGTTAGGTAGGATATTTGTGCAAGTTGGTGTGGTAGATGGATAAGGTGCACATGGCTTAATCCTAGCCCTACACTTGCCTAACACTTGGAAGAATCTGCCATTGGTCCATGTCTTGACCTATAAATACCCTCTAAGTGATGAACTTTCTTCATCCAAAAATCTTTTGCTAAGTGTTAAAAATCCTCCTCTCCCTCTTGAGTTTCGTCCACCACACCCTCCCCTCGCCGAAAGTACCCTCCCTGAGAGCCTAGCCGAGGCAAACCCCCTCGAGTGAGGCTTGGCCTGGGTACCCCAGCCTAGTTGTTTTCGTATAATACCCTTGTTGTGGTATAGAAATACTCTCCTAGTATTGTTATTATGTCCAAATACCTTGGCCCAAATACCTTGTAGTATTCCCAAGGTTACACTTATACAAAAAGCCCGTAAATACTATTATACTTCCTCACCACAAAAACGAAACCCTAGGAAAACCTTCATAGTCGGTTGAAGTGTTAAGTTGGTTAGAACTTAAGGGTTGTTTGGAGCGGGTTGGAGCGCACTGAGTAGAGCTAAACCTTGCTCGGGATCGACATTTATACTTGGATAATTTTGGGCTTATCGAGGTAAACACTCTTGACCTTCTATTGTAATTGAAATTACATGTTGTTGGAATATATAGTTGAAGTATACTATATATAGAATTGAACATAGTTGTACGGCAATGTCTTTTGACTTAAGCCTGAATAATACTTACGGCAATGTCTTGCGACTTAAGCCTGAATTTAAATAAGAGAACCGAGCAAGAATTACATGGGGTATCTGACATGAGACTTGTGTAGCATTCACGTGGGTAGAATCAGACACGCCCGTTAGACGTGCAAACCCTCTGTTGTGTCACGACCTGCCCGGTTCGTGGATCGTGCCTCCGGGCACCCAAGTAGTCATACATCGAGTAACGGCGGAATATAAAACAAGACAGAAACAGCTTTAAAACAATAAGACACGCTTTATCGATGAAAAGCTTGCCTTTTCGCATAATATAAATAACTCAAGTTTTGCGATACATCCCAACTGCATAATAGTACTCTGCACTCTAAGGAAGTAAACAACTATGGCGGACAGGGCCCGCCATACCCTGATCAGACAAAACTATCTACACATGGAGATCATACCCAAAAGTAGAGCCTCCTAGAAGATGGAGCTCCCGACACCAACGCAAAGATCCTAAGGATGTGGATCTAGCACTGCCGCCTCTTACCGCGGATGAACGCACTTCAAGGAGGTCGATAACAGTACCAAGTATGTGAAACTATAAAGTACTTTAAAATGAAATCAAAGTATTTAAAACCTTTTCACAAATACAATCGTTCAATTGCACATAGTGCCACATCACAAACAACAACAAAGAATAAAGATCAGAATAGTCTATTCTAGGCCGCGAATGATCAAGCAAGGCCAATCGCCCATAGTATCATTCTCGCGTGCCTAGTCCCGGACTTTCGCAGCCCGCATAGGTCACACATAGACCCGCATGAGGTAGCCCTCGCGTCGGGGCAGCTAACCCCAGATCCGCCTAGGCTCCGCACTCGCATAGCCTCAAAAGACCGCGTAGTCTCAACAGACCGCATAGGAATCCCCGCGTCGTGCTAGACGCCCGAATGATCAATCCCGAGCATACCGCTGCTCCGCATAGTCTCACAGATCGCATAGGCCGTATAGACTGCGTCGAGGCAAGCCCTCGTGATAATAGTCGGCGGTAGGTGATACAAGAATGCGATAACGGACTTACCGTTAGCAACGTAAGCACAGCAAATGACCCCTTACACAAAGATTACTAACACGGGTAGCATCATGATATGTCTACTTATCAAACAATCTTACTACACTTAACAGATCAATACAAGGCCTTTATAAACAAACAAGTAAATTCCTTTTTATCATTCTTAAGTTGTTATACCTAACTTCCCATAAAGCTAGCATAACTCTTAAGCTTTTGTTTTAAAAACCAGATATTTATCTTCTGTTAAAAATGATTCAGTATTCTTTTGAAATGTTTTCGCTTTATTATTCGTGCTTAAGCCAGGCATTGCCGTAAGTATTATTCAGCTTAAGCCGAGGCATTGCCGTAAGTATTATTCGATTAACACTTGTACGCCTACCGCTATATATATATTGTAAAATATCATGCTTAGGCGTAATCACATACCTTCTCAAATGAAAACCACCGCCAAGTGAATATGTCGCAGAGAGTCACCATAATAGTCACGTATATCTATCAAAGACTACTCCGAGGTCATTCTAAACAGAGGGTTCACAATTCTACGGAAAGTCGCAAAGACAACCCTACCCGTGAGCTATATAAGTCATCGTGAAAACAAATTCCATGTGAGTACACAGTGATTATTCTTCTTTAAAACCTTCATCGTGGTAATAGTTCAATTCTTTTCTCGTGATATTCTTCTAAGTATTTATACTTATCCTTATACTACAAAGAAGTATTCTCTAATTCAAAAGAGGTTAGGATTATTACCCTGGTAAGCCCAATAATATCCTAGATAAAGTCGCTACCGAGCAAGGTTTAGCTCCTAAGTTGTACGCCCAGAGCTCTAAGAAACCTTAGAAGTTCTTCACAACTTCTACCAAAGACTAAGGGATTTGGGCTAGGTATTTGGGCATTATAACGATACTAGAAGACAACTTTTCTACCAAGGAGGGGGTAGATTTCGGCTAGGCTAGGGGTTAGCCCCGCCAAACTCACAAGGAGGGAAGGGTGTTGGACTAAAAGCTCACAAAGGGAGAGGAGGATTTTTCAAGACTTGGAAGATTTGTGGATGAAGAACTCTTCATCTAAAGGGGTATTTATAGGTCAAGAAGTGGCCAACCAATGGCCAAGATTAAGACAAGTGCAAGGCAAGTGTAGGTGAGGATTAACTATACACAAATATCCTACCAACTCCTTGACTTGTGCACAAGGCACAAAAACGTGCAAGGCTCTTCAATTCGCCCAAATGGACGATCTAAGTCCACCAATGGGAGGGTGCCAAGTGTTGCCCTCCCGTTGGTCCAAAATGTTTCGCCTCTAAAAATCCGCAAAATTAGAAATGGCATAGCCGGAATTTTCCCTACGAAAGTCGTGGAAACGCTTCGCGGAAAACGATTCTTTAAGCGAGTTGTGTACAAAAAAACGCCCAAGGCTAACTTTAAAGCCAACTTTAGACGTATTCCCTTACGCATATACTGAAATACTGGTATAACATTCTCCTCCTTAGAAACATTCGTCCCAATGTTCCTTCTCAAGACGATTATCGAAGAAGCTTAAACAGCTAGCAAATGCCACACACGCCACAAAACAACACTTAGGCATAAATGATAATGGAAATTTACAAGTAGGAAAGTGAATTACCCGAGGTGTGGGAATAGGTGAGGATACTTCGCCTCATGTCCTCCTCGGCCCCACGTCATCTCCTCCTCGAGCTCGTTCCGCCACAAGACTTTGACGGCCACGCCCTTCGTCCGCAGACGCCTAACTCGACGATCGACTATCGCTATGGGAATCTCTCATACGATAACCCCTGGCCACTGGACATCGCTAACGGTGTACCCTAGATGGATCCCCGATACATCTCCTCAAAGATAGATACGTGAAACACGGATGCACCGCTTCCAGATCGGACGGCAGATCCAACTCGTAGGCAACCTTGCCTACCTCGCGACAACTGAACGCCCAATGTACCTGGGCCGAAGCTTCCTTCTTCCCGAATCGCATCACACCCTTCATGGGTGACACCTTTAGGAAAACCCAATCATGAACTGCGAACTCAAGATGCCGACGACGATGATCTGCATACGACTTCTGTCGACTCTGAGCTGTCAATAGCCGCTCTCGGATAAGCTTCACCTTATCCACTTCCTGCTGCACCAAATCTGGTCCCACTAGCTGCACCTCGCCCACATCGAACCAACCTATAGGCGACCGCACTTCCTCCCATACAAGGCCTCATAAGGCGCCATCCGAATACCGGAGTGGTAGCTATTATTATACGCGAACTCAACTAGAGGCAAATGATCCTCCCAACTACCATCGGTCAATAACACAGCTCGCAAAGATATCCTCAAGAGTCCGATAGTGCGCTCGCCCGTCCGTCGCTCGTGGATGAAATGCAGATCGTGCTCACTCGCCCCTAAACTCTCGAAGGACTCTAAGTTAGCCAGAACCGGGCTCCTCTGCGATATGATCGGGTGGGGACTCCATGCATCGACGATCTCTGATGTAAAGTCCGCATAATCTCACCAAAAGTCGTCCGACGGAAGAAAGTGGGCTGATTTCGCCACCGTCGACGATAACCCATATAGAATCATGTCTCCTCCGAGTGCGAGGTAATCCCGTGATGAAGTCCATGTTGATTACCTCCCACTTCCGTGTCGGGATCTCAATCGTCAGAATAAAACCACCGTGCCTCGTGCTCTACCTTCACCGCCGACAACACGCATCGAGCTACGAACTCCAACGCCCTCTTCAAGCCATCCCACCAATACACCGATCTAAGGTCGTGGTACATCTTAGTCGACCGGATGGATAGAGTAACGCTGCTACAGTGCTTCCCCAAGAACTCACAAGTCCTCAAACATCCGAACACATACCGCCAAACCTTAGCACCCCATCAAAGCTACTCGAAAGGACCCTTTCCTCACGAAGAGTCAGATCACGATATCGAATCAAAGCCGATCTCGAATCGCTGCCTCTTCACCTCCTCGATGATGGAAGACTCGCAACCTCACGAACTCTAACCCCACCGCTATCGTAATCAATCAAACGGACACCAAGGCTCGCTAATCGATGCAAATCACGAACCATGTCCTCCTCTCTAGCCGCACATCCGATAGGCTCCCATCGACCTACGACTAAGAGCATCTCGCCACAACATCGCCTTCCCGTGGTACAGATATCAACATCGTAATCCTTAAGCAACTCTAACCACCGCCTCGCCGTAAGTTCACTCCTCTCGTCAAGATATACCGAGGCTCTTGTGGTCTCAGATAAATATCCACGTGAACCCCATACAAATAGTGCCTCCAGATCTTCAAAGCGTGAATCACTACGCTAACTCCAAATCACGTGGGGTAGTTCCTCTCGTGTTTCTTCAAATTGCCGGGATGCATATGCTATAACTCGCCATGCCGCATCAACACACATCCCAACCCGATGCCCGACGATCACAATACACCACATAACCGTCGACCTCTCCGGAAGAGTAAGAACGGGCGCGTCAATCTCTTTTCAAGAATCGAAACCCCGCCACAAGCATCACCATCAAACTTGGCCGCCTCTCGAGTCACCCTAGTCAATGGTGCGTAGATAAGCAAACTTCTCCACGAACCGATAATAACCCGCAAGGCCCGTAAAATCGCGAACCTCTGCCGAGTAGTAGGTCTAGGCCAAGTCCCGATCGCTTCGATCTTGGCCGATCCACTCGAATGCCATCGCCCATAATATGCCCGAAACGCCATCAAGTCAACCAAAACTCACATTTGGAAAACTTGGCGCATAACCGCTGATCTCGAGAACTCACAAGATAGCCTCAAATGCTCGCATGCTCTCGCTTCCGAGCGAGAATAAACCAAGATATCATCAATGAACACTATCACAAACGTGTCAAAATGGTTTGAACACTCGGTTCATCAAATCCATGAATACCGCCGAGCATTCGTCAACCCAAAAGACATGACCGAACTCATAATGCCCGCATCGTCCGAATGCGCATCCTGGGACATCCACCTCTCGACACGAACTCGATGATAGCCCGAACGCAGATCAATCTTGAGAAACATCTCGCGCTCGCAATCGTCGAACAAATCATCAATCTCGGAAGGGTATTCGTTTAATGGTCACCTTGTTCACCGCTCAGAATCAACACACGCGCAGCTGGCCCCGCCCTTCTTCTTCACGAACAATACCGCGCTTGCGAGAAACACTAGGTCCGATAAAACCCTTCTCCAAAGAAATCCCTGCCGGTCCTTCAACTCTCTCAACTCGCAGTGCCATTCGTATGGCGGAATGGAAATAGGCCGAGTGTCCGCAATATGTCAATACAAAACTCAATCTCCTCTCGTGAGGGATACCCGGAGGTCATCCGAAACACGCCTGGGAACTCGCCGACCATCGAATCGATCAAAGTCCGTACCGCAGCCTTCAGATCAAACACCCGAACGAGATGGTAGATATACCCTTCTCGCACCATCTTCCTAGCCTTGAGGTAGGAAATAAACCTACCCTGGCGATACCGTGCTCCTCCCACTCAACAACCGGCCTCAGAAACTGAACCGCATTACTCTCTCTCGCAGCCTACATTGGCGTAGTGCAAGCTAGCCAATCCATCCCCATAATCACGCCAAGTCAATCATCTCCAACTCTATCAAGTCGGCTGGGTCCGACGATCAAATGGTCACAGACAAGCTCTATATACCCGCCGAGCTACCACCGAATCACCCATCGCGTAGCTACCTCGAAGCGGTCTATGGACTCGTGCTCTATCCCTATCCTACTAGCAACAAGGGGAGATATATAGACAGAGTAGAACCCGATCTATCAAAGCATACACATCAAACCTGAACCGATAAGGTACCGCGACGACATCGTGAGGCCTCCGATCCGCTGGCCGACAAAGCAATATATGCGGTTCAGGACCGCTAGAATCGACTCGCGCCACGACCTCGCCGCGACCGCTAATCCATGTGTACCTTCTCCGGCGAGTAATCGCTTGACGGATGAAGCGCAATGCACTCGAAGGCCGGAGCCCTACCACCGCCGCCCGGCCGGACAAACTCGCAAAGTGACTCGCCGCCACAAGTATAGCAAGCTCCTAGAGTACGCCCCGAATGGTATTCGCCACAACGGGTACACCGAGCATTTCGAACGGTTAGCACCTTCGCTACTCGAAATCAAGTCCCGGGCCCCGACCGCCCCGATCGCTCGGGCCGGCTGAAAATGAGGTAGAGCGCTCATACCGGCCGTGGTGCACCGACTTCGCTGATGCCGCCACTCGAGGACCACCAAAAGAACCGGCCGCCTCGCCTTCTTCTCCTGCCGATATCGCTTACCCGGCGGTCTCGCGCCTCGCATCCTAGTGCATGAGCTCGCATGCGGTAATGTCCATACCCGGCCGAAGAGAAACACCCGCATACGACTCGCCATATAATCATCTAGCCCTGACGTAGCGGTGTACCCTATCCTCCATATCGCTACCAACGCCGGGACATATCTAGCCAAAGAATCAAACTCGACATTGTATTCTCGACGGCAAGGCCCCCGCCTCAAAGCCAGAATCTATCACCGTGCCCTCCTCATCTCGCGGAGGCAAGAAGTGTGAGAAAAGCCTCAAAACTCATCCCATACTGGAGGTGCATGCTCTCCCGAAAGCTCCTATGAATCAAACCAATCGATCGCGGTCACGCACCGACGCGAACCGAATGTCACAGCCTCGCCTCCAAGCCCCGATCACCCGCATAATCCTTCGCACCGACGGATGAACTCGCGATCATCCTCCGCCTCGACCAGAAACTCGCGGCTACAACTCAAGAAATCTCGCAGCCAAACTATTCGCCTCGTGCACTACGGTGCGATCGAGCCGAGCCGAACTGCCGTGATCCGCCTCTCTCGACGGGCCACAACTTTAGCCAAAAGTCGGGCCATCTCTTGTACCCTAACCTCTCCGCCCCGGCCGCGGGATGCGAGGTGCTGGTACCGTGGTCTCGCTGGGCCGGGCCAAGCGCCATAGAACTCGCCGCCTCGGTATAGACCGGCCTCGAGCCTCGTGACTGGGTGTCTCGCTAGCGCCTCCGCTTTGCCTTCTCGGGCCCGGTTGCCTTTACGCGAGGCATAATCACATAGAAAGGAATACGTTAGAGGTCCAACCTATAACACGCCTCTAAAGCACGATCTCGTAATGAGAAGAATGGAAACCAATCCTAAATATCCTATAGCCTCGACATGGTGTGGTGCACAACACACCGATAATCAAGACTTACTAGATACGGTGTCAGACACTTTCCGAGGATTAATCGCTCGATACTACTTTTGTCACGACTGCCGGTTCGTGGATCGTGCCTTACCGGCACCCAAGTAGTCATACATCGAGTAACCAATGAATATAAAACAAGACAGAAACAGCTTTAAAACAATAAGACACGCTTTATCTCGATGAAAAGCTTGCCTTTCGATAATATAAATAACTCAAGTTTTGCGCTACATCCCAACTGCATAATAGTACTACTGCACTTCTAAGGAAGTAACAACTATGGCGGGACAGGTTCCGCCATACCCTCGATCAGATAAAACTATCTACAATACAGGAGATCATACCCAAAAGTAGAGCCTCCGAGAAGATGGAGCTCCCGACACCAACGCAAAGATCCTAAGGATGTGGATCTAGCACTGCCGCTCTTACCGCAGATGAACGCAGCCTCCGGAGGTCAAGATAACAGTACCAAGTATGTGAAACTATAAAGTACTTTAAAATGAAATCAAAGTATTTAAAACCTTTTCACAAATACAATCGCTCAATTGCACATAAGTGCCACATCACAAACAACAACAGAATAGAAAGATCAGAATAGTCTATTCTAGGCCGCGAATGATCGGCAAGGCTAATCGCCCATAGTATCATTCTCGCGTGCCTAGTCTCGACTTTCGCACCCGCATAGTCACACATAGACCCGCATGAGGTAGCTCCTCGCATCGGGGCAGCTAACCCCAGATCCGCCTAGGCTCCCGCAGCTCGCATAGCCTCAAAAGACCGCATAGTCTCAACAGACATCGCATAGGAATCCCCGATCGTGCTAGACGCCCGAATGATCAATCTCGAGCATACCGCCGCCCGCATAGTCTCACAGACCGCATAGCCGATAGACCAGATCGCGGGCAAGCCCTCAGATAATAGTCGCGGGTAGGTGATACAAGAATAAGATAACGGACTTACTCGTTAGCAACGTAAGCACAACAAGAATGACCCCCTTACACAGCATTACTAACACAGGTAGCATCATGATATGTCTACTTATCAAACAATCTTACTACACTTAACAGAGATCAATACAAGGCCTTTATAAACAAACAAGTAAATGCCTTTTTATCATTCTTAAGTTCATATACCTAACTTCCCATAAAGCTAGCATAACTCTTAAGCTTTTGTTTTAAAACCAGATATTTATCTTCCGTTAAAAATGATTCAAGATTCTTTTGAAATGTTTTCGCCTATTATTCGTGCTTAAGCCGAGGCATTGCCGTAAGTATTATTCAGCTTAAGCCGTGAGGCATTGCCGTAAGTATTATTCGCTTAACACTTGTACGCCTACCGCATCATATATATATTGTAAAATATCATGCTTAGCAGTAATCACATACCTTCTCAAATAAAACCACCGCCAAGTCAATATGTCGCGCAGAGAGTCACCATAATAGTCACGTATATCTATCAAAGACTACTCGAGGGTCATTCTAAACAGAGGTTCACAATTCTACGGAAAGTCGGGCAGCACAACCCTACCCGTGAGCTATATAAGTTCATCAGGAAAACAAATTCTATGTGAGTACAGCAGATTATTCTTCTTTAAAACCTTCTACTGTGGTAATAGTTCAATTCTTTTCTCGTGATATTCTTCTAAGTATTTATACTTATCCTTATACTACAACAAGAAGTATTCTCTAATTCAAAAGAGGGTTAGGATTATTACCTCGGTAAGCCCAATAATATCCTAGATAAAGTCGCTACCGAGCAAGGTTTAGCTCCTAAGTTGTACGCCCAGAGCTCCAAGAAACCTTAGAAGTTCTTCACAACTTCTACCAAAGACTATGGATTTGGGCTAGGTATTTGGGCATTATAACGATACTAGAAGACAACTTTTCTACCAAGGGAGGGGGTAGATTTCGGCTAGGCTAGGGGTTAGGCCTCGCCAAACTCACAAGGAGGGAAGGGTGTTGGACTAAAAGCTCACAAAGGAGAGTGAGGATTTTTCAAGACTTGAAGATTTGTGGACGAAGAACTCTTCATCTAAAGGGGTATTTATAGGTCAAGAAGTGGCCAACCAATGGCCAAGATTAAGACAAGTGCAAGGCAAGTGTAGGTGAGGATTAACTATACACAAATATCCTACCAACTCCTTGACTTGTGCACAAGGCACAAAAACGTGCTGGCTCTTCAATTCGCCCAAATGGACGATTCAAGTCCACCAATGGGAGGGTGCCAAGTGTTGCCCTCCCGCTGGTCCAAAATGTTTCGCCTCTCTAAAAATCCGCAAAAATTAGAAATGGCATAGCCGAATTTTCCCTACGAAGTCGTGGAAACGCTTCGCCGAAACGATTCTTGCCGAGTCAGGTACAAAAAAACGCCCAAGGCTAACTTTAAAGCCAAACTTTCAGACGTATTCCTCACGCATATACTGGAAATACGGTATAACATTCTCCTCCTTAGAAACATTCGTCTCCGAATGTTCCTTCTCAAGACGCTTATCGGAAGCTTAAACAGCTAGCAAATGCCACACACGCCACAAAACAACACTTAGGCATAAATGATAATGGAAATTTACAAGTAGGAAAGTGAATTACCCGAGGCGCTGGGAATAGTGAGGATACTTCGCCTCATGTCCTCCTCGCTTCCCACGCCATCTCCTCCTCGAGCTCGCTCCGCCACAAGACTTTGACGGAAGCCACGCCCTTCGTCCGCAGACGCCTAACTCGACGATCGACTATCGCTATGGAATCTCCTCATACGATAACCCCTGGCCACCGACATCGCCAATCGGTGTACCCTAGATGGATCCCCGATACATCTCTCAAAGATAGATACGTGAAACACCGGATGCACCGCTTCCAGACGGACGGCAGATCCAACTCGTAGGCAACCTTGCCTACCTCGCGACAACTGAACGCCCAATGTACCTGGGCCGAAGTTTCTTCTTCCCGAATCTCATCACACCCTTCATGGGTGACACCTTTAGGAAAACCCAATCATGAACTCGAACTCAAGATGCCGACGACGATGATCGTGATACGACTTCGCCGACTCGAGCCGCCAATAGCCGCCTGATAAGCTTCACCTTATCCACTTCCTCGCCGCACCAACCGTCCCACTAGCCGCACTCTCGCCCACATCGAACCAACCTATAGGCGATCCGCACTTCCTCCCATACAAGGCCTCATAAGGCGCCATCTCGAATACCGGAGTGGTAGCTATTATTATACGCGAACTCAACTAGAGGCAAATGATCCTCCCAACTACCATCGGTCAATAACACAAAGCTCGCAGATATCCTCAAGAGTCCGGATAAGGCGCTCGCCTCGTCCGTCTGCTCGTGGATGAAATGCAGATTCGCTCACCGCCCCTAAACCCTCTCGAAGGACTCTCCGTAGTTAGCCAGAACCGGGCTCTCTGCCTGATATGATCGGGTGGGACTCCATGCACCGACGATCTCTGATGTAAAGTCCGCATAATCCTCACCAAAAAGTCGTCCGACGGAAGAAAGTGGGCTGATTTCACACCGCCGACGATAACCCATATAGAATCATGTCTCCTCCGAAAGGCGAGGTAATCCCGCGATGAAGTCCATGTTGATTACCTCCCACTTCCGTGTCGATCTCAATCGCTCAGAATAAACCACCGTGCCTCGTGCTCTACCTTCACCGCCGACAACACGCATCGAGCTACGAACTCTCCAACGCCCTCTTCAAGCCATCCCACCAATACACCGATCTAAGGTCGTGGTACATCTTAGTCGACCCGATGGATAGAGTAACGCGCGCTACGTGCTTCCTCAAGAACTCGCCAAGTCCTCAAACATCCGGAACACACATACCGCCAAACCTTAGCACCCCATCGTGCTACCGAAAGCGACCCTTTCCTCACGTAAGAGTCAGATCACGATATCGAATCAAAGCCGATCTCGAATCGCTGCTCTTCACCTCCTCGATGATGGAAGACTCGCAACCTCACGAACTCTAACCCCATCGCTATCGTAATCAATCAAACGGACACCAAGGCTCGCTAATCGATGCAAATCACGAACCATGTCCTCCTCTCTAGCCGCACATCCGATAGGCTCCCATCGACCTACGACTAAGAGCATCCGCCACAACATCGCCTTCCCCGTGGTACAGATATCAACATCGTAATCCTTAAGCAACTCTAACCACCGCCTCTCGCCGTAAGTTCAGCCTCCTCTGGCCGAAGATATACCGAGGCTCTTGTGGTCTCAGATAAATATCCACGTGAACCCCATACAAATAGTGCCTGCATCTTCAAAGCGTGAATCACTACCGCTAACTCCAAATCACGGGGTAGTTCCTCTCGTGTTTCTTCACCGCCGATGCATATGCTATAACTCGCCATGCCGCATCAACACACATCCCAACCCGATGCCCGACGATCACAATACACCACATAACCGTCTCGACCTCTCGGAAGAGTAAGAACGGGCGGTCGCCAATCTCTTTCAAAGAATCGAAACCCCGCCACAAGCATCACCATCAAACTTGGCCGCTTTCCGAGTCACCTAGTCAATGGTGCGTAGATAAGCAAACTTCTCCACGAACCGCCGATAATAACCCGCAAGGCCCGTAAAATCGCGAACCTCTCGCTTGAGTAAGGTTCAGGCCAAGTCCCGATCGCTTCGATCTTCGCCGATCCACTGAATGCCATCGCCCCGACAATATGCCCGAGAAACGCCATCAAGTCAACCAAAACTCACATTTGGAAAACTTGGCGCATAATCGCTGATCTCGAGAATCACAAGACAGCCTCAAATGCTCCGCATGCTCCTCGCTTCCGAGCGAATAAACCAAGATATCATCAATGAACACTATCACAAACGTGTTCAAAATGGTTTGAACACTCGGTTCATCAAATCCATGAATACCACGAGCATCGTCAACCCAAAAGACATGACCGAACTCATAATGCCCGCACGTCCGAATGCACCCTGTGGACATCCACCTCTCCGACACGAACTCGATGATAGCCCGAACGCAGATCAATCTTGAGAAACATCTCGCGCCTCGCAATCGTCGAACAAATCATCAATCCCGGGAAGCGGTATTCGTTTAATGGTCACCTTGTTCACCGCTCAGAATCAACACACATGCGCAGGCCCCGCCCTTCTTCTTCACGAACAATACCGCGCTTCGTGGAGAAACACTAGGTCCGGAGAAACCCTTTCTCCAAAGAAATCCCTAAGCCGTCCTTCAACTCTCTCAACTCGCAGTGCCATTCTCAGATGGCGGAATGGAAATAGGCCGAGTGTCCGCAATATGTCAATACAAAACTCAATCTCCTCTCGTGAGGGATACCCGGAGGTCATCCGAAACACGCCTGGGAACTTCGCGACCATCGAATCGATCAAAGTCCGTACCGCAGCCTTCAAGATCAAACACCCGAACGAGATGGTAGATATACCCTTCGCACTATCTTCCTAGCCTCGAGGTAGGAAATAAACCTACCCTCTACGATACCGTGCTCTCCCACTCAACAACCGGCCTCAGAAACCGAACCGCATTACTTTCTCTTCATAGCTTACATTGGCGTAGCAAGAAGCTAGCCAATCCATCCCCATAATCACGCCAAGTCAATCATCTCCAACTCTATCAAGTCGGCTAGGGTCCGACGATCAGAATGGTCACAGACAAGCTCTATATACCCGCCGAGCTACCACCGAATCACCCATCCGCGTAGCTACCTCGAAAGCGGTCTATGGACTCGTGCTCTATCCCTATCCTACTAGCAACAAGTGGAGATATATAGACGTAGTAGAACCCGGATCTATCAAAGCATACACATCAAACCTAAACCGATAAGGTACCGTGATTTACATCGCGAGGCCTCCCGATCCTCGCTTACCGACAGCAATATACGCGGCTCGAGGACCGCTAGAATCCGACCGCGCCACGACCGCCACGACCGCTAATCCATGTGTACCTTCTCCGGCGAGTAATCGCTTGGGACGAAGCGCAATGCACTCGGGCCGAGCCCTACCACCGCCACGCCTGGCCTGACAAATCTCGCAGTGACCGCTGCCACAAGTATAGCAAGCTCCTGAGTACACTCCCGTAATGGTATTCGCCACAACGGGTACACCGAGCAGCACTCGAACGGTTAGCACCTCTCGCTACTCGAAATCAAGTCCCGGGCCCCGACCGCCTCGATCGCCTCGGGCCAGGCTGAATGAGGTAGAGCGCTCGCTACTGGCCGTGGTGCAAATCGACTTCGCCGATGCCGCCACCCCGAGGACCACCAAAAGAACCGCCGCCTCGCCTTCTTCTCGCCGCTGATATCGCTTACCCGGCGGTCTCGCGCCTCGCATCCTAGCGCACGAGCTCGCATGCGGTAATGTCCATACCCGGCCAAGAGAAACACCCGCACATGACTCGCCATATAATCATCTAGCCCTGACGTAGCGGTGTACCCTATCCTCCATATCTCGCTACCAATGCCGGGACATATCTAGCCAAAGAATCAAACTCGACATTGTATTCTCGACGGCAAGGCCCCCTGCCTCAAAGAAGAAGAATCTATCACTGCCCTCCTCATCCGCGGAGGCAAGAAGTGTGTGAGAAAAGCCTCAAAACTCATCCCATACCGCTGGAGGTGCATGCTCTCCCGAAAGCTCCTATGAATCAAACCAATCGATCGCGGTGTCACGCACCGACGCGAACCGAATGTCACAGCCTCGCCTCAAGCCCCGATCACCCGTGATAATCCTTCGCACTGACGGATGAACTCCTCGCGATCATCCTCCGCCTCGACCAGAAACTCAAGCGGCTACAACTCAAGAAATCTCGCAGCCTCAAACTATTCGCCTCGGTGCACTACGGTGCGACCGAGCCGAGCCGAACTGTGATCCAGCCTCTCTCAGACGGGCCACAACTTTAGCCAAAAGTCCGGGCCATCTCTTGTACTCTAACTCTCCGCCCGGCCGCGGGACAGAGGCGGGTACTGTGGTCTCGCTGGGCCAAGCGCCATAGAACTCGCCGCCTCGTATAGATCGGGCCCGAGCCTCGTGACTGGGTGTCTCGCTAGCGCCTCCTACGCTTTGCCCTTCTGGGCCCGGTTGCCTTACGCGAGGCATAATCACATAGAAAGGAATACGTTAGAGGGTCCAACCTATAACACGCCTCTAAAGCACGATCTCGTAATGAGAAGAATGGAAACCAATCCTAAATATCCTATAGCCTCTCGATTATCATGGTGCACAACACACCGATAATCAAGACTCTACTAGATACGGCTCGTAGACACTTTCCGAGGATTAATCGCTCGATACCACTTTTGTCACGACTGCCCGGCTCGTGGATCGTGCCTTACCGGCACCCAAGTAGTCATACATCGAGTAACCAAATGAATATAAAACAAGACAGAAACAGCTTTAAAACAATAAGACATACGCTTATCTCGATGAAAAGCTTGCCTTTCGCATAATATAAATAACTCAAGTTTTGCGCTACATCCCAACCGCATAATAGTACTACGCACTTCTGGAAGTAACAACTATGGCGACAGGTTCCCGCCATACCTCGATCAGATAAAACTATCTACAATACAGGAGATCATACCCAAAAGTAGAGCCTCCTAGAAGATGGAGCTCCCGACACCAACGCAAAGATCCTAAGGATGGATCTAGCACCGCTGCCCTTACCGCAGATGAACGCAGCCCAAGGAGGTCAAGATAACAGTACCAAGTATGTGAAACTATAAAGTACTTTAAAATGAAATCAAAGTATTTAAAACCTTTTCACAAATACAATCCGCTCAATTGCACATAGTGCCACATCACAAACAACAACAAGAATAGAAAGATCAGAATGTGTCTATTCTAGGCCGCGAATGATCGGGCAAGGCCAATCGCCCATAGTATCATTCTCGCGCCTAGTCCTCGACTTTCGCAGCCCGCATAGTCACACATAGACCCGCATTTAGGTAGCTCGTGATCGGGGCAGCTAACCCCAGATCCGCCTAGGCTCCCGCAGCCCGCATAGCCTCAAAAGACCGCATAGTCTCAACAGCACCGCATAGGAATCCTCAGATCGTGCTAGACGCCGAATGATCAATCTCGAGCATACCGCTGCTCCGCATAGTCTCACAGACCGCATAGCCGTATAGACCAAGATCGCGGGCAAGCCTCAGATAATAGTCAAGGGGTAGGTGATACAAGAATAAAGATAACGGACTTACCGTTAGCAACGTAAGCAAAGAAGAATGACCCCTTACACAAAGATTACTAACACAGTAGCATCATGATATGTCTACTTATCAAACAATCTTACTACACTTAACAGAGATCAATACAAGGCCTTTATAAACAAACAAGTAAACAGATCCTTTTTATCATACATAAGTATTTATACATAACTTCCCATAAACCTATCATAACTCTTAAGCTTTTGTTTTAAAACCAGATATTTATCTTCTGTTAAAAATGATTCAAGATTCTTTGAAATGTTTTCGCTTCTTATTATTCAAAGCTTAAGCCAGGCATCGCTGTAAGTATTATTCGTGCTTAAGCCGTGAGGCATTGCCGTAAGTATTATTCGCTTAACACTTGTACGCCTACCGCACTATATATATATTGTAAAATATCATGCTTAGCGTAATCACATACCTTCTCAAATAAAACCACCGCCAAGTCAATATGTCGCAGCAGAGTCACCTATAATAGTCACGTATATCTATCAAAGACTACTCGAGGGTCATTCTAAACAGAGGGTTCACAATTCTACTGGAAAGTCGGGCAGCACAACCCTACCCATGAGCTATATAAGTTCATCGTGAAAACAAATTCTATGTGAGTACAAAGTGATTATTCTTCTTTAAAACCTTCACTGTGGTAATAGTTCAATTCTTTTCTCGTGATATTCTTCTAAGTATTTATACTTATCCTTATACTACAACAGAAGTATTCTCTAATTCAAAAGAGGGTTAGGATTATTACCCTGTAAGCCCAATAATATCCTAGATAAAGTCGCTACCGAGCAAGGTTTAGCTCCTAAGTTGTACGCCAGAGCTCCAAGAAACCTTAGAAGTTCTTCACAACTTCTACCAAAGACTAAGGGATTTGGGCTAGGTATTTTGGGCATTATAACGATACTAGAAGACAACTTTTCTACCAAGGGAGGGGGTAGATTTCGCCAGGCTAGGGGTTAGGCCTCGCCAAACTCACAAGGAGGGAAGGGTGTTGACTAAAAGCTCACAAAGGAGAGGGAGGATTTTTCAAGACTTGAAGATTTGTGGATGAAGAACTCTTCATCTAAAGGGGGGTATTTATAGGTCAAGAAGTGGCCAACCAATGGCCAAGATTAAGACAAGTGCAAGGCAAGTGTAGGGTGAGGATTAACTATACACAAATATCCTACCAACTCCTTGACTTGTGCACAAGGCACAAAAACGTGCTGGCTCTTCAATTCGCCCAAATGGACGATTCAAGTCCACCAATGGGAGGGTGCTGTGTTGCCCTCCCGCTGGTCCAAAATGTTTCGCCTCTAAAAATCCGCAAAAATTAGAAATGGCATAGCCGGAATTTTCCCTACGAAAGTCGTGGAAACGCTTTGAAAACGATTCTTTAAGCGAGTTGTGTACAAAAACGCCCAAGGCTAACTTTAAAGCCAAACTTTTCAGACGTATTCCCCACGCATATACCTGGAAATACGGTATAACAGTTGGCTTGGTAGTCGGCCTCGATAGAGGAGGAGATTACGCCATGGAGTGGAGGTGTCGCCGAATTTTCTCAGTAGAATATTCTACATTGAGATCTAGGATGTTAATAGGCGCCTTGTGGCCTCTATAGGTTGAAGTACTACGTATGGCGTGATCTACTTGGCTTAAGGAGTAGCCGACTTTGAGGTACTGGAGCACTTTGCTATTAGTCGATAATCGTCGCGAGGTATGTGAACCTCTTCCTATCTGCTCTAGCATGATATGTGTATTACTATGTAGTACGGTAGACGCATACGTGTTTAATGTATTTGATTGTTTGAAACATAAAGTGTTATAACGGCTTTATGGGAAGTTGTTATAATGACTTTATGTAGGTAAGAAAATGCTTGTGGTTTCAAAGGATAACCGATTTGACTTATAACGGATTTGATGTGTAGTAACAAAGAACTTGAAGTGTTCCAAAAGACCCTTTGAAAGAAGAGTAATACTTGGCTTTGAAAGCATAAGAGTTGTACTAGCTTTATGGGAAGTTAGGTATAACGCCTTAAGAGTGATAAAAAGAATGGTTTATCGATTTTTAAGATAAGAGACTTGACTTAATGGTATTAATATGAATTTTGTTAAAAGTGTGAAACCTCATTCGTGAGTAATGAGTACTTGGTTTTAAAAGGAATAATGTTTTACCGATTTCGAAATCGAACGAGTATCGACAAACCACCGCAATGCTAATAAAGGAAAATGTATTGAATAATGAAGTATGGTATTAAAACCAGTAGAAACCTCCATCCGCATAAGCTAAGATGAGACAAAATGATATTACATTTCCTAGATCATGGCTGCTTAATAAGATTGATTATAAACAAGAATAACCTACTCACATATAAGACATATGTTTCTCAAAACGTTTAAAGGAGAATTATGTTTTAAAGGATTAAAACTATGACCTACGAAACCTTTTCTAAAATGAGAAACTTGAGCATTTGAAATTAGGCAAACTTGAACGTTTGGAAAATAAGGTTGTTACTTGATTTTACAAAGGAAAGCATTTTGGTTTACTTAACAATGTTAGTCACTCTATTTTTATACTACGGGTATCGGGTGACCTTTGTAAAATAAATGGATTTTTAAAAGGAAATTAACGTACGTAGTACTTTAGGGTTAAAACCCGGACTTTGGCATAAAATGAAAGTACTTTGAGTTGTGTATAACTTGCCTATGCTTGTTGTTGTGAAGCTTGCTTATGCTTGTTGTTGTGAAACTTGCCTATGTTTGTTGTGATAGCCTTTGTTGTATTTGCACTCGCCTCTCGATGGAGGGCCGGTTGATTTGTTATGAACGATTCTACACCGAGTCCCACGAGATGGGTAGGGACACGTATTTCATTTAATTATACACCGAGTCCCACGAGATGGGCAGGGACACGTATTTCATCTAATTATACACCGAGTCCCACGAGATGGGCAGGGACACGTATTCCATCTGATTATACACCGAGTCCCACGAGATGGGCAGGGACACGTATTTCATCCGATTTTACACCGAGTCCCACGACGGGCGTGGACACGTATTTTATCCGATTATACACCGAGTGCCACGGACGGGCCGACACGATTTCATCCGTTATCATACATGTCTCCTGCTTTATATAGACTATTATGATTTCATTTACGCCTTTTACGCCACATACTTGGTACCGTTGTACCGACTCTCTTCGGGGCCGCGCTCATGCCGCAGTGGAAGTACATCGGCCAGGATCCTCGCCATGGATCACGTCAGGCGGGAAGCCCCATTTCTTCGGAGGCTTATCTTTTGGTATGTTACCCTGAGTCTGTAGATTCTTATACATTCAGGGGTATGACGGGGCCCTGTCCCGTCATATTTGTTGTAAAAATCTTAGAGGTCTCAGAGTAATCGCAAGGCGTGGTTTGTAAAAAAGGATAACTGTTCGGGTATTTATGTTTATATGATGAAGGCAACTGTTTTGGTTGGTCTGTTTATTTATCTTGTCTCTTAATTCATATTCATGTTTTTATTTCCGCTGATTTTCTCTGATGTTGTATCACTAGGGTGCCCGGGGTAAGGCACCAGTCACGGGCCCGGGTTCGGGTCGTGACATGTCCGACTCTCTGACTCGCACCTGATGATAGCCCGACCGTAGATCAATCTTGGAGAAACATCTCGCACCCTGCAACTGGTCGAACAAATCATCAATCCCGGAAGGGTATTCGTTTAATGGTCACCTTGTTTAGCCGCTCAGTAATCAACACACATGCGCAACGCCCCGCCCTTCTTCTTCACGGTAACACACGCGCTCCCGTGGAGAAACACTAGGTCTGATGAAGCCCTTCTCCAGCAAGTCTCTAAGTTGATCCTTCAACTCTCTCAACTCGGCAGGTGCCATTCTATATGGCGGAATGGAAATAGGCCGAGTGTCTGGAAACACATCTATACAAAACTCAATCTCCTCGTGAGGATACCCGAGGTCGTCTGAAACACGCCTGGGAACTCTCTCGACTATCGAACCGATCAAAATCTGGTACCGCAATTTCAAGATAAACACCGAACGAGATGGTAGATATACCCTTTCGCACCATCTTCCTAGCCTCGAGGTAGGAAATAAACCTACCCTCGCCGATACAAAGGCTCCTCCCACTCAACAACCGCTCCTCCGAAATCGGAACCGCACTACTTTCTCTCGCAGCCTACATTGGCGTAGCAAGAAGCTAGCCAATCCATACCCATGATCACGCCGAAATCAATCATATCCAACTCTATCAAGTCCGCCAGGTCCGACGATCAGAATGGTCACAGACAAGCTCTATATACCCGCCGAGCTACCACCGAATCACCCATCGGCGTAGCTACCTCGAAGTGGTCTATGGACTCGTGCTCTATCCCTATCCTACTAGCAACAAGTGGGAGATATATAGGACAGAGTAGAACCCGATCTATCAAAGCATACACATCAAACCCGTAAATTGATAAGGTACCGTGGACGACATCGTGAGGCCTCCCGATCCCGCCTACCGACAAGGCAAAAATGCGTTCTCGAGGACCGCTAGAATCGACCCGCCACGACTTCGCCGCGACCGCTGGCCCATGAGTACCCCGCCCGGGCGAGTAATCAGAGAGATGATGAACCGCAAGAATGCACTCGTAGCCGAGCCCTACCACCCGCCCGCTCGACGGACAAGCCCTCGCAATATGACCCGCCTGGCCGCAATCAGAATAAACCCTGAGGAGCACCACAATTCCCGAATAGGATCTACCGCATCGCCACACCGGCGGGGTGGTCCCGACCGCCGCACTCCGCCACCCCGAAAGTCTCAAGTCCTCGGCCCCGACCGCCTCGAATACTCGCCGGCCGGCGAGGATGGTGCAGAGTGCTCGAGCCGGCCGTGGTGCGACCCAGACCGCCGCCAGGCCGCCCACCCCGATAACTACCAAAGGACCTCGCCGCCCCGTCCTCTTCGCCGCTGTCACAACCCGCTGGCCTCGACGCCTCGCATCCTAGTGCATGAGCATGCATGCGGTAATATCCATACCCGGCAAGAGAAACACCCGCACAAGACTCGCCATATAATCATCTAGCCTGGACGTAGCGGTGCACCCCGCCCTCCATATTCGCTACCAATGCCGGGACATATCGAGCCAAAGAATCGAACTCGACATTGTACTCCCTAATCAGACGCCCTCTGCCTCGCAGCAAAAATCTGTCACCGCGCCTCTCATCTCGCGAGGCAAGAAGTGAGTGACGAAAGCCTCGAGAACTCATCCTGCAAGTAGCTGGGACGCAGCTTTCCCGATAACTCCCATGAATCAAACCAATCGATCGCGTATCACGCAGCCTATGTGAACCAAAGATCACTGACTCGGTCTCCGACGCTGATCACTCTCATAATCCTTCAGAGTGACGGATGAACTCGCGATCATCCTCCAAATTTCGACCAGAAACTCGCGGGCTACAACTCAGAAATCTCGTAGCCTCAAACTTCTCTCGCCTTCGTGAACCACGGTACGATCGGGCCGAACTGAACCGCCGATCCATCCTGTCCTCATGTTCGCCACAATCGCCAATAGTCGGGTTATCTCCTTGTACTTCCTAACTCCTCCGCCTGTGCCGCGGGGACGAGGTACGGCATCGTGGTCTCTCACTGGGCCGGGCGGCGCTATGGAACTCGCCGCCTCGCATAGATCGGGCTCGAGCCTCGTGAATCCCTGTCCGATCGCGCCTCTCGCCGCTTTGCCCTTCTGGGCCCGTTGCCTTTACGCGAGGCATAATCACATGTAAAAGGAATACGTTAGAGGTCCAACTTACACACAAATCTAAAGCACGATCTCGAGTGAGAAGAATGGAAACCAATCCTAAATATCCTATAGCCTCCTCGACATCGTGGTGCACAACACACCGATAATCAAGACTTACTAGATACGGTTCCTAGACACTTTCCGAGGATTAATCGCTCGATACCACTTTTGTCACGACTGCTCGGGCCCATGATCGTGCCTTACCCGGCACCCAAGTAGTCATACATCGAGTGATCACGGAATATAAAACAAGACATGAAACAGCTTGTAAAATGAGACACGCTTATCTCAAGAAAGCTTGCCTTTTCTAATATATATATAATTAACCCAAGTTTTGCGCTACATCCCAACTGCATACTAGGACTACGCACCTATAAGGAAGTAAATAACTATGGCGGGACAGGCCCGCCATACCCCGAATGTACAAAACTATCTACACACAGGAGATCATACCCAAAAGTAGAGCCTCCTAGAAGATGGAGCTCCCGACACCAATGCAAAGAGATCCTAAGGACGTGGATCTAGCACTGCTGCTTACCGCGGCATGAACGCACTCAAGGAGGTCAAGACAACAGTACTAAGTATGCGAAATCAGAAAGTACTTAAATGAAAACATATCATTTTAAAATCAGCCATATATATGTATGAAACAACCAGGTAAATCGCACATAGTGCCACATCATAAACAAGAGCAACAATAGGTAAATCAGAACATGTCTTTTCTAGGCCGCGAATGATCGAAGCAGGCCAATTGCCCATAGTATCAATAAGCAAGCCTAATCTCGACTCAGAGTCCGCATAGGCCACTCACGTAGGCTCGCATAGGCATAACCCCGCATCGAGGGTAGCTACTCAAGATCGCCCCGACTCGTAGTCCGCATGGCCACATAGACCGCATGAGGTATAACCCCGCACTCTAACCCGAACTCTCGCCCCGATAGGTCACACACCCGCACGAGGTGTCCTCGCATCATAGTCACACGCACTACCCGAGGTATACCCCGTGACGGAGGCGCCTTAACCCCTGATTTGTCAAGAGCGAGTGATATAATACTAACATAACATCTTATCGTTAAACACATAAGCACAACAAGAATACCCTTTTATACAAACGTACAAGACACTAACACACATAACATCATATCATGTCTACTTATCAAACCATTTTATTATTCTTTCCATAAATCAATGTAAGTCTGTTATAAACACATAAGTAAACCGCTCCTTTTATCATTCTTAAGTTGTTATACCTAACTTCCCATAAAGCTAGTATAACTCTTAAGCTTCGCTTAAAAACCAATTAGTTCTCTTCGTTAAAAATGATTCAAGATTCTTTTGAAATGCTTTATCCTTATTATTCGTGCTTAAGTCGCGAGACATCGCTGTAAGTATTATTCAGCTTAAGTCGCGAGACATTGCCGTAAGTATTATTCGTGCTTAAGTCAAAGACATTGACGTAGTTATTATTCGCTTAACACACGCACGCCTACCGCACTATATATATATTTAAAATATCATGCTCAAGGGTATAGGAAGAATCACATACCTTCTACGAAAACCTCCCGCCAAGTCGAATATGTCGCTACAGAGAATCACCCTATAATACCAATACGCCTATCAACGCCTGTAATGTACTGTATAAAGCTTTAAGCAGAGGGTTCTATTCTATGGAATTTGGGCAGCACTTCCCTACCCTAGCTATACAAGCCATCAGAAACAAATTCTATGTGAGTACAGTTCAATTATTCTTCTTTTAAACCCTTCTACTGTGATAACAGTTCAATTATATTCTGTAATATCCTTCTAAGTATTTTATACTTATTCTTATACTTCTACAGTATGCATTATCTAATTATAAAAGATGGGTAAGATTATTTACCTCGATAAGCCCAATATAATCCGAGTATAAACGTCGATCCTGAGCGAGGTTTAGCTCCTAAGTTGTACGCTCCGATAGCTCCAAGGAAACCTTAGAAGTTCTTCACAACTTCTACTAAGTACTAAGGGATTTGGGCTAGGGTATTTTGGGCATTATAACAATACTAGAAGGCAACTTTTCTACCAAGGGAGGGGGGGGGGTAGATTTCGGCTAGGCTAGGGGGGATAGCCTCGGCTAAGCTTCTCAAAAAGGGGGGGGGGGGAGGTGTTTGGACGAAAAGCTACAAGGGAGAGGGAAGGATTTTCAAGACTTGGAAAGGAATTTGTGGATGAAGAACTCTTCATCTTAAGGGGGTATTTATAGGTCAAGGGATGGCCAACCAATGGCCAAGATTATGCCAAGTGCAAGGCAAGTGTAAGGCCAAGATTTGGGCAAGTGTTGTCACGACCCGAACCCGGGCCCGTGACTGGTGCCTTACCCCGGGCACCCTAGTGATACAACATCAGAGTAATCAGCGGAACATAAAACAAGACATGAAAATATTATGAAGTAAGAAACAGTAATCGGAGAAAACTTGCCTTACGACATATATATAAATCAATTTTAAAACCGAACAGTTATATCCCATTACAACTCGCCACAACAAGATTTCATGCACTTAAGAATGATACGACAACAATGGCGGACAGTGGCCCCGCCATACCCCCGAATGTAAATACCTACAACGAGGACTATACCATCGATAAGCCTCCGAGAAACGAGCTTCCCATACGCCGAATCGGACCGAGAACTAGGATCAACGATCGCGTACCTCAACTCGCAGATGAACGCAGCCTCAAGAGGTCAAGATAACAGTACCAAGTATGTGAAATCGCAAATATCAGAAATGAAATCATAATAGTCTATAAAGCAGAGACATGTATGATAACCAAACTACGCTCACAATAAATAAAAATATGTCAAGTCGTGACTCACGCCTCAAAGTCATCACTCAAATGTAACTATGGGTCTCACGCCCATAACATCAATCATGCCTGTGGAATACCTTCCTCACCGCCTAGCTTATGATATAAAAGCACCAAGTAATACATGAACACCGTGTTCCACTGTGTCCTAATAAAACAAGACAGGTAAGTACGAAGGCATAACCGACTACTAACACCTACAAGACTAACAGTGGTCATAAATCAGATCATGATATCTGCCTGCACCGCCACATGATCAAAGCCGGTCACTCGCCGCAGATCAAATGTGCGCTGCTTCAGCCCCGAACTCTCCGTAGTTCGCGATAGGCCAACCTCATAGGCCCGCATGAGGTATTCCTCGCATCGAGGGTAGCTACTCCCCGGCATCGTCCTAGACTCGCAGTCCGCATGGCCACAAAGACCGCATGACCACAAGGGCCGCAAACTAACCTGGAACTCCCGTAGTTCCGCATGGATCCCCTAGACCCGCATGAGGTATTCTCGAATCATGGTCCCAGACCGCCTGAGTCTACCCCGCATTGGAGGGCAGCTTAACCTACGGAAATAAGTCAAGGTGAGTGGTACAATACCAACATAACGGCTGAGAGTCAAACAACTTTAAGCGCAGTCGAGGGAAAACCCCCTTTACACAAAACATCACAAGATACTAACACACGTAGCATCCTAGCATGTTTACTTATCAAATCAACAAGAAAATATTACAAGGCTATCACAAACCAACACAATCAAGTTATACACACAAGGTACATTTTAATATATGATTAACAAGATCGGGTATCTATTCCCAAGGTACTTCATACATTATCTTTTAAAGATACGTTACGTTTACAAAAGTCACACAATACCCGTAGTATATAAAAATTGAGTGATTATCTTTTGAAGTAAATCAAAACACTTCTCTTCGTAAAATCAAGTAACAACATTCTTTTCCAAATGTTTCAAGTTTGCCTAATTTCAATTACTCAAGTTTCTCATTTTCGAAAGGTTTCATAGTTCATAATTTTAATCACTTAATGATATAATTCTCCCTTAAAAGCAATTTGAGAAACATATGTCTGATACGTGAGTAGGTTATTCTTGTTTATAACAATCTTATTTAAGCAAACATGATCTAGAAATGTAACGTCATTTTGTCTCATCTTAGTTTCTATGCAGATGGAAGTTTCTACCGGTTTTAATAATACTTAATCACAAAACATTTCCTTTTATTAACGCCGCAGTTGGTTTGTCGATACACATTCTCGATTCAACTCAAGAAACATTCTTAAGCCGTTATACCTAACTTCCCATAAAGCTAGTATAACTCTTAAGTTTTCAAAACTAAGTATTACTCTTCTTTCAAAATGATTCAAAAATATTTTGAAATACTTCAAGTTCTTTATTATCACATAACCAGCCGCTTATAGTTCAAATCGCTACCTTTTAAAACCATAAGTATTTTATTACATACATAAAGTCGTTATAACCAACTTCTCATAAAGCCGTTATAACACTTTATGTTTTAGACCAATCAAATACATTTAACACACGTACGCCTACCGCATTACATAGTTACACGATATCATGCTAGAAGAGATAGGAAGAGGTTCACATACCTCGCGACGATTATCGACTAATAGCAAAACGCCCAAGTACCTCAAACCGCCGGCTACTCCTAAGCCAAGTAGATCGCGCCACGCATGGTACTTCAACCTATAAGGCCACAAGGCGCTTATTAACATCTAGGTCTAATCGTAGAACATTCTACGTAAAATTCGGCAGACTCTCCCCGCAACCGCAGAAATCTCCTCTCTATCGAGGCCGCCATCAAGCCAACCGTGGGGTTTATACATCTAACCTGACGTACAATTCTACTTCACAAGAATGCTACACAAGTCTACTCAGAATACACCCCATGTAATTACAGTCGCTTTCTTCTTTAAATTCGTGCTTAAGTCAAAAGACATTGCCGCACAATTATGTTCGCCTATATATAGTATACATCAACTACACATTCCTACAACATGTAATTTCCAATTACAATAAGGTCAAGAGTGTTTACCTCGATAAGCCCAAAATTATCCGAGTTTAAATGTCGATCCCGAGCAAGGTTTAGCTCCTACTCCGCGCCTCCGACCCGCCTCCACACAACCCTTAGAAGTTCTAACCAACTTCTACTTAATACTCCAACCAACTATGGAGATTTTCCTTAGGGTTTCGGTTTAGTGATCAAGGGAAGTATAATAGTATTTCGGCTTTTCAGATAAGTATAACCTTAGAATACTACAAGGTATACGACTAAGGTAATTGGGCATTATAACAATACTTTTGAGAGTATTTCTACCAAGAGTGGGTATATATACGAGACAACACCACAAGGAGATACCTCGCCTACCCCACTGTGGGGTACTCTGCCAAGTGGGGAACAACCACTCCAAAGGTGTGGAAGCTCTCAAGACTTTAGTAAAGTTTAGGAATGCATGAACAAGTCTTCCAAAGGGGGTATTTATAGGACAAGCCAAGGCCAACCAATGGCCAAGATCATGCCAAGTGCATAGCAAGTGTAGGCCAAAATTCACCCACGTGTCCTTAACCAACTAACACACAAATATCCTACCTAACCCTTGACAAAAATGGCCACACTTTCGCCACCTTTACCGCCCACACTCCACCAATGAGGGTGCCAAGTGGCGCCTCTTGTTGGTCCAACACGCTTCGCCTCTGAAAAATACGCAAAAATTAGAAATGACATAGCCGGAATTTTCCTTCGCAAGTTATGTAAAACGCTTCGCCGAAAAACGACTTAATCGGGTGTTGTGAACAAATAATTTTCGCCAAGCCACTTTAAAGCCCAAACTTTTCTACGCACGCCCCACGCATACTGAAATACGGGTATAACATTCTCCTCCTTAGAAACATTCGCCCCGAATGTTCTTTCTAAGTCTCAAACAAACGCGCCAAGATAGTCTTCACTACTATACTTACAAGAACGATCCTCGCCACACCCGCCACGTAAAACATCTCGCGCAAATTCTTACATCCAAGTCCACGAGGAATCACCTCTAACATCACCACAAATACCCTCTCCGGTCTAAAATATACCGCCTTCGCACCTTCTCCTTACAAAAGAAATGGTCACATCTATGCCGCCATACATGCTCGCTTCTCCCTTTACTCGCCGTGATACCACTTTTGTCACTTTGCCGCGAGGTTCTAGTGTCACCCGCGACCTAACAAATGGTACCGGCCGCACGCGATCCCCGAGGATGTCGTGACACTTCTCGCACACTCAACTCTTACCACACTTCACATCGCTTCGCTTCCAAATCTCTGGTTATTATCTTCAACTTGGTCATCATTAATCGAACACTGATGGATCTCCGATTTCTTCTCGAACATAACACGAAGATCGACGATCGCTTCCTAAGTCGGACGGCAAATGCTAACATATAGGCAACCCGCCTATCCTCACATGAACTCAAAAGGCCCAAAGTAACTCGCTAAGTTCCTCTGCTTTCCAAAACTCGTCACACCCAACCCGGGTGGTACTTTCAAGAAGACCGACCACAACTCAACTCTAAGCGCCGCCGATAATCCGCACGATTTCTCCGAGCCGCCAAAAACCTCTTCTAGATAAGCCTCACCCTATCCACAAATTGGCTGGAACAAGCTCAACCAACTATCCGAACCTTGCCAACATCAAACCAATCGACCAAGAACTTACACTTCCGCCCGCAAGGCGCCATAAAGCGACATCCGAACACCGAAATGGTAGCTACTAAAACACTCCTCAACAGAGACAACAATCCTTACAATACCCCCAAATCCACACACCGCCCGAGGCGACACGATACTGAGACTCACCCGAAGTTCCTAATCCCGCTCGGTAAAACTTCCAAAAGAAACAACAGAACTGGCTCCACTGTCATCATAAGGTAAAGGTAGGCACCCTGCGCAGCCTTACAACCTTTCTCGATATAACGCCGCAACATACCACCGAGTACACGGCTTTGGACTAAAAGATAAGACGGCCGACCTCATCGCCCGACCATCGATTGAACGTATCCACGAACTCGCACGCCGTTAACTAAACTTGGGCCTAACACCTCATAACCCTAAGACAAAGCGGGACCACCACAAACTGACCCCACCACCATACAGGCCGCGGGTTGACCCGCAACGTGGCCTCAACCCGACCCGGCAACGCGCAAGACATTAGCTCCCCGAACCGGAAAACTCTCACTAATCACGTTACGAAAACCTAGCGGTCTTCTTAGCTCAACTACCCTCTTTCATTCCACACTACTCAGGGACTTATCCCACAAACATAGCTTACGTGCACTATGCACTCCGACAAGGGTCAAACATAAAATACTTCTTTACTCGAGATGGCCTTTCCTCTAAGGTCTCTACGTATAAAGCTCTAAGGCTCACACCTTCTCTATCCCCCAAATCTTACTTGGTTAACTAACCAAGATTTCTAATTACAATACATAGCACTTATGATATACCCATCTTATCACACATACAGATCTCTAGATGGTTAAGGATATATCTATATCTACTGCTTCACTCCCCTTAGTCGTTCTAATCAAACCTGCCCCGTAGGGCGCATAGCTAAGGAAGGATGACGAACTACCCACCGATCCTGAAGGCTAAGTCCTCCTACTAGGACATCCTTTCGACACATGGCCCTGACGGCCGCAGGTAAAACAAGTACCAACTAAAAGACGACATTCCCGATGACGTCATTACACCGTGAATACCGAGGAACATCAATCCGGCCGGCCGGAACCTACGTAGCCGTGGAACCTAAGCTCGAGCTCACCAACTCCTGCATACCCCGAACGCCCCGAACCCTCGCGAGGACATTTCGCACCGCGGATGTGCATAATCTAATTCGCCGCGAGGTGACTCGCCGAAAGTTACCAGCGACCTTGCCGCTCGCCCTCTTCTCGCCCTTCGTTAACCCGCCGATCTCTACGCTTTCGCGCCGCGCATAAGCCCATACACAAAGCTATGCTCAAGCCTAATCAAGAATTACTCTTGTACAACCTCTCTAGATAGTCATCAAGACTCGCGGTATATCGGTATACACTCGCAAACAAATCCATAGCTAGTAATGTGGTCGCTTTGAAATCTCTATTCTCTGCTCTGGCCGTGGAACCAAGGTTCATATATCATGGCCGCAGAGGAACCGCCGCCGTGCTAAACTCACTGGGCCGTGACGAGCATAACTCCCCGAACGCAAAGACCTAACTCAGTGATGGTTGGGCTCAGGCCTCGTAACCCTCTCAGATTTACTCGCAGCCTCTCGCTGCTTGCCTCTCCCGGGCCCGGCCGACCCTACGCGGAGGCATAACGGTAAGGGAAAGAAATACGTTAGAGGGTCCAGCTTACAACACAGCTCTAAGGCACGATCTCAGAGTGAGAAAAAATAGAAACCAATCCTAAATATCCTATAGCCTCCTGATTATTGGTGTGGTGCACAACACACCGATAATCAAGACTCTACTGGATACGGTCAGAGACACATTCCGAGGATTAATCGCTCGATACCACTTTTGTCACGACCAACCTGCCCGTGGATCGTGCCTTACCCCGGCACTCGTGATACAACATCGAGTAATCACGGAACATAAAACAAGACATGAAAATATTATGAAGTAAGAAACGAGAACGGAGAAAACTTGCCTTACGCATATATATAAATCAATTTTAAAACCGAACGCTACATCCCATTACAACTCGCCCACAACAAGCACTACAAACCTCTAAGAATGATACGATAACAATGGCGGACAGGCCCCGCCATACCCCGAATGTAAATACCTACAACGACAGGACTATACCACCGATAAGCCTCCGAGAAACGAGCTTCCCATACGCCGAATCGTGACTCGAGAACTAGGATCAACGATCGTGTACCTCAACTCGCGGATGAACGCAGCCCGGCGAGGTCAAGACATAACGTACTAAGTATGTGAAATCAAAATATCAGAAATGAAATCATAATAGTCTATAAAGCAGAGACATGTATGATAACCAAACTACGATTCACAATAAATAGGCGATATGTCAAGTCGTGACTCACGCCTCAAAGTCATCACTCAAATGTAACTATGGGTCTCACGCCCATAACATCAATCATGCCCGTGGAATACCTTTCCTCACCGCCAGCTTTATGATATAAAAGCACCAAGCAATACACATGAACACCGTGTCCCACCTGTGTCCTAATAAAATAGTGCAGGTGGCACGAAGGCATAACCGACTACTAACACCCACAAGATTAACAGTGGTCATAAATCAGATCATGATATCTGCTTGCATCATCACATGATCAAAGCCGTCACTCGCCGCAGATCAAATGCGCGCTGCCTAGCCCCGAACTCTCCGTAGTTCGCATAGGCCAACCTCATAGGCCCGCATGAGGTATTCCTCGCACGAGGGTAGCTACTCCCGCATCGCCCCGACTCGCACCGCATGGCCACAAAACCGCATGACCACAAGGGCCGCAAACTAACCCGAACTCCCGTAGTTCCGCATGGATCCCCGGACCCGCATGAGGTATTCTCGAATCACGGTCCTGCATCACCGAAGTCTACCCCAGACGGAGGCGCCTAACCTCCGAAATAAGTCAAGGTGAGTGGTACAATACCAACATAACGGCCGAGAGTCAAACAACTTTAAGCGCAATGAGGAAAACCCCTTTACACAAAACATCACAAGATACTAACACACGTAGCATCCTAGCATGTTTACTTATCAAATCAACAAGAAAATATTACAAGGCTATCACAAACCAACACAATCAAGTTATACACACAAGGTACATTCTAATATATGATTAACAAGATCGTATCTATTCCCAAAGTACTTCATACATTATCTTTTAAAGATACGTTACGCTTACAAAAGTCACACAATACGTAGTATATAAAAATAGAGTGATTATCTTTGAAGTAAATCAAAACACTTCTCTTCAGAAATCAAGTAACAACATTCTTTTCCAAATGTTTCAAGTTTGCCTAATTTCAATTACTCAAGTTTCTCATTTTCAAAGGTTTCGTAGTTCATAATTTTAATCACTTAATGATATAATTCTCCTTAAAAGCAATTTGAGAAACATATGTCTCGATACGTGAGTAGGTTATTCTTGTTTATAACAATCTTATTTAAGCAACCATGATCTAGGAAATGTAACGTCATTTTGTCTCATCTTAGTTTCTATGCAGATGGAAGTTTCTACCGGTTTTAATAATACTTAATCACAAAACATTTCCTTTTATTAACGCCGCAGTGGTTTGTCGATACACATTCGATTTCCAACTCAAGAAACATTCTTAAGCCGTTATACCTAACTTCCCATAAAGCTAGTATAACTCTTAAGTTTTCAAAACTAAGTATTACTCTTCTTTCAAAATAATTCAAAAATCTTTTGAAATACTTCAAGTTCTTTATTATCACATAACCACCAGATTATAGTTCAAATCGCTACCTTTTAAAACCATAAGTATTTTCTTACATACATAAAGTCGTTATAACTAACTTCCCATAAAGCCGTTATAACACTTTATGTTTTAGACCAATCAAATACATTTAACACATGCACGCCTACCGACTACATAGTTACACGCATATCATGCTAGAAGAGATAGGAAGAGGTTCACATACCTCGCGACGATTATCGACTAATAGCAAAACGCTCCAAGTACCTCAAACCTCGGGCTATTCTTAAGCCAAGTAGATCGCGCCACGCATGGTACTTCAACCTATAAGGCCACAAGGCGCTTATTAACATCTAGTTCTAATCGTAGAACATTCTACAGAAAATTCGAAGACTTCCCCGCAAATCACAGAAATCTCCTCCTCTATCGAGGCCGCCATCAAGCTAACTGTGGGGTTTATACATCTAACCTGACGTGTACAATTCTACTTCACAAGAATGCTACACAAGTCTATCTAATACACCCTATGTAATTACAGCTTCTCTTCTTTAAATTCGTGCTTAAGTCAAAAGACATTGCCGCACAAATATGTTCAGTTCTATATATAGTATACATCAACTATACATTCCTACAACATGTACTTTCCAATTACAATAGAAGGTCAAGAGTGTTTACCTCGATAAGCACACAATTATCCGAGTTTAAATGTCGATCCTGAGCAAGGTTTAGCTCCTACTCCGCGCGCGCCCGAATTCGCCTCCACACAAGCCTTAGAAGTTCTAACCAACTTCTACTTAATACTCCAACCAACTATGGAGATTTTCCTGTGGTTTCGTTTAGTGATCAAGGGAAGTATAATAGTATTTCGGCTTTTCAGATAAGTATAACCTTAGAATACTACAAGGTATACGGCTAAGGTAATTGGGCATATTAACAATACTTTGAGAGTATTTCTACCAAGAGTGGGGTATATATACGAGACAACACCACAAGTGGGTGTATACCCTCGCCTACCCCAATAGTGGGGTACTCGCCAAGGGAAAGGGGCTCTCGGCCAGGGGCCTCACAAGGGAGGACGAGACAACCACTCCAAAGAGGCGGGAAGCTCTCAAGACTTTAGGAAAGTTTAGGAATGGATGAACAAGTCTTCCAAAGCGTGGGTATTTATAGACAAGCCAAGGCCAACCAACGGCCAAGATCATGCCAAGTGCATAGAAAGTGTAGGCCAAGATTCACCCACGTGTCCTTAACCAACTAACACACAAATATCCTACCTAACCCTTGACAAAAATGGCCACACTTTCGCCACCTTTACCGCCCACACTCCACCAATGAGAGGGTGCCATGGCGCCTCTTGTTGGTCCAACACGCTTCGCCTCTCTAAAAATCCGCAAAAATTAGAAATAACATAGCCGGAATTTTCCCTTCGCAAGTTATGTAAAACGTTTCGTCGAAAAACGACTCTAATCGGGTGTTGTGAACAAATAATTTTCGGCCAAGCCACTTTAAAGCCAAAACTTTTCTACGTACGTCCTTACGTACATACTCTGGAAATACGGAGTATAACAAGTGTACCTAGCCAACTTGCACACAAAATATCCTACCAACTCCAAGACAAAATAAGCCACTCCAATCGGCCTCAATGACGCCTCAAGTCCACCAATTGGAGGGTGACAAGTGTCTCCCTCCCATTGGTCCAAAATGTTTCGTCTCTCGGAAAAATCCGCAAAAATTAGAAATGGCATAGCCGGAATTTATCCTACGCGAGTCTTGTAAAACGTTTCGTCGGAAAACGATTCCTTGAGTGAGTTGTGCCCAAAAACGCCATGCCTAAACTTTTAAGGCCAAACTTTCAGACGACGCCTCACGCACATACTCCGGAAATACGGTATAACACACCCTTCTCCCGAACAATCGAACCCGCGATCGACCAAGCAGCCGAGTCATCCTCTTGTATCCCTCCTACTGACATCCTCCCATCACACGGCCCCGACGGCCACAGTATAACAATCTCCCAAACTAGCACGACACTCGAGGATCATCCTCGACTTTCTATCCATAGAACTCGCGAATCGCAACTCAAGAAATCCCAAGTCTCGGACTACGGATCTGTGGTGAACCATCGTACCGCCGGAACCACCGGCTTCCGTCCTCATTCCCACCACCACCTAGCTAGTAATCGCCATTTCTTGAACTCATATCCTCGGCTCGCCGGCCGTGGTACTGAGGCTCGTATCGTGGCCTCGTGAGAAATCGCTGCCGCACTAAACTCGCTGGGCTAGCGGCCATAAAACTCATCGTCTCAAGTACTATCTCGTAACGACTGTGCCTAAGCCCTCGCACTCTCTCTCGTGTTCTACTCGCAGCCTCCTCTCACGCTTGCCCATCTGGGCCCTGGTTGCCTTGCGCGAGGCATAATCGTACATAAGAATACGCCGCAGGAGTCCAACTTATAACACCACTCTAAGGAACGATCTCAGAGTGAGAAGAATGGAAACCAATCCACAATATCATGCAGCCTCCTGATTATAGGTGTGGTGCATAACACGCCGATAATCAAGACTCTACTAGATACGGTTCAGACACTTTCCGAGGATTAATCGCTTCGATACCACTTTTGTCACGACCAACCAGCGCCGTGGATCGTGCCTTACCCCGCACCCTAGTGATACAACATCGAGAAAATCGGAAATAAAACTAAAACATGAGACAAGTCATAAAGCATAAACCAAAGCAACCAAAATAAATACCTTCCCGAATATATACATATATATATCAACACGAACAGTTAAATCCTTTTACAAACCCCGCCCACAACAAGATTTCTGCACTTAAGAATGTAACCATAACTATGACGGACAGGGTTCCGCCATACCCTGAATGTACAAGTAACTACAATCGACAGTGGACTATACCAAAGATAAGCCTCCAAGAAACGAGCTTCCCAAAAGCTGAACTGTGCTCCTAGAGCGTGGATCCACAACCGATGTACCTCTACTCGCGATGAACGCACTTCAAGGAGGTCGATAACAGTACCAAGTATGTGAAATCAGAAATATCAGAAATGAAATCATAATAGTCTATATAAAGCGGAGACATGTATGATAACCAAACTACGATCCATAATATATAAACAAATATGTCAAGTCGTGACTCACGCCTCAAAGTCGTTTACTCAAGTATAACAATGGGTCACACGCACACAACATCAATCATGACCGTGTAATCCCTTCCTCACTGCCGTAAGTCTATGATATAATCACACCAAGAAGTACACATGAACACTAGGTCCCACCGTGTCATAACAACCGCATTTCAACAATATTATACAACCAAACCACGAAGGCGACACAGGCAAGTACGAAAGTCGACTACCGATACCGCGTCGTGTCACGAAATGACCGGGGCAAGTACGAGGGCTAACTACGTGTACCAAGGTCGCGGTCACGAGACTTCGTCACTACACCGAACGGCAAGTGCGAGGGCTAACTACCGTGTACTAAGGCCGAATCACCACGAGACGGGCAAGTACGAAAGCCACCACCGATACCAAGGCCGATCAAGAAACCTCATGGAGAGCTAGTCCATGGAACAACAATCCTAATGGAACCATACCCGCGGCGCCACGATCGTGTCGATATGTCCAAAAGGAAACAACAAGACAAAGAATCAAATGGAAGCATACTCGTGGGCCACCCATCGTGTCGATGTCCATCCATCAAGAATAACATGACCGCCTCCATCGAGAGACGCCAGAACATAAGAATACAACACTTCCACAATAAGGCTATCACACGCAAACATAGGCACTTTACACACAACTCAAGGTACTTTCATTTTATGCCAAAGTCCGTGTTTTAACCCCAAAGTACTACGACGTTAAATTCTTTTAGAAGATCCATTTCTTTCACAAAGTCACCCGATACGTAGTATCAAAATAAGGTGACTAACATTTTAATTAAAACAACTTCGGACTTTCCTTTTAAAACATATTAAGACAATAACATGCCTTCCTTTTAGACCAAAACGCTTCTCCTTTTACTACTAAGTTACCATTTTAAAACCAATGATAAAACCATTCCTTTGTTTTCATAAAGTCGTTATAACTAACTTCCCATAAAGTCGTTATAACACTTTATGTTCTAAACCAAAACTCTTCAATTCCATTAAGTCTCTTTTCTTTTAAAACAACAACAAGTATTCTTTTAAAACCCAATAATGTACTCTTTTCAAAACAAGTAACCTATACTTAAAATCAAGTTACTTCTCTTTTTCCGAAAACAAGTCGTTATAAGTCAAGTCTCTTATCTTTCAAGATCAAATCTCTTAACTTCTACAATCAATAAACCATTCTTTTACCTACATAAAGTCGTTATAACTAACTTCCCATAAAGCTATTATAACACCCTATGTATTAAACCAACCAAATCACTTAGCACACGTGACGCTCACCGTACTACATAGTTCACAACAATCATGCTAGAAAAGATAGAAAGAGGTTCACATACCTCGCGACGATTATCGACAATAAGCAAAATGCTCCACAGTACTGTAACCCTGCTAGCCTTTTCCACTCTTCAAGTAGAATACGCTACTCAAGGCATCGCAACCTATAAAGGCCACAAACGCCTATCAACTCCTAGATCTCTTCGTAGAGTATTCTAAATACAAGATTCCGTATTCTACGTAAAATTCGCAGCACCTCCCCGCTATCACATAAATCTCCTCCCCTATCCAGGCCCGCTACCAGGCCAACAACTCCCAGGGGATTACACGTCTAACCGGACGTGTTCAATTCTGCTTCACAATAATACTACACAAGTCTACTGTAAGTACAGTCCAATGTAAATACAGTTCAATCCTTTATAATCATCCTTCCAATATAATATACTCAAGTATAACTACTACAACATGTAAAATCCAATTACAATAGGGGGACATAGATCATTACCTCGATAAGCCCAAAATTATCCAAGTTTATAAGTCGATCCAGAGCAACGTTTAGCTCCAAGTCCTTACGCTCCAACCCGCTCCAAGCGACCCTTAGAAGTTTCTAAACAACTTCTCTAAAAACTTCCACCAAGCTAGGAAGATTTTTCTAGGGTTTCGTTTGCGACTATTGGAATAAAGTAGCATTTTCGGGCTCCTAGTATTAAAATAACTTTGGAATACTACTAGGGATACTAGGCCAATGTATTTGGGATTATACAATAATACTCCAAGTATTTTCTTACACAAGAGGGGAGGGGGACGAAACATAGCCTAAAGGGAGGGAAATATTTTGCCTTGGAGGCTTTAAGTGTGAGATGATTTAATTCTTCAACTTAAGGGGTATTGTCACGACCCGTTCCGGGGCCCGTGACTGGTGCCTTACCCGGGCACCCAAGTAGTCATACATCAGAGAAAATCAGCGGAATATAAAAACATGACATGAAGCAATTGTAAATGAGACACAGTTTCTGAGAAAAGGGTGTCTTCCGGCATATATATATATACAAAGTTTTTGCAGTTACATCCCAATATGCATAAAGATGTCTACGCACTCTAAGGAAATAACAACTATGGCGGGACGGCCCCGCCATACCCTGACAAAGACAAAAACTATCTACAACAGGAGATCATACCCACAGTAGAGAGCCTCCTAGAAGATGGAGCTCCTGACACCAAAGCAAAAGATCCTAAGGATGCGGATCTAGCACCTGCCTCTTACTGCGCATGAACGCAGCCCAGAAGGAGGTCAAGACAACAGTACTAAGTATGTGAAATGTAAGGTACTTAAATGAAAACATATCATTTTTAAAACCAGTTTACAAATATGTATGAAACAACCAAGAAACCGCATATAGTGCTACATCACAAACATGAGCAGAATAGGTAAATCAGAATGTGTCTTTTCTAGGCCGTGAATGATCAAGCAGGCCATTGCCCGTAGTATCACCATGCAAGCCTAATCTCGACTCCCAGTAGTCCGCATAGGCCAATCACATAGGCCCGCATAGGTATATAACCCCGCATCGAGGTAGCTACTCCTCGGCATCGCCCCGACTCGTAGTCCGCATGGCCACATGCACCGCGTGAGGTATAACCCCGCACACTAACTCGAACTCCCGTAGCTCCGCATAGGTCCCTTGGACCCGCATGAGGTATTCTCGAATCATGGTCCCGCATCACCGAAGTCTACCCCGCGTGGAGGGCACTTAACCCCGGAATATGTCAAGAGGTGAGTGATGTTACACTAACCTAACGAATTATCGTTAAACAACATAAGCACAACAAGAATACTCTTTTACACAAACGTTACAAGACACTAACACACATAGCATCATATCATGTCTACTTATCAAACCATCTTATTATTCTTTCACAATTCAATATAAGTCCGTTATAAACACATAGGCAAACTGTTTCTTTTATCAATCTTAAGTGGTTATACTTAACTTCCCATAAAGCTAGTATAACTCTTAAGCTTCGTTTAAAACCAATTAGTTCTCTTCTCATAAAAATGATTCGGATTCTTTTGAAATGCTTTCGATCTTTATTATTCAGCTTAAGCCGTGAGGCATTGTCGTAAGTGTTATTCGGGCTTAAGCCAGGCATTGCTGTAAGTATTATTCGAGCTTAAGTCAAAGACATTGCCGTAGTTATTATTCAGATTAACACATGTACGCTCACCGTACTACATATATTATAAAATATCATGCTTTAGGAAGAATCACATACCTTCTCAAATAAAACCACCGCCAAGTCAATATGTCGCGCGCAGAGTCACCTATAATAGTCACAGACATCTATCAAAGACTACTCGAAGGTCATTCTAAACAGAGGGTTCACAATTCTACGGAAAGTCGGGCAGCACTTCCTACCCGTGAGCTATATAAGTCTCATCAGAAAACAGTTCTATATAAGCATAGTTCAATTATTCTTCTTTAAACCCTTCCACCGTGATAACAGTTCAATTCTATTCTCGCAATATTCTTCTAAGTATTTATACTTATACTTATACTACAAATGAAGTATTCTCTAATTCAAAAGAGGGTTAGGATTAGTTACCTCGGTAAGCCCAATAATATCCTAGATAAAGTCGCGCCTGAGCAAGGTTTAGCTCCTAAGTTGTATGCTCCGGTAGGTCCAAGAACCTTAGAAGTTCTTCACAACTTCTACTAAGGATTAAGGGATATGGGCTAGGGTATTTTGGGCATTATAACGATACTAGAAGGCAACTTTTTCTACCAAGGGAGGGTAGATTTCGGCTAGGCTAGGGGGGGTAGGCCCTCGGCCAAACTTCACAAGGGGAGGGGGGGAGTGTTGGGCGAAAGAGGCTACAAAGGGAGAGGAGAGGATTTTCAAGACTTGGAAAGATTTGTGGATGAAGAACTCTTCATCTTAAGGGGGGTATTTATAGGTCAAGAAGTGGCCAACCAATGGCCAAGATTAAGACAAGTTCAAGGCAAGTGTAGGGTGAAGATTTACTCCACACAAATATCCTACCAACTCCTTGACTTGTGCACAAGGCACAAAAAACGTGCAATTCAAGTCCAATTCGTCCAAATGGACGATTTCAAGTCCACAAATTGGAGGGTGCCAAGTGTCGCCTCCCGCTGGTCCAAAATGTTTCGCCTCTCTAAAAATCCGCAAAAATTAGAAATGGCATAGCCGAATTTACCCTACGAAGTCGTGGGAAACGCTTTCCGGAAACGATTCTTTTAGTGAGTTGTGCACAAATAAAAACGTCCAAGGCTTATCTTTAAGGCTAGACTTTTGTACGTATTCCCTTACGTACATACTCTGGAAATACGGGGTATAACAGGTATATATAGAAGGATCAAGGGCCATGATCTAAGCAAGTGGGTGGTCAAGATTGGGCCATGTGTGTGTGGGTCCCACCACACCACATGGCCAACGAATTGGGTGCCAAGTGTTAGGGCCATTTTCGGCCAAGTGAGTAGGTGACAAGTGGCTAGCCACTTGTCACACCATTTCGGCCCACATGGCCACACAAGGGGGTGACACGTGTCTCCCCCTTACTCGTCCCCAATAATTCATCCTCCGAAAATATCCAAAATACCGAAAATCTCAAAACAAAGCGGGCCCCACAAAACCGTAAATTTCTCCTGTGGGCCCCACGTAACCATTTCTGAAAATAAAATCCCAAAATTCTAATAAAATCCAAGAAGTCCAAATACCAAATCTGGGAATCCAATTCCCACTAACGAACCTTTTTCTTCACAAAAACCGGAAACTTTTCCGTCGAAAATTCAAATCTTTCTTTCATTCCAACATTTCTGTCGTAAACTCGTACGTATGTCCTCACATACATACCCTGGAACTACAGGGTGTAACACACACACACATGGCTCAATCTAGACCACACACTTGCTTTAATCCTAGCCCTTGAATGTCCTATAAATACCCCCTTCAGTTGCAAGACTTCTTCATCCACACTTGAGAAATTCCAAGGAAAAAATACTCCCTCCCTTTGATGAAGTTCTCGTCCCACACCCCTCTCCCTTAACCAAACTTTGTCCAAAAATTCTTAAAGTCTTAAGTGTTCTTCCTTAGTGTATTAGGAAGACTAGTAACCAAAGGTTAGAAAAGATTTCACACCCTTAGACTAAATAAACCCTCTTGGTCGAGAGTTTCCACAAGTTTAGCCTAAGTGTACTTCACTTTTTGGAGTTGAAGTGTTTAAGAGAAGTTATTAGAAACTTCTAAGGGTTGCTTGGATCGGTTTGGAGCGTACATATTAGGAGCTAAACGTTGCTCAAGATCGACATATAATCTTGGATAATTTTGGGCTTATCGAGGTAATGATCTTTATCCCCCTATTGTAATTGGAAATTACATGTTGTAGTAATGTATAGTTGAGTATACTATATATAGAATGGATATTAAAGAAGAGAGTTGAACTGTAATTACATCGTAAAGAAGGATATTAAAAAAGAGAATTGACCTGTAATTACATAGGACTGTATTTACAGTAGACTTGTAGTATTCCTGTGAAGTAGAATTGAACACGTCCGGTTAGACGTGTAATCCCCTGGGAGTTGTTGGCCTGGTAGCGGGCCTTGATAGGGGAGGAGATTTTTGTGATAGCGGGGGGGAGGTGCTGCCGAATTTTCCGTAGAAATATTCTACGAAGAGAACTAGAAGTTAATAGGCGTTTTATGGCCATTATAGGTGGAAGAACTACGAGTAGCGTATTCTACTTGAAGGGTGGAAAAGGCTAGTAAGGTTGTAGTACTTGGAGCATTTTGCTAATTGTCGATAATCGTCGCGAGGTATGTGAACCTCTTCCTATCTTTTCTAGCATGATATGTTGTGAACTATGTAGTACGGTAGACGTACATGTGTTAAATGAATTTGGTTGGTTTAAAACATAAAGTGTTATAACAGCTTTATGGGAAGTTTGTTATAACAACTTTATGTGGGCAAAGAAATGGTTTGTGGTTTTTAAAAGATAAAAGACTTGATGTGAAATAATAAGGACTTGGGTTGTGTTAAAAAGTTGTGAAACCGCTTTAATGAGAAATGGGTAATTGGGTTTTAAAAGGAATAATGTTATATTCATTTTGGAAATGAGAACAAGTATCGAACAAACCACTGCAGCGTTAATAAAGGAAAATGTATTGACTAATTAATTATTGTTAAAACCAGTAGAAACCTCCATCTGCATAGAAGCTAAGATAAGACAAAATTGTATTACATTTTCTAGATCATGGCTGCTTTAATAAGATTGTTATAAACAAGAATAACCTACTCACACATAAGGCATATGTTACACAAATTCTTTTAAAAGAGAATTATGTTATTAAGTGATTAAGACTATGAACTACGAAACCTTTCGAAAATAAGAGACTTGAGTATTTGAAATTAGGCAAACTTGAACTTTTGGAAAAGAATGTTGTTACTTGTCTTTAAAAAGGGAAATTATTTTGGTTTACTTAAAATAATAGTTACTCTATTTTGGATACTACGAGTGTTGGTATCAGGTGACTTCTTGTGAAAGAATGAATATTTGTAAGAGAATTGAAGTATGGTAATTTGCTTGTGCTTGCTTGTGATAGCCTTGTTGTGTAAAAGTTGTATTCCTATGCTACCGCGTCTCTCGATGGAGGGCCGGTATATTTCTATTGTTGTTACATGGACATGTCTGCACCGATGAAGAATTCCGGGGGCATGCGGCCATACGGCGGGTTAATCACCCGGTATATTGTTATTGTTGTTACATGGACATATCTGCACTGATGAAGAATTCCGGGGCCATGCGGCGGGTTAATCACCCGGTATATTGTTATTGTTGTTACATGGACATGTCTGCACCGATGAAGAATTTCGGGGGCATGCGGCGGGTTAATCACCCGGTATATTGTTATTGTTGTTACATGGACATGTCTGCACCGATGAAGAATTCCGGGGGCATGCGGCCATGCGGCGGGTTGATTACCCGGTATATTGTTATTGTTGTTACATGGACATGTCTGCACCGATGAAGAATTCCGGGGGCATGTGGCCATGCGGCAGGGTTGATTACCCGGTATACTGTTATTGCATCCTGGACATGTCTACACCGATGGAGAATTCCGGGGGCATGTGGCCATGATGCGGGCATGATTGATATTGTGGGCGTGAGACCCTTGGTTATATTTGAGTGATGACTTTGAGGGCGTGAGTCCTTGCTGACATGATCGCTTATGTCGTGAATCAGAGTTTGGTTATCATACATGTCTCTGCTTTATTTAGATCGTTATGATTTCGTTTACTGATTTTCGCCACATACTGTACTGTTGCATCGACTCCTTCGGGCCGCGTTCATGCCGCAGAGGTACATCGGTTGTTGATCCTCGCCATAGGATCACGCTCACAGATTGGGAAGCTCCGTTTCTCCGGAGGCTTATCTTTTGGGTATGTTTCCCTGAGTTTGTAGGTTCTTTTACATTCAAGGGTATGGCGGGCCCCTGTCCCGTCATAGTTGTTGTTACATTTTTAGAGGTATGTAGTACTGTTGTGGGCAGGGTTTGTAAAGGATGTAATGCTCAAATTTCTCAGATATACGCAAGAAGGCAACCGTTTCGATTAGCCTATTTTCTTATGTTGTATCTTGTTTCCTGTTTAAGTTTTTTATTTCCGCTGATTTTCTCTGATGTTGTATCACTAGGGTGCCCGGTAAGGCATCGCGACCAGGTCGGGTCGTGACAAAAGTGGTATCGCAGAAGTTAGTCCTCGAAAAGTGTCTACGCATCGTTCTACAGTAGTCTTGATTATCGGTGTGTTGTGCACCACATCTATAATCGAGGTCAGCAGGACATTTAGGATTGGTTTCCATTCTTCTCACTCTAAGATCGTGCCTTAGAGCTGTGTTATAAGTTGGACCCCTCTGACGTATTTCGTTTTTACCAGTTATGCCTCCACGCAAGGCAATCGTGGCCCGTGGCGGCAAGGCGCAGAGAGTCGAGTAGAGCAAGAATGGCTCACGAGACCACGCACCGAGCCTCCACCCCACAACCCGAGAAGAGAGATGGGTTACAAGGAGATGGCCCAGTTATTGGCCAGGATTGTGGCCAAACATGAGGATAGGCTGTATGCAGCAGTTCCAGTAGCACCCGTGGTTCACCCGAGATCGGATAGTTTGAGGCTACAAGACTTTTTGAGTTGTAACCCGCCAGAGTTATACGGGTCGAGGCCTGAGGATGATCCGCAGGAGTTCATCCGACAGTTACAGCGGATCATGAGAGTGATCAGGGCTTCGGAGACCGAGTCAGTGGTCTTAGGTTCACATCGACTGCGTGATACTGCAGTCGACTGGTTTGATTCGTGGGAGCTGTCCCGGGGAGAGTATGCACTTCCAGCCGTATGGGACGAGTTCTCAGGGGCGTTTCTTACACATTTCTTGCCTCCACAGATGAGGAGGGCTCGGGCCGACAAATTTTTGATGTTAAGGCAGACCGGGCGTACAGTTCGGGAGTACAATATGGAGTTTGACTCATTGGCTCGGTATGTCCCCGCGTTAGTAGCTGATATGGAGGACAGAGTACACCGCTACGTCACCGGGCTCGATGACTACTTGGCAGAGGTTTGTTCGGGTGTAGCTCTTCAGCCGGGCATGGACATTGCCCGCATGTAGGCTTATGCACTTGGATGTGAGGAGCAGAGAGGTCGACGGAATGACCGAGATCAGCAAAAGAGGGCCAGAACAGCAGGGTCCTTTGGTGACTTTCGAGGCGGACCGCCTCAGCAGCAGGCTAGTTATGCACCTTCACCAGTACAGAGTGGTCCTCCACAACCTTCGAGCGTCCAGGTATTCGAGAGCGGTCGAGCTCCAGGTTCAGTTTTCGGGAAGTAGGGTGTTGGCGATGCACACCCCTACCTCGGTGTGGTCGATGTGGTAGACCGCATTTTGGGAGTGTCGTGGTGCCAAGGAGCTTGTTATTTTTGCGGCCAGCAGGCCATTTGCGGAACCGCCCAACCGTGGTAGCACGGATGTTACGACTCAGCCTTCAGGATCAGTGGTTGGTTCAACACATTCACTAGCTATGCGCCCTGCAGGGCAGGACTGTGATTTGAGTAAAGCGGTAGTTACAGGTATATCCTTAACCCTCTAGAGATTTGTATGCGTGATATGATGATTTTATGTTGAGTTTTATGTTTGGATAACATTGTGTAAAATTGTGATCTAGAGAACATGGTTAGTTGAAAAGGTAAGCTTAGGGATAGGGAAATTATAAGCCGTAGAATATTATAACAAGTTGAGACCTTAGATGTAAGGCCGTCTTAAGTAAAAGATTTTAAGGTTGGTCTTTGTTGAAGTACGTGGTATGCGTGAAATATATTGTGGGATGATTCCTTGGGTTGTGTAAGATGAAAGTGGTAGATTTCAGGACTTGAATAGGTAAGATTGTTCCAGATCGGGGAACAAGAGTCTGGTGCGATTATGGGTCGGGTTGAGGACCATTCGCGGGTCAACCCGTAGCCCGGAATAAGGTTGGGTCAGTTCGAGGTGGTCCCGCCAGGTGGTAGGATCACGAGGGTGCAAGGCCCAAGTTTAGGTAACCATTGTATGAGTTCGTGGACGTGTTCGACCAGAATCGGATCGTGAAGGCCGGGAATGGCCTTGAAGAAATTCGAGGCTAGTAAGATGACCAAGTTTGGAGGTAGTGACTCCAAAGATTTTGGAAACTGAAGTGATGACTGAAGTATGGTACGTGTACTAGAAAGAGTTCGAGTGTTCGAGAAGAGTACGACGAGTAAGGAAAGAAGTGAACATGTGCTGAGAGATAGAAGTGATCATTTTGTGAAGTGAATGTGCGACACGAGTATCCTTTGGACCAGGAGCGAGAGTTGGTGTTGTTTTACACCTTCGAGGTGATTCCTCGTTGGCTTGGATTTGGGTTTCGCGCGTATGATTTTATTATGGCAATATGGGGCATAGTTGGTTTCGTAAGTATAGTAGTGAAGACTATACCGGCGCATGTACGTTTGGAGACTTAGAAGGAACATTCGGGACGAATGTTTCTAAGGGGGGAAGAATGTTATACCCCGTAATTCCAGGGTATGTATGTGAGGACGTACGTACGAGAATACGACAGTAATTTTGGAAAGAAAGAAAGACGTGATTTTTTCGACGGAAAAGTTTCCGGATTTTGTGAAGGAAAAAGGTTCGCTAATGGGAATTGGATTCCCAGATTTGGTACTCGGACTTTTTGGATTAATTAAGAATTATGGAATTATTTATCCGGAATTGGTCACGTGGGGCCCACGGGAGGAATTTACGGTTTGTGGGGCCCACTTTATTTTTTTACGGATATTTTCGGAAGGTGAAATATTTTGGACCAATAGGAGGGCGACATGTGTCACCCTAGGTGACACTTGGTTGGACGAAAATGATGGGTTTGGTTGGCACGTTTTTTACATGTAAAAGGCCAAAAACATTTGGTCAAAGTCTTGAAGATATTTTGTGTAGTAGATGGATAAGTGGGACCCACACACACATGGCTCAATCTAGACCACACACTTGCTTTAATCCTAGCCCTTGAATGTCCTATAAATACCCCCTTAAGTTGCAAGACTTCTTCATCCACACTTGAGAAATTCCAAGGCAAAAATACTCCCTCCCTTTGATGAAGTTCTCGTCCCACACCCCTCTCCCTTAACCAAACTTTGTCCAAAAAATCTTAAAGTCTTAAGTGTTCTTCCTTAGTGTATTAGGAAGACTAGTAACCAAAGGTTAGAAAAGATTTCACACCCTTAGCCTAAATACACCCTCTTGGCCGAGAGTTGCCACAAGTTTAGCCTAAGTGTACTTCACTTTTTGGAGTGAAGTGTTTAAGAGAAGTTATTAGAAACTTCTAAGGGTTGCTTGGAGCGGTTTGGAGCGCATGATTAGAGCTAAACGTTGCTCGGGATCGACATATAATCTTGGATAATTTTGGGCTTATCAAGGTAATGATCTTTATCCCCCTATTGTAATTGGAAATTACATGTTGTAGTAATGTATAGTTGAGTATACTATATATAGAATGGATATTAAAGAAGAGAGTTGAACTTTAATTACATCGTAAAGAAGGATATTAAAAAAGAGAATTGAACTGTAATTACATAGACGTATTTACAGAGACTTGTAGTATTCTGTGAAGTAGAATTGAACACGTCCCGTTAGATGTGTAATCCCCGAGTTGTTGGCAATAGCGGGCCTTGATAGGGGAGGAGATTTATGTGATAGCGGGGGGGGGGGGGGGAGGTGCTGCCGAATTTTCCGTAGAAATATTCTACGAAGAGAACTAGAAGTTAATAGGCGTTTTATGGCCATTATAGGTGGAAGTACTACGAGTAGCGTATTCTACTTGAAGGGTGGAAAATGCTAGCAAGGTTGTAGTACTTGGAGCATTTTGCTAATTGTCGATAATCGTCGAGGTATGTGAACCTCTTCCTATCTTTTATAGCATGATATGTTGTGAACTATGTAGTACGGTGACGCATACGTGTTAAATGAATTTGGTTGGTTTAAAACATAAAGTGTTATAACGGCTTTATGGGAAGTTTGTTATAACAACTTTATGTGGGCAAAGAAATGGTTTGTGGTTTTTAAAAGATAAAAGACTTGATGTGAAATAATAAGGACTTGGGTTGTGTTAAAAAGTTGTGAAACCGCTTTAATGAGAAATGGGTAATTGGGTTTTAAAAGGAATAATGTTATATTGATTTCGGAAATGAGAACAAGTATCGAACAAACCACTGCAGTGTTAATAAAGGAAAATGTATTGACTAATTAATTATTATTAAAACCAAGTAGAAACCTCCATCAAGATGAAGCTAAGATAAGACAAAATTGTATTACATTTTCTAGATCATGACTGCTTTAATAAGATTGTTATAAACAAGAATAACCTACTCACACATAAGGCATATGTTACACAAATTCTTTTAAAAGAGAATTATGTTATTAAGTGATTAAGACTATGAACTACGAAACCTTTCGAAAATAAGAGACTTGAGTATTTGAAATTAGGCAAACTTGAACTTTTGGAAAAGAAGGTTGTTACTTGTCTTTAAAAGGGAAATTATTTTGGTTTACTTAAAATAATAGTTACTGCTTTTGGATACTACGAGTGTTGGTATCAGTGACTTCTTGTGAAAGAATGGATATTTGTAAGAGAATTGAAGTGTGGTAATTTGCTTGTGCTTGCTTGTGATAGCCTTGTTGTGTAAAAGTTGTATTCCTATGCTACCGCTTCTCTCGATGGAGGGCCGGTATATTGTTATTGTTGTTACATGGACATGTCTGCACCGATGAAGAATTCCGGCACGCGCTACGCGCGGGTTAATCACCCAGATATTGTTATTGTTGTTACATGGACATGTCCGCACCGATGAAGAATTCCGCCGTACGCGCCATGCGCGGGTTAATCACCGTATATTGTTATTGTTGTTACATGGACATGTCTGCACCGATGAAGAATTCCGGCACGCGTTACGCGCGTTAATCACCCGGTATATTGTTATTGTTGTTACATGGACATGTTCGCACCGATGAAGAATTCCGCCGCATGCGCTACGCGGGTTAATCACCGTATATTGTTATTGTTGTTACATGGACATGTCCGCACCGATGAAGAATTCCGGGCATGCGCCACGCGCGGGTTAATCACCGAGATATTGTTATTGTTGTTACATGGACATGTCTGCACCGATGAAGAATTCCGGGGGCATGTGGCCATGCGGCAGGGTTGATTACCCGATATATTGTTATTGTTGTTACATGGACATGTCTGCACCGATGAAGAATTCCGGGGGCATGTGGCCATGCGGCAGGGTTGATTACCCGGTATACTGTTATTGCATCCTGGACATGTCTACACCGATGGAGAATTCCGGGGGCATGTGGCCATGATTGATATTGTGGGCGTGAGACCCTTGGTTATATTTGAGTGATGACTTTGAGGGCGTGAGTCCCTGCTTTGACATGACTGCTTTTATGTCGTGAACTGTAGTTTGGTTATCATACATGTCTCCTGTTTTATTTAGACTGTTATGATTTCGCTTACAGTATTTTCGCCACATACTTGGTACCGTTGATCGACCTTCGGGCCGCTCATGCCGCAGTAGAGGTACATCAGTTGTTGATCCTCGCCATAGGATCACAGCTCACAGATTGGGAAGCTCCGTTTCTCCGGAGGCTTATCTTTTGGGTATGTTTCCCTGAGTTTGTAGGTTCTTGTACATTCAGGGGTATGGCGGGGCCCTGTCCCGTCATAGTTGCTATTACATTTTTATAGGTCAGAGTAATCTTTGTAAGGTGGTTTGTAAAGGATGTAACTGTTCAAATTTCTGTATATATGCAAGAAGGCAACCGTTTCGATTAGCCTATTTTCTTATGTTGTATCTTGTTTCCTGTTTAGGTTTTTTATTTCCGCTGATTTTCTCTGATGTTGTATCACTAGGGTGCCCGGGGTAAGGCACCAGTCGCGGGCCCGAGGTCGGGTCGTGACATGAACGCAGCCCCACGAAGGAGGTCAGTACAACAGGTACCAAGTATGTGAAACTGAAAATACTGTAAATGAAATCATAATAGTCTATATAAAGCAGGAGACATGTATGATAACCAAACTACAGTACACAACATATAAGCAGTCATGTCAAGTCAGGGACTCATGCCCTCAAAGTTATCACTCAAATATAGCAAAGGGTCTCACGCCCACAACATCAATCATGCCCGTGGAATACCTTCCTCACTGCCGGCAGTCTATGATATAATAACACCAAGGAGTACACATGAACACCAGGTCCCACCTGTGTCATAAAACCGTACGGGGCAAGTACGAAGGCATAGCTACCAGATCCAACCTGCATCATCAACTGACCGGGGCAAGTACGAAAGCCAGCTACCAGAACCTACCGTACCAACAATACTAAATAACTACATCACGAAGCTGACCGGGGCAAGTACGATAGCCTCTACCAGATCCTCCCTGCGCCACATACCGACGGCAAGTAACCAGCTAACCACCGATCCTCCTCGCATCACGAAACTCGTCCAAACATGACTCGCGGTCGACACGTGGCAAGCGCGATAACCTCTACCAGATCCTCCCGCGCCACGTGGCGACGCGTGGCAAGTAACCAGGCTAACCACCAGATCACAACCGTAGTCACGAGACTTCGTCCAACCACTGACTCGCAAAGCTGACACGTGGCAAGTACGATAACCTCTACCAGAACCAACCTGCATCAGCAACGACCGGGGCAAGTACGAGAGCCAACTACCAGATACCAAAGCCGAATCAGTAAAACCTCATGGAGAGCTAGTCCATGGAATAACACTAATGGTCACATGCCCCCGGAATCCCTCATCGGTGTAGACATGTCCATGTGATAACAACAATGGAAGCATACCCGTGGAATCCTCCGTCACTGCCGGTACGTCCAAGTAAGTTCACAACAAGTCAGTCGGCCCTCCATCGAGAGACGCGGTAACATAAGGATACAATACTTGCACAACAAGGCTATCACAAGCAAACATAGGGAAGTTACTCACAACTCAAGGTACTTTCATTTTATTACAACAAACCCGGATTTTAACCCCAAGGTACTACGTATTTTAACTCTTAAAAAGATCCATTTCTTTCACAAAAGGTCACACGATACCCGTAGTATCAAAATAGAGTAACTATCTTTTTAAGTAAACCAAAACAATTTCCATACCTTCTTTTTAAACCATCTTAAGACAAAACCATGCCTTTCTTTTAAACCAAAACACTTCAAATTCCTCAAGTCTCTCTTCTTTTAGAAAACAAGTTCCTTACTTTGGAATTTTAAGAAAAATCAATACTTGTTATTAATGATCTTATTAAAGCAGCCATGATCTAGAAAATGTAATACAATTTTGTCTTATCTTAGCTTCTATGCAGATGGAGGTTTCTACTGGTTTTAATATAATTAATTATTTGTCAATACATTTTCCTTTATTAACGTTGCAGTGGTTTGTTCGATACTTATTCTCATTTCCGAAATCAATATAATTTATTCCTTTTAAAACCCAATTACCCATTTCTCATAAATGCGGTTTCACAACTTTTTAACACAAACCAAGTCCTTAATATTTCACATCAAGTCATTTATAAGTCAAGTCTCTTATTTTTATAAAAACCACAAAACCATTTCTTTACCTACATAAAGTTGTTATAACAGACTTCCCATAAAGCCGTTATAACACTTTATGTTTTAAACCAACCAAATTCGTTTAGCACACGTACTTCTACCGTACTATATAGTTCACAACAATCATGCTAGAAAAGATAGGAAGAGGTTCACATACCTCGCGACGATTATCGACAATTAGCAAAACGCTCCAAAGTACTATAACCCTGCTAGCATTTTCCACCCTTCAAGTAGAATACGCTACTCGCAGTACTTCAACCTATAAAGGTCACAAAACATCTATCAACTTCTAGATCCATTCGTAGAGCATTTCTAAATACAAGGTTCCATATTCTACGGAAAATTCGGCAGCACCTCCCCCCCCCCCCCCCGAAACTACATAAATCTCTTCCTCTATCAAGGCCCGCTACCAAGCCAACAACTCCAAGGGGGGGTTACACGTCTAACCGGACGTGTACAACACTGCCCCACAATAATACTACAAGTCTATTGTAAATACAGTCCAATGTAAATACAATTCAATTATTAATAAGCATCCTTCCAATAAATCTTATACTCAATTCTAAACTACTACCATATGTAATATCCAATTACAATAGAAGGACATAGATCATTACCTCGATAAGCCCAAAATTATCCAAGATTTATAAGTCGATCCTGAGCAACGTTTAGCTCCAATTCCTTACGCTCCAACCCGCTCCAAGCAACCCTTAGAAGTTTCTAAACAACTTCTCTTAACACTTAAACCAAGCTATGAAGATTTTTCTAGGGTTTCACTTTGTGACTAATGAATAAAGTAGTATTTTCGGGCTCTTAGTATAAAGATAACTTTGGAATACTACAAGGGATTTCAAGGCTAAGGTATTTGGGACTATACCAACACTTGAAGAATTTTTCTACACAAATGGGGGGGTGTTGGACGAGAACAATACTAAGGAGGGAGTATATTTTTTGCCTTGGAAACTCTTAAGTGGATGAATAAAGTCTTGAAATCAAGGGGGTATTTAAAGAGAAATATAGGGCCAAGATCTAGGCAAGTGTGTGGTGTAGATTGGGGACATGTGGGTGTGGGTTCTACCAACCACATGTCCACCACAACTTTGGGACAAGTGGCTAGCCACTTGTCCACTTCCAACGCCCATGGACACTTGTCCAACATCAATTCGGCCAACATGGCCACATGGGGGTGACACGTGTCGCCCCCCTACTCGTCAAAAATATTTCATCTTCCGAAAATATCCGTAATGCCAAAAATCCGAAAATAAAGTGGGCCCCACAAAACCGTAAATTTTCCCCGTGGGCCCCACGTGACCAATTCCGGAAAATAAAATTCCATAATTCGAATTAAATCCAGGAAGTCCAAATACCAAATATGGGAATCCAATTCCCATTAACGAACCTTTTTCCTTCACAAAATCCGGAAACTTTTCCGTCGAAAAAAATCACATCTTTCTTCCTTTCCAATTTTTATGTCGTATTCTCGTACGTATGTCCTCACATACATACCCTGGAACTACGGGGTGTAACAGTTGGGCCCTAGCAGACCTAGCAGAGCTGTTATGACAGACATTGAGGTCATTATGAGTACGGGCTAGTTGGCCTCTTGATATGCCAACGCGGACTACAGAGAGAGATTGATTCGGTACTCGCCATGCAGTTTGCCATCGAGTGGAAAGAAAGAGAAGTGGTTGTAACCAGTGAATTATCCTTCATTCTTTGGCATAGTTGATTTTAATAAGTCTGTGTGACTTGTTCATTTGGGGTAAATTAATGCAGAAAGTAAGTAATACTCGAATTTGAAGGAGTTTATGTTAAGTGCCATTGGAGGTACTTGGAGTTGGTTTTGGTGGCGGCGGGCCACGACCTTCCTGATAAGTTCAGGATAGTGCGCAAGCAAGAATAAGATAAGTACGAGTCGCCTACGGAAATGTAAGAAATCTTTAGTAGGTTTTAAAATATATACGACTTTAAGGCGCGTGATGATTAGATATTTATCGACCGTAAAGAGACCCCGTGATTAGGTTGTGACTCCAAGGAAAGTTTATGTAAGGAGATAAGTTCTCACCCCACGAAAAGGACGCTTTACGACATGGGGTTACGTGTACCCATGTTGTTAGATGAAGGATAGGAGACGGGTAAGGTCTTCAGTATCGTCATGCCATAGGTTATAGTTTTAGATAACCGTGGGAAAAGTATTGTGTTGGGGTGATTAAGAACGACGTTACGAAGTGGTCGAGGAAGTGTCGTAAGGATAGAAAAATGCTGGTAGTACGCATATATGAAACTGTACGATTATGAATCAAGATAGAAATACTTTTGCTAATAATAAACATAAGGTAAGGTTATGACCAGAATGATAAAAGAGAATACGACTATGGTTATGTAAGTTGCACGAGATATGATTACCCCAGACTAGTGTAAGACTATTAGTAAATAATGGGCAGTAAGAACACCTCGAGGAAAGGTGGTAGCATCGGTACTAACGAGAAAGATTGTAAGAAAATACGGAGGGGTAAGGGACCCCAGGACAACCTGAAATAACTTATAAAGGAAAGACGAGTAGACACTCGAACGATAAGAAATTTTGACAAGTCTTTGGATTATGTAATACCATGAATAGAGGTTGAACACCTGACTATAGGCTCTACAAACTGGGAAAGGAAAATCAGGTTACTACTTGACGAGATCAAGGAAATCTCCCCCCCCCCTAAATTGTGATTGGTGGGAAGTCTTAGCCAAGCGGCCAACAAATGAATCAAATCTAAGTTATTGACCAAGTTGAGTTGCAACAGAGAAAGGGAAACAGGAACCATAATTAAGATTAAGGGTGCCCGAATATTTCGCAGGTTTGAGGAAGGCTTCCAGTTATTGGAAGATAAGTTGACCACGACTACAGTTCTAACCCCCCCCCCCCCTGAGAGACTAGGAGGTTAGGTTATTATGGTAATATTTTGAGTGTTTGGCTGGGTTGCATGCTGACGCAACACGATAAGGTTAGAGCCTATGTTTTCCCGGCAGTTAGGGAAGCATGGAAGGAATTACGCTACTCACGATTTAGAGTTGGCGGCAGTTAATCATGCCTTGAAGATTTGGAGGCATGACGTATATATAGACTTCATGTGGATATTTGTGCATACCACAAGAGCCTCCAGTATATCTTCAGACAGAGGCGGTTGAGTTTGCGACAAAGACGGTGGTTATAGTTACTCAAGGATTGTGATATTGATATCCTATACCATCCGGGGAAAGCCAAGACAGTTACAGATGCTCTTAGTCGTGGATCTATGGGTAGTCTGTCAGATGGGCAGCCAGATAGACAGGACGTGGTCCGTGAGATTCTTCAGCTACCGAGCCGAGGGGTTCGATTAATTGTTTCCAAGGTTAATGAAGTTTAGATCCGAGAGGTTTACGAGTTTTCCGTCGTTGAGGAGGTAAAGAGGCGACAGTATGAGGATCCAGTTATGAGACGGTATCAAGATACGACTCTCCGAGAAGAAAAGAGCCTGTTTGAGTAGCACCGGATGGGGTGCTGTGATATGAGGATAGATTGTGTGTACCCGGTGCTACAGGACTAGTCAGTAGGTTTTATGGGAGGCACGGAGTGCTTATTGCTCTAATTGTTCAGGGTCGACTAAGTTGTGTCGTGACCTCAGATGTTTGTATTGGTAAGATGACCGGAAAAGGGGACATAGCGGAGTTTACTGCTTAGTGTCCGAATTAGTAGCAGGTCAAGGTTGAACACCAGAAGCCCAGTGGGCTACTATAGGCGATTGAGATCCCGACATAGATATGGAAGGTGATTAATATGGATCTTGTTACAGGGTGGCATCGTACTCAGAGGAAGTGCGACTCCCTGGGGGTCATGATAAATAGGCTGGCGAAACCAGCCGTGTTCTTCCGGGTTGGGACCACTTACTCGGCTGAGGTTATGCTAGCTTATATAGCAGGGTGATTGTGAGACTGTATGAGGTTCCTACGTTTATGATGTCAGACAGATGAGCTCGGTTACGGATAACTTCTAGAGGTTTTTTAGAAGGGATTAGGGACACAGGTGAGTCTCAGTGTTGCATTACACCATCAGACCGACGGGCAGGCAGAGCGTACTATCCAGGCACTTGAGGATAGGTGGTGGGCCGATGTTATTTGATTTCAGAGTTAGTTGGAAGAATTATTTGCCTTTTATTGAGTTACGTACGATAACAGATACCCTTCCAGTATTCGGATGACCCTGTATGAGGCCTTGTATGTAAGAAAGTATAGATCGCCGGTTGGTTGGTTCGACATAGGCGAGGTTCAGTTATTTGGTCCAGACTTGATTCAGCGGGCTGTGGATAAGGCGAAGCTTATCCAGGAAAGATTATTGGTAAGCTCAGAGTCAACAGAAGCTTTATGCAGATAACCGACGTTGACACATGGGGTTCAGCTTGACATTTTAGTATGAGTATTGTTATGTGGCCACGTGTGGCATTATTGGTATGTAGGGATTGTAAGGAGACTATGTCGCTATCCTTAAGTTTGACTCCCAAAAGAACATTCGGGGACGAATGTTTCTAAGGGGGAAGAATGTTACACCCCGAAATTTCAGGATATGTTTATAAGAACGTACGTAAGAACTCAAAAGTGTTAATATTTTAGACGAGTGAAAATTTATCGGAATAATAGAAATGTCGGAAAACGAAATATTGCGACGAACGGGAGGGCGACACGTGTCACCCCCCCTTACTTGGTCTTGGACGAAATATACATGGGTACAGTGGTCATTTGACCAATGTTAGGATGAACAAGTCTTGCAAAGACCTAAGCTTGACATTGTTGACTAAAGTCCAAGGGCCACTTGGGCTTGATCCTTGTGAAACTCATCTAGGCCACCCATTTGTTCTAATCTTAACCCTCCATAGTGTTATATATATGTACTAGTAGCAAGACAAGTTCTACACTTAGATAAATTTTCAAGAAATTGGAAGAGCTCATTGAGAGGCTCTCGGGTTGGGCATCCTTTAGGAGAGAAAAATTTGTGTTTGTTGTCCAATAAGCTCCATACTTTAAACCAAGGTACCTAAGGGTATTGTAAGTATATCTCAATTGAAAGATCCCGGAAAAGTGGCATTTTCGTATTAGTCGCAAGGCGAAAACCTAAGGAGTTCTTCAACTTTGAAGTTGGAACTTGAAGATGAGTTCTTCATAGGCTTCTAAGGGTTGCTTGGAGTGGATTGGAACGTCGAAAAGAGGAGCTAAAGTTGCTAAGGATCGACTTGTAATCTTGGATCATATTTGGGCTAAATGAGGTAATAATCTTCGTCTTACTTTTGTAATTGAAGATTCCATGTTATGATAAGTTAGAAATGATCATGTGATATGTGTTATGAAGATTGATAAGTGTTATGGAAGTTTAGAAGCTCAAATCCGAAAATGACATGTTGAGTCATTTGAAATTGAATTACAATTTCGTCGTTAATTAGAATCGTCGCATATTACCTACTTGAAGATTGTAGTAGTTATAATCAATTGCGGCTTGATAACATGTTATACTAAACAACTTGAATTGAAAAGGAAATTGGAAAGGTTGATATGTTGATGCACCTTTGGCCGAATTGACATTGTATTTTTGGACTAGTTTGATATAATTGTGGGGCGGATTTTTACACGTCTTGTAGGCGTGTAATCCCCTATTGTTAACTTCATTGTTGAGCCTTAAATGTGGTGTGTTTGGTTATTGAATTCGGCCTTGAAAAAGGTGGCAAAGTATGTAGAAACAAAGGAAGTGTTGTCCGATTTTCCGTAGAATCTAGTGACTTTGCACTTAGAATATTCTACGTTGAAGCTAGAAGTTAATAAACGTATTATGTTCATTATAGGTTGACATACTACGTACGGCATATTGGACTTGGCAAGTGGATTGCGCCGAAGAGGTATGTGGAACTTTCCTATCTCTTGAGCATGAATAGTTGTAAGTATATAGTACGGTGGACGTACGAGGTTTTGACGAATTTAGTTCCTTTGATATCCTTGGCTTATTATAAGAGTGTCCAAGTTGGTTGAGTTAGGGAATTAACTCACTTGTTTAAAATATTAAGGATATCTTACTTTCTAAATGTTAAGAGACTTAAAATATTTTTGAAAGTATATGACACTTGTTTTGTTTGGAAAGTTTACGTCTCTCGGTCACAAAGAAGAATGTAAGTTTCTAAAGTATAATGCTAGTATAACGGCTTTATGGGAAGTTGGTTATAATAGCTTTATGGAAAGTGTCACGACCCGATCCCGGGCCCGTGACTGGTACCTTACCCGGGCACCCAAGTAGATATACATCAGAGTAACCAGCGGAATATAAAAACAAAGACATGAGATAAAGAGTAAAATAAGAAACAGTCTATCCAAGAAAAAGTTGTCTTTCGGCATGTATATATATACCAAGTCTGACAGTTACATCCCAAAATTTACAACAGGACTACAGACCTCTAAGAAAGTAAACAACTATGGTGGGACAGGGCCCCGCCATACCCTAAATGTACATAAAGCTACAATGACAGGGGGATCATACCCAAAAGATAAGCCTCCGGAGAAACGGGGCTTTCCCAAAAACAGAAACGGTGATCCTAGGAGCGGGGACCAACAACAGGAGTACCTCTACCTGCGGCATGAACGCAAATTCTGAGGGGTCGATAGACAACAGTACCAAGCATGTGAAACTGTAAAGTACTGAAATGAAATCATAGCATTTTAAAACCAATTACAAATACGTATGAACAACCAATTTAACCGCACATAGTGCCACAACATAAACAAGAGCAAAATAGATATGACGTAACTGGTCTTTTCTAGGCCGCTAATGATCGAAGCAAGGCCAATCGCCCATAGTATCATTATGCGAGCCTAATCCTGGAACTTCCGCAGTCCGCATAGACCACCTAGGTCCGCATGAGGTATTCTCGTGACGGGGTAGCTAACCTCGTGATCAACTCGACTCCCGCACCGCATAGTCACCGACCGCATGAGGTATTCCTCGTGACGGCGAACACACCCGAGTGATCATCCCGAACTCCCGCAGCCGCATAGGTCACATAGACCGCATGAGGTATTCCTCGACGGTGGCTAGCCTCTCGCCAGAATAAGTCGTGGTAAGTGATATAATATCAGCACAACTACTTATCGTTAAACAACATAAGTACAACAAGGAAACCCCCTTTACACAAACGTCACAAGACACTAACACACGTAGCATCATAACATGTCTACTTATCAAACCAACTTACCACACCTTCAGAAATCATTTACAATGCTTTTATAAACAAGTGAACCGTTTCCTCTTATCTTTCTCAAGTCGTTATACCTAACTTCCCATAAAGCTAGTATAATACTTAAGCTTTTTTTTGAAAAACCAAGTATTACTTTTCTTTCAAAAATGATTCATAACTCTTTTGAAATACTTCAGATTCTTAATATTTAAAACTCAAGTCAAAAGACATCAAAGTAAAACCAAATTTAGTTAACACACGTACGTCTACCGTACTATATATATTTCACAAATATCATGCTCAAGAGGATAAGGAGAATCACATACCTCCTCGGCTAAATCCACCTGCCAAGTCGAATATGTCGCGTGCAGAGTATCAACCTATAATAGTCAAATACGTCTATCAACGTCTAGACTACTTCGTAGAATATTCTAAGCAGAAGGTTCTTTATTCTATGGAAAATTGGGCAGCACCTCCCTCCCCGATACTACACAAGTTCATCAGAATACAAATTCTATATAAATACAGTTCAATTCTCTTCTTTAACATCCTTCTATATAACTTATACTCAATTCTAAACTACTACAATATGTAATCTCCAATTTCAATAGAAGGACAAAGATTATTACCTCGATAAGCCCAAAATTATCCAAGATTATAAGTCGATCCTGAGCAACGTTTAGCTCCTATTCTGTACGCTCCAATCCGCTCCAAGAAACCCTTAGAAGTTTCTAAACAACTTCTCCTAATACTTCAACCAACTATGAAGAATTTCCTACGGTTACGTTTAGTGACTAAAGGAAATAAAGCAGATTTTCTGCCTTAGTATAGAGGTAACTTTGGAATACTACAAGGGATTTAGGCTAAGGTATTTTGAAATAGCAACAATACTTGAAGAAATTTTTCTACAAAGGGGGGGGGGGGGTTCGGATGAGAACTACCACAAAGGGGGGAGGATTTTTGAGACTTGGAAATTGTTTAAGTGGATGAAGAAGTCTTGCAACTTAAAGGGGTATTTATAGGACATTCAAGGGTCAAGATTCAAGCATGTGTATGGTGAAGATTTGGTTGCTTGTGTGAGTGGAGTCTTCCAACCAAGTGTCCACCACAACTTTGAGACATATGTCCACCACAACTTTGGGACATATGTCCACCACAAAAATGAGAAAACCGTCCACTCTTCCCACTTGCCCCACAAAAAATATCTTGCAAGACTTTGACTACTTGACTTGGCCACTTGCCCACTAATTTCGTCCAACATGTGCCACCTAGGGGTGACACATGTCGCCCTCCTATTGGTCCAAAATATTTCATCACTCGAAAAAATCCGTAATTGGTTAAAATATTAAAAACGTAAAATTTCCTTCACAAGGTTCGGAATCTTTTCCGTTGGAAGTTCACAATTTCATTCTTAACCTAATTAGGGCTTATACATTTGTACGTACGCTCCCACATACATACTCTGGAACTACGGGTAGTGTATTCTACTTGAAGGGTGGAAAATGCTAGCAGGGTTATAGTAATTTGGAGCGTTTTGCTAATTGTCGATAATCGTCGCAAGGTATGTGAACCTCTTCCTATCTTTTCTAGCATGATTGTTGTGAACTATGTAGTACGGTAGACGTACGTGTGCTAAAAGAATTTGGTTGGTTTAAAACATAAAATATTATAATAGCTTTATGGGAAGTTAGTTATAACGACTTTATGTAGGAAAAAGAATGGTTTATTGATTTTAGAAGTTAAGATACTTGATCTTAAAAGATAAGAGACTTGACTTAATTGGCTTGATATGAATTTTGTTAAAAAGTTGTGAAACCTCATTCGTGAGTAATGAGTACTTGGTTTTTAAAGAATAATGTTTTACTGATTTCGGAAATGAGAATAAGTATCGAACAAACCACTCGCAGTTAATAAAGGAAAATGTATTGACAAATAATTAATTATATTAAAACCAGTAGAAACCTCCATCTGCATAGAAGCTAAGATAAGACAAAATTGTATTACATTTCCTAGATCATGGTTGCTTTAATAAGATTGTTATAAGCAGGAATAACCTACTCACACATAAGGCATATGTGTTACACCCCGTAGTTCCAGGGTATGTATGTGAGGACGTACGTACGAGAATACGACGGTAATTTTGGAAAGGAAGAAAGATGTGATTTTCGACGGAAAAGTTTCCGGATTTTGTGAAGGAAAAAGGTTCGATAATGAGAATTGGATTCCCAGATTTGGTATTTGGACTTCTTGGATTATTATATAATTATGGAATTTTATTTCCGACTTGGTCACGCTGGGCCCACGAGGAAAATTTACGGTTTTGTGGGGCCCCTTTGTTTTGGAGATTTTGGATTTTACTGATATTTTTGGGAGATGAAATATTTTGGACGAGTAGGGGGGCGACACGTGTCACCCCCATGTGGCCATGTTGGCCGAATTGCTAGTGGACATGTGGCTTGGGCGATTTAGCGACAAGTGGCTACCACTTGTCCAATTTATGTGGACATGTGGTTGGTAGAATCCACACCCACATGCCCCAATCTACACCACACACTTGCATAGATCTTGGCCCTTGATTTCTCTATAAATACCCCTTGTTTGCAAGACTTTATTCATCCACATTGAGAGTTTCCAAGGCAAAAATTATTCTCCCTCCCTTAAGTGTTCTCGCCCAACCCCTTTGTGTAGAAAAAAATTCTTCAAGTGTTGGTATAGTCCCAAATACCTTAGCCTAGTATTCCTAGTAGTATTCCAAAGTTATTTCAATACTAGGAGCCCGGAAATTCTATTTTATTCCTTTAGTCAAAAAATGAAGCCCTAGGAAAATCTTCATAGTTGGTTGAAGTGTTAAGAGAAGTTGTTTAGAAACTTCTAAGGGTTGCTTGGAGCGAGTTGGAGCGTAAGGAATTTGTCACGACCCGAACCCGGGCCCGTGACTGGTGCCTTACCCCGGGCACCCTAGTGATACAACATCAGAGTAATCAGCGGAACATAAAACAAGACATGAAAATATTATGAAGTAAGAAACGAATTGAGAAAACTTGCCTTTCGATATATATAAATCAATTTAAATCAACAGCTACATCCCACTTACAACTCGCCACAACAAAGATTTCATGCACTTAAGAGTGACATGACAACAATGGCGGACAGGCCCCGCCATACCCCGAATGTAAGCACCTACTACGACGCAGGACTATACCATCGATAAGCCTCCGAGAAACGGAGCTTCCCAAACGCTGAATCGCGACCGAGAGCTAGGATCAACGATCGTGTACCTCAACTCGCAGATGAGCGCAGCTCAAGGAGGTCGATAACAGTACCAAGTATGTGAAATCAAAATATCAGAATGAAATCATAGCAGTCTATATAAAGCAGGAGACATGTATGATAACCAAACTACAGTTCACAATGAATAAGCAGTCATGTCAAGTCAGGGACTCACGCCCTTAAAGTTATCACTCAAATATAACAATGGGTCTCACGCCCACAACATCAATCATGCCCGTGGAATACCTTCCTCACTGCCGGCAGTCTATGATATAAAAGCACCAAGGAATACACATGAACACCAGGTCCCACCTGTGTCATCATAATACCGTACGGGGTAAGTACGAAGGCATAGTCGACTACTAAAACCCACAGTACAAGCAAGGTCATAAACTATATCATGAGACCTGTCTAGACCGTCACATGATCAAAGCCGCCACTCGCTGCGAGATCTAATGCGCTGCGTCAGCCCCGAACTTCCCACGCCCGCATAAGCCACTCCAATGGCCCGCATGAGGTATTCCCCGCATCGAGGGTAGCTACTCCCCGGCAGCGTCCTGGACTCGCCGTCTGCATGGCCACATAGACCGCATGAGGTATAACCCCGCACACTAACCTGGAACTCTCGTAGCTCCGTATAGGCCCCCTGGACCCACATGAGGTATTCTCGAATCATAGGTCACACAGACCCGCCTGAGTCTACCCCGCATCGGAGGGCAGCTTAACCCCCGGGATCAAGGTGAGTGATTTAATACCACATAACAGTTTATCGTTTAAACAACCTAAGCACAATCAAGGGAAACCCCTTTACACAAACATCACAAGATACTAACACACTTAGCATCCTAACATGTTTATTTATTAAATCAACAAGAAAGTATTACAAGGCTATCACAAACCAACACAATCAAGTTATTCACACAAGGTACTTTCTACTATATGATTAACAAGATTGGGTTTTTATCCCCAAAGTACTTCATACATTAACTTTTTTTTTTAAAAGATACGTTACTTTCACAAGAGTCACACAATACCCGTAGTTTATAAAAATAGAGTGATTATCTTTTGAAGTAAATCAAAACACTTCTCTTTGTAAAATCAAGTAACAACATTCTTTTCCAATCGTTCAAGTTTGCCTAATTTCGATTACTCATGTTTCTCATTTTCGAAAGGTTTCGTAGTTTATAGTTTTAATCTTTTAAAACAATTTGAGAAACATATACCTTATGTGTGAGTAGGTTATTCTTGTTCATAACAATCTTATTACAGCAGCCATGATCTAGGAAATGTAATATCATTTTGTCTCATCTTAGCTTCTATGCAGATGGAAGTTTCTACTGGTTTTAATAATACTTTATTAGTCAAAACATTTCCCTTTATTAGCGCTGCTGTGGTCTGTTCGATACTTATTCTGATTTCCGAAATTAGTAAAACATTTATTCCTTTAAAACCAAGTATTCATTACTCACGAATGAGGTTTCACACTTTTTAACAAAATTCAATTAAGTCAAGTCTCTTATCTTTTAAGATCAAGTCTCTTAACTTTTACAATAAATAAACCATTCTGTTACCTATATAGAGTCGTTATAACTAACTTCCCATAAAGCTATTATAACACCCTATGTTTTGAACCAACCAAACTCATTTAGCACATGTACGCTCACCGCATCACATAGTTTACAAAACATCATGCTAGAAAGGATAGGAAGAGGTTCACATACCTCGCGACGATTATCGACAATTAGCAATACGCTCCACAGTATTGTACCCCTGCTAGCCTTTTCCACTCATCAAGTAGAATGCGCTACTCGTAGTACTTCCACCTATATAGGCCACAAGCGTCTATTAACTTCTAAACACTCGGTTCCATATTCTACGTAAAATTCGCAAAGACTCTCCCCGCAACAAGCAAATCTCCTCCTCAATCGAGGCCGGCTACCAAGCCAACCAGGGGGGGTTTATACGTCTAACCTGACGTATACAATTCTACTACGCAGTAATACCACACAAGTCTCATCAGTAATACGCCCCATGTAATTACAGCTCGCTCTTCTTTATTCAGGCTTAAGTCAAAAGACATTGCCGCAAAGCTATGTTCAGATCTATATATAGTATACTTCAACTATATAATCATACAACATGTAATTTCCAATTACAACAAGGGGACAAGAATATTTACCTCGATAAGCCCAAAATTATCCAAGTATAAAGTCGATCCTGAGCAACGTTTAGCTCCTACTCCGGGTGATCCAACCCGCTCCAAACAACCCCTAGAAGTTCTACGCAACTTCTTCTTAATACTCCAACCAACTATGGAGATTTTCCTTAGGGTTTCAGTTTGAGACAAAAAGGACATAAGGTAGTATTTTCGGGCTCTACGTATAGAGGTATCTTTGGAATACTACAAGGTATACGGCTAAGGAAATTTGGGTATAGTAACAATACTTTGGAGAGTATTTATACCAAGAGGGGGGGTATTTATACGAGACAACACCACACGGGGGGGTGTATACCTCTACCAACCCCACTAGGAGGGGTACTCTGGCCATGGGAGGGGTTCTTGGCCAAGGGGCCTCACCATGGGGAGGGACGAGAACACTACCACAGAGGGGGGGAGGATTTTAGACTTAGGAAATTATTTTGGATGAAGAAGTCTTCAAAGGGGGAGGGTATTTATAGGCCAAGCAAAGGCCAACCAATGTCCAAGATCTAGCCAAGTGTTATGCAAGTGTAGGGCCAAGATGTGCCCAAGTGCCCCCTAGTCCCTACTCCTTAAAACCCTCACAAATATCTTGCCAAACCTTATCTTGAAATCGCCCACTGACCGCCACAACTTCCGCCAATGAGAGGGTGCCAAGTGGCGCCCTCTCGTTGGTCCAACATGCTTCATCTCTCGGAAAAATCCGCAAAAATTAAAAATGACATAGCCGGAATTTTCCCTTCGCAAGTTATGTAAAACGTTTCGTCGAAAAACGACTCTAACCGGGTGTTGTGCACAAAATAATTCGCCAAGCCTACTTTAAGCTTCAAACTTTTCTACGCACGCCCCACGCATACATACTGGAAATACGGTATAACAGACTGAGCTAAGCGTTGCTCAGGATCGACTTATTTCTGTTGGATTATTTTGGGCTTATCGAGGTTATGATCTTTGTCCCGCTCTTGTAATTTGATATTACATTTTGTAGTAGTTTATAATTGAGTTTAAGTTATATTGGAATGATAATTATAAAGAATCGAATCAGATTTACATTGGACCGTATTTACAGAGACTTGTAGTATTATTGTGGGCGAGGTTGTACACGTCCGTTAGACGTGTAACCTCTTGAGTTGTTGGCTTGTAGCGCCTTGATAAATGAGGAGATGTATGTGGTTACGGGGAGGTGCCGAATTTTCCGTAGAATAAGAAACCTTGTACTTTGAAATGTTCTACAAGAGATCTAGAAGTTGATAGACGTTTTGTGGCCTTTATAGGTTGAAGTACTACGAGTAGCGTATTCTACTTGAAGGGTGGAAAAGGCTAGCAGGGTTATAGTACTTTGGAGCGTTTTGCTAATTGTCGATAATCGTCGCGGTATGTGAACCTCTTCCTATCTTTTCTAGCATGATGTTGTGAACTATGTAGTACGGTAGACGACGTGCTAAACGAATTTTGTTGATTTTAAAAGATAAGAGACTGGACTTATATTTTGACTTGGTATGAAATGTGAAGAACTTGAATTGTGTTAAAGTAGTGAAACCTCATTCGTGAGTAATGAGTACTTGGTCTAGAAAAAGGAATAAGTTATATTAATTTCTAAACGGAATAACTATCAAACAAGCCATTGCAGCGTTAATAAAGGAAAATGTAATGACAATTAATTATATTAAAACCGGAGAAACCTCCATCCGCATGAAGCTAAGATAAGACAAAATTGTATTACATTTCCTAGATCATGGCTGCTCTAATAAGAATTATTATAATAAAGTTTTGATTTTCTTAAAATTCCAAAGTAAGGAACTTGATTTCTAAAAGAAAAGAGACTTAAGAATTTGAAGTGTTTTGGTTTAAAAGAAAGGCAGGGTTTTGTCTTAAATTTGTTTAAAACATAAAGTGTTATAATAGCTTTATGGGAAGTTAGTTATAACGACTTTATGAAAACAAAAGAATGGTTTTATTATTGGATTTAAAATGGTAACTTGATTTTGGGAAAAGAGAAGTAACTTGAGTTTAAAAAGTATACTTGACGTTGTTTTAAAAAGTGTAAAGTACTTGATTTAAACATAAACATGTTTGGTACTACGGATAATAGTATCGAGTTGTGTTTTCGTAAAAAGAGATCTTTTTGAAAGGATTAACGTATGTAGTACTTTGGGGGTTAAAACCCGGATTTGTTGTCATAAAATGGAAGTCTAAGAGCATGTTAATTTACCTATGCTAGTTGTGATAGCCTTGGTTGTATTACTATGTTACCGCGTCTCTCGGTTGGAGGTCACGACTTGTTGTGAATTTGTTGGACGCGTCAGCCGACGGAGGATTCCACGGTATGCTTCCATTTTGTTTGATCTTGGCCATGCTTATACCGATGAGAGACGCCGGCATGCGACCAGACGCGTTAGATGCCCGTGACGCTTTCATCGATGTACCGGCGATGACGAGGATTCCACGGTATGCTTCCATTGTTATTATCACACGGACATGTCTACACCGATGAGGGATTCCGGGGGCATGCGGAAAAGCAACGGGTTAAACTCCCGGTATATTATTATTGTCACATGGGCATGTCTACACCGATGAGGGATTCCGGGGGCATGTGACCATTACTATTATTCCATGGGCTAGCTCCCCATGAAGACATGTCTACACCGATGAGGGATTCCGGGGGCATGGTATATGCGATCATTATTCCATGGGCTAGCTCTACGAAGACTGCACTGCGATGAGGACGCCGAGGGCACGTTATGGCCATGTTACACCGATGAGGGATTCCGGGACATGCGGCCGCGTATTATATATGTATATATGTGTTATATATGTGTACGCCGACAGTGAGGTAGGATGCCACTGGCGGGTCACATGGTTATATGTTACACCTACGGCTGCCGGCAGTGATGGAGGATTCCACGGGCAGGAGGTATATATATATGTATTGTATATGTGTACGCCAACAGTGAGGTAGGATGCCACGGGCGCGTCACATGAGTATGATTTATGTCATAGATCGGGCGATGAGGAAGGAATTCCACCGCATGAGTGATGACTGAGGCGAGTCCCCGACTAGACTGATCGCTTATATGTTGTGTAATCGTAGTTTGGTTATCATACATGTCTCCCGCTTTATATAGACTATTATGATTTCATTTACATTATTTTCGCCACATACTTGGTACCGTTATCGACCTCCTTCGGGGTGCTGCGTTCATGCCGCAGGTAGAGGTACACCGGTTGTTGATCCTCGCTCTTAGGACCACAGTTCAGCGTTTTGGGAAGCTTCGTTTCTCCGGAGGCTTATCTTTGGTATAGTCCCCTGTCATAGTAGGTACTTGTACATTCAGGGGTATGGCGGGGCCCTGTCCCGTCATAGTCATGGTTACACTCTTAGAGGTCTCAGAGTAATGCACAAGTGTGGTTTGTAAGGGATGATGAATCGCTTGCTATATATATACATGAAGGTGACCATTTTGGTTAGCCTATTTTCTTATGTTATATCTTGTTTTATGTTTAAGTTTTTATTTCCGCTGATTATCTCTGATGTTGTATCACTAGGGTGCCCGGGGTAAGGCACCAGTCATGGGCCCGAAGTCGGGTCGTGACAAAAAGGTACTGTGACTTGTCTTGAAAAGTCATTATGACTTGATACTACAGTTATTAGTATCTTGGAAGTTTTATATGAAAAAGAGTCATTTTAAAAGAATAGAAGTACGTAGTACTTTGGGTTAAATCCCCGGATTTTATAATGACATGTTAGTGCCTTAAGTAAACTAAAACGAGAGTGTATATGAATAATATTAATAAGAAGTTAGGGGGATTTCTTAACTTGCTTATGTAATGTATGATAAGTTCTAGTGCTTATGTTATGTATGATAAGCCGGTAGTGCTTATGTTATGTATGATAGCCATGTGCTAGTGATATATTGTGCATTACGGTCATTCCCTGTTTGTGGCATTTGTATATTCCGTGGATTTGCTACCCATGATGCGAGAATACCTCATGCGGTCCAAAGGGCTTATGCGGGTGAAATAGTCCATGCGGGCGGACCGGTCTTATGCGAGAATACCTCACGCGGTCTACATGACCTATGCGACGGATACGCCTATGCGAGGAATACCTATGCGGTCCATACGACCGCGGGTGAAATAGTCCCGTGAGTAGGATTGCCTAATGATATCGCGCGGTGGCCCCGATTTGATCATGAGCCTCTATTTTTACGCAAAGAACGTATACTCTTGTTTACTCTCATTGTTAGTAAGGCACAGTGTACTGTTATATGAGTTATCATACATGTCTCCAGTTTTATTTTAGACTTGTGATTTCACTACAGTACTTTCAGTTTCACATATTTGGTACATGTTGTACTGAACTCCTTCGGGGGGCTGCGTTCATGTCGCAGGTAGAGTACAGATTGTTGATCCTCACTCTAAGGATCACTGTTCAGATGTTGAGAAACTCCTTTATTTCGGAGGTTTATCCCTGGTATTGTCGGTTGTTGTACATTCAGGTACGCGGGCCCCGTCCGCCAAAGTTGTTATTCTTAGAGGTCTGTAGTCACATTTGTGGATTGGGTTTGTAAGAACATAGATGTACTGTTTTAATTTTGTAAGAACATAGATGTACTGTTTTAATTTTTGTATTATGTATATGTTACGAAAGGCGGCCTTATCGGCTAGCCGGTTGATGTCTACTGTCTAAGTATGATTTTTATTTTAGGAGTTGTGTATGTTCCACTGCTATTCTCTGATGTATACCTGAAAGGGGTGCCCAGGTAGGGCACCAGTCGCGGGCCCGGGGTCGGGTCGTGACAATTTCTAAGTATAAGGACTCTTATTCTACGGAAAATCGGGCAGCACTTCCTTTGTTTCTACGTACTTTTCCACCTTTTTTAATGCCCGAAAATCAATAACCAAACGCCTTTTTTAAGGCCCAACAATTCAGCAATACAAAGGGGATTACACGCCTAATATGACGTGTAAAATTCTGCCCCACAATCAATATAAAACTGTCCAATATTTCCAAGCCATATTCGGCTACCATTATCATAACAATTATCAATTTGCTTTTAATTCCTTTTTCAATCCAATTTGTTATTCCAACATGTTATATACATAATAACAATTACAACAACTATAAATCCTTTCTTCCTTAACATGCGACGATTGTAACTATCGACCAAATTGATTACAACATTAATGGCTAACTTGTCCATTTTCGGTTTTAACATGTCGACATGATCCAAATCTTTTCAAACTTCATTCTATATACCACATGATCATTTCTTAACTACTATAACATGTAATCTTCAATTACATTAAGAAGATGAAGATTTTACCTCAATAAGCCCTAATAATGTCCAAGCGTAAAAGTCTATCCTTAGCAACGTTTAGCTCCTCTTCTTATGTTCCAATCCGCTCCAAGCACTCCTTAGAAGCTCATGAAGAACTCCTCTTCAAGTTCCATCTTCAAAGTTGAATAACACCTTAGGTTTTCGCCTTGCGACTAACGTGAAAACGTCGTTTTTCCGGGATCTTTCTATTCAGATATCCTTACAATACCCCTAGGAACCTTGGGTTAAAGTCTTGTGAATAATGAACCACAAATGAAATTTTTTGTCTTCCATTTAGGCACAAAGCCGAGAGCCTCACTCTTCCATTCTCAAGTTTCTCTAATTTTTCTAAGTCTGAAAGAAGTCTTGCACTAGTATAGGATATATACTACAATGAAGGGTCTAGATTAAAACAATTGTGTTGATGAGATGTGGTCAACAATGTCAAGCCAAGTGGCCTTCTTGTCTTGCCCATTTTTCCGCCCCACATGGGCCCATGGAGGGTGACACGTGTCGCCCTCCGGTTGGTCTAAAATATTTCATCCCCAGAAAATACGATAAATTCTATAAGTCTCAAATATCAAATTCGGGAACTCAATTCTCACTAACGAACAATTTTCCTTCCCGAGGCTCGAAATCATTTTCCGTAGGAAAAAGCAATCCTTTTTTCGTTTCAAACTTAAAGTCGTATCTTCTCACGTACATTCTCTTAAACACATGTCCTGGAACTACGGGGTGTAACACATAACCTCCATACTGATTCTGGCCTCCAATCTTTGGAGTTACTAAATCGAACAATATAAGGTCATTTTCGGCTCTCACGACCTGGTTCCAGTGGAACGCGTCCACGAACCCGTAAAACAATTAACTAGACTTGGGCCTTGCACCCTCGTGACCCTGTCACGTAGTGGGACTACTACCAACTGATCCCACTCCATTTCTGGCTATGAGGCGACCCGTAATAGGTCCTCAACCCGACCCACCGTCGTACTTAACTCTTACCCTTAGTCTGAATTAAATTTTCTTGCCCGAGAAGGCCTTATATACCTAAGGTCTCGGCGGTTATCAATATGATTAGGCTCGCAATTTCCATGCTCCCAGCCTACCTTATCAGTCCCCCCGTAAACGGGTACAATAACTTCTCATATACTCTCAATCGTGTTGTCTTAATCATAACAACCATAATTACTCCATGCGGATCTCATTCGTAGAATTCTCTTAAGCATACCACGTAGCTTACTCTATTAACATAGTCTTCCATTAAGTCCCTTAACCTGACTTCTTAAGGGTTCATTACCTTTATCAGACAGCTCACCATCTCCTAATTATTTCAAATTAGCACGTAAAACCTTGATGAGAATTCATTAAGTTGTTTCATACCTTCCCGGTATCTAGTTAGTCCTTACCAACTCTTGATAATCTAAAATCATTCTAGGCAACACACGTCTGACCCTCATACACAAATCTGTATAGATGTATGTCATAATACCAACAATACAACAATTACTACCAACATGGATACGCAATCCACATAATCATTCATGGGTCACTGTTGCCTTTCTCGTAGCTGCAATCAACATAACTCGTTAGGGAGAGACGACACTAACTACACAGCTCTATCGCACGATCTCAGAGTGAGAAGAATGGAAACCAATCCTAAATATCCTGCAGCCTCCTGGTTATAGATGTGGTGCACATCACACCGATAACAAAGACTCTACTAGACACGGTCTGTAGACACTTTCCGAGGACTAACTGCTCTGATACCACTTTTGTCACGACCACCTCAAGCTCGCGATCGTGCCCTACACCGCACCCTTTAGTATACATCAGAGAATAGTAGCGGAACATACATACAACTCAAAAATAAATAAATAACAGGCTAGCCGATAAGGCCACCTTTCAAAAGTATACACATAACCCAAAAGCAGTTACCTTTTTTTTCTTTACAACCCAATCCACAAGATATGACTACAGACCTCTAAGAATTTTTACATAACAACTGTGACGGGAAAGGGCCCCGCCATACCCCTGAATATATATAAATCTACAACCTCAGGGAACTGTACCAAACGATAAAACCTCCGGAGAAAGGGAGTTTTTCAAGAACTGAACAGTGATCCTAAGAATGAGGATCAGCAAGCTATGTACCTCAACCTGCGGCATGAACGCAGCCCCCCGAAGGAGGTCAGTACAAAATATGTACCAAGTATGTAAAACTGAAAGTACTGTAATTTAAATCATAAAGTCTAGATATAAAAAGCTGGAGACAAGTATGATAATCAAATTAACAGTACAACCGTGCCTTGCCGAAATGAAAGTAATGAAAGTCAGTTTTACCTTTTAAAAGACTATTTCAACACATGAACAATAGTCACAATATGGCTAGGGACACAAGCCATCAAAAACCATCACACAGTACAGTAAGGGTCTCAAGCCCGCAAACATCACAGCGTGCCCGTGGAATCCTCCATCACTGCCGACAGCCGTAAGTGTAAAATATATCCATGTAACGCGCCTGTGGCATCCCACATCACTGTCGGCGTGCACATATGCAATATATATATATATATATATATATATATATATATATATATATATCTCATGCCCGTGGAATCCCTCATCTCGGGTACATGACTTCATGGAGAGATAATCCATGGGGTAATAATCGTATATAACATGCCCGTGGAATCCCTCATCTCAGGTACATGTCTTCATGGAGAGCTAGTCCATGGAGTAATAGTATATAACATGGTCGCATGCCTCGGAATTCTTCATCGTATAAGCATGTCCACGGAGTAATAATAGCATCCGGGAATTTAACCCGCATCCTGGTCGCATGCCCCGGAATCCCTCGTCGTATAAGCATTCCAAGGATCAATCACAATGGAAGCATACCCGTGGAATCCTCCGTCACTGTCGGTACGTCCAAGTAAATTCACAACAAGACAGCCGGCCCTCCAACCGAGAGTCACGGCAGCGTAAAAATATAATACTTGCACTCAAAGGCTATCACAAGAAAGCATAGACAAGTTAATAAAATCTTTAGACTTTCATTATCATACAAAAATGAATTTCATTTTATTAACTCAAGGCATTTTCATATCACATAAAAATCCGGGAATTTAACCCAAAGTACTACGTACTTCCATTCTTTTCAAAAGACTTCTTTTTATATAAAACCCCAAGATACTAACACCCGTAGTATCAAGGCTTGTCTACATTTCAACCAAGTCACTACACTTTTAGAAATACATTTTTAGGCTTCTAAATCAAGTGACCCTTACTTTAAAACTTTAAGCAATTGATGCCTTTAAATCAAATTGCCCTTCTTTATTTCAAGCCATTTATCTTTGTTTACATTACTTGAGAAAACCATTCCTTTAACCTTCCATAAAGTGGTTATAACCAACTTCCCATAAATCCATTATACTAACTTTATGCTTTAAAAACTAAGACATCTTTAACCTTTCATAAAGCCGTTATAACTAACTTCCCATAAAGCTGTTATAACTCTTTATGTCTTAGACAAATTCATTCTTTTTATAACCAAGAGACTTATACTTTCAAATCAAGTTACATAACTTTCAAAATACTTCAAGTTTCTTAACTTAGAATATCAAGTTTCTTAACTTAGAAATCAAGTCTCTTATCTTTAGAATATCAAGTTCTTAACTTAGAATATCAAGTTTCTTAACTTAGAAATCAAGTCTCTTATCTTTAGATTATCAAGTTTCTTAACTTAGAATATCAAGGAATCAATACTTTCCAAATCAAGTATTCTATACTTTTCAAGTCAAGAAATCCTTCCACGTAACATCAAGTCACATATCTTTTTCGAAAACAAGGCAAGGATACCAAATTCATTTTTAACCATATACGTCCACCGTACTATACATTTATAAACTTCATGCTCAAGAAGATAGGGAAAGTTCCACATACCTCTCCGGCTCAATTCACTTGCCAAGTTGAATACGCCGCGCGTAGGATGTCAACCTATAATGACCACAATACGCCTATCAACTTCTAGCTTTCAACGTAGAATATTTCTAAGTATAATGACTCTTATTCTACAGAAAATCGGGCAGCACTTCCTCTGTTTCTAAGTACTTTTCCACCTTTTTCAAGGCCTGAAAATCAATAACCAAATGTCACATTTAAGGCTCAATAATTCAGAAATTCCAAGGGGATTACATGCCTAGCCGAACGTGTAAAATTATGCCCCACAATCAATATACAACTGTCCAATAATCCAAAGCCATATTCGGCTACAATGTATCATAACAATAACAATTCTCTTTCAATTTCCTTTTAAATGCAAGTTGTTATTCCAACATGTTATATACATAATAACAATTACAACAACTATAAATCATTTCTTCCTTAACATGCGACGATTGTAACTATCGACCAAATTGATTACAACATTAATGGCTAACATGCCCATTTTCGGTTTATAACATGTCGACATGATCCAAATCTTTTCAAACTTCAATCTATATATATCACATGCTCATATCAACTACTATAACATGTAATCTTTAATCACATTAAGAAGATGAAGATTTTACCTCAATAAGCCCTAATAATGTCCAAGCGTAAAAGTCGATCCTTAACAACTTTTAGCTCCTCTTCTTATGTTCCAATCCGCCCCAAGCACTCCTTAGAAGCTCATAACCAACTTCTCTTCAATTTCCAACTTCAAAGTTGAAGAACACCTTAGGTTTTCATCTTGCAACAAACGTGAAAACGTGGTTTTTCCGGGATTTTTCTATTGAGATAACCTTACAATACCTCTAGGAACCTTGGGTTAAAGTATTGGAAATTCTGATCAAGAAATGAAAATCTTTTGTGTGCAAAAGGGCATGATGCCGAGAGCTCTCTCTTGAGCAAGACAAAGTCTTGAAAAAATTTCTAAGTGTAGAATGTCTTGCACTAGTATAGGATAAATACTACAATCAAGGGCCTAGATTAAAACACTTGTGTAGATGAGATGTGGTCAACAATATCAAGTCAAGTGACTCTTGACTTGTCCTCAAGTTTCCGCCCCACATGGGCACATGGAGGGTGACACGTGTCGCCCTCCGGTTGGTCTAAAATATTCCATCTCCCAAAATTCCGATAAATTCTATAAGTCTCAAATATCAAATTTGAGAACCCAATTCTCATTAACGAACAATTTTCCCTCCCGAGGCTCGAAATCATTTTCCGTAGAAAAAAGCAATCCTTCTTTCGTTTCAATCTTAAAGTCGTACCTTCTCACGTACATTCTCTTAAACACATGTCCTGGAACTACGGGATGTAACAAGCTCTGGCTGTGGATTTGCCCTTCTGGGCTAATGTTGCCTTCCGTGGAGGCATAACTGTAACACAAGAATACGTCAGAGAGGAATCATCCTAATAACGCAACTCTACTGCACGATCTCAGAGTGAGAAAAATGGAAACCAATCCTAAATGTACTGTAGCCTCCTGTTTATAGGTGTGGTGCACAACACACCGATAACCAAGACTCTACTAGACACGGTCTGTAGACATTCCGATGAATAACTGCTCTGATACCACTCTGTCATGACCCGAACCCTGGGCCCGCGACTGGTGCCCTACCTAGGCACCCTTTTCTCAAACAACCCATAGACAATAATTAAATTAACAACTCATATAAATAAAATCGGCTAGCCGACGAGGCTCCCACTGTACATAAAAGGGTCCCTAAGGGACTCCAGTTTATACAACACACACACCCGTCCCACATATGTATACAGACCTCTAGGAATAAAATAAAAAGTACAACATAACGGGACAAGTCCTCGCCATACCCCTGAATAAACATAAGTCTCAAAAAAGCTGGGCACGGATCATAAGCTCGAGGATCTCCAAACTAAATACCTATACATGCGGGCATGACGCAGCCCCCCGAAGGAGGTAAGTACAAAATGTACCAAGTATGTAAACAAGAAGTGCAGTAAATCAGATCATAACTGTACAAAAGAATGACAGGGGCAAGTATGAAAATCAAATACCAGATCCTACCATGTCATATAAAATAAAAGCCAACTGTACTTTTTTTCAAAAAAAAAAGTTATTTTAAAACCAGGTATGTCTACTAATGAAATTTCTATACTCTATACACATCTCATGGTAATCTATCCCGCATCATGAATACAAGTTCACGGACAATACACATCTCATGGGAATCTATCCCGCATCGTGATTACAAGTTCACGGACAATACACATCTCATGGGAATCTATCCCGCATCGTGAATACAAATTCACGGACAATACACATCTCATGGGAATCTATCTGGCATTCTGAATTCAAGTTCACGGACAGTAACATCTCATGGGAATATATCCCGCATTGTGAATACAAGTTCTCTGACAATACATATCTCATGGGAATCTATCCCGCATTGTGAATACAAGTTCACGGATAATACAAATCTCATGGGAATCTATCCCGCATCGTGAATACAAGTTCACAGACAGTAACATCTCATGGGAATCTATCCCGCATCGTGAATACAAGTTCACGGACAATACATATCTCATGGGAATATATCCCGTATTGTGAGTACAAGTTCACGGACAATACATATCTCATGGGAATCTATCCCGCATCGTGAATACAAGTTCACGGACAGTAACATCTCATGGGAATCTATACCGCATCGTGAATACAAGTTTTTACGGACAGTGATATCCATAAATAGCTATCATGAACAACCATGTGCAAATTAAAACATCTTTTGGACTTTCAATAAAATCTTTAAAACAAACTTCCATTTTAGTTATGCCAAGGTACCAGCATATCATGTACCAAACATATATAAAATCTTTCATTTATCTATGCCAAGGTACCAAAACATCATGTACATCTCGTGTACCATACGCACACCATGAACTTTTATTTTAGACATACCCTAGACATTATCACATCTTGCATTATTAGGGGAATTCACCCAAATTACTATGAAATATTAGGGGTGTGAACCCAAAAGTACTATGTGCGTTCGTCGTACATCCTTTTATTTATAAATCCCAAGGAACTAACACTCATAGTATCAAGACATTTCCACTCAAGTCACATGTACTTCATATAATCTAATCTCATATACTTTCAAAACTAAGTATCATATACTTTCAAATAAATCAAGTCTCATAACTGTTACGACCCCAGGCCTGCGACTGGTGCCCTACCTGGGCACCCTTACATGTATACATCAGAGAACCAGCGGAATATAAATAAAGCTCATAGATATGCAGTAATGTGAAATAAGAACCAGGCTAGCCGATAAGGCGACCTTTCTGCATATATACATAACAAAGGGATACATCTTTTACAGGTACAACCCACAAAACATGACTACAGACCTATAAGAGTTTGGACCTTATCTATGATGGGACAGGGCCCCTCCATACCTCTGAATATACATAAATCTACAACAACAGGGATCCGTACCAAAAGATAAGCCTCCGGAGTAATAGAGCTTCCCAAAAGCTGAAAAGTGATCTTAAGAGTGAGGATCAGCAACCTTTTTACCTCTACCTGCGGCATGAACGCAGTATTACACCCCGGAATTACAGGACAAGTATACGAGAATAGATGCGAGAACAAAAGACTTGAAAATTGGTACGAAAGGAAGAATTGTTTTTCCGAAGGAAAAATCTTCCGAACGTCAGAAAGGAAAAATGTTCGTTGATGAGAATTAGATTCTCAAAATGCATTATTTGAAGAGTATGGAACTTATTAACATTATGGAAATTTATTTTTACGAATTTGGTCACGTGGGGCCCACCCGAGAAATTTTACGTTTTGTGGGGCCCACGAGGGTTACAAAATTTTATGGACGAATGGGAGGGTGACACGTGGAACCCCCCCCCCCCACATGGTCTTGGAAGAAAATGGGAAAGGGTAGAATGGTCATTGACCTATGTGGAAGATCAAGTCTTCAAAGCTTGAGAAAATGGACAAAGTCAATTTGTCCACTTGGCTAACTAATTAATGCTCTTCATCCTAGCCTCACATTTGTTATAATATAAACCCTTCATTGTGTTATATAAACACTACACTAGTGCAAGACTTGTCTTCAACACTTAGAAAAATTAGAGAACATTTGTTCTTCATAGGTTGCTCTCGGGTTAGCCACTTTTCCCACAAGAAAATTTTGCAATTTTGGTTCTTTATTCACAATACTTTAACCCAAGGTCCCTAAGGGTATTGTAAGGATATCTCAATAGAAGGATCTCATAAAAACGGTGTTTTTACGTTATTCGCAAGGCGAAAACCTATGTCGTTTTCATAGGTTTTGATTGGAAATGGAAGGGAAGTTGGTTGTGAACTTCTAAAGGCTTCAAATAGCGGATTGGAGCGTAAAGAAAAGGAGCTAAGAATTTCTAAGGAGCGACTTTGAATCTTGGAATTTATAAGGGATTATAAAGGTAAAAATCTTGTCGTTTTAGTAACTAAGATTACTTATTGTTGTAGCTATGTATATTAGCAAGCATGAGGTATATATTATGAAGTTTGATAAGTGTTATGGATATTGGAAACCCTAATCTGAAAGTTGCATGATTCACCCTAAGATTGTAATTCAATTTGGTTATTAGTTTTAGTCGTCGCATGTTATATAAAGAAAGGATTATAGTTGTTTGAATTGTTTGCGACTATATAACATGTTAGGAAGAAATTATGGATTGAAAGGAATTGGAAAGAAATAGATGTTGTTGTTGTCCTTGATATTGCCTAAAGTTATTGGATTGTTTTGTATTATTGTGGGGCAGAATTGTACATGTCCTATTAAGGCGTGTAATCCCCTTTGAATTGTTGGATTGTTGAGCCTTAAATGTGGCATGTTGGTTATTATTTACGGGGCCTTGAAAAAGGTGGAAAAGTATGTTGAAACAAAGGAGGTGTTGCCCAATTTTCCGTAGAATAAGAGACCGTATACTTTAGTATGATTCTACGTTAAAAAGCTAGGAGTTGATAGACATGTTATGATTAATATAGGTTGTAGTACTACGAGTAGCGTATTCTACTAGAAGGGTGGAAAAACTAGCAAGGATAAAGTACTTGGGAGCATTTTGCAACTTGTCGCTAGTCGTCGCGAGGTATGTGAACCTCTTCTTTCTTTGGCATGATCCTACGTATGAAATAGCCATGTGATAGTATTTCATGATTCCTTCTACTCTTAGAACATAAGAAGTATTCACGTTGTTGATTCTAAGTTAAATACGTTTAAATTGTCCTAAGTCCTTACCAAGTCTTATGGGAGATGTTGGTAAGAATGGTTAGGAAGTTATGAGATTTGATTTAAAGCTATGTGTCTTGATTTATTTAAAGTAAGCAAGTTGATTTTATGTTTAAAATGACTTGAATTTATATGTGAAAAGGGGATTGATTTTAAAAGTGGAAGTTATATGGTTTTAAAGAGAATAAGTTACTTGGTTTTGGAAGTGTATGAAACTTTATTTTTCAAGTTATGGGACTTGATTTCTAAAGTGTAGATGATATGATTTTATAAGTATAAGTAAATGGACTTTAAAGAATGTATGTTATGAAGTTTTAAGACTGAACTTTGATTGTCTTTTAAGGATTATGAAGTTTTAAGCGATATGATTTTAAAGAGTATATGCTACGAGGGGTTAATACTATAAGCCTTGATTTTATGAGTGGAAATGACTAAACTTTAAAAAGTATGGCTTCTTAATTTATTTCAAAAGTTAAGAAGATGGTTTCCAAGAGAGTGTGTGACTTGAGCTTTAAAAAGAAAGGAGTTTATGATTCTTTTTAAGTATGTATGTACGTAGTATTTTTGGGTCTAGTTTTCCTAATGTTGTAAGAATAAAAGTGTCTTAAGTTCTCTAAAATGAAAGGTTGTTATAATAGCTTTATGAGAAGTTGTTATGACGACTTAAGAAGAAGTGAAAAGATGGTTTAAAAATGTTATGTAAGGAAAAACACATCGAGCCTACAAATAGGCCGGATTACGTTATGAGATACACCGAGCCTACAAATAGGCCGGATTACGTTATGAGATACACCGAGCCTACACATAGGCCGGATTACGCCATATTACCCCGAGCCTACACATAGGCCGGGTTACGTCATCTTACACCGAGCTCCACAGGGGGGCCGGATTGTCACGACCCGATCCCGAGCCCGTGACTGGTGCCTTACCCCGGGCACCCTAGTGATACAACATCAGAGTAATCAGCGGAATATAAAAACAAAGACATGAAACAATAAAGAGTAAGAACAGTCTAACCAAGAAAAAGTCGTCTTTCGACATGTATATATATACCAAAACTTGAACAGTTACATCCTTTACAACCCTGCCCACAACAGTACTACAGACCTCTAAGAATTTTTTATAACAACTATGACGGGACAGGGCCCCGCTATACCCCTGAATGTACAAGTATCTACAATCTCAGGGAATCATACCAAAAGATAAGCCTCAGGAGAAACGGAGCTTCCCAAAACGCTGAACTGTGATCATATGAGCGAGGATCAACGACTGATGTACCTCTACCTGCGGCATGAACGCAGCCCCCCGAAGGAGGTCAGTACAACAGGTACCAAGTATGTGAAACTGAAAATACTGTAAATGAAATCATAATAGTCTATATAAAACAGGAGACATATATGATAACCAATTTACGATATACAATATGTAAGCAGTCATGTCAAGTCAGGGACTCACGCCCTCAAAGTCATCACTCAAATATAACCATGGGTCTAATGCCCAAAATATCAATCATGCCCGTGGAATTCCTTCCTCACTGCCGGCAGTCCATGATATAAAACACCAAGGAATACACATGAACACCAGGTCCCACCTGTGTCATAATAAAACCGTACGGGGTAAGTACGAAGGCATAGCCGACTACTAGAACCCACCATACCAACAATGCTGTAAAACTGTATCACGAGGTCTTTCTACACCGCCAAATGATCGAAGCTGAGCCACTCGCCCGCAGTATCATTGTGCGCGTCTAATCCTGGAACTCCCGCAGTTCCGCATAGGCCACATAGGCCCGCATGAGGTATTCCTTGCATTGCAGGTGTTACACCCCGTAAGTCCAGGGCAGGTAAAAGAGAATGTACGTAAGGAATCAAGACTTGGAAATTGGTACGAAAGGAAGAATTGTTTTTCCGACGGAAACTCTTCCGAACGTCGGAAAGGAAAAATGTTCGTTGTTGAGAATGGAATTCTCAAAATGCATTATTTGAAGAGTATGGAACTTATTAACATTATGGAAATTTATTTTTATGGATTTGGTCACGTGGGGCCCACCCGAGGAATTTTACGTTTTGTGGGGCCCACGAGGGTTACGGAATTTTTATGGACGAATGAGAGGGCGACACGTGGCACCCCCACATATGGTCTTGGACGTTTTTAAGTAAGGGTAAAATGGTCATTGACCATGGTAAAAGATCAAGTCTTCAAGCTTGAGATTGTTGACCAAGTCAACTTGTCCACTTGGCTATTATCCATGTGTTCTTCATCCTAGCCACTCAAGTGTTGCAATCTTGACCCTCCATTGTATTATATATACATAACTAGTGCAAGAAAAGGTCTTCCAACACTTAGAAAAAAATCACACATTCTTGTTCATGTAGACATGCTCTCGGCTTAGTGCATATCTCCACACAAAAATTTTGCAATTTTGTTCCATTAATCACAAGACTTAAACCCAATGTCCCTAAGGGTATTGTAAGGATATCTCAATAGAAAGATTTCGGAAAAACGACGTTTTCGTATTAGTCGCAAGGCGGAAACTTAAGGAGTTCTTCAACTTTGAAGTTGGAACTTGAAGATGGGTTCTTCATAGGCTTATAAGGAGTGATTGGAGAGGATTGAAACATAAGGAAAGGAGCTAAGAATTGCTAAGGAGCGACTTTGAATCTTGGAATTTTTAAGGGCTTGTAAAGGTATAAATCTTGTCGTTTTAGCAATTAAAGTTTACTTATCATTGTAGTTATGGATATTAGCAAGCATGAGGTTTATATTATGAAGTTTGATAAGTGTATTGGCTATTGGAACCCTAATCCGAAAACTAGCATGTTTAGCCTTAAGATTACAATTCAAGTTGATTATTAGTTTAAGTCGTCGCATGTTGTATAAGAAGGAAATTGTAGTTGTTGAAGTTGTTTATGACTATATAACATGTTAGACCTTAGAACTTGGATTTGGAAAGGACTTGTGTTGTTGTATTAAGTTAGCCGAGAAATGGCTTTTGGAGTTTTAAACTACTTGGTATGAATTGTGGGGCGGAATTTTACACGTATTGTAAGGCGTGTAATCCCATTTGGTTGGTTGTTGTTTTGAGCCTTAAATGTGGCATGTTTGGTTATTGTATTCGGCCTTGAAAAAGGTGGCAAAGTGAGTAGAAACAAAGGAAGTGCTGCCCGTTTTTCCGTAAAATTAGAGACCGTATACTTAGTATTATTCTACGTTAGAGACTAGAAGCTGATAGTCATGTTGTGACCATTATAGGTTGACACTTCTACGTGCGGCGTATTCGGCTTAGCTTGTGGATTTAGCCGAAAAGGTATGTTAATTATCTCCTCTTCTAGCATGATTCCTTAAGATAAAGAAAGTATGTCCTACTCCTTAAATGATCCATTCCTTGGTTGTATTTGGATTGCCTAAAATAGAATTCGTTCTATGTACTCCCTTGATTGTACTTTGATGTTTAAATTGTAAGTTGTATAATCCATTTCCTTAGTGAAGTTTGTGTCACGACCCGTTCCAGGGCCCGTGACTGGTGCCTTACCGGGGCACCCAAGTAGTCATACATCAGAGTAATCAGCGGAAATATAAAGCAAGACATGAAACAGTTTATAAAAATAGAACACAGTTTAAGTGAGAAAACATCGCCTTTCGGCATATATATAAAAACATGGTTTAGCAGTTACATCCGACATCGTATAACAGACTACTGACCTCTAAGGAAATATACAACTATGGCGGGACAGGGCCGCCATACCTCGATACAAAACTATCTACAACGGGGAGATCATACCCAGTAGAGCCTCCGGAAAGGATGGAGCTCCGACACCAACGTGAGATCCTAGGAATGTGGATCTAGCACCGCTGCCCTTACCTGCGGCATGACGCAGCCGGGCGAGGTCGACAACAGGTACCAAGTATGTGAAACTATAAAGAACTGAAATGAAATCAAAGTAATTAAAACCTTTTCACAAATACGATCAGTTCAATTGCACATAGTGCCACATCACAAACAACAACGGAAATAGAAAGACTGTAACAGGTCTATTCTAGGCCGCGAATGATCGAAGCAAGGCCAATCGCCCATAGTATCATTCTGCGTGCCTAGTCCTGGACTTTCGTAGCCCGCATAGGTCACACATAGACCCGCATGAGGTAGCCCTCGCATCGGGGGCAGCCAACCCCCGGCATCCGCCTAGGCTCCCGCAGCCCGCATAGCCTCAAAAGACCGCATAGTCTCAACAGACCGCATAGGGAATCCCCCGCATCAGGCTAGACGCCCGGAATGATCAATCCTGGAGCATACCGCTGCTCCGCATAGTCTCACAGACCGCATAGCCGTATAGACCGCGTCGAGGCAAGCCCTCGGTATAATAGTCCGGGTAGGTGATACAAGAATGACAGCGGACTTACGGTTAGCAACGTAAGCACAGCAAGAATGACCCCCTTACACAACATTACAAGACACTAACACAGGTAGCATCATGATATGTCTACTTATCAAACAATCTTACTACACTTAACAGAGATCAATACAAGGCTTTTATAAACAAACAAGTAAACAGTTCCTTTTTATCATTCTTAAGTTGTTATACCTAACTTCCCTTACAGCTAGCATAAGTCTTAAGCTTTTGTTTTTAATAGCAGATATTTATCTTCTGTTAAAAATGATTCAGTATTCTTTTGAAATGTTTTCAGTTCTTATTATTCAGGCTTAAGCCGTGAGGCATTGCCGTAAGTATTATTCAGTTAACACATGTACGTCTACCGTACTATATATATATTGTAAAATATCATGCTTAGCGAATCACATACCTTCTCAAATGAAAACCACCGCCAAGTTGAATATGTCGCGCAGAGAGTCAGCCTATAATAGTCACAGACATCTATCAAAGACTACTCTGAAGGTCATTCTAAACAGAGGGTTCACAATTCTACGGAAAGTCGGGCAGCACTTCCCTACCCGGTGAGTTATATAAGTCTACTTTGAAAACAGTCCTAGGTAAGTACAGCTTGATTATTCTTCTTTTAAACCCTCCTACTGTGGTAACAGTTCAATTCTATTCTGTGATATTCTTCTAAGTATTTTATACTATTTCTTATACTATAACAGTAAGTATTCTCTAATTCAAAAGAGGGTTAGGATTAGTTACCTCGGTAAGCCCAATAATATCCTAGATAAAGTCGCGCCTGAGCAAGGTTTAGCTCCTAAGTTGTACGCTCCGATAGCTCCAAGGAAACCTTAGAAGTTCTTCACAACTTCTACTAAGTACAAAGGGATTTGGGCTAGGGTATTTTGGGCATTATAACAATACTAGAAGGTAACTTTTCTACCAAGGGAGGGGGGGTAGATTTCGGCTAGGCTAGGGGGGTGGGGTAGCCTCGGCCAAGCTTCTCAAGGGGAGGGGGTGTTGGACGAATTGCTTACAAAGGGAGAGGGAAGGATTTTTAGACTTGGAAGATAACTTTGTGGATGAAGAACTCTTCATCTTTAAGGGGGTATTTATAGGTCAAGAAGTGGCCAACCAATGGCCAAGATTAAGACAAGTGCAAGGCAAGTGTAGGGTGAGGATTTACTATACACAAATATCCTACCAACTCCTTGACTTGTGCACAAGGCACAAAAAACGTGCCTAGGCTCTTCAATTCGTCCAAATGGACGATTCAAGTCCACCAATGGGAGGGTGCCAAGTGTCGCCCTCCCGTTGGTCCAAAATGTTTCGTCTCTCGGAAAAATTCGCAAAAATTAGTAATGGCATAGCCGGAATTTTCCCTACGAAAGCTGTGGAAACGTTTCGTCGGAAAACGATTCTTTTATCGAGTTGTGCACAATTTCGAACTTGGCCTAATCTTTAAGGCTAAACTATTGTACGTATTCCCTTACGTACATACTCTGGAAAATACGGGGTATAACATTCTCCCCTCCTTAGAAACATTCGTCCCGAATGTTCCTTCTCAAGACAGTTATCGAAGAAGCTTAAACAGTTTGTAAGTGCCACACATGGCCACAAAAAAATAACACTTAGGCATAAATGATAATGGAAGTTTACAAGTAGGAAAGTGAATTACCTGGAGGTGTGGGGAATAGGTGAGGATACTTCTGCCTCATGTCCTCCTCGGCTTCCCACGTCATCTCCTCCCTGAGCTCGTTCCGCCACAAGACTTTGTGGAAGCCGTGTCCTTCGTCATGGGCGCTAACACGACGATCGACTATCGCTATGGGAATCTCCTCATACGATAACCCCTCGGTCACCTGGACATCGTCAATCGGGTGTACCCTAGATGGATCCCCGATACATCTCCTCAGCATAGATACGTGAAAAACCGGATGCACTGCCTCCAGATCGGACGGCAGATCCAACTCGTAGGCAACCTTGCCTACCCTGCGGACAATCTGAAACGGCCCAATGTACCTTGGGCTGAGTTTCCCCTTCTTCCCAAATCTCATCACACCCTGCCGGGGTGACACCTTTAGGAAAACCCAATCATGAACCTCGACCTCAAGATCACGACGCGATGATCTGCATCGACACATGCGACTCACGGTGTCGATAGCCGCTCTCGGATAAGCTTCACCTTATCCACTGCCTGCTGCACCAAATCTGGTCCCACTAGCTGCACCTCGCCCACATCGAACCAACCTATAGGCGATCTGCACTTCCTCCCATACAAGGCCTCATAAGGCGCCATCTGAATACTGGAGTGGTAGCTATTATTATATGCGAACTCAACTAGAGGCAAATGATCCTCCCAACTACCACTGAAGTCAATAACACAGGCTCGCAGCATATCCTCAAGAGTCTGGATAGTGCGCGCTGCGCTCTGCATGCGTGGATGAAATGCGATTACTCGGGCTCACTGCGTCCCTAAACCCCTGGAAGGACCTCCGAGTTAGCCGTAAACCGGGCTCCTGCATGCGATATGATCAGTAGGGACTCCATGCGATCGACGATCTCTGATGTAAAGTCGGCATAATCCTCACCGAAAAAGTCGTCGGACGGAAGAAAGTGGGCTGATTTCGACCGTCGGCGATAACCCATATAGAATCATGTCTCCTCCGAGTGCGAGGTAATCCCGTGATGAAGTCCATGTTGATTACCTCCCACTTCCGTGTCGGGATCTCAATCGTCAGAATAAAACCACCGTGCCTCCGTGCTCTACCTTCACCGCCGACAACACGGCACCGAGCTACGAACTTTGCAACGTCCTCTTCAAGCCATCCCACCAATACACCGATCTAAGGTCGTGGTACATCTTAGTCGACCCGGATGGAGTAACGCGCTACGTGTGCTTCCCCAAGAACTCGCCAAGTCCTCAAACATCCGGAACACACACCGCCTCAAACCTTAGCACCCCATCGGTGCTACCTCAAAAGGACCCTTGCCCTCACGAAGAGCAGTATCACGATATCGAATCAAAGTGGATCCTCGAATCGCCGCCTCTTCACCTCCTCGATGATGGAAGACTCGCAACCTCACGAACTCTAACCCCACCGCTATCGGAATCAATCAAACGGACACCAAGGCTCGCTAATCGATGCAAATCACGAACCATGTCCTCCTCTCTAGTCGCACATCCGATAGGCTCCCATCGACCTACGACTAAGAGCATCCGCCACAACATCGCCTTCCCGGGTGGTACAGATATCAACATCGTAATCCTTAAGCAACTCTAACCACCGCCTCGCCGTAAGTTCGGCTCCTCTGGTGAAGATATACCGAGGCTCTTGTGGTCTGTATAAATATCCACGTGAACCCCATACAAATAGTGCCTCGGATCTTCAAAGCGTGAATCACTACCGCCAACTCCAAATCATGGGTGGGGTAGTTCCTCTCGTGTTTCTTCTGTCGGGATGCATATGCTATAACTATGCCATGCCGCATCAACACACATCCCAACCCGATGCACGACGATCACAATACACCACATAACCGCTGGACCTCCGAAGAGTAAGAACGGGGCGTCGTCAATCTCTTTCAAGAATCGAAACCCCGCCACAAGCATCACCATCAAACTTGGCTGCTTCCGAGTCACTAGTCAATGGTGCGAGATAGAAGCAAACTTCTCCACGAACCGATAATAACCCGCAAGGCCCGAAATCGCGAACCTCTCGCCGAGTAGTAGGTTCAGGCCAAGCCACGATCGCCTCGATCTTGGCCGTATCCACTCGAATGCCATCGGCCCGACAATATGCCCGAGAAACGCCACTGAAGTCAACCAAAACTCACATTTGGAAAACTTGGCGTACAACTGCTGATCTGGAGAATCGGCAAGACGCCTCAAATGCTCATGCTCCTCGCTCTGGCGAGAATAAACCAAGATATCATCAATGAACACTATCACAAACGTGTCCAAAAATGGTTTGAACACTCGGTTCATCAAATCCATGAATACCGCCGGAGCATTGGTCAACCCAAAAGACATGACCCTGAACTCATAATGCCCGTCACGTCCGAATGCGATCTAGGGACATCCACCTCTCTCGACACGAACACGATGATAGCCCGAACGCAGATCAATCTTGGAGAAACATCTCGCCTCGCAATCGGTCGAACAAATCATCAATCACAGGAAGGGGTATTCGTTTAATGGTCACCTTGTTCACCGTCAGAATCAACACACATGCGCGGCGTCCGCCCTTCTTCTTCACGAACAATACCAAGCGCCACCCGGGGAGAAACACTAGTCCGATAAACCCCTTCTCCAGCAAATCCCTAAGCTGGTCCTTCAACTCTCTCAACTCGGCAGGTGCCATTCTGTATGGCGGAATGGAAATAGGCCGAGTGTCTGGCAATACATCTATACAAAACTCGATCTCCCTCTCAGGAGGGATACCCGGGAGGTCATCCGAAACACGTCGGGAACTCGTGACCATCGAATCGATCCGGAAATCGTACCGCAGCCTCGGATCAAACACTCGAACGAGATGGTAGATATACCCTTCGTACCATCTTCCTAGCCTTGAGGTAGGAAATAAACCTACCCTGGCGATACCGTGCTCCTCCCACTCAACAACCGGCCTCAGAAACCGGAACCGCATTACTCTCTCTCTGCAGCTACATTGGCGTAGCAAGAAGCTAGCCAATCCATCCCCATAATCACGCCGTCAATCATCTCCAACTCTATCAAGTCGGCTAGTGGTCCGACGATCAGTAAATAGTCACAGGACAAGCTCTATATACGCCGCCGAGCTACCACCGAATCACCCATCGGGCGTAGCTACCTCGAAAGTGGTCTATGGACTCGGGCTCTATCCCTATCCTACTAGCAACAAGGGAGATATATAGGATGCAGTAGAACCCGGATCTATCAACGCATACACATCAAACCTAAACCGATAAAGTACTGCGACGACATCGGTGAGGCCTCCGATCCGGTTGGACAAAGCATAAATGCGGTTCGAGGACCGCTAGAAGCGGGACCGCGCCACGACCTCTCGCCGCACCCGCTGGTCCATGAGTACCTTCTCCGGCGAGTAATCGCTGGGATGAAGAAGCGCAATGCACTCGTAGATCGGGCCCTACTACCGCCGCCTCCCGGCGGACAAACTCGCGAAATGACCTGCGCCACAAGTATAGCGAGCTCGAATCTGACTCGAATGGTATCTACCACAACGCACACCGATCGGACCTCGAGCGGTTAGCACCTGCTACTCGAAATCCAGTCTGGGGCCCCGACCGCCCGATCGCTCTGGTGTCCGAAAATGAGGTAGAGCGCTCTGCTGGCCGTGGTGCAAATCCGGACTTCGCGATGCCGCCACCACGAGGACCACCAAAAGAACCGGCCGTCTTGGCCTTCTTCTGCTGCTGATATCGCTCTACCCGGCGGTCTCTACGCTCCTCACATCCCAGAGCATGAGCCTGCATACGGGTTATGTCCATGCCTGGCTGAAGGGACACACCCGCACAAGACTCGGCCATGTAATCATCTAGCCCAGTGACATAGCGATGTACCACGCCCTCCATCTCGCTACCGGTCGCGGGGACATATCGAGCCAAAGAATCAAACTCGACATTGTACTCCTCACCGCAAGGCCCTCCCTGCCTCAAAGAACAAGAATCTATCACCGTGCCTCCTCATCTGCGGAGGCAAGAAGTGTGTGAGAAAGCCTCAAAACTCATCCCATACCGCCGAGGTGCATGCTCTCCCGAAAGCTCCCATGAATCAAACCAATCGATCGCGGTGTCACGCGACGTCGAACCGAATGTCACGGCCTCGTCTCAAGCCACGATCACCCGCATAATCCTCTGCGGTGACGGATGAACTCCTGCGGATCATCCTCCGCCGACCGTAAAACTCGCGGGCTACAACTAAGGAAATCCCGTAGTCTCAAACTATTCGCCTCGGTGCACTACGGTGCGCGATCGAGCTGAGCCGAACTGAATCGCCGCATCCAATCTCTCGTATCGGGCCACAACTTTAGCCAATAGTGGGCCGTCTCCTTGTACCCTAACCTCCGCCCGTGCCGTGGGACAGGTGTGGGTACCGTGGTCTCTTGGCCGGGCGGCGTCATAGAACTCGCCGTCTCGTATAGACCGGGCACGAGCCCTCGTGACTCTGGGTGTCTGCTAGCGCCTCCTGCCGCTTGCCCTTCGGGCCCGGTTGCCTTACGTGGAGGCATAATCACATGGGAAAGGAATACGTTAGAGGGGTCCAACCTATAACACAGCTCTAAAGCACGATCTCAGAATGAGAAGAATGGAAACCAATCCTAAATATCCTATAGCCTCCTGATTATTGGTGTGGTGCACAACACACCGATAATCAAGACTCTACTAGATACGGTCTGTAGACACTTTCCGAGGATTAACTGCTCTGATACCACTTTTGTCACGACCCGTTCCGGGGCCCGTGACTGGTGCCTTACCGGGGCACCCAAGTAGTCATACATCAGAGTAATCAGCGGAAATATAAAGCAAGACATGAAACAGTTTATAAAAATAGAACACAGTTTAAGTGAGAAAACATCGCCTTTCGGCATATATATAAAAACATGGTTTAGCAGTTACATCCGATATCGCATAACAGACTACAGCACTTCTAAGGAAATATACAACTATGGCGGGACAGGGCCCGCCATACCCCGATCAGATAAAACTATCTACAACAGGGAGATCATACCCAAAAGTAGAGCCTCCGGAAAGGATGGAGCTCCTGACACCAACGTAGAGATCCTAGGAATGTGGATCTAGCACCTGCTTGCCCTTACCTGCGGCATGAACGCAGCCCCCCGAAGGAGGTCAGTACAACAGGTACCAAGTATGTGAAACTATAAAGAACTGAAATGAAATCAAAGTAATTAAAACCTTTTCACAAATACGATCAGTTCAATTGCACATAGTGCCACATCACAAACAACAACGGAAATAGAAAGACTGTAACAGGTCTATTCTAGGCCGCGAATGATCGAAGCAAGGCCAATCGCCCATAGTATCATTCTGCGTGCCTAGTCCTGGACTTTCGCAGCCCGCATAGGTCACACATAGACCCGCATGAGGTAGCCCTCGCATCGGGGGCAGCCAACCCCCGGCATCCGCCTAGGCTCCCGCAGCCCGCATAGCCTCAAAAGACCGCATAGTCTCAACAGACCGCATAGGGAATCCCCCGCATCAGGCTAGACGCCCGGAATGATCAATCCTGGAGCATACCGCTGCTCCGCATAGTCTCACAGACCGCATAGGCCGTATAGACCCGCATCAAGGGGGGCAAGCCCTCGGTATAATAGTCAAGGGGTAGGTGATACAGTAACAGTACAACGGACTTACCGGTTAGCAACGTAAGCACAGCAAGAATGACCCCCTTACACAGCATTACAAGACACTAACACAGGTAGCATCATGATATGTCTACTTATCAAACAATCTTACTACACTTAACAGAGATCAATACAAGGCTTTTATAAACAAACAAGTAAACAGTTCCTTTTTATCATTCTTAAGTTGTTATACCTAACTTCCCATAAAGCTAGCATAACTCTTAAGCTTTTGTTTTAAAAAGCAGATATTTATCTTCTGTTAAAAATGATTCAGTATTCTTTTGAAATGTTTTCAGTTCTTATTATTCAGGCTTAAGCCGTGAGGCATTGCCGTAAGTATTATTCAGTTAACACATGTACGTCTACCGTACTATATATATATTGTAAAATATCATGCTTAGGCAGAATCACATACCTTCTCAGCGAAAACCACCTGCCAAGTTGAATATGTCGCGCGCAGAGAGTCAGCCTATAATAGTCACAGACATCTATCAAAGACTACTCTGAAGGTCATTCTAAACAGAGGGTTCACAATTCTACGGAAAGTCGGGCAGCACTTCCCTACCCGGTGAGTTATATAAGTCTACTGTGAAAACAGTCCTAGGTAAGTACAGTTTGATTATTCTTCTTTTAAACCCTCCTACTGTGGTAACAGTTCAATTCTATTCTGTGATATTCTTCTAAGTATTTTATACTATTTCTTATACTATAACAGTAAGTATTCTCTAATTCAAAAGAGGGTTAGGATTAGTTACCTCGGTAAGCCCAATAATATCCTAGATAAAGTCGCGCCTGAGCAAGGTTTAGCTCCTAAGTTGTACGCTCCGATAGCTCCAAGGAAACCTTAGAAGTTCTTCACAACTTCTACTAAGTACAAAGGGATTTGGGCTAGGGTATTTTGGGCATTATAACAATACTAGAAGGTAACTTTTCTACCAAGGGAGGGGGGGTAGATTTCGGCTAGGCTAGGGGTGGGGTAGCCGCGGCCAAGCTTCTCGAGGGAGGGGTGTTGGACGAATTGCTTACCAAGGAGAGGAAGGATTTTTAGACTTGGAAGATAACTTTGTGGATGAAGAACTCTTCATCTTTAAGGGGGTATTTATAGGTCAAGAAGTGGCCAACCAATGGCCAAGATTAAGACAAGTGCAAGGCAAGTGTAGGGTGAGGATTTACTATACACAAATATCCTACCAACTCCTTGACTTGTGCACAAGGCACAAAAAACGTGCCTAGGCTCTTCAATTCGTCCCAATGGACGATTCAAGTCCACCAATGGGAGGGTGCCAAGTGTCGCCCTCCCGTTGGTCCAAAATGTTTCGTCTCTCGGAAAAATTCGCAAAAATTAGTAATGGCATAGCCGGAATTTTCCCTACGAAAGCTGTGGAAACGTTTCGTCGGAAAACGATTCTTTTATCGAGTTGTGCACAATTTCGAACTTGGCCTAATCTTTAAGGCTAAACTATTGTACGTATTCCCTTACGTACATACTCTGGAAAATACGGGGTATAACAGTTTGGATTCTTAAAAGTGAAAGTATTTTACTTAAAGTACATAGAGTCTTGAAAAGGAAGTGGTTTCCAAACCTTTTGGCTAGTGCCTTAGTTCCAAAACCTAAGGGTTGTTGTAATGACTTTAGGGGAGTTAAAGGAGTGATTTACTTAATTGGTTTAAAAGAGGAGAAATGACATGATTTAAGAGAAGTAACTTGTTTTAAAGGTGTGAGTTACTTGAGGTTTAAAAGTAGAAGAAACTTGTTTTCTAAATATTAAGAGACTTGAAGTATTTTGAAAGTTAAGAAACTTGATTTGAAAGTTTGTGATACTTGGTTTTAAGTATAAGTCTCTGGGTTATAAAAAGAATGAAATTGTCTAAAAACCATAAAGGGTTATAACGGCTTTATGGGAAGTTGGTTATAACGGCTTTATGGAAGGTTTAGAAAGTTGTCTATTTTGATTAATGGGCATGAGTTGCCTAGATTGTGAAAATTTGAAGTTACTTGGTTTCAAGCTTTGAAATGAGTTCCTAAAAGTGTAGTAACTTACTTTGAAAAATAGACACACCTTGATACTACGGGTGTTAGTATCTTGGGGTTTTACATAAAAATGAGTCTTTTGAAAAGAATGTACGTACGTAGTACTTTGGCTTGTTTAATTGAGAATTATTCTATGTGTGCCTTGATAAGTACTTTGGCTTGTTTAATTGAGAATTATTCTATGTGTGCCTTGATAAGTACTTTGGCTTGTTTAATTGAGAATTATTCTATGTGTGCCTTGATAAGTACTTTGGCTTGTTTAATTGAGAATTTTTCTATGTGTGCCTTGATAAGTACTTTGGCTTGTTTAATTGAGAATTGACAATGTGTGCTGGTGATAGCATTTGAGTAAAAGTATTATGTTTTATTACGTTGTCGCGACTCTCAGTTGGAGGGTCGGCTGCCTTGTTGTAAGTTTACTTGGATGTACCGACAGTGAGGTGGGATTCCACGGGTATGCTTCCATTATTTATGTTACCCCATGGTCATGCTTATACGATGTGGGATTCCGGGGCATGCGACCACGAGGGATACTCCTTGGACATGCTTATACGATGTGAGATTCCGGGGCATGTGACCAGGAGGCGGGTTAGATTCCCGGATTTGTTTGTATTACCCCATGGTCATGCTTATACGATGTGGGATTCCGGGGCATGCGACCACGAGGGATACTCCTTGGACATGCATATACGATGTGGGATTCCGGGGCATGTGACCAGGAGGCGGGTTAGATTCCCGGATTTATTTGTATTACCCCATGGTCATGCTTATACGATGTGGGATTCCGGGGCATGAGACCACGAGGGATACTCCTTGGACATGCTTATACGATGTGAGATTCCGGGGCATGTGACCAGGAGGCGGGTTAGATTCCCGAATTTATTTGTATTACCCCATGGTCATGCTTATACGATGTGGGATTCCGGGGCATGCGACCACGAGGGATACTCCTTGGACATGCTTAAACCGTGTGGGATTCCGGTGCATGTGACCGGGGCGGGTTAGATTCGGTTGTTTGTATTACCCCATGGTCATGCTTATACGATGTGGGATTCCGGGGCATGCGACCACGAGGGATATTGTTATCTCATGGAGTCCACGGGCATGGTTGATATTATGGGTGTGAGACCCATAGTTATATTTGAGTAGTGACTTTGAGGGCATGCGTCCCTGACTTGATATGACTGCTTATGTATTGTGTACTGTAGGTTGGCTATCATACATGTCTCCTGTTTTGTTTAGACTGTTATGATTTCATTACTGATTTCATTTCACATATTTGGTACATTCTTCGTCTTGACCTCCTTGGAGGCTGCGTTCATCTGCAGTTTAGGCAGTGATTTGGTGATCTGCGATTGTAGGACCACCTTTCGTAGTTTTGGATAGCTCCTCTGCTCGTGAGTTTATCTTTTGGTATAGTTCCTTGATGCAGGCTTTTGTACGGTTATGGGTACAGCGGGGCCTTGTCCGTCATATTTGATATAACTCTTAAGTGCAGATTCATATGTGGGATTGGACTCATGTACAGTGTAGTGTCTTTTGAGTATGTATATTATATGGCAGCCTTATCGGCTTTGCCCTTGTACGTATGTTGGTTTTAAAAAAAAAAATGAGGTGTTATTTAATTTCCGCAGTTTACTTGTGTTGTTAGGTAGAAGGGTGCCCAGGTAGGGCACCAGTCACGGGCCCGGGGTTCGGGGTGTGACAGCAGGGCATCTAACCCTCGGCAACATCCTGGATTCCCGCAATTCGCATGGCCACATGGACCGCATGAGGTATTCCTCGCATCTTATTCCTGGAACTCCCGCAGCTCCGCATAGGTCCCATCGACCCGCATGAGGTATTCCTCGCATCGGGGGGCAGCTTAACCCCCGGCATCATAACAAGTCAGGGGGGTGAGTGATATAATACTAACCCAACGGCTTATCATTAAACAACATAAGCACAACAAGAAAAAACCCCTTACACAACGTCACAAGACTCTAACACATGTAGCATCATAACATGTTCACTTTATCAAGCCAACAAGAAAGTATTACAAGGCTATCACAAAACATAGGAAAGTTACTCACACAAGGTACTTTCATTTCATGTCAACAAATCCGGGTTTTAACCCCAAGGTACTACATACTTTAACTCTTTAAAAAGATCAATTTCTTTCACAAAACTCAAACGATACCCGTAGTATCAAAATAGAGTAACTATCTTTTTAAGTAAACCAAAACAATTTCCATACCTTCTTTTTAAACCAACTTAAGACAAAAGCATGCCTTCTCTTTTAAACAAAAACACTTCAATTTTTCAAGTCTCTCTCATTTATAAATCAAGTCCCTTACTTTGGAATTTTTAAGAAAATCAAAACTTGTTTTTAATGATCTTATTAAAGCAGCCATGATCTAGGAAATGTAATACAATTTTGTCTTATCTTAGCTTCTATGCGGATGGAAGATTCTACTTGTTTTAAGTTAATTATTAGTCATTACATTTTCCTTGATTAACGCTGCAATGGCTTGTTCGATACTCATTCCCATTTCCGAAATCAATATAACATTATTATTAAAAACCAAGTACTCATTACTCACGAATGAGGTTTCACAACTTTCCACACAATTCAAGTTCTTCACATATCAAATCAAGTCAAATATAAGTCAAGTCTCGTATCTTTTAAAAATCAATAAAACATTCTTTTACCTACATAAAGTTGTTATAATTAACTTCCCATAAAGCCATTATAACACTTTATGTTTTAAACCAACCAAATTCGTTTAGCACACATACGTCTACCGTACTACATAGTTTACAACAATCATGCTAGAAAGGATAGGAAGAGGTTCACATACCTCGCGACGATTATCGACAATTAGCAAAACGCTCCAAAGTACTATAACCTTGCTAGCCCTTTTCCACCCTTCAAGTAGAATACGCTACTCGTAGTACTTCAACCTATAATGGCCATGAAACGTCTATTAACCTCTAGATCTCTTCGTAGGATATTTCTAAGAACAAGGTTCCATATCCTACGGAAAATTCGGCAGCACCTCCCCCGTTTCTACTCAATTTTCCACCTTTTTCAAGGCCGGATAACCGTAATTAACATACTATAATTAAGGTGCAATAATTCCGAATTTAAAGAAGGGGATCACACGCCCAAACGGAACGCGATTAACAATCTCTCCTTAACAACAACAATAATTAAAGAAGGGGATAACACACCCAAACGGAACGCGATTAACAATCTCTCCTTAATAACAACGATAATTAAAGAAGGGGATAACACGCCCAAACGGAACACGATTAACAATCTCTCCTTCATAACAACAATAATTAAAGAAGGGGATCACACGCCCAAACGGAACGCGATTTAACAATCTTCCCCTTAACAACAATGTAAATACAATCCAAAGTAAATACGGTCCAAGGTAAATACGGTCTAAAGTAAATACGGTCCTTAAGTTGGGGTCCTTGGCCAACTTTTACAATTTTACTTATCCAATTACTTCATTAGTCTTCCAACTTATATTCCAATCTTAATATAAGTTATAGTTCCTTTGTTGTTAACTTCTTAGTAAGTAATGGATACATTTTTACCATTTTAATGGCTAATATGCCAATTCTCCTTTTAACATCTTAACAAGATCCAAATTTTTCCTTATATCTTATAGTCCATAATATACTTCCAATATATGTATAATATCCAATATACATAATAATCAATTTCACAAAGAGGTTAAGGTTCATTACCTCAATTTAGCCCAAAAATATCCAAGAACTTAAAGTCGTTCCTAAGCAAGTTTTAGCTCCAATATTTGTGTTCCAAACCACCACAAGTCACCCTTAGAAGTTTCTAACCAACTTCTATTCAAGAATTAACTTCAAAAAGTGAAGAACACTAAAGTTCCAAATCTGTCCACTCTCGGCTTTGTGAGGATTTTTTAGGCTAGGGGTGTGAAATCTTGTCTAACTTGTTATACCCCGTATTTCCAGAGTATATATGTAAGGACGTACGTACGACAATTTGAGACTTAAAGTTTGGCATAGGTTCGAAATTTTGTGCACAACACCCGGTTAGAGTCGTTTTTCGACGAAACGTTTTACTAAGTTTGCGAAGGGAAAATTCCGGCTATGTCGTTTAGTATTTTTGGGGATTTTTCCGAGCGACGGAACATTTTTGGACCAACGGGAGGGTGACACTTGTCACCCTCATTGGACGGTTTGAGAGGCCACGGCTAGGAGGGTTTTGAGGCCCTTTTCATGGGTCTTTGTTTTGTCAGTGAATTAATGAGAAGTTTAGTGTGCACTTGTGCCAATATTTGCCATCCACTTGCCCCCCACATGGCTTGATCTTGTCCGTTGGTGTCCCTATAAATACCCCCCCTTGTGATGAACTTATTCATCCATTCCTCACTTTGTCTAAACCTTGAAAACTCTCCCCCCCTTTGTGTTGTTCTCGTCCAAGCCTCTCCCCCTTCCCCTTTGAGTGGCCTTGTGGCCGAGAGGGGTACCCTCCCCCCTTGGTAGTGTTCTAGCCGAGGGTTACCCCCCCCCCCCTAGCCTAGTTGTTTCGAATATACCCCCTCTCTTGTGGTATTGAAATACTTCTTCAAGTATTGTTATAATGTCCGAAATACCTTAGCCTTTACCTTGTAGTATTCCAAAAGTTACCTCTATACGTAGAGCCCGGAAATACTACCTTTTGTCCTTTTAGTCTCAAACCAAAACCCTAAGGAAATCTTCATAGCGAGTTGAAGTATTTAAGTAGAAGTTGGTTAGAATTTCTAAGGGTTGTTTGGAGCGGATTGGGGCCTTGGAGTAGAGCTAAACCTTGCTCAGGATCGACATTATAACTTGGATAATTTTGGGCTTATCGAGGTAAATATTCTTGTCCCCTTATTGTAATTGGAAATTACATGTTGTAGGATTATATAGTTGAAGTATACTATATATAGAACTAAGCTTAGCTTTGCGGCAATGTCTTTTGACTTAAGCTGAATTTAAAGAGAATCAATCGTAATTACATAGACTGTATTCAGATGGACTTGTGGTATTCTTGTATAGTAGAATTGTATACGTCCGGTTAGATGTATAACCCACTCTGGTTGGCTTGGTAGCGGCCTCGATAGAGGAGGAGAATTACGCTGTTGCGGGAGGTCTTCTTGAATTTTACGTAGAATATGGGCGTGCGGTTAGAAGTTAATGACGTTTGTGGCCTTATAGGTGGAAGTACTACGAGTAGCGTATTCTACTTGAAGAGTGGAAAAGGCTAAGCCGGATTCTGATCGTGGAGCGCTTTGCTTATTATCGATAATCGTCGCGAGGTATGTGAACCTCTTTCTATCCTTCTAGCATGATGCTTTGTAAACTATGTATGCGGTAGACGTACATGTGCTAAATGAGTTGGTTGGTTTAAAACATAGGGTGTTATAATAGCTTTATGGGAAGTTAGTTATAACGACTCTATGTAGGTAAAAGATTGGTTTATTGATTGTAGAAGTTAAGAGACTTGATCTTGAAAGATAAGAGACTTAACTTGTTTTACTTGGTAATTAACATTTTGTTAAAAGTGTTGTGAAACCTCATTCGCGAGTAATGAGTACTTGGTTTTAAAAAGAATAATGTTTTATTGATTTCGGAAATGAGAATAAGTGTCGAACAAACCACAGCAGCGCTAATAAAGGAAAGTGTATTGACAAATAACAAATTGTTATTAAAACCAGTAGAAACCTCCATCTGCATAGAAGCTAAGATAAGACAAAATTGTATTACATTTCCTAGATCATGGCTGCTGTAACAAGATTGTTGTAAACAAGAATAAACGGCTCACGTACAAGACATATGTTACTCAATTGTTTTAAAAGAGATTAAGACTATGAGTTATGAAACCTTTCTAAAATGAGAAACTTGAGCATTTGAAATTAGGCAAACTTGAACGTTTGGAAAATAATGTTGTTACTTGATTTTACAAAGGGAAGTATTTTGGTTTACTTAAAAAGATAGTCACTCTATTTTATGCTACGGGTATTATGTGACTTTTGTGAAAAAAACGGATCCTTTAAAAAGAGTTAATGTACGTAGTACTTTAGGGTTAAAACCCAGACTTTGATACGAAATGGAAGTACCTTGAGTTGTGTGTAACTTGCCTATGCTTGTTGTTGTGTAACTCGCCTATGCTTGTTGTGATAGCCTTTGTTGTGCAAGTGTTGATATCAGGTGACTTCTTGGGAAGGAGTGGATCTTTTTATAAAAGTCTAGAAGTATGGTAATTTGCTTGAGCTTGTTTGTGATAGCCTGGTTGTGCGGTATATTGTTGTTGATGTCACATGGACATGTCTACACCGATGCAGAATTCGGGGGCATGTGGTCATGCGGCAGGGTTGATTACCTGATATATTGTTATTGTGGTTACATGGACATGTCTACCGATCTGAATTCGGGCGTGTGGCCGTGCGGCGGGGTTGATCATCGATATTATTGTTGTTAATGTCACATGGGCGTGTCTACCGTCTGACTCGGGGCATGTGGCCATGGGGCATTGTTATTATTGTTGCATCATGGACATGTCTACACCGTCTGCGAATTCGGGCATGCGGCCATGATGCGAACATGATTGATATTGTGGGCGTAAGACCCATAGTTATATTTGAGTGATGACTTGAGGGCGTGAGTCCCTGACTGGACATGACTGCTTTTATGTGGTGAACTGTAGTTTGGTTATCATACATGTCTCCTGCTTTATTTAGACTAGTATGATTTCATTTACTGATTTCTGATTTCACATACTTGGTACTGTTATCGACCTCCTTCGGGGGGCTGCGTTCATGCCGCAGGTAGGAGTACATCGGTAGTGGATCCTCGCTCATAGGATCACAGTTCAGCGTATTGGGAAGCTCCGTTTTTTCGGAGGCTTATTCTTTGGTATGTGTTCCCTGAGTTGTAGGTTCTTGTACATTCAGGGGTATGGCGGGGCCCTGTCCCGTCTTGGTTGTTGTAAATCTTAGAGGTCTGTAGTACTGTTGTGGGCAGGGTTGTAAAAAGGATTAAACTGTTCGGGTTTTATGTATATATCTGACAAGCTTGTTTTTAGTTGCTTTGTTTATGATCATATATCTTGTTTCATGTTTATGTTTTATTTTCCGGTTTTCTCGATGTTGTATCACTAGGGTGCCCGGTAAGGCACGATCCACGGGCCGGATCGGTCGTGACAAAAGTGGTATCGAGCGATTAATCCTCGGAAAGTGTCTGCATCGTGTCTAGTAAGTCTTGATTATCGATGTGTTGTGCACCACATCTATAATCGTGAGGCCGCAGGACATTTAGGATTAGTTTCCATTCTTCTCATTCCGAGATCGTGCCTTAGAGTCGTGTTGTAAGTTGGACCCCTCGACGTATCTCGTTTTACGATTATGCCTCGCGCAAGGCAACCAGAGCCAGAAGGGCAAGACAGCCGAGTCTTTGCTAGTGAGATCTGAGGAGAAATGCGAGCGCGAGCGATCGATGCTCGAGATTATGCTTGACGGCGAGTTTTTCGACGCCCGGCCCAGCGAGTTTAGAGCGCAGCGATGAATCTGAGACCACCGTACTGAGCCTCGGTCCACATGCGGAAGCGAGGAGATGGGTTACAAGAGATGGCCCGATTCTTTGGCGGGTGGTGGCAGATATGAGAATAAATTTGGATCACGGCGATTCGATTCGAGCACCGATGGTTCACCTAGGTCGGATAGTTTGAGGCTACAGGACTTTCTCGAGATGTAGCCCGCCAGAGTTCTACGGTCGAGGCACGAGGATGATCGCGAGGAGTTCATCCGAAGCGATTCTGACGGATCGTAGAGTGATCAAGGCTTGGAGACCGAGTCGGTGGTCTTAGGTTCGCATCGGCTACGTGATACCGCAATGATCGTTTGATTCGTGGGAGCTGTCCCGGGGAGAGAATGCACTTCCAGCCGTTTGGGACGAGTTCTCGGGGGCATTTCTTGCACATTTCTTGCCTCCACAGATGAGGAGGGCTCGGACCGACATATTTTTAATGTTGAGGCAGAACGGGCGTACAGTTCGGGAGTACAATGTGGAGTTCGACTCATTGGCTCGGTATGCCCCCGCTGTAGTAGCTGATATGGAGGACAGAGTACACCGTTACATCAGAGTAATCAGCGGAAATATAAAACAAGACATGAAACAGTTTATAAAATAAGACACAGTTTATGTGAGAAAACATCGCCTTTCGGCATATATATATAAACATGGTTTAGCAGTTACATCCGATACTGTACAACATGACTACAGACCTCTAAAGAAATATACAACTATGGCGGGACAGGGCCCCGCCATACCCTGACTGTACAAAACTATCTACAACAGGGAGATCATACCCAAAAGTAGAGCCTCCGGAAAAGATGGAGCTCCCGACACCAACGTAGAGATCCTAAGAATGTGGATCTAGCACCTGCTTGCCCTTACCTGCGGCATGAACGCAGCCCCCCGAAGGAGGTCAGTACAACAGGTACTAAGTATATGAAACTGTAAAATACTTAAATGAAAACATATCATTTTAAAATCAGTTTTGCAAGTATGTATGAAACAACCAGGGACCGCATAGTGCACATCATAAACAAGAGCAACAATAGGTAAGAATGCAGGTCTTGTCTAGGCTGCGACTGATCGAAGCAGGGCCAATTGCCCGTAGTATCACCATGCAAGCCTAATCCTGGACTCCCGTAGTCCGCATAGGCCAATCACATAGGCCCGCATAGGGTACATAACCCCGCAGCGAGGGGAGCTACTCCTCGGCATCGTCCTGGACTCGTAGTCCGCGTGGCCACATAGACCGCGTGAGGTATAACCCGCATCACTAACACGGAACTCCGTAGCTCGCATAGGTCCCTGGACCCGCATGAGGTATTCTCGAATCATGGTCCTGCATCACCGAGTCTACCCCGCGTCGGAGGCGCTTTAACCCCTGTAATATGTCAAGAGGTGAGTGATAGTACACTAACATAACAGCTTATCTTTAAACAACATAAGCACAACAAGAATACTCTCTTATACAAACGTTACAAGACACTAACACACATAGCATCATATCATGTCTACTTATCAAACCATCTTATTATTATTTTCACAATTCAATATAAGTCTGTTATAAACACATAGGCAAACTGTTTCTTTTATCTGTTATACCCCGTATTTCCAGAGTATGTACGTATGGACGTACGTACGAAATTTGAGCCTTAAGTTAGGCATTGGATTCGAAATTTGGGCACAAGTACCGAGTAGAGTCGTTTTCCGACGAAACGTTTCCACAGCTTTCGTAGGGAAAATTCCGGCTATGACATTTTTAATTTTTGCGGATTTTTCCGAGTGACGAAACATTTTGGACCAACGGGAGGGTGACATGTGTCACCCTCACATTGGAAGCAAGTGGGGTGCTTGGACGATTTGGGCGTCCAAGAGGCATTGGTTGGCCTTGGCCGATTGGCTCCCTCTTTTGGCCTAGTTTTTGTAACGCCCCGAAACCCGGGCCCGTCACTGGTGCCTTACCCCGGGCACCCTAGTGATACATACATCAGAGAAAATCAGCGGAACATAAAACATGAGTCACTAAACAAGAGATATAGTAAATAAACAGGCCAACCAAAACAGTTGCCTTCAGTATATACATAAAACCTGAACAGTTTAATCCTTTTACAACCACACAACAATTACTACTGAGACCTTAAGATATACAACAACTATGACGGACAGGGCCGCCATACCACAGAATGTACAAGAACCTACAACTCGGGAAACATGCAAAGATAAGCCTCGAAGGAACGGAGCTTTCACAGCCAAGTGAGATCCTAAGAGCGGGGATCCACGGCCGATGTACCTCTACTGCGGCGTGACGCGGCCCCAAGGAGGTCGATGCAACAGTACCAAGTATGTGAAATCAGAAAATCTGCGGTTAAATCATAACGATCTATATAAAGCGGGAGACATGTATGATAACCAAAATACAAGATCGCAACATAAGCGATCAAGTCGAGGACTCACGCCTCAAAGTCACCACTCAAATATAACTATGGGTCTCACGCCCACCACATCCATCATGTTCGCATCATGGCCACATGCCCCGAATCTGCGCCGGTGTAGACATGTCCATGATGCAACAATAATAACAAGGCCGCGTGGCACGTACCGGAATCGCGCCGGTGTAGACATGCCCATGTAACCTCAATAACAATATCGGTGGTCAACCACGCGTGGCCACATGCCGGAATCTTTGCGCATCGGTGTAGAACACGTCCATGTTGCGGTAATAACCATATATCGGTAATCAACGGCCGCGTGGCGCGTACCGGAATCTGCGTCGGTGTAGACATGTCCATGTGACATCAACAACAAGACAAGAATCAAAATGGAAACATACGTGGAATTCTCCATCACCGCCAAAGACGCCCAAGTAAGTTCTCAACAAGTCAACCCTCTGCAGAGAGCGGTAACACATAAATACCACACTTGCACAACCAAGGCTATCATCACAAGCATAGGCAAGTTTCACAACAACAAGCATAGGCAAGTTTCACAACAACAAGCATAGGCAAGTCTCACACAACTCAAAGTACTTTCATTTTATGCCAAAGTGCGGGTTTGTAACCCCAAAGTACTACATACGTTAAGTTCTTTTAAAAGAGATCCATTACTTTTATAAAAGTCACCCGATACGTAGTATTAGAATGACCAACCCACATTCCTTTTCAAAATCAAGTAACAACATTCTTTTCCTAAGTTCCGGTTTGCCTAGTTTCAATTACTCAAGCTTCTCATTTTCAAATGGTTTCATAGTTCCCAAACTTAATCACTTGATTCCTTTTAGAACAATTGAGTAATATATGTCTCACGTGAGAGTAGGTTATTCTTGTTTACATCATTCTTATTACTGACCATGATCTAGAAAATGTAATATCATTTTGTCTCATCTTAGTTTCTATGCGGATGGAGGTTTCTACTGGTTTTAATACGATACATCATTATTCAATACATTTTCCTTTATTAACGCTGCAGTTGGTGCATCGATACACATTCGATTTCAAATCGGAAACATTATCCCTTTAAATAACACCAAGTACTCATTACTCACGAATGAGGTTTCACACAAACATTCATATTAGAACAAATAAGTTAAGTCTCTTATCTTATAAGATCAAGTCTCTTAACTTCTAACATCATAAACCATTTTCTTTACCTCTCTTAAGACATTATACCTAACTCCCATAAAGCTTAGTATAACTCTTTTTAAAACCTTTTTAAAACCAAGTGTTACTCTCCTTCAAAACGACTTATAAATCTTTTGAAATACATCAAGTTCTTTATTATAACAAGCGATTTGTAATTCTTGATTACCTTTTTAAAACCACAAAGTATTTTCTTACCTACATAAAGTTGTTATAACCAACTTCCCATAAAGCCGTTATAACACTTTATGTGTTAAGAACAATCAAACACGATTAACACGTATGCGTCACCGTACTTACATAGTTCACACATATCATGCTAGAAGAGATAGGAAGAGGTTCACATACCTCGCGACGATTGTCGACTAATAGCAAAACGCTCCAAGTACCTCAAACCGCCGGCTACTCCTTAAGCCAAGTGGATCACTCCACACGTAGTACTTGACCTATAAGGCCACAGCGCGCTTATTAACATCAACACCTCAACGTTCCATAATCTCCAGAAATTTCGGCAGCACCTCCCACACGCCAAGAAATCTCCTTCTCTATCGGTAGGCTACCAAGCCAACTGGGGGTTTTACACGCCTAACCGGACGTGTACAATTCTACTACAAGAATACTACACAAGTCTCTTGTAATGTCTCTATGTAATTACTGATTCGATTCGATTCTTAATTATTCAGGCTAAAGTAAATAGACATTGCCACAGTACTAAGTATAGTTCTATATATAGTATACTTCGACTATATATTCAATCATGTAATTTCCAATTACAATAGAAGACGATAGTGTTTACCTCGATAAGCCCAAAATTATCCAAGTATAAAGTCGATCCTGAGCAACGCTTAGCTCCTGCTCCAAACAACCCTTAGAAGTTCTAACCAACTTCTACTTACAACTTCAACAACGGGTGAAGATTTCCTTAGGGTTTCGTTTTTGTGGCTAAAGGAAGTATAATCGTATTTTCTGGGCTTTGTATAAGTGTAACCTTGGGAATACTACAAGGTATTTGGGCCAAGGTATTTGGACATTATAACAATATTAGGAGAGTATTTCTATACCACAACAAGGGGTATTATACGAAGACAACTAGGCTAGGGGGGGGGGTACCCCACGGCCAAGGTACCACAAAGGGGGGAGGGGTGTGCTCTCGGCCACAAGGCCTCACGAAAAGGGGGAGGGAGGGGAAGCTCTCGGCTAGCACAACAAGAAGGGAGGAGAGGGTTTCAAGACTTGGAAGTTTTTGGAATGGATGAAGTCTTCACACTTAGGGGGGTATTTATAGCAAAACCAAAAGCCAACCAATGGCCAAGATCAAGCCATGTGCAAGGCAAGTGTAAGGCCAAGATCAAGCCAAGTGCACCCTAACCCTACTCCACAAAACACTCCACAAAACAAGGCCAAAACAAGGCACAATTCAAGGGACCAATCGGCCAAGGCCAACCGATCCCTCTTGGGCCTTGATCGCCCAAGTCCTCCACTTGCTACCAATGTGGGGGTGACACATGTCACCCTCCCGTTGGTCCAAAATGTTTCGTCTCTCGGAAAAATCCGCAAAAATTATAAATGACATAGCCGGAATTTTCTCTACGAAAGCTGTGGAAACGTTCCGTCAGAAAACGACTCTAATCGGCACTTGTGCCCAAAATTTCGAAACATGCCTAACTTAAGGCTCAAAATTCGTACGTACGTCCACACGTACATACTCTGGAAATACGGGGTATAACATTCTTCCCCCCTTAGAAACATTCGTCCCGAATGTTCCTTCAAGGTCTCAAAACAACAGGCGTCAGTATAGTCTTCACTGCTATACGTACGAAAACAATCATGCCACACCTGGTCACAAAAACACACGCTCACTTCTCCCCTTTCTCGCAGTACTCGTCACGAACACTCGAACTCGTTCTAGTGTCCGTACCACACTTCCGTCAACGCTTCTGTTCCCAACCCTTGGAGTCACTACCTCCAAACTTGGTCATCTCACTAACCTCGATTTCCCCTAAGGCCATTCCCGGCCTTCACGAACTGATTCTGGTCGAACGTATCCACGAACTCATACGATGGTCATCTAAACTTGGGCCTAGCACCCTCGTGACCCTGCCACCTGGCGGGACCACCCAGAGCTGACCCTTCCTCAAAACGGGACGCGGGTTGGCCCGCAACATGGCCCCAACCCGACCCACTGTAGCGCCAACTCTCTAGTTTCTTGATCCGAACAATCTTACCTCTACAGGTCATGAAAGCTACCACTTCCATTTCACACTACCAGGACTTACCCTTTTCACTAACTGTTTCTAAATCACATTTTAGCACAAAGCTATCCAAACATATCATTAAACACATCAACAACATCAATACACACAAAACTCTAGAGGTTAAGGATATACACAAACTAGGCGGTTCAAGGACCGCTAAATCGAACTTCCACCGCGACCTCTCTGTGGCATGGCCCGCAATCGCTCTAGTAGTCTGTGCTATCCTACCATGCTACCCACAGTCGAGACAGTCTCTCGTCATATGGCCTGTTGGCGCAAGAATCACAAGCTCCCTTGGTACTACGACACTCTCGAAATGCGGTCTACCATCGACCACACCGAGGTAGGGGTATCGCATCCGCCAAAACCCTACTCCCGAACATCGAAACACAGGAGCCACGACTGCTCCGAATATCCCAAGGGTCCCGAAGGCTGCGGAGGACCACTCTGCAATGGCGGAGGTACATAACTAGTCTCTTCTTGGCGGTCCGCCTCGAAAGTCGCCAAAATATCCGGCCGTCTTGGCCTTACTGTGGCGGTCCACCCGTCGATCTCTGCGCTCCTCGCACCCAAGTGCATGAGCCTGCATGCGGGCAATGTCCATGCCCGGCTGAAGAGAAACACCCGAACAACTCTCTGCTAGGTAATCATCGAGCCCTGTAACATATCGGTGCACTCGATCCTCCATACTAGCTACTAATGCGGGAACATACCGGGCCAATGAGTCGAACTCCACATTGTACTCCCGAACTGTACGCGGTTACGCCTCAACATCAAAAATCACGCCGGCGAGCCCTCCTCATCTGTGGAGGCAAGAAATGTGCGAAGGTCCCCGAAAACTCGTCCCAAACGGCTGGAAGTGCATTCTCTCCCCGGGACAGCTCCCACGAATCAAACCAGTCGACTGCGGTATCACGCAGCCGATGCGAACCTAGGACCACTGACTCGGTCTCCGAAGCCTTGATCACTCTCATGATCCGCTGTAACTGTCGGATGAACTCCTGCGGATCATCCTCAGGCCTCGACCCGTAGAACTCTGGCGGGCTACATCTCAGAAAGTCCTGTAGCCTCAAAATGCGCTCGGGGTGAACTACGGTGCTCTGGGTGAATCTGCGCATCCGGCCTATCCTCATATCGGCCACGACCACGGCGATGGCGGCCATCTCGCGTAACCCAACTCTTACGCGGGCCGTGGGATGGAGGCTCGGTCTTGTAGTCTCGGCGGCCACCGCTGCGGCTCTAAACTCTCTTTGGTCTTTGGCGGCGTCGCGAAACCCGCCGTCGGAAGCTTGTCTCAGTGCGAGCCGGCCTGCGCCCTCGTACTCCTCTGAATCACACTAGCAGCTCCCTCGGCTGCCTTGCCCTTCTGGGCCCTGGTTGCCTTTCGCAGAGGCATAACTGGTAAAAACGAAACACGTCAGAGGGGTCCAACTTACAACACAGCTCTAAGGCACGATCTCAGAATGAGAAGAATGGAAACCAATCCTAAATGTCCTATAGCCTCCTGATTATAGATGTGGTGCACAACACCGATAATCAAGACTCTACTAGACACGGTCTGTAGACACTTTCCGAGGACTAACTGCTCTGATACCACTTTGTAACGCCCCGAAACCCGGGCCCGTCACTGGTGCCTTACCCCGGGCACCCTAGTGATACATACATCAGAGAAAATCAGCGGAACATAAAACATGAGTCACTAAACAAGAGATATAGTAAATAAACAGGCCAACCAAAACAGTTGCCTTCAGTATATACATAAAACCTGAACAGTTTAATCCTTTTACAACCCTGCCCACAACAGTACTACAGACCTCTAAGATATACAACAACTATGACGGACGGGGCCGCCATACCCACAGATGTACAAGAACCTACAACTCGGGAAACATACCAAAGATAAGCCTCGAAGGAACGGAGCTTTCCGACACGCGAAGTGAGATCCTAAGGCGGGGATCCACGGCCATGTACCTCTACTGCGGCATGAGCGGCCCCGAAGGAGGTCGATAACAGTACCAAGTATGTGAAATCAGAAAATCTGCGGTTAAATCATAACGATCTATATAAAGCGGGAGACATGTATGATAACCAAAATACAAGATGCAACATAAAGCGATCAAGTCGAGGACTCACGCCTCAAAGTCACCACTCAAATATAACTATGGGTCTCACGCCCACATCCATCATGTTCGCATCATGGCCACATGCCGAATCTTTGCATCGGTGTAGACATGTCCATGATGCAACAATAATAACAAGGCGTGGCCACGTACCGGAATCTGCGCCGGTGTAGACATGCCCATGTAACCTCAATAACAATATCGTGGTCAACCACGCCGCGTGGCCACATGCCCCGAATCTGCGCCGGTGTAGACACGTCCATGTTGCGATAATAACCATATATCGGGTAATCAACGGCGCGTGGCGCGTGCCGGAATCTGCGTCGGTGTAGACATGTCCATGTGACATCAACAACAAGCGATAATCAAAATGGAAACATACGTGGAATTCTCCATCACCGCCAAGACGCGTCAAGTAAGTTCTCAACAAGTCAACGGCCTCTGCGAGACGCGGTAATACGTAAATACCACACTTGCACAACCAAGGCTATCATCACAAGCATAGGCAAGTTTCACAACAACAAGCATAGGCAAGTTTCACAACAACAAGCATAGGCAAGTCTCACACAACTCAAAGTACTTTCATTTTATGCCAAAGTCTGGGTTTGTAACCCCAAAGTACTACATACGTTAAGTTCTTTTAAAAGAGATCCATTACTTTTATAAAGTCACCCGATACCGTAGTATTAGAATGACCAACCCACATTCCTTTTCAAAATCAAGTAACAACATTCTTTTCCTAAGTTCCAGTTTGCCTAGTTTCAATTACTCAAGCTTCTCATTTTCAAATGGTTTCATAGTTCCCAAACTTAATCACTTGATTCCTTTTTAGAACAATTGAGTAATATATGTCTCACGTGAGTAGGTTATTCTTGTTTACATCATTCTTATTACAAACCATGATCTAGAAAATGTAATATCATTTTGTCTCATCTTAGTTTCTATGCAGATGGAGGTTTCTTTGGTTTTATTACGATACATCCGTATTCAGGACATTTTCCTTTATTAACGCTGCAGTGGTCTGTCGATACACATTCTGATTTCCGAAATCAGTAAAACATTATCCCTTTAAATAACACCAAGTACTCATTACTCACGAATGAGGTTTCACACAAACATTCATATTAGAACAAATAAGTTAAGTCTCTTATCTTATAAGATCAAGTCTCTTAACTTCTAACATCAGTAAACCATTTTCTTTACCTCTCTTAAGACATTATACCTAACTCCCCATAAAGCTTAGTATAACTCTTTTTAAAACCTTTTTAAAACCAAGTGTTACTCTCCCTTCAAAACGACTTATAAATCTTTTGAAATACATCAAGTTCTTTATTATAACAAGCCAGTTGTAATTCTCATCAGTTACCTTTTTTAAAACCACAAAGTATTTTCTTACCTACATAAAGTTGTTATAACCAACTTCCCATAAAGCCGTTATAACACTTTATGTGTTAAGAACAATCAAACACAGTTAACACATGTACGTCTACCGTACTTACATAGTTCACACATATCATGCTAGAAGAGATAGGAAGAGGTTCACATACCTCGCGACGATTGTCGACTAATAGCAAAACGCTCCAAGTACCTCAAACCGCCGGCTACTCCTTAAGCCAAGTGGATCACTCCACACGTAGTACTTCAACCTATAAGGCCACAAGGCGCTTATTAACATCTAGATCTCAACGTTCCATAATCTACAGAAAATTCGGCACTCTCCCCGCCGCAAATCTCCTTCTCTATCGGTGGCTACCAAGCCAACCGGGGGTTTACACGCCTAACCGGACGTGTACAATTCTACTACACAGTAATACTACACAAGTCTCTGTAATGTCTGATCTATGTAATTCTGATTCGATTCGATTCTTAATTCTTGAGCTTAAGTCAAAAGACATTGCCACGATTACTAAGTATAGTTCTATATATAGTATACTTGACTATATATTCAAACATGTAATTTCCAATTACAATAGAAGACGATAGTGTTTACCTCGATAAGCCCAAAATTATCCAAGTATAAAGTCGATCCTGAGCAACGCTTAGCTCCTACTCCGAGCGCTCCAAACAACCCTTAGAAGTTCTAACCAACTTCTACTTACAACTTCAACAACGGGTGAAGATTTCCTTAGGGTTTCGTTTAAGTGTAACCTTGGGAATACTACAAGGTATTTGGGCCAAGGTATTTGGACATTATAACAATATTAGGAGAGTATTTCTATACCACAACAAGGGGTATTATACGAAGACAACTAGGCTAGGGGGGGGGGGGGTACCCCACGGCCAAGGTACCACAAAGGGGGGAGGGGTGTGCTCTCGGCCACAAGGCCTCACGAAAAGGGGGAGGGAGGGGAAGCTCTCGGCTAGCACAACAAGAAGGGAGGAGAGGGTTTCAAGACTTGGAAGTTTTTGGAATGGATGAAGTCTTCACACTTAGGGGGTATTTATAGCAAAACCAAAAGCCAACCAATGGCCAAGATCAAGCCATGTGCAAGGCAAGTGTAAGGCCAAGATCAAGCCAAGTGCACCATAACACTACTCCACAAAACACTCCACAAAACACTCCACAAAACAAGTCCAAAACAAGGCACAATTCAAGTGACCAATCTGCCAAGGCCAACCGATCCTCTTGGGCCTTGATCGTCAAGTCCTCCACTTGCTACCAATGTGGGGTGACACATGTCACCCTCCCGTTGGTCCAAAATGTTTCGTCTCTCGGAAAAATCCGCAAAAATTATAAATGACATAGCCGGAATTTTCTCTACGAAAGCTGTGGAAACGTTCCGTCAGAAAACGACTCTAATCGGCACTTGTGCCCAAAATTTCGAAACATGCCTAACTTAAGGCTCAAAATTCGTACGTACGTCCACACGTACATACTCTGGAAATACGGGGTATAACAGTTTTGTGCCATGTTTTGTGGAGTGTTTTGTGGAGTAGGGGTTAGAGTGCACTTGGCTTGATCTTGGCCTTACACTTGCCTTGCACTTGGCTAGATCTTGGCCATTGGTTGGCCTTTGGTTTTGCTATAAATACCCCCTCTCTTTGAAGACTTCTTCATCCAAAACCTTCCAAGTCTTAAGTCCCTCTACCTCCCTCTTTTCGTCCAAGAGTCCCCCCTCTCCCCCTTGTGAAGGCCTTGGGCCGAAACCCTCCCCCTTTGTGAGCCTAAAGCCGAGAACACCCCCCCCTCTTTTAGAGTGTTGTTCTCGTGTGATACCCCCCCTTTTTGTGGTGTTGAAATACTCCTCCAAGTATTGTTATAATGCCCAAAATACCTTAGCCTTGTACCTTGTAGTATTCCAAAGATACCTCTATACGTAGAGCCCGGAAATACTACCTTTTGTCCTTTTTAGTCTCAAACCGAAACCCTAAGGAATCTTCATTGTTAGTTGAAGGATTTAAGTAGAAGTTGAATAGAACTTCTAAGGGTTGTTTGGAGCGGGATGGAGCACCCGGAGTTGGAGCTAAACGTTGCTAAGGATCGACATTTAACTTGGATAATTATGGGCTTATCGAGGTAATTATCTTGTCCTCTATTGTAATTGGAAATTAGATGTTGGTTAGAATATATCTTTGAAGTATACTATATATGGAACTATACTTAGTATTCGGCAATGTCTTTTGACTTAAGCTGAAGAATAAAGAAAAGAAGCTGATCGTATTTACATAGGACGTATTGCGATAGACTTGTGTAGAGTTCTTGAGTAGGATGGTACACGTCAGGTTAGGCGTGTAAACCCCTGGTTGGCTTGGTAGCGGCCTCGATAGAGGAGGAGATTTCTGTTGTTGCGGGAGAGAGTCTTCTTGAATTTTCTGTAGAAATATAGAAACTTGTGTTTTGGGGTTAATAGACGTTTGTGACCTTTATAGGTGAAAGTACTAAGAGTAGCGTATTCTACTCGAGGAGTGGAAAGGGCTAGCAAGGTTGTAGTACTTGGAGCATTTTGCTTATTGTCGATAAATCGTCGCGAGGTATGTGAACCTCTTCCTATCTCTTCTAGCATGATATGTGTGAACTATGTAGTACGGTAGACGTACATGTGTTAACTGTGTTTGATTGTTCTTAAAACATAAAGTGTTATAACGGCTTTATGGGAAGTTGGTTATAACAGCTTTATGTAGGTAAGAAAATACTTTGTGGTTTTAAAAGGTAACTGATGTGAATTATAACTGGCTAGTTATAATAAAGAACTTGATGTATTTCAAAAGATTTATAAATCGTTTTGAAGAGAGTAACACTTGGTTTTAAAGGTTTTAAAAAGAGTTATACTAGCTTTATGGGGAGTTAGGTATAATGTCTTAAGAGAGGTAAAGAAAATGGTTTACTGATGTTAGAAGTTAAGAGACTTGATCTTAAGATAAGAGACTTAACTTATTTGTTTTAATGTGAATGTTCGTGTGAAACCTCATTCGTGAGTAATGAGTACTTGGTTTTATTTAAAGGGATAATGTTTCTTGATTTCGAAATCGTAATGTGTATCGACGCAGACCGCAAGATTTCGGAAATCGAGAATGTATCGACAGACCACTGCAGCGTTAATAAAGGAAAATGTATTGAATAATGATGTATCGTATTAAAACCAGTAGAAACCTCCATCTGCATAGAAACTAAGATGAGACAAAATGATATTACATTTTCTAGATCATGGCTGCTGTAATAAGAATGTTGTAAACAAGAATAACCTACTCTCACGTGAGACATATATTACTCAATTGTTCTAAAACGGAATCAAGTGATTAAGTTTGGGAACTATGAAACCATTTGAAAATGAGAAGCTTGAGTAATTGAAACTAGGCAAACTGTAACTTAGGAAAAGAATGTTGTTACTTGATTTTGAAAAGGAATGTGGGTTGGTCATTCTAATACTACGGGTATCGGGTGACTTTATAAAAGTAATGGATCTCTTTTAAAAGAACTTAACGTATGTAGTACTTTGGGGTTAAAAACCCGGACTTTGGCATAAAATGAAAGTACTTTGAGTTGTGTGAAACTTGCCTATGCTTGTTGTTGTGAAACTTGCCTATCTTGTGATGATAGCCTTTGTTGTGCAAGTGTGGTATTTACGTATTCTGCGTCTCTCGATAGAGGCGGTTGACTTGTTGAGAACTTACTTGGACGTCTTTGGCGATGATGGAGAATTCCACGGGTATGTTTCCATTTTGATTCTTGTCTTGTTGTTGATGTCACATGGACATGTCTACACCGTCACGATGATTCCGGCATGCGGCGGGTTGATTACCCGATATATGGTTATTACCGCAATATGGGCGTGTCTACACCGACGTCAAGATTCCGGGCATGTGGCCACGCGGCGGGTTGACCACCCAAGATATTGTTATTGAGGTTACATGGGCATGTCTACACCGTCAAGATTCCGGGCATGTGGCCACGCGGCCTTGTGTGTGTTGCATCATGGACATGTCTGCCGTCACGATGAGGGGCATGTGGCCATGATGCGAACATGATGGGTGTGGTGGCGTGAGACCCATAGTTATAGTTGAGTGGTGACTTTGAGGCGTGAGTCCACGACTTGGCTTTTATGTTGCGTCGTATTTTGGTTATCATACATGTCTCTGCTTTATATAGATCGTTATGATTTAAGCTGCAATATTCTGATTTCACATCTTGGGTACTGTTATCGACCTCGCCGGGCCGCGTTCATGCCGCAGTAAGTACATCGATCGTGGATCCTCGCCATAGGATCCTGATTCAGCGTATTGGGAAGCTCCGTTTCTCGAGGCTTATCTTTTGGTATGTGTTTCCACGAGTTGTAGGTTCTTGTACATTCGTGGTATGGCGGGCCCTGTCCGTCATAGTCGTTGTAAATCTTAAGTGCGTAATCTTGTTGTGGCGGGGTTGTAAAAGGATTAAACTGCTCGTGTTTTATGTATGTATATCTTGGCAACTGTTTTGGTTGCTGTTTATTATTATATCTATTGTTGCATGTCTAAGTTTTTATTTCGCTGGTTTTCTCGACGTTGTATCACTAGGGTGCCGGTAAGACACGATCACGGGCGAATTTCGGGTGTGACATAGTGGTATCGAGCGATTAGTCCTCGGAAAGTGTCTACGCACCGTGTCTAGTAGAGTCTTGATTATCGATGTGTTGTGCACCACATCTATAATCGAGAGGCTATAGGACATTTAGGATTGGTTTCTATTCTTCTCATTCGAGATCGTGCCTTAGAGTGTGTTATAAGTTGGACCCTCCGACGTGTCTCGTTTTTACCGATTATGCCTCGCCAAGCAACCGGGCCCAGTGGGCAAGCGGCCAGGAGGCGCTAGTGAGATCTGAGGAGTCCGAAGCGCGAGCGTCGATCACGAGGCAGTGCTTGACGGCGAGTTTCGCGGCGCCAAAGACCAGCGAGTTTAGAGCGCAGCCGTGGGCGATGAGACTGATACACGAGCCTCGGTCCCGATGCAGGCGGGAGATGGGTCACGAGAGATGGCGATTATTGGCGAGTTGTGGCGAGATATGAGCAGTGAATGCGGCGATTCAGATCAGCGGCCCGTAGTGCACCCGAGCGAATAGTTTGAGGCTACGAGATTTTCCGAGTTGTAGGCGCCAGAGTTACGGTCGAGGCACGAGGATGATCCGCAGGAGTTCATCCGTCGATTCTGAAGGATCATCGCGGTGATCAAGGCTTGAGACCGAGTCTGTGACGCCCGGTTCGCGTCACGCGTGATACCGCAATCGATTGGTTTGATTCGTGGGAGCTTTCGGGAGAGCATGCCTCCAGCGATATGGAATGAGTTTTGGGGCTTTCTCACGCACTTCTTGCCTCCGCAGATGAGGAGGGCGGGCCGGCGATTTTATTCTTGAGGCAGAGAGGCGACCGTCGGGAGTACAATGTCGAGTTCGATTCTTTGGCTCGATATGTCCTGCGCTAGTTGCGAATATGGAAGATAGGGTGCATCGCTACGCCACGGGCTAGATGATTATATGGCCGAAGTCTTGTGCGAGTGTTTCTCTTCACCGGGCATGGCATTGCCGCATTCGTGCTCATGCACTTGGGTGCGAGGCGCGCAGATCGGCAGGTGGACCGCTTTCAGCGAAGAAGGCCAGGCGGATATTTTGGCGACTTTCGAGGCGGACCGCCTCGGCCAGACTAGTTATGTACCTCGCCATTGCGAGTGGTCCCGCGGCGCCGGGACCCGCAGGATATTCGGGAGCGGTCGTGGCTCCGTGTTTCAGATGTTCGAGAGTAGGTGTTGGCGAATGCGATCACCTACCTCGGTGTGGTCGATGTGGTAGACCGCATTTGAAGTGTCGTAGTACGAGGAGCTTGTTATTCTTGCGGCCAACAGGCCATATGACGCTTGTCCGACTGTGGGTAGCGGGTAGGATAGCACGAACTAGGCGATTGCAGATTCTTGACCTTCCATAGCTAGGCGGGATGTTCATACACCCGGCCACGGTAGAGTCGCGGTGGAAGTTCGATTTTAGCGGTCCTTGACCGCCTAGTTTGGTATATCCTTAACCTCAGAGAATCTTGTATGTATTAATGTTAATGATGTGTTAAGTGTTATGTTCGAATAGCCTTGTGCTATAGTGTGATTTAAAAATCTGGTTAGTGTGAGATGGAAGTGGTAGCTTCATGATGTGTTCGTGTCGGAGGCGGGAGTTGGCGCTCTGATGGGTCGGGTTGGGGCCATGTTGCGGGCCAACCCGCGTCTGTTCAGTAGGGTCAGCTCTGCAGGTGGTCCGCCGGTGGCGGTCACGAGGTGCTAGGCCCAAGTTTAGATGACCATCGTCGTATGAGTTCGTGGATACGTTCGACGGAATCGATTCGTGAAGGCGGGAATGGCCTTAGGGGAAATCGAGGTTAGTGAGATGACCAAGTTTGGAGGTGGTGATTCCAAGGGTTGGAAACAAAAGCGTTGACAGAAGTGTGATACGGATACTAGAACGAGTTCGAGTGTTCGAGACAAGTACTACGAGAAAGGGAGAAGAGAACGTGTGTTTGTGGCGGGTGTGGCATGATCGTTTCGTAAGTATAGCGATGAAGACTATCTGCACTTTGTTTGTTTGAGACCTAGAAGGAACATTCGGGACGAATGTTTCTAGAGGAAGAATGTTATACCGTATTTCAGTATATGCGTATGGACGTGCGTCACGATTTGAGCCTTAAGTTAGGCTTTGGATTCGAAATTTGGGCACAAGTACGAAGTAGAGTCGTTTTCCGAAGAAACGTTTCCACAGCTTTCGTAGGGAAAATTCCGGCTATGACATTTTTAATTTTTGCGGATTTTTCGAGTGGCGAAACATTTTGGACCAACGGGAGGGTGACATGTGTCACCTCACATTGGAAAGCAAGTGGGGTGCTTGGGCGATTTGGGCGTCCAAGAGGCGTTGGTTGGCCTTGGCGATTGGCTCCCTCTTTTGGCCTAGTTTTGTGCCATGTTTTGTGGAGTGTTTTGTGGAGTAGGGGTTAGAGTGCACTTGGCTTGATCTTGGCCTTACACTTGCCTTGCAGCTAGATCTTGGCCATTGGTTGGCCTTTGGTTTTGCTATAAATACCCTCTCTTTGAAGACTTCTTCATCCAAAACCTTCCAAGTCTTGAGTCCTCTCCCTCCTCTTTTCGTCCAGAGCCCCTCTCCCCTTGTGAAGGCCTTGGGCGAAACCCTCCACTGTGAGCCTAAAGCCGAGAACACCCCCCCTCTTTTAGAGTGTTGTTCTCGTGTGATACCCCCCCCTTTTTGTGGTGTTGAAATACTCCTCCAAGTATTGTTATAATGCCCAAAATACCTTAGCCTTGTACCTTGTAGTATTCCAAAGATACCTCTATACGTAGAGCCCGGAAATACTACCTTTTGTCCTTTTTAGTCTCAAACCGAAACCCTAAGGAATCTTCATTGTTAGTTGAAGGATTTAAGTAGAAGTTGAATAGAACTTCTAAGGGTTGTTTGGAGCGGGATGGAGCACCCGGAGTTGGAGCTAAACGTTGCTAAGGATCGACATTTAACTTGGATAATTATGGGCTTATCGAGGTAATTATCTTGTCCCTCTATTGTAATTGGAAATTACATGTTTGTTAGAATATATAGTTGAAGTATACTATATATGGAACTATACTTAGTATTCGGCAATGTCTTTTGACTTAAGCCTGAAGAATAAAGAAAAGAACTGAACTGTATTTACATAGGGGTATTGCGATAGACTTGTGTAGAGTTCTTGAGTAGGATGGTACACGTCGGGTTAGACTTTTAAACCCCCCCCCCCCCCTGGTTGGCTTGGTAGACGGCCTCGATAGAGGATGAGATTTCTGTTGTTGCGGGGAGAGTCTTTGCGAATTTTACGTAGAAAGATAGAAACTTGTGTTTTGGGGTTAATAGACGTTTGTGACCTTTATAGGTGAAAGTACTAAGAGTAGCGTATTCTACTCGAGGAGTGGAAAGGGCTAGCAAGGTTGTAGTACTTGGAGCATTTTGCTTATTGTCGATAAATCGTCGCGAGGTATGTGAACCTCTTCCTATCTCTTCTAGCATGATATGTGTGAACTATGTAGTACGGTAGGCGTACGTGTGTTAGCGTGTTTGATTGTTCTTAAAACATAAAGTGTTATAACGGCTTTATGGGAAGTTGGTTATAACAGCTTTATGTAGGTAAGAAAATACTTTGTGGTTTTAAAAGGTAACTGATGTGAATTATAACTGGCTAGTTATAATAAAGAACTTGATGTATTTCAAAAGATTTATAAATCGTTTTGAAGGGAGAGTAACACTTGGTTTTAAAGGTTTTAAAAAGAGTTATACTAGCTTTATGGGGAGTTAGGTATAATGTCTTAAGAGAGGTAAAGAAAATGGTTTACTGATGTTAGAAGTTAAGAGACTTGATCTTAAGATAAGAGACTTAACTTATTTGTTTTAATGTGAATGTTCGTGTGAAACCTCATTCGTGAGTAATGAGTACTTGGTTTTATTTAAAGGGATAATGTTTCTTGATTTGGAAATCGTAATGTGTATCGACAGGACCAACGCAAGATTTGGAAATCGGAATGTATCGACAGGACCACTGCGGCGTTAATAAAGGAAAATGTATTGAATAATGATGTATCGTATTAAAACCGGTAGAAACCTCCATCTGCATAGAAACTAAGATGAGACAAAATGATATTACATTTTCTAGATCATGTTTCTTTGTAATAAGAATGTTGTAAACAAGAATAACCTACTCTCACGTGAGACATATATTACTCAATTGTTCTAAAAGGAATCAAGTGATTAAGTTTGGGAACTATGAAACCATTTGAAAATGAGAAGCTTGAGTAATTGAAACTAGGCAAAGCCGAACTTAGGAAAAGAATGTTGTTACTTGATTTTGAAAAGGAATGTGGGTTGGTCATTCTAATACTACGGTATCGGGTGACTTTTATAAAAGTAATGGATCTCTTTTAAAAGAACTTAACGTATGTAGTACTTTGGGGTTAAAACCGGACTTTGGCATAAAATGAAAGTACTTTGAGTTGTGTGAAACTTGCTATGCTTGTTGTTGTGAAACTTGCCTATCTTGTGATGATAGCCTTTGTTGTGCAAGTGTGGTATTTACGTATTCTGGCGTCTCGATAGAGGCGGTTGACTTGTTGAGAACTTACTTGGGCGTCTTTGGCGGTGATGGAGAATTCCACGGGTATGTTTCCATTTTGATTCTTGTCTTGTTGTTGATGTCACATGGGCGTGTCTACACCGTCGCAATGATTCGGCATCTGGCGGGTTGATTACGATATATGGTTATTACTGCAACATGGGCGTGTCTACCGTCTGATATTCGGGGCATGTGGCCGTGCGGCGAGGTTGACCACCCAAGATATTGTTATTGAGGTTACATGGGCATGTCTGCCGTCACGATTCGGGGCATGTGGCCACGCGGCCTTATTATGTGTTGCATCATGGACGTATACACCGTCACGATGTCCGGGGCATGTGGCCATGATGCGAACATGATGGGTGTGGTGGGCGTGAGACCCGTAGTTATAGTTAGTGGTGACTTTGAGGCGTGAGTCACGGCTTATTTGCTTTTATGTTGCGTCTTGTATTTTGGTTATCATACATGTCTCTGCTTTATATGAATTATGATTTAGCTGCGATATTCTGATTTCACGCAGGTACTGTTATCTTGACCTCGCCGAGGCTGCGTTAAATCTGCGCGGTAGAAATACATCGGTCGTGGATCCTCGCTCATAGGATCACGATTCAGCGTATTGGGAAGCTCCGTTTCTCGGAGGCTTATCTTTTGATATGTGTTTCCACTGAGTTGTAGGTTCTTGTACATTCGGGGTATGGCGGGGCCACTGTCCGTCATAGTCGTTGTAAATCTTAAGTGCATGTAATCTTGTTGTGGGCGGGGTTGTAAAAGGATTAAAGCTATTCGGAGTTTTATGTATATCTTGAAACAGCTGTTTTGGTTGGCTTTGTTTATTATTATATCTATTGTTGCATGTCTAAGTTTTTATTTCCATTGGTTTTCTCGACGTTGTATCACTAGGGTGCGGGGTAAGGCACGATCCACGGGCAATTTCGGGTGTGACATAGTGGTATCAGGCGATTAGTCCTCGGAAAGTGTCTGACCGTGTCTAGTAGAGTCTTGATTATCGATGTGTTGTGCACCACATCTATAATCGAGAGGCTATAGGACATTTAGGATTGGTTTCTATTCTTCTCATTACGAGATCGTGCCTTAGAGGCGTGTTATAAGTTGGACCCTACGGCGTGTCTCGTTTTTACGATTATGCCTCGCGCGCAACCGGGCCCAGTGGGCAAGGCGGCGAGGCTGCTAGTGAGATCTGAGAGAAGTCAGAGCGCGAGCGATCGATGCACGAGGCAGTGCTTCCGGACGGCGAGTTTAGCGGCGCCGCCCGGCCCAGCGAGTTTAGAGCGCGGCCGTGGCGATGACCTTCTGATACGAGCATCGATCCCGATGCGGAAGCGGGAGATGGGTCACAAGAGATGGCCCGATTATTGGCGAGTTGTGGCGAATATGAGGAGCAGTGGATGCGGCGATTCAGTCAGCGCGCTGTGGTGCGCGAGCGAATAGTTTGAGGCTACGAGATTTTACGAGTTGTAGGCCGCGAGTTCTCTGGTCGAGGCACGAGGATGATCGCGAGTTCATCCGTCGATTCTGAAGGATCATCACGGGTGATCAAGGCTTGAGAGACCGAGTCGTGACGCCGGTTCGCATCGGTGCGTGATACGCGATCGATTGGTTTGATTCGTAGGAGCTTTCGGGAGAGCATGCACCTCGTGATATGGAATGAGTTTTGGGGCTTTCCTCGCACTTCTTGCCTCCGCGGATGAGGAGGGCGGTAAACAGATTTTATTCTTGAGGCAGAGAAGCGCCTGTCGGGAGTACAATGTCGAGTTCGATTCTTTGGCTCGATATGTCCTGCGCTAGTTGCGAATATGGAAGATAGGGTGCATCGCTACGCGCGGGCTAGATGATTATATGGCGAGTCTTGTGCGAGTGTTTCTCTTCAGGGCATGGACATTGCCGCGTTCGAGCTCGTACGCGGAGTGCGAGGCGCGGATCGGCAGGTGGACGGCTTTCAGCGAGAAGAAGGCCAAGGCAATGGATATTTTGGCGACTTTCGGCGGACCGCCTCGGCCAGCGGACTAGTTATGTACCTCGCCATTGCGAGTGGTCGCCCGCGACGCCGGGACCGCAGGATATTCGGGAAGCGGTCGGGGCTCCCGAGTTTGAATGTTGAGTAGGGGTGTTGGCGGATCGATCACCCTACCTCGGTGTGGTCGATGTGGTAGACCGCATTTAGAAGTGTCGTAGTACGAGGAGCTTGTTATTCTTGCGGCCAGCGGGGCCATATGACGAAGCGTCGACGAGTAGCGCTGGTAGGATAACCTGAATACTAAGCGATTGCGATTCTTGACCTTCCATAGCTAGGCGGGATGTTCATACACGGTACGGTAGAAGTCGCGGTGGAAGTTCCCAGTTTTAGCGGTCCTTGAACCGCCTAGTTTCAGGTATATCCTTAACCCTGTAGATACTTGTATGTATTAATGTTAATGATGTGTTAAGTGTTATGTTCGAATAGCCTTGTGCTATAGTGTGATTTAAAAATCTGGTTAGTGTGAGATGGAAGTGGTAGCTTCCATGATGTGTTCGTGTCGGAGGCGGGAGTTGGCGCTACGATGGGTCGGGTTGGGGCCGTGTTGCGGGCCAACCGCGTCTGTTCGGTAGGGTCAGCTGCAGGTGGTCGCCCGGTGGCGAGTCACGAGGGTGCTAGGCCCAGTTTAGATGACCATCGTATGAGTTCGTGGATCGTTCGACGAGAATCAGTTCGTGAAGGCGGGAATGGCCTTAGAAATCGAGGTTAGTGAGATGACCAAGTTTGGAGTGGTGATTCAAGGGTTGGAAACAAAGCGTTGTGAAGTGTGATACGGATACTAGAGCGAGTTGAGTGTTCGAGACAAGTACTACGAGAAAGGGAGAAGAGAGCGTGTGTTTTGTGGCGGTGTGGCATGATCGTTTCGTAAGTATAGCGGTGAAGACTATCTTGCTTTGTTTGTTTGAGACCTAGAAGGAACATTCGGGCGAATGTTTCTAAGGAAGAATGTTATACCGTATTTCAGTATATGCGTATGGGCGTCGTCTGAAATTTGAGCCTTAAGTTAGGCATTGGATTCGAAATTTGGGCACAAGTCACAGGTAGAGTCGTTTTTCAGGCGAAGCGTTTCCTGACTTCGTAGGGAAAATTCCGGCTATGACATTTTTAATTTTTGCGGATTTTTAGAGTGGCCGAAACATTTTGGACCAGCGGGAGGGTGGCGTATGTCACCTCGCATTGAAGCAAGTGGGGTGCTTGGACGATTTGGGCGTCCAAGAGGCATTGGTTGGCCTTGGCCGATTGACTCCCTCTTTTGGCCTAGTTTTGTGCCATGTTTTGTGGAGTGTTTTGTGGAGTAGGGGTTAGAGTGCACTTGGCTTGATCTTGGCCTTACACTTGCCTTGCACTTGGCTAGATCTTGGCCATTGGTTGGCCTTTGGTTTTGCTATAAATACCCCCCTCTCTTTGAAGACTTCTTCATCCAAAACCTTCCAAGTCTTGAGTCCCTCTCCCTCCCTCTTTTCGTCCAAGAGCCCCCCCTCTCCCCCTTGTGAAGGCCTTGGGCCGAAACCCTCCCCCTTTGTGAGCCTAAAGCCGAGAACACCCCCCCTCTTTTAGAGTGTTGTTCTCGTGTGATACCCCCCTTTTTGTGGTGTTGAAATACTCCTCCAAGTATTGTTATAATGCCCAAAATACCTTAGCCTTGTACCTTGTAGTATTCCAAAGATACCTCTATACGTAGAGCAGGAAATACTACCTTTTGTCCTTTTAGTCTCAAGCCGAAACCACTAAGGAATCTTCATTGTTAGTTGAAGGATTTAAGTAGAAGTTGAATAGAACTTCTAAGGGTTGTTTGGAGCGGGATGGAGCACCGGAGTTAGAGCTAAGCGTTGCTAAGGATCGACGTTTAACTTGGATAATTATGGGCTTATCGAGGTAATTATCTTGTCCCTCTATTGTAATTGGAAATTACATGTTTGTTAGAATATATAGTTGAAGTATACTATATATAGAACTATACTTAGTATTCGGCAATGTCTTTTGACTTAAGCCTGAAGAATAAAGAAAAGAATGACTGTATTTACATAGGGTGTATTGCGATAGACTTGTGTAGAGTTCTTGAGTAGGATGGTACACGTCAGGTTAGGCGTGTAAACCCACAGTTGGCTTGGTAGCCGGCCTCGATAGAGGAGGAGATTTACTGTTGTTGCGGGGAGGAGAGTCTTGAATTTTACGTAGAAAGATAGAAACTTGTGTTTTGGGGTTAATAGACGTTTGTGACCTTTATAGGTGAAAGTACTAAGAGTAGCGTATTCTACTCGAGGAGTGGAAAGGGCTAGCAAGGTTGTAGTACTTGGAGCATTTTGCTTATTGTCGATAAATCGTCGCGAGGTATGTGAACCTCTTCCTATCTCTTCTAGCATGATATGTGTGAACTATGTAGTGCGGTGAGCGTACGTGTGTTAAGCGTGTTTGATTGTTCTTAAAACATAAAGTGTTATAACGGCTTTATGGGAAGTTGGTTATAACGACTTTATGTAGGTAAGAAAATACTTTGTGGTTTTAAAGGTAATCGATGTGAATTATAAGCGGCTAGTTATAATAAAGAACTTGATGTATTTCAAAAGATTTATAAATCGTTTTGAAGGGGGAGTAACACTTGGTTTTAAAGGTTTTAAAAATAGTTATACTAGCTTTATGGGGAGTTAGGTATAATGTCTTAAGAGAGGTAAAGAAAATGGTTTACTGATGTTAGAAGTTAAGAGACTTGATCTTAAGATAAGAGACTTAACTTATTTGTTTTAATGTGAATGTTCGTGTGAAACCTCATTCGTGAGTAATGAGTACTTGGTTTTATTTAAAGGGATAATGTTTCTTGATTTGGAAATCGGAATGTGTATCGACAGACCTTTGCAAGATTTGGAAATCGAATGTATCGACAGGACCACTGCGGCGTTAATAAAGGAAAATGTATTGAATAATGATGTATCGTATTAAAACCGGTAGAAACCTCCATCTGCATAGAAACTAAGATGAGACAAAATGATATACATTTTCTAGATCATGGCTGCTGTAATAAGAATGTTGTAAACAAGAATAACCTACTCTCGCGTGAGACATATATTACTCAATTGTTTTTAAAAGGAATCAAGTGATTTAGTTTGGGAACTATGAAACCATTTGAAAATGAGAAGCTTGAGTAATTGAAACTAGGCAAACTGGAACTTAGGAAAAGAATGTTGTTACTTGATTTTGAAAAGGAATGTGGGTTGGTCATTCTAATACTACGGGTATCGGGTGACTTTTATAAAAGTAATGGATCTCTTTTAAAAGAACTTAACGTATGTAGTACTTTGGGGTTAAAAAACCCGGACTTTGGCATAAAATGAAAGTACTTTGAGTTGTGTGAAACTTGCCTATGCTTGTTGTTGTGAAACTTGCCTATCTTTGTGATGATAGCCTTTGTTGTGCAAGTGTGGTATTTACGTATTCTGGCGTCTCTCGATAGAGGCGGTTGACTTATTGAGAACTTACTTGGGCGTCTTTGGCGGTGATGGAGAATTCCACGGGTATGTTTCCATTTTGATTCTTGTCTTGTTGTTGATGTCACATGGGCGTATCTGCCGTCTGATATTAGGGGCATCTTGCGGCGGGTTGATTACGATATATGGTTATTCTTGCAACATGGGCGATGTACACCGTCTGATGTTCGGGGCATGTGGCCATGCGGCGGGGTTGACCATGATATATTGTTATTGAGGTTACATGGGCATGTCTACCGTCACGATGTCCGGGGCATGTGGCGTGCGGCGCTTATTGTGTGTTGCATCATGGACATGTCTACACCGTCTGATATTCCGGGGCATGTGGCCATGATGCGAACATGATGGGTGTGGTGGGCGTGAGACCCGTAGTTATAGTTAGTGGTGACTTTGAGGCGTGAGTCCACGACTTGGCTAACTTTTATGTTGCGTCTTGTATTTTGGTTATCATACATGTCTCTGCTTTATATAGTATTATGATTTAAGCTGCGATATTCTGATTTCACATCTTGAGTACTGTTGTCTTGACCTCGCCGAAGTGCGTTAAATCTGCAGAGAAAGTACATCGGTCGTGGATCCTCGCTCATAGGATCACAGTTCAGCGTATTGGGAAGCTCCGTTTCTCCGGAGGCTTATCTTTTGGTATGTGTTTCCCTGAGTTGTAGGTTCTTGTACATTCAGGGGTATGGCGGGGCCCTGTCCCGTCATAGTCGTTGTAAATCTTAGAAGTGCAGTAATCTTTGTTGTGGCGGGGTTGTAAAAAGTTAAAGCTGTTCGAGTTTTATGTATATCTTGAAGGCAAGCTGTTTTGGTTGCTTTTTATTATTATATCTATTGTTGCATGTCTAAGTTTTTATTTCCGCTGGTTTTTCTCTGACGTTGTATCACTAGGGTGCCCGGGGTAAGGCACCAGTCACGGGCCCGAATTTCGGGGTGTGACATAGTGGTATCAGAGCAGTTAGTCCTCGGAAAGTGTCTACAGACCGTGTCTAGTAGAGTCTTGATTATCGATGTGTTGTGCACCACATCTATAATCAGGAGGCTATAGGACATTTAGGATTGGTTTCTATTCTTCTCATTCTGAGATCGTGCCTTAGAGCTGTGTTATAAGTTGGACCCTCGGCGTGTCGTTTTTACCGATTATGCCTCCGCGCCAGCAACCGGGCGGGCGGAGTGGGCAAGGCGTGAGAGGCTAGTGAGATCTGAGAGAGTCAGAAGCGCGAGCCGTCGATTACACGAGCAGTGCTTCCGACCCGAGTTTAGCGGCGCCCGGCCCAGCGGGGTTTAGAAGCGCGGCCGTGGCGATGACCTACTGATACACGAGCCTCGGTCCACGATGCAGGCGGGGAGATGGGTCACGAGAGATGGCGATTATTGGCGAGGTTGTGGCGAGATATGAGCAGTGAATCTGGCGATTCAGTCAGCGGCCTGTGGTGCACGAAGCGAATAGTTTGAGGCTACGAGATTTTACGAGTTGTAGGCGCCCGAGTTACGGTCGAGGCACGAGGATGATCGCAGGAGTTCATCCGTCGATTCTGAGAGATCGTGCGGGTGATCAAGCTTGAGACCGAGTCTGTGACGCCCGGTTCGCATCGGCTGCGTGATACGCGATCGATTGGTTTGATTCGTGGGAGCTTTCGGGAGAGCATGCACCTCCAAGATATGGAATGAGTTTTTGGGGCTTTCTCACGCACTTCTTGCCTCGCAGATGAGGAGACACGGTAAACAGATTTTATTCTTGAGACAGAGAGCGCCTGTCGGGAGTACAATGTCGAGTTCGATTCTTTGGCTCGATATGTCCCTGCGCTAGTTGCGAATATGGAAGATAGGGTGCGTCGCTACGCCCGGGCTAGATGATTATATGGCGAGTCTTGTGCGAGTGTTTCTCTTCAGGGCATGGACATTGCCGCGTTCGAGCTCGTGCACTTGGGTGCGAGGCGCGAAGATCGGCAGGTGGACCGCTTTCGGAAGAAGGCCAAGGCGGATATTTTGGCGACTTTCGGCGGACCGCCTCGGGCGAACTAGTTATGTACCTCCGCCATTGCGAGTGGTCCTTCGCGCCGGGACCGCCAGGATATTCGGAAGCGGTCGGGGCTCCCGGGTTTGAGATGTTCGAGGAGTAGGGTGTTGGCGGATCGATCACCCTACCTCGGTGTGGTCGATGTGGTAGACCGCATTTGAAGTGTCGTAGTACGAGGAGCTTGTTATTCTTGCGGCCAGCGGGGCCATATGGCGAAGACTGTCCGGAGCGAGTAGCGGTAGGATAGCCTGAACTACTAAGGCGATTCTGCATTCTTGACCTTCCATAGCTAGGCGGGATGTTCATACACCGGGTGCCACGGTAAGTCGCGGTGGAAGTTCGATTTTAGCGGTCCTTGAACCGCTAGTTTGAGTATATCCTTAACCCTGTAGATACTTGTATGTATTAATGTTAATGATGTGTTAAGTGTTATGTTCGAATAGCCTTGTGCTATAGTGTGATTTAAAAATCTGGTTAGTGTGAGATGGAAGTGGTAGCTTCCATGATGTGTTCCGTGTCGAGGAGCGGGAGTTGGCGCTCTGATGGGTCGGGTTGGGGCCGTGTTGCGGGCCAGCCCGCGTCTGTTCGGTAGGGTCAGCTGCAGGTGGTCGCGGTGGCGAGTCACGAGGGTGCTAGGCCCAGTTTAGATGACCATCGTATGAGTTCGTGGATACGTTCGACCAGAATCAGTTCGTGAAGGCCGGGAATGGCCTTAGGGGAAATCGAGGTTAGTGAGATGACCAAGTTTGGAGGTGGTGATTCCAAGGGTTGGAAACAAAAGCGTTGACAGAAGTGTGATACGGATACTAGAACGAGTTCGAGTGTTCGAGACAAGTACTACGAGAAAAGAGAAGAGCGTGTGTTTGTGGCGGTGTGGCATGATCGTTTCGTAAGTATAGCGGTGAAGACTATCTTGCACTGTTTGTTTTGAGACCTAGAAGGAACATTCGGACGAATGTTTCTAAGGGGAAGAATGTTATACCGTATTTCGGTATATGCGTATGGGCGTGCGTCTGAAATTTGAGCCTTAAGTTAGGCATTGGATTCGAAATTTGGGCACAAGTGCAAGGTAGAGTCGTTTCCGACGAAAGCGTTTCCACGACTTCGTAGGGAAAATTCCGGCTATGACATTTTTAATTTTTGCGGATTTTTCCGAGTGTGAAACATTTTGGACCAACGGGAGGGTGACATGTCACCTCACATTGAAGCAAGTGGGGTGCTTGGGCGATTTGGGCGCCCAAGAGGCATTGGTTGGCCTCGGCGATTGGCTCCCTCTTTTGGCCTAGTTTTGTGCCATGTTTTGTGGAGTGTTTTGTGGAGTAGGGGTTAGAGTGCACTTGGCTTGATCTTGGCCTTACACTTGCCTTGCACTTGGCTAGATCTTGGCCATTGGTTGGCCTTTGGTTTGCTATAAATACCCACTCTCTTTGAAGACTTCTTCATCCAAAACCTTCCAAGTCTTGAGTCCCTCTCCCTCCCTCTTTTCGTCCAAGAGCCCCCCCTCTCCCCCTTGTGAAGGCCTTGGGCCGAAACCCTCCCCCTTTGTGAGCCTAAAGCGAGAACACCCACTCTTTTAGAGTGTTGTTCTCGTGTGATACCCCACTTTTGTGGTGTTGAAATACTCTCCAAGTATTGTTATAATGCCCAAAATACCTTAGCCTTGTACCTTGTAGTATTCCAAAGATACCTCTATCGTAGAGCAGGAAATACTACCTTTTGTCCTTTAGTCTCAAACCAAACCACAAGGAATCTTCATTGTTAGTTGAAGGATTTAAGTAGAAGTTGAATAGAACTTCTAAGGGTTGTTTGGAGCGGGATGGAGCACCCGGAGTTGGAGCTAAACGTTGCTAAGGATCGATATTAAACTTGGATAATTATGGGCTTATCGAGGTAATTATCTTGTCCCTCTATTGTAATTGGAAATTACATGTTTGTTAGAATATATAGTTGAAGTATACTATATATGGAACTATGCTTAGTATTCGGCAATGTCTTTTGACTTAAGCTGAAGAATAAAGAAAAGAAGCTGAATGTATTTACATAGGTGTATTGCGATGAGACTTGTGTAGAGTTCTTGAGTAGGATGGTACACGTCAGGTTAGGCGTGTAAACCCCACTGGTTGGCTTGGTAGCCGGCCTCGATAGAGGAGGAGATTTCTGTTGTTGCGGGGAGGTCTTTGAATTTTACGTAGAAAGATAGAAACTTGTGTTTTGGGGTTAATAGACGTTTGTGACCTTTATAGGTGAAAGTACTAAGAGTAGCGTATTCTACTCGAGAGTGGAAAGGGCTAGCAAGGTTGTAGTACTTGGAGCATTTTGCTTATTGTCGATAAATCGTCGCGAGGTATGTGAACCTCTTCCTATCTCTTCTAGCATGATATGTGTGAACTATGTAGTACGGTGAGCGTACGTGTGTTAAGCGTGTTTGATTGTTCTTAAAACATAAAGTGTTATAACGGCTTTATGGGAAGTTGGTTATAACGACTTTATGTAGGTAAGAAAATACTTTGTGGTTTTAAAAGGTAAGCGATGTGAATTATAAGCGGCTAGTTATAATAAAGAACTTGATGTATTTCAAAAGATTTATAAATCGTTTTGAAGGAGAGTAACACTTGGTTTTAAAGGTTTTAAAAGAGTTATACTAGCTTTATGGGAGTTAGGTATAATGTCTTAAGAGGTAAAGAAAATGGTTTACTGATGTTAGAAGTTAAGAGACTTGATCTTAAGATAAGAGACTTAACTTATTTGTTTTAATGTGAATGTTCGTGTGAAACCTCATTCGTGAGTAATGAGTACTTGGTTTTATTTAAAGGGATAATGTTTCTTGATTTGGAAATCGAATGTGTATCGACAGGACCACTGCAGCGTTAATAAAGGAAAATGTATTGAATAATGATGTATCGTATTAAAACCAGTAGAAACCTCCATCTGCATAGAAACTAAGATGAGACAAAATGATATTACATTTTCTAGATCATGGCTGCTGTAATAAGAATGTTGTAAACAAGAATAACCTACTCTCACGTGAGACATATATTACTCAATTGTTCTAAAAAGGAATCAAGTGATTAAGTTTGGGAACTATGAAACCATTTGAAAATGAGAAGCTTGAGTAATTGAAACTAGGCAAACTGGAACTTAGGAAAAGAATGTTGTTACTTGATTTTGAAAAGGAATGTGGGTTGGTCATTCTAATACTATGGGTATCGGGTGACTTTTATAAAAGTAATGGATCTCTTTTAAAAGAACTTAACGTATGTAGTACTTTGGGGTTAAAAACCCGGACTTTGGCATAAAATGAAAGTACTTTGAGTTGTGTGAAACTTGCCTATGCTTGTTGTTGTGAAATTTGCCTATGCTTGTGATGATAGCCTTTGTTGTGCAAGTGTGGTATTTCTGTGTTACCGCGTCTCTCGATAGAGGGCCAGTTGACTTGTTGAGAACTTACTTGGACGTGCTGGCAGTGATGGAGAATTCCACGGGTATGTTTCCATTTTGATTACTGTCTTGTTGTTGATGTCACATGGACATGTCTACCGTCTGATGTTCGGCATGCGGCGGGTTGATTACCCGATATATGGTTATTCTTGCAACATGGGCGTGTCTGCCGTCACAATGATTCCGGGGGCATGTGGCCATGCGGTTGACCACCCAGTATATTGTTATTGAGGTTACATGGGCATGTCTACACCGATGCAGTATTCCGGGGGCATGTGGCCATGATGCGAACATGATGGATGTGGTGGGCGTGAGACCCATAGTTATATTTGAGTGGTGACTTTGAGGGCGTGAGTCCCTGACTTGACTGCTTTTATGTTGCGTACTGTATTTTGGTTATCATACATGTCTCCTGCTTTATATAGACTGTTATGATTTAATCTGCGATATTCTGATTTCACATCTTGGGTACTGTTATGCGACCTCCTTGGGGCCGCGTTCATGCGCAGTAGAGGTACATCGGTCGTGGATCCTCGCTCATAGGATCACAGTTCAGCGTATTGGGAAGCTCCGTTTCTCCGGAGGCTTATCTTTTGGTATGTGTTTCCCTGAGTTGTAGGTTCTTGTACATTCGTGGTATGGCGGGGCCTGTCCGTCATAGTCGTTGTAAATCTTAAGTGCAGAAATCTTGTTGTAGGCGGGGTTGTAAAAGGATTAAACTGCTCGTGTTTTATGTATATCTTGAAACAAGCTGTTTTGGTTGGCCTGTTTATTATTATATCTATTGTTGCATGTCTAAGTTTTTATTTCCGCTGGTTTTTCTCTGACGTTGTATCACTAGGGTGCCCGGGGTAAGGCACCAGTCACGGGCCCGAATTTCGGGGTGTGACATTATCATTCTTAAGTGGTTATACTTAACTTCCCATAAAGCTAGTATAACTCTTAAGCTTCTGTTTTAAAAACCAATTAGTTCTCTTCTGTTAAAATGATTCAGTATTCTTTTGAAATGCTTTCAGTTCTTTATTATTCGTGCTTAAGCGTGAGGCATTCTGTAAGTATTATTCAGGCTTAAGCCGTGAGGCATTGCCGTAAGTATTATTCAGGCTTAAGTCAAAGACATTGCCGTAGTTATTATTCAGTTAACATATGTACGTCTACCGTACTATATATATATATTGTAAAATATCATGCTTTAGGAAGAATCACATACCTTCTCGTGAAAACCACGCAAGTTGAATATGTCGCGAGAGAATCGACCTATAATAGTCGACACGCCTATCAACGTTGAGACTACTTTGTAAGATTCTAAGCAGAGGGTTCTATATCCTACGGAAAATTGGGCGTCTTCCCTACGGTGAGCTACTCAAGTCTCTTTGAAAGCGATCACATGTAAATCTGATTTGATTATTCTTCTTTAAATCCTTCTCGTGATAACATTCAATTCTATTCGCAATATTCTTCTAAGTATCTAATACTTATTCTTATACTACTACAGTAAGTATTCTCTAATTCAAAAGAGGGTTAGGATTAGTTACCTCGGTAAGCCCAATAATATCCTAGATAAAGTCGCTTTGAGCAAGGTTTTGCTCTAAGTTGTATGCTCGAGGAAACCTTAGAAGTTCTTCACAACTTCTACTAAGTACAAAGGGATTTGAGCTAGGGTATTTTGGGCATTATAACAATACTAGAAGACAACTTTTCTACCAAGGGAGGGGGTAGATTTTGGCTAGGCTAGGGGGCCTCGGCAAACTTCAAAAGGAGGGGGTGTTTGGACGAAAAGGCTACAAAGGGAGAGGAGAGGATTTTTAGACTTGGAAGCTTTTGTGGATGAAGAACTCTTCATCTCAAGAGGGGTATTTATAGGTCAAAGGATGGTCAACCAAGGGCCAAGATGTAGCCAAGTGCTAGGCAAGTGTAAGGCCAAGATTAGGGCAAGTGTATCTAGCCAACTTGCACACAAAATATCCTACCAACTACTTGACAAAATTGGCTCTCCAATTCGGTCCAATTCCGCCACAAGTCCATCAATTGGAGGTGACAAGTGTCGCCTCCCGTTGGTCAAAATGTTTCGTCTCTCGGAAAAATCCAAAAATTAGAAATGGCATAGCGGAATTTACCCTACGAAAGTGGAAAGCGTTTCGTCGGAAAACTATTTGCTTTGTGAGTTGTGCCCAAAAATCGTCCAAGGCCTAAACTTTAAGGCCAAACTTTTTGTACGTATTCCCTTACGTACATACTCTGGAAATACGGGGTATAACATTCTCCCCTCCTTAGAAACATTCGTCCCGAATGTTCCTTCCCAAGACAGATAACGATAAGGTTCTTCATAACTTAAACAGTTTGCAAAAGCCACACACGGCCACAAAACAACACTTAGGAAAAAACGATAACGAAAATTTACAAGTATGAAAATGAATTACCTGGAGGTGTGGGGAATAGGTGAGGATACTTCTGCCTCATGTCCTCCTCGGCTTCCCACGTCATCTCCTCCCTGAGCTCGTTCCTCCACAAGACTTTGACGGAAGCCACGTCCTTGGTCCGCAGACGCCTAACCTGACGATCGACTATCGCTATGGGAATCTCCTCATACGATAACCCCTGGTCACACGGACATCGTCGTCAATGGTGTACCCTAGATGGATCCCCGATACATCTCCTCAGCATAGATACGTGAAAAACCGGATGCACTTCCTCCAGAACGGACGGCAGATCCAACTCATAGGCAACCTTGCCTATCCTGCGGACAATCACGAAGCGGCCCAATGTACCTTGGTGAAGTTTCTTCTTCCGAATCTCATCACACCCTTCATGGGTGACACGCTAGGAAAACCCAATCATGAACCTCGAACTCAAGATGCCGATGACGATGATCTGCATACGACTTACGCCGACTACGGTGTCGATAGCCGCTCGGATAAGCTTCACCTTATCCGGCTGCTGCGCACCAAATCTGGTCCCACTAGCTGCACCTCGCCCACATCGAACCAACCTATAGGCGATCTGCACTTCCTCCCATACAAGGCCTCATAAGGCGCCATCTGAATACTGGAGTGGTAGTTATTATTGTACGCGAACTCAACTAGAGGCAAATGATCCTCCCAGCTACCCCTGAAGTCGATAACACAGGCTCGCAAAGATATCCTCGAGTGCGGATAGTGTGCTCGGCTGTCCGATGCATGCGTGGATGGAATGCAAGTACTCATGTTATACCGTAGTTCCGTGGTATGTATGCGAGGGCGTCGTGCGAGAATACGATAGAAAGATTGGAAAGGAAGAAAGAGCGATTTTTCCACGGAAAAGTTTCGGTTTTGTGAAGGAAAAAGGTTCGTTAATGGGAATTGGATTCCCAGTTTGGTATTCGACTTCTGGAATATTAGAGAATTATGGAATTTTATTTTGGAAATGGTCACGTGGGGCCACGGAGAAATTTACTGTTTTGTAGGCCCACTTTGTTTTGAGATTTTGGCCATTTTGGATATTTTTAAGATGTTTTATTTTGGGCCAATAGGAGGGTGACACGTGTCACCCGCCTAGGTGGCTTAGCCGAATGGCATTTGTGCACAACACCGGTTTGTGTCGTTTTTCGAAACGTTTTACATAACTTGCGAGGAAAATTCCGCTATGTCTTTTCTTATTTTTACGGATTTTTCCGAGAGACGGAACATTTTGGACCAACGAGAGGCGGCACTTGGCACCTCTCATTGGTGGGCAAGGTGGGCGACTTGGACGATTTGGGGTGTCAAGTGGTAGATATTTTTGGTAGATATTTGTGAGGTTTTAAGGAGTAGGGACTAGGGGCACTTGGGCATATCTTGGCCTACACTTGTGTAACACTTGGCTAGATCTTGGCCATTGGTTGGCCTTGGCTTGTAGTATAAATACCCTCCCTTTGATGAACTTCTTCATCCATAAATTTGCCTAAGTCTTGAAAGCTCTCCTTCTCCCTCCCAGTGTTGAGTTCGGCCAGGGCCTCCCCTGGGGAGAGCACCCACTCTAGGGTGCTAGCGAGTGTACCCCACTAGCCTTGTTGCTTTCGTATAATACCCCCATTTGTGGTGTAGAAATACTCTCAAAAGTATTGTTATAATTCCCAAATTACCTTAGCCGTATACCTTGTTGTATTCTAAGGTTATACCTATCTGAAAAGCCCGTAAATACTATTATACTTCCCGTCGATCCAAAACGAAACCACAGGAAAATCTCCATAGTCAGTTGGAGTATTGTGTAGAAGTTGGTTAGAACTTCTAAGGGTGGTTTAGAGCGGGTTGGGCGCTGGAGTTGGAGCTAAACGATTGCCCAGGATCGACTTTATACTTGGATAATTATGGGCTTATCGAGGTAAATATCTTGTCCCTCTATTGTAATTGGAAATTACATGTTGTTTGAATATATAGTTGAAGTATACTATATATAGAACTGAACGTGGTTAGTTGGCAATGTCTTTTGACTTAAGCCCTGAATCGAATCAGACGTATTCTGAGACTTGTGTAGTAATCTTGTGGAGTAGAATTGTACCGTTCGGGTTAGATGTATAACCCCGTTGGCTTGGTAGCGGCCCGTTAGAGAGGAGATTTACGCTGTTGCGGGAGGTCTTTGCCGAATTTTACGTAGAATGTTCTACGATAAGATCTTGATGTTAATAAGCGCCTTGTGGCCTTATAGGTTGAAGTACTACGTGTGGCGCGTTACTTGGCTTAGGGGTAGCCGGCGGTTGGAAGTACTTGGGCGTTTTGCTATTAGTCGATACTCGTCGCGAGGTATGTGAACCTCTTCCTATCTCTTCTAGCATGATATGTGTGAACTATGTAGTACGGTGACGTCACGTGTACTAAATGTATTTGATTGGTGTAAAACATAAAGTGTTATAACGGCTTTATGGGAAGTTGGTTATAACGGCTTTATGTTGGTAAGAAAAATACATGTGGTTTTTAAAAGGTAATCGATTTGAACTATAAGCGGCTTGTTATGTGTTAATAAAGAACTTGAAGTATTTCAAAAGAGTTTTGAATCATTTTGAAAGAAGAAGTAATACTTGGTTTTGAAAACTTAAGAGTTATACTAGCTTTATGGGAAGTTAGGTATAACGGCTTAAGAATGTTTCTTGATTTGGAAATCGGAATGTGTATCGACAAACCACAAGAAGTTAATAAAGGAAATGTTTTGATTAATTAAGTATTAATAAAACCAGAGCAACTTCCATGCATAGAAGCTAAGATGAGACAAATGATATTTCCTAGATCATGGTTGCTGTAATAAGATTGTTATAAAACAAGAATATCCTACTCACATATAAGACTTATGTTTCTCAGATTGTTTAAAAGAAATTATATTCTTAAATGAATAAGGCTATGAACCACGAAACCTTTCTAAAATAAGAAACGTGAACATTTGAAATTAGGCAAACTTGGGCGTTTGGAAAATAATGTTGTTACTTGATTTTACAAAGGTAAGAGTTTTGGTTTTCTTAAAAGGGCGATCACTCTATTTTATACTACGTATTGTGTGACTTATGTGAAAGAAACAGATCTTTTAAAGATTTAATGTGTGAAGTACTTTGGGGTTAGATACCCGAACTTGTTAGTAGAAAGCACCTTGTGTGAATAACTTGATTGTATTGGTTTGTGATAGCCTTGTAATACTTTCTTGTTGATTTGAGAAGTAAACATGTTAGGATGCTACGTGTGTTAGTATCTTGTGATGTTAGTGTAAAGGGGTTTTCCCCTCGACTGCGCTTAAAGTTGTTTGACTATCAGTCGTTATGTTGGTATTGTACCACTCACCTTGACTTGTGTCCGGAGGTTGCCCTCCGATGCGGGGTAGACTCAGGCGGTCTGGGACCATGATTCGAGGATACCTCATGCGGGTCGAGGATCCATGCGGAACTACGGGAGTTCGTGTTAGTTTACGGCCGCGTGGTCATGCGGTCTTTGTGGCCATGCGGATCGCGAGTCGGGGCGATCTTAGGGAGTAGCTACCCTCGATGCGGGCCTATGAGGTTGGCCTATGCGGGCTGCGGAGAGTTCGAGGCTAGACGCGCATTTGATACTGCGAGCGAGTGACGGCTTTTATCATGTGACGATGCAGACAGATATCATGACACGATTTATGACCTTGTTGGTGCTGTAGGTGTTAGTAGTCGGCTATGCCTTCGTGCTTACCACTGTCTTGTTTTATTAGGACACGTGGGACCCGTGTTCATGTGTATTCCTTGGTGCTTGTATCTTAGGCGGTGAGGAAGGTATTCCGCACGATTGATGTTGTGGGCGTGAGACCCATAGTTACATTTGAGTGATGACTTTGAGGCGTGAGTCCACGACTTGACATATCGCTACTTATTGTGAATTGTAGTTTGGTTATCATACATGTCTCTGCTTTATAGACTATTATGATTTCATTTCTGATATTTTCATTTCACATACTTGGTACTGTTGTCTTGACCTCGCCGGAAGTGCGTTCATGCCGCAGTAAAGGTACACCGATCATTGATCCTCGCTCTTAGGGTCACAATTCGGCGTGTGGGAAAGCTCCGTTTCTCGGAGGCTTATCGATGGTATAGTCCCTGTTGTTGTAAGTGTTTACATTCGGTATGGCGAACCACATCCGCCATTGTTGTCGTATCATTCCTTAAGTGCATGAAATCTTGTTGTGGCGGGGTTTGTAAAAAGGATTAAACTGCTCATGTTGGAAAAAGTTGTTATTTATATACATGCCGAAAGCAAGTTTTTCTCAGTTATTGTTTCATATTTCATAATATGTCTTGTATTGTTTATGTTCCGTGATTACTCGATGTTGTATCACTAGGGTGCCCGGTAAGTCACGATCCACGGGCGGAATCGGTCGTGACAAAAGTGGTATCGTGAGCGCTTAATCCTCGGAAAGTGTCTGAGCCGTATCGATGAGTCTTGATTATCGGTGTGTTGTGCACCACACCAATAATCATGAGGCTATAGGATATTTAGGATTGGTTTCTATTCTTCTCACTCTGAGATCGTGCCTTAGAGCTGTGTTGTAAGTTGGACCCTCTGACGAAATTCATTCCCTTATCGTTATGCCTCGCGTAGGGCAACCGGGCCCAGAGGGCAAAGCGGCGGAGGCTGCGAGTTGAGTTCGAGAGGTTGTGAGGCACAGCCCAATCATTACCTAGGGTAGTGCTTCATTCGGGATTTTCTGCGACGTCACTAGCCCCAAGCGAGTTTAGCGGCGGCGGCGGTTCCTCTGCGTCCATGATATTTGAACCTTTAGTTCCACGGCCAGGAAACGATGAATATAGATTGCAGAAGCGACCACTGTTACTAGCTATGGATTTGGCTACGGAGATTATACCGATGTACCACGAGTCTTGATGACTACCTAAGAGAGGGTGTGCAAGAGAAATTCTTGATTGGGCTTGAGCATGGCACGTATGCGGGCTTATGTACAGCAGTCGAAAAGCGTAGAGATCGACGGGTTAACCAAGGGCGAGAAGAGGGCGAGCGTGAGTCCTTGGTAACTTTCAAGGTGAGTATACCTTAAGTGCTATGTTCTGATAGCAGTGTGTTAGTTGTGATTAGAAATCATGGTGGGTTAACCGAGTAAGATTTTGGGGGATAGAGAAGGTGGGAGACCTTAGAGGTAAGGCCATCTCGAGTAAAGGTGTAGTGTTATGTTTGATCCTTATCGGAGAGCTTAGTGCATGTGAGATATATTGTGTGATAAGTCCCTGAGTAGTGTGGAATGAAAGAGGGTAGTTGAGCTAAGAAGACCGCTAGGTTTTAAGTAACGTGTTTTGTGAGATTGTTCCCCGGGAGATGGTATTTTGCGCGCTTAGGGTCGGGTTGAGGCCACGTTGCGGGTCAACCCGCGGCATGTTTGGTGGTGGGGTCTGGTTGTGGTGGTCCCGCCTTGTGGTAGGGTCACGAGGGTGTTAGGCTCGAGTTTAGTTAACTAGCGTACGAGTTCGTGGATGCGTTCGACCAGTAGCCGGGTCGATGGGGGCAGCCCATCGTGTTCTTCGGTCGGGACCGTTCACTCGGCAGTGTTGATTTATCAGAAAGGTTGTAAGGCTGCACGGGGTGCCTACCTTCACCTTATGGCAGACAGTGGAGCCCAGGTTACGGCTGTTTTTGTTTCTGGAAGTTTTACCAGGCAGGGTTAAGGACTCAGGTGAGTCTCAGAATCGCATTCGCCCTCGGGCCAGTGTGTGGATTTCAGGGGTAGTTGCGAGGATTGTTGTCTCCTGTGGAGGGAGCGTTTAAGCTACCATTTCAGTGTTCGGATGTCGCCTTACGAAGCCTTGTAGGGGCAGAAGTGTAAGTTGCCGGTCGATTGGTTCGATGTTGGCAAGGTTCAGATAGTTGGATCAGGCTTGTTCCAGCAGACTGTGGATAGGGTAAAGCTCGTCTAGAAGAAGTTCTGGCAGCTCAGAGGAATCGTGCGGATAATCGGCGACGACGCTTAGAGTTCAGGTTGACGGTCGGTCTTGAAAGTACCACCCCGGACAGGGTGTGACGAGTTTTGAAAGCGAAGGAACTTAGCGAGTTACTTTGGGCCTTTAAGAGTTCATGTGAAGAATAGGCGGGTTGCCTATATGTTAGCTTTTCGTCCGACTTAGGAGGCGGGGCGTCCGATCTTCGTATTGTTATGTTCGGGAAGTATCGAAGATCCATCCGAATGTTCCCGATTAATGATGCCCACGTAAAGAGATAGTAACCGAGTTTTGGAAACTAAGCGATGCTCGAAATGTGGTAAGGGTTCGAGTGTCACGGCGATCGATGATCGCATGCAGCCCGGTACCATTTGTTGGGTCGTCGGAGCAAGGCTCGCGACAAAGTGACAAATGTGGTATTATTTGTGGTGATGTTAGAGGTGTTTCCTCGTAGACTTGGATATAAGTATGTTGCGCAGGTATTTACGTGGCGGTATGGCGAGATTGTTTCGTAAGTATAGTAGTGAAGACTATCTTGGCGCCGCGTTGTTTTGAGACTTAGAAGGAACATTCGGGACGAATGTTTCTAAGGAAGAATGTTATACCCGTAGTTCCGAGGTATGTATGCGAGGGCGTGCGTGCGAGAATCTGAGAAAGATTGGAAAGGAAGAAAGAGGCGATTTTCCACGGAAAAGTTTCCGGTTTTGTGAAGGAAAAAGGTTCGTTAATGGGAATGGATTCCCAGTTTGGTATTCGGACTTCTGGAATATTAGAGAATTATGGAATTTTATTTTGGAAATGGTCACGTGGGGCCCACGGGAGAAATTTACGGTTTTGTAGGCCCACTTTGTTTTGAGATTTTGGCCATTTGGATATTTTCGAAGATGTTTTATTTTGGGCCAATAGGAGGGTGACACGTGTCACCCCGCCTAGGTGGCTTAGAATGGCATTTGTGCCTGACACCGTTTGTGTCGTTTTTAAATGAAACGTTTTACATAACTGCGAGGGAAAATTCGGCTATGTCTTTTCTTATTTTTACGGATTTTTAGAGAGGCGGAACATTTTGGACCAACGAGAGGCGGCACTTGGCACCCTCTCATTGGTGGGCAAGGTGGGCGCACTTGGGACGATTTGGGGGTGTCAGTGGTAGATATTTTTGGTAGATATTTGTGAGGGTTTTGGGAGTAGGGACTAGGGGCACTTGGGCATATCTTGGCCCTACACTTGTGTAGCACTTGGCTAGATCTTGGCCATTGGTTGGCCTTGGCTTGTAGTATAAATACCCTCCTTTGATGAACTTCTTCATCCATAAATTTGCCTAAGTCTTGAAAGCTCTCCTTCTCCCTCCTTGTGTTGAGTTCGGCCAGGGCCTCCCCATGTGTAGAGCACCCACTCTAGGGGTGCTAGCCGAAGTGTACCCACTAGCCTTGTTGCTTTCGTATAATACCCCACTTTGTGGTGTAGAAATACTCTCAAAAGTATTGTTATAATGCCCAAATTACCTTAGCCGTATACCTTGTTGTATTCTAAGGTTATACCTATCTGAAAAGCCGAAATACTATTATACTTCCGTCGATCCACAAAACCAAACCAGGAATATCTCTGTAACGCCCGAACGGGCACATCGCAGTGCCTTACCGGGCACCTAGCGATACAACATCAGAGAAAAGCATCGGAAATAAAAACTTTAAACTTGATTTGAGTTACATGATAAAAAATGAGGGCAACAAAATCAGTTGCCTTCAGTATATATACATAAATACGACGATTTATCCTTTTTACAAACCACACTTGTGATTCTCTGACCTCTAAGATTTACAACAACTATGACGGGACGAGGCCGCCATACCACGAATGTACAAGAACCTGACTCGGGAACACATACGATAAGATAAGCCTCGGAGAAAGCGGAGCTTCCCTGGCCCGAATGTGATCCATAAGCGGGGATCGGCGATCGATGTACCTTTACTGCGGCATGACGCGGCCCGAAGAGTCGATGCAACAGTACCAAGTATGTGAAAGCGTAAAATCGTAAATGAAATCATACTAGTCTATATAAAGCAGGAGACATGTATGATAACCAAACTACAGTTCACAACATAGAAGCAGTCAAGTCAGGGACTCACGCCCACAAAGTCACCACTCAAATATAACTATGGGTCTCACGCCCACAACATCCATCATGTTCGCATCATGGCCGCATGCCCCCGGAATACTGCATCGGTGTAGACATGTCCATGATGCAACAATAATAAACAAGATAACAATCCAAATGGACGTACTGCGTGCGCTACGCGTCGGTCGGTATGTCCAAAGGAAACAATAAGGCAACATTCCAAATGGGCGATACTGCGCTACGCGTGGTCGATATGTCGAAGGGAAACAATAAGGCAACATTCCAAATGGGCGCATACTGCGCTACGCGTGGTCGGTATGTCAAAGGAAACAATAGGGCGGCATTCCAAATGGACGCATACTGCGTGCGCTACGCGTGGTCGGTATGTCCAAAAGGAAATCACAAGACGATAATCAAAATGGAAACATACCCGCGCGCTACGCGTCGTGTCGATATGTCCAAAGCGATTAACAACAATAATATTATCAGCGAGAGCGTGCAGTGGAATTTCTCGTCAATGCCGACACGTCAAGTAAGTTCTCAACGATCAACCACCCTCCATCGAGAGGCGATAACACGTAAATACAACGTTTTGCACAACAAAGGCTATCACAACAAGCATAGGCACGTTTCCACAATAACAAGCATAGGCAAGTTTCACAACAACAAGCATAGGCAAGTATCACACAACTCAAAGTACTTTCATTTTATGCCAAAGTCGGGTTTTAACCCCAAAGTACTACATCGTTAAGTTCTTTTAAAAAGAGATCCATTACTTTTATAAAAGTCACCCGATACAGTAGTATTAGAATGACCAACCACATTCCTTTTCAAAATCAAGTAACAATATTCTTTTCCTAAGTTCGGTTGCCTAGTTTGATTACTCAAGCTTCATTTTCAAATGGTTTCATAGTTCATAAACTTAATCACTTGATTCCTTTTAGAACAATTGAGTAATATATGTCTTACGTGAGTAGGTTATTCTTGTTTACAACATTCTTTTCTGACGACCATGATCTAGAAAATGTAATATCATTTTGTCTCATCTTAGTTTATGCGGATGGAGGTTTCTCTTGGTTTTAATACGATACATCATTATTCAATACATTTTCCTTTATTAACGCTGCGGTGGTGCTGCCGATACATTACGATTTCGAAATCGATAAAACATTATCCCATTAAATAAAACCAAGTACTCATTACTCACGAATGAGGTTTCACACAAACATTCACCTTTAAAACAAATAAGTTAAGTCTCTTATCTTATAAGATCAAGTCTCTTAACTTCTAACATCCGTAAACCATTTACTTTACCTCTCTTAAGACATTATACCTAACTCCCATAAAGCTAGTATAACTCTTTTTAAAACCTTTTAAAACCACGTGTTACTCTTTCTTTCAAAGCGATTTATAAATCTTTTGAAATACATCAAGTTCTTTATTATAACAAGTCGGTTATAATTCACATCAATTACCTTTTAAAACCACAAAGTATTTTCTTACCTACATAAAGTTATAACAACTTCCCATAAAGCCGTTATAACCCTTTATGTTTCAAACCAATCAAATACATTTAGCACGTATCGTCTACCGTACTACATAGTTCACACATATCATGCTAGAAGAGATAGGAAGAGGTTCACATACCTCGCGACGAGTATCGACTAATAGCAAAAGCGCTCAAACAATCGGCTACTCCTTAAGCCAAGTAAATCGCGCCACACGTGGTACTTGACTATAAGGCCTGGCGCCTATTATCATCTAGACCACAACGTAGAATATTCTAGAAAATTGGCGACACTCCCCGCAACGGCGTTAATCTCCTCTCTATCGGTAGGCTATCAAGCCAACCGAGGGTTATACATCTAACACTAACAGTACAATTCTACTCACGGTACTACTACACAAGTCTGCATGTCTGATCCTATGTAATTCTGATTCGATTCGATTCTTAATTCTTGAGCTTAAGTCAAAAGACATTGCCACGATTACTAAGTATAGTTCTATATATAGTATACTTCAACTATATATTCTAACAACATGTAATTTCCAATTACAATAGAAGGGCGATGAGTGTTTACCTCGATAAGCCCAAAATTATCCGAGTATAATGTCGCGCTGAGCAAGGTTTAGCTCAACTCGTGCGCTCAACCCGTTCCAAACTACCCAGAAGTTCTAACCAACTTCTACTTACAACTTCAACAACGGTGAAGATTTCCTTAGGGTTTCGTTTTAGTAGTGAGGAAAGTATAACGGTATTTTACGGGCTTGTATAAGTGTAACCTTGGGAATACTACAAGGTATTTGGGCAAGGTATTTGGACATTATAACAACACTAGGAGAGTATTTCTATACCACAACAAAGGGGTATTTATACGAAACAACTAGGCTAGGGGTACCCAGGCTAGAGCACCATGAGGGGAGGGGTGGCTCTCGGCAAAGCTTCGAGGGGGTAGAGGCTCTGGGGCGAGAACTCTTCAGAGGGGAGGAGGATTTCAAGACTTAGGCAATTTTGGATGAAGAAATTCATCAAGTTAGAAGGGTATTTATAGGTCAAGAAATGGCCAACCAATGGCGAATTCTTCCAAGTGTTAGGCAAGTGTAAGGCAAGATGAAGCCATGTGCAACCTTATCCATCTACCCAAAATATCCTACCAACTCCTTGACCACAAATTCAACACAAAAAGCGTGCAACCACGCATTCTCGTCATGACCTTCACGATTAGAGGGTGACAAGTGTCGCCCTCTTGTTGGTCTAAAATGTTACGTCTCTCGGAAAAATCCGCAAAAATTATAAATGACATAGCCGGAAATTCCCCTACGAAAGCTGTGAAAACGTTTCGTCGAAAAACGACTCTAAACGGGTGTTGTGAACAAAATAATTCGGCCAAGCCACTTTACACTTCAAAATTTTCTACGTACGTCCTTACGTACATACTCTGGAAAATACGGGGTATAACATTCTTCCCCCCTTAGAAACATTCGTCCCGAATGTTCCTTCTCAAGTCTCAACACAACCATGCGCCAGTATAGTCTTCACTGCTATACGTACGAAAACAATCATGCCACACCTGGCCATGAAATAACACATGCACAAAATACGTAATCCCAAGTCCACGAGGAATCACCTCTGTTAACACAAAAGTTCCCACCAAGGTCTAAAATATACTCCCTCCGCACCTTCATTCCACAAAAGAAACGATCACACTCGTTCACTTCTCCCCTTACCTCGTCGTACCCTGTTCGAACACTCGAACTAATGCGATGGTCATCTAAACTTGGGCCTAACACCCTGGTGACCCTACCTCCTGGCGGGACCATCGGTGACCCGCCTCAATCAAGACTCACGGGTTGACACGCAACACGCCCTCAACCCGACCCAACGCGCTGACTCTTGTTCCCGATCCGGAACAATCTTACTAATTCACATCATGAAAGCTACCACTTCCATCTCACACTACCCATGCCCCCATACGTAACCTCCCAACTAACCATGTATTCTAACTCACACATATCACAATGCTATCCGTACATAGCACACAATAAAGAGATCATCATAACAAGCATACCAAAACTCTAGAGGGTTAAGGATATACCTGAAGCTACCGCTCCTCTCTAATCATAGGCGCCTGCAGTATGCGCTATGAAAGCGATGAACGGCCACCGATCTGAAGGTGAGTCGTAACATCCGCTTCCCTTGGTCGGACAGTTCCTGCAAAATGGCCTGGCCGTCATGCAAAACAAACTCCCAATCTACGACACTCTCCAAAATGGAGTCTACCCACAGTCGCAACGAGGTAGGGTGGCTTGGTGGTTAACACCCGCGCTCTCCGAAAATCTGAACCCTTGGAGCCACGACCTGCTCACGAAGGCGGTGGAAGTACATAACTAGTCTGCTCTTTGGCGGTGCGCCTCGAAAGTCGCCAAAATATCCGGCCGTCTTGGCTTAACCTGTGGCGGTCCACCGTCGATTCTGCGCTCGCCGCGCAGTGCATGAGCACGAATGCGGGCAATGTCCATGCGGTGAAGAGAAACACGAACAACTCTGCTAGGTAATCATCGAGCCTGTAACATATCGGTGCACTCGATCCTCCATACTAGCTACTAATGCGGGAACATCTGGCCAATGAGTCGAACTCCACATTGTACTCGGCTATGCGCGGTTACGCCTCAACATCAAAAATCGCCGGCGAGCCCTCGCCGTTTGTGGAGGCAAGAAATGTGCCGGGAAGGCCCCGAAAACTTCGTCCCAAGCGGTGAAGTGCATGCTCTCCCGGAAAGCTCCGAAGTCAAACGATCATTGCGGTGTCCGCGCGGCCGATCACGAACAAATGTCACGCACTCGGTCTACGAAGCCTTGATCACCCGCGTGATCCTCTGCAGGACGGATGAACTCCTGCGGATCATCCTCGGCCTCGACCAGTAAAACTCGGGCGGGCTCTGACTAAGGAAATCCGTAGCCTCAGTATGCGCCTCGGGTGCCTACAGTCTTCTTTGGGCTAGGCTGCTGCGTCCGGCCTATCTCATATCGCCTGACCACGGCGATAATCGGGCCATCTCCTTGTGACCCATCTCCCGCTCGGTGTGGGGTGGAGGCTCAGTCTTGTAGTCTCGGCGAGCTGCTGCGGCTCTAAACTCTGCTGGTGCTGGCGGCGCCGCAAAACTCGCCGTCTGAAGCACTACCTCAGTCTTGGCCAGGGCTGCGCCCTCTTACTCCTGAATCCCACTAGCGACTCCGCCGGCTGCCTTGCCGCTCCAGGCCACGGTTGCCTTCGCGAGGCATAAGCGGTAAAGCGAAACACGTCGGAGGGTCCAACTTACAACACGGCTCTAAGGCACGATCTCGGAATGAGAAGAATGAAACCAATCCTAAATGTCCTATAGCCTCACGATTATAGATGTGGTGCACAACACACCGATAATCAAGACTACTAGACACGGTGCGTAGACACTTTCCGAGGATTAAGCGCTCGATACCACTTTTGTAACGCCCGAACCGGGCGTCGCATCGTGCCTTACCGGGCACCTAGCGATACAACATCGAGAGAAAACAGCGGAAATAAAAACTTTAAACATGAAATGAGAGACATGATAAATAAACAGGCCAACCAAAGCAGTTGCGCCATCATATATACATAAATACCGAAACAGTTATCCTTTACAAACCACACTTGAGCAGTTCTGCAGACCTCTAAGATTTACAACAACTATGACGGGGCGGGGGCCCGCCATACCACAGAATGTACAAGAACCTCTGACTCGGGAACACATACCAATAAGATAAGCCTCGGAGAAACGGAGCTTCCCAACACGAATGTGATCTATGGCGGGGATCGGCGGTCGATGTACCTTTACTGCGGCATGAACGGCCCGAAGGAGGTCGATGCAACAGTACCAAGTATGTGAAAGCGTAAAATCAGTAAATGAAATCATACTAGTCTATATAAAGCGGGAGACATGTATGATAACCAAACTACGATTCCAACATAGAAGCGATCAAGTCGGGGACTCGCCCGCAAAGTCACCACTCGAATATAACTATGGGTCTCGCCCACAACATCCATCATGTTCGCATCATGGCGCGTGCCGGAATCTTGCGCCGGTGTAGACATGTCCATGATGCAACAATAATAAACAAGATAACAATCCAAATGGGCGCATACTGCGCTACGCGTGGTCGGTATGTCCAAGGAAACAATAAGGCAACATTCCAAATGGGCGATACTCGTGCGCTACGCGTCGGTCGATATGTCCAAGGAAACAATAAGGCAACATTCCAAATGGACGCATACTGCGTGCGCTACGCGTCGGTCGATATGTCCAAGAAACAATAGGACAGCATTCCAAATGGGCGCATACTGCGTGCGCTACGCGTCGGTCGTATGTCCAAAAGGAAATCACAAGGCGATAATCAAAATGGAAACATACGATGCGCTACGCATCGTGTCGGTATGTCCAAAGCGATTAACAACAATAATATTATCAGCGAGGAGCGTGCGTGGAATTTCTCGTCAATGCCGACACGTCCAAGTAAGTTCTCAACGATCAACCGACCTCGTGAGACGCGATAACACGTAAATACAACGTTTTGCACAACAAAGGCTATCACAACAAGCATAGGCACGTTTCCACAATAACAAGCATAGGCAAGTTTCACAACAACAAGCATAGGCAAGTATCACACAACTCAAAGTACTTTCATTTTATGCCAAAGTCGGGTTTTAACCCCAAGTACTACATCGTTAAGTTCTTTTAAAGAGATCCATTACTTTTATAAAGTCACCCGATACGTAGTATTAGAATGACCAACCCATTCCTTTTCAAAATCAAGTAACAATATTCTTTTCTAAGTTCCAGGTTGCCTAGTTTGATTACTCAAGCTTCTCATTTTCAAATGGTTTCATAGTTCATAAACTTAATCACTTGATTCCTTTTTAGAACAATTGAGTAATATATGTCTTACGTGAGAGTAGGTTATTCTTGTTTACAACATTCTTTTTACAGCAGCCATGATCTAGAAAATGTAATATCATTTTGTCTCATCTTAGTTTCTATGCGGATGGAGGTTTCTCTTGGTTTTAATACGATACATCATTATTCAATACATTTTCCTTTATTAGCTGCGATGGTGCTGTCGATACACATTACGATTTCAAATCGGTAAAACATTATCCCATTAAATAAAACCAAGTACTCATTACTCACGAATGAGGTTTCACAAACATTCACATTTAAAACAAATAAGTTAAGTCTCTTATCTTATAAGATCAAGTCTCTTAACTTCTAACATCAGTAAACCATTTACTTTACCTCTCTTAAGACATTATACCTAACTCCCCATAAAGCTAGTATAACTCTTTTTAAAACCTTTTAAAACCACGTGTTACTCTTTCTTTCAAAACGATTTATAAATCTTTTGAAATACATCAAGTTCTTTATTATAACAAGTCGGTTATAATTCACATCAATTACCTTTTAAAACCACAAAGTATTTTCTTACCTACATAAAGCTGTTATAACCAACTTCCCATAAAGGGTTATAACCCTTTATGTTTCAAACCAATCAAATACATTTAGCACGTATGCGTCTACCGTACTACATAGTTCACATATCATGCTAGAAGAGATAGGAAGAGGTTCACATACCTCGCGACAGTATCGACTAATAGCAAAGCGCTCCAAACAATCGGCTACTCCTTAAGCCAAGTAAATCGCGCCACACGTAGGTACTTCAACCTATAAGGCCCTGGCGCCTATTATCATCTAGACCACAACGTAGAATATTCTCTGAGAAAATTCGTGACACCTCCCCATGGCAGCGTTAATCTCTCTCTATCGAGGCGGCTATCAAGCCAACCGGGGTTATACATCTAACCCTAACGGTACAATTCTACTCGGTACTACTACACAAGTCTCATGTCTGATCCTATGTAATTCTGATTGATTCGATTCTTAATTCTTGGGCTTAAGTCAAAAGACATTGCCACAGTACTAAGTATAGTTCTATATATAGTATACTTCAACTATATATTCTAACAACATGTAATTTCCAATTACAATAGAATGACAGTAGTGTTTACCTCGATAATCCAAAAATTATCCGAGTATAATGTCGCTGAGCAAGGTTTAGCTCGACTCGTGCGCTCAACCCGTTCCAAACTACCCTTAGAAGTTCTAAACAACTTCTACTTACAACTTCAAAAACGGGTGAAGATTTCCTTAGGGTTTCGTTTTTAGTGACTGTGGGAAAGTATAACGGTATTTTATGGGCTTGTATAAGTGTAACCTTGGGAATACTACAAGGTATTTGGGCGGTATTTGGACATTATAACAACACTAGGAGAGTATTTCTATACCACAACAAGGGGTATTTATACGAAACAACTAGGCTAGGGGTACCCAGCTGGGCACCACAAAGGGGAGGGGTGGCTCTCGGCCAAAGCTTCTCAAGGGGGTAGAGGCTCTGGGGCGAGAACTCTTCAAGAGGGGAGGGAGGATTTCAAGACTTAGGCAATTTTGGATGAAGAAATTCATCAAGTTAGAAGGGTATTTATAGGTCAAGAAATGGCCAACCAATGGCCAAGATTCTTCCAAGTGTTAGGCAAGTGTAAGGCGAGATGAAGCCATGTGCAACCTTATCCATCTACCCAAAATATCCTACCAACTCCTTGACCACAAATTCAACACAAAAAGCGTGCCAACCACCACATTCTCGTCCAACCTTCACTCAATTAGAGGGTGACAAGTGTCGCCCTCTTGTTGGTCTAAAATGTTACGTCTCTCGGAAAAATCCGCAAAAATTATAAATGACATAGCCGGAAATTCCCCTACGAAAGCTGTGAAAACGTTTCGTCGAAAAACGACTCTAAACGGGTGTTGTGAACAAAATAATTCGGCCAAGCCACTTTACACTTCAAAATTTTCTACGTACGTCCTTACGTACATACTCTGGAAAATACGGGGTATAACAATCTCCATAGTCCGTTGGAGTATTGTGTAGAAGTTGGTTAGAACTTCTAAGGGTGGTTTAGAGCGGGTTGGAGCGCTCGGAGTTGGAGCTAAACGATTGCCCAGGATTGACTTTATACTTGGATAATTATGGGCTTATCGAGGTAAATATCTTGTCCCTCTATTGTAATTGGAAATTACATGTTGTTTGAATATATAGTTGAAGTATACTATATATAGAACTGAACGTGGTTAGTTGGCAATGTCTTTTGACTTAAGCAAGAATCCCATCGTATTCTGATGAGACTTGTGTAGTAATCTTGTGGAGTAGAATTGTACCGTTCGGGTTAGATGTATAACCCCACTGGTTGGCTTGGTAGCGGCCGTTAGAGAGGAGATTTCTGCCATGTTGCGGGGAGGTCTTTGCAATTTTACGTAGAATGTTCTACGATAAGATCTTGATGTTAATAAAGCGCCTTGTGGCCTTATAGGTTGAAGTACTACGTGTGGCGCGTTCTACTTGGCAAGGGGTAGCCGGCGGTTGGAAGTACTTGGGCGTTTTGCTATTAGTCGATACTGTCGCGAGGTATGTGAACCTCTTCCTATCTCTTCTAGCATGATATGTGTGAACTATGTAGTACGGTGACGTACATGTACTAAATGTATTTGATTGGTGTAAAACATAAAGTGTTATAACGGCTTTATGGGAAGTTGGTTATAACGGCTTTATGTTGGTAAGAAAATACATGTGGTTTTAAAAGGTAGATTTGAACTATAACTGGCTTGTTATGTGTTAATAAAGAACTTGAAGTATTTCAAAAGAGTTTTGAATCATTTTGAAAGAAGAAGTAATACTTGGTTTTTGAAAACTTAAGAGTTATACTAGCTTTATGGGAAGTTAGGTATAACGGCTTAAGAATGTTTTACTGATTTCGGAAATCAGAATGTGTATCGACAAACCACAGCAGCGTTAATAAAGGGAAATGTTTTGATTAATTAAGTATTAATAAAACCAGTAGCAACTTCCATCTGCATAGAAGCTAAGATGAGACAAATGATATTTCCTAGATCATGGTTGCTGTAATAAGATTGTTATAAAACAAGAATATCCTACTCACATATAAGACTTATGTTTCTCAGATTGTTTAAAAGAAATTATATTCTTAAATGAATAAGGCTATGAACCACGAAACCTTTCTAAAATAAGAAACGTGAACATTTGAAATTAGGCAAACTTGGACGTTTGGAAAATAATGTTGTTACTTGATTTTACAAAGGTAAGAGTTTTGGTTTTCTTAAAAGGGCGATCACTCTATTTTATACTACGTATTGTGTGACTTATGTGAAAGAAAGCAGATCTTTTAAAGATTTAATGTGTGAAGTACTTTGGGGTTAGATACGAACTTGTTAGTAAAGCACCTTGTGTGAATAACTTGATTGTTTTGGTTTGTGATAGCCTTGTAATACTTTCTTGTTGATTTGAGAAGTAAACATGTTAGGATGCTACGTGTGTTAGTATCTTGTGATGTTAGTGTAAAGGGGTTTTCCCCTCGACTGCGCTTAAAGTTGTTTGACTATCACCGTTATGTTGGTATTGTACCACTCACCTTGACTTGTGTCCGAGGTTGCCGCCTCCGATGCGGGGTAGACTCGGTGATGCAGGACCATGATTCAAGGATACCTCATGCGGGTAGAGGGGATCCATGCGGAACTACGGGAGTTCGAGGTTAGTTTACGGCCGCTTGTGGTCATGCGGTCTTTGTGGCCATGCGGTGCGAGTCGGGGCGATCTTGGGAGTAGCTACACTCTATGCTGGGTTATACGTCATGCGGTCCTATGAGGTTGGCCTTTGCGGAGCTGCGGAGAGTTCCAGGGCTAGACGCGCACATTTGATACTTCGGGCGAGTGACCAGCTTTGATCATGTGTGATGCAGCAGATATCATGACACGCTTTATGACCTTGTTGGTGCGTAGGTGTTAGTAGTCGGCTATGCCTTCGTACTTACCTGCTTTGTTTTATTAGGACACAGTGGGACACGGTGTTCATGTGTATTCCTTGGTGCTTGTATCTGCCGCGGTGAGGAAGGTATTCCACGGCACGATTGATGTTGTGGGCGTGAGACCCATAGTTACATTTGAGTGATGACTTTGAGGCGTGAGTCACGACTTGACATATCGCTACTTATTGTGAATTGTAGTTTGGTTATCATACATGTCTCTGCTTTATAGACTATTATGATTTCATTTCTGATATTTTGAGTTTCACATACTTGGTACTGTTGTCGACCTCCTTGAGTGCGTTAAATGCGCAGGTAAAGGTACACCAGTCATTGATCCTCGCTCTTAGGGTCACAGTTCAGCGTGTGGGAAAGCTCCGTTTCTCCGGAGGCTTATCAGTGGTATAGTCCCCTGTTGTTGTAAGTGTTTACATTCAGGGGTATGGCGGGCCCCGCCATTGTTGTCGTATCATTTCTTAAGTGCAGTAATCTTTGTTGTGGCGGGGTTTGTAAAAGGATTAAAGCTGCTCATGTTGGAAAAAGTTGTTATTTATATACATGCGAAAGGCAAGTTTTCTCAGATTATTGTTTCATATTTCATAATATGTCTTGTATTGTTTTATGTTCCGCTGATTACTCTGATGTTGTATCACTAGGGTGCCCGGGGTAAGGCACCAGTCACGGGCCCGGAATCGGGTCGTGACAACTCAGGCTCACCTGCGTCCCTAAACCTCTCTGGAAAGACCTCCAGAAGTTAGCCGTAAACTGGGCTCCTCTGTCTGATATGATCGAAATAGGGACTCCATGCAGTCTGACGATCTCTCGGATGTAAAGTCCGCATAATCCTCGGTAGAAAAAGTCGTCGACGGGAAGAAAGTAGGCTGATTTCGTCGACTGTCGGCGATAACCCATATAGAATCATGTCTCCTCGAGTGCGAGGTAATCCGTGATGAAGTCCATGTTGATCACCTCCCACTTCCGGTAGGGATCTCTATCGCTGCACAAACCACGGGCTGTGGTGCTCTACCTTCACCGCGACAACATGGGCACCGAGCTACGAACTCGCAACGTCCTCTTCAAGCCATCCCACCAATACACGGATCTAAGGTCGTGGTACATCTTGGTCGACCCGGATGGATAGAGTAACGCTATGTGTGCTTCCCAAGAACTCCGCCAAGTCACGAAACATCCGAACACAATTTGCCCTCAAACCTTAGCACCCCATCGTGCTACCTCAAAAGGACCCTTGCCCTCACGAAGAGGCGTATCACGATATCGAATCAAAGCTGGATCCTCGAATTGCCTCTTCACCTCTCGACGATGGAAGACTCGGCAACCTCACGAACTCTAACCCATCGCTATCGGGATCAATCAAGCGGACACCAAGGCTCGCTAATCGATGCAAATCACGAACCATGTCCCTCCTCTCTCTGCTGCACATCGATAGGCTCCCATCGACCTACGACTAGAGCATACGCCTGACATTGGCCTTCCCGGGTGGTACAGATATCAACATCGTAATCCTTAAGCAACTCTAACCACCGCTCTGCCGTAGTAAGTTCGGCTCCTCTGTGAAGATATCTTTGGAGGCTCTTGTGGTGCGTAAAAATATCCACGTGAACCCCATACAAATAGTGCCTCCGGATCTTGGCGTGAATCACGTACCGACTCCAAATCATGGGTGGGGTAGTTCCTCTCGTGTTTCTTGGTGTAGGGATGCATATGCTATAACCCGCCATGCTGCATCAACACACATCCCAACCCGATGCTCGACGATCGCAATACACGACATAACCATCCGACCTACGGAAGAGTAAGAACGGGCGGTCGTCGATCTCTCTTTCAAAGAATCGAAACCCCGCTCCACAAGCATCGATCCATCAAACTTGGCGCCTTCCGAGTCACCTAGTCAATGGTGCGAGAGATAAAGCAAACTTCTCCACGAACGCGATAATATCCTGCGAGGCCCGAAAGCTGCGAACCTATGTCGGAGTAGTAGGTCTAGGCCAAGTCCATCGCCGATCTTGGCGTATCCACTGAATGCCATCACCCGACAATATCCCCAAGAAAAGCCAACGAAGTCAACCAAAACTCACAATAGGAAAACATGGCGTAATCGCTGGTCTGGAGAAGCTATGCACAGTCGCCAAATGCTCGCGTGCTCCTCTGAGCGAGAATAAACCAAGATATCATCAATGAACACTATCACAAACGTGTCCAAAAATGGTTTGAACACTCGGTTCATCAAATCCATGAATACCGCCGGAGCATTGGTCAACCCAAAAGACATGACCCTGAACTCATAATGCCCGGAATGCAGTCCTAGGGACATCCACCTCTCTGACTCGCACCTGATGATAGCCCGACCGTAGATCAATCTTGGAGAAGCATCTCGCACCCTGCAACTGGTCGAACAAATCATCAATCCTGGGAAGGGGGTATCTGTTCTTAATGGTCACCTTGTTCAGCTGCCTGTAATCAACACACATGCGCAGCGTCCCGTCCTTCTTCTTCACGAACAATACCGGCGCTCCCCAGGAGAAACACTAGGCTGATGAAGCCGCTTCTCCAAGAAATCTCTAAGTTGATCCTTGACTTTCTCAACTCGGCGGTGCCGTTACGTATGGAGGAATGGAAATAGGCGAGTGTGCCGCAATATGTCAATACAAAACTCAATCTCCTCTCGGGAGGATACGGGAGTGCGTCTGAAACACGTGCGGGAACTCTCGACTCTTTGGCGACGGAAAATCTGGTACCGCGACTTGATTATCAAACACGAACAAGATGGTAGATATACCCGCCTGCGCACCATCTTCCTAGCCTTGAGGTAGGAAATAAACATACCCTTGGCGATCTGGTGCTCCTCCCACTCAACAACCGGCTCCTCGAAGCTGGGCGTACTACTCTCTGCGGTCTACATTGGCGTAGCAAGCTAGCCAATCCATCCCCATGATCACGTCGAAGTCAATCATTTCCAACTCTATCAAGTCGGCTAGGTCCGACGTAAATGGTCACATGACAAGCTCTATATACCGCCGAGCTACCATCGAATCACCCAGGCGTAGCTACCTCGAAAGGTCTATGGACTCGTGCTCTATCCCTATCCTACTAGCAACAAGGGAGATATATGGGGCAGTAGAACCGGATCTATCAAAGCATACACATCAAACCCGAACCCGATAAGGTACCGCGGCGACATCGGTGAGGCCTCCGATCTGTCGGTGGACAAAGCATAAATGCGGTTCGAGGACCGCTAGGCGGGACCCGCACCACGACCTCTGCGCGACCTGCTGGTCCACGAGTACCTTGCCCTCCGGGCGAGTAAGCTGTCGAGGATGAAGAAGACGTGAAAGAACTGTGGTGACCCTACCATCGCGCCGCGCCCGGTCGGACCGTTCCTCGCATAGTGACCTGCTGGCCTGGCTTGAAACAAGCTCCGTAGCACCACAACTCCCGGTGGGATCTGCATCGGCCACGCGAGGTGGTCCCGATCGGCGATACTTCTGCCGCTCGACGGGCGTCAAGTCACGGGGCCCTGATGCGCCGCTGAATATCTGGTGTCTTGAGGGCGGTGCAGAGTGCTCACGGTGGGCGTGGTGCAAATCTAGGCTAACTGCTGAGGCCGCCACCACGATAGCCACCAAAAGACCCTGCCGTCACGGTCTTAACCTGCTGCTGTCGACCGTGGTCTCTACGCTCACATCCAAGAGCATGAGCTGCATGCGGGTAATGTCCATACGGTGAAGAGAAACACTCGCACATGACTCGGCCATATAGTCATCTAGCCGGTGGCGTGGCGGTGCACCTATCCTCCATAATCGCTACCAACGCCGGGACATATCGAGCCAATGAATCAAACTCGACATTGTACTCCCGACGGTCGTCCCTGCCTCGGCGGTAAAAATCTATCGGCGCGCCCTCGCCATCTGTGGAGGCAAGAAGTGAGTGAGAAAGCCTCGAGAACTCATCCCAGTAGGCTGGGGGCGCGTGCTCTCCCGGGATAACTCCATGAATCAAACCAATCATCGCGGTATCACGCGGCCGATGCGAAGCGTCACGGACTACATCTCGAGGCCTTGATCACCGCGTGATCCTCGTAGGCGACGGATGAACTCCTGCGGATCATCCTCGGCCTCGACCGTAAAACTGGCGGGCTACAACTCAAGAAATCTCGTAGCCTCAAACTATTCGCCTCGGGTGCACCACGGTGCGGCCGTGGAGCTGCCCAGGCTGCGCGCATCCGGCCTATCCTCGTATCGGCCACACTTCTAGCCAATAGTGGGCCGTCTCCTTGTACCTAACTCCTCGCCCAGGTGTGGGGCGAGGTGTGGGTGCGTGGTCTCTTTGGGGGCGGCGTCATAGAACTTCGCCGTCATGCGGTATAGGCGGGCTCGAGCCTCGTGACTCTAGGTGTCCCACTAGCGGCTCCGCCATTGCCTTGCCGCCCGGGCGGGTTGCCTTACGTGGAGGCATAAGCGTTCTGAGAACAAGGAATACGTTAGAGGTCCAACTTTAACACGCCTCTAAAGCACGATCTCGAGTGAGAAGAATGAAACCAATCCTAAATATCCTATAGCCTCACGATTATTGGTGTGGTGCGCACACCGATAATCAAGACTACTAGATACGGTGCGTAGACACTTTCCGAGGATTAATCGCTCGATACCACTTTTGTCACGACCCATTCAGGGCCCGTGGTGTGTGCAAGGCACCAGTAGTCATACATCAGTGTCAGTGGAAATATAAAACAAGACATGAAACAGTTTAAAAAATAAGACACGCTTTATGAGAAAACATCGCCTTTCGGCCTATATATATAAACATGGTTTAGCAGTTACATCCGATACTGTACAACATGACTACAGACCTCTAAGGAAATATACAACTATGGCGGGACAGGGCCCCGCCATACCCTGACTGTACAAAACTATCTACAACGGGAGATCATACCCAAGTAGAGCCTCGGAAAAGATGGAGCTCGACACCAACGTAGAGATCCTAAGAATGTGGATCTAGCACTGCTTGCCCTTACCTGCGGCATGAACGCAGCCCAGAAGGAGGTCGATAACAGTACTAAGTATATGAAATCAGAAATACTTAAATGAAAACATATCATTTTAAAATCAGTTTTGCAAGTATGTATGAAACAACCAAGGGGCGCATAGTGCCACATCATAAACAAGAGCAACAATAGGTAAATCAGAGGTCTTTTCTAGGCTGCGAATGATCGAGCGGGGCCAATTGCGTAGTATCACCATGCAAGCCTAATCCTCGACTCCGTAGTCGCATAGGCCACTCACATAGGCCGCATAGGTACATAACCCGCATCGAGGGTAGCTACTCCTCGGCGTCGCCCCGACTCGTAGTCCGCATGGCCACATGGACCGCATGAGGTATAACCCGCATCACTAACACCGAACTCCGTAGCTCGCGCAGGTCCCTGGACCGCATGAGGTATTCTCGAATCATGGTCCTGCATCGCTGAGTCTACCGCGTGGAGCGGCTTAACCCCTGAATATGTCAAGAGGTGAGTGATAGTACACTAACATAACGACTTATCTTTAAACAACATAAGCACAACAAGAATACTCTCTTATACAAACGTTACAAGACACTAACACACATAGCATCATATCATGTCTACTTATCAAACCATCTTATTATTCTTTTCACAATTCAATATAAGTGCATTATAAACACATAGGCAAACTGTTTCTTTTATCATTCTTAAGTGGTTATACTTAACTTCCCATAAAGCTAGTATAACTCTTAAGCTTCTATTTTAAAACTCCATTAGTTCTCTTCATTAAAATGATTCAAGATTCTTTTGAAATGCTTTCGATTCTTTATTATTCGTGCTTAAGCGTGAGGCATTCTGTAAGTATTATTCAAAGCTTAAGGCGTGAGGCATTGCCGTAAGTATTATTCAGCTTAAGTCAAAGACATTGCCGTAGTTATTATTCGCTTAACACGTATGCGTCTACCTTACTATATATATATATTGTAAAATATCATGCTTTAGGAAGAATCACATACCTTCTCATAAAACCACCGCAAGTTGAATATGTCGCGCGCAGAATCACCTATAATAGTCGACACGCCTATCAACGTTGCACTACTTTGTAAACGATTCTAAACAGAGGGTTCTATATCCTACGGAAAATTGGGCGCACTTCCCTACCCGGTGAGCTACTCAAGTCTCATGTGAAAACAATCCTATGTAAGTCTGATTTGATTATTCTTCTTTAAACCCTTCTCGTGATAACAATTCAATTCTATTCGCAATATTCTTCTAAGTATCTAATACTTATTCTTATACTACTACAGTAAGTATTCTCTAATTCAAAGAGGGTTAGGATTAGTTACCTCAGTAAGCCCAATAATATCTTAGATAAAGTCGCGCTGAGCAAGGTTTTGCTCTAAGTTGTATGCTCTAGGAAACCTTAGAAGTTCTTCACAACTTCTACTAAGTACAAAGGGATTTGAGCTAGGGTATTTTGGGCATTATAACAATACTAGAAGACAACTTTTCTACCAAGGGAGGGGGGGTAGATTTTGGCTAGGCTAGGGGGGGGGCCCTCGGCCAAACTTCAAAAGGGGAGGGGGGGTGTTTGGACGAAAAGGCTACAAAGGGAGAGGAGAGGATTTTTAGACTTGGAAGCTTTTGTGGATGAAGAACTCTTCATCTCAAGAGGGGTATTTATAGGTCAAGGGATGGCCAACCAAGGGCCAAGATGTAGCCAAGTGCTAGGCAAGTGTAAGGCCAAGATTAGGGCAAGTGTATCTAGCCAACTTGCACACAAAATATCCTACCAACTACTTGACAAAATTGGCTCTCCAATTCGGTCCAATTCCGCCACAAGTCCATCAATTGGAGGGTGACAAGTGTCGCCCTCCCGTTGGTCCAAAATGTTTCGTCTCTCGGAAAAATCCGCAAAAATTAGAAATGGCATAGCCGGAATTTACCCTACGAAAGCTGTGGAAAGCGTTTAGCCGGAAAACTATTTGCTTTGTGAGTTGTGCCCAAAAATCGTCCAAGGCCTAAACTTTAAGGCCAAACTTTTTGTACGTATTCCCTTACGTACATACTCTGGAAATACGGGGTATAACACTAAACCTTGCTCAGGATCGACATTATAACTTGGATAATTTTGGGCTTATCGAGGTAAATATTCTTGTCCCCTTATTGTAATTGGAAATTACATGTTGTAGGATTATATAGTTGAAGTATACTATATATAGAACTAAGCATAGCTTTGCGGCAATGTCTTTTGACTTAAGCCTGAATTTAAAGAAGAGAACTGAACTGTAATTACATAGGACTGTATTACAGTAGACTTGTGGTATTACTGTATAGTAGAATTGTATACGTCCGGTTAGACGTATAACCCCCCCCCCCTGGTTGGCTTGGTAGCCGGCCTCGATAGAGGAGGAGATTTACGCTGCGGGGAGGTCTTGAATTTTCTGTAGAATATGGAACCGTGCGGTTAGAAGTTAATAGACGTTTGTGGCCTTATAGGTGGAAGTACTACGAGTAGCGTATTCTACTTGAAGAGTGGAAAAGGCTAGCCGGGTTACAGTACTGTGGAGCGTTTTGCTTATTGTCGATAATCGTCGCGAGGTATGTGAACCTCTTCCTATCCTTCTAGCATGATGCTTTGTAAACTATATAGTACGGTAGACGTACATGTGCTAAATGAGTTGGTTGGTTTAAAACATAGGGTGTTATAATAGCTTTATGGGAAGTTAGTTATAACGACTCTATGTAGGTAAAAGATTGGTTTATTGATTGTAGAAGTTAAGAGACTTGATCTTAAAAGATAAGAGACTTAACTTGTTTTACTTGGTAATTAACATTTTGTTAAAAGTGTTGTGAAACCTCATTCGCGAGTAATGAGTACTTGGTTTTAAAAAGAATAATGTTTTATTGATTTCGGAAATGAGAATAAGTGTCGAACAAACCACAGCAGCGCTAATAAAGGAAAGTGTATTGACAAATAACAAATTGTTATTAAAACCAGTAGAAACCTCCATCTGCATAAGCTAAGATAAGACAAAATTGTATTACATTTCTAGATCATAGTCTTTGTAACAAGATTGTTGTAAACAAGAATAAACGGCTCACGTCTGAGACATATGTTACTCAATTGTTTTAAAAGAGATTAAGACTATGAGTTATGAAACCTTTCTAAAATGAGAAACTTGAGCATTTGAAATTAGGCAAACTTGAACGCTTGGAAAATAATGTTGTTACTTGATTTTACAAAGGGAAGTATTTTGGTTTACTTAAAAGATAGTCACTCTATTTTATGCTACGGGTATTATGTGACTTTTGTGAAAGAAGCGGATCCTTTAAAAAGAGTTAATGTCGTAGTACTTTAGGGTTAAACCGAGACTTTGATACGAAATGGAAGTACCTTGAGTTGTGTGTAACTTGCCTATGCTTGTTGTTGTGTAACTCGCCTATGCTTGTTGTGATAGCCTTTGTTGTGCAAGTGTTGATATCGTGACTTCTTGGGAAGGAGTGGATCTTTTATAAAAGTCTAGAAGTATGGTAATTTGCTTGAGCTTGTTTGTGATAGCCCGGTTGTGCGGTATATTGTTCTTGATGTCACATGGACATGTCTACACCGGCTGCAGTCGGGCATGTGGCCATGGCGGGGTTGATTAACCGATATATTGTTATTGTGGTTACATGGACATGTACACCGTCTGGTCGGGCGTGTGGCCGTGCGGCGGGGTTGATCACCCAAGATTATTGTTGTTAATGTCACATGGACGTGTCTACCGTCTGATTCGGGGCATGTGGCCATGGGGCATTGTTATTATTGTTGCATCATGGACATGTCTACACCGATCTGCAATTAGGGCACGCGCCATGATGCGAACATGATTGATGTTGTGGGCGTAAGACCCATAGTTATATTTGAGTGATGACTTGAGGGCGTGAGTGTTATACCCCGTATTTCCGGAGTATGTACGTGAGGACGTACGTACAAAAGTTTAGCCTTAAAGTTAGGCCAAGTTCGAAATTTGTACACAACTCGCTAAAAGAATCGTTTTCCGACGAAACGTTTCCACAGCTTTCGTAGGGAAAATTCCGGCTATGTCATTTAGTATTTTTTGCGGAATTTTCCGAGAGACGAAACATTTTGGACCAACGGGAGGGCAACACTTGTCACCCTCCAATTGGTGGACTTAAAACGTCCATTTGGACGAATTGGACTAAGCTTGGCACGTTTTTTGTGCCTTGCACAAAGTCAAGGAGTTGGTAGGATATTTGTGTGTAGTAAATCTTCACCCTACACTTGCCTTGCACTTGTCTTCATCTTGGCCATTGGTTGGCCATGGCTTGAGCTATAAATACCCCCTTAAAGATGAAGAGTTTTTCATCCACAAATTACTTCCAAGTCTTGAAAAATCCTCTCCTCTCCCTTAAGCCTTTTCGTCCAACACCTTCCCCCCCCCCACCTTTGAGTGAGTTTGGCGAGGCCTACCCCCTAGCCTAGCCGAAATCTACCCCCTCCTTGGTAGAAAAGTTGTCTTCTAGTATTGTTATAATGCCCAAAATACCTAGCCCAAATCCTTAGTCCTTTGTAGAAGTTGTGAAGAACTTCTAAGGTTTCTTAGCTACCGAGCGCATAACTTAGGAGCTAAACCTTGCTCAGTAGCGACTTTATCTAGGATATTATTGGGCTTACCGAGGTAACTAATCCTAACCCTCTTTTGAATTAGAGAATACATCGTAGTAGTATAAGAATAAGTATTAAATACTTAGAAGAATATTACTAATAGAATTGAACAGCTCACAAAGGACTGTTTTCACGATGAACTTATATAGCTCACCGGTAGGGTTGTCTTTGCCCGACTTTCCGTAGAATTGTGAACCCTCTGTTTAGAATGACCTTCAGAGTAGTCTAGACTTTGATAGATGTATGTGACTATTATAGGCTGATTCTCTGCGCGCGGCATATTCAACTTGGCAGGAGGTTTTCGCCGAGAAGGTATGTGATTCTTCCTAAGCATGATATTTTAACACATATTTATAGTACGGTAGACGTACATGTGTTAACTGAATAATAACTACGGCAATGTCGTTTGACTTAAGCCTGAATAATAACTACGGCAATGTCTTTTGACTTAAGCCTGAATAATAAGAATCCTGATGCATTTCAAAAGAACTACTGAATCATTTTTTAACAGAAGATAAATATTTGGTTTTTAAAACAAAAGCTTAAGAGTTATACTAGCTTTATGGGAAGTTAGGTATAACAACTTAAGAAAGATAAAAAGGAACTGTTTACTTGTTTGTTTATAAAAGCCTTGTATTGATTTCTGTTAAGTGTAGTAAGATTTGTTTGATAAGTAGACATATGATGCTACCTGTGTTAGTGTCTTGAAATCTTTGTGTAAGTGGTCATTCTTCTTTGTGCTTACGTTGCTAACCGTAAGTCCGTTGTACTATTATTGTATCACCTACCCCGATCGTTATCCGAGGGCTTGCCCCCGATGCGGTCTATACGGCTATGCGGTCTGTGAGACTATGCGGGCAGCGGTATGCTCGAGATTGATCATTCGGTGTTTAGCCCGATGCGGGGATTCCTATGCGGTCCGCTGAGACTACGCGGTCTTTTGAGGCTATGCGGGCCGCGGAGCCTAGGCGGATCTGGGGGTTAGCTGCCCCGATGCGAGAATACCTCATGCGGGTCTGTGAGTGACCTATGCGGGCTGCGGAAGTCCAGGACTAGGCACGCAGAATGATACTATGGGCGATTGGCCTTGCTTCGATCATTCGCGGCCTAGAATAGACCTGTTACAGTTTTCCTATTGCTGTTGTTGTTTGTGATGTGGCACTATGTGCAATTGAACTGATTGTATTTGTGAAAAGGTTTTAAATACTTTGATTTCATTTAAGTACTTTGTAGTTTCACATACTTGGTACCTGTTGTACTGACCTCCTTCGGGGGGCTGCGTTCATGCCGCAGGTAAAGGCAAGCAGGTGCTAGATCCGCATCCTTAGGATCCTTTGCATTGGTGTCAGGAGCTCCATCTTCTCCGGAGGCTCTACTTTTGGGTATGATCTCCCTGTTGTAGATAGTTTTGTGCGATCGGGGTATGGCGGGGCCTGTCGCCATAGTTGTATATTTTCCTTAGAGGTATGTAGCCATGTTGTACAGTTTCGGATGTAACTGCTGAACCATGTTTTTATATATATATATGCCGAAAGGCGACGTTTTCTCACATAACTGTGTCTTATTTTACAAACTGTTTCATGTCTTGTTTTATATTCCGATTACTCGATGTATGACTACTTGGGTGCCGGTGAGCACGATCCACGGCCGGAATGGGTCGTGACAAAAGTGGTATCGAAGCGATTAATCTCGGAAAGTGTCTGAACCGTATGTAGTAGAGTCTTGATTATCGGTGTGTTGTGCACCACACCAATAATCGTGAGGCTATAGGATATTTAGGATTGGTTTCCATTCTTCTCATTACGAGATCGTGCTTTAGAAGGTGTTATAGGTTGGACCCTCTAACGTATTCCTTTCTGAATGCGATTATGCCTCCACGTAAGGCAACCCGCCCGTAAAGGCAAGCGTAGGAGGCGCTAGCAGACACCCGAGTCACGAGGGCTCGTGCCCGATCTATACGAGACGGCGAGTTCTATGACGCCGCCGGCCCAGCGAGACCACAGTACCCACACCTCCCGTCCCACACAGGCGGAGGAGTTAGGTACAAGAGATGGCCCGACTTTTGGCTAGAGTTGTGGCGGAATCGAGGATAGGTGGATCTGGCGATTCAGCTCGGCTCGGCCGCACCGTGGTGCACCCAGAGGCATATAGTTTGAGACTACGGGATTTCCTTAGTTGTAGCCCGCGAGTTTTACTGGTCGAGGCGGAGGATGATCCGCAGGAGTTCATCCGTCACCGAGGATCACGCGGTGATCAAGGCTTCGTAGTCTGTGACATTCGGTTCGCATCGGCTGCGTGATACCGCAGTCGATTGGTTTGATTCATGGGAGCTTTCCCGGGGAGAGCATGCACCTCCAGCAGTATGGGATGAGTTCTCAGAGGCTTTTCTCACACACTTCTTGCCTCCGCAGATGAGGAGGGCACGAGCTGATAGATTCTTGTTCTTGAGGCGGGGAGGGCCGCATGGTGAGAGTACAATGTCGAGTTTGATTCTTTGGCTCGATATGTCCTCCTGCCGGTAGCGAGATATGGAGGACCGGGTGCATCGTTATGTCATCGACTAGATGATTACATGGCGAGTCTTGTGCGGTGTGTCCCTTCACGAGCATGGACATTACCGTATGCGAGCTCATGCACTAGGATGCGAGGCGTAGAGACCGCGGGTAAGCGATATCGCCAGAAGAAGGAGGCCAGACGGCGGTTCTTTTGGTGGTTCGGGGTGGCGGCATCGCCAAGTCGATTTGCACCACACCGCGCAGAGCGCTCTACATCATCTTGATGCAGCCCGGGCGATCGGGCGGTCGGGGCGGGACTTGATTTCGAGTAGCGAGTGCTAACCGCTCGAGGTCCGCTCGGTGTGCGTTGTGGTAGATACCATTCGGGAGCTGTGCCGGGAGCTTGCTACGTGTGGCCGCAGGTCATTTCGCGAGTTTGTCCGACCGGGCGCGGTAGTAGGGCCCGATCTACGGTGCATTGCGCTTCTTCATCCCCGACAGTTACTCGCCCCGGAGGGCAAGGTACTCATGGACCAGCGGGTCGCGGCAGAGGTCGTGGCGCGGGTCCCAGTTCTAGCGGTCCTCAGAACCGCATTTATGCTTTGTCCACCGGGATCGTGAGGCCTCACCGATGTCGCCACAGTACCTTATCGGGCAGGTTTGATGTATGCTTTGATAGATCCGGTTCTACTGTCCTATATATCTCCCATTGTTGCTAGTAGGATAGGGATAGAGCCTGAGTCCATAGACCCTTTCGAGGTAGCTACGCCAGTGGGTGATTCGGTGGTAGCTCGGTGGGTATATAGAGCTTGTCCTGTGACCATTTACAGTCGTCGGACCCTAGCCGACTTGATAGAGTTGAAGATGATTGACTTCGACGTGATCATGGGGATGGATTGGCTAGCTTCTTGCTACGCCAATGTAGACTGCAGAGAGAGTAGTGCGGTTCCGATTTCTGAGGCCGGTTGTTGAGTGGGAGAGCACAGTATCGCCGAGGGGTAGGTTTATTTCCTACCTCAAGGCTAGGAAGATGGTGCAGAAGGGGTATATCTACCATCTCGTTCGGGTGTTTGATACTGAAGCTGCGGTACCAGATTTTCAGTCAGTTCCAGTGGTCAGAGAATTCCCAGACGTGTTCCCAGACGACCTCCCGGGTATCCCTCCTGAAAGGGAGATCGAGTTTTGTATAGATGTGTTGCCAGACACTCGGCCTATTTCCATTCCGCCATACGTAATGGCACTGCCGAGTTGAGAGAGTCAAGGACCGGTGAGAGATTTCTTTGGAGAAGTGTTTTATCGCACCTAGTGTTTCTCCCCGAAGCGCCAGATTGTTCGTGAAGAAGAAGGACGGGGCCGCGCGCGTGTGTTGACTACTGACGGTGAACAAGGTAACCATTAAGAACAGATACCCCTTCCGTGATTGATGATTTGTTCGACCGGTTGCGAGCGCGAGATGTTTCTCAAGATTGACCGCGATCGGGCTATCATCGAGTTCGTGTCGAGAGAGGTGGATGTCCCTAGGATCGCATTCGGACGTGCGGGCATTATGAGTTCGTGGTCATGTCTTTTGGGTTGACAATGCTCGGCGGTATTCATGGATTTGATGAACCGAAGTTTTCAAACCATTTTTGGACACGCTTGTGATAGTGTTCATTGATGATATCTAGGTTTATTCTCGATCAGAGCAGGAGCATGCGGAGCATTTGAGGCCGATGGCTTCTCGGGACAGCAGCTTATACGCCAAGTTTTCCAAATGTGAGTTTTGGTTAGCTTGGTGGCTTTTCTTGGGCATATTGTCGGGTGATGGCATTCGAGTGGATACGCCAAGATCGAGGCGATCGAGACTTGGCCTGACCTGCTACTCCGAAGAGGTTCGCGATTTTACGGGCCTTGCGAGTTATTATCGGCGGTTCGTAGAAGTTTGCTTCTATCTCGCACCATTGACTAGGTGACTCGGAAAGGCGTGCCAAGTTTGATGGGTGATGCTTGTGGCGGGGTTTCGATTCTTGAAAGAACCGACGACCGCCCGTTCTTACTCTTCCGCAGGGTCGGATGGTTATGTCGTGTATTGTGATCGTCGTGCATCGGGTTGGGATGTGTGTTGATGCATGGCGGGGTTATAGCATATGTATCCCGACAGTGAAGAAACACGAGAGGAACTACCCCCATGATTTAGAGTTGGCGGTTGTGATTCACGCCAAGATCCGGAGGCACTATTTGTATGGGGTTCACGTGGATATTTATACAGACCACAAGAGCCTCGGTATATCTTCACCGCAGGAGCTGAACTTACGACAGAGACGGTGGTTAGAGTTGCTTAAGGATTACGATGTTGATATCCTGTACCACCCGGGGAAGGCCAATGTTGTGGCAGATGCTCTTAGTCGTAGGTCGATGGGGAGCCTATCAGATGTGCAGCTAGAGAGAAGGGACATGGTTCGTGATTTGCACCAGTTAGCGAGCCTTGGTGTCCGCTTGATTGATTACGATAGCGATGGGGTTAGAGTTCGTGAAGTTGCGAGTCTTCCATCGCCGTCGAGAGGTGAAGAGGCAACAATTCGAGGATCAGCTTTGATTCGATATCGTGATACAGCTCTTCGTGAGGGCAAGGGTCCTTTTGAGGTAGCACCTGATGGGGTGCTAAGGTTTGAGGGCAGGTTGTGTGTCCCAGATGTTTCAGGACTTGGCAAAGGGTTCTTGGGAAGCACACGCGCGCGTTACTCTATCCATCCGTGGTCGACCAAGATGTACCACGACCTTAGATCGTGTATTGGTGGGATGGCTTGAAGAGGGCGTTGCGAGTTCGTAGCTCGGTGCGTGTTGTCGGCGGTGAAGGTAGAGCACGAGGCCCGGTGGTTTTATTCTGCGATAGAGATCGGCACGGAAGTAGGAGGTAATCAACATGGACTTCATCACGGGATTACCTCGCACTCGGAGAGACATGATTCTATATGGGTTATATCGCCGGTGGCGAAATCAGCCCACTTTCTTCCGTCGGGCGACTTTTTCTACGAGGATTATGCCGCACTTTACATCCGAGAGATCGTCGATCGCATGGAGTCCCTATTTCGATCATATCGCATGGAGCCCGGTTCGACTAACTTCCGGAGGTCCTTCCAGAGGGTTTAGGGGCGGTGAGCACAGTCTTGCATTTCATCCACGCAGCAGACGGACAGCAGAGCCACTATCCGCACTCGAGGATATCTGCGAGCGTGTTATTGACCGATGGTAGCTGGGAGGATCATTTGCCTCTAGTTGAGTTTGCGTATAATAATAGCTACCACTCCAGTATTCAGATGGCTCCTTATGAGGCCTTGTATGGGAGGAAGTGCAGATCGCCTATAGGTTGGTTCGATGTGGGCGAGAGTGCGGCTAGTGGGACCAGATTTGGTGCGCAGCGATGGATAAGGTGAAGCTTATCCGAGGCGGCTATTAATGACTCGAGTCGGCCAAGTCGTATGCAGATCATCGTCGTCGGCATCTTGAGTTCGAGGTTCATGATTGGGTTTTCTAAAGGTGTCACCCATGAAGGGTGTGATGAGATTCGGAAGAAGGAAACTCGGCCCAAGGTACATCGGGCGTTTGGATTGTCCGCAGGTAGGCAAGGTTGCTATGAGTTGGATCTGCCGTCCGATCTGGAGGCGGTGCATCCGGTTTTTCACGATCTATCTTTGAGGAGATGTATCGGGATCCATCTAGGGTACACCCGATTGACGATGTCCAGTGACCGGGGGTTATCATATGAGGAGATTCCCATAGCGATAGTCGATCGTCGGGTTAGCGTCTGCGGACCAGGCGTGGCTTCCGTCAAAGTTACGTGGCGAACGAGCTCGGGAGGAGATGACGTGGGAAGCTGAGGAGGACATGAGGCAGAATTATCCTCACCTATTCCCCACACAACCAGGTAATTCACTTTCCTACTTGTAAATTTCCATTATCATATATGCCTTAGTGTTGTTCTATGGCCGTGTGTGGCATTTGCAACTGTTTAAGCTTTATCGATAACTGTCTTGGGAAGGAACATTCGGGACGAATGTTTCTAAGAGGAGAATGTTATACCGTATTTCGAGTATGTACGTGAGGACGTGCGTAAAGTTTAGCCTTAAAGTTAGGCCAAGTTCGAAATTTGTACACAACTCGCTAAAAGAATCGTTTCCGAAAGCGTTTCCACAGCTTTCGTAGGGAAAATTCCGACTATGTCATTTAGTATTTTTGCGGATTTTTCCGAGAGACGAAACATTTTGGACCAACGGGAGGGCAACACTTGTCACCCTCCAATTGGTGGACTTAAAACGTCCATTTGGACGAATTGGACTAAGCTTGGCACGTTTTTTGTGCCTTGCACAAAGTCAAGGAGTTGGTAGGATATTTGTGTGTAGTAAATCTTCACCCTACACTTGCCTTGCACTTGTCTTCATCTTGGCCATTGGTTGGCCATGGCTTGAGCTATAAATACCCCCTTAAAGATGAAGAGTTCTTCATCCACAAATTACTTCCAAGTCTTGAAAAATCCTCTCCTCTCCCTTAAGCCTTTTCGTCCAACACCTCCCCCCCCTTTGAGTGAGTTTGGCCGAGGGCCTACCCCCCTAGCCTAGCCGAAATCTACCCTCCCTCCCTTGGTAGAAAAGTTGTCTTCTAGTATTGTTATAATGCCCAAAATACCCTAGCCCAAATCCCTTAGTCCTTTGTAGAAGTTGTGAAGAACTTCTAAGGTTTCTTGTAGCTCTGGAGCGTACAACTTAGGAGCTAAACCTTGCTCAGGCGCGACTTTATCTAGGATATTATTGGGCTTACCGAGGTAACTAATCCTAACCCTCATTTGAATTAGAGAATACATATTGTAGTAGTATAAGAATAAGTATTAAATACTTAGAAGAATATTACTAATAGAATTGAATCAGACTCACAAAGGACTGTTTTCTGATGAACTTATATAGCTCACCGGTAGGGTTGTCTGCCCGACTTTCCGTAGAATTGTGAACCCTCTGCTTAGAATGACCTTGAGTAGTCTAGACTTTGATAGATGTCGTGACTATTATAGGCGATTCTCTGCGCGGCATATTCAACTTGGCGGGAGGTTTTCAGAAGGTATGTGATTCTTCCTAAGCATGATATTTTAACACATATTTATAGTACGGTGACGCGTACGTGTTAACTGAATAATAACTACGGCAATGTCGTTTGACTTAAGCTGAATAATAACTACGGCAATGTCTTTTGACTTAAGCTGAATAATAAGAATCGATGCATTTCAAAAGAACTATCAATCATTTTTAACGTAAGATAAATATTTGGTTTTAAAACAAAAGCTTAAGAGTTATACTAGCTTTATGGGAAGTTAGGTATAACAACTTAAGAAAGATAAAAAGGCTGTTTACTTGTTTGTTTATAAAAGCCTTGTATTGATTTGTGTTATGTGTAGTAAGATTTGTTTGATAAGTAGACATATTATGATGCTTCCTGTTTTAGTGTCTTGATATGATGTGTAAGGGTGTCATTCTTTCTGTGCTTACTTTGCTAACCGGTAAGTCCTTTGTACTTTTATTGTATCACCTACCCCCTTGTTATACCGGGCTTGCCCCTTGACGCGGTCTATACGGCTATGCGGTCTGTGAGACTATGCGAGCAGCGGTATGCTCGTGATTGATCATTCGGTGTTCACCGATGCGGGGATTCTATGCGGTCCGCTGAGACTACGCGGTCTTTTGAGGATATGCGGGCTGCGGAGCCTAGGCGGATCCGGGGTTGGCTGCCCCGATGCGAGGAATACCTCACGCGGGTGCGAGTGACCTATGCGAGTGCGGAAGTCCAGGACTAGGCACGCAGAATGATACTATGGGCGATTGGACTTGCTTCGATCATACGCGGCCTAGAATAGACTATTCTGCTTTTCCTATTCTTTGTTGTTGTTTGTGATGTGGCACTATGTGCAATTGAACTGATTGTATTTGTGAAAAGGTTTTAAATACTTTGATTTCATTTAAGTACTTTATAGTTTCACATACTTGGTACCTGTTGTACTGACCTCCTTCGGGGGGCTGCGTTCATGCCGCAGGTAAAGGCAAGCATGTGCTAGATCCGCATCCTTAGGATCCTTTGCATTGGTGTTAGGAGCTCCATCTTCTCCGGAGGCTCTACTTTTGGGTATGATCTCCCTGTTGTAGATAGTTTTGTACAGTCAGGGTATGGCGGGGCCCTGTCCCGCCATAGTTGTATATTTTCCTTAAGTGCAGAGCCGTATTTATGCGATTTGGATGTAATCACAACCATGTTTTATATATATATGCGAAAGCGGCGTTTTCTCACATAATCGTGTCTTATTTTACAAATCGTTTCATTTCTTGTTTTATATTCCGCTGATTACTCTGATGTATGACTACTTGGGTGCCCCGGTAAGGCACCAGTCACGGGCCCCGGAATGGGTCGTGACAGTGAGTCCTCGATCGACATGATCGCTTATGTGGTGAATCAGTAGTTTGGTTATCATACATGTCTCCGCTTTATTTAGACTAGTATGATTTCATTTATGATATTTCTGATTTCACATACTTGGTACTTGTCTTGACCTCCTTGAAGTGCGTTAAATCTGCCGGTAGAGTACATCGGTAGTGGATCTCGCCATAGGATCACGATTCAACAGATTGGGAAGCTCCGTTTCTCCGGAGGCTTATTCTTTGGTATGTGTTCCATGAGTTGTAGGTTCTTGTACATTCAGGGGTATGGCGGGGCCCTGTCCCGTCATGGTTGTTGTAAATCTTAGAGGTCTGTAGTACTGTTGTGGGCAGGGTTGTAAAAGGATTAAATTGTTCGGGTTTTATGTATATATCTAAGGCAAACATTTTTGGTTGGCCTGTTTTATGATCATATATCTTGTTTCATGTTTATGTTTTATTTTCCGCTGGTTTTCTCTGATGTTGTATCACTAGGGTGCCCGGGGTAAGGCACCAGTCACGGGCCCGGATCGGGTCGTGACATAACTTTTGGTTAATAATATTCCTAATACATTAAGGAAGAACACTTATAAGTTTAAGAATTTTTGGACAACATTTGCTCAAGAAAAAGGGGGTGGGACTAGAGCAACTAGGGAGGAGAGGAAAATATTTTCAAGTCTTGAAATGTTCTAAGTGTGGAAGATTTCATCAACTAGAGGTGTTTATATAGGACAACCAAGGGTTAGGATTGAAACATGTGTATGGTATAGATTGTTTGTGTAGGTTCCTTTCTCCACTTGTCCCACAAATGCCATGCAAGACTTTGACCACTTGACTAGCCCACTAACTCTTGAAAAACGTCCAAAGTGCCATGCAATTACCATGCAAGACTTTTGGCCACTTGTCTTTCCCACTAAATTGAAAACAAAACGTCCAACATGGCTCTTGGGGTGACACATGTCGCCCTCCTATTGGTCCAAAATATTTAATCACTCGGAAAATTCCATAATTGGATAAAATATCGAAAACGTAAAATTTCCTTCACAAGGTTCGGAAATATTTCCCGTCGAGAAATCACATCTTTCATTCTTACCCTAATTAGGGTTTATACATTCACGCGTCGTCCCACATACATACTCCGGAACTACGGGGTATAACATTCTTCCCCCCTTAGAAACATTCGTCCCGAATGTTCCTTCCAATTCTCTAAACATACCTGTGCCGGTATAGTCTTCCCTACTATACTTACGAAACCAATTATGCCACTCATGGCCATAATACAACGTACGCGCAAAAACTCACATCCGAGCCAACGAAGAATCATCTCTAAAGCGTATAACAATACTATTAGCTCCACCCATGGTCCAAATGATACTTTCTTCACATCTTTACTTTATAAAATAGACACTTCCATCTTCTTCACACATCTTCGCCTCTTTTCTTACTCGTCGTACCCTCCTCGTATACTCGAACTCTTTCTACTATACGTATCACATTTCTGTCATTGCTTCAGTTTTTAAAAATCTCGGGGTTACTATCTTCAACTTGGTTGTCATTAATTGGGAACACTCTAGATGTGTTATACCCCGTAGTTCCAGGGTATGTATGTGAGGACGTACGTATGAGAATACGACAGAAATTTTGGAAAGAAAGAAAGATGTGATTTTTCGACGGAAAAGTTTCTGGGTTTTGTGAAGGAAAAAGGTTCGTTAATGGGAATTGGATTCCCAGATTTGGTATTTGGACTTCTTGGATTATATTAGAATTATGAGATTTTATTTTCGGAAGTGGTCACGTGGGACCCACGGGAGAAATTTACGGTTTTGTGGGGCCCACTTTGATTTTGAGATTTTCGATATTTTGGATATTTTCGGAAGACGAAATATTTTGGACGAGTCGGGGGGCGACACGTGTCACCCCCATGTGGCACCTTGGCCGAATTGGAGGGACAAGTGGCTAGCCACTTGTCCCCTTGGCCGAAATGGACATTACACTTGGAGCCTATTTTCGTTGGCCATGTGGTGTGGTGGGACCCATACACACATGGCCCAATCTTGACCACACACTTGCATAGATCTTGACCCTTGATTCCTCTATAAATACCCCCTTAGTTGAAGACTAATTTCATCCCACACTTGAAGACTTTCCAAAGCAAATACTCCCTTCCTTTAGGCTTGTTTTCGTCCCCCTCCCCCACTTGTGTAGAAAATACTTCAAGTATTTTTGTATAATCCCAAATACCTTAGCCTAATATCCCTAGTTGTATTCCAAAGTTATTTCAATACTAGGTGTTATACCCCGTATTTCCAGAGTATGTACGTGAGGACGTACGTAGGAAAATTTAAGCCTTAAAGTTAGGCAAGGTTCGAATTTTGTTCACAACCCCCGATTAGAATCATTTTTTGACGAAACGTTTTACACAACTTGCGAAGGGAAAATTCCGGCTATGTCATTTAGTATTTTTGCGGATTTTTCCGAGAGACGAAATATTTTGGACCAACAAGAGGGCGACACTTGGCACCCTCTAATTGGTGGGCTTATGGGCGGCAAGTTGGACGAAAGGGAGAGTGGGAGTAGGTAGGATATTTTGTGATATTTGTGTGGTAGATGGATAAGGTACACATGGATGAATATTGACCCTACACTTGCCTTGCACTTGGCATGATCTTGGCCATTGGTTGGCCATTGCTTGACCTATAAATACCCCCTTTCAAGACTTCTTCATCCACAAAAATCCCTAAGTCTTGAAAACCTTTCCCCCTCTCTTGTAGAGGTTCGTCCAAACCTCCCTCCCCTTTGAGTAGGCCTTTGCCGAGGGGTACACCCTCCTAGTAGCCTCGCCGAGAGTACCCCTTGCCTAGTTGTTCTCGTAAAATACTACCCCTCTTGGTAGAAATACTCTCCAAGTATTGTTACTATTCCCAAAATACCTTAGCCCAAATACCTTGTAGTATTCCAAGGTTACACTTATACTAAAAGCCCGTAAATACTATTATACTTCCTTCACCACAAAACGAAACCCTAAGGAAAATCTCCATAGTTGGTTGGAGTATTAAGAAGAAGTTGCGTAGAACTTCTAAAGGGTTGTTTGGAGCGGGTTGGAGCACCCGGAGTAGGAGCTAAACGTTGCTCAGGATCGACATTAAACTTGGATAATTTTGGGCTTATCGAGGTAAATACTCTTGTCCTTATATTGTAATTGGAAATTACATACTGTTGTAGCATAGAAATGAATATAAGATTCATAGAAGAGATTTGAACTGTAATAGAAGGATATTACAGAAAAGACTTGAACTGAAATCACATCAGAAGAATAATCTACAGAGTAGTCTAGTCATTGATAGACTTGTATAACCTTTATAGGTTGAATGTTCTGCGAGTAGCATGTACTACTTGAAAGGTGGACAAGGCTAGCCGGGTTATAGCCGTGGAGCGTTTTGCTAATAGTCGATAATCGTCGCGAGGTATGTGATTCTTCCTATCCTCTTGAGCATGATATTTTAAAGAATATATATATAGTACGGTAGACGTACGTGTGTTAACTGAATAATAATTGCGACAATGTCTTTTGACTTAAGCCTGAATAATAAGAATCTTGAAGTATTTCAAAAGAATACTGAATCATTTTTAACAAAAGAGTAATACTTGGTTTTAAAACTTAAGAGTTATACTAGCTTTATGGAAAGTTAGGTATAACGGCTTAAGAAAGATAAAAAGAATGGTTTATTAATTTTAGAAGTTAAGAGACTTGACTTAAAGGTATTAATATAAATTTTGTTAATAAGTGTGAAACCTCATTCGTGAGTAATGAGTACTTGGTTTTTAAAATGGGATAATGTTTTACTGATTTCGGAAATCAGAATAAGTATCGAACAAACCATTGCAGCGCTAATAAAAGGAAATGTACTGAATAATTAAGTATTATTAAAACCAGTAGAAACCTCCATCTGCATAGAAGCTAAGATGAGACAAAATGATATTACATTTCCTAGATCATGGCTGCTTTAATAAGATTGTTATAAACAAGAATAACCTACTCACATATAAGGCATATGTTTCTCAAATCGTTTTAAAGGAGAATTATATCATTAAGTGATTAAAACTATGAACTTAAACCTTTCAAAATGAGAAACTTGAGCATTTGAAATTAGGCAAACTTGAACGTTTGGAAAATAATGTTGTTAATTGATTTTACAAAAGGAAGTGTTTTGGTTTACTTAAAAGATAGTCACTCTATTTTAATACTACGTATTGTGTGACTTTTGAAACGGATCTTTTAAAGAGTTAATGTATGAAGTACTATTGGGATAAAAAACCGAAAGTGTTAACATAAAGTAGAAAGTACCTTGCGTGAATAACTTGATTGTGTTGGTTTGTGATAGCCTTGTAATACTTTCTTGGTGATTTGATAAGTAAACATGTTAGGATGCTACGTGTGTTAGTATCCGTGATGTTTGTGTAAAGGGGTTTCCACTTGTTGTGCTTATGTTGTTTAACGATAAGTCGTTATGTTATTATATCACATACCCTCGACTTGTTATACCGAGGGCTTGCCACCCGACGCGGTCTATACGGCTATCGGTCTATGTGACCATACGCGAGCGGCGGTATGCTCGTGATTGATCATTCGGTGTTTTATCCCGATGCGGGATGCCTACGCGATGCAATGTGACTATGCGGTCTATTGAGACTATGCACGGTGCGGGAGTCGAGGAGTACCGGTTATCTACCCCGACGCGGTCTATACGACCTATGCGGTCTATGTGCGACCTATGCGGTGCGGAAGTCCGTGATTAGCACGCATAATGATACTATGGGCGATCGGCCTTGCTTCGATCATTAGCGGCCTAGAAAAGACCAGTTACAGTATATCTATTTCACTCTTGTTTATGTTGTGGGCGTAAGACCCATAGTTATAATTGGGTGATTACTTTGAGGGCGTGAGTCCCTGACTTGAAATGACTACTTATTTATTGTGAACTGTAGTTTGGTTATCATACATGTCTCCTGCTTTATATAGACCACTATGATTTTATTTACAGTATTTTCAGTTTCACATACTTGGTACTGTTGTCGACCTCTTCGGGATGCGTTCATCTGCGCGGTAGAGGTACACCAGTCGTTGATCCTCGCTCTTAGGGTCACAGTTCAGCGTTTGGGAAGCTCCGTTTCTCCGGAGGCTTATCGGTGGTATAGTCCCCTGTCGTAGTAGGTATTCACATTCAGGGGTATGGCGGGGCCCTGTCCCGCCATTGTTGTCGTATCATTCTTAGAGGTGCATGAAATGCGTTGTGCGTAATTGTAAAAGGGATGTAACTGTTCTAGTTGATATATATATATATATGCCGCAAGACAAGTTTTTCTCAGATAACTGTTTTTCACTTCACTTTATTCATGTCTTGTTTTATATTCCGCTAATTACTCTGATGTATGGCTACTTGGGTGCCCGGGGTAAGGCACCAGTCACGGGCCCGGGTTCGGGTCGTGACACTAGGAGCCCGGAAATACTACTTTATTCCAATAGTCGCAAAGTGAAACCCTAGAAAAATCTTCCTAGCTTGGTTGAAGTGTTAAGAGAAGTTGTTTAGAAACTTCTAAGGGTCGCTTGGAGCGGGTTGGAGCGTAAGGAATTGGAGCTAAATGTTGCTCAGGATCGACTTATAATCTTAGATAATTTTGGGCTTATCGAGGTAATGATCTATATCCCCCTATTGTAATTGGATATTACATATTGTAGTAGTTTAGAATTGAGTATAAGATATATTGGAAGGATGATTATAAAGGATTGAACTGTATTTACATTTGGACTGTATTTACAGTAGACTTGTGTAGTATTATTGTAAAGCAGAATTGTACCCGTCCGGTTAGACGTGTAATCCCCTTGGAGTTGTTGGCTTGGTAGCAGGCCTTGTTAGGGGAGGTTATTTATTTGATCATGCGGGGAGGTCTTTGCGAATTTTCCGTAGAATAAGGCTTTACTTAGAATATGCTCTGAGAGAACTAGAAGTTGATAGATGTATTGTGGATATTATAGGTGGATCTTATGCGCGCGGCATACTCGACTTGGCTTGTGGATTAAGCCGAAGAGGTATGCGATTCTTCCTATACTCTTGAGCAGGATTGTTGTGAACTATATAGTACGGTAGACGTACGTGTGTGAAATGAATTTTGTTTGTTTAAAACATAAAGTGTTATAATGACTTTATGGGAAGTTAGTTATAACGACTTTATGAGGATAAAAGAAAGATTTGATTTTGAAAGCAAAACGACTTGATTTCGGAAAAAGAGAAGTAACTTGATTTAAGTATAGGTTACTTGTTTTGAAAAGAGTAAGTTATTTGGGTTTCAAAAAGTATACTTGATGTTGTTTTAAAAGAAAAGCACTTGGTTTAAAAAGTATAGAGTACTTGATTTTAAAAGTCTTGTAAAGGTTTTTACGAAGGTGAAGAAATTTGGTTTGAAAAGAAAAAGTGTTTTGATACTACGAGTATTAGTATCGTGTGGCTTTTACGTAAACAGAGGTATTTTTGAAAAGAATGAAAGTATGTAGTATTTTGGGGTTGAAACCCGTATTGTTGACATAAAATGAAAGTACGTTGAACTTGCCTATGCTTGTTGTGATAGCCTTATTGTGCAAGTGTTTTGATTTTGTGCTACCGTGTCCCTCGGGGAGGGCCGACTATCTGATTGATTGCTTGAACATACTGACACGTTGGATGGTCCACGAGTATGCGTCCACTTTGAGTATTATCTGGTTATTTCTTTTGGACATACTGACACGATGGATGGTCCACGAGTATGCTTCCACATTGAGTATTATCTTGTTATTTCCTTTGGAAATACTGACACGATGGATGGTCCACGGGTATGCGTCCAGTAGGATGGTTTCATGGCCATGCTTATACCGAGGTAAGATGCCGGGGCATGCGGTCATTGTGAGAGTTATGTTGTTAGTCCATGGACCGCTAATCCATGAAGCTTGCCGCGGTGATGAGCAATCACGGGCTTGATTTGTACATGTGGTTATAGGCACACTTTAGATACTTGTTCTGGTCATTTCTCGTGTATCGGCATGATCTGGTAGATAGCTTAAGATACTTGCCATGGTCATATCTCATGAGACGGTAGGCTATTGTACGCTAGCTTTAGATACTTGCCTCGGCCAGTTGCGTGGCTGGTTTGGAACTGGTAGTTGGCTTTCGTACCTTGCCCGTGAAGTTTTATGACTAGCCTTCGGACTGGTAGTTGGCTATTCTACTTGGCCCGATCGGTTTGATGACGCAGGCAGGATCTAGTGTTCAGGTTCACATATGGGTGTTGTTTTACATCATGTACAACCGACAATGAGGAATGAGTTCCACGGGCATGATTGATATTATGGGCGTGAGACCCATAGTTATGTGTGAGTGATCATTTTAGGGATATGCGTCCCCTTACTTGACATAACTGTTTACTTATCGCAAAATGGTTTTATAAAATGATGAAATGTGATTTCACTACAGTATTTTCAGTTTCACATACTTGGTACCTGTTGTACTGACCTCCTTCGGAGGGCTGCGTTCATGCCGCAGGTAGAGGTACACCAGTTGTTGATCCTCGCTCATAGGATCGTAGTTCAGCGTTGGGAAGCTTCGTTTCTCCGGAGGCTTATCTTTTGGTATAGTCTCCTGTCATTGTAGGTACTTGTACATTCAGGGGTATGGCGGGGCCCTGTCCCGTCATAGTTGTTGTTACATTCTTAGAGGTTTGTAGTACTGTTGTGGGCAGGGTTTGTAAATGATTGTCACTGTTCGGTTTTATCTATATGTATATACATGAAGGTGACCGTTTTGGTTAGCCTGTTTTCTTATGTTGTCTCTTGTTTCCTGTTTAAATTTTATTTCCGCTGATTTTCTCTGATGTTGTTATCACTAGGGTGCCCGGGGTAAGGCACCAGTCGCAGGCCCGAGATCGGGTCGTGATAGGATGAATCTCCGATACTCTTCCGAAACATAGCAACATGAAAGACCGGACGTACTGCCTCCTAAGTCGGACGGCAGTGCTAACTTATAGGCAACCTGGCCTATTCTATAAATGATCTGAAAAGGCCCAAAGTACCTCGGGCTAAGTTTCCCCTGCTTTCCAAAACTCGTCACACCCTTCCGGGGTGGTACCTTCAAGAAGACCCACCGTCAACCTGAACTCCAAGTGTTGACGCCGATTATCCGCAAGACTTCTGTTGACTCTGAGCTGCTAGTAACCTCTTCTGGATAATTTTCGCCTTATCCACATTCTGCTGAATCAAGTATGGACCAACTATCTGAACCTTGCCAACATCAAACCAATCGACCGGCAACCTATACTTCCGCCCATACAAGGCTTCATAAGGCGCCATCCGAACACTGAAATGGTAGCTATTATAATACTCACTCAACACGAGGCAAATAATCCTCACCGCTCCCCTGAAATCAAAACACCGGCCCGTAACCTATCCTCAAATGTCTGGATAAAACGTGTTGTTTGTCCGTCGGCCCGAGGGTGAATGCAATACTGAGACTCACCTGAGTTCCTAACCCCGCCTGGTAAAACCTCCAGAAAAATAAAATAGCCGTAAACTGGGCTCCACTGCCTGTCATAAAAGTAGGAACCCCGTGCAACCTTACAACCTTCCTGATATATAACATCTCGCATAACCCTCCGCCGAGTAAACAGTCATGACTGAAAGACAAGATGGGCTGACCTCATCGGCCCGACTACTGGTCGAACGCATCCACGAACTCGTACGATGGTTACCTAAACCTGACCTAACACCCTCGTGATCCTATCACCTAGCGGGACCACCTCAAACTGACCCCACCTCAATCCGGGCTGCGGGTTGACCCGCGATCTTGCCTCAACCGACCCATTATCGCTCTAAATTCTTGTTCCCATGCGGGACAATCTTACTTATTCTCGTCATGAAAATTACCACTTTTATCTTGCTCGACCTATGGAATTATCCCACAATACATTTCACGCATACCAAGTACTTCGACAAAGACTAACTGTAAAATCTTTTACTCAAGACGGCCTCACATCTAAGGTCTCAACTGTTATAATATTCTAAGGCTCACAATTTCCCTGCCCCTAAACTTACCTTTTCAACTAACCATGTTCTCTAAATCACAATTTTACACAGTGCTTATCCAAACATAACACTTTAACATAAAATCATCATATCACGCATACAAATCTCTAGAGGGTTAAGGATATACCTGTAACTACTGCTTCACTCTAATCATAGTCCTGCCCTGCAGGGCGCATAGCAAAAGAAGGCGATGAACCAGTCACTGATCCCGAAGGCTGAGTCTCTACATCCGCGCTACCTCTGGTTGGACAATTTCTCGCAAAATGGCCCTGCTGGCCGCATGTATAACAACCTCCCGAACCAGCACGACACTCCCCCTTATGGATTTTTCCACAACGGCCACACTGAGGTAAGGGTGGCCTCCTCCGGCTAGTACCCCCACTCCCCGAACACGAAACCTTCGAGCCACGACTGCTCCTCAATACCCCGGATGTCACGAAGGCGGAGAACTACTCGAATCGGCGGAGGGCATAACTTTATTCTTTGAAGGCCGCTGCCTCGAAAGTCACCAAAGGACCCTGTTGTCCTGGCCCTCTTCTGCTGATCTTGGTTATTCCGTCGATCTCTACGTTCCTCAGTCTGCTGTGCATAAGCCTGTACGCGGGCAATGTCCATGCCTGACTGAAGAGCTACTCTTGTACACCCCTTTACTAGATAATCGTCTAGACCCGTGATATATCGGTGCACTCTATACTCTCTGTTTGCTAAAATCCTAGCTAGTAACAGGTCCATCCCTTTGTAGTCCATATTCTCAGTTCCCGGTCGTGGAACTGAAGGCTCATATATCCTGGCCGCAGTAGGAACTGCTGCCGCTGTGTTAAACTCTGCTGGGGCTGGCGACGTCACAGAACTCTCTAAATGAAGCACCACCTCAGGTGATGGCTGGGCCTGTGCCCTCGTACTCCTCTGTGTTCTACTCGCAGCTCCTTATGTTGCCTTGCCTTACGGCCTGGTTGCCTTTCGCGAGCATAAGCGGTAAAGAAGTACGTCAGAGGGGTCCAACTTATAACACAACTCTAAGGCACGATCTCAGAGTGAGAAGAATGGAAACCAATCCTAAATATCCTGCAGCCTCCTGATTATTGATGTGGTGCACAACACAACGATAATCAAGACTCTACTAGACACGGTCTGTAGACACTTTCCGAGGACTAACTGCTCTGATACCACTTTTGTCACGACCCGATCCCAGGCCCGTGACTGGTGTCTTACCCCGGGCACCCTAGTGATACAACATCAGAGTAATCAGCGGAATATAAAAACAAAGACATGAAACAATAAAGAGTAAGAACAATCTAACCAAGAAAAAGTCGCCTTTCGGCATGTATATATATACCAAAACTTGAACAGTTACATCCTTTACAACCCTGCCCACAACAAGATTACTCTGCACTCTAAGAATTTTTATAACAACTATGACGGACAGGGGCCATACCCCTGAATGTACAAGTACCTACAATCTCAGGGAATCATACCAAAAGATAAGCCTCCGGAGAAACGGAGCTTCCCAAAACGTTGAACTGTGATCCTATGAGCGAGGATCAACGACTGATGTACCTCTACCTGCGGCATGAGAACGCAGCCGCGAAGGAGGTCGACAACAGTACCAAGTATGTGAAACTGAAAATACTGTAAATGAAATCATAATAGTCTATATAAAACATGAGACATATATGATAACCAATTTACGATATACTGATATATGCGATCTTGTCAAGTCAGGGACTCACGCCCTCAAAGTCATCACTCAAATATAACCATGGGTCTCATGCCCACAATATCAATCATGCCCGTGGAATTCCTTCCTCACTGCCGGCAGTCCATGATATAAAACACCAAGGAATACACATGAACACCAGGTCCCACCTGTGTCATAATAAAACCGTACAGGGTAAGTACGAAGGCATAGCCGACTACTAGAACCCACCGTACCAACAATGCTATAAAACTGTATCACGAGGTCTTTCTACACCGCCAAATGATCGAAGCTGAGCGACTCGCTCGCAGTATCATTGTGCGCGTCTAATCCTGGAACTCCCGCATAGGCCACATAGGCCCGCATGAGGTATTCCTCGCATCGCAGGGCAGCTAACCCTCGGCAACATCCTGGATTCCCGCAATCCGCATGGCCACATGGACCGCATGAGGTATTCCTCGCATCGCATTCCTGGAACTCCCGCAGCTCCGCATAGGTCCCATGGACCCGCATGAGGTATTCCTCGCATCGGGGTGCAGCTTAACCCCCGGCATCATAACAAGTCAGGGGGGTGAGTGATATAATACTAACCCAACGGCTTATCGTTAAACAACATAAGCACAACAAGAAAAACCCCCTTACACAACGTCACAAGACACTAACACACGTAGCATCATAACATGTTCACTTTATCAAGCCAATAAGAAAGTATTACAAGGCTATCACAAAACATAGGCAAGTTACTCACACAAGGTACTTTCATTTCATGTCAACAAATCCGGGTTTTAACCCCAAGGTACTACATACTTTAACTCTTTAAAAAGATCCATTTCTTTCACAAAAGTCACACGATACTCGTAGTATCAAAATAGAGTAACTATCTTTTTAAGTAAACCAAAACAATTTTCATACCTTCTTTTTAAACCAACTTAAGACAAAATCATGCCTTCTCTTTTAAACAAAAACACTTCAATTTTTCAAGTCTCTCTCCTTTATAAATCAAGTCCCTTACTTTGGAATTTTTAAGAAAATCAAAACTTGTTTTTAATGATCTTATTAAAGCATCCATGATCTAGGAAATGTAATACAATTTTGTCTTATCTTAGCTTCTATGCGGATGGAAGATTCTACTTGTTTTAAGTTAATTATTAGTCATTACATTTTCCTTGATTAACGCTGCAATGGCTTGTTCGATACTCATTCCCATTTCCGAAATCAATATAACATTATTATTAAAAACCAAGTACTCATTACTCACGAATGAGGTTTCACAACTTTCCACACAATTCAAGTTCTTCACATATCAAATCAATTCAAATATAAGTCAAGTCTCGTATCTTTTAAAAATCAATAAACCATTATTTTACCTACATAAAGTTGTTATAATTAACTTCTCATAAAGCCATTATAACACTTTATGTTTTAAACCAACCAAATTCGTTTAGCACACGTACGTCTACCGTACTACATAGTTTACAACAATCATGCTAGAAAGGATAGGAAGAGGTTCATATACCTCACGACGATTATCGACAATTAGCAAAACGCTCCAAAGTACTATAACCTTGCTTGCCCTTTTCCACCCTTCAAGTAGAATACGCTACTCGTAGTACTTCAACCTATAATGGCCATGAAACGTCTATTAACCTCTAGATCTCTTCGTAGGATATTTCTAAGAACAAGGTTCCATATCCTACGGAAAATTCCGCAGCACCTCCCCCGTTTCTACTCAATTTTCCACCTTTTTCAAGGCCCGATAACCGTAATTAACATACTATAATTAAGGTGCAATAATTACGAATTTAAAGAAGGGGATCACACGCCCAAACGGAACGCGATTAACAATCTCTCCTTAACAACAACAATAATTAAAGAAGGGGATAACACGCCCAAACGGAACGCGATTAACAATCTCTCCTTAATAACAACGATAATTAAAGAAGGGGATAACACACCCAAACGGAATGCGATTAACAATCTCTCATTCATAACAACAATAATTAAAGAAGGGGATCACACGCCCAAACGGAACGCGATTTAACAATCTTCCCCTTAACAACAATGTAAATACAGTCCAAAGTAAATACGGTCCAAGGTAAATACGGTCCAAAGTAAATACGGTCCTTAAGTTGGGGTCCTTGGCAAACTTTTACAATTTTACTTATCCAATTACTTCATTAGTGTCACGACCCGACCTCGGACCCGTGACTGGTGCCTTACCCCGGGCACCCTTGTGATACAACATCAGAGAAAACCAGCGGAAATAAACTCACAAACAAGAACTATATAAGAATATAAAACATGCTAACCCAAAGTGGCTACCTCTAAATATAATACAACGAACAGTTACATCCTTACACCCCAATTCATGACAAGACTACAAGCCTCTAAGAAGGTATAACACTATGACGGGACAGGGCCCCGCCATACCCCCTGAATGTACAAAAGTCTACAACCTCGTGGAATCGTGCTAAAAGACGAGGCCTCCGAGAAATTGAGCCTTCGAGAACCGAACCGTGATCCTAAGAGTGCGGATCGGCAAGCTATGAACCTCAACTGCGGCATGAACGCAGCCCCGAAGGAGGTCGATCTGACAATGTACCAAATATGTAAATCAAAAATCAGAGTAATATCACAAGTCAAAGATAAGCCGAGTCATAGATAAAAATCAATTTCCTTGCCGTGCCTTACTAACAATGAGTAACGAGTATAAAACTTATAGCATAAAAATAGGAGGCTCACGATCAAAGCAGGTACCTCGCGTAGTATCGTTAGCGATCCTACTCACGGGACTATTTCACCCGCGTGGGTCCCGTGGACCCGCATGAGGTCATCCGCCTCGTCGTGGGACTATTTCACCCGCGTGGGACTATTTCACCGCATGTATCCTGTGGATCCGCATGAGTACCATCGCCGAACTCGCATGGGACTATTTCACCCGCATGGATCCTGTGGTCCGGATCCGCATGAGTGCAAGCGCCGCACTCGCATCATGGGTAGCAAATCCATGGCATAGATAATAACCCGGGGTTTACCCGTAATAATATAAATATAACATAGCTCATCCGGCTATCATACATAACATAAGCACTACCGGCCTATCATATCATAACATAAGCACTACCGGCCTATCATATCATAACATAAGCACTACCGGCCTATCATATCATAACATAAGCACTACCGGCCTATCATATCATAACATAAGCACTACCGGCCTATCATATCATAACATAAGCACTACCGGCTTATCATATCATAACATAAGCACTACCGGCCTATCATATCATAACATAAGCAAGTTAAGAAATCCCCTAACTTCTTATTAACATTATTAATATATCCTCTCATTTTAGTATACCTAAGGCACCAACATGTCTTTTAATAGAAAATCCGGGAATTTAACCCAAGTATCATGTACTTCTAACCTTTTAAGAAATAACTCATTTTTATACAAAAATTCCAAGATACTAATCACCATAGTATCAAGTTACAATTTCTTTTCAAAACAAGTCACATTTCCTTTTAGAAATATAATAGGTTTCTAAATCAAGTGACTCCATTTCCTTTAAAACCTTACGCAACCAATGCCTAAAAATCAATTCACCTTTCTTAGTTTCAAATCCTTTACCCGTACTTGTTTTAATTAGAGCAAACCTTTCTTGGTGAACCTTTCAAGTAAACTACTATAACCAACTCCCCATAAAGTCATTATATTAGTGTTATCTCTTTTGTCAAAACATTTTCCCTCAAACCAAAGGACTTATACTTTTGAAATGAAACAAGTATCATATACTTTAGAACAAGTGTAGATTATCAAATCTTGTACGTATACCGTACTACATAGATACAACTATTCATGCTCAAGAGATAGGAAAGCTCTACATACCTCCTTGGCCAATCCACTTGCTAAGTCCAACTACCGCAAGTAATATGTCAACCTATAATAACCATAGTGTGTTTATTAACCTCTAATTTCAATGTAGAAATTCCAAATTCAAGTTATCAATTCCTTAAGGAAAATTGGGCAGCATTTCCTTTGTTTCTACTCACTTTGCCACCTTTTTCAAAGGCCGATTTTTCAACATTCAAACGTCTTATTAAGTCCCAACAACCAAACCAACACAAAGGGGATTACACATCTAATCTTGGGTGTGTAAAATTCTGCCCCATAAGTTATAATAGTACACTTAACAATTCTAAGGTGGTCTTTTAGGCTACAACATGCTCATAATATTTCTTTAGCCAAATCCTTCATATTCAACCCACATTTCTAGCATGCAATGACTCTAAGAGCATTATTTACCACCATAAGTATTTTCTTCTTAACATGCAACTCTATAAACTAATAATAGAGGAAGAATCATTACCTTAGAGCTTTAGCCAAATTTTATCCAACAATTTGCTAGCCTTCTACCAAGAATACCACCACCACCACCTTCACATGCTAGCCACAAGCTTCCTTCTTGTCTTTTAATTTTTCTCAGATTTTTCTTAAGGCTAGAATCCTCTTGGATTTTTTAGAGAGAAGGAGGAGCTTGAAATGTTTAGAGAGAAGGAAGAGGTTTTTCAAAGAGAGAGATGACAAATGACCAAGTCTTTAAGACTTGGTCAATATATTGCATGTAAAAAATCAGATGAGGGGACACTTGTCCCCACTCAGCCCTTTCAAAATAAAAATCTGACTTTTCCTAAGTTTTTCACTTTGATTTCGCCTCGGCGCGCCACTTCCGGCGCCGGCATGAATTTCGCCTTGGCGCGCATGCGCCTCGCCGTGGCCACTGAGCCCCTGACCGAAGTTTTCTGACTTCGAGTCCTAACTCCTTCCGCATGGCCCCATACGCACGACCTGAACCACGGGGTATAACAATTAGTCTTCCAACTTATATTCCAATCTTAATATAAGTTATAGTTCCTTTGTTGTTAACTTCTTAGTAAGTAATGGATACATTTTTACCATTTTAATGGCTAATATGCCAATTCTCCTTTTAACATCTTAACAAGATTCAAATCTTTCCTTATATCTTATAGTCCATAATATACTTCCAATATATGTATAATATCCAATATACATAATAATCAACTTAACAAAGAGGTTAAGGTTCATTACCTCAATTTAGCCCAAAAATATCCAAGAACTTAAAGTCGTTCCTAAGCAAGTTTTAGCTCCAATCTTTGTGTTCCAAACCACCACAAGTCACCCTTAGAAGTTTCTAACCAACTTCTATTCAAGAATTAACTTCAAAAAGTGAAGAACACTAAAGTTCCAAATCTGTCCACTCTCGGCTTTGTGAGGATTTTTGAGGCTAGGGGTGTGAAATCTTGTCTAACTCTTGGTTAATAATATTCCTAATACATTAAGGAAGAACACTTATAAGTTTAAGAATTTTTGGACAACATTTGCTCAAGAAAAAGGGGGTGGGACGAGAGCAACTAGGGAGGAGAGAAAAATATTTTCAAGTCTTGAAATGTTCTAAGTGTGGAAGATTTCATCAACTAGAGGTGTTTATATAGGACAACCAAGGGTTAGGATTGAAACATGTGTATGGTATAGATTATTTGTGTAGGTTCCTTTCTCCACTTGTCCCACAAATGCCATGCAAGACTTTGACCACTTGTGTCACGACCCGACCCCGGGCCCGTGACTGGTGCCCTTCCTGGGCACCCCTTTCGGTATACATCAGAGAATAGCAGCGGAACATACACAACTGATAAAATGCTGAAACATAAAATAACAACAGGCTAGCCGATAAGGCCACCTTCCGTAAACTATACAAATAAAGCGAGACATTTTTTTCTTTACAACCCAAACCACAATGTGACTACAGACCTCTAAAAATAACAACTCTGGCGGGACAGGGCCCCGCCATACCCCTGAATGTACAACAACCGACAATACCAGGGATAAGCCTCCGGAATAAAGGAGCTTCTCAACAGCTGAACAATGATCCTAAGAGCGAGGATCAACAACCTGTACTATACTGCGGCGTGACGGCCCCAAGGAGGTCGATCTGACATGTACCAAATATGTGGCCGAAATCGTAATGAAATCATAAGTCTATAATAAAACTGGAGACATGTATGATAACTCAATTAACAGTACACAGTGCCTTACTAACAATGAGAGTAATCAAAAGTATAGGTAGCAAATCCACGTAAACAGGTGGTAAAGCAGGTGGTATAACTATCTTGGGGACTTACCCCTCAGATATACTCTTACCCTGGAGAAGGTGGTAAAGCAAGTGGTATAACCATCTTGGGGACTTACCCCTCAAATATACTCTTTCCTTGGAGAAGGTGGTAAAGCAGGTGGTATAACTATCTTGTGGACTTACCCCTCAGATATACTCTTACCCTGGAGAAGGTGGTAAAGCAGGTGGTATAACTATTTTTGGGACTTACCCCTCAGATATACTCTTACCCTGGAGAAGGTGGTAAAGCAGGTGGTATAACTATCTTGGGGGACTTACCCCTCAGATATACTCTTACCCTGGAGAAGGTGGTAAAGCAGGTGGTATAACTATCTTGGGGACTTACCCCTCAGATATACTCTTACCCTACCTCAACTGGCCATCATACATAACATAGGCACTACCGGCTTATCACACAATAAGTAAGAAAGTTAAGAAATCCCCCTAACTTCTTATTAGTCTTATTCATATACACTCTCATTTTGGTTTACTTAAGGCACTAACATGACATTATAAATCCGGGAGTTTAACCCAAAGTACTACGTACTTCTATTCTTTTAAAATGACTCATTTTCAAATAAAACTTCCAAGATACTAATAACCGTAGTATCAAGTCATAACTACATTTTAAGACAAGTCACAGTACCTTTTTAGAAAATACTTTTTGGACTTCTAAATCAAGTGACTTCTTTCTTTTAAAACCTTAAGCAATTGATGCCTTTAAATCAATTTGCCTTTCGTTATTTCAAGTCATTTAACATACTTAAATTACTTAGAGTAAACCACTCTTTTTAACCTTCCATAAAGCTATTATAACCAACTTCCCATAAAGCCGTTATACTAGCTTTATACATTAGCAACTTACATACTTCTTTATAACCAAGAGACTTAAACTTTCCAACAAAACAAGTATCAATAATACTTTCAACATACTTAAAGTCTCTTAACTTTTGAAAACCAAGATATCCTTAATATTTAACAAGTGAGTTAACTCCCTAACTCAACCAACTTGGACATTCTTAAAATAAGACAAGGATATCAAATAGACTAGATTGTCAAACTCTTGTACGTCTATCGTACTATACATTTACAGCTTATTCATGCTCAAGAGATAAGAAAGTTCCACATACCTCTTCGGTTTAATCCACTTGCTAAGTCCAATTCGCCGAACGTAGTATGTCAACCTCAACGATTCTTAGTCCAACTTCCAAATCCGAAGTCGCTCCTTAGAAACTTAGAGCCTCTTCTAGACACTTCAATCCGCTACTTCAGACCCTTAGAATAACACAAACAACTTTCCTTCAATCTTCCAAACAAAACCTAGAAAGTGACTAGGTTTTCGCCTTGCGACTAATACGAAAATGCCATTTTTCCGGGATATTTCTATTGAGATACACTTACAATACCCTTAGGTACCTTGGTTTAAAGTGGGGAGATTATTGGACAACAAACAAAAAAATTTCCCTTTGAAACCATGCCAATGTCGTGAGCTTCCTTAAGAGCAAGAACAAGTTTTTTCAATTTTTTTTCTCTAAGTGTAGAATGACAAAGTCTTGCTACTAGTATACTTTAATAACACAAGGAAGGGTCAAGATTAAAACAAATGGGTGGCTTGGATGCATTTTAATTAAATATCAAGCTATGTGGGGTCATTGACTTGGTCAATGTTCTCAAGCTCTAAGCCTTGCAAGACTTTCATCATAAATTATGGTCAAATGACCATTTCACCCTTGCACATTTCGTCCATGTCCATAAAGGGGGGGTGACACGTGTCGCCCTCCCGTTCGTCGCAATATTTCGTTTTCCGACAATTCCATAATTCCGATAAATTTTTACTCGTCTCAAACCTTAACATTTTTGAGTTCTTACGTACATTCTTAGAAACATATCCTGAAATTCCAGGGTGTAACATTCTTCCCCCCTTAGAAACATTCGTCCCCGAATGTTCCTTTGGGAGTCAAACTTAAAGATAGCGACATAGTCTTCTTTTACAACCCCTACATACCAATAATGCCACACGTGGCCACATAACAATGCTCACACAAAGATGTCAAGCTGAACCCCATGTGTCAACGTCGGTTATCTGCATAAAGCTTCTGCTGACTCTAAGCTTACTAATAACCTTTACCGGATAAGCTCCGCCTTATCCACAGCCCGCTGAATCAAGTCTGGACCAAATAATTGAACCTCGCCTATGTCGAACCTGTTATACCCCGTATTTCCAGAGTATGTACGTAAGGGAATACGTACGTACAAAAGTTTAGCCTTAAAGATAGGCCAAGTTCGAAATTTGTACACAACTCGCTAAAAGAATCGTTTTCCGACGAAACGTTTCCACAGCTTTCGTAGAGAAAATTCCGGCTATGTCATTGAGTATTTTTGCGGATTTTTCCGAGAGACGAAACATTTTGGACCAACGGGAGGGCGACACTTGTCACCCTCCAATTGGTGGACTTGACACGGCAATAGGGCCGATTGGGTTGGCTTCTTTTGTCTTGGAGTTGGTAGGATATTTTGTGTGCAAGTTGGCCAAGGACACTTGCCTAAATCCTCACCCTACACTTGCCTTGCACTTGTCTTAATCTTGGCCATTGGTTGGCCACTTCTTGAGCTATAATTACCCCTTAAGATGAAGAGTTCTTCATCCACAAATCTTCAAGTCTTGAAAAATCCTCCTCTCCCTTTGTGAGCTTTTCGTCCAACACCCCTTCCTCCTCTTGTGAGTTTGGCGAGGCCTAACCCCCCCTAGCCTAGCCGAAATCTACCCCCCCTCCCTTGGTAGAAAAGTTGTCTTCTAGTATCGTTATAATGCCAAAAATACCCTAGCCCAAATCCCTTAGTCTTTGGTAGAAGTTGTGAAGAACTTCTAAGGTTTCTTGGAGCTCTGGGCGTCTGACTTAGGAGCTAAACCTTGCTCAGGCGCGACTTTATCTAGGATATTATTGGGCTTACCGAGGTAATAATCCTAACCCTCTTTTGAATTAGAGAATACTTACTGTTGTAGTATTAGAACAAGTATTAGATACTTAGAAGAATATTACAGAAAAGAATTGAACTATTACCACAGTAGAAGGTTTTAAAAGAAGAATAATCACACTGTACTCACATAGGACTGTTTTCACAGTAGACTTACATAGCTCACCAGGTAGGGTTGTGCTGCCCGACTTACCGTAGAATTATGAACCCTCTGTTTAGAATGACCCTCAGAGTAGTCTTTGATAGATATCTGTGACTATTATAGGCTGACTCTCTGCGCGCGACATATTCAACTTGGCAGGTGGTTTTCGCTGAGAAGGTATGTGATTCTTCCTAAAGCATGATATTTTACAATATATAGTACGGTAGACGTACATGTGTTAACTGAATAATACTTATGGCAATGCCTCACGGCTTAAGCCTGAATAATACTTATGGCAATGCCTCACGGCTTAAGCCTGAATAACAAAGAACTGAAAACATTTTCAAAAGAATACTGAATCACTTTTAACAGAAGATAAATACTTAGTTTTTAAAACAAAGCTTAAGAGTTATACTAGCTTTATGGGAAGTTAGGTATAACAACTTAAGAAAGATAAAAAGGAACTGTTTACTTGTTTGTTTATAAAAGCCTTGTATTGATTCCTGTTAAGTGTAGTAAGATTGTTTGATAAATAGACATGTTATGATCTTTGCTGTGTTAGTGTCTTGTAATCTTTGTGTAAAGGGTCATTCTTCTTTGTGCTTACGTTGCTAACCGGTAAGTCCATTGTCGTTATTGTATCACCTACCCCTTATTTGTTATACGAGGCTTGCCCATGATGCGGGTCTATACGGCCTATGCGGTCTGTGAGACTATGCGGAGCAGCGGTATGCTCCAGGATTGATCATTCCGGGTGTTTAGCCTGATGCGAGGGATTCCCTATGCGGTCTGTTGAGACTATGCGGTCTTTTGAGGCTATGCGGGCTGCGGGAGCCTAGGCGGATGCCGGGGGTTGGCTGCCCCCGATGCGAGAAATACCTCATGCGGGTCTGTGTGTGACCTATGCGGACTGCGGAAGTCGGTGACTAGGCACGAGAATGATACTATGGGCGATTGGCCTTGCTTGATCATTCGCGCCTAGAATAGACACATTCTGATTTTCCTATTCTTTATTGTTGTTTGTGATGTGGCACTATGTGCAATTGAACGATTGTATTTGTGAAAAGGTTTTGAATACTCGATTTCATTTAAGTACTTTATAGTTTCACATACTTGGTACTGTTATCGACCTCCTTCCGGGCTGCGTTCATGCCGCAGGTAAGGGCGGCAGTGCTAGATCCACATCCTTAGGATCTTTGCGTTGGTGTCGAGCTCCATCTTCTCCGAGGCTCTACTTTTGGGTATGATCTCCTGTATTGTAGATAGTTTTGTCTGATCGAGGTATGGCGGCCTGTCCGCCATAGTTGTTTACTTCCTTAGAGGTGCAGTAGTACTATTATGCAGTTGGGATGTATCGCAAAACTTGAGTTATTTATATTATGCCGAAAGGCAAGCTTTTCATCGATAAAGCGTGTCTTACTTTATAAAGCTGTTTCTGTCTTGTTTTATATTCCGCCGTTACTCGATGTATGACTACTTGGGTGCCCCGGTAAGGCACGATCCACGGGCCAGGCAGTCGTGACAAAAGTGGTATCGAGCGATTAATCCTCGGAAAGTGTCTACAGACCGTATCTAGTAAGTCTTGATTATCGGTGTGTTGTGCACCACGCCAATAATCGTGAGGCTATAGGATATTTAGGATTGGTTTCCATTCTTCTCATTACGAGATCGTGCTTTAGAAAGTGTTATAGGTTGGACCCTCTAACGTATTCCTTTCTATGTGATTATGCCTCCACGTAAGGCAACCCGGCCCCAGAGGCAAGGCAGCGTGAGGCGCTAGCGAGACACCCAGAGTTACGAGGGCTCGTGCCCGGCCTATACGAGACGGCGAGTTCTATGGCCACGCCCCAGAGACCACAGTACCCACACCCCACGCGGCTGGGGCGGAGGAGTTAGGGTACAAGGAGATGGCCCAGCTATTGGCTAAAGTTGTGGCCCGATACGAGGAGAGACTGGATGCGACAGTTCCAGTTCCAGCTCCAGTCGCACCCATAGTGCACCCGAGGGCAGATAGTTTGAGGCTGCGAGATTTCTTGAGTTGTAGCCCTCCAGAGTTTTACGGGTCGAGGCCGGAGGATGATCCGCAGGAGTTCATCCGTCAGCTGCAGAGGATTATGCGGGTGATCAGGGCTTCGGAGACTGAGGCTGTGACATTCGGTTCGCATCGGCTGCGTGACACCGCATCGATTGGTTTGATTCATAGGAGCTTTCGGGAGAGCATGCACCTCAGCAGATGGGATGAGTTTTCAGAGGCTTTTCTCACACACTTCTTGCCTCCGCAGATGAGGAGGGCACGAGCTGATAGATTCTTGCTGCTGAGACAGGGGGGACGCACCGTCAGGGAATACAATGTCGAGTTTGATTCTTTGGCTAGATATGTCCCAGCATTGGTAGCAGATATGGAGGATAGGGTACACCGCTACGTCACCGGGCTAGATGATTATATGGCCGAGTCATGTGCGGGTGTTTCTCTTCACCGTATGGACATTACCGCGTGCAGCTCATGCACTAGGATGCGAGGCGCGAGACCGCCGGGTAGAGCGATATCAGCGAGAAAGGCCAAGACGGCCGGTTCTTTTGGTGGTCCTCGGGGTGGCGGCATCGGAAGTCGGTGCACCACGGCCCGGCAGAGCGCTCCTACCTCATTTTCAGCCCGGCCCAGAGCGGTCGAGGCGGTCGGGGCCCAGACTTGATTTCGGGTAGCGAGGGTGCTAACCGCTCGAGTGCTCGGTGTGCCCGTTGTGGCGAGATACCATTCGGGCGTACTCGAGCTTGCTATACTTGTGGCGGCGAGGTCACTTTGCGAGAGTTTGTCCGGCCGGCGGCGGTGGTAGGGCTCGGCCTACGGTGCATTGCCGCTTCTTCATCCCCGACGATTACTCGCCGGAGCAAGGTACACATGGATCAGCGGGTCGCGCGAGGTCGTGGCGCGGTCGATTCTAGCGGTCCTCGAACCGCATATATGCTTTGTCCGGTAAGCGACAGATCGGAGGCCTCACGATGTCGTCACGAGTACCTTATCGGTTCGGGTTTGATGTGTATGCTTTGATAGATCCGGTTCTACTCATCTATATATCTCCCCTTGTTGCTAGTAGGATAGGGATGAGCACGAGTCCATGACCGCTTTCGAGGTAGCTACGCGATGGGTGATTCGGTGGTAGCTCGGCGGGTATATAGAGCTTGTCTGTGACCATCTGCGATCGTCGGACCACTAGCCGACTTGATAGAGTTGGAGATGATTGACTTCGGCGTGATTATGGGGATGGATTGGCTAGCTTGCTACGCCAATGTAGACTGCAGAGAGAGAGTAAATGCAGTTCGATTTCTGAGGCCGGTTGTTGAGTGGGAGAGCACGGTATCGCCGGCGGTAGGTTTATTTCCTACCTCAAGGCTAGGAAGATGGTGCGAAGGGTATATCTACCATCTCGTTGGTGTTTGATCTGAAGGCTGCGGTACGATTTTGATCGATTCGATGGTCGCAAGTTCCCAGACGTGTTTCGGATGACCTCCGGGTATCCTCTCACGAGAGGAGATTGAGTTTTGTATTGACATATTGCGGACACTGGCCTATTTCCATTCCGCCATACGTAATGGCACCGCCGAGTTGAGAGAGTTGAAGGATCGGCAGAGATTTCTTTGGAGAAGGGTTTTATCGGACCTAGTGTTTCTCCCAGGCGCCGGTATTGTTCGTGAAGAAGAAGGGCGGAGCCGCGCATGTGTGTTGATTACGGTGAACAAGGTGACCATTAAGAACGAATACCCCTTCCCGGGATTGACGATTTGTTCGACCACCGCGAGCGCGAGATGTTTCTCCAAGATTGATCTGCGTTCGCTATCATCGTTCGTGTCGAGAGGTGGATGTCCCTAGGAATGCATTCGGACCCGACGCATTATGAGTTCGTGGTCATGTCTTTTGGTGACCAATGCTCGGCGGTATTCATGGATTTGATGACCGAGTGTTCAAACCATTTTGGACACATTTGTGATAGTGTTCATTGATGATATCTTGGTTTATTCTCGCAGAGCGAGCATGCGGAGCATTTGAGGGCTATCTTGTGATTCTCGGGACCAGCGATTATGCGCCAAGTTTTCCAAATGTGAGTTTTGGTTGACTTGATGGCGTTTCTTGGGCATATTGTCGGGCCGATGGCATTCAGTGGATACGGCCAAGATCGGCGATCGAGACTTGGCCTGAACCTACTACTCGGCAGAGGTTCGCGATTTTACGGGCCTTGCAGGATATTATCGGCGGTTCGTGGAGAAGTTTGCTTCTATCTACGCACCATTGACTAGGTGACTCGTAAAGCGGCCAAGTTCCGATGGTGATGCTTGTGGCGGGGTTTCCGATTCTTGAAGGAGAGATTGACGGCGCCCGTTCTTACTCTTCCGCAGGTCGACGGTTATGTCGTGTATTGTGATCGTCGGGCATCGGGTTGGGATGTGTGTTGATGCAGCATGGCGGGGTTATAGCATATGCATCCCGGCGGTGAAGAAACACGAGAGGAACTACCCCACCCATGATTTGGAGTTAGCGGCCGTGATTCACGCTTTGAAGATCCGAGGCACTATTTGTATGGGGTTCACGTGGATATTTATACGCACCACAAGAGCCTCAGTATATCTTCACCGGAGGAGTGAACTTGCGGCAGAGCGGTGGTTAGAGTTGCTTAAGGATTACGATGTTGATATCTGTACCACGGGAAGGCCAATGTTGTGGCGTATGCTCTTAGTCGTAGGTCGATGGGAGCCTATCGGATGTGCGGCTAGAGAGGAGGACATGGTTCGTGATTTGCATCGATTAGCGAGCCTTGGTGTCCGTTTGATTGATTACGATAGCGATGGGGTTAGAGTTCGTGAGGTTGCGAGTCTTCCATCGTCGAGAGGTGAAGAGGCAGATTCGAGGATCCGGCTTTGATTCGATATCGTGATACGACTCTTCGTGAGGGCAAGTGGTCCTTTTGAGTAGCACGATGGGGTGCTAAGGTTTGGCGGTATGTGTTCCGGATGTTTGAGACTTGGCGAGTTCTTGGGAAGCACACAAGCGGCGTTACTCTATCCATCCGGTCGACCAAGATGTACCACGACCTTAGATCGTGTATTGGTGGGATGGCTTGAAGAGAGCGTTGCGAGTTCGTAGCTCGATGCCGTGTTGTCGGCGGTGAAGGTAGAGCACGGAGGCACGGTGGCTTATTCTGACGATTGAGATCCCGACACGGAAGTGGGAGGTAATCAACATGGACTTTATCACAGATTACCTCTCGCACTCGGAGGAGACATGATTCTATATGGGTTATCGTCGGCGGTGTGAAATCAGCCCACTTTCTTCCGTCCGGACGACTTTTGGTGAGGATTATGCCGGACTTTACATCAGAGATCGTCGATGCATGGAGTCCCTAGTTCGATCATATCGAGCAGAGCCCGGTTCACGGCTAACTTCGGAGGTCCTTCCGAGAGGGTTTAGGGACGCGGTGAGCACAGTCTTGCATTTCATCCACGCAGACGGACAGCAGAGCGCACTATCCGGACTCTTGAGGATATCTTTGCGAGCTGTGTTATTGACCGATGGTAGTTGGGAGGATCATTTGCCTCTAGTTGAGTTTGCGTATAATAATAGCTACCACTCCAGTATTCAGATGGCGCCTTATGAGGCCTTGTATGGGAGGAAGTGCAGATCGCCTATAGGTTGGTTCGATGTGGGCGAGGTGCAGCTAGTGGGACCAGATTTGGTGCAGCAGGCAGTGGATAAGGTGAAGCTTATCCGAGAGCGACTATTGACAGCTCAGAGTCGACAGAAGTCGTATGCAGATCATCGTCGTCGGCATCTGGAGTTCGCAGTAGATGATTGGGTTTTCCTAAAGGTGTCACCCATGAAGGGTGTGATGAGATTCGGGAAGAAGGGGAAACTCAGCCCAAGGTACATTGGGCCGTTTGATGTCGCGGTAGGCAAGGTTGCCTACGAGTTGGATCTGCCGTCCGATCTGGAGGCAGTACATCCGGTGTTTCACGTATCTATGCTGAGGAGATGTATCGGGGATCCATCTAGGGTACACCCGATTGACGATGTCCAGGTGACCGAGGGGTTATCGTATGAGGAGATTCCCATAGCGATAGTCGATCGTCAGGTTAGGCGTCTGCGGACGAAGGACGTGGCTTCCGTCAAAGTCTTGTGGCGGAACGAGCTCAGGGAGGAGATGACGTGGGAAGCCGAGGAGGACATGAGACAGAAGTATCCTCACCTATTCCCCACACCTCCAGGTAATTCACTTTCCTACTTGTAAATTTCCATTATCATTTATGCCTAAGTGTTGTTTTGTGGCCGTGTGTGGCATTTGCTAACTGTTTAAGCTTCTTCGATAACTGTCTTGAGAAGGAACATTCGGGACGAATGTTTCTAAGGAGGGGAGAATGTTATACCCCGTATTTCCGGAGTATGTACGTGAGGACGTACGTACAAAAGTTTAGCCTTAAAGATAGGCCAAGTTCGAAATTTGTACACAACTCGCTAAAAGAATCGTTTCCGACGAAAGCGTTTCCCACGACTTTCGTAGAAAATTCCGGCTATGTCATTGAGTATTTTTGCGGATTTTTCCGAGAGACGAAACATTTTGGACCAACGGGAGGGCGACACTTGTCACCCTCCAATTGGTGGACTTGACACGGCAATAGGGCCGATTGGGTTGGCTTCTTTTGTCTTGGAGTTGGTAGGATATTTTGTGTGCAAGTTGGCCAAGGACACTTGCCTAAATCCTCACCCTACACTTGCCTTGCACTTGTCTTAATCTTGGCCATTGGTTGGCCACTTCTTGACCTATAAATACCCCTTAAGATGAAGAGTTCTTCATCCACAAATCTTCAAGTCTTGAAAAATCCTCCTCTCCCTTTGTGAGCTTTTCGTCCAACACCCCTTCCCGCCCCTTGTGAGGTTGGCGAGGCTAACCCCCTAGCCTAGCCGAAATCTACCCCCTCCTTGGTAGAAAAGTTGTCTTCTAGTATCGTTATAATGCCAAAATACCTAGCCCAAATCCCTTAGTCTTTGGTAGAAGTTGTGAAGAACTTCTAAGGTTTCTTAGACTCTGGGCGTCTGACTTAGGAGCTAAACCTTGCTCAGGCGCGACTTTATCTAGGATATTATTGGGCTTACCGAGGTAATAATCCTAACCCTCTTTTGAATTAGAGAATACTTACTGTTGTAGTATTAGAACAAGTATTAGATACTTAGAAGAATATCACAGAAAAGAATTGAACTATTACCACAGTAGAAGGTTTTAAAAGAAGAATAATCACACTGTACTCACATAGGACTGTTTTCACAGTAGACTTACATAGCTCACCAGGTAGGGTTGTGCTGCCCGACTTACCGTAGAATTATGAACCCTCTGTTTAGAATGACCCTCAGAGTAGTCTTTGATAGATATCTGTGACTATTATAGGCTGACTCTCTGCGCGCGACATATTCAACTTGGCAGGTGGTTTTTATTTGAGAAGGTATGTGATTCTTCCTAAAGCATGATATTTTACAATATATAGTGCGGTAGGCGTACATGTGTTAAGCTGAATAATACTTATGGCAATGCCTCACTTAAGCTGAATAATACTCATGGCAATGCCTCACGGCTTAAGCCTGAATAACAAAGAACTGAAAACATTTTCAAAAGAATACTGAATCACTTTTAACAGAAGATAAATACTTAGTTTTTAAAACAAAGCTTAAGAGTTATACTAGCTTTATGGGAAGTTAGGTATAACAACTTAAGAAAGATAAAAGGCTATTTACTTGTTTGTTTATAAAAGCCTTGTATTGATTCTGTTAAGTGTAGTAAGATTGTTTGATAAATAGACATGTTATGATCTTTGCTGTGTTAGTGTCTTGTAATCTTTGTGTAAAGTGGTCATTCTTGCTGCTTACGTTGCTAACAGTAAGTCCATTGTCTTGTTATTGTATCACCTACCCTTATTTGTTATACGAGGCTTGCCCCTTGATGCGGTCTATCGGCTATGCGGTCTGTGAGACTATGCGGAGCAGCGGTATGCTCGAGATTGATCATTCCGGCGTTGCTTTGATGCGGGATTCCTATGCGATGCATTGAGGTATCACGGTCTTTTGAGGCTATGCGAGCTGCGGGAGCCTAGGCGGATCTGGGGTTAGCTGCCCCGATGCGAAATATCTCATGCGGGTGCATGTGTGACCTATGCGAGTGCGGAAGTCGAGGACTAGGCACGCAGAATGATACTATGGGCGATTGGCCTTGCCCGATCATTCGCGGCCTAGAATAGACTATTCTGATTTTCCTATTCTTGTTGTTGTTTGTGATGTGGCACTATGTGCAATTGAACGATTGTATTTGTGAAAAGGTTTTGAATACTCGATTTCATTTAAGTACTTTATAGTTTCACATACTTGGTACTGTTGTCTTGACCTCCTTCTGCGTTCATCTGCGGTAAGAGGCGGCAGCAGTGCTAGATCCACATCCTTAGGATCTTTGCGTTGGTGTCGGAGCTCCATCTTCTCCGGAGGCTCTACTTTTGGGTATGATCTCCTGTATTGTAGATAGTTTTGTACTGATCGAGGTATGGCGGGCCTGTCCGCCATAGTTGTTACTTCCTTAGAAGTGCGTAGCTATTGTACAGTTGGGATGTAACTGCAAAACTTGAGTTATTTATATTATGCCGAAAGGCAAGCTTTTCATCAGATAAACTGTGTCTTACTTTATAAACTGTTTCCTGTCTTGTTTTATATTCCGCTGGTTACTCTGATGTATGACTACTTGGGTGCCCCGGTAAGGCACGATCGCGAACCGGGCAGTCGTGACAGAACCATCCAACCGGCGATCTAAACTTTCTTACATACAAGGCCTCATACAAGGCCTCATACAGGGCCATCTGTGTTACACCCCGTAGTTCCAGAGTATGTATATGAGGACGTACGTACGAGAATACGACAAATATTGGAAAGGAAGGAAGATGTGATTGTTCGACGGAAAAGTTTCCGGATTTTTACGAAGGAAAAAGGTTTTTATTGAGAATTGGATTCTCAACTTTGGTATTTAAGACTTTAAGAATATTTGAGAATTATGGAATTTTATTTCCGGAATTGGTCACGTGGGGCCCACGGGGAAATTTACGGTTTTGTGGGGCCCACTTTATTTTCGGATTTTTGGCATTTCGAATATTTTTCGGGAGATGAAATATTTTGGACGAGTAGGGGGGCGACACGTGTCACCCCCATGTGGCCATGTGGCCGAATTGTTGATGGACACATGGCCTTGGACGGTTGGTGGTAAAATCCACACACACTTGGACCCAATCCTCACCATACACTTGCTTTAATCCTAGCCATTGATTTTCCTATAAATACCCCTTGTGTGCAAGACTTATTCTTCATCCACTTAAGAGTTTCCAAGGCAAAAAAAAAATTCTCCCAGCCCCTTAGTGAGTTCTCGTCCAACACCCCCCCCCCCCCCCAACTTGAGTAGAATTCTTCAAGTGTTGTTATAATCCCATATACCTTAGCCAAAAAAATCCCTTGTAGTATTTCAAGTTATCTTTATACTAAGAGCCCGGAAAAATACTACTTTATTCCAATAGTCGCAAAATGAAGCCCTAGAAAAATCTTCACAGCTTAGATGAATTGTTAAGAGAAGTTGTTTAGAAACTTCTAAGGGTTGCTTGGAGCGGGTTGGAGCGTAAGGAATTGGAGCTAAACGTTGCTCAGGATCGACTTATATCTTGGATAATTTTGGGCTTATCGAGGTATTATCGAGGTAATGATCTTTATTCCCCTATTGTAATTGGAAATTACATATTGTAGTAGTTAAAAATTGAGTAGAAGATACATTGGTAGGATGATTAAAAAGAATTGAAATGTATTTACATTGGACTATATTTACAGTAGACTTGTAGTATTATTGTGGGGCAGTATTGTACACGTCCGGTTAGACGTGTAACCCCCCTAGGAATTGTTGGCTTGGTAGCGGGCCTTGATAGATGAGGAGATTTATGTGGTTGCGGGGAGGTCTTTGCCGAATTTTCTGGAGAATTTGGAACCTTGTACTTAGAAATATTCTACGAAGGGATCTAGAAGTTAATAACCGTTTTATGGCCATTATAGGTTGAAGTACTACGAGTAGCGTATTATACTTGAAGGGTGGAAAAGGCTAGCATGGGTTACAGTACTGTGGAGCGTTTTGCTAATTGTCGATAATCGTCGCGAGGTATGTGAACCTCTTCCTATCCTTTCTAGCATGATATTTGTGAAATATATATAGTGCGGTAGACGCACGTGTGTTTAAAGGAATTTTATTTTCCTTTTGTGTCCTTGACTTGATTCCAAAATTAAGTGACTTGTTATGAAATATTAAGGACTTAAATTATGTTAAAAAGTTGTAAAACCTCACTCATGAGTAATAGGTGTGTGGTCTTTTAAAGAATAAAGTTATCTTGATTTCGAAAATGAGAATAGTTGTCCTTGGTTGGTTTAAAACATAAAGTGTTATAATAGCTTTATGGGAAGTTATTTATAACGACTTTATGAAAACAAAAGAATGGTTTTATCATTGGATTTAAAATGATAACTTGACATTTTAAAAGTTGAAGGTTGGTTTCCTTAAAAGATATGATTTAAAGATTAAGAGACTGATTTTTGAAAGTAAAGAGACTTGACTTATAAACAGCTTGATTTCGGGTAAGGAGAAGTAACATGATTTATGGTATAGGTTACTTGTTTTTAAAAGAGTAAGACACTTGGTTTACAAAGTATATTGCTACTTGACTTTAAAAAGACAAAAGTGTCTTTGTTTTAAAGGAAAGCATGGTTTTGTCTTAAAATGGTTTAAAAAAAAAAGGCATGCTTTTGTCTTAAGATTGGTTTAAAAAGAAGGTATGGAAATTGTTTTGGTTTACTTAAAAGATAGTTACTCTATTTTGATACTACGGGTATCGTGTGACTTTTGTGTGAGTAACTTGACTATGTTGGCTTGTGATAGCCTTGTAATACTTTCTTGTTGGTTTGATAAGTAAACATGTTATGACGCTACGTGTGTTAGTGTCTTGTGACGTTTGTGTAAGGGGGTTTTCTTGTTGTGCTTATGTTGTTTAACGATAAGCCCGTTGTACTGGTATTATATCACATACCCCCCTGACTTGTTATGATGCCGAGGATTTGCCACCCTCGATGCGAGGAATACCTCATGCGGGTCCATGCGACCTATGCGGAGCTGCGGGAGTTCCAGGATTGATCACTCCGGGTGTGTTACGCCGATGCGAGGAATACCTCATGCGGTCCAGGTGACTATGCGGACTTCGGGGGTCCAGGATGATGCCGCGGGTTAGCTACCCCCGATGCGAGGAATACCTCATGCGGACCTAGGTGGTCTATGCGGACTGCGGGAGTTCCAGGATTAGGCTCGCATAATGATACTATGGGCGATTGGCCTTGCTTTGATCATTAGCGGCCTAGAAAAGACGATTCGTTATATCTATTTTGCTCTTGTTTATGTTGTGGCACTATGTGTCACGACCAACTCGGCGTGGTCGTGCCTTACCCGGGCACCCTAGTGATACATCAGTGTCGTAATCAGGAGCATAAAACAATAACATGAAACCAATGCAATAAGACGGTGAAATAAGAAAAGCTAACCCAAAGCGGTTACCTTCATAATATATAACAATTTGAGCGATTCATCCCTTTCTACAACTGCCCACAAGATTACTCAGACCTCTAAGAATGATACGACAACAATGGCGGGACGGGCCGCCAAACCCCTGAATGTAAACACCTACTACGGCGGACTATACGGCTGATAAGCCTCGGAAAGCGGAGCTTCCCAACGCTGCGTGACCACGAGCTAGGATCAACGATCGTGTACCTCGACTGCGGCGTGAGCGCGGCCCCGAAGGTCGATCAACGGTACCAAGTATGTGGCGAAAATCGTAAATGAAATCATAATAGTCTATAAAGCGGAGACATGTATGATAACCAAACTACGATTTACAATTAAATAAGCAGTCATGTCAAGTCAGGGACTCACGCCCTCAAAGTCATCATTCAAATATATCTATGGGTCTCAAGCCCATAACATCAATCATGCCCGTGGAATACCTTCCTCACTGCCGGCAGTTTATGATATAAAAGCACCAAGAAATACACATGAACACCAGGTCCCACTGTGTCCTAATAAACGATGCAGGTAAATGCGAAGGCATAACCGACTACTAACACCCACGGTACTAACGGTGTCATAAAGCGTATCACGATATCTGTCTGAAGACCGCATGATCAAAGCTGGTCACTCGCCCACGATGCTCGGATGTGCGCGTCTAGCCCAGAACTCTCGCGACTCGCGCATAGGCCAACCTCATAGGCCCGCGTGAGGTATTCCTCGCGTCGGTAGCTACTCTGGCATCGTCCTGGACTCGCGATCGCGTAGCCACGAACCGCATGACCACAAGGGCGCAAACTAACACGGAACTCCCGTAGTTCCGCATGGATCCTGGACCCGCGTGAGGTATTCTCGAATCATGGTCCCGGACACCGCTGAGTCTACCCGCGTCGGAGGCGACAACCTCCGAAACAAGTCAAGGTGAGTGGTACAATACCAACATAACGGCTGAGAGTCAAACAACTTTAAGCGCAGTCGAGGGGAAACCCCTTTACACTAACATCACAAGATACTATCACACGTAGCATCCTAGCATGTTTACTTAACAAATCAACAAGAAAGTATTACAAGGCAATCACAAACCAACATAATCAAGTTATATACACAAGGTACTTTCTACTATATGATTAACAAGATCGGGTTTTATCCCCAAAGTACTTCATACATTAACTCTTTAAAAGATACGTTACTTTCACAAAAACCACACAATACCCGTAGTATATGAAAATAGAGTGATTATCTTTTGAAGTAAATCAACACACTTACCCTTGTAAAATCAAGTAACAACATTATTTTCCAAACGTCCAAGTTTGCCTAATTTCAAATGTTCACGTTTCTTATTTTAGAAAGGTTTCGTAGTTCATAGTCTTATTCATTTAAGAATATAATTCTCTTTTAAACCATCTGAGAAACATAAGCCTTATATGTGAGTAGGATATTCTTGTTTATAACAATCTTATTACAGCAGCCATGATCTAGGAAATATCATTTTGTCTCATCTTAGCTTCTATGCAGATGGAAGTTTCTACTGGTTTTAATAATACTTAATCTGTCAAAACATTTCCTTTTATTAACGCCTGCGATGGTTTGTCGATACACATTCGATTTCGAACTCGATTAAAACATTCTTAAGCCGTTATACCTAACTTCCCATAAAGCTAGTATAACTCTTAAGTTTTCAAAAAGTAAGTATTACTCTTCTTTCAAAATGATTCAAAAATCTTTTGAAATACTTTAAGTTCTTTATTATCACATAACCAGCCAGTTATAGTTCAAATCAGTTACCTTTTAAAAACCATAAGTATTTTCTTACATACATAAAGTTGTTATAACCAACTTCCCATAAAGCCGTTATAACACTTTTTGTTTTAGACCAATCAAATACATTTAACACATGTACGTCTACCATACTACATAGTTACACACATATCATGCTAGAAGAGATAGGAAGAGGTTCACATACCTCGCGACGATTATCGACTAATAGCAAAACGCTCCAAGTACCTCAAACCGTCGGCTACTCCTTAAGCCAAGTAGATCGCGCCACGCATGGTACTTCAACCTATAAGGCCACAAGGCTCTTATTAACATCTAGGTCTAATCGTAGAACATTACGAGAAAATTCGGCACCTCCCCATGACAGCGTAAATCTCCTCCTCTATCGGGTGGCTACCAAGCCAACCGAGGGGTAATACGTCTAATCCGGACGTGCACAATTCTACCTCGCATGAAAAGCTACACAAGTCTCATGTCTGATACCTATGTAATTACTGATTCGATCTCTTCTTTGAAAAAGTTTCTAATTATTCAGCTTAAGTCAAAAGACATTGCGATAACTACGTTCGATTCTATATATAGTATACTTCAACTATTGATTCTAACAACATGTAATTTCAAATTACAATAGGGGGAAAAGTTAATTAAATCGATAAGCCCAAAATTATCCAAGTATAAAGTCGATCCAGGCAAGCGTTTAGCTCAACTCCGTGCGCTCCAACCCGCTCCGAACCACCCTTAGAAGTTCTAACCAACTTCTACTTAATACTCCAACTAACTATGGAGATTTTCCTTAGGGTTTCGGTTTTGTGACTGAAGGGAAGTATAATAGTATTACGGGGCTTTTAGTATAAGTATAACCTTGGAATACTACAAGGTATAAGGGCCAAGGTATTTTGGGTATAGTAACAATACTTTTGAGAGTATTTCTACCAAGGTGGGGGTAGTATTTCGACTAGCACAACTAGGCTAGGGGGAGGGGTTCTCATTTAGAACCACTAGGCAAAGGGGGATTTCGGCCAAGGGATTTTCTCAAAGGGGAGGAATGGTGTTGGACGAGAACACTACTAGGAGAGGGGGAGGATTTTAACACTTAGAGAATTTTAGGAATGGATGAAGAAGTCTTCCAAAGGGGGGGTATTTATAGTACAAGCCAAGGCCAACCAATGGCCATGATCATGCCAAGTGTGGTGCAAGTGTAGGGCCAAGATCATGCCAAGTGCACCTTATCCATCTACCACAAAAATATCCTACCAACTACTTGACAAAAAAGCCAAGACCAATTCGTCCAATCCGCCCCATACGTCCACCAATTGGAGGGTGACAAGTGTCGCCCTCCCGTTGGTCCAAAATGTTTCGTCTCTCGGAAAAATCCGCAAAAATTAGAAATGACATAGCCGTAATTTTCCCTAAGAAAGTTGTGGAAACGTTTCGTCAAAAAATGACTCTAATCGGGTGTTGTGCACAAAAATAAATCGGCCAAGCCACTTTAAAGTCCAAACTTTTCTACGTACGTCCTTACGTACATACTCTGGAAATACGGGGTATAACATTCTCCCCTCCTTAGAAACATTCGTCCCGAATGTTCTTTCTAAGTCTCGAAACAAACGCGCGCCAGTATAGTCTTCACTACTATACTTACGAGAACGATCCTGCCACACCTGGCCACAGAAACATCTGCGCAAATTCTTACATCCAAGTCCACGAGGAAACACCTCTAACATCACAAACGCTCCCATCCAAGGGTCTAAAATATAATTCCTTCGCACTTTCTCCATACAAAAGAAATGGTCACATCTCTGCTCGCAATACATGCTCGCTTCTCCCTTTACTCGTCGTGATACCACTTTTGTCACTTTGTCGCGAGGTTCTAGTGTCACTCCGGCGACCTAACAAATGGTACCGGGCTGCATGCGATCCCTGAGGATGTCGTACACTTCTCGTACACTCGAACTCTTACCACACTTCTGTCACCGCTTCAGTTTCCAAATCTCGGGGTTATTATCTCTAATGTGGTCATCATTAACTGGGAACACTCTGGATGGATCTACTTTCCCGATCATAACAATACGAAAGACCGGACGTATTGCCTCCTAAGTCGGACGGCAAAAGCTAACATATAGGCAACCTGGCCTATTCTTCACATGAACTCAGGGCCCAAGTAACTCGGGCAAAGTTCCTCTGTTTTCCAAAACTCGTCACACCCAACCGGGGTGGTACTTTCAAGAAGACCGACCATCAACTCAACTCTGGCGTCGTCGCCGATTATCCGCACGATTTCTACGGTGCGGAACCTCTTCTAGACATGCTTTACCTATCCACGATCTGTGGAACAAGCCTGAACCAACTATCTGAATCTTGCCAACATCGAACCAATCGACCGACGACTTACACATCCGCCCCTACAAGGCTTCATAAGGCGACATCCGAACACTGAAATGGTAGCTTAAACACTCCCTCCACAGGAGACAACAATCCCCACAACTACCCCTGAAATCCACACACTGGCCCGAGGGCGAATGCGATTCTGAGACTCATCTGAGTTCTTAACCCTGCTTTGTAAAACTTCTAGAAACAAAAACAGTCGTACCCTGGGCTCCACTGTCTGCCATAAGGTAAAGTTAGGCACCCCGTGCAGCCTTACAACCTTTCCGATAAATCAACATTGCCGAGTAAACGGTCTTTGCTAGAAGACAAGACGGCTGACCTCCTCGGCCCGACTACTGGTCGAATGCATCCACGAACTCGTCTGTTTGGTTAACTAAACTTGGGCCAAACACCCTTATGACCCTAGCACAAGGCGGGACCACCACAAACTGACCCCACCACCAAACATGCCGCGGGTTGACCCGCAACGTGGCCTCAACCTGACCCGGCAACGCGCAAGACATTAGCTCCCCGAACCGGAAAACTCTCACTAATCACTTTACGAAAACCTAGCGGTCTTCTTAGCTCAACTACCCTCTTTCATTCCACACTTCTCAGGGACTTATCCCACAAACATAACTCACGTGCACTATGCACTCCTATAAGGGTCAAACATAAACAATACATCTTTTACTCGGGATGGCCTTACCTCTAAGGTCTCTACGTATAACACTCTAAGGCTCACACTTTCTCTATCCCCCAATCTTCCCCGATACTGAACCATGATTTCTAAACACAAATTACACACTGCTATCAGAACATAGCACTTAAGATATACTCATCTCATCATACGCTACTAATCTCTAGAGGGTTAAGGATAAACTCAGATCTCTTTGCTCCACTCCTTAAGTCGTTCTAATCAAACTCGCCTGTAGGCGCATAGCTAAGGAAGGTGGCGACTACCCATCGATCTGAAGGCTAAGTCCTCCTACAAGGACACTCTTTCGACATCGGACCACGGCGGTCGTAGGTAAAACAAGTACTAACTAAAGATGACATTCCCGGGATGGCGTCATCGCACCGTGAATCTTGGGGCAAAAAGCGAATCCGTGGCGGGACCTACGTGTAGCGTGAGCAAGCTCTGGAGCTCTGACCAACTCCTGCATACCCCGAACGTCCTGAACCCTGTGGAGGACCTTTCTGCACTGGTGGATGTGCATAATCTAATCCGCTGGTGAGGCGACTCGCCTCAAAAGTTACTAAAGGACCTTGCTCGCCTCTTCTCGTCGCCTTCGTTAACCCGTCGATCTCTACGTTTCTTGGCCTGCTGCGCACAAGCCCGTACTCAGGCCATGCTCAAGCCTAACTGAAGAATTACTCTCGCACAACCCTTTCTAAGATATTCATCAAGACTCGCGGTACATCGGTATGCTCTCTGGTAGCCAAATCCATAGCTAGTAACAGGGTTGTCTTTTCGCAATCTATATTCTCTGTTTCCGGTCGTGGAACTGAAGGTTCAAATGTCGTGGCCGCAGTAGGAACTGCTGCCGCCGTGCTAAACTCTGCTGGGGCTGGTGACGTAGCATAACTCCCCGAACGAAGCACCTAACTCAGGTGATGGTTGGGCCTGTGCCCTCGTAACCCTCTGAACTCTACTCGCAGCTCCCTCGACTGCCTTGCCCTCCGGGCGGGTTTGCCCTACGCGAGGCATAGCGGTAAGGAAAGAAATACGTGAGAGGTCCAACTTACAACACGACTCTAAGGCACGATCTCGAGTGAGAAGAATAGAAACCAACCCTAAATATCCTATAGCCTCCCGATTATTGGTGTGTTGCACAACACACCGATAATCAAGACTCTCGGATACGGTCGTAGACATTTTCCGAGAATTAAGCGCTCGATACCACTTTTGTCACGACCGAACCGGGCGTGGCGTGCCTTACCGGGCACCCTAGTGATACAACATCAGAGTAATCAGCGGAACATAAAACAATAACATGAAACCAATGCAATAAGACAGTGAAATAAGACGACAGGCTAACCCCAAAACGGTTCCCTTAATAATATATAACAATTTGAGCGATTCATCCCTTTCTACAACTCGCCAACAGCGATTACTGCACCTCTAAGAATGATACGACAACAATGGTGGACGGGCCCGCCAAACCACGAATGTAAACACCTACTACGACAGGACTATACCATGATAAGCCTCGGAGAAAGCGGAGCTTCCAACCAATGAGCTGTGACCACGAGAGCTAGGATCAACGGCGGTGTACCTCAACTGCGGCGTGAACGCGGCCCCGAAGGAGGTCGATAACAGTACCAAGTATGTGGCCCGAAAATCGTAAATGAAATCATAATAGTCTATAAAGCGGGAGACATGTATGATAACCAAACTACGATTTACAATTAAATAAGCGATGTCAAGTCGTGACTCACGCCCTCAAAGTCATCACTCAAATATAACTATGGGTCTCAAGCCCATAACATCAATCATGCGTGGAATACCTTCCTCACCTGTAGCGATTTATGATATAAAAGCACCAAGAAATACACATGAACACGGTCCCACTGTGTCCTAATAAAGCGATGCAGGGTAAGTGCGAAGGCATAACCGACTACTAACACCCACGGTACTAACGGTCATAAAGCGTATCATGATATCTGTCTGCACCGTCACATGATCAAAGCGGTCACTCGCCGCGATGCTCGGATGTGCGCGTCTAGCCCTCGAACTCTCCGCACTCCGCATAGGCCAACCTCATAGGCCCGCGTGAGGTATTCCTCGCGTCGGTAGCTACTCCCGGCGTCGTCCCGGACTCGCGATCCGCGTAGCGCGAACCGCGCGTGACCACAAGGGCCGCAAACTAACATGGAACTCCCGTATTTACGAATGGATCCCATGGACCCGCATGAGGTATTCTCGAATCATGGTCCTGCATCACCGAGTCTACCCGCGTGGAGGCGACAACCTCCGAAACAAGTCAAGGTGAGTGGTACAATACCAACATAACGGCTGAGAGTCAAACAACTTTAAGCGCAGTCGAGGGGAAACCCCTTTACACTAACATCACAAGATACTATCACACGTAGCATCCTAGCATGTTTACTTAAAAAATCAACAAGAAAGTATTACAAGGCAATCACAAACCAACATAATCAAGTTATATACACAAGGTACTTTCTACTATATGATTAACAAGATCGGGTTTTTATCCCCAAAGTACTTCATACATTAACTCTTTAAAAGATACGTTACTTTCACAAAAACCACACAATACCCGTAGTATATGAAAATAGAGTGATTATCTTTTGAAGTAAATCAACACACTTACCCTTGTAAAATCAAGTAACAACATTATTTTCCAAACGTCCAAGTTTGCCTAATTTCAAATGTTCACGTTTCTTATTTTAGAAAGGTTTCGTAGTTCATAGTCTTATTCATTTAAGAATATAATTCTCTTTTAAACCATCTGAGAAACATAAGCCTTATATATGAGTAGGATATTCTTGTTTATAACAATCTTATTACAGCAGCCATGATCTAGGAAATATCATTTTGTCTCATCTTAGCTTCTATGCAGATGGAAGTTTCTACTGGTTTTAATAATACTTAATCTGTCAAAACATTTCCTTTTATTATTAACTGCGGTGGTTTGTCGATACACATTCTGATTTCCGAACTCAGTAAAACATTCTTAAGCCGTTATACCTAACTTCCCATAAAGCTAGTATAACTCTTAAGTTTTCAAAAAGTAAGTATTACTCTTCTTTCAAAATGATTCAAAAATCTTTTGAAATACTTCAAGTTCTTTATTATCACATAACCAGCCAGTTATAGTTCAAATCAGTTACCTTTTAAAAACCATAAGTATTTTCTTACATACATAAAGTTGTTATAACCAACTTCCCATAAAGCCGTTATAACACTTTATGTTTTAGACCAATCAAATACATTTAACACGTATGCGTCTACCGTACTACATAGTTACACACATATCATGCTAGAAGAGATAGGAAGAGGTTCACATACCTCGCGACGATTATCGACTAATAGCAAAACGCTCCAAGTACCTCAAACCGTCGGCTACTCCTTAAGCCAAGTAGATCGCGCCACGCATGGTACTTCAACCTATAAGGCCACAAGGCGCTTATTAACATCTAGGTCTAATCGTAGAACATTCTACGAAAATTCGCAAGACCTCCCGCAACGTAAATCTCCTCCTCTATCGGGTAGGCTGCAAGCCAACCAGGGGGTTATACGTCTAATCGGGCGTGCACAATTCTACCTCACGAAAAGCTACACAAGTCTCAGTAATACGGTCTATGTAATTCTGATTCGGTACTCTTCTTTGAAAAGGTTTCTAATTATTCAGCTTAAGTCAAAAGACATTGCCGATAACTACGTTCAGTTCTATATATAGTATACTTCAACTATATATTCTAACAACATGTAATTTCAAATTACAATAGGGGGACAAGATAATTACCTCGATAAGCCCATAATTATCCAAGTATAAAGTCGATCCTGGGCAACGTTTAGCTCGACTCCGTGCGCTCAACCCGCTCCAAACCACCCTTAGAAGTTCTAACCAACTTCTACTTAATACTCCAACTAACTATGGAGATTTTCCTTAGGGTTTCGGTTTTGTGACTGAAGGGAAGTATAATAGTATTACGGGGCTTTTAGTATAAGTATAACCTTGGAATACTACAAGGTATAAGGGCCAAGGTATTTTGGGTATAGTAACAATACTTTTGAGAGTATTTCTACCAAGGTGGGGGTAGTATTTCGACTAGCACAACTAGGCTAGGGGGAGGGGGTTCTCGGCTAGAACCACTAGGCAAGGGGGGGTTTCGGCCAAGGGATTTTCTCAAAGGGGGAGGGGAATGGTGTTGGACGAGAACACTACTAGGAGAGGGGGAGGATTTTAACACTTAGAGAATTTTAGGAATGGATGAAGAAGTCTTCCAAAGGGGGGGTATTTATAGTACAAGCCAAGGCCAACCAATGGCCAAGATCATGCCAAGTGTGGTGCAAGTGTAGGGCCAAGATCATGCCAAGTGCACCTTATCCATCTACCACAAAAATATCCTACCAACTACTTGACAAAAAAGCCAAGACCAATTCGTCCAATCCGCCCCATACGTCCACCAATTGGAGGGTGACAAGTGTCGCCCTCCCGTTGGTCCAAAATGTTTCGTCTCTCGGAAAAATCCGCAAAAATTAGAAATGACATAGCCGTAATTTTCCCTACGAAAGCTGTGGAAACGTTTCGTCAAAAAACGACTCTAATCGGGTGTTGTGCACAAAAATAAATCGGCCAAGCCACTTTAAAGTCCAAACTTTTCTACGTACGTCCTTACGTACATACTCTGGAAATACGGGGTATAACACTATGTGCAGTTAAATTGGTTGTTCGTACGTATTTGTAATTGGTTTTAAAATGTTATGATTTTATTTGATGCTTTCTGATTTCACATACTTGGTACATGTTGTACTGACCTCCTTCGGGGGGCTGCGTTCATGCCGCAGGTAGAGGTACACCAGTTGTTGATCCTCGCTCATAGGATCACAGTTCAGCGTTTTGGGAAGCTCTGTTTCTCCGGAGGCTTATCTTTGGTATAGTCCCCTGTCGTTGTAGGTACTTACATTCAGGGGTATGGCGGGGCCCTGTCCCGTTGTTGTTGTTATAACATTCTTAGAGGTGCATGTAATCTTGTTGTAGGCGGGGTTTGTAAAAGGGATATGCTGTTCAAGTTTTTATTTATATATCTGAGAAAGGTAACCGTTTTAGTTGCTTTGTTTTCTTATTTCATTATTGTATATCTTGTTTCATGTGTAAGTTTTTTTATTTCCGCTGATTTTCTCTGATGTTGTTTCACTAGGGTGCCCGGGGTAAGGCACCAGTCACGGGCCCGGGGTCGGGTCGTGACAAAAGTGGTATCAGAGCAGTTAATCCTCGGAAAGTGTCTACAGACCGTATCTAGTAGAGTCTTGATTATCGGCGTGTTGTGCACCACACCTATAATCAGGAGGCTGCAGGATATTTAGGATTGGTTTTCATTTCTTCTCACTCTAAGATCGTGCCTTAGAGTTGTGTTATAAGTTGGACTCCCTCTGGCGTATTAATATATGCTAGTTATGTCTCTACGCAAGGCAACCAGAGCCCAGGAGGGCAAGGCAGCAGAGGCAGCTGCGAGTAGAGCACAAAGGGTTACGAGGGCACAAGCCTGGTCATTACCTGAGATAGTGCTTCATTCGGGGAGTTCGGCGACGCCGCTAGCCCCAGGAGAGTTTAGAGCAGCAGCAGTAGCTACAGAGACCACGATACCTGAGTCTACAGTTTCACGACCAGGAGCCGAGGATATGAGTTACAAGGAGATGGCCCAGTTACTAGCTAGGCTTGTGGCTAGGAATGAGGACAGACGAGAGTCGGAGGTTCTGGCAGTACTAGTTCACCCTAGATCCGATAGTTGAGATTTCGGGACTTCTTGAGTTGCATTCCACGAGTTCTATGGATTGGGGCGAGGAAGATCCTCGGGAGTTTATTCGACGATTCTGTGGATCATGAAAGTGATCAAGACCTCGAGGCATTTCTTACACTTGCGCCCTCGCAGATGAGGAGAGCTCGGACAGATAGATTTATGATGTTGAGGCAGAACGGGCGGACGGTTCGGGAATACAATATCGAGTTTGACTCATTGGCTCGTTATGTCCCCGATTTAGTGGCAGACATGGAGGATAGAGTGCACCGATAGGTCACAGGACAAGACGAATATCTAGCAGATAGTTGTATGCGAGAGTAGCTCTTGTAGGGCATGGACATTTCCAGCGTCTGAGCTTATGCGCGTGATCGAGGAACGTAGAGATCGACGGATTAACCAAGATCGCGAAGAGGGCGAGCGGCCAAGGTCCTTTGGTAACTTTCGAGGCGGACCTTCTCGGTAGGCCCGGTTATGCGCCTCCGCCGATATAAGTGGTCCTCGCGAGCTTGGGGCGTTCGGGGTATTCGGGAGTTGGTCGAGCTCGTGGTTTAGTTCCGCGATTTACATAGGTTCTAGCCACCAGTTGATTTTCCATCGGTGTTCACTATGTGGTAGGCGTCATCCGGGAATGTCATCTTTTCTTGGTGCTTGTTTTACCAGTACGTCGAGGGCCATGTGAGGAGAATGTCCTAGTAGGAGGATGCGGTGGGATGACTTAGCCTACCAGTCGATTTGCGTATTCAGTGGTTCGGAGAGGAAGGGGTGTTAGCCAGAGGAGGCCACCCCCACCTCGGTATGGCCGTTGTGGTAAGTGTTATTATGGGGAGTGTCGTACTACTTCTATAGCTTGTTAGGCTTGCGGCCAGCAGGGCCATTTTGCGAAAAATTGTCCGACCAGAGGTGGCGCGGATGTTACGACTCAGCCTTCGGGATCAGTGGCTGGTTCATCACCTTCTGTAGTTATGCGCCCAGCAGAGCAGGATTTGATTAGAGCGGCAAAGGGAAAGTGAGGCAGTAGTTACAGAGATATCTTCAGCCTTAAGAGACTTGTTTAGGTCGTTATGGTAGATACATGTGGAGTGTTATGTTCGGTTAGCATTGTGTAAGTTGTAATTAGAAAACATGGGTAGTTCAAAAGGGTAAGTCTGGGGACGAGAAAATGGGGAGCCTTAGAATTTATAACAGTTGGGACCTTGGATGTAAGGCCGTCCTGAGTGGATGATTTTACGGTTGGTCTTTGTCGAAGTACTTGGTATGCGTGATATATATTGTGGGATAATTCCATGGGTAGTGTGAGATGGAAGTGGTAGCTTTCATGACGTGAGTAGTAAGATTGTTCCCGGTCGGGAACGAGTTTAGTACGAAGTGGGTCGGGTTGAGGCCATATCGCGAGTCAACCCGCAGCCCGAAATGTGGTGGGGTCAGTTTGAGGTGGTCCCGCTAGATGATAAGGTCACGAGGGTGTTAGGCCCAAGTTTAGGTAACCATCGTACGAGTTTGTGGATGCGTTCGACCAGTAGTAGGGCCGATGGGGTCAGCCCATCTTGTCTTTTAGTCAGGATTGTTTACTCGGCAGAGGGTTATGCGAGATGTTGTATATCAGGAAGGTTGTAAGGCTGCACGGGGTTCCTACTTTTATCTTATGACAGGCAGTGGAGCCCAGTTTATGGCTATTTCTTTCTTTTTATGGAGGTTTTACCAGGCGGGGTTAGGAACTCAGGTGAGTCTCGGTATTGCATTCACCCTCGGGCCGATGGACAAACAACTCGTTTTATCCAGACATTTGAGGATAGGTTACGGGCCGGTTTTTTGATTTCAGGGGTAGCTGTGAGGATTATTTGCCTCTTGTTGAGTGAGTATTATACTAGCTACCATATCAGTATTCGGATGGTGCCTTATGAAGCCTTGTATGGGCGGGAGTGTAGGTTGTCGGTCGATTGGTTCGATGTTGGCAAGGTTCAGATAGTTGGTCCATACTTGATTCAGCAGGATGTGGATAAGATGAAGCTTATCCAGAAGAGGTTATTAGCGGTCGAGTCAGCGAAGTCGTGCGGATAATCGGTCGACACTTGGAGTTCAGTTGGCGGTGGGTCTTCTTGAAGGTACCACCCGGATGGGTGTGACAAGATTTGAAGCGGGAAACTTAGCGAGGTACTTTGGGCCTTCTCAGTTGTTGTAGAATAGGCGGGTTGCCTATAAGTTAGCTTGCCGTCCGACTTAGGAAGCGATGCGTCCAGATTCCATGTTGCTATGTTTCGGAAGAATATCGAGATCCATCAGTGTTCCCGATTAATGATGACCAAGTTGGAGATAGTAACCCGAGATTATGAAACCAAGCAATGACGGAAATGTGGTAAGTATATTAGGAAGAGTTCGAGTGTACGAGGAGGGTACGACGAGTAAGAAAAGAGGCGTAAATGTGTTAAGAAGATGGAAGTGTCCTTTTTATAAGGTAAAGATGTGAAGAAAGTATCCTTTGGACCTTGGGTGGAGCTATTAGTATTGTTATACGCTTTAGAGATGATTCCTCGTTGGCTTGGATGTGAGTTTTTGCGAGTATGTTGTATTATGGCCATGTGTGGCATAATTTGGTTTAAATAAGCATAGTAGGAAGACTATCTGCGGGTATGTTTGGAGACTTAGAAGGAACATTCGGGACGAATGTTTCTAAGAACAGAATGTTACACCCCGTAGTTCCAGAGTATGTATATGAGGACGTACGTACGAGAATACGACAAATATTGGAAAGGAAGGAAGATGTGATTGTTCGACGGAAAAGTTTCCGGATTTTTATGAAGGAAAAAGGTTTTTATTGAGAATTGGATTCTCAACTTTGGTATTTAAGACTTTAAGAATATTTGAGAATTATGGAATTTTATTTCCGGAATTGGTCACGTGGGGCCCACTGGGAAAATTTACGGTTTTGTGGGGCCCACTTTATTTTTGGATTTTTGGCATTTCAGATATTTTTCGGGAGATGAAATATTTTGGACGAGTAGGGGGGCGACACGTGTCACCCCATGTGGCCATGTGGCCGAATTGTTGATGGACACATGGCCTTGGACGGTTGGTGAGGCGAGTGGCGAGCCAACATCCCATTTTTGTGGTGGACACTTGGTTGGTAAAATCCACACACACTTGGACCCAATCCTCACCATACACTTGCTTTAATCCTAGACATTGATTTTCCTATAAATACCCCTTGTGTGCAAGACTTATTCTTCATCCACTTAAGAGTTTCCAAGGCAAAAAAAAAATTCTCCCTCCCCCTTAGTGTGTTCTCGTCCAACACCCCCCCCCCATCACCTTGAGTAGAATTCTTCAAGTGTTGTTATAATCCCATATACCTTAGCCAAAAAAATCCCTTGTAGTATTTCAAGTTATCTTTATACTAAGAGCCCGGAAAAATACTACTTTATTCCAATAGTCGCAAAATGAAGCCCTAGAAAAATCTTCATAGCTTAGATGAAGTGTTAAGAGAAGTTGTTTAGAAACTTCTAAGGGTTGCTTGGAGCGGGTTGGAGCGTAAGGAATTGGAGCTAAACGTTGCTCAGGATCGACTTATATCTTGGATAATTTTGGGCTTATCGAGGTATTATCGAGGTAATGATCTTTATTCCCCTATTGTAATTGGAAATTACATGTTGTAGTAGTTAATAATTGAGTAGAAGATACATTGGTAGGATGATTAAAAAGAATTGAACTGTATTTACATTGGACTGTATTTACAGTAGACTTGTAGTATTATTGTGGGGCAGTGTTGTACACGTCCGGTTAGACGTGTAACCCCCTTGGAGTTGTTGGCTTGGTAGCGGGCCTTGATAGAGGAGGAGATTTATGTGGTTGCGGGAGGTCTTTGAATTTTCTGGAGAATTTGGAACCTTGTACTTAGAAATATTCTACGAAGGGATCTAGAAGTTAATAACCGTTTTATGGCCATTATAGGTTGAAGTACTACGAGTAGCATATTCTACTTGAAGGGTGGAAAAGGCTAGCAGGGTTATAGTACTGTGGAGCGTTTTGCTAATTGTCGATAATCGTTGCGAGGTATGTGAACCTCTTCCTATCCTTTCTAGCATGATATTTGTGAAATATATATAGTGCGGTAGACGCACGTGTGTTTAAAGGAATTTGATTTTCCTTTTGTGTCCTTGACTTGATTCCAAAGTTAAGTGACTTGTTATGAAATATTAAGGACTTAAATTATGTTAAAAAGTTGTAAAACCTCACTCATGAGTAATGGGTGTGTGGTCTTTTAAAGAATAAAGTTATCTTGATTTCGAAAATGAGAATAGTTGTCCTTGGTTGGTTTAAAACATAAAGTGTTATAATAGCTTTATGGGAAGTTATTTATAACGACTTTATGAAAACAAAAGAATGGTTTTATCATTGGATTTGAAATGATAACTTGACATTTTAAAAGTTGGAGGTTGGTTTCCTTAAAAGATATGATTTAAAGATTAAGAGACTGATTTTTGAAAGTAAAGAGACTTGACTTATAAACAACTTGATTTCGGGAAAGGAGAAGTAACTTGATTTATGGTATAGGTTACTTGTTTTTAAAAGAGTAAGACACTTGGTTTAAAAAGTATATTGCTACTTGACTTTAAAAAGGAAAAAGTGTCTTTGTTTTAAAGGAAGGCATGTTTTTGTCTTAAAATGGTTTAAAAAAAAAGAAGGCATGCTTTTGTCTTAAGATTGGTTTAAAAAGAAGGTATGGAAATTGTTTTGCTTTACTTAAAAGATAGTTACTCTATTTTGATACTACGGGTATCGTGTGACTTTTGTGTGAGTAACTTGATTGTGTTGGCTTGTGATAGCCTTGTAATACTTTCTTGTTGGTTTGATAAGTAAACATGTTATGACACTACGTGTGTTAGTGTCTTGTGACTATTGTGTAAGGGGGTTTTCTTGTTGTGCTTATGTTGTTTAACGATAAGCCCGTTGTACTGGTATTATATCACATACCCCCCTGACTTGTTATGATGCCGAGGATTTGCCACCCTCGATGCGAGGATACCTCATGCGGGTCCATGCGACCTATGCAGAGCTGCGGGAGTTCCAGGATTGATCACTCCGGGTGTGTTACGCCGATGCGAGGAATACCTCATGTGGTCCAGGTGACTATGCGGACTTCGGGGGTCCAGGATGATGCCGCGGGTTAGCTACCCCCGATGCGAGGAATACCTCATGCGGACCTAGGTGGTCTATGCAGACTGCGGGAGTTCCAGGATTAGGCTCGCATAATGATACTATGGGCGATTGGGCTTGCTTCGATCATTAGCGGCCTAGAAAAGACCAGTTACGTTATATCTAGTTTGCTCTTGTTTATGTTGTAGCACTATGCGATTAAATTAGTTGTTAAATGCGTATTTGTAATTGGTTTTAAAATGTTATGATTTTATTTGATACTTCTGATTTCACATACTTGGTACTGTTATCGACCTCGCTTGAGGCTGCGTTAAATGCGCGGTAGAGGTACACCGATTGTTGATCCTCGCTCATAGGATCACGTTCAGCGTTTTAGGAAGCTCCGTTTCTCGGAGGCCTATCTTTGGTATAGTCCCTGTCGTTGTAGTACTTACATTCGTGGTATGGCGGGAATACTGTCCCGTCGTTGTTGTTATAACATTCTTAGAGGTTTGTAGTACTGTTGTGGGCAGGGTTTGTAAAAGGGATGTAACTGTTCAAGTTTTTATTTATATATACATAAAGGAAATAGCCTGTTTTCTTATTTCATTATTGTATATCTTGTTTCATGTGTAAGTTTTTTTATTTCCGCTGATTTTCTCTGATGTTGTATCACTAGGGTGCCCGGGGTAACGCACCAGTCACGGGCCCGGGGTCGGGTCGTGACAATCTGAATACTGGAAGGGTATCTGTTATCGTACGTAACACAACAAGAGGCAATTAACCCTCCCGACTATTTCTGAAATTAAGAACACCGGCCCGCAACCTATCCTCAAGTGCCTGGATAGTACGCTCTGCCTGTCCGTCGGTCTGAGGGTGTAATGCAACACTGAGACTCACCTGTGTCCCTAAAAACCCTTCTGAAAAAAAACCTCCAAAAGTTATCTGTAATCGAGCTCATCTGTCTGACATCATCAACGTAGGAACCCCGTGCAGTCTCACAATCCCCCTGCTATAAAAACTAGCACGAACCTCAGCCGAGTAAGTGGTCCTAACCAGAAGAACACGGCTGGTTTTGTCATCATATTTACCATGACCCCCAGGGAGTCGCACTTCCCCTGAGTACGATGCCACCCTGTAACAAGATCCATTTTAAATACCTCCCATGTCTAAGTCGGGGTCTAAATCACCTGTAATCGCCCACTAGGCTTCTGGTGTTCATCCATGACCTGCTACTAATTCGGATATTAAGCAACAAACTCCGCTATGTCCCTTCTCCGGTCATCTTACCCATACATACATCTGAGGTCACGACACGACTTAGTTGGCCCAAACAATTTGAGCAATAAGCACTGTATGCTTCCCCTAAAACCTGCTGACTAGTCCTGCAGCACCGGGTACACACAACCTATCCTCATATCACAGCACCTCATCCGGTGCTACTCAAAACAGGCTCTTCTCTTCTCGGAGAGTCGTATCTCGATACCGTATCATAACTGGATCCTCAAACTGTCGCCTCTTTACCTCCGCAATGACGGAAGACTCGGCAACCTCTCGGATCTACACTTCATTAACCTTGGAAACAAAAAAAAAATCGAACCCCTAGGCTCGGTAACTGAAAAATCTCACGGACCACGTCCAGTCTATCTGGCTGCCCATCTGGCATACTACCCTTAGATCCGCGACTAAGAGTATCTTTAACTGTCTTGGCTTCCTCTGGGTGGTATAGGATATCGATATCACAATCCTTGAATAACTCTAACCACCATCGATGTCGCAAATTCTACTGCCTCAGTCTGCAGATATACCGGAGGCTTTTGTGGTCTGCACAAATATCCACATGAAGTCTATATAAGTCACGCCTCTAAATCTTTAAGGCATGATTAACTGCCGCCAACTCTAAATCGTGAGTGGCGTAATCTCGCTTTCTGCTTCCTAACTCTAGGAAAACATAGGCCCTATCCTTATCGGGTTGCGTCAGCACACAACCTAGCCCAACACCCAATGTGCTATCATAATAACCTAACCCTCTAGTCTCATATGAGGGGTTAGAACTGTAGTCGGGGTCAACGCATCTTCCAATAACTGAAAGTCTTTCTCATTCCTGCGAAATATTCGGGTATCCTTAATCTCACTTATGGTTCCTGTTTCCCTTTCTCTGTTGCAACCAAACTTGGTCACTAAACTTAGATTTGATTCCTTTGCTTGCCCCATGGCTAATACTTCCTGTCAATCACAATTTACGGGGGGGGGGGGTTTCCTTGATCTCGTAAAGTAGTAACCCGATTTTCCTTTCCCAGTTTGTAGAGCCTATAGCTAGGTGTTACCACATTTCCTCGAAATGTTCTTACTTCCCATTATTTACTAATGGTTTTTACACTAGTCTGGGGTAGTCATATCTCGTGCAACATACATAACCATAGTCGTATTCTCCTTTATCATTCCGGCCATATCCTTACCTTAGGCTTATTATTAGTAAAAGTATTTCTAACTTGATTCATAATCGTACAGTTTCATACGAGCGTACAATCTGCATTTATATCTTTACGATACTCCCCTGACCAATTCATACGTCGTTCTTAATTTCCCCAACACAACACTTTTCCCCCGGTTATCCACAATTTTAACCTATGGCATGACGATACTGAAGACTTTACCAGTCTCATATCCTTCGTCTAACAACATGGGTACACGCAACCCCATAATACGTAAATCTGTCCTTTTTACGTAGGGGAGAGAACTTATCTCCCTTACTTAAACTTTCTTGGAGTCACAACCCTAATCACAGGGTCCTCTTGCGGTCCAGTAAATATCTAAACAACATAAGGCCATTTCCGACTCTCACACCCTGGTGGAACACGTCCACGAACCCGTAAAATGATCAACTAGACTTGGGCTTTGTACCCTTGTGACCCTGTCACGTAGCGGGAATACTTCCAACTGATCCCATTTCATTTCAAGCTATGGGGCGACCCTTAATAGGTCCCCAACCCGACTCGGCGTCGTATTTAACTCTTTTCCTTGGTCTGTCTTAACTTTTTACTACCCGAGAAGGCCTTATATACCTAAGGTCTCGGTGGTTATCACATTCTTAGACTCGCAATTTCCATGCTCCATGCCTACCTTATCGTCCGTAGCGGGTACAAAACTTATCGTAATACCATAATCGTGTTGTCTAGACCACAACAACCATACTTACTCCATACGGATCTCACCCGTACCATTTTCGAAATCCTACTACGTAGCTCAATTTATTAACATAGTCTTCCATTAATTCCCTTAATAATAACTTCTTAAGGGTCCATTACATTCTCACACAACTCATCATTACCTAATTATCTCAAATTAGCACGTAAAACCTTGATGAGAGTTCCTTAACTGTTCATACCTTCCCGGTATTTATTTAGTCCTTACCAAATTCTGGTAATCTAAAATCATCCTAGGCAACACATATGTGACTCCCATACATAAATATGTATAGTTGTATGTCCCAATGCCAACTATACTACAAACATTACCAACCTGGATACGCAATCCACATAATCTTTCCTGGGTCACTGCTGCCTTTCTCGTAGCTGCAAACAACATAACTTGTTAGGGAGAGGCGACCCTAACCATACAGCTCTATCGCACGATCTTAGACTGAGAAGAATGGAAACCAATCCTAAATGTCCTGCAGCCTCCTGATTATAGATGTGGTGCACAACACACCGATAATCAAGACTCTACTAGACACGGTCTGTAAACACTTTCCGAGGACTAACTGCTTTGATACCACTTTTTTCACGACCCGACCCTGGGCCCGTGACTGGTGCCCTACCTGGGCAACCCTTTCGGTATACATCAGAGAATAGCAGCGGAACATACACAACTGATAAAATGCTGAAACATAAAAAACAACAGGCTAGCCGATAAGGCCACCTTCCGTAAACTATACAAATAAAACAGTACATTTTTTTTCTTTACAACCCAAACCACAATGTGACTACAGACCTCTAAGAATAACAACTCTAGCGGGACAGGGCCCCGCCATACCCCTGAATGTACAATAACCGACAATACCAGGGATAAGCCTCCGTAATAAAGGAGCTTCTCAACAGCTGAACAATGATCCTAAGAGCGAGGATTAGCAACCTGTACTCTACCTGCGACATGAACGCAGCCCCCCGAAGGAGCTCAGTACAACATGTACCAAATATGTGAAACTAAAAGTACTGTAATGAAATCATAAGTCTATAATAAAACTGGAGACATGTATGATAACTCAATTAACAGTACACAGTGCCTTACTAACAATGAGAGTAATCAAAAGTATAGGTAGAAAATCCACGTAAACAGGTGGTAAAGCAGGTGGTATAACTATCTTGGGGACTTACCCCTCAGATATACTCTTACCCTGGAGAAGGTGGTAAAGCAGGTGGTATAACTATCTTGGGGACTTACCCCTCAGATATACTCTTACCCTGGAGAAGGTGGTAAAACAGGTGGTATAACTATCTTGGGGACTTACCCCTCAGATATACTCTTACCTTGGAGAAGGTGGTAAAGCAGGTGGTATAACTATCTTGGGGACTTACCCCTCAGATATACTCTTACCCTGGAGAAGGTGGTAAAGCAGGTGGTATAACTATCTTGGGGACTTACCCCTCAGATATACTCTTACCCTACCTCAACTGGCCATCATACATAACATAAGCACTACCGGCTTATCACACAATAAGTAAGCAAGTTAAGAAATCCCCCTAACTTCTTATTAGTCTTATTCATATACACTCTCATTTTGGTTTACTTAAGGCACTAACATGACATTATAAATCTGGGAGTTTAACCCAAAGTACTACGTACTTCTATTCTTTTAAAATGACTCATTTTCAAATAAAACTTCCAAGATACTAATAACCGTAGTATCAAGTCATAGCTACATTTTAAGACAAGTCACAATACCTTTTTAGAAAATACATTTTCGGGCTTCTAAATCAAGTGACTTATTTCTTTTAAAACCTTAAGCAATTGATGCCTTTAAATCAATTTGCCTTTCGTTATTTCAAGTCATTTAACATACTTAAATTACTTAGAGTAAACCACTCTTTTTAACCTTCCATAAAGCTATTATAACCAACTTCCCATAAAGTCGTTATACTAGCTTTATACATTAGCAACTTACATACTTATTTATAACCAATAGACTTAAACTTTCCAACAAAACAAGTATCAATAATACTTTCAACATACTTAAAGTCTCTTAACTTTTGAAAACCAAGATATCCTTAATATTTAACAAGTGAGTTAACTCCCTAACTCAACCAACTTGGACATTCTTAAAATAAGCCAAGGATATAAAATAGACTAGATTGTCAAACTCTTGTACGTCTACCGTACTATACATTTACAACTTATTCATGCTCAAGAGATAAGAAAGTTCCACATACCTCTTCGGTTTAATCCACTTGCTAAGTCCAATTCGCCGTACGTAGTATGTCAACCTCAACGATTCTTAGTCCAACTTCCAAATCCGAAGTCGCTCCTTAGCAACTTAGAGCCTCTTCTAGACACTTCAATCCGCTACTTGAGACCTTTAGAATAACACAAACAACTTTCCTTCAATCTTCCAAACAAAACCTAGAAAGTGACTAGGTTTTCGCCTTGCGACTAATACGAAAACGCCATTTTTCCGGGATCTTTCTATTGAGATACACTTACAATACCCTTAGGTACCTTGGTTTAAAGTGGGGAGATTATTGGACAACAAACAAAATAATTTCCCTTTGAAACCATGCCAATGCCGTGAGCTTCCTTAAGAGCAAGAACAAGTTTTTTCAATTTTTTTCTCTAAGTGTAGAATGACAAAGTCTTGCTACTAGTATACTTAAATAACACAAGGAAGGGTCAAGATTAAAACAAATGGGTGGCTTGGATGCATTTTAATTAAATATCAAGCTATGTGGGGTCATTGACTTGGTCAATGTTCTCAAGCTCTAAGCCTTGCAAGACTTTCATCATAAATTATGGTCAAATGACCATTTCACCCTTGTACATTTTGTCCATGTCCATAAAGGGGGTGACACGTGTCGCCCTCCCGTTCGTCGCAATATTTCATTTTCCGACAATTCCATAATTCCGATAAATTTTTACTCGTCTCAAACCTTAACATTTTTGAGTTCTTACGTACGTTCTTAGAAACATATCCTGAAATTCCGGGGTGTAACAACTTGACTAGCCTACTAACTCTTGAAAAACGTCCAAAGTGCCATGCAATTACCATGCAAGACTTTTGGCCACTTGTCTTGCCCACTAACTTGAAAAAAAAACGTCCAACATGGCTCTTGGGGTGACACATGTCACTCCTCCTATTGGTCCAAAATATTTAATCACTCGGAAAATTCCATAATTGGATAAAATATCAAAAACGTAAAATTTCCTTTACAAGGTTCGGAAATATTTCCCGTCGAGAAATCACATCTTTCATTCTTACCCTAATTAGGGTTTATACATTCGTACGTACGTCCTCACATACATACTCCGGAACTACGGGGTATAACATTCTTCCCCCCTTAGAAACATTCGTCCCGAATGTTCCTTCCAAGTCTCTAAACATACTTGTGCCGGTATAGTCTTCCCTACTATACTTACGAAACCAGTTATGCCACTCATGGTCATAATACAACGTACGCGCAAAAACTCACATCCGAGCCAACGAAGAATCATCTCTAAAGCGTATAACAATACTATTAGCTCCACCCATGGTCCAAAGGATACTTTCTTCACATCTTTACTTTATAAAATAGACACTTCCATCTTCTTCACACATCTTCGCCTCTTTTCTTACTCGTCGTACCCTCCTCGTATACTCGAACTCTTTCTACTATACGTATCACATTTCTGTCATTGCTTCAGTTTTTAAAAATCTCGGGGTTACTATCTTCAACTTGGTTGTCATTAACTGGGAACACTCTAGATGAATCTCCGATACTCTTCCGAATCATAGCAACATGAAAGACCGGACGTACTGCCTCCTAAGTCGGACGGAAGTGCTAACTTATAGGCAACCTGGCCTATTCTACAAATGATCTGAAAAGGCCTAAAGTACCTCGGGCTAAGTTTCCCCTGCTTTCCAAAACTCGTCACACCGCCAGGTGGTACCTTCGAAGACCCACCGTCGGCTGAACTCTAAGTGTTGGCGCCGATTATCCAAGACTTACGGTGACTCGAGTGCTAGTAACCTCTTCTGGATAAGTTTCGCCTTATCCACATTCTGCTGAATCAAGTATGGACCAACTATCTGAACCTTGCCAACATCGAACCAATCGACCGGCAACCTATACTTACGCCCATACAAGGCTTCATAAGGCGTCATCCGAACACTGAAATGGTAGCTATTATAATACTCACTCAACACGAGGCAAATAATTCTCACCGCTCCCCTGAAATCAAAACACCGGCCCGTAACCTATCCTCAAATGTCTGGATAAAACGTACTGTTTGTCCGTCGGCCCGAGGGTGAATGCAATACTGAGACTACTTTGAGTTCCTAACCCGCTGGTAAAACCTCGAGAAAAAGAAAATAGCCGTAAAGCTGGCTCACTGTCATAAAAGTAGGAACCCCGTGCAGCCTTACAACCTTCCTGATATATAACATCTCGCATAACCCTCCGCCGAGTAAACAGTCCTGACTGAAAGACAAGATGGGATGACATCATCGGCCCGACTACTGGTCGAACGCATCCACGAACTCGTACGATGGTTACCTAAACCTGGCCTAACACCCTCGTGATCCTATCACCTAGCGGGACCACCTCAAACTGACCCCACCTCAATCCGGACTGCGGGTCGACCCGCGATCTTGCCTCAACCCGACCCATTATCGCTCTAAATTCTTGTTCCCATCCGGGACAATCTTACTTATTCTCGTCATGAAAATTACCACTTTTATCTTGCTCGACCTATGGAATTATCCCACAATACATTTCACGCATACCAAGTACTTTGACAAAGACTAACTGTAAAATATTTTACTCAAGACGGCCTCACATCTAAGGTCTCAACTGTTATAATATTCTAAGGCTCACAATTTCCCTGCCCCTAAACTTACCTTTTCAACTAACCATGTTCTCTAAATCACAATTTTACACAATTCTTATCCAAACATAACACTTTAACATAAAATCATCATATTACGCATACAAATCTCTAGAGGGTTAAGGATATACCTGTAACTACTGCTTCACTCTAATCATAGTCCTGCACTGCAGGGCGCATAGCAAAAGAAGGTGATGAACCAGTCACTGATCCCAAAGGCTGAGTCTCTACATCTGTGCTACCTCTGGTTGGACAATTTCTCGCAAAATGGCCCTGCTGGCCGCATGTATAACAACCTCCCGAACCAGCACGACACTCCCCCTTATGGATTTTTCCACAACGGCCACACTGAGGTAAGGGTGGCCTCCTCCGGCTAGTACCCCCACTCCCCCGGAAACCTAAAACCTTGGAGCCCTGACCTGCTCCTGAATACCCCAGACGTCACGAAGGCGCGGAGAACTACTCAATCGGCGGAGGGCATAATTAACTGGCCGAGGCTGCCTCGAAGGTCACCAAAGGACCCTGTAGTCCTAGCCCTCTTCTGCTGATCTTGGTTATTCCGTCGATCTCTACGTTCTCGATCTGCGTGCATAAGCTGTCTGCGGGCAATGTCCGTACACGATCAAGAGCTACTCTTGTACACCCCTTTACTAGATAATCGTCTAGACCCGTGATATATTGGTGTACTCTATACTCTCTGTTTGCTAAAATCCTAGCTAATGTGAGTCCGTCCCTTTATAGTCCATATTCTCGGTTCGGTCGTGGGCGAAGGCTCATATATCGGCGCGGTAAGGCTGCTGCCGTGTTAAACTCTGGCAAGTGGCGACATCACAGAACTCTCTAAATGAAGCACCACCACATGTGATGGCTGGGCCAGTGCCCTCGTACTCCTCTGTGTTCTACTCGCAGCTCCTTCTGCTGCCTTGCCCTTCTGGGCCCTGGTTGTCTTTCGCAGAGGCATAAGCGGTAAAGAAATGCGTCGGAGGTCCAACTTATAACACAGCTCTAAGGCACGATCTCAGAGTGAGAAGAATGGAAACCAATCCTAAATATCCTGCAGCCTCCTGATTATTGATGTGGTGCACAACACACCGATAATCAAGACTCTACTAGACACGGTCTGTAGACACTTTCCGAGGACTAACTGCTCTGATACCACTTTTTTCACGACCTGATCCCGGGCCCGTGACTGGTGCCTTACCCCGGGCACCCTAGTGATACAACATCAGAGTAATCAGCGAAATATAAAAACAAAGACATGAAACAATAAAGAGTAAGAACAATCTAACCAAGAAAAAGTCGTCTTTCGGCATGTATATATATACCAAAACTTGAACAGTTACATCCTTTACAACCCTGCCCACAACAGTACTACAAACCTCTAAGATTTTTTTATAACAACTATGACGGGACAGGGCCCCGCCATACCCCTGAATGTACAAGTACCTACAATCTCAGGGAATCATACCAAAAGATAAGCCTCCGGAGAAACGGAGCTTCCCAAAATCTTTGAATGTGATCTATGGCGAGGATCAACGGCGATGTACCTCTAGCTGGCATGACGGCCCAGGAGGTCGATCTGACCAATTACAGTATGTGGCGAAAATACTATAAATGAAATCATAATAGTCTATATAAAATAGGAGACATATATGATAACCAATTTACGATATATAATATGTAAGCAGTCATGTCAAGTCAGGGACTCACGCCCTCAAAGTCATCACTCAAATATAACCATGGGTCTCATGCCCACAATATCAATCATGCCCGTGGAATTCCTTCCTCACCGCGATCTATGATATAAAACACCAAGGAATACACATGAACACCAGGTCCCACCTGTGTCATAATAAAACCGTACGGGGTAAGTAAGAAGGCATAGCCGACTACTAGAACCCACCGTACCAATAATGCTATAAAACTGTATCACGAGGTCTTTCTACACCGCCGAATGATGATCGAGCCACTTTCGCCGCGATATCATTGTGCGCGTCTAATCTGGAACTCCATGATTCGCGCATAGGCCACATAGGCCCGCATGAGGTATTCCTCGCATCGCAGGGCAGCTAACCCTCGGCAACATCCTGGATTCCCGCAATCCGCATGGCCACATGGACCGCATGAGGTATTCCTCGCATCGCATTCCTGGAACTCCCGCAGCTCCGCATAGGTCCCATGGACCCGCTTGAGGTATTCCTCGCATCGGGGGGCAACTTAACCCCCGACATCATAACAAGTCAGGGGGGTGAGTGATATAATACTAACCCAACGGATTATCGTTAAACAACATAAGCACAACAAGAAAAAACCCCTTACACAACGTCACAAGACACTAAGACACGTAGCATCATAACATGTTCACTTTATCAAGCCAACAAGAAAGTATTACAAGGCTATCACAAAACATAGGCAAGTTACTCACACAAAGTACTTTCATTTCATGTCAACAAATCCGGGTTTTAACCCCAAGGTACTACATACTTTAACTCTTTAAAAAGATCCATTTCTTTCACAAAAGTCACACGATACCCGTAGTATCAAAATAGAGTAACTATCTTTTTAAGTAAACCAAAACAATTTCCATACCTTCTTTTTAAACCAACTTAAGACAAAAGCATGCCTTCTCTTTTAAACAAAAACACTTCAATTTTTCAAGTCTCTCTCCTTTATAAATCAAGTCTCTTACTTTGGAATTTTTAAGAAAATCAAAACTTGTTTTTAATGATCTTATTAAAGCAGCCATGATCTAGGAAATGTAATACAATTTTGTATTATCTTAGCTTCTATGCGGATGGAAGATTCTACTTGTTTTAAGTTAATTATTAGTCATTACATTTTCCTTGATTAACGCTGCAATGACTTGTTCGATACCCATTCCCATTTCCGAAATCAATATAACATTATTATTAAAAACCAAGTACTCATTACTCACGAATGAGGTTTCACAACTTTCCACACAATTCAAGTTCTTCACATATCAAATCAAGTCAAATATAAGTCAAGTCTCGTATCTTTTAAAAATCAATAAACCATTCTTTTACCTACATATAGTTGTTATAATTAACTTCCCATAAAGCCATTATAACACTTTATGTTTTAAACCAACCAAATTCATTTAGTACACGTACGTCTACCGTACTACATAGTTTACAACAATCATGCTAGAAAGGATAGGAAGAGGTTCACTGTCACGACCCGTTCCGGGGCCCGTGACTGGTGCCTTACCCGGGCACCCAAGTAGTCATACATCAGAGTAATCAGCGGAACATAAAAATAATACATGAAACAAAATGTGAAATGAAACACATTTTACCTGAGAGAAAATCGCCTTACGGCATATATATATAATTACAAAGTTGAACAGTTATAATCCTTACAACCACACTTGCAATTACTCTGCACCTCTAAGATTTATACAACAACCATGACGGACGGGGCCCCGCCATACCACGAATGTACAAGAATCTGACTCGTGGTAACATGCAAAAGATAAGCCTCCAAGGAACGGGCTTCCCAATACGCTGAAATGTGATCCTAAACGCAGGGATCGACAGCCGATGTACCTCTACCTGCGGCATGAACGCGGCCGAGAAGGATACAGTACTAAGTATGTGAAATCGTAAATCAGTAAATAAAATCATAATAGTCTATATAAAGCGAGACATGTATGATAACCAAACTACGATACACATATAACGATTATATCAAGTCGTGACTCACGCCTCAAGTCATTACTCAAATATAACGATGGGTCTCACGCCCATAACATCAATCATGCGCGTGGAATACCTTCTCACTGGCGATCTATGATAACACCAAGAAGTACACGAACACCAAGTCCTACCGATGCCAAAGCCGTACTAACAACCTGATACAACCAAACCACGGGCGACCACGGGGCAAAGCCGACTACGGATACCAAGGCGCCACGTGGTGGCCGGGGCAATCGAGGGCTAACTACCGGTACCAGCCGTATCACGAGACCGTCACTACACCGAGCAGGGCAAGTCGAGGGCTAACTACCGTGCGAGGCCGAATCAGCCACGAGGCGGGGCAAAATCTGAAGCCGACCACCGGTACCAAGGCGAACAAGAAGAAACCTTATGGAGAGCTAGTCCATGGAATAACACTATCAACGCGAGGCGTGCGTGGAATTCTCCGTCCGCAGACGCGTCAAGTAAGTTCTCAACAAGTCAACCGGCCCTTCATCGAGAGACGCGGTAGTATAGAAACACAATTCTTGCACAACAAAGGCTATCACAACAAGCATAGGCAAGTTTCACAACAACAAGCATAGGCATGTTATACACAACTCAAGGTACTTTCATTTTATGTCAAAGTCCGGGTTTTAACCCTAAAGTACTACGTACGTTAAATTCCTTTTAAGAGATCCATTCCTTTTATAAAAGTCACCCGATACCCTTAGTATAAAAAAATAGAGTGACTTACATCGTTAAGTAAACCAAAATGCTTTCCTTTGTAAAATCAAGTAACAACATTATTTTCCAAACGTTCAAGTTTGCCTAATTTCAAATGCTCAAGTTTCTCATTTTCGAAAAGGTTTCGTAGTTCATAATTTTAATCCTTTCAAACATAATTCTCTTTTAAACAATTAGAGAAACATATGCCTTATATGTGAGTAGGTTATTCTTGTTTATAATCAATCTTATTAAGCAGCCATGATCTAGGAAATGTAATATCATTTTGTCTCATCTTAGTTTCTATGCAGATGGAGGTTTATAATGTTTTTAATAATACTTCATTATTCAACACATTTTCCTTTATTAACGCTGCATTGGTTTGTCGATACTCATTCTGATTTCCGAAAATCAGTAAAACATTTCTCCTTTTAAAAACCAAGTACTCATTACTCACGAATGAGGTTTCACACAAAATTCAAATTAATTCATTCAAGTCAAGTCTCTTATCTTTTAAGATCAAGTCTCTTAACTTCTAAAAATCAGTAAACCATTCTCTTTATCTCTCTTAAGACGTTATACCTAACTTCCCATAAAGCTAGTATAACTCTTATGTTTTTCAAAACCAAGTATTACTCTTCTTTCAAAACGGTTTCTTAATCTTTTGAAATACTTCAAGATTCTTTATTATTCAGGCTTAAGTCAAAAGACATTGCCGTAACACTACATTCAGTTAACACACGTACGTCTACCGTACTATATATATATTCCTTTAAAATATTTCAAGATTCTTATTATTCAGGCTTAAGTCAAAAGACATTGCCACATGTGCGTCTACCGCACTATATATATATTCCGTTAAAATACTTCATGCTCAAGAGTATAGGAAGAATCACATACCTCGCGACGATTATCGACTATAAGCAAAACGCTCCGGCTATAACCCGCTAGCCTTGTCCACCTTCCAAGTAGCACATGCTACTCGCGAACATTCAACCAATAAAGGCTATCGATCTCATCATCTGATACACATGTAAGAAATCTGTTGAATCTTCTACTTTATTATTCTTCTGATGTGATTTCAGTTCAAGTCTTTTCTGTAATATTCCTCTATTACAGTTCAATTCTCTTCTATGAATCTTATATTCATTTCTATACTACTACAGTATGTAATTTCCAATTACACTAGAAGGATAGGATTATTTACCTCGATGAGCCCAAAATTATCCAAGTATATATGTCGATCCTGAGCGACGTTTAGCTCCTACTCTGGGCTCTCCAACCCGCTCCAAACAACCCTTAGAAGTTCTACGCAACTTCTACTTAACACTTCAACCGACTATGAAGGTTTTCCTTAGGGTTTCGTTTTTGTGACTGAGGAAAAGTATAATAGTATTTCCGGGCTCTACGTATAGAGGTAACTTTGGAAAGTACTACAAGGTATATGGGCTAAGGTATTTAGGGCATTATAACAATACTTGGAGAAGTATTTCTCAACCAAGGGGGGGGGGGGTAGGCTCGGCTAGAACCACTAGGCAAGGGGGGGGGTGCTCGGCCGAGGGCCTTTCTCAAAGGGGGGGTGTGGCGGACGAAAGCTCAAGAGGGAGGGAGTGTTTTGAGACTTAGAAAAATGCTCAAGTTTGGATGAAGAAAGTCTTCAACCTAGAGGGGTATTTATAGGTCAAGCAAGGGCCAACCAATGGCCAAGATCCATCCAAGTGTTAGGCAAGTGTAGGGCTAGGATTTAACCATGTGTACCTTATCCATCTACCACGCCAACTTGCACAAAATATCCTACCTAACCAATGCCACCAATTCGTCCCTTTGCCGTCCACAATCACACCCAATGTGAGGGTGACACATGTCACCCTCCCGTTGGCCCAAAATGTTTCGTCTCTCGGAAAAATCCACAAAAATTATAAATGACATAGCCGTATTTTTCCCTTCGCAAGTCTTGTAAAACGTTTCGTCGAAAAACGACTCTTTTCGGTACTTGTGCCCAAATTTCGAACCTTGCCAACTTTAAGGCTTAAATTTTTATACGTATGCCCTCACGTACATACTCTGGAAATACGGGGTATAACATTCTCCCCTCCTTAGAAACATTCGTCCCGAATGTTCCTTTTCAAGACAGATAACGATCAAGTTCCTCATAGCTTAACCAGTTTGCAAATGCCGCACATGGTCACAGAATAACACGCGCGCAAATGCTTAAATCCAAGCCAACGAGGAATCACCTCGACGATGCAAAACAGTACCAACTCTCGCTTCTGGTCCAAAGGATACTCCCTTCGCATTTTCATTTCACAAAAATGATTACTCCCATCTTTCGGCACAAGTTCACTTCTTTCCTTTCTCGTCGTACCCTTCTCGAACACTCGAACTCTTCTTAGTACACGTACCACACTTCAGTCAACAGTTCTGTTGCCGAAACTTTGGAGTCACTACCTCTAAGCTTGGTCATCTTACTAGCCTCAATCTTCCTTAAGGCCATTCCCGGCCTTCACGATCCGCTTCTGGTCGAACATATCCACGAACCCATGCGATGGTCATCTAAACTGGGGCCTAGCACCCTCGTGACCCTACCACCTGGCGGGACCACCCGGTGACCCACCTCGAAGCAGCCGCGGGTTGGCCCGCAACATGGCCCCAACCCGACCCACTTAACGCATCAAGCTCTTGTTTCCCGATCCGGAACAATCTTACCTATAAAGGTCATGAAAGCTACCACTTCCATTTTACACTACCCAAGGAATTTTCCCACAATTACTCCACGTATACTTATACATTCTGACAAAGAACACCCGCAAAGTCTTGTACTCAGAGCGGCGCTTACATCTAAGGCCTCAATTGTAATATTCTAAGGTTCATCATTTTCTACCCTGAGCTTACCCTTTTTCACTAACGTGTTTCTAAATCACATTTTAGCACAAGGCTATCGAACATAACACTAAATGCATCATCATAACATCAATACATACAAATCTCTAGAGGTTAAGGATATACCGAAAAGATAGGCGGTTCAAAGGACCGCTAAAGCGGGAACTTCCACCGCGACCTGCTGCGTGGCTGCGATGTATGAACACCCGCCTAACCATGGAAGGTGAAGAACCATCGCTTCTTTCTAGTAGTCTGTGCTATCCTACCAAGACTACCCACAGTGGACGATCTCTCGCCGGATGGCCTGTTGGCGCAAGAATAACAATCTCCCAAGTTAGTACGACACTCTCCCTTATGAAGTTTTCCACAACGGCCACTGAGACAAGGCGACCTCATCCGGCGAGCACTCACTCTCGAAAATCTGAAACACAGGAGCCACGACCGCTCCGAATATCCGAAGGTCCGGGCGTGGAGGACCACTCAGTCTTGGCGGAGTACATAACTAGTCTGCTGGCGGTCCGCCTCGAAAGTCACCAAGGACCTGTTGTTCGGCCTCTTCGCGATCTTGGTCATTCCGCCGATTCCTCCGCTCCTCACATCCAAGTGCATAAGCTGCGTGCGGGCAATGTCCATGCGGTGAAGAGCTACACCGAACAACTCTGCGCTAGGTAATCATCGAGCCACTGAAACATATCGGTGCACTCGATCCTCCATACTAGCTACTAACGCGGGACGTGACGAGCAATGAGTCGAACTCCACATTGTACTCCCGAACCGTGACGTCCGCTTACGCAACACCAAAAATCTGTCGGCGAGCCCTCGCCGTCTGGAGGCAAGAAATGTGCAAGAAATGCTCCCGAGATCTCGCCCCATATAGCCGAAATGCATTCTCTCCCCGACAACTCCACGAATCAAACCGGATCATCGCGGTATCACGCGGCCGATGCGAACCTAGGACCGACTCGGTCTCCGATGCCTTGATCACTCTCGCGATCCGTCAGAATCGCTTGGATGAACTCCTGCGGATCATCCTCGTGCCTCGACCACAAAACTCGCGGCTACAACTCGGAAAATCCGCACCTCAAACTATCGATCTAGGGTGAACCGGTGCTCTTCGGGCTGCTGCGTCCGGCCTATCCTCAAGTCGCCTGACCACGGCCATTAATCGGGCCCACTCCTTGTAACCCATCTCTGCCTGCTCCGGTGCGAGGCGGAGGCTCGTGTCTTGTGGTCTCTGTAAAGACTGCCGCTGCTCTACTCGCAACTCTCTTTGCTGCCTTGCCCTTCTGTGCCCGGGTTGCCTTGCGCGGAGGCATAACTGGTGAAACGGCACGTCGGAGGGTCCAACTTATCACACGGCTCTAAGGCACGATCTCGTAATGAGAAGAATAGAAACTAATCCTAAATGTCCTGCGACCTCACGATTATAGATGTGGTGCAACACACCGATAATCAAGACTACTGAACGGTGCGTAGACACTTTCCGAGGATTAATCGCTCGATACCACTTTTGTCACGACCGTTCGGGGCGTGGATCGTGCCTTACCCGCACCCAAGTAGTCATACATCGAGTAATCAGTGAACATAAAACAATACATGAAACAAAATGTGAAATGAAACACATTTTACCTGAGAGAAAATCGCCTTACGGCATATATATATAATTACAAAGTTGAACAGTTATAATCCTTACAACCACCGCTGTGATTACTCTGCACTTAAGATTTATACAATAACCATGACGGACGGGGCCCGCCATACCACGAATGTACAAGAATCTACTGCACTGTGGTAACATACCAAAAGATAAGCCTCCGAATGAACGGAGCTTCCCAATACGTTGAAATGTGATCCTAAACGCGGGGATCGACAGCCGATGTACCTCTACCTGCGGCATGAACGCAGCCCCCCGAAGGAGGTCGATCTGCAGTACCAGTATGTGAAATCAGAAAATCGTAAATGAAATCATAATAGTCTATATAAAGCAGGAGACATGTATGATAACCAAACTACAGTACACACATATAACAGTTATATCAAGTCAGGGACTCACGCCCTCCAAGTCATTACTCAAATATAACGATAGGTCTCACGCCCATAACATCAATCATGCCCGTGGAATACCTTCCTCACTGTCGGCAGTCTATGATAACACCAAGAAGTACACCTGAACACCAAGTCCTACCTGATTCCAAAGCGCTTACTAACAACACAATACAACCAAACCACGAACCGACATCGGCAAGTACGAAGCCGACTACGGATACCAAGGCGCCACGTGGTGGCCGGGGCAATACGAGGGCTAACTACCAGTACCAAGGTCAGATCACGAGACCGTCACTACACCGAGCGGGGCAAGTGTGAGGGCTAACTACCGTGTACGAGGCGAATCAGCCACGAGACGGGGCAAGTCTGGCCACCACGGTACCAAGGCGACAGAAGAAACCTCGCGGAGAGCTAGTCCATGGAATAACACTATCAACGGGAGCGTGCGGTGGAATTCTCCGTCACCGCCGTGCGTCCAAGTAAGTTCTCAACAAGTCAACCCGCCTCCATCGAGACGCGGTAGTATAGAAACACAATTCTTGCACAACAAAGGCTATCACAACAAGCATAGGCAAGTTTCACAACAACAAGCATAGGCAAGTTATACACAACTCAAGGTACTTTCATTTTATGTCAAAGTCCGGGTTTTAACCATAAAGTACTACGTACGTTAAATTCCTTTTAAGAGATCCATTCCTTTTATAAAAGTCACCCGATACCCTTAGTATAAAAAAATAGAGTGACTTACATCGTTAAGTAAACCAAAATGCTTTCCTTTGTAAAATCAAGTAACAACATTATTTTCCAAACGTTCAAGTTTGCCTAATTTCAAATGCTCAAGTTTCTCATTTTCGAAAAGGTTTCGTAGTTCATAATTTTAATCCTTTCAAACATAATTCTCTTTTAAACAATTAGAGAAACATATGCCTTATATATGAGTAGGTTATTCTTGTTTATAATCAATCTTATTAAGCAACCATGATCTAGGAAATGTAATATCATTTTGTCTCATCTTAGTTTCTATGCAGATGGAGGTTTCTACTGGTTTTAATAATACTTCATTATTCAACACATTTTCCTTTATTAACGCTGCATTGGTTTGTCGATACTCATTCTGATTTCCGAAAATCAGTAAAACATTTCTCCTTTTAAAAACCAAGTACTCATTACTCACGAATGAGGTTTCACACAAAATTCAAATTAATTCATTCAAGTCAAGTCTCTTATCTTTTAAGATCAAGTCTCTTAACTTCTAAAAATTAGTAAACCATTCTCTTTATCTCTCTTAAGACGTTATACCTAACTTCCCATAAAGCTAGTATAACTCTTATGTTTTTCAAAACCAAGTATTACTCTTCTTTCAAAACGGTTTCTTAATCTTTTGAAATACTTCAAGATTCTTTATTATTCAGGCTTAAGTCAAAAGACATTGTCGTAACACTACATTCAGTTAACACACGTACGTCTACCGTACTATATATATATTCCTTTAAAATATTTCAAGATTCTTATTATTCAGGCTTAAGTCAAAAGACATTGCCACACGTGCGTCTACCGCACTATATATATATTCCGTTAAAATACTTCATGCTCAAGAGTATAGGAAGAATCACATACCTCGCGACGATTATCGACTATAAGCAAAACGCTCCACGGCTATAACCCGGCTAGCCTTGTCCACCTTCCAAGTAGCACATGCTACTCGCAGAACATTCAACCAATAAAGGCTATCAGTCTACTGTAAATACAGTTGAATCTTCTACTTTATTATTCTTCTGATGTGATTTCAGTTCAAGTCTTTTCTGTAATATTCCTCTATTACAGTTCAATTCTCTTCTATGAATCTTATATTCATTTCTATACTACTACAGTATGTAATTTCCAATTACACTAGAAGGATAGGATTATTTACCTCGATGAGCCCAAAATTATCCAAGTATATATGTCGATCCTGAGCGACGTTTAGCTCCTACTCTGGGCGCTCCAACCCGCTCCAAACAACCCTTAGAAGTTCTACGCAACTTCTACTTAACACTTCAACCGACTATGAAGGTTTTCCTTAGGATTTCGTTTTTGTGACTGAGGGAAAGTATAATAGTATTTTTGGGCTCTACGTATAGAGGTAACTTTGGAAAGTACTACAAGGTATATGGGCTAAGGTATTTAGGGCATTATAACAATACTTGGAAGTATTTCTCAACCAAGGGGGTAGGCTCGGCTAGAACCACTAGGCAAGGGGGTGCTCGGCCGAGGGCCTTTCTCAAAGGGGAGGGGGGTGTGGCGGACGAAAGCTTAAGAGGGAGGGAGTGTTTTGAGACTTAGAAAAATGCTCAAGTTTGGATGAAGAAAGTCTTCAACCTAGAGGGGTATTTATAGGTCAAGCAAGGGCCAACCAATGGCCAAGATCCATCCAAGTGTTAGGCAAGTGTAGGGCTAGGATTTAACCATGTGTACCTTATCCATCTACCACACCAACTTGCACAAAATATCCTACCTAACCAATGCCACCAATTCGTCCCTTTGCCGTCCACAATCACGCCCAATGTGAGGGTGACACATGTCACCCTCCCGTTGGCCCAAAATGTTTCGTCTCTCGGAAAAATCCGCAAAAATTATAAATGACATAGCCGTATTTTTCCCTTCGCAATTCTTGTAAAACGTTTCGTCGAAAAACGACTCTTTTCGGTACTTGTGCCCAAATTTCGAACCTTGCCAACTTTAAGGCTTAAATTTTTATACGTATGCCCTCACGTACATACTCTGGAAATACGGGGTATAACATTCACATACCTCGCGACGATTATCGACAATTAGCAAAACGCTCCAAAGTACTATAACCTTGCTAGCCCTTTTCCACCCTTCAAGTAGCACATGCTACTCGCAGAACATTCAACCAATAAAGGCTATCAGTCTACTGTAAATACAGTCCTATGTAAGTACAGTTGAATCTTCTACTTTATTATTCTTCTGATGTGATTTCAGTTCAAGTCTTTTCTGTAATATTCCTCTATTACAGTTCAATTCTCTTCTATGAATCTTATATTCATTTCTATACTACTACAGTATGTAATTTCCAATTACACTAGAAGGATAGGATTATTTACCTCGATGAGCCCAAAATTATCCAAGTATATATGTCGATCCTGAGCGACGTTTAGCTCCTACTCTGGGCGCTCCAACCCGCTCCAAACAACCCTTAGAAGTTCTACGCAACTTCTACTTAACACTTCAACCGACTATGAAGGTTTTCCTTAGGATTTCGTTTTTGTGACTGAGGGAAAGTATAATAGTATTTTTGGGCTCTACGTATAGAGGTAACTTTGGAAAGTACTACAAGGTATATGGGCTAAGGTATTTAGGGCATTATAACAATACTTGGAGAAGTATTTCTCAACCAAGGGGGGGGGGTAGGCTCGGCTAGAACCACTAGGCAAGGGGGTGCTCGAGGGCCTTTCTCAGGGAGGGGGGTGTGGCGGAAGAAAGCTCAAGAGGGAGGGAGTGTTTTGAGACTTAGAAAAATGCTCAAGTTTGGATGAAGAAAGTCTTCAACCTAGAGGGGTATTTATAGGTCAAGCAAGGGCCAACCAATGGCCAAGATCCATCCAAGTGTTAGGCAAGTGTAGGGCTAGGATTTAACCATGTGTACCTTATCCATCTACCACACCAACTTGCACAAAATATCCTACCTAACCAATGCCACCAATTCGTCCCTTTGCCGTCCACAATCACGCCCAATGTGAGGGTGACACATGTCACCCTCCCGTTGGCCCAATATGTTTCGTCTCTCGGAAAAATCCGCAAAAATTATAAATGACATAGCCGTATTTTTCCCTTCGCAATTCTTGTAAAACGTTTCGTCGAAAAACGACTCTTTTCGGTACTTGTGCCCAAATTTCGAACCTTGCCAACTTTAAGGCTTAAATTTTTATACGTATGCCCTCACGTACATACTCTGGAAATACGGGGTATAACATTCACATACCTCGCGACGATTATCGACAATTAGCAAAACGCTCCAAAGTACTATAACCTTGCTAGCCCTTTTCCACCCTTCAAGTAGAATACGCTACTCGTAGTACTTCAACCTATAATGGCCATGAAACGTCTATTAACCTCTAGATCTCTTCGTAGGATATTTCTAAGAACAAGGTTCCATATCCTACGGAAAATTCCGCAGCACCTCCCCCGTTTCTACTCAATTTTCCACCTTTTTCAAGGCCCGATAACCGTAATTAACATACTATAATTAAGGTGCAATAATTCCGAATTTAAAGAAGGGGATCACACGCCCAAACGGAACGCGATTAACAATCTCTCCTTAACAACAACAATAATTAAAGAAGGGGATAACACGCCCAAACGGAACGCGATTAACAATCTCTCCTTAATAACAACGATAATTAAAGAAGGGGATAACACGCTCAAACGGAACACGATTAACAATCTCTCCTTCATAACAACAATAATTAAAGAAGGGGATCACACGCCCAAACGGAATGCGATTTAACAATCTTCCCCTTAACAACAATGTAAATACAGTCCAAAGTAAATACGGTCCAAGGTAAATACGGTCTAAAGTAAATACGGTCCTTAAGTTGGGGTCCTTGGCCAACTTTTATAATTTTACTTATCCAATTACTTCATTAGTCTTCCAACTTATATTCCAATCTTAATATAAGTTATAGTTCCTTTGTTGTTAACTTCTTAGTAAGTAATGAATACATTTTTACCATTTTAATGGCTAATATGCCAATTCTCCTTTTAACATCTTAACAAGATCCAAATCTTTCCTTATATCTTATAGTCCATAATATACTTCCAATATATGTATAATATCCAATATACATAATAATCAACTTCACAAAGAGGTTAAGGTTCATTACCTCAATTTAGCCCAAAAATATCCAAGAACTTAAAGTCGTTCCTAAGCAAGTTTTAGCTCCAATATTTGTGTTCCAAACCACCACAAGTCACCCTTAGAAGTTTCTAACCAACTTCTATTCAAGAATTAACTTCAAAAAGTGAAGAACACTAAGTTCCAAATCTGTCCACTCTCGGCTTTGTGAGGATTTTTGAGGCTAGGGGTGTGAAATCTTGTCTAACTCTTGGTTAATAATCTTCCTAATACATTAAGGAAGAACACTTATAAGTTTAAAAATTTTTGGACAACATTTGCTCAAGAAAAAGGGGGTGGGACGAGAGCAACTAGGGAGGAGAGGAAAATATTTTCAAGTCTTGAAATGTTCTAAGTGTGGAAGATTTCATCAACTAGAGGTGTTTATATAGGACAACCAAGGGTTAGGATTGAAACATGTGTATGGTATAGATTGTTTGTGTAGGTTCCTTTCTCCACTTGTCCCACAAATGCCATGCAAGACTTTGACCACTTGTGTCACGACCCGACCGGGCCGTGGTAGTGCCTCCCAGGCACCCTTTGATATCGTCGAGAATAGCAATGAACATACACAACTGATAAAATGTTGAAACATAAAATAACAACAGGCTAGCCGATAAGGCCACCTTCCGTAAACTATACAAATAAAACAGTACATTTTTTTTCTTTACAACCCAAACCACAATGTGACTACAAACCTCTAAGAATAACAACTCTGGTGGGACAGGGCCCCGCCATACCCCTGAATGTACAACAACCGACAATACCAGGGATAAGCCTCCGGAATAAAGGAGCTTCTCAACAGCTGAACAATGATCCTAAGAGCGAGGATCAAGAACTGTACTCTACTGCGGCGTGAACGCGGCCCGAAGGAGGTCGATCTAACATGTACCAAATATGTGGCCCGAAATCAGAATGAAATCATAAGTCTATAATAAAACTGGAGACATGTATGATAACTCAATTAACAGTACACAGTGTCTTACTAACAATGAGAGTAATCAAAAGTATAGGTAGCAAATCCACGTAAACAGGTGGTAAAGCAGGTGGTATAACTATCTTGGGGACTTACCCTGTCACGACCCGACCGGGCATGCGGCGGTGCCCTACAGGCACCCTTTCGTATACATCGAGAGAATAGCAATGAACATACACAACTGTTAAAAGCTTAAACATAAAATAACAACAGGCAAGCCAATAAGGCCACCTTTCGTAAACCATACAAATAAAACAGTACATTTTTTTTTCTTACAACCCAATCCACAAATGTGACTAGAGACCTCTAAGAATAACAACTCTGGCGGGACAGGGCTGTTATACCCCGTATTTCCAGAGTATGTACGTGGAGACGTACGTACGAAAATTTGAGACTTAAAGTTTGGCATAGGTTCGAAATTTGTGCACAACACCCGATTAGAGTCGTTTTTCGACGAAACGTTTTACAGAGCTTGCGTAGGAAAATTCCGGCTATGTCGTTTTGTATTTTTGCGGATTTTTCCGAGCGACGGAACATTTTTGGGCCAACGAGAGGGTGACACTTGTCACCCTCAAGTGGGCGATGTGGATGGCCGGTTGGGTCACGGGTTTGTGGCCAATTGGCTCCTTGTTTTGGCCTTGTTTTGTGCCTTGTTTTATGGCTTGTTTGGTGCCTTGTTTTGTGGAGTAGGGTTAGGGTGCACTTGGCTTGATCAAGGCCTTACACTTGCCTTGCACATGGCGTGATCTTGTCCATTGGTTGGCCAGCTTCCCTATAAATACCCTCCCTTTGTGAAGACTTCATTCATCCACAAATGTTTCCAAGTCTTGAAATCTCCCTCCTCTTCTTGTTGTGTTCCTCCGCCACACCCTCCCCTTGGAGTGGCCTTGTGGCGAGAGGGGTACCCTCCCCCCTTGGTAGTGCTCTAGCCGAGGGGTACCCCCCCCCCCTAGCCGAGTTGTTTGGTATTATATACCCCTCCTTGTTGTGGTGTTGAAATACGCCGCCCAGTATTGTTGGAATGCCCAAAATACCTTAGCCTTTCCCGTGTAGTTTTCCAAAAGTTACCTCTATACGTGAGCAGGAAATACTACCTTTTGTCCTTTAGTCTCAAATGAAACCCTAAGGAAATATTCATAGGTGGTTGAAGTATTTAAGTAGAAGTTGGTTAGAACTTCTAAGGGTTGTTTGGAGCGCACGGAGTAGGAGCTAAACCTTGCTCAGGATCGACTTTTATAACTTGGATAATTTTGGGCTTATCGAGGTAAATATTCTTGTCCCCTTATTGTAATTGGAAATTACATGTTGTAGGATTATATAGTAGAAGTATACTATATATAGATCTGAACATAGCTTTGCGGCAATGTCTTTGGACTTAAGCCTGAATATAAAGAAGAGAAATGAACTGTAATTACATAGGACTGTATTACAGTAGACTTGTGTAGTATTACTGTGTAGTAGAATTGTATACGTCCGGTTAGACGTATAAACCCCCCCTGGTTGGCTTGGTAGCCGGCCTCGATAGAGGAGGAGATTTACGCTGTGTGCGGGGAGGTCTTGCCAATTTTACGTAGAATATGGGCAGTGCGGTTAGAAGTTAATAGACGTTTGTGGCCTTATAGGTGGAAGTACTACGAGTAGCGTATTCTACTTGAAGAGTGGAAAGCGGCTAGCCGTTCTGATCGTGGGCGTTTTGCTTTTTGTCGATAATCGTCGCGAGGTATGTGAACCTCTTCCTATCCTTCTAGCATGATGCTTTGTAAACTATGTAGTACGGTAGACGTACATGTGCTAAATGAGTTGGTTGGTTTAAAACATAGGGTGTTATAATAGCTTTATGGGAAGTTAGTTATAATGACTCTATGTAGGTAAAAGATTGGTTTATTGATTGTAGAAGTTAAGAGACTTGATCTTGAAAGATAAGAGACTTAACTTGTTTTACTTGGTAATTAACATTTTGTTAAAAGTGTTGTGAAACCTCATTCGCGAGTAATGAGTACTTGGTTTTAAAAAGAATAATGTTTTATTGATTTCGGAAATGAGAATAAGTGTCGAACAAACCACAGCAGCGCTAATAAAGGAAAGTGTATTGACAAATAACAAATTATTATTAAAACCAGTAGAAACCTCCATCTGCATAGAAGCTAAGATAAGACAAAATTGTATTACATTTCCTAGATCATGGCTGCTGTAACAAGATTGTTGTAAACAAGAATAAACGGCTCACGTCTGAGACATATGTTACTCAATTGGTTTAAAAGAGATTAAGACTATGAGTTATGAAACCTTTCTAAAATGAGAAACTTGAGCATTTGAAATTAGGCAAACTTGAACGTTTGGAAAATAATGTTGTTACTTGATTTTACAAAGGGAAGTATTTTGGTTTACTTAAAAAGATAGTCACTCTATTTTTATGCTACGGGTATTATGTGACTTTTGTGAAAGAAACGGATCCTTTAAAAAGAGTTAATGTACGTAGTACTTTAGGGTTAAAACCCAGACTTTGATACGAAATGGAAGTACCTTGAGTTGTGTGTAACTTGCCTATGCTTGTTGTTGTGTAACTCACCTATGCTTGTTGTGATAGCCTTTGTTGTGCAAGTGTTGATATCAGGTGACTTCTTGGGAAGGAGTGGATCTTTTTATAAAAGTCTAGAAGTATGGTAATTTGCTTGAGCTTGTTTGTGATAGCCTGGTTGTGCGGTATATTGTTGTTGATGTCACATGGACATGTCTACATCGATGCGAGTCCGGGGCATGTGGCGTGCGGCGGGGTTGATTACGATATATTGTTATTGTGGTTACATGGACATGTCTAAACCGTCTGAAATTCGGGCGTGTGGCCGTGCGGCGGGGTTGATCACCCGATATTATTATTGTTAATGTCACATGGGCGTGTCTCTGCCGTCTGAATTCGGGGCATGTGGCCATGGGGCATTGTTATTATTGTTGCATCATGGACATGTCTGCCGTCACGAGAATTAGGGGCATGCGGCCGTGATCTGAACATGATTGATGTTGTGGGCGTGAGACCCATAGTTATATTTGAGTGATGACTTGAGGCGTGAGTCCTCGATCGACATATTCGCTTTTATATGGTGAATCAGAGTTTGGTTATCATACATGTCTCTGCTTTATTTAGACTAGTATGATTTTATTTACTGATATTTTCTGATTTCACATACTTGGTACTGTTATCGACCTCCTTGGGGCTGCGTTTATCTGCGGTAGGAGTACATCGGTAGTGGATCCTCGCTCATAGGATCACAATTCAGCGTATTAGGAAGCTCCGTTTCTCGGAGGCTTATTCTTTGGTATGTGTTCCACGAGTTGTAGGTTCTTGTACATTCGTGGTATGGCGGGGCTCTCTGTCCGTCATGGTTGTTGTAAATCTTAGAGGTTTGTAGCATCTTGTTGTGGCGTGGTTGTAAAAAGGATTAAACTGTTCGGTTTTATGTATATATCTGAGAAAAGCTTTTTTGGTTGCTTTGCTTTATGATCATATATCTTGTTTCATGTTTATGTTTTATTTTCCATGGTTTTCTCGATGTTGTATCACTAGGGTGCCCGGTAAGGCACGATCACGGGCGAGATCGGTCGTGACAAAAGTGGTATCGAGCGATTAATCCTCGGAAAGTGTCTCTGACCGTGTCTAGTAGAGTCTTGATTATCGATGTGTTGTGCACCACATCTATAATCGAGGAGGCAGAGACATTTAGGATTAGTTTCCATTCTTCTCATTTTGAGATCGTGCCTTAGAGGCGTGTTGTAAGTTGGACCCTCCGACGTATCTCATTTTTACGATTATGCCTCCGCTAAGGCAACCAGAGCCGAAGGGCAAGACAACCGAGTCTTGCTAGTGAGATACTGAGAGAATGCGAGCGCGAGCGGTCGATGCTCGAGATTATGCTTGAGCGGCGAGTTTTGCGCGCCGCCCAGCGAGTTTAGAGCGCAGCGATGGCTGCTGAGACCACCATACACGAGCCTCGGTCCCACACTGGAGCGGATGAGATGGGGTATAAGGAGATGGCCCGATTCTTTGGCGAGTCGTGGCAGACATGAGATAAGTGGGCCAGCGGATTCGATGCGCCCGATGGTTCACCCTAGATCGGATAGTTTGAGGCTACAGGACTTTCGAGATGTAGCCCGCCAGAGTTACGGTCGAGGCACGAGGATGATCCGCGAGATTTCATCAAGCGATTCTGACGGATCATGAGTGATCAAGGCTTCGAGACCGAGTCGGTGGTCTTAGGTTCGCATCACCGCGTGATACCGCATGATCGGGTTTGATTCGTGGGAGCTATCCGGAGAGAATGCACTTCGGCCGTTTGGGACGAGTTCTCGGGGCATTTACGCACATTTCTTGCCTCCACGGATGAGGAGGGCTCGAGCAAGCAGTTTTTGATGTTGAGGCGAGCAGGCGTCTGATTCGGAGTACAATGTGAGTTCGACTCCTTGGCTCGTTATGCCCCATTGTTGTAGGCGATATGGAGGGCCAGTACACCGTTACGTTACGGGTTAGATGATTACTTGGCGAGGCTTGCTCGGGTGTAGCTCTTCACGGCATGGACATTGCCGCGTCGCGACTTATGCGCTTGGGGGTGAAGAGCGGAGAGGTCGACGGAATGACCAAGATCGGCGAATAGGGCGAACAACGAGTCCTTTGGTGACTTTCGGCGGACCGCCTCGGCGGTGACTAGTTTGGTACCTCGCCCGGTCAGAGTGGACCTCCACAACCCGAGCATCCAGAGTATTCGGGAAGCGGTCGTGGCTCGAGGTTCAGTTTCGAGGAAGTAGGGGTGTTAGCGGATCGATCACCCTACCTCGGTGTGGTCGATGTGGTAGACCGCATTTGGGAGTGTCGTGGTGCCAAGGAGCTTGTTATTTTTGCGGCCAGCGGGGCCATTTGCGAGGAACGTCAGGCCAAGGTAGCACGGATGTTACGACTCGACCTTCAGATCGATGGTGGTTCATCACCTTCACTAGCTATGCGCCCTGCAGGGCAGGACTGTGATTAGAAAAGCGGTAGAGACAGGTATATCCTTAACCCTCTAGAGTTTTGTATGCTGATGTGTTTAGTGTTATGTTCGGTTAGCTTTGTGCTAAAATGTGATTTAGGAACCTGGTTAGTGTAGAAGAGTAAGCCTGGGGGCGTGGTAAGTGTGGACCTTAGACTATTTTCACGATTGAGACCTTAGAGGTAAGGTCGTCTTGTGTAAAAGATTTATTTTATGTTTGACATTTATCAGAGTGCGTAGTATACGTGGAGTTGTTGTGGGGAATTCCTTGGGTTGTGTATAATGGAAGTGGTAGCTTTCATGATGTGAATTAGTAAGGTTGTTCCGTATGGAGGAGCAAGAGTTGGCGCGACGGAGGGTCGGGTTGAGGGCGTATTGCGGGTCAACGTGGCGGTTTTAGGTGGGGTCGATTAGGTGGTCGCCGGAGGTAAGTCACGAGGTGCTAGGCCCGGTTTAGGTGACCATCGTATGAGTTCGTGGACATGTTCGACGAAGCGGTTCGTGAAGGCGGGAATGGCCTTAAAGAAGATTGAGGTTAGTAAGATGACCAAGTTTGGAGGTAGTGACTCCGCTTTTGAATCAGGCGATGGCGAAGTATGGCACGTCCTGAGAGACACTAGAACCTCAGGGATCGCATGCAGTTCGGTACCATTTGTTGGGTCGCCGGAGTGACACTAGAACCTCGCGGCAAAGTGACAAAAGTGGTATCGCACGACGAGTAAGGAAGGAAGGGAACGTGTGTTATTTCGTGGCCAAGCTGTGGCGTTAGCAACTTATTAGAGGAACTTTATCGTTATCCGACTTGAGAAGGAACATTCGGGACGAAAGTTTCTAAGGAGGGGAGAATGTTATACCCCGTATTTCCAGAGTATGTACGTGGAGACGTACGTACGAAAATTTGAGACTTAAAGTTTGGCATAGGTTCGAAATTTGTGCACAACACCCGATTAGAGTCGTTTTTAAAGCGCTTTATAGAGCTTGCGTAGGGAAAATTCGGCTATGTCTTTTTGTATTTTTGCGGATTTTTCCGAAGCGGAACATTTTGGGCCAACGAGAGGTGACACTTGTCACCCTCAAGTGGGCGATGTGGATGGCCGGTTGGGTCACGGGTTTGTGGCCAATTGGCTCCTTGTTTTGGCCTTGTTTTGTGCCTTGTTTTATGGCTTGTTTGGTGCCTTGTTTTGTGGAGTAGGGTTAGGGTGCACTTGGCTTGATCAAGGCCTTACACTTGCCTTGCACATGGCTTGATCTTGTCCATTGGTTGGCCCAGCTTCCTATAAATACCACTCCCTTTGTGAAGACTTCATTCATCCACAAATGTTTCCAAGTCTTGAAATCTCCCTCCCTCTTCTTGTTGTGTTAAATCCGCCACACCCCTCCCCTTTGAGTGGCCTTGTGGCGAGAGAGTACCCTCCCCTTGGTAGTGCTCTGGCCAGGGTACCCCACAGCCTAGTTGGTTCATATCATATACCCCCCCTTTTTGTGGTATTGAAATACTCCTCCAAGTATTGTTGTAATGCCCAATATACCTTAGCCTTTTCCGTGTAGTATTCCAAATGTTACCTCTATCGTAGAGCAGAAAATACTACCTTTTGTCCTTTTAGTCTCAAACCGAAACCCTAAGGAAATCTTCATAGTTGGTTGAAGTATTTAAGTAGAAGTTGGTTAGAACTTCTAAGGGTTGTTTGGAGCGGATTGGAGCGCACGGAGTAGGAGCTAAACCTTGCTCAGGATCGACTTTTATAACTTGGGATAATTTTGGGCTTATCGAGGTAAATATTCTTGTCCCCTTATTGTAATTGGAAATTACATGTTGTAGGATTATATAGTAGAAGTATACTATATATAGATCTGAACATAGCTTTGCGGCAATGTCTTTGGACTTAAGCCTGAATATAAAGAAGAGAAATGAACTGTAATTACATAGGACTGTATTACAGTAGACTTGTGTAGTATTACTGTGTAGTAGAATTGTATATGTCCGGTTAGACGTATAACCCCCCCCCCCAGGTTGGCTTGGTAGCCGGCCTCGATTGAGGAGGAGATTTACGCTGTTGCGGGGAGTCTTCGAATTTTACGTATAATATGGGCAGTGCGGTTAGAAGTTAATAGACGTTTGTGGCCTTATAGGTGGAAGTACTACGAGTAGCGTATTCTACTTGAAGAGTGGAAAGCGGCTAGCCAGATTCTGATCTTGTGGAGCGTTTTGCTTTTTTGTCGATAATCGTCGCGAGGTATGTGAACCTCTTCCTATCCTTCTAGCATGATGCTTTGTAAACTATGTAGTACGGTAGACGTACATGTGCTAAATGAGTTGGTTGGTTTAAAACATAGGGTGTTATAATAGCTTTATGGGAAGTTAGTTATAACGACTCTATGTAGGTAAAAGATTGGTTTATTGATTGTAGAAGTTAAGAGACTTGATCTTGAAAGATAAGAGACTTAACTTGTTTTACTTGGTAATTAACATTTTGTTAAAGGTGTTGTGAAACCTCATTCGCGAGTAATGAGTACTTGGTTTTAAAAAGAATAATGTTTTATTGATTTCGGAAATGAGAATAAGTGTCGAACAAACCACAGCAGCGCTAATAAAGGAAAGTGTATTGACAAATAACAAATTGTTATTAAAACCAGTAGAAACCTCCATCTGCATAGAAGCTAAGATAAGACAAAATTGTATTACATTTCCTAGATCATGGCTGCTGTAACAAGATTGTTGTAAACAAGAATAAACGGCTCACGTACAAGACATATGTTACTCAATTGGTTTAAAAGAGATTAAGACTATGAGTTATGAAACCTTTCTAAAATGAGAAACTTGAGCATTTGAAATTAGGCAAACTTGAACGTTTGGAAAATAATGTTGTTACTTGATTTTACAAAGGGAAGTATTTTGGTTTACTTAAAAAGATAGTCACTCTATTTTTATGCTACGGGTATTATGTGACTTTTGTGAAAGAAACGGATCCTTTAAAAAGAGTTAATGTACGTAGTACTTTAGGGTTAAAACCCAGACTTTGATACGAAATGGAAGTACCTTGAGTTGTGTGTAACTTGCCTATGCTTGTTGTTGTGTAACTCGCCTATGCTTGTTGTGATAGCCTTTGTTGTGCAAGTGTTGATATCAGGTGACTTCTTGGGAAGGAGTGGATCTTTTTATAAAAGTCTAGAAGTATGGTAATTTGCTTGAGCTTGTTTGTGATAGCCTGGTTGTGCGGTATATTGTTGTTGATGTCACATGGACATGTCTACACCGATGCAAAATTACGGGGGCATGTGGCCATGCGACAGGGTTGATTACCTGATATATTGTTATTGTGGTTACATGGACATGTCTACACCGATGCAGAATTCCGGGGGCGTGTGGCCATGCGGCGGGGTTGATCACCCAGTATTATTGTTGTTAATGTCACATGGACGTGTCTACCGTCACGAGAATTTCGGGGGCATGTGGCCATGGGGCATTGTTATTATTGTTGCATCATGGACATGTCTACACCGATGCAGAATTCCGGGGGCATGCGGTCATGATGCGAACATGATTGATGTTGTGGGCGTGAGACCCATAGTTATATTTGAGTGATGACTTGAGGGCGTGAGTCCCTGAATGGACATGACTGCTTTTATATGGTGAACTGTAGTTTGGTTATCATACATGTCTCCTGCTTTATTTAGACTAGTATGATTTCATTTCTGATATTTTTCTGATTTCACATACTTGGTACTGTTGTCTTGACCTCCCGGGGCTGCGTTCATCTGCAGTAGGAGTACATCGGTAGTGGATCTCGCCATAGGATCACGATTCAGCGTATTGGGAAGCTCCGTTTCTCGAGGCTTATTCTTTGGTATGTGTTCCCTGAGTTGTAGGTTCTTGTACATTCGTGGTATGGCGGGGCCTGTCCGTCATGGTTGTGTAAATCTTAGAGTGCATAATCTTGTTGTGGCGGGGTTGTAAAAAGGATTAAAGCTGGGTTTTATGTATATATCTGACAACTGCTTTTGGTTGCTTTGTTTATGATCATATATCTTGTTTCATGTTTATATTTTATTTTCCATTGCCGTTTTCTCCGATGTTGTATCACTAGGGTGCCGGTAAGGCACGATCCACGGGCCGGATCGGGTCGTGACAAAGCCCCGCCATACCACGAATGTACAACAACCGACCATACGAGGATAAGCCTCGGAATAAAGGGGCTTCTCAACGGTGAACGGTGATCCTAGAGCGAGGATCGGAACTGTACTCTACTGCGGCGTAACGCGGCCCGAGGAGGTCAATACAACATTTACCAAATATGTGAAACTGAAATCTTGTAATGAAATCATAAGTCTAAAATAAAGCGGAGCGGTATGATAACTCAATTAACAGTACACAGTGCCTTACTAACAATGAGAGTAAATAGTAGTATACTTACAATATAAAATAGGAAGCTCACGATCAAAGCAGGACCACCCGCCTGCAGTATCATTAAGCAATCCTACACCTGAGACTATTTCACCCGCATAGGTCGCGTGGACCCGCATGAGGTATTCCTCGCATGGGACTATTTCACCCGCATAAGCCCTTACGGACTCGCATGAGGTATTCCTCGCATAGGTTGTATCCGCCCGCATGGGACTATTTCACCCGCATAAGCCCTTGCAGACTCGCATGAGGTATTCCTCGCATCGTGGGTAGCAAATCCACGGAATATGCAAATGTCACAAACCCGGGGAATGACCCCGAAATGAATAATATACCACTAGCACAAAACCGGCTATCATACATAAGATAAGCACTACCGGCTTATCACACAATATATAAGCAAGTTAAGAATCCCCTAACTTCTTATTATTCTTGTTCACATACACTCTCATTTTAGTTTACTTATGTCACGACCCGACCCCGGGCCGCGACTGGTGCCCTACCTGGGCACCCTGTTCAGGTATACATCAGAGAATAGCAGCGGAACATACACAACTTAAACATATGTGTAAACAAAAGACAACAGGCTGGCCGATAAGTGCGCGCCATACTATAAACATAATCAAAAGTACAACTGTACAACTCAGTTCTTACAACCCAACCACATATGTGAATACAGACCTCTAGGAATAACAACTGTGGCGGGACAGGGCCCCGCCATACCCCTGAATATACATGAATCTACCACCTCAGGGGAAACCGTACCAAGAGATAAGCCTCCGGAGCAAATGGAGCTTTATCTCAAACACTGAACCGAGATCCTACGAACAAGGATCACCACAGGTACCTAAAACTGCGGGCATGAGCAGCCCGAAGAAGTCGATAACAACAGTGCGAATATGGAATGAAATAACGTCTGAAATGAGATCATAACTGTACAAAAGAATGACAAGGACAAGTATATAAACAAAACATACCAGATCCTGCCGTGTCATTACCACTTATGAACTTAATCGCACCTTATTATCTTTTTCCATTTTCAATAAAAGTTATAGCCACATTCTTACACACATGATTAGGAAAAATCATTAAGTTCATTACTATATAACTTAACTTATCTTTCATAAGTATAATTCGGCCTTTTTTAAGGAGGCGCGTATCTTACCGCCGATGCGGGACGCGATCAAGTCACACAAATATCAAAGCATGTCCGTGGAATCCCCCATCACTGTCGACAACTATAAGTGTAAAATATAACCATGTGACGCCGTGGCATCCCACCTCACTGTCGGCGTACACATACACAACACATACATATCTCCTGCCCGTGGAATCCCAAATCACGTCGGCGGTATAAGTGAAAAATATAACCGTGTAATGGCGCGTGGCATCCCACCTCACCACACAGACACATACACAACACATTGTGCCTTACTAACAATGAGAGTAAACAATAGTGTCTTTACAATATAAAATAGGAAGCTCATGATCAAAAGCAGACCATCCCGCAGATCATTTAACCATCCTATTCCGGGACTATTTCACCGCGTAGGCGCGTGGACCGCGTGGCGTATTCCTCGCATGGGACTATTTCACCGCGTAAGCCCTTACGGACTCGCGTGAGGTATTCTCGCATGGGACTATTTCACCGCATAAGCCCTTACGGACTCGCATAAGGTATTCGCGCATAATTTGGACGCCGCGTGGGACTATTTCACCGCATAAGTCTTACGGACCGCGTGAGGTATTCCTCGCATCGTGGGTAGCAATTCCACGGAATCTGCAAATTCCACAAACCCGGGGAATGACCCCGAAACGACTGATATACCAATAACACACAACCGGCTATTTCCAGCACACATAGGCAGTTCTCAACTAAATAAGCCAAAGTACTAATCAAGGCATCACATAGAATAATTCTCATTTAACAAGCCAAAGTACTTATCAAGGCACACTTAGACAAATTCTCAATTAACAAGCCAAAGTACTTGTCAAGGCACATTTAGACTAATTCTCAATTAATCAAGCCAAAGTACTAATCAAGGCATCACATAGAATTATTCTCAATTAAACAGGCCAAAGTACTACGTACGTACATTCTTTTCAAAAGACTCCTTTCCAAATAAAACTTCCCTGATACTAACAACCGTAGTATCAAGTCATATCCACCTTTCAAGACAAGTCACAATACCTTTTTAGAAATACAATTCAGAACTTCTAAATCAAGTGACTTCTTTATTAAAAACCTTAAGCAATTGGTACCTTTAAAACAATTTGCCCTTCCTTAACACAAGTTATTTCTTTGATTACTTTATTAGGGAAACCATTCTCTTAACCTTCCATAAAGCCGTTATAACCAACTTCCCATAAAGCCGTTATAACCCTTTATGGTTTAGACCAACACGTTCCTTTTATAACCAAGAGACTTCTACTTTTTGAAATCAAGTATTAAATACTTTCAAATCAATTCTCATAACTTTCAAAAATACAATTAGTCTCTTAACCTTTAGAAAGCAAGTGACTCTTTTTTATTATAAAACCTTAGGCAATTAATGCCTTAAAAACAAGTGGCCTTTTCACTAAAATCAAATCACTTATCTTTCCATAAAGCAAATACAACTACCTTCCCATAAAGCCGTTATATTCCCTTTATACCTTAGCCAAAAACAATTTCCTATCCAAGGACTTATACGTTTAAACGGAACAAGTATCACATACTTTAAAACTCTTCAAGTCCCTTAACTTAAATAAAACTTAAGACATCCTTTATGCTTTCCAAGAAGCGAGTTAATCTCCTAACTCACCCGACTTGGCTACTCACAAAACAAGTAAAAGGATATCAAGGTGTTGTCGCTCACCGTACTACATAATGCACTAGTCATGCTCAAAGATAGGAAAAGTTCTACATAGAGTAGATCACACAACTACCTCTTAACTTCTAAGAGTAACAGGAAACATGAAATGATACCACAGGTATATTCCATACATAGAATCATGCCAAAGGAAGGAAGAGGTTCACATACCTCGCGACGATTGTCGACAAGTAGCAAAATGCTCCAAAGTACTTCAACCTTGAGCTATTCCATTCTTCAAATAGGATACACTATACTTAGTACTTCAACCTATAATGGTCACAATATGTCCATTAACCTCTTATTTCAAACGTAGAATATTCTAGGTGCTAAGTCGCTAAATTCTACGGAAAATCGGACAACACCTCCTTTGTTTTTACTTACTTTGCCACTTTTTTCAAGGCCGAATACAATAACCAAACAGCCCCAATTGGTCACCACAATCTATAAGGTAGTCCAATACAAATAATTAACTATACAATTTGATTGGCTCACCACAATATAGAAGGTAGTCTAGTTCAAATGAATAACAAACTATTACAAACTACAAGTACAAGTTCGGCCACCTTGAGTTCAACAATACCAATTCTTATCCAATTTCCATTTCAATCCAAATTGGTAGCATAACATGATATCAAGTCGCCTTTGATTATAACAACCATAATCTTTAAGTAAGTAACATGCGACGATTTCTAATAAACGACCAATTTGTAATCCAATTTCAAGTGGCTTGCATACATTTCGGACTTAGCTACAAGCAATCCATAATACTTATAACTTCAACCTATTAATCTTCATGCTAGCAACAAGTAAAGCTAACAACAACAATAAGAATATGTAATCTTGTAACACCTTTAAAAGACAAGATTATACCTTAACGATTCTTAATCCAACTCCAATCCGAAGTCGCTCCTTAGTAGTTTAGAGTCTCTCAAGACACTTCAATCCGCTTGTTGAGACCCTTAGGACAACACCAACAATTATTCTTCAAATCTCCAAACCAAACCTATAAAGACCCTTAGGTTTTCGTTTTGCGACTAACCCGTAAACTACCTTTTTCCAAGATTTTTCTATTGAGATGTGTTTACAATACCCTTAGGTACCTTGGTTTAAAGTGGGGGAATTATTGGACAACATTTGAAAATTTTCCCCTTGGAAAAACCCAATTTTAGTGAGCCAGATTGTGAGCAAGAACAAATTTCCAAAATATTTCTAAGTGTGTAGACTGGCAAGGTCTTGCACTACTTGTAAGCTTATATTACAAGGAAGGGTTAAGATTTAGACAACATGTGGATTGGATGAGATTCACTAAATATCAAGCTTAAGTGGGGTCATTGACTTGGTCAAAGTTGTCAAGCTCTAAGCCTTGCAAGACTTACTCACAAATTATGGTCAAGTGACCATTCCACCCTTGCACATTTCGTCCATGTCCATAAGGGGGGGTGACACATGTCGCCCTCCCGTTAAATCGTGACTATTTCATTTTCCGACAAATTCCAAAATTCCGATAAATTTTTACTCGTCTCAAACCTTAACCTTTGAGTTCTTACGTACGTTCTTAAAACATGTCTTGTAAATACGGGGTGTAACATTCTTCCCCCCTTAGAAACATTCGTCCTCGAATGTTCTTTTCGGAGTACAATCTGATTAACGCGCGACATAGTCTCCTTATACTACACCCTTTTTACAACATATGCCACCCATGGCCACATAACAATATTTATTCTAAGCTGTCTACCTTGGCACTCACGAAGCCAACTAGCCCATACTTATATTTACCTCAAAGTCCGTCATAATCCTCTCTACTAGGTCTACTAGGGTCTGACAACTGTATCATCACCGGGAAAACCTCATATTTCCGCTCGGCTACCACCCCACACACTTACGGGTGTAGTTACCTCGAAAGGTTCTTATGGATTCAGGCTCTATTCCTTTACACTTGGTTGTTATCTTTCTTACCGGTCGTACTCTTTTCGTATTTCCAACTCACACTAGTATACATAACTTCCATACCGATGCTGGCCTCCAATCTTTGGAGTCACTCTATAAGACAATATACGACCATTTCCGGCTTTCACGACCTGGTTCCGGTGGAACGTGTCCACGAACCCGTAAAACAATTAACTAGACTTGGGCCTTGCGCCCTCGTGGCCCCGTCACGTAGCGGAACTACTACCAACTGATCCCACTCCATTCCAGGCCATGGGGAGACCCGTAACAGGTCCCCACCCCGACCCGCCGTCGCACTTAACTCTTATTCTTGGTCTATAATAAATCTTATGGCCCGAGAGAGCCTTATATATCTAAGGTCTCGGCAGTTATCAATATTCTTAGGCTCGAAATTTCATGCTCCAAGCCTACCTTACCAGTCCCCCCGTGAACGGGTACAAAACTTCTCATAAAACCAAAACCATGTTGTCTCGATCACAACAACCATTACTTACTCTATACGGACCTCATCCGTACAATTCTCTTAAGCCTACTACGTAGCTTAATCTATTAACGTGACATTCCGTTAGGTTCCTTAACATGGCTTCTTAAGGGTTCACTACCCTATCAGACAGCTCATCTTTTCCCAATTATCTCGAAATAAAACACAAAACCTTGGCGAAAATCCTTCAACTACTCCATACATTCCCGGTATCTAGTTAGTATTTACCAATTCCTGGTACTCTAAAATCATTCTAGGCAACACGCGTCTGACCCTCCTACGTAACTCCGTATAGATGTATATCACAATACCAACTATACTATAATCATTACCAACCTGGATACACAATCCACATAGTCATTCCTGGGTCACTGTTGTCTTTCTCGTAGCTGCAATCAACATAACTCGTTAGGGAGGGACGACCCTAACAATACAGCTCTATCGCACGATCTCAGAGTGAGAAGAATGGAAACCAATCCTAAATGTCCTGCGACCTCACGATTATAGATGTGGTGCACAACACACCGATAATCAAGACTCTACTAGACGATGCGTAGACACCTTCCGAGGACCAACCGCTCGATACCACTTTTGTCACGACCCGACCAGGGCGCGGATCGTGCCTACACGGGCACCTGTTGAGTATACATCGAGAGAATAGCAATGGAACATACACAACTTAAACATATGTGTAAACAAAAGACAACACAGGTTGGCGATAAGGCGCGCTTCCATACTATAAACATAATCAAAAGTACAATCAGATAACTCGGTTCTTACATTGACCACATATGTGAATAGAGACCTCAGGAATAACAATTGTGGCGGGACAGCCCGCCATACCCACGAATATACATGAATCTACCACCTCGTGAAACTGTACCAGAGATAAGCCTCCGAGCAAATGGAGCTTTCTCAAACATCAACCGAGATCCTACGAACAAGGATCACCAACTGGTACCTAAAACTGCGGTCATGAGCGCTTGGCCGAAGAAGTCGATAACAGTACCGAATATGGAATGAAATAACGTCTGATAAGCAGATCATAATCGTACAAAAGAATGACAAGGACAAGTATATAAATAAAACATACGGATCCTGCCGTGTCATTACCACTTATGAACTTAATCGCACCTTATTATCTTTTTCCATTTTCAATAAAAGTTATAGCCACATTCTTACACACATGATTAGGAAAAATCATTAAGTTCATTACTATATAACTTAACTTATCTTTCATAAGTATAATTCGGCCCTTTTTAAGGAGGCGCGATATACTACCCGCCGAACGGGACGCGATCAAGTCACACAAATATCAAAGCGTGTCCGTGGAATCCCCCATCACTGTCGACAGCTATAAGTGTAAAATATAACCATGTGACGCGCCGTGGCATCCCACCTCACTGTCGGCGTACACATACACAACACATACATATCTCCTGCCCGTGGAATCCCACATCACTATCGACAGCTATAAGTGTAAAATATAACCATGTGACGCGCCCGTGGCATCCCACCTCACTGTCAGCGTACACATACACAACACATTGTGCCTTACTAACAATGAGAGTAAACAGTAGTGTCTTTACAATATATAATAGGAAGCTCGTGATCAAAACAGGACCATCCATCCGCAGTATCATTTAACCATCCTATTCCTGGGACTATTTCACCCGCATAGGCCGCGTGGACCCGCGTGAGGTATTCCTCGCATGGGACTATTTCACCCGCATAAGCCCTTACGGACTCGCATGAGGTATTCCTCGCATGGGACTATTTCACCCGCATAAGCCCTTACGGACTCGCATAAGGTATTTCTCGCATAGGCTGGACCCGCCCGCATGGGACTATTTCACCCGCATAAGTCCTTACGGACCCGCATGAGGTATTCCTCGCATCGTGGGTAGCAATTCCACGGAATTTGCAAATGCCACAAACCCGGGGAATGACCCCGAAACGACTGATATACCAATAGCACACAACCGGCTATTTCCAGCACACATAGGCAGTTCTCAACTAAATAAGCCAAAGTACTAATCAAGGCATCACATAGAATAATTCTCATTTAACAAGCCAAAGTACTTATCAAGGCACACTTAGACAAATTCTCAATTAACAAGCCAAAGTACTTGTCAAGGCACATTTAGACTAATTCTCAATTAATCAAGCCAAAGTACTAATCAAGGCATCACATAGAATTATTCTCAATTAAACAGGCCAAAGTACTACGTACGTACATTCTTTTCAAAAGACTCCTTTCCAAATAAAACTTCCCCGATACTAACAACCGTAGTATCAAGTCCTATCCACCTTTCAAGACAAGTCACAATACCTTTTTAGAAATACAATTACCGACTTCTAAATCAAGTGACTTCTTTATTAAAAACCTTAAGCAATTGGTACCTTTAAAACAATTTGCCCTTCCTTAACACAAGTTATTTCTTTGATTACTTTATTAGGGAAACCATTCTCTTAACCTTCCATAAAGCCGTTATAACCAACTTCCCATAAAGCCGTTATAACCCTTTATGGTTTAGACCAACACGTTCCTTTTATAACCAAGAGACTTCTACTTTTTGAAATCAAGTATTAAATACTTTCAAATCAATTCTCATAACTTTCAAAAATACAATTAGTCTCTTAACCTTTAGAAAGCAAGTGACTCCTTTTTATTATAAAACCTTAGGCAATTAATGCCTTAAAAACAAGTGGCCTTTTCACTAAAATCAAATCACTTATCTTTCCATAAAGCAAATACAACTACCTTCCCATAAAGCCGTTATATTCCCTTTATACCTTAGCCAAAAACAATTTCCTATCCAAGGGACTTATACGTTTAAAACGGAACAAGTATCACATACTTTAAAACTCTTCAAGTCCCTTAACTTAAATAAAACTTAAGACATCCTTTATGCTTTCCAAGAAGCGAGTTAATCTCCTAACTCACCCGACTTGGCTACTCACAAAACAAGTAAAAGGATATCAAGGTGTTGTACGTCTACCGTACTACATACGTGCAGCTAGTCATGCTCAAAGATAGGAAAAGTTCTACATAGAGTAGATCACACAACTACCTCTTAACTTCTAAGAGTAACAGGAAACATGAAATGATACCACATGTATATTCCATACATAGAATCATGCCAAAGGAAGGAAGAGGTTCACATACCTCGCGACGATTGTCGACAAGTAGCAAAATTGTGACGCCCCGAAACCCGGGCCCGTCACTGGTGCCTTACCCCGGGCACCCTAGTGATACATACATCAGAGAAAATCAGCGGAACATAAAACATGAGTCATTAAACAAGAGATATAGTAAATAAACAGGCCAACCAAAACAGTTGCCTTCAGTATATACATAAAACCTGAACAGTTTAATCCTTTTACAACCCTGCCCACAACAGTACTACAGACCTCTAAGATATACAACAACTATGACGGGACAGGGCCCCGCCATACCCCTGAATGTACAAGAACCTACAACTCAGGGAAACATACCAAAGATAAGCCTCCGAAGGAACGGAGCTTTCCGACACGCTGAAGTGAGATCCTAAGAGCGGGGATCCACGACCGATGTACCTCTACCTGCGGCATGAACGCAGCCCCCCGAAGGAGGTCGATAACAGTACCAAGTATGTGAAATCAGAATATCTGCGCTTAAATCATAACGATCATATAAAGCAGAGACATGTATGATAACCAAAATACAAGATCTGACATAAAGCGATCAAGTCGGGGACTCACGCCAAAGTCACCACTAAATATAACTATGGGTCTCACGCCACCACATCCATCATGTTCGCATCATGGCCACATGCCGGAATCTTGCGACGGTGTAGACATGTCCATGATGCAACAATAACAAGGCCGTATGGCCACGTACCGGAATCTGCGTGGTGTAGACATGCCCGTAACCTCAATAACAATATCTTGTGGTCAACCCGCGCGTAGCCACATGCCCGAATCAGACGGTGTAGACGCGTCCATGTTGCGATAATAACCATATATCGGGTAATCAACCCGGCGCGTGGCGCGTACCGAATCTGCGTCGGTGTAGACATGTCCATGTGACATCAACAACAAGCGATAATCAAAATGGAAACATACGTGGAATTCTCCATCACCGCCAAGACGTCAAGTAAGTTCTCAACAAGTCAACTGGCCTGCAGACGCGGTAACGTAAATACCACACTTGCACAACCAAGGCTATCATCACAAGCATAGGCAAGTTTCACAACAACAAGCATAGGCAAGTTTCACAACAACAAGCATAGGCAAGTTTCACAACAACAAGCATAGGCAAGTCTCACACAACTCAAAGTACTTTCATTTTATGCCAAAGTCGGGTTTGTAACCCCAAAGTACTACATACGTTAAGTTCTTTTAACAGAGATCCATTACTTTTATAAAAGTCACCCGATACGTAGCCTTAGAATGACCAACCCACATTCCTTTCCAAAATCAAGTAACAACATTCTTTTCCTAAGTTCCGGTTTGCCTAGTTTCAATTACTCAAGCTTCATTTTCAAATGGTTTCATAGTTCATAAACTTAATCACTTGATTTCTTTTTAGAACAATTGAGTAATATATGTCTCACGTGAGAGTAGGTTATTCTTGTTTACAACATTCTTATTACAGCAGCCATGATCTAGAAAATGTAATATCATTTTGTCTCATCTTAGTTTCTATGCAGATGGAGGTTTCTACTTGGTTTTAATACGATACATCATTATTCAATACATTTTCCTTTATTAACGCTGCGTGGTGCTGTCGATACACATTACGATTTCCAAATCAGTAAAACATTATCCCTTTAAATAAAACCAAGTACTCATTACTCACGAATGAGGTTTCACACAAACATTCACTTTAAAACAAATAAGTTAAGTCTCTTATCTTATAAGATCAAGTCTCTTAACTTCTAACATCAGTAAACCATTCTTAAGCCGTTATACCTAACTTCCCATAAAGCTAGTATAACTCTTAAGTTTTCAAAACACAATACTACACGTTCAAAACGATTCATAAATCTTTTGAAATACTTCAAGTTTTATTATAACGCCCCAAGCCAGTTATAAATCAAATCAGTTATCTTTTAAAAACCACAACCCATTTTCTTACCTACATAAAGCTGTTATAACCAACTTCCCATAAAGCCGTTATAACACTTTATGTTTTACGATAATCAAATATAATTAACACGTATGCGTCTGCGTACTACATAGTTCACACATATCATGCTAGAAGAGATAGGAAGAGGTTCACATACCTCGCGACGGTTGTCGACTAATAGCAAAAGCGCTCAGTACCTCGCGTCGGCTACTCCTTAGTCCAGAAGATTACGTCACACGTAGCACTTCAACCTATAAGGCCACAAGGCACTTATTAACATTTAGATCTCATCGTAGAACATTCTACCGAAAATTCGAAGACCTCCCCGCATGACAGCGTAAATCTCCTCTATCGAGGCTACCAAGCCAACCGAGGGGTTATACATCTAACCCTAACGGGTACAATTCTACTCCACGGTACTACTACATAAGTCTCTCGTGTACAACCCTATGTAATTACGATTCGATTCTTCGAGCTTAAGTCGCAAGACATTAGTAAGTATTATCGGGCTTAAGTCGCAAGACATTGCCGATAACTACGTTCAGTACTATATATAGTATACAACAACTATATATTCAACACTTATGTAATTTCCAATTACAATAGAGGGACAAGATAATTACCTCGATAAGCCCAAAATTATCCTAGTTTAAAGTCGCTCCTGAGCAAGGTTTAGCTCCAACTCCGTGCGCTCCAACCCGCTCCAAACTACCCTTAGAAGTTCTAACCAACTTCTACTTACAACTTCAACAACGGGTGAAGATTTCCTTAGGGTTTCGTTTAGTGACTGAGGGAAAGTATAACGGTATTTCTGGGCTTGTATAAGTGTAACCTTGGGAATACTACAAGGTATTTGGGCCAAGGTATTTGGACATTATAACAATACTAGGGGAGTATTTCTATACCACAACAAGGGGTATTTATACGAGACAACTAGGCTAGGGGGGGGGTGTGCTCTCGGCCACAAGGCCTCACGAAAAGGGGGAGGGAGGGGAAGCTCTCGGCTAGCACAACAAGAAGGGAGGAGAGGGTTTCAAGACTTGGAAGTTTTTGGAATGGATGAAGTCTTCACACTTAGGGGGTATTTATAGCAAAACCAAAAGCCAACCAATGGCCAAGATCAAGCCATGTGCAAGGCAAGTGTAAGGCCAAGATCAAGCCAAGTGCACCTAACCCTACTCCACAAAACACTCCACAAAACACTCCACAAAACAAGGCCAAAACAAGGCCTGATTCAAGGGACCAATCGGCCAGGCCAACCGATCCTCTTGGGCCCAATCGCCCAAGTCCTCCACTTGCTACCAATGTGGGGTGACACATGTCACCCTCCCGTTGGTCCAAAATGTTTAAATCTCTCGGAAAAATCCAAAAATTATAAATGACATAGCGGAATTTTCTCTGAAAAGCTGGAAACGCGTTCGCCGTAAAACGACTCTAATCGGCACCTGTGCCCAAAATTTCGAAACATGCCTAACTTAAGGCTCAAAATTAAATGCGTCGCCCACACGTACATACTGCGGAAATACGGTATAACATTCAAGTGGTATCGCAGCGCTTAGTCCTCGGAAAGTGTCTGAGCATCGTGTCTAGTAGAGTCTTGATTATCGGTGTGTTGTGCACCACATCTATAATCGAGGCTATAGGACATTTAGGATTGGTTTCCATTCTTCTCATTCCGAGATCGTGCCTTAGAGTCGTGTTGTAAGTTGGACCCTCCGACGTGTTTCGTTTTTACCGATTATGCTCTGCGAAGGCAACCAGGCCCGAGAAGGGCAAAGCGGCGGAGCCGCTAGTGGGATTCAGAGGAGTACGAGGCGCGAGCCGGCCGATACTGAGTAGTGCTTGACGGCGAGTTTTGCGGCGCCGCCGACCAGCGAGTTTAGAAGCGCAGCGGTGGCTGCCGAGACTCTGATACTGAGCCTCCATCCCACGATGCAGGCGGGGAGTTGGGTTACAAGGAGATGGCGATTCGGCGAGTCGTGGCGAGATATGAGATAAATTGGATCGGTGATTCCGGCCCAGATGCACCCGTAGTTCACCCCGGCGAGCGGTTTGAGGCTACAGACTTTCGAGATGTAGCCCGCGAGTTCTACGGGTCGAGGCACGAGGATGATCCGCAGGAGTTCATCCGGCGATTCTGACGGATCGAGAGTGATCAAGGCTTCGGAGACCGAGTCAGTGGTCCTAGGTTCGCATCGGCTGCGTGATACCGCAGTCGATTGGTTTGACTCGTGGGAGCTTTCCCGGGGGGAGCATTCACTTCCAGCCGTTTGGGACGAGTTTTCGGGGGCCTTCGGCACATTTCTTGCCTCCACAAATGAGAGGGCTCGGGTCAGATTTTGATGTTGAGGCGAGCAGGCGTCTGATTCGGGAGTACAATGTGGAGTTCGACTCATTGGCGGTATGTTCCGCATTAGTAGCTAGTATGGAGGATCGAGTGCACCGATATGTTCTGTGGCTCGATGATTACCTAGCGAGAGTTGTTCGGTGTTTCTCTTGGTAGGGCATGGACATTGCCGCGTCGAGCTCATGCACTTGGGTGCGAGGCGCAGATCGGCAGGTGGACCGCTTTCAGAAGAAGGCCAAGACGGTCGGATATTTTGGCGACTTTCGAGGCGGACCGCCTCGGCCGAACTAGTTATGTACCTCCGCCATTGCGAGTGGTCCCCGCAGCCCGGGACCTCAGGATATTCGGGAGCGGTCGTGGCTCCGTGCTTGGATGTTCGGGGAGTAGGGTGTTGGCGAGATCGATCACCCTACCTCGGTGTGGTCGATGTGGTAGACCGCATTTCGGGGAGTGTCGTAGTACCAAGGGAGCTTGTTATTCTTGCGGCCGACAGGGCCATATGACGAGAGACTGTCCGACCAGGGGTAGCGCTGGTAGGATAGCACAGACTACTGGAGCAGTTGCGGGTTCTTCACCTTCCATAGCCAGGCAGAATGTTCGTACACCGGCAGGCCCCGGTAGAGGTCGCGGTGGGAGTTCCCAGTTTTAGCGGTCCTTGAACCGCCTAGTTTCAGGTATATCCTTAACCCTGTAGATACTTGTATGTATTGATGTTAATGATGTGTTAAGTGTTATGTTTGGATAGCTTTGTGCTAAAATATGATTTAGAAACCTGGTTAGTGAAAAGGGTAAGTCCCTGGGTAGTGTGAAATGGAAGTGGTAGCTTTCATGACCTGTATATGTAGGATTGTTCCGTGTCGGGGAACAAGGGCTTGACGCGATTGTGGGTCGGGTTGAGGACGTGATACGGGTCAACCCGTAGCCCGAATTAAGGTAGGGTCAGTTCTGGGTGGTCCCTCCAGGTGGTAGGGTCACGAGGATGCTAGGCCCAAGTTTGTATGACCATCGTATGAGTTGGTGGATATGTTCGACCAGAAGCGGGTCGTGGAGGCCGGGAACGACCTTAGAGGAAATCGAGGTTAGTGAGATGACCAAGTTTGGAGGTAGTGACTCCAAGGGTTGGAAACGGAAGCGTTGACAGAAGTGTGGTACGGATACTAGAACGAGTTCGAGTGTTCGTGACGAGTACTACGAGAAAGGGGAGAAGTGAACGTGTGTTTTTGTGGCCAGGTGTGGCATGATTGTTTTCGTACGTATAGCAGTGAAGACTATACTGACGCCTGTTTGTTTTGAGACCTTGAAGGAACATTCGGGACGAATGTTTCTAAGGGGGGAAGAATGTTATACCCCGTATTTCCAGAGTATGTACGTGTGGACGTACGTACGAATTTTGAGCCTTAAGTTAGGCATGTTTCGAAATTTTGGGCACAAGTGCCGATTAGAGTCGTTTTCTGACGAAACGTTTCCACAGCTTTCGTAGAAAATTCCGCTATGTCATTTATAATTTTGCGGATTTTTCCGAGAGGCGAAACATTTTGGACCAACGGGAGGGTGACATGTGTCACCCACATTATTAGCAAGTGGAGGACTTGGGCGATTGGGCGTCAAGAGGATCGGTTGGCCTTGGCCGATTGGTCCCTTGAATTGTGCCTTGTTTTGGCCTTGTTTTGTGGAGTGTTTTGTGGAGTGTTTTGTGGAGTAGGGTTAGGGTGCACTTGGCTTGATCTTGGCCTTACACTTGCCTTGCACATGGCTTGATCTTGGCCATTGGTTGGCTTTTGGTTTTGCTATAAATACCCCCTAAGTGTGAAGACTTCATCCATTCCAAAAACTTCCAAGTCTTGAAACCCTCTCCTCCCTTCTTGTTGTGCTAGCCGAGAGCTTCCCCTCCCTCCCCCTTTTCGTGAGGCCTTGTGGCCGAGAGCACACCCCCCCCCCTTTTTGTGAAGCTTTGGCCGAGGGGTACCCCACACTGCTAGTTGTCTCGTATAAATACCCCTTGTTGTGGTATAGAAATACTCCCCTAGTATTGTTATAATGTCCAAATACCTTGGCCCAAATACCTTGTAGTATTCCCAAGGTTACACTTATACAAGCCCAGAAATACCGTTATACTTTCCCTCAGTCACTAAACGAAACCCTAAGGAAATCTTCACCCGTTGTTGAAGTTGTAAGTAGAAGTTGGTTAGAACTTCTAAGGGTAGTTTGGAGCGGGTTGGAGCGCACGGAGTTGGAGCTAAACCTTGCTCAGGAGCGACTTTAAACTAGGATAATTTTGGGCTTATCGAGGTAATTATCTTGTCCCTCTATTGTAATTGGAAATTACATAAGTGTTGAATATATAGTTGTTGTATACTATATATAGTACTGAACGTAGTTATCGGCAATGTCTTGCGACTTAAGCCTGAATAATACTTACGGCAATGTCTTGCGACTTAAGCCTGAAGAACTGAACTGTAATTACATAGGGTTGTATTACAGTAGACTTATGTAGTAGTACCGTGGAGTAGAATTGTACCCGTTAGGGTTAGATGTATAACCCCCCCCTGGTTGGCTTGGTAGCCGGCCTCGATAGAGGAGGAGATTTACGCTGTTGCGGGGGGGGGAGGTGCTGCCGAATTTTCGGTAGAATGTTCTACGATGAGATCTAAATGTTAATAAGTGCCTTGTGGCCTTATAGGTTGAAGTGCTACGTGTGACGTAATCTTCTGGACTAAGGAGTAGCCGACGGGGTGAGGTACTTGGAGCGTTTTGCTATTAGTCGACAACCGTCGCGAGGTATGTGAACCTCTTCCTATCTCTTCTAGCATGATATGTGTGAACTATGTAGTACGGTAGACGTACATGTGTTAATTATATTTGATTGTCGTAAAACATAAAGTGTTATAACGGCTTTATGGGAAGTTGGTTATAACAGCTTTATGTAGGTAAGAAAATGGGTTGTGGTTTTTAAAAGATAACTGATTTGATTTATAACTGGCTTGGGGCGTTATAATAAAACTTGAAGTATTTCAAAAGATTTATGAATCGTTTTGAACGAAGTGTAGTATTGTGTTTTGAAAACTTAAGAGTTATACTAGCTTTATGGGAAGTTAGGTATAACGGCTTAAGAATGGTTTACTGATGTTAGAAGTTAAGAGACTTGATCTTATAAGATAAGAGACTTAACTTATTTGTTTTAAAGTGAATGTTTGTGTGAAACCTCATTCGTGAGTAATGAGTACTTGGTTTTATTTAAAGGGATAATGTTTTACTGATTTCGGAAATCAGAATGTGTATCGACAGACCACTGCAGCGTTAATAAAGGAAAATGTATTGAATAATGATGTATCGTATTAAAACCAGTAGAAACCTCCATCTGCATAGAAACTAAGATGAGACAAAATGATATTACATTTTCTAGATCATGGTCATTGTAATAAGAATGTTGTAAACAAGAATAACCTACTCTCACGTGAGACATATATTACTCAATTGTTCTAAAAAGAAATCAAGTGATTAAGTTTATGAACTATGAAACCATTTGAAAATGAGAAGCTTGAGTAATTGAAACTAGGCAAACTGGAACTTAGGAAAAGAATGTTGTTACTTGATTTTGGAAAGGAATGTGGGTTGGTCATTCTAAGGCTACGGGTATCGGGTGACTTTTATAAAAGTAATGGATCTCTGTTAAAAGAACTTAACGTATGTAGTACTTTGGGGTTACAAACCCGGACTTTGGCATAAAATGAAAGTACTTTGAGTTGTGTGAGACTATGCTTGTTGTTGTGAAACTTGCCTATGCTTGTTGTTGTGAAACTTGCCTATGCTTGTTGTTGTGAAACTTGCCTATGCTTGTGATGATAGCCTTGGTTGTGCAAGTGTGGTATTTCTGTGTTACCGCGTCTCTCGGTAGAGGGCCGGTTGACTTGTTGAGAACTTACTTGGACGTGCTGGCAGTGATGGAGAATTCCACGGGTATGTTTCCATTTTGATTATTGTCTTGTTGTTGATGTCACATGGACATGTCTACACCGTCACGATATTCCGGGGCATCGCGACGTGCGGAGTTGATTACCCGATATATGGTTATTACCGCAACATGGACGTGTCTACCGTCACGATATTCCGGCATGTGGCCACGCGGCGTGGTTGACCACCGATATATTGTTATTGAGGTTACATGGGCATGTCTACACCGTCAAGATTCCGGGCATGTGGCCATACGGCCTTGTTATTATTGTTGCATCATGGACATGTCTACACCGTCAAGATTCGGCATGTGGCCATGATGCGAACATGATGGATGTGGTGGCGTGAGACCCATAGTTATATTTGAGTGGTGACTTTGAGGCGTGAGTCCACGACTTGACCTTTTATGTTGCGTCTTGTATTTTGGTTATCATACATGTCTCCGCTTTATATAGTATTATGATTTAACCGCGATATTCTGATTTCACATACTTGGTACTGTTATCTTGACCTCCCGGGGCTGCGTTCATGCCGCAGTAGAGGTACATCGATGCGTGGATCCCGCTCTTAGGATCTCACTTCGTGTCGGAAAGCTCCGTTCCTTGGAGGCTTATCTTTGGTATGTTTCACTGAGTTGTAGGTTCTTGTACATTCGGGGTATGGCGGCCCTGTCCGTCATAGTTGTTGTATATCTTAAGTGCAGAAATCTTGTTGTGGGCGGGGTTGTAAAAGGATTAAAGCTCGTGTTTTATGTATATCGAAGGCAACTGTTTTGGTTGGCCTGTTTATTTACTATATCTCTTGTTTAATGACTCATGTTTTATGTTCCGCTGATTTTCTCTGATGTATGTATCACTAGGGTGCCCGGGGTAAGGCACCAGTGACGGGCCCGGGTTTCGGGGCGTCACAAAAATGCTCCAAAGTACTTCAACCTTGAGCTATTCCATTCTTCAAGTAGGATACACTATACTTAGTACTTCAACCTATAATGGTCACAATATGTCCATTAACCTCTTATTTCAAACGTAGAATATTCTAGGTGCTAAGTCGCTAAATTCTACGGAAAATCGGACAGCACCTCCTTTGTTTTTACTTACTTTGCCACCTTTTTCAAGGCCGAATACAATAACCAAACAGCCCCAATTGGCTCACCACAATCTATAAGGTAGTCCAATACAAATAATTAACTATACAGCCCCAATTGGCTCACCACAATATAGAAGGTAGTCTAGTTCAAATGAATAACAAACTATTACAAACTACAAGTACAAGTTCGGCCACCTTGAGTTCAACAATACCAATTCTTATCCAATTTCCATTTCAATCCAAATTGGTAGCATAACATGATATCAAGTCGCCTTTGATTATAACAACCATAATCTTTAAGTAAGTAACATGCGACGATTTCTAATAAACGACCAATTTGTAATCCAATTTCAAGTGGCTTGCATACATTTCAGACTTAGCTACAAGCAATCCATAATACTTATAACTTCAACCTATTAATCTTCATGCTAGCAACAAGTAAAGCTAACAACAACAATAAGAATATGTAATCTTGTAACACCTTTAAAAGACAAGATTATACCTTAACGATTCTTAATCCAACTCCAATCCGAAGTCGCTCCTTAGTAGTTTAGAGTCTCTCCAAGACACTACAATCCGCTTGTTGAGACCCTTAGGAAAACACCAACAATTATTCTTCAAATCTCCAAACCAAACCTAGAAAGACCCTTAGGTTTTCGTTTTGCGACTAACCCGTAAACTACCTTTTTCCAAGATTTTTCTATTGAGATGTGTTTACAATACCCTTAGGTACCTTGGTTTAAAGTGGGGGAATTATTGGACAACATTTGAAAATTTTCCCCTTGGAAAAACCCAATTGCCGTGAGCCCTATTGTGAGCAAGAACAAATTTCCAAAATATTTGTAAGTGTGGAGAATGGCAAGGTCTTGCACTACTTGTAAGCTTATATTACATAAGGAAGGGTTAAGATTTAGACACTTGTGTGGATTGGATGAGATTCACTAAATATCAAGCTTAAGTGGGGTCATTGACTTGGTCAAAGTTGTCAAACTCTAAGCCTTGCAAGACTTACTCACAAATTATGGTCAAGTGACCATTCCACCCTTGCACATTTCGTCCATGTCCATAAGGGGGGGTGACACGTGTCGCCCTCCCGTTCGTCGCACTATTTCGTTTTCCGACAAATTCCAAAATTCCGATAAATTTTTACTCGTCTCAAACCTTAACCTTTGAGTTTTTACGTACGTTCTTAAAACATGTCTTGTAAATACGGGGTGTAACAACTTAAGGCACTATCATGTCTTTTATAAAGATCCGGGAATTTAACCCAAGTACTACATACTTCTACTCTTTAAAACAAATGACACCTTTTAGTATAACACTTCCAAGACACTAATAACCATAGTATCAAGTCATAACTACTTTTCAAGACAAGTCACAATACCTTTTAGAAATAAAATTATAGGCTTCTAAATCAAGTGACTTCTTTCTTTTAAAACTTTAAGCAATTGATACCTTTAAATCAATTTGCCTTTCATTATTTCAAGTCATTTATCATACTTAAATTACTTAGAGTAAATCACTCTTTTTAACCTTCCATAAAGCTATTATAACCAACTTCCCATAAAGTCGTTATACTAGCTTTATACCTTAGAAACTTACATTCTTCTTTATAACCAAGAGACTTAAACTTTCCAACAAAACAAGTATCAAAAATACTTTCAACATACTTAAAGTCTCTTAACTTTTGAAAACCAAGATATCCTTAATATTTACACAAGTGAGTTAATTCCCTAACTCAACCAACTTGAACATTCTTAAAATAAGACAAGGATATCAAATGGACTAGATTGTCAAAATCTTGTACGTCTACCGTACTATACATTTACAACTTATTCATGCTCAAGAGATAAGAAAGTTCCACATACCTCTTCGGTTAAATCCACTTGCTAAGTCCAATTCGTCGTACGTAGTATGTCAACCGATAATGACCATAATATGTCTATTAACTTCTTACTTCAACCGTAGAATATTCTAAGTGCAAGGTCACTAAATTCTACGAAAAATCGGACAAGATACATTGTCACGACCGAACCGGGCGTGATCGTGCCTTACCCCGGGCACCCTAGTGATACAACATCAGAGTAATCAGCGGAACATAAAACAATAACATGAAATAACAAGAAGTATGAAATAATAGTCTGAGAAAACTCGCCTTACGGCATATATATATAAATCAATTTAAAACCGAACAGTTACATCCCATTACAACTCTGCCCACAACGATTTCATGCACTTAAGAATGATACGACAACAATGGCGGGCGGGGCCCCGCCATACCACGAATGTAAATACCTACAACGACAGGGACTATACCATCGATAAGCCTCGGAGAAACGGAGCTTCCCATCTGTTGAACCGTGACCCTAGAGCGAGGATCAACATCGTGTACCTTTACTCGCGACATGACGCGGCCCCGAAGGAGGTCGATAACAGTACCAAGTATGTGAATCGAAAATCAGTAAATGAAATCATAATAGTCTATAAAGCGGAGACATGTATGATAACCAAACTACAGATTCACAATATATAGGCGATCATGTCAAGTCGTGACTCACGCCTCAAAGTCATCACTCAAATGTAACTATGGGTCTCACGCCCATAACATCAATCATGCCCGTGGAATACCTTCCTCACCGCCGGATTTATGATATAAAAGCACCAAGAAATACACATGAACACGTGTCCCACTGTGTCCTAATAAAATAGTACAGGGGTAAGTCGAAGGCATAACCGACTACTAACACCCACAGATGCTGTGGTCATAAATCGTATCATGATATCTGTCTAGACTGTCACATGATCAAAGCTGGTCACTCGACCGTAGTATCAAATGTGCGCGTCTAGCCCTGGAACTCTCGTAGCTCCGCATAGGCCAACCTCATAGGCGCATGAGGTATTCCTCGCATCGAGGGTAGCTACTCACCGGCATCGCCCCGACTCGCGATCGCGTAGCCACAAAGACCGCGTGACCACAAGGGCGCCAAACTAACACGGAACTCCGTAGTTCCGCATGGATCCTCGACCCGCATGAGGTATTCTCGAATCATGGTCCCAGACCGCCTGAGTCTACCCCGCATCGGAGGGCAGCTTAACCTCCGGAGACAAGTCAAGGTGAGTGGTACAATACCAACATAACGGCTGAGAGTCAAACAACTTTAAGCGCAGTCGAGGGAAAACCCCCTTTACACAAAACATCACAAGATACTAACACACGTAGCATCCTAGCATGTTTACTTATCAAATCAACAAGAAAGTATTACAAGGCTATCACAAACCAACACAATCAAGTTATACACACAAGGTACATTCTAATATATGATTAACAAGATCGGGTATCTATTCCCAAAGTACTTCATATATTATCTTTTAAAAGATACGTTACGTTTACAAAAGTCACACAATACCCGTAGTATATGAAAATAGAGTGATTATCTTTTGAAGTAAATCAAAACACTTACCTTTGTAAAATCAAGTAACAACATTATTTTCCAAACGTCCGAGTTTGCCTAATTTCAAATGTTCACGGTTCTTATTTTAGAAAGGTTTCGTAGTTCATAATCTTATTCATTTAAGAATATAATTCTCTTTTAAACCATCTGAGAAAACATAAGCCTTATATGTGAGTAGGATATTCTTGTTTATAACAATCTTATTACAGCAGCCATGATCTAGGAAATATCATTTTGTCTCATCTTAGCTTCTATGCAGATGGAAGTTTCTACTGGTTTTAATAATACTTAATCACAAAACATTTCCTTTTTTATTAACGTAGTGGTTTGTCGATACACATTCGATTTCAAATCAAGAAACATTCTTAAGCCGTTATACCTAACTTCCCATAAAGCTAGTATAACTCTTAAGTTTTCAAAAACCAAGTATTACTCTTCTTTCGAAATGATTCAAAAATCTTTTGAAATACTTCAAGTTCTTTATTATCACATAACCAGCCAGTTATAGTTCAAATCAGTTACCTTTTAAAAACCACAAGTATTTTCTTACCCACATAAAGCTGTTATAACCAACTTCCCATAAAGCCGTTATAACACTTTATGTTTTAGACCAATCAAATACATTTAACACATGTACGCGTCTGGCACTACATAGTTACACACATATCATGCTAGAAGAGATAGGAAGAGGTTCACATACCTCGCGACGATTATCGACTAATAGCAAAACGCTCCAAGTACCTCAAACCGCCGGCTACTCCTTAAGCCAAGTAGATCGCGCCACGCATAGTACTTCCACCTATAAGGCCACAAGGCGCTTATTAACATCTAGATCTTATCGTAGAACATTCTACAGAAAATTCGCAAAGACCTCCCCATGGCAACGTAAATCTCCTTCTCTATCGAGGCCGGCTACCAAGCCAACCAGGGGGGGTTTGAACGTCTAACCGGACGTGTACAATTCTACTACAGAATGCTACACAAGTCTCATGTCTGATACCTATGTAATTACAGTTCAGTTCTCTTCTTTAAATTCAGGCTTAAGTCCAAAGACATTGCCACAAGCTATGTTCAATTCTATATATAGTATACTTCAACTATATATTTGTTACACCCCGTAACTCCAGGACATGTTTAAGAGAATGTATGTAAGGAACACAAGACTTGAAAAGGGCCGAAAGAAAGAATTGTTTTTCCGACGGGAAATCTTCCGAACGCCGGAAAGGAAAAATGTTCGTTGTTGAGAATTGGATTCTCAAAAGGCATTATTTGAAGAGTATGGAACTCTTAACCTTATGGAAATTATTTTTTTACGGATTTGGTCACGTGGGGCCCACCCGAGGAATTTTACTTTTTTGTGGGGCCCACGAGGGTTACGGAATTTTTATGGACGAATGAGAGGGCGACACGTGGCACCCCCACAAGGTCTTGGTCGAAATTAGAGTGAGGGTAAAATGGCCATTGACCACCTTGGAAGATTAGTCTTGCTAGAATGACATTGTTGACTTGTCAACTTGTCCACATAGGCTTAATCCATGTGATTTTCATCTTAGCCACCCATTTGTTTAAGTCTAAGCCATCCAATGTGTTATAAATACATACTAGTAGCAAGACAAGGTCTTGAACACTTAGAAAAAAATTAGAGAACTCTTGTCCTCTTTAAGTTGCTCTCGGCTTAGTGCCTATTCCCACTAGAAAATTTTGTAGTTTTGATCCTTTGTTCACAAGACTTTAACCCAAGGTCCCTAAGGGTATTGTAAGGATATCTCAATAGAAAGATTTCGGAAAAACGGCGTTTTCACGTTAGTCGCAAGGCGAAAACCTAGGGAGCTCTTCAACTTTGAAGTTGGAAATAGAAGAGGAGTTTTTCACAAGCTTCTAAGGGTTGCAAATAACGGATTGGAACGTCAAGAAAAGGAGTTGGAGTTGCTAAGGATCGACTTAGGGTTTTGGATCATTTTGAGCTTAAGAAGGTAATAATTTCCGTCTTGCTATATTAATTCGAGATTTCATGTTGTAGTAGTTAGAAATGATCATGTGGATTATATTATGAAGAATGATATGTGTTATGGAATATTTGGACGGAATCCGAAAGTTGCACGATTTAGCCTTTAAGATTGTAATTCAATTTAGTTACTAGTTTAGTCGTCGCATGTTATCTAAAGAGTGGATTAAGGTGGTTATAATTGTTAAGTTGTTTATTACTATATAACATGCTAGACCTAAGAACTTGGATTGAAAAGGAATTGGAAAGGTTGATAAGTTGTTGCACTTTTTGGCGAATTGACATTTGTATTGTGGACTAGTTTAATGTAATTTGTGGGCGGAATTTTACACGTCTGTTAAGGCGTGTAATCCCCCTTTGGTTAGCTGATTTGTTGGGCCTTAAATGTGGCGTGTTTGGTTATTGTATTCGGCCTTGAAAAAGGTGGCAAAGTATGTAGAAACAAAGGAAGTCTTTGTCAGATTTTCCGTAGAATTTAGTGACTTAGCACTTAGAATATTCTACGTTCAAGCTAGAGGTTAATGGACGATTATGGCCAATTTAGGTTGAAGTACCAAGTATAGCGTATTCTACTTGAAGGATGGAATAGCTAGCAAGGTTGAAGTACTTTGGAGCTTTTTGCTACTTGTCGATAATCGTCGCGAGGTATGTGAACCTCTTCCTTCCTTTGGCATGATTCTATGTATGAAATATACATGTAGTAGTATTTCATGATTCCGTCTACTCTTAGAAGTTAAGAGGTAGTTATGTTGATTTACTCTATGTAAAAGCTACGTCTAAGAAATCCTAAGTCCTTACCAAGTCTTATGGGGGATGTTGGTAAGAGTCGTTAGGAAGTATTTGGAGTCGAGTTGACTTGGCTAATTTACGGCACGAATGAGAATAAGTATCGAACAAGCCATTGCAGCGTTAATAAAGGAAAATGTAATGACAATTAATTATGTTAAAACAAGTAGAATTCTCCATCTGCATAGAAGCTAAGATAAGACAAAATTGTATTACATTTTCTAGATCATGGCTACTTGAATAAGATCGTTATAAATAAGTATAACTTATTCACAACGCACCAAAGTATATGTTACTTAATTTAAAAGAGTTTACGTATGAAGTTTTTAAGACTTTGAAACTTGTTTTTTTAAAAGTTAAAAGACTTGAAGTATTTTGAAAGCTATGTGATTTGATTTGAAAGTATAAGTCTCTTGGTTATAAAAAGAATGAATTAGTTTAAGGCATAAAGTTAGTATGACGGCTTTATGGGAAGTTGGTTATAATAACTTTATAGGAGGTTAAGAGAATGGTTTTCTTCAGTAACATAAACAAGAAATGATTTGAAATAAAGAAGGGCAAATTGTTTTAAAGGTACCAATTGCTTAAGGTCTTTAAGAAAGAAGTCACTTGATTTAGAAGCCGGTAATTGTATTTCTAAAAAGGTATTGTGACTTGTCCTGAAAGGTAGAGATGACTTGATACTACGGTTGTTAGTATCTGGGAAGTTTTATTAAAAAAAGAGTCTTTCTAAAGGAGTAGAGGTGCGTAGTACGTTGGGTTAAATTCTCGGGTTTTATATGACATTATCGACCCAGAGATGGGCCGGGCAGTATACCTTCTGCACGCGCACTATATGACATTATCGACCCGCAGATGGGCGGGCAAGATACCTTCTGGGCGGACTATATGACATTATCGACCAGAGATGGGCGGGCAAGATACCTTCTGCAGGCGGTATATGACATTATCGACCCAGAGATGGGCCGGGCAGTATACCTTTACGGGCATACTATATGACATTATCGACCCAGAGATGGGCCGGGCAGTATACCTTTAGGGGCAGACTATGTGACTTTATCGCGTCGATTCGGGCGGGCGATATAAGCGTCCCTCCGTAAAGAGCGGATTAGGTTATGAAAGATAAGTAAGTTAGTTGGTAATAAGCTTAATGACTTCTCCTAAGTATTTACGTAAGATATGGCTATAACTCTTAATGGAATGGAAAAGATAATGATATGCAATTAAGTTCATAAGTGGTAATGACACGGCGAGGATCCGTATGTACTTTTATACTTGCTCGTCATTCTTTTGTACGATTATGATCATTTCGTACTTTATTTACATTCCATATTCGCAATTTTTGTTATCGACCCCGCCGGGCTGCGTTCATGTCCGCAGTTTAGGTACACGATTATGGATCCATGAGCTTAGGATCTGGTTCAAGATTTTGAGATGGCTCCAATGTCTGGAGTTGTCATGACTATGTATATTCGTGCGGTGGGGCCTTGTCCGTCATAGTAGGTGTTCAAATCTTAGAGTGCTGTATTCACGTGAGCGATCGTTAGAATTGTAATTACATTTTTGGATAGTGTAAGCCCTTTTTGGGTGATTTATATTACGGCAGCCTTATCGGCTTTGCCTTGGTTTTAAGAAGAAAAAAAAATGTGTTACTTATTTTCCGCAGCAGTTTATTATGTTGTATGTTTTAAGGGTGCCCAGGTAGGGCACCAGTCGCGGCCCGGGGTCGGGTCGTGACAATATTCCTACAACATGTAATATCGAATTACAATAGAAGGTCAAGAGTGTTTACCTCGATAAGCCCAAAATTATCCGAGTTTAAATGTCGATCCTGAGCAAGGTTTAGCTCCTACTCCGTGCGCTCCGACCCGCTCCAAACAACCCTTAGAAGTTCTAACCAACTTCTACTTAAACTCCAACCAACTATGGAGATTTTCCTTAGGGTTTCGGTTTGAGACAAAAGGGACATTTAGGTAGTATTTCCTGCTCTACGTAGAGAGGTATCTTTGGAATACTACAAGGTATACGGCTAAGGTAATTTGGGTATAACAACAATACTTTTGAGAGTATTTCTACCAAGAGGGGGGGTATATATACGAGACAACACCACAAGGGGGGGTGTATACCCCTCGGCCTACCCCACAAGGGGGGGTACTCTCGGCCAAGGGGAGACTCTCGCCACAAGGCCTCACAAAGGGAGAACGAGAACAACATCAAGGAGGGAGGATTTCTAACACTTAGAACAATTTAGGATGAAGAAGTGCAAAGGGGAAGGGTATTTATAGGTCAAGCCATGGCCAACCAATGGCCAAGATCATGCCAAGTAGTAGGCAAGTGTAGGGCTAGGATTCATCCAAGTACACCTTATCCATCTACCACACCAACCAACACAAAATATCCTACCTACTCCCACATGCCCAAATCGTCAATTCCGCCCAACATACCCACCAATGAAAGGGTGCCAAGTGTCGCCCTCTTGTTGGTCCAAAATGTTTCGTCTCTCGGAAAAATCCGCAAAAATTGGAAATGACATAGCCGGAATTTTCCCTACGAAAGTTGTGGAAACGTTTCGTCGAAAAACGACTCTAACCGGGTGTTGTGAACAAAAAATAATTCGGCCAAGCCTATTGAAGTTCGAATTTTCTACGTACGTCCGTACGTACATACTCTGGAAATACGGGGTATAACATTCTCCCCTCCTTAGAAACATTCGTCCCGAATGTTCCTTCTAAGTCTCAAACCAAACGTGCGCCAGTATAGTCTTCACTACTATACTTACCTGAACAATCCTGCCACAACTGGCCACAACAACACCTGCGCAAAATACTTACATCCACGTCCACGAGGAAACACTTCTAACATCACCACAAAACACCTCTCTCCGGGGTCTAGAATATACTTCCTTCGCACCTTCTCCTTACAAAAGAAATGATCACATCTATGCTCGCCATACATGCTCGCTTCTCCCTTTACTCGTCGTGATACCACTTTTGTCACTTTGCCGCGAGGTTCTAGTGTCACTCCGGCGACCCAACAAATGGTACCGGGCTACATGCGATCCCCGAGGTCGTACACTCGAACTCTTACCACATTTCGAAATCGCCATTTCCAAAACTCGGTTACTATCTCTAACGTGGTCATCATTAATCGGGAACACTCTGGATGGATCTCGATACTTTCCGATCATAACAATACGAAGACGGACGTCTTGCCTCTAAGTCGGATGGCAAATGCTAACATATAGGCAACCTGGCCTATTCTTCACATGAACTCAAAAGGGCCCAAAGTAACTCGGGCTAAGTTCCCTCTGTTTTCCAAAACTCGTCACACCCAACCCGGGGTGGTACTTTCAAAAAGACCGACCGTCAACCTGAACTCTAAGCGTATTTCTCTGAGCTGCCAGAACCTCTTCTAGAAAAGCTCTACCCTATCTACAGTCTGCTGGAACAAGCCTGAACCAACTATCTGAATCTTGCCAACATCGAACCAATCGACCGGCGACTTACACATCCGCCCCTACAAGGCTTCATAAGGCGACATCCGAACACTGAAATGGTAGCTTAAACACTCATTCAACAGGAGACAACAATTCTCGCAACTATCCTTGAAATCCAAACACTGGCCCGAGGGCGAATGTGATTCTGAGACTCACCTGAGTTCCTAACCTTGCCTGGTAAAACCTCCAGAAAAAGCAGTAGTACCACTGGCTCCACATGCTGTCATAAGGTAAAAGTAGGCACCCCGTGCAGCCTTACAACCTTTCTGATATAACGCCTCGCAACATACCACCGAGTACACGGTTTGGACTAAAAGATAAGACGGGCTGACCTCATCGGCCCGACTACTGATTGAACGCATCCACGAACTCGTACGCTGGTTAACTAAACTTGGGCCTAACACCCTCATGACCCTACCACAAGGCGGGACCACCACAAACTGACCCCACCACCAAACATGCCGCGGGTTGACCCGCAACGTGGCCTCAACCCGACCCGACAACGCGCAAAACACTAGCTCCCCGAAGGAAAACTCTCACTAATCACGTTACGAAAAACCTAGCGGTCTTCTTAGCTCAACTACCCTCTTTCATTTCCACACTACTCAGGGACTTATCCCACAAACATAGCTTACGTGCACTATGCACTCCGACAAGGGTCAAACATAAAATACTTCTTTACTCGAGATGGCCTTTCCTCTAAGGTCTCTACGTATAAAGCTCTAAGGCTCACACCTTCTCTATCCCCCAAATCTTACTTGGTTAACTAACCAAGATTTCTAATTACAATTTACACGATGCTATCAGAATATAACACTTAAGGTATACTCACCCTTTATCACATACTAATCCCTGAGGGTTAAAGATCTATCTGTATTTCTCGCTTCACTCCCTTAGTCGTTCTAATCAAACTGCCGTGAGGGCGCATAGCTAAGGAGGTGACGAACTACCCGATCCTAAAGGCGAGTCCTCCTACTAGGACACCCATTCGACACATGGCTACGGCGGCTGCCGTGTCTGAGCACCAACAAAAGACGACGTTCCGGGATGGCGTCATCGCATCGTGAACACCGGAGAAAAATCAATCCGGTGCCGGAACCTACGTGTAGCTGTGAACCGGAAGCTCTGGAGCTCTGACCAACTCCTGCATACCCCGAACGTCCTGAAACCTGTGGAGGACCTTTCTGCACTGGTGGATGTGCATAATCCAATCTGCTGGTGAGGTGACTCGACTCGAAAGTTGCCAAAGGACCTTTCACAGCCCTCTTGGTGTCGCCGTTAACCCGTCGATCTCTACGTTTCTTGGCCTGCTGCTCAAGCCTAACTGAAGAATTACTCTTGTACAACCCTCTCTTAGATAGTCATCAAGACTTGCGGTACATCGGTATACTCTCTGGTAGCCAAATCCATAGCTAGTAATAGGGTCGCCTCTTGCAATCTATATTCTCTGTTCCCGGTCGTGGAACTGAAGGTTCATATATCATGGCCGCAGTAGGAACTGCTGCCGCCATACTAAACTCTGCTGGGGCTGGTGACGTAGCATATCTCCCTGAATAAAACACCACCCTAGGTGATGACTGGGCCTGTGCCCTCGTAACCCTCTGTACTCTACTCGACTCCGCCGGCGCCTGCCCTCTGGGCGGGTTTGCCCTACGCGGAGGCATAACGATAAGGGAAAGAATTACGTTAGAGGGTCCAACTTACAACACAGCTCTAAGGCACGATCTCAGAGTGAGAAGAAATAGAAACCAATCCTAAATATCCTATAGCCTCCTGATTATTGGTGTGGTGCACAACACACCGATAATCAAGACTTCTTGGATACGGTGCATAGACACTTTCCGAGGATTAATCGCTCACGATACCACTTTTTCACGACCGAACCGGGCGTGATCGTGCCTTACCCGGGCACCTAGTGATACAACATCGAGTAATCACGAACATAAAACAATAACATGAAATAACAAGTATGAAATAATAGTCTGAGAAAACTTCGCCTTACGGCATATATATAAATCAATTTAAAACCGACGATTACATCCCATTACAACTCGCCCACAAGATTCTATGCACCTCAAGAATGATACGACAACAATGGCGGGACGGGGCCGCCATACCCCGAATGTAAATACCTACAACGACGGGGACTATACCACCGATAAGCCTCCCGTTATACCCCGTAGTCCCGTGGTATGTATGCGAGGGCGTGCGTCGAGAATACTGTAAAGATTGGAAAGGAAGAAAGAGGCGATTTTTTCCACGGAAAAGTTTCGGTTTTGTGAAGGAAAAAGGTTCGTTAATGGGAATTGGATTCCCAGTTTGGTATTCGGACTTCTGGAATATTAGAGAATTATGGAATTTTATTTTTGAAAATGGTCACGTGGGCCCACGGGAGAAATTTACTGTTTTGTGGGCCCACTTTGTTTTGAGATTTTGGCCATTATGGATATTTTCGAAGATGTTTTATTTTGGGCGATGGGAGGGTGACACGTGTCACCCGCCTAAGTGGCTTAGCCGAATGGCATTTGTGCACAACACGGTTAGAGTCGTTTTTAAAAGCGTTTTACATAACTTGCGAAGGGAAAATTCCGGCTATGTATTTTCTAATTTATTGCAGATTTTTCCGAGAGACGGAAAATTTTGGACCAAAGAGAGGGCGGCACTTGGCAAACTCTCATTCGTGGGCAAGGTGGGCGACTTGGGACGAAATGGGGATGTCAGTGGTAGATATTTTGGTAGATATTTTGTGAGGGTTTTAAGGAGTAGGGACTAGGGGCACTTGGGCATATCTTGGCCCTACACTTGTGTAGCACTTGGCTCGATCTTGGCCATTGGTTGGCCTTGGCTTGCTATAAATACCCTCTCCTTTGATGAATTCTTCATCCATTCCTAAATGTTTCTAAGTGTAAAATCCTCTCCCTCCTCTTGTGTTGAGTTCGGCCAGGGCCTCCCCCTTGTGGCCGAGCACCCCACTCTAGGGGTGCTAGCCGGAGTAGTGCCCCACTCCTGAGTTGCTAGTAGGGTACCCACTGCTAGGTTGTTTCGTATAATACCCTTGTTGTGGTATAGAAATACTCTCCTAGTATTGTTATAATGTCCAAATACCTTGGCCCAAATACCTTGTAGTATTCCCAAGGTTACACTTATACAAAAGCCAGAAAATACTATTATACTTCGTCATCCACAAACCGAAACCCTAGGAAAATCTCCATAGTCAGTTGGAGTATTGTGTAGAAGTTGGTTAGAACTTCTAAGGGTGGTTTAGAGCGGGTTGGGCGCCGGAGTTGGAGCTAATACTTTTCTATGGATCGACATTAAACTCGGATAATTATGGGCTTATCGAGGTAACTATCTTGTCCTTTTGTAATTGGATATTACATGTTGTAGGAAAATATAGTTAAAGTATACTATATATATATAATCAACATAGCTTGTGGCAATGTCCTTGGACTTAAGCTCAAGAATCTGTAATTACATAAGGCGTATTACATGAGACTTGTGTAGTAAGTAGTGGAGTAGAATTGTACGTTAGGGTTAGATGTATAACCCACTGGTTGGCTTGGTGGCGGCCTCGATAGAGAGGAGGTTTACGCTGTTGCGGGGAGGTCTTTGCCAATTTTGGTAGAATGTTCTACGATGAGATCTAAATGTTAATAAACGCCTGTGGCCTTATAGGTTGATGTACTACGTGTGGCGCGATCTACGTGGCTTAAGGGTAGCCGACGTTTGGAAGTACTTGAGCGTTTTGCTGTAGTCGATACTCGTCGCGAGGTATGTGAACCTCTTCCTATCTCTTCTAGCATGATATGTGTGAACTATGTAGTCGGTGAGCGTCGTGTGCTAAATGTGTTTGAGTGGTTTAAAACATAAAGTGTTATAACGGCTTTATGGGAAGTTGGTTATAATGACTTTATGTTAGTAAGAAAATACATGTGGTTTTAAAAGGTAATCGATTTGAACTATAAGCGGCTTGTTATATGAAAAGAAAGAACTTGAAGTATTTCAAAAGATTTTTGAATCATTTTGAAAGGAGAAGTAATACTTGGTGTTTGAAAACTTAAGAGTTATACTAGATTTATGGGAAGTTAGGTATAACGGCTTAAGAATGCTTTCTTGATTTGAATCAGAATGTGTATCGACAAACCACTGCAGCGTTAATAAAAGGAAATGTTTTGAATAATTAAGTATTATTAAAACCAGTAGAAACTTCCATCTGCATAGAAGCTAAGATGAGACAAAATGATATTTCCTAGATCATGGCTGCTGTAATAAGATTGTTATAAACAAGAATATCCTACTCACACATAAGGCTTATGTTTCTCAGATTGTTTAAAAGAGAATTATATTCTTAAATGAATAAGACTATGAACTACGAAACCTTTCTAAAATAAGAAACGTGAACATTTGAAATTAGGCAAACTTGGACGTTTGGAAAATAATGTTGTTACTTGATTTTACAAAGGTAAGAGTTTTGGTTTTCTTAAAAGGACAGTCACTCTATTTTATACTACGGGTATTGTGTGACTTATGTGAAAGAAACAGATCTTTTTTTAAGATTTTAATGTGTGAAGTACTTTGGGGATAGATACCCGAACTTGTTAGTAGAAAGTACCTTGTGTGAATAACTTGATTGTATTGGTTTGTGATAGCCTTGTAATACTTTCTTGTTGCTTTGATAAGTAAACGTGTTAGGATGCTACGTGTGTTAGTATCTTGTGATGTTTGTGTAAGGGGGTTTCCCTGGATTGTGCTTATTAACTATCAGTCGTTATGATAGTATTGTGGCATTCATCTCTTGAGATGATTCCGGGGGTTAAGCTGCCCTCCGATGCGGGGTAGACTCAGGCGGTCTGGGACCATGATTCGAGAATACCTCATGCGGGTACTGGGGGCCTATCGCGAGCTACGAGAGTTCGTGTTAGTGTCGTCCTTTATGGGCATGCGGTCGCGTGGCGTGCGGACTCGAAAGTCGGGGCGATCGGGAGTAGCTACCCTCGATGCGGGAATACCTCATGCGGGCGATGAGATTGGCCTATGCGGAGTGCGGGAAGTTCGGGACTAGACGCGCATTAGATCTGCGGGCAAGTGGCGCCTTTGATCATGTGACGGCCTAGACAGATCTTATGATCTGATTTATGACCTTGTTGATGCATGGGTGTTAGTAGTCGGCTATGCCTTCGTACTTACCTCATGCAGTTTTATTAGGACACGTGGGACACGGTGTTCATATGTATTCCTTGGTGCTTGTATATCATAAAGCTGGCGGTGAGGAAGGTATTCCACGCACGATTGATGTTGTGGCGTGAGACCCATTGTTAAATTGAGTGATGACTTGAGGTGTGAGTCACGACTTGACATGATCGCTATTTACGGTGAATCGTAGTTTGGTTATCATACATGTCTCCTTTGTATAGACTACTATGATTTCATTTACTGATTTATTTTTAGTTTCACATACTGCACTTGTTATCGACCTCGCCCGGGCTGCGTTCATACGCAGTTGAGGTACATCGATCGTTGATCCTAGCTCTCGAGTCACAATTCAGCGTTTGGGAAGCTCCGTTTCTCCGAGGCTTATCATGGTATAGTCCATGCGTAGTAAGTGTTTACATTCGGGGTTTGGCGGGCCCCGTCCCGTTGTGGTCGATCATTCTTAAGTGCAGTAATCGTTGTGGTGGGTTGGTAAAAAGGATTAAATCGTTCATTTGTAAAAGAGTTGATGGTTATATATATGCGAAAGGCAAGTTTTCCAGATTATTGTTTTATATTTCGTTATCTCATGTTGTTGTTTTATGTTCGTGATTACTCGATGTTGTGTCACTAGGGTGCCCGGTAAGGCACGATCCACGCCCGATTTGGTCGTGACAAAAGTGGTATCGAGCGATTAATCCTCGGAAAGTGTCTCTGACCGTATCGATGAAGTCTTGATTATCGGGTGTTGTGCACCACACCAATAATCGTGAGGCTATAGGATATTTAGGATTGGTTTCTATTCTTCTCACTCGAGATCGTGCCTTAGAGGTGTGTTGTAAGTTGGACCTCCGACGAAATTATTTCCCTTATCGTTATGCCTCGCGTAGGGCAACCCGGCCGGGAGGGCAAGCGGCCGAGGAGGCTGCGAGTAGAGTTCGGAGGGTGGCGAGGCGAGGCCAAATCATTACCTAGGGTAGTGCTTCATTCGGGATTTACGCCACGTCACTAGCCCGGCGAGTTTAAGCATGGCGGCGGCGGTTCTGCTGCGGCCATGATATGTGAACCAGTTCCACGGCCGGAACCGAGAATATAGATTGCGAGACAACCTTGTTACTAGCTATGGATTTGGCTACGGAGAGTATACCGATGTATCGCGAGTCTTGATGACTACCTAAGAGAAGGTTGTGCAAGAGTAATCCTTGATTAGGCTTGAGCATGGCACGTATGCGGGCTTATGCGCAGCCGAAACGTAGAGATCGGCCAGGTTAACGAGGGCGAGAAGAGGGCGAGCGGCCAGTGTCCTTGGTAACTTTCAAGGTGAGTATACCTTAAGTGTTATGTTCGATAGCGATGTGTTAGTTGTGATTAGAAATCATGGTGGGTTAGCAGTAAGATTTTGGAGGATAGAGAAAGTGTGAGCCTTAGAGCTTTATACGCAAAGACCTTAGAGGTAAGGCCATCTCGAGAAAGGTGTAGTGTTATGTTTGACCCTTATAGGAGTGCATAGTGCACGTGAGCTATGTTCGTGGGATAAGTCCCTGAGTAGCGTGATTTGAAAGAAGGTAGTCGAGCTAGGAAGACCGCTAGGTTTTCGTATTATGATTTGTGAAATTATTCCTTCGGGAGCTAGTGTTTCTTGCGCAATGCCGGGTCGGGTTGAGGCCGTGTGCGGGTCAACCCGGCGGGTATGGTGGTGGGGTCGTTTGTGGTGGTCCCGCCTTGTGGTAGTCACGAGGGTGTTAGGCCCGAGTTTAGTTAACCAGTATGAGTTCGTGGATGCGTTCGACCGGTGGTCGGGCGATGGGGCAGCCCATCGTGTTCTTGATCGGGGACCGCTTTACTCGTGTGTTGGGTTATCGAAGGTTGTAAGGTTGCACGGGTGCCTACCTTCACCTTATGATGACGATGGAGCCAGTGCGGCTGTTTTTGTTTAAAGTTTTGCGGGCATGTGTTAAGAACTCGTAAGTCTCGAACCGCATTCGCCTCGGGCGGTGTTTGGATTTGAGGATAGTTGTAGGGATTGTTGTCTCTGTGGAGGTAGTGTTTAAGCTACCATTTCGGTGTTCGGATGTCGCCTTTTGAAGCCTTGTAGGGCGGAAGTGTAAGTTGCCGATCGATTGGTTCGATGTTGGCAAGGTTCGATTAGTTGGTTCAGCTTGTTCCAAAGCAGATGGATAGTCGAAGCTTGTCTAGAAGAAGTTACGGCGGCTCGGAGAAATCGTGCGGATAATCGGCGGCGGCTTAGAGTTCGAGGTTGGTCGGTCTTCTTGAAAGTACCACCCGGTTAGGGTGTGACGAGTTTTGGAAACAAAGGAACTTAGCCCGAGTTACTTGGGGCCCTTTTTAGTTCATGTGAAGAATAGGCGGGTTGCACATATGTTAGCTTCTTGGTCCGACTTAGGAGGCGATTCCGGTCTTTCAGATTGTTATGATCGGAAAGTATCGGAGATCCATCCAGTGTTCCCGATTAATGATGACCACGTTAGAGATAGTAACCGAGTTTTGGGAAACCGTATCGACGAATGTGGTAAGAGTTCGAGTGTACGAGATCCTCCGATCATGGCGGACCGGTACCATTTGTTAGGTCGTCGGAGCAAGGCTCGCGACAAAGTGACAAAAGTGGTATCGCGACTAAGGAAGTATATTTTGACCCGGGAAGAGGTATTTGTGGTGATATAGAGGTGTTTTCCTCGTAGACTTGGATATAAGTATGTTGCGCAGTATTTACGTGGCGGTATGGCAGATTGTTTCGTAAGTATAGTAGTGAAGACTATCTTGGCGCACGCTTGTTTTGAGACTTAGAAGGAACATTCGGACGAATGTTTCTAAGGAGGGAAGAATGTTATACCCGTAGTCGTGGTATGTATGCGAGGGCGTGCGTGCGAGAATCTGACGTAAAGATTGGAAAGGAAGAAAGAGGCGATTTTTTCCACGGAAAAGTTTCGGTTTTGTGAAGGAAAAAGGTTCGTTAATGGAAATTGGATTCCCGGTTTGGTATTCGGACTTCTGGAATATTAGAGAATTATGGAATTTTATTTTGAAAATGGTCACGTGGGGCCACGGAGAAATTCTGATTTTGTGGGCCCACTTTGTTTTGAGATTTTGGCCATTATGGATATTTTCGAAGATGTTTTATTTTGGGCCAATGGGAGGGTGACACGTGTCACCGCCTAGTGGCTTGGCCGAATGGCATTTGTGCACAACACGGTTAAGTCGTTTTTAAATAAACGTTTTACATAACTTGCGAAGGGAAAATTCCGGCTATGTCTTTTCTCATTTTTGCGGATTTTTTCGAGAGACGGAACATTTTGGACCAACGAGAGGGCGGCACTTGGCACCCTCTCATTGGTGGGCAAGGTGGGCGGTACTTGGACGAAATGGGGATGTCAAGTGGTAGATATTTTGGTAGATATTTTGTGAGGGTTTTAAGGAGTAGGGACTAGGGGGCACTTGGGCATATCTTGGCCCTACACTTGTGTAGCACTTGGCTCAATCTTGGCCATTGGTTGGCCTTGGCTTGTGCTATAAATACCCCTCTCCCTTTGATGAATTCTTCATCCATTCCTAAATGTTTCTAAGTGTAAAATCCTCTCCCCTCCCTTGTGTTGAGTTCGGCCAAGGGCCTCCCCATGTGGTAGAGCACCCCACTCTAGGGGTGCTAGCCGAAGTAGTGCCCCACTCCTAGAGTTGCTAGTAGGGTACCCACTAGCCTAGGTTGTTTTCGTATAATACCCCTTGTTGTGGTATAGAAATACTCTCCTAGTATTGTTATAATGTCCAAATACCTTGGCCCAAATACCTTGTAGTATTCCCAAGGTTACACTTATACAAAAGCCCAGAAAATACTATTATACTTCCCGTCGATCCTGAAAACCACCCTAGGAAAATCTCCATAGTCAGTTGGAGTATTGTGTAGAAGTTGGTTATCTCTTCTAAGGGTGGTTTAGAGCGGGTTGGAGCGCTCGGAGTTGGAGCTAAAACTTTTCTAAGTATCGACATTAAACTCGGATAATTATGGGCTTATCGAGGTAACTATCTTGTCCCCCTTTTGTAATTGGATATTACATGTTGTAGGAAAATATAGTTAAAGTATACTATATATATATAACTGAACATAGCTTGTGGCAATGTCCTTGGACTTAAGCTCGAAGAAGCGACGTAATTACATAGGGCGTATTACATGGACTTGTGTAGTAGTACCGTGGAGTAGAATTGTACGTTAGGGTTAGATGTATAACCCCCTGGTTGGCTTGGTAGCCGCCTCGATAGAGGAGGAGGTTTCTGTTTGTTGCGGGAGGTGCTTGAATTTTCGTAGAATTTTCTACGATGAGACCAAAATGTTAAAAAACCCCTTGTGGCCTTAAAGGTTTAAGTAAAACGTGTGGCGCGAAAAACGTGGCTTAAGGGGTAGGCGTTTGGAAGTACTTGAGCGTTTTGCTGTAGTCGATACTCGCGAGGTATGTGAACCTCTTCCTATCTCTTCTAGCATGATATGTGTGAACTATGTAATGCGGTAGCGTCGTACATGTGCTAAATGTGTTTGAGTGGTTTAAAACATAAAGTGTTATAACGGCTTTATGGGAAGTTGGTTATAACGACTTTATGTTAGTAAGAAAATACATGTGGTTTTAAAAGGTAATCGATTTGAACTATAACTGGCTTGTTATATGATAAGAAAGAACTTGAAGTATTTCAAAAGATTTTTGAATCATTTTGAAAGGAGAAGTAATACTTGGTGTTTGAAAACTTAAGAGTTATACTAGCTTTATGGGAAGTTAGGTATAACGGCTTAAGAATGCTTTCTTGATTTCGAAATCGAATGTGTATCGACAAACCAACTGCAGCGTTAATAAAAGGAAATGTTTTGAATAATTAAGTATTATTAAAACCAAGAGAAACTTCCATCTGCATGAAGCTAAGATGAGACAAAATGATATTTCCTAGATCATGGTCTTGTAATAAGATTGTTATAAACAAGAATATCCTACTCACACATAAGGCTTATGTTTCTCATTGTTTAAAGAGAATTATATTCTTAAATGAATAAGACTATGAACTACGAAACCTTTCTAAAATAAGAAACGTGAACATTTGAAATTAGGCAAACTTGGACGTTTGGAAAATAATGTTGTTACTTGATTTTACAAAGGTAAGAGTTTTGGTTTTCTTAAAAGGGATCACTCTATTTTATACTACGTATTGTGTGACTTATGTGAAGAAGCAGATCTTTTTTAAGATTTTAATGTGTGAAGTACTTTGGGGATAGATACGAACTTGTTAGTAGAAAGTACCTTGTGTGAATAACTTGATTGTATTGGTTTGTGATAGCCTTGTAATACTTTCTTGTTGCTTTGATAAGTAAACGTGTTAGGATGCTACGTGTGTTAGTATCTTGTGATGTTTGTGTAAGGGGTTTCTGATTGTGCTTATTAACTATCGATCGTTATGATAGTATTGTGGCATTCATCTCTTGAGATGATTCCGGGTTAAGTCGCCTCCGATGCGGGGTAGACTCGAGTGATGCAGGACCATGATTCGAGAATACCTCATGCGGGTCTGAGGGCCTATGCGAGCTACGAGTTCGAGTTAGTGTCGTCCTTTATGGGCATGCGGTCGCGTGGCATGCGGACTCGAAAGTCGTGACGATGCGGGAGTAGCTACCCTCGATGCGGGAATACCTCATGCGGGCGATGAGATTGGCCTATGCGGAGTGCGGGAAGTTCCAGGACTAGACGCGCATTAGATCTGCGGGCAAGTGGCGGCTTTGATCATGTGACGGTGCAGACAGATCTTATGATCTGATTTATGACCTTGTTGGTGCTGTAGGTGTTAGTAGTCGGCTATGCCTTCGCATTTACCACATGCAGTTTTATTAGGACACAGTGGGACTCGTGTTCATATGTATTCCTTGGTGCTTGTATATCATAAAGCTGCGGCGGTGAGGAAGGTATTCCACGCACGATTGATGTTGTGGGCGTGAGACCCATTGTTAAATTGAGTGATGACTTGAGGTGTGAGTCACGACTTGACATGGCTCGCTATTTACGGTGAAGCGTAGTTTGGTTATCATACATGTCTCTGCTTTGTATAGACTACTATGATTTCATTTACGATATTTATTTTTAGTTTCACATACTCAAATTTTGTTATCGACCTCCTTGAGGGCTGCGTTCATGCCGCAGTTGAGGTACATCGATCGTTGATCCTAGCTCGTGGTCACGATTCGGCGTTTGGGAAGCTCCGTTTCTCGGAGGCTTATCGGTGGTATAGTCCCTGTCGTAGTAAGTGTTTACATTCGTGGGTTTGGCGGGCCCGTCCCGCCATTGTGGTCGTATCATTCTTAGAGGTCCATGTAATCTTGTTGTGCTGGGTTGGTAAAAAGGATTAAGTCGCTCATTTGTAAAAGAGTTGATGGTTATATATATGCCAAAGGCAAGTTTCCTGATTATTGTTTTATATTTCGTTATCTCATGTTGTTGTTTATGTTCCGATTACTGATGTTGTGTCACTAGGGTGCCGGTAAGGCACCATCACGGGCCCGATTTGGTCGTGACACCTCGAGAAACGGAGCTTCCCATACGCTAATCGTGACCTAAGAGCGAGGATCAACACCGTGTACCTTTACTGCGGCATGAACGCGGCCCGAAGGAGGTCGGATAACAGTACCAAGTATGTGAATCAAAAATCAGAATGAAATCATAATACTATATAAAGCGGGAGACATGTATGATAACCAAACTACGATTCACAATATATGGCGATATGTCAAGTCGTGGACTCACGCTCAAAGTCATCACTCAAATGTAACTATGGGTCTCACGCCATAACATCAATCATGCCCGTGGAATACCTTCCTCACCGGCGGTTTATGATATAAAAGCACCAAGAAATACACATGAACACGTGTCCCACGTGTCCTAATAAAACAAGGTAAGGCACGAAGGCATAACCGACTACTAACACCCACGCATAGCGTGGTCATAAATTGTATCATGATATCTGTCTGCATCACGCATGATCAAAGGCCGTCACTCGCCGCAGATCAAATGTGCGCATCTAGCCCGAACTCTCCGTAGCTCGCGATAGGCCAACCTCATAGGCCCGCATGAGGTATTCCTCGCATCGAGGTAGCTACTCCCGGCATCGCCCCGGACTCGCGATCCATGGCCACAAAGACCGCATGACCACGCGGCCGCAAACTAACACGGAACTCCGTAGTTCCGCATGGATCCGCGGACCGCGTGAGGTATTCTCGAATCACGGTCCTGCATCACCGAGTCTACCCGCGTCGAGGCGCCTTAACCTCCGAGACAAGTCAAGGTGAGTGGTACAATACCAACATAACGGTGAGAGTCAAACAACTTTAAGCGCAATGAGGAAAACCCCTTTACACAAAACATCACAAGATACTAACACACGTAGATCCTAGCATGTTTACTTATCAAATCAACAAGAAAGTATTACAAGGCTATCACAAACCAACACAATCAAGTTATACACACAAGGTACATTCTAATATATGATTAACAAGATCGTATCTATTCCCAAAGTACTTCATATATTATCTTTTAAAAGATACGTTACGTTTACAAAAGTCACACAATACCGTAGTATATGAACATAGAGTGATTATCTTTTGAAGTAAATCAAAACACTTACCTTTGTAAAATCAAGTAACAACATTATTTTCCAAACGTCCGAGTTTGCCTAATTTCAAATGTTCACGGTTCTTATTTTAGAAAGGTTTCGTAGTTCATAATCTTATTCATTTAAGAATATAATTCTCTTTTAAACCATCTGAAAACATAAGCCTTATATGTGAGTAGGATATTCTTGTTTATAACAATCTTATTACGGCGACCATGATCTAGGAAATATCATTTTGTCTCATCTTAGCTTATGCAGATGGAAGTTTCTCGTTTTAATAATACTTAATCTGTCAAAAACATTTCCTTTTTTAATTATTTGCGTTGGTTTGTCGATACACTGATTTCGAAATCAAGAAACATTCTTAAGCCGTTATACCTAACTTCCCATAAAGCTAGTATAACTCTTAAGTTTTCAAAACCAAGTATTACTCTTCTTCGAAATGATTCAAAATCTTTTGAAATACTTCAAGTTCTTTATTATCACATAACCAGCGCTTATAGTTCAAATCGATTACCTTTTAAAACCACAAGTATTTTCTTACCACATAAAGTCATATAACCAACTTCCCATAAAGCCGTTATAACACTTTATGTTTTAGACCAATCAAATACATTTAACACGTATGCGTCTGCATACATAGTTACACACATATCATGCTAGAAGAGATAGGAAGAGGTTCACATCTGTCACGACGACCGGGCCCGTGGATCGTGCCTTACCCGGGCACCTAGCGTACAACATCGAGAAAACCAGGAAATAAAAACTTTAAACATGAAATGAGAGACATGATAAATAAACAGCCAACAAAGCGATTTCATCATATAAACATAAATACCCGACGATTATCCTTTTACAAACTCCACACCAGCAGTTCTACGCACTCTAAGATTTACAACAACTATGACGGGGCGGGGCCATACCCCGAATGTACAAGAACCTACAACTCGGGAACACATACCAATAAGATAAGCCTCGGAGAAACGGAGCTTCCCAACACCGAATGTGATCCTATGGCGGGGATCGGCGATCGATGTACCTTTACTGCGGCATGAACGCGGCCGAGAGGTCGATAACAGTACCAAGTATGTGAAATCAGAAATCAGAAATGAAATCATACTAGTCTATAAAGCAGAGACATGTATGATAACCAACTGATTCCACAACATAGAAGCGATCAAGTCGTGACTCACGCCTCAAAGTCACCACTCAAATATAACTATGGGTCTCACGCCCACAACATCCATCATGTTCGCATCATGGCGCATGCCCCGGAATCGCGCCGGTGTAGACATGTCCATGATGCAACGATAATAAACTAGATAACAATCCAAATGGACGATACTCGTGCGCTACGCGTCGGTCGGTATGTCCAAAGAAACAATAAGGCAACATTCCAAATGGACGATACTCGCGGCGCTACGCGTGGTCGATATGTCCAAAGGAAACAATAGACAGATTCCAAATGGACGATACTGCGGCGCTACGCGTCGGGTCGGTATGTCCAAAGGAAACAATAGGACAGCATTCCAAATGGACGATACTCGCGGCGCCACGACGGGTCAGTATGTCGAAGGGAAATCACAAGACGATAATCAAAATGGAAACATACCCGTGCGCTACGATCGTGTCGTGATGTCCAAAGCGATTAACAACAATAATACTATCAACGACGCATGCGTGGAATTTCTCGTCAATGCCGACACGCCCAAGTAAGTTCTCAACTACCAACCGACCTCCATCGAGACGCGGTAACACGGAATACAACGTTTTGCACAACAAAGGCTATCACAACAAGCACGGCATGTTTCACAACAATAAGCATAGGCAAGTTATCCACAACTCAAAGTACTTCATTTTATGACAAAATCGGTTTTAACCCTAAAGTACTACGACGTTAAATTCTTTAAAGGAGATCCATTACTTTTATCGAGTCACCCGATACATGATATTAGAATGACCCCACATTCCTTTTCAAAATCAAGTAACAACATTCTTTTTCCTAAGTTCCAGGTTGCCTAGTTTCAATTACTCAAGCTTCATTTTCAAATGGTTTCATAGTTCATAAACTTAATCACTTGATTTCTTTTTAGAACAATTGAGTAATATATGTCTCACGTGAGAGTAGGTTATTCTTGTTTACAACATTCTTATTACAATGACCATGATCTAGAAAATGTAATATCATTTTGTCTCATCTTAGTTTCTATGCGGATGGAGGTTTCTTTGGTTTTAATACGATACATCATTATTCAATACATTTTCCTTTATTAACGCTGCGTTGGTCCTGTCGATACACATTCGATTTCAAATCGGAAACATTATCTTTAAATAAAACCAAGTACTCATTACTCACGAATGAGGTTTCACACAAACATTCACATTAAAACAAATAAGTTAAGTCTCTTATCTTATAAGATCAAGTCTCTTAACTTCTAACATCAGTAAACCATTCTTAAGCCGTTATACCTAACTTCCCATAAAGCCGTTATAACACTTTATGTTTTACAACAATCAAATACAATTCACACATGTACGTCTACCGTACTACATAGTTCACACATATCATGCTAGGAGAGATAGGAAGAGGTTCACATACCTCGCGACGATTATCGACTAATAGCAAAATGCTCCGAGTACCTCAAGCCGGCCACTCCTTAAGCCAAGTAGAACGCGCCACACGTAGTACTTCAACCTATAAGGCCACAAGGCGCTTATTAACATCGTAGAACATTCTACAGAAAATTCGACAGCACCTCCCCCCCCCGCAACAGCGTAAATCTCCTCCTCTATCGGGGCCGGCTATCAAGCCAACCAGGGGGGGGGTTATACGTCTAACCCTAACGGGTACAATTCTACTCCACGGTACTACTACACAAGTCTACTGTAATACAGTCCAGTACTATATATAGTATACTTCAACTATATACTCCTACAACATGTAATATCCAATTACAATAGGGGGACAAGATAATTACCTCGATAAGCCCATAATTATCCAAGCATAAAGTCGATCCTGGGCAATCGTTTAGCTCCAACTCCGAGCCGTCCAACTCGATCTAAACCACCCTTAGAAGTTCTATCCAACTTCTACACACTACTCCAACTGACTCTGGAGATTTTCCTCGGGTTTCGGGTTTGTGCCGGACGGGAAGTATAATAGTATTTCTGGGCTTTTCGTATAGGTATAACCTTAGAATACTACAAGGTATACGGCTAAGGTATATGGGCATTATAACAATACTTGGAGAGTATTTCTATACCACAAAGGGGGGTATTATACGAAAGCAACTAGGCTAGGGAGGGGGTACCCCACGGCCACACCACAAAGGAGGGGGGGGGTGTCTACCCCTCGGCCTACCCCACTGTGGGGACTCTCGCCGAGGGGCCTCACGGTGAGGGGAAGGCTCTCAAGACTTAGGCAAATTGTGAATGAATTAGTCTTCCAAGGGAGAGGTATTTATAGGTCAAGTGAAAGCCAACCAATGGCCAAGATTACACCAAGTGTTAGGCAAGTGTAGGGCCAAGATTCACCCATGTGTACCTAGCCAACTTGCACACAAAATATCTACCAAAATATCTACCACTGACACCCACTTTTCGTCCAAGAACCGCCCACTTTGCCCACCAATGAGGGTGCCAAGTGCCGCCTCTCGTTGGTCCAACATGTTCCGCCTCTCGGAAAAATCCGCAAAAATACTAAATGACATAGCCGGAAATTCCCTACGAAAGTCGTGGAAAACGTTTAGTAAAAACGACTCTAACCGTGTTGTGCACAAACATAATTCGCCCAAAGGTGCCACATGGGGTGACACGTGTCGCCCCGATTCGCCCAAAATATTTCGTCTTCCAAAATATCCAAAACGCCAAAATCTCAAAATCAAAGCGTTCTACAAAACCAGAATTTCTCCCGTGGGCCCCACGTGACCATTTCCAAAATAAAATTCCATAATTCTCTAATATTCCAGAAGTCCGAATACCAAACTGGGAATCCAATTCCCATTAACGAACCTCTTTCCTTCACAAAACCTAAACTTTTCCGTGGAAAAATCGCCTCTTTCTTCCTTTCCAATCTTTCGTCAGATTCTCGCACGCACGCCCCGCATACATACCACGGAACTACGGGTATAACATTCTTCCCCTTAGAAACATTCGTCCGAATGTTCCTTCTAAGTCTCAAACGAACACGTGCAAGATAGTCTTCACTACTATACTTACGAAACAATCCCGCCACACCGCCATGGAAACACTGCAAAACTTACATCTAAGTCCACGAGGAAACACCTCTACATCACCACAAATAGTACTACTTTTGTCACTTTGTCGCGAGCCGGCCCGACGACCCAACAAATGGTACCGGCCGCATGCGATCACCAAGCCGCCAGACACTAATTCTTACCATATTTCGACATCGCTTTAGTATCCAAAACTCTGGTTACTATCTCTAACGTGGTCATCATTAATCGGGAACATTCGATGGATCTTCGATACTTTCCGAACATAACAATACGAAGACGGACGCCCTTCCTCCTAAGTCGGACGGCAAATGCTAACATATAGGCAACCCGCCTATTCTTCACATGAACTCGCAAAGGCCCAAAGTAACTCGGGCTAAGTTTCTTCGTTTCCAAAACTCACACACCGTCCGGTGGTACTTTCAAGAAGACCGACCGTCAACTCAACTCTAAGCGTGCCGCCGATTATCCGCACGATTCTCCGAGCTGCCGAACTTTTCTAGACAAGCTTCACACTATCCACACCGCCGGAACAAGCTCAACCAACTATCGAACCCCGCCAACATCGAACCAATCGACCGCAACTTGCATTTCTGCCCCTACAAGGCGTCACAAGACGACATCCGAACACTGAAATGGTAGCTTAAACACTCCCCCAACCGGAGACAACGATCCTCACAGCTACCCCTGAAATCAAAACACTGGCCCGAGGGCGAATGCGATACGGAGACTCACCTGAGTTCCTAGCCCTGCCTGGTACAAACCCCCAGAAAGAGAAACAGCCGTACCCTGGGCTCCACTGTCCGTCATAAGGTGAAGGTAGGCACCCCGTGCAACCTCACAACCTTTTCAGATAACATCAACACTGCCGAGGGAACGACCCTGACCGAAGAACACGATAGGTCGCTTCATCGTCCCGACCACTGGTCGAACGCATCCACGAACTTGCACGCAGGCTAACTAAACATGGGCCTAACACCCTCATGACCCTAACACAAAGAGGGACCACCACAAACTGACCCCACCACCAAACCTACCGCGGGTTGACCCGCAACATGGCCTCAACCCGACCCGGCATTGCGCAAAACACTAGCTCCCCGAAGGAATAATTTCTCAAATCATATTACGAAAACCTAGCGGTCTTCCTAGTTCGACTACCTTCTTTCAAATCACGCTACTCAGGGACTTATCCCACGAACATAGCTCACGTGCACTATGCACTCCTATAAGGGTCAAACATAAACACTACACCTTTCTCGAGAGGGCCTTACCTCTAAGGTCTTTGCGTAAAAAGCTCTAAGGCTCACACTTCTCTATCCCCCAAAATCTTACTCGGTTAACCCACCATGATTCCTAATCACAACTCACACACTGCTATCAGAACGTAGCACTTAAGGTATACTCACCTTGAAAGTTACCAAGGACCTCACGCTCGCCCTTCTCACGCCCCCGTTAACCCGCCGATCTCTACGCTTTCTGGCGCATAAGCCCGCATACGTGCCATGCTCAAGCCCAATCAAGAATTACTTTGCACATCCCTTTCTTAGGTAGTCATCAAGACTCGCGATACATCGGTACTCTCGTAGCCAAATCCATAGCTAGTAAAGGTTGTCTCTTGCAATCTATATTCTCTGCTCCTGGCCGTGGAACCAAGGTTCAAATATCATGGCCGCAGCAGGAATCGCCGCCGCCGTGCTTAAACTCACGGGCTAGTGACGCCGCAGAAATCCCCGAATGAAGCACTACCCTAGGTAATGATTGGGCCTGTGCCTCGCCACCCTCCGAACTCTACTCGCAGCCTCCTCGCCGCTTTGCCTCCCGGGCTCGGGTTGCCCTACGCGAGGCATAACAATAAGGGAAAGGATTTCGCCGAGGGTTCAACTTACAACATGACTCTAAGGCACGATCTCGAGTGAGAAGAATAGAAACCAATCCTAAATATCCTATAGCCTCACGATTATTGATGTGGTGCACAACACACCGATAATCAAGACTCTCATCGGATACGGTTCAGAGACACTTTCCGAGGATTAATCGCTCGATACCACTTTTGTCACGACCAACCGGCCCGTGGATCGTGCCTTACCGGGCACCCTAGCGATACAACATCGAGAGAAAACCAATGAAATAAAACTTTAAACATGAAATGAGAGACATGATAAATAAACAAAGCCAACCAAAACAAATTGCCTTTCATCATATAAACATAAATACCCGACGGTTATCCTTTTACAAACCCCGCCCACAATTCTGCATGCACTCTAAGATTTACAACAACTATGACGGACAGTGGCCCCGCCATACCCCGAATGTACAAGAACCTACAACTCAGTGGAACACATACCAATAAGATAAGCCTCCGAGAAACGGAGCTTCCCAACACGCCGAATGTGATCCTATAAGCGGGGATCGACGATCGATGTACCTTTACTGCGGCATGAACGCAGCCCGAAGAGGTCGATAACAGTACCAAGTATGTGAAATCAGTAATATCAGAATGAAATCATACTAGTCTATATAAAGCAGAGACATGTATGATAACCAACTACGCTCACAACATAGAAGCCAAGTCGTGACTCACGCCTCAAAGTCACCACTAAATATAACTATGGGTCTCACGCCCACAACATCCATCATGTTCGCATCATGGCGCGTGCCCCGAATCTCAGACGGTGTAGACATGTCCATGATGCAACGATAATAAACTAGATAACAATCCAAATGGACGATACTGCGGCGCTACGCGTCGGTCGAGATGTCCAAAGGGAAACAATAAGGCAACATTCCAAATGGACGATACTCGTGCGCTACGCATCGGTCGAGATGTCCAAAGGGAAACAATAGACAAAGATTCCAAATGGACGATACTGCGCGCTACGATCGGGTCGAGATGTCCAAAGGGAAACAATAGACAGATTCCAAATGGACGATACTGCGGCGCTTACGACGGGTCGATGTCCAAAGGGAAATCACAAGACGATAATCAAAATGGAAACATACCCGCGCCACGATCGTGGTCGAGATGTCCAAAGCGATTAACAACAATAATACTATCAGCGTGAACGCATCTGCGGAATTTCTCCGTCAATGCCGACACGCCCAAGTAAGTTCTCAACTACCAACCGACCTCCATCGAGACGCGGTAACACAAAGAATACAACGCTTTGCACAACAAAGGCTATCACAACAAGCACAGCATGTTTCACAACAATAAGCATAGGCAAGTTATCCACAACTCAAAGTACTTCATTTTATGACAAAATCCGGTTTTAACTCCTAAAGTACTACGACGTTAAATTCTTTAAAGGAGATCCATTACTTTTATCGAGTCACCCGATACATGCAGATTAGAATGACCAACCCACATTCCTTTTCAATATCAAGTAACAACATTCTTTTTCCTAAGTTCCAGTTTGCCTAGTTTCAATTACTCAAGCTTCTCATTTTCAAATGGTTTCATAGTTCATAAACTTAATCACTTGATTTCTTTTTAGAACAATTGAGTAATATATGTCTCACATGAGAGTAGGTTATTCTTGTTTACAACATTCTTATTACAGCAGCCATGATCTAGAAAATGTAATATCATTTTGTCTCATCTTAGTTTCTATGCAGATGGAGGTTTCTACTGGTTTTAATACGATACATCATTATTCAATACATTTTCCTTTATTAACGCTGCAGTGGTCTGTCGATACACATTCTGATTTCCGAAATCAGTAAAACATTATCTTTAAATAAAACCAAGTACTCATTACTCACGAATGAGGTTTCACACAAACATTCACATTAAAACAAATAAGTTAAGTCTCTTATCTTATAAGATCAAGTCTCTTAACTTCTAACATCAGTAAACCATTCTTAAGCCGTTATACCTAACTTCCCATAAAGCCGTTATAACACTTTATGTTTTACAACAATCAAATACAATTCACACATGTACGTCTACCGTACTACATAGTTCACACATATCATGCTAGGAGAGATAGGAAGAGGTTCACATACCTCGCGACGATTATCGACTAATAGCAAAATGCTCCGAGTACCTCAAGCCGTCGGCTACTCCTTAAGCCAAGTAGAACGCGCCACACGTAGTACTTCAACCTATAAGGCCACAAGGCGCTTATTAACATCGTAGAACATTCTACAGAAAATTCGACAAAGACTCTCCCCGCAACAACAGAATCTCCTCCTCTATCGGGCCGCCATCAAGCCAACCAGGGGGTTATACGTCTAACCCTAACTGTACAATTCTACTCCACGGTACTACTACACAAGTCATCAGAATACACCAAAGACTATATATAGTATACTTGATCTAGTTACTACTAAAACATGTAATATCAAATTACAATAGGGGGACAAGATAATTACCTCGATAAGCCCATAATTATCCAAGCATAAAGTCGATCCTGGGCAATCGTTTAGCTCCAACTCCGAGCGCTCCAACCCGCTCTAAACCACCCTTAGAAGTTCTAACCAACTTCTACACAATACTCCAACGGACTATGGAGATTTTCCTAGGGTTTCGGTTTTGACTGACGGGAAGTATAATAGTATTTCTGGGCTTTTCGTATAGGTATAACCTTAGAAAACTAAAAGGTATAAGGCTAAGGTATATGGGCGTTATAACAATACTGGAGAGTATTTCTATACCACAAAAGGGGTATTATACAAAGCAACTAGGCTAGTGGGTACCCCACGGCCACACCACAAAGGAGGGGGTGTCTACCTCGGCCTACCCCACTGGGGACTCTCGCCGAGGGCCTCACGAAAAGGAGGGGAAGGCTCTCAAGACTTAGGCAATTTGTGAATGAATTAGTCTTCAAAGGGAGGGTATTTATAGGTCAAGTGAAAGCCAACCAATGGCCAAGATTACACCAAGTGTTAGGCAAGTGTAGGCCAAGATTCACCCACGTGTACCTAGCCAACTTGCACACAAAATATCTACCAAAATATCTACCACTGACACCCACTTTTCGTCCAAGAACCGCCCACTTTGCCCACCAATGAGAGGTGCCAAGTGCCGCCTCTCGTTGGTCCAACATGTTCCGCCTCTAAAAATCCGCAAAATACTAAATGACATAGCGGAAATTCCCTACGAAAGTCGTGGAAAACGTTTAGGCCGAAAAACGACTCTAACCGTGTTGTGCACAAACATAATTCGCCCAAAGGTGCCACACGGGGTGACACGTGTCGCCCGATTCGCCCAAAATATTTCGTCTTCCAAAATATCCAAAACGGCCAAAATCTCAAAATCAAAGCGGCCCCACAAAACCAGAATTTCTCCCGTGGCCCCACGTGACCATTTCCAAAATAAAATTCCATAATTCTCTAATATTCCAGAAGTCCGAATACCAATCGGGAATCCAATTCCCATTAACGAACCTCTTTCCTTCACAAAAACCGGAAACTTTTCCGTGGAAAAATCGCCTCTTTCTTCCTTTCCAATCTTTCTGTCGTATTCTCGTACGTACGTCCTCGCATACATACCCTGGAACTACGGGGTATAACACATACCTCGCGACGATTATCGACTAATAGCAAAACGCTCCAAGTACCTCAAACCGTCGGCTACTCCTTAAGCCAAGTAGATCGCGCCACGCATAGTACTTCCACCTATAAGGCAACAAGGCGCTTATTAACATCTAGATCTTATCGTAGAACATTCTACGTAAAATTCGGCAGACCTCTCCCGCATGGCAGCGTAAATCTCCTCTCTATCGAGGCCGCTACCAAGCCAACCGGGGGTTTGCACGTCTAACCGGACGTGTACGATTCTACTACACAGTAATGCTACACAAGTCTACTGTAATACAGTCCTATGTAATTAGAGTTCAGTTCTCTTCTTTAAATTCAGGCTTAAGTCCAAAGACATTGCCACAAGCTATGTTCATTTCTATATATAGTATACTTCAACTATATATTCCTACAACATGTAATATCCAATTACAATAGAAGGTCAAGAGTGTTTACCTCTATAAGCCCAAAATTATCCGAGTTTAAATGTCGATCCTGAGCAAGGTTTAGCTCCTACTCCGTGCTCTCCGACCCGCTCCAAACAACCCTTAGAAGTTCTAACCAACTTCTACTTAAACTCCAACCAACTATGGAGATTTTCCTTAGGGTTTCGGTTTGAGACAAAAAGGGACATTTAGGTAGTATTTCCGGGCTCTACGTATAGAGGTATCTTTGGAATACTACAAGGTATACGACTAAGGTAATTTGGGTATAACAACAATACTTTTGAGAGTATTTCTACCAAGAGGGGGGGTATATATACGAGACAACACCACAAGGGGGGGGGTGTATACCCCTCGGCCTAACCCACGCTGGGGTACTCGGCCAAGGGGAGACTCGCCACAAGGCCTCACAAAAGGGGAGAACGAGAACAACATCAAGGGAGGGGGAGGATTTCTAACACTTAGAACAATTTAGGATGAAGAAGTTCATCAAAGGGGAGGGGTATTTATAGGTCAAGCCATGGCCAACCAATGGCCAAGATCATGCCAAGTAGTAGGCAAGTGTAGGGCTAGGATTCATCCAAGTACACCTTATCCATCTACCACACCAACCAACACAAAATATCCTACCTACTCCCACATGCCCAAATCGTCAATTCCGCCCAACATACCCACCAATGAGAGGGTGCCAAGTGTCGCCCTCTTGTTGGTCCAAAATGTTTCGTCTCTCGGAAAAATCCGCAAAAATTGGAAATGACATAGCCGGAATTTTCCCTACGAAAGCTGTGGAAACGTTTCGTCGAAAAACGACTCTAACCGGGTGTTGTGAACAAAAAATAATTCGGCCAAGCCTATTGAAGTTCGAATTTTCTACGTACGTCCCTACGTACATACTCTGGAAATACGGGGTATAACATCTGTTATACCCCGTAGTTTCAGGGTATGTATGCGAGGACGTACGTACGAGAATACGACATTGAAATTGGAAAGGAAGAAAGAGGTGATTTTTCCACGGAAAAGTTTCCGGTTTTTGTGAAGGAGAAAGGTTCGTTAATGGGAATTGGATTCCCAGATTTGGTATTCGGACTTCTTGGAATATTAGAGAATTATGGAATTTTATTTTCGGAAATGGTCACGTGGGGCCCACGGGAGAAATTTACGGTTTTGTGGGGCCCACTTTGTTTTCGAGATTTTGGCCATTGTGGATATTTTCGGAAGATGAAATATTTTGGACGAGTAGGAGGGCGACACGTGTCACCCCCCCCCTAGGTGGCTTGGCCGAATTTCACTTTGTGCACAACACCCGATTAGAGTCGTTTTTCGACGAAACGTTTTACTAAACTCGCGTAGGATAAATTCCGGCTATGTCATTTCTAAATTTTATGGATTTTTCCGAGAGACGAACACTTTGGGACAAAGAGAGGGCGACACTTGTCACCCTCTCATTGGTGGACTTGTATGGCGGAATTGAGGCCGATTGGATGGCTTATTTTTGTCAAGTACTTCGGAGGATATTTGGTGTGCAAGTTGGCTAGCTACACTTGCCCTAATCCTCACCCTACACTTGCCTTGCACTTGGCACCATCTTGGCCCTTGGTTGGCCATCCCTTGACCTATAAATACCCCTCTTGTGATGAAGAGTTCTTCATCCACAAACAAGCCTTCCAAGTCTTGAAATCCTCTCCTCTCCTTAAGCCTTTTCGTCCAACACACCTCCCCTTGGTGAGTTTGGCCGAGGCCCCCCACTAGCCTAGCCGAAACCTACCCCCCCTCCCTTGGTTGAAAAGTTGCCTTCTAGTATTGTTATAATGCCCAAAATACCCTAGCCCAAATCCCTTAGTCCTTAGTAGAAGTTGTGAAGAACTTCTAAGGTTTTCTTGGAGCTACCGGAGCGCACAACTTAGGAGCTAAACCTTGCTCAGGCGCGACTTTTATCTAGGATATTATTGGGCTTACCGAGGTAAATAACCTTATCCTCCTTTTGTAATTAGAAAATACATACTGTAGAAGTATAGGAATAAGTATAAATACTTAGAAGGATATTAAGAATAGAATTGAACTGATATCACAGTAGAAGGGTTTAAAAGAAGAATAATAGAACTGTACTTACATAGGACTGTTTTCACAGTAGACTTGAGTAGCTCACCGGGTAGGGAAGTGCTGCCCAAATGTCCATAGAATAACGAACCCTCTGCTTAGAGCTTTGACAAGATACTGAGACGTTGATAGGCGTATTTGATCGTTATAGTCGATTCTGCGCGCGACATATTCAACTTGGCAGGTGGATTTCGCCGAGAAGGTATGTGATTCTTCCTATCCTCTTGAGCATGATATTTTAAAGAATTTGTATATAGTACGGTAGACGTACGTGTGTTAACTGAATAATAATTACGGCAATGTCTTCGGACTTAAGCTCGAATAATAATCACGGCAATGTCTTGGACTTAAGCCCAATAATAATTACGCAATGTCTTGACTTAAGCCCAATAAAAAGGATCCAAGTAGTTCAAAAGAATTAAGAAACCTTTTTAAGAGTAACACTTGGTTTTAAAAGCTTAAGAGTTATACTAGCTTTATGGGAGGTTAGGTATAGCGGCTTAAGAGTGATAAAAAGAATGATTTATTGATTTAAGAAAATAAGAGACTTGACTTAATTATACTAATGTGAAAAAGTGTGAAACCTCATTCGTGAGTAAATAGTATTTTCGGTTTTCAAAAGGAATGATTTTTTACCGATCAGAATGAATGTCGAACAAACCACAGCAGCGCTAATAAAGGGAAATGTTTTGACTAATAAAGTATTATTAAAACCAGTAGAAACTTCCATCTACATAAGAGCTAAGATGAGACAAAATGATATTACATTTCCTAGATCATGGCTGCTGTAATAAGATTGTTATGAACAATAATAACCTACTCACACATAAGGTATATGTTTCTCAAATTGTTTTAAAGGATTAAAACTATGAACTACGAAACCTTTCGAAAATGAGAAACTTGAGTAATTGAAATTAGGCAAACTTGAACGTTGGGAAAAGAATGTTGTTACTTGATTTTACAAAGAGAAGTGTTCTGATTTACTTCAAAAGATAATCACTCTATTTTTATACTACGGGTATTGTGTGACTTTTGTGAAAGAAACAGATCTTTTAAAAGAGTAATACATGAAGTACTTTGGGGCTAAAAACCCGAACTTGTTAACATAATGTAGAAAGTACCTTGTGTGAATAACTTGATTGTATTGATTTGTGATAGTCTTGTAATACTTTCTTGTTGACTTGATAAGTAAACATGTTAGGATGCTACGTGAGTTAGTATCTTGTGATGTTTGTGTAAAGGGGTTTTCCCTTGTTGTGCTTAGGTTGTTTAACGATAAGCTGTCATGTTGATATTATATCACTCATGATTCCGGGGGTTAAGCTGCCCTCCGATGCGGGGTAGACTCAGGCGGGTCTAGTGACCTATGATTCGAGAATACCTTATGCAGGTCTGTATGGCCTATGCGGAACTACGGGAGTTCCGTGTCGCGATGCGCCTTGTGGTCACGCGGTCTTTGTGGCTACGCGGACGGCGAGTCCAGACGCCGAGGAGTAGCTACCCTCGATGCGGGGAATACCTCATGCGGGCCATTGGAGTGGCCCATGCGGAGCTACGGGAAGTTCCAGGGCTAGACGCGCACATTAGATACTGCGGGCGAGTGGCCAGCTTTGATCATGTGACGGTCTAGACAGATCTCATGATACAATTTACGACCTTGTTGTACTGTGGGTTTTAGTAGTCGGCTATGCCCTCGTACTTACCCCGTACGGTTTTATGATGACTTTGAGGGCGTGAGTCCCTGACTTGACATGATCGCTATTTATTGTGAATCGTAGTTTTGGTTATCATACATGTCTCCCGCTTTATATAGACTACTATGATTTCATTTACGATTTTCGGCCACATACTGTACCAGATCGACCTCCTTCGGGGGGCTGCGTTCATGCCGCAGGTAAAGGTACTCCTACTGTTGATCCCCGTTCTTAGGATCACCGTTTCAGCGTTGGGAAAGCTCCGTTTCTCCGGAGTCTTAGCATTTTGGTATGGTCCCCTGTCGTTGTATATATTTGCATTCAGGGGTATGGCGGGGCCCTGTCCCGCCATTGTTGTTTTATACTCTTAGAGGTCTGCAGACTGTTGTAAGGTGGGATGTAATCGTTCATTTTGGGGTACTTATATACATATGCCGAAGGCAACTTTTTCCTGCAAACCGTGTCTTATTTATACCGTTTCATATCTTGGTTGTTTTATATTCCACGATTTCTGATGTATGACTACTTGGGTGCCGGGTAAGGCACGGTGATGGGCCCCTAACGGGTCGTGACAAAGTGGTATCGTGAGCGATTAATCCTCGGAAGTGTCTACTGCATCAGATCTAGTAGAGTCTTGATTATCGGTGTTGTGCACCACACCAATAATCGTGAGGCTATAGGATATTTAGGATTGATTTCATTTTTCTCACTCGAGATCGTGCTTTAGAGTCGTGTTATAAGTTGGACCCTCTAACGTATTCCTTTCCTTTACCGATTATGCCTCACGCCAGTAACTCGAGCCCAGAAGGCAAGGCACCGGCGAGTCGAGTAAATACGAGATTTAGAAGGGCACAGCCCAATCATCACTGAGGTGATGCTTCATGCGGGAGTTACGAGGCGTCGCCCGGCAGCAGAGTTTGGTACGGCGGCAGCTCCTCTGCGGCCATGACATCTCGACTTTCAGTACCACGACTAGGATCAGAAAATAAGGATTGGAAGGAGACTCACATTAGCAAGGGACTTGGCAGCCAGAGAGTATTTTATGTACCGGTATACCAAGGATATTGATGTTTATCTAAAGAAGGGTTGTGAGGAAGTAGCTCTTCAGTCAGGAACGAGCCAGGCTTGCGTTCAGGATTATGTGCAGCGGGCTGAGAGAGGTAGAGATCGACAGATTAAACATGATCAGCAGAAGAGGGCCCGATTGGTAGGATCATTTGGTAACTCTCGAGGCGAACCGCCTCGGCAGCAGATTAGACATGCGCCTCCGCCAGTGCAGAGTGTCCCTCCACAGGGTTCAGTTTTTCCTCAGTGTTCACAGTGTGGCAGGCGTCATCCCGGGAAATGCCGTCTTTTTACTGGTTCTTGTTTTACTTGCGTCGTCGGGCCATATGGCGAGGAATGTTCTGAGGAAGGATGCAAGTAGGAAGACTCACCTACCAGATCGCCATGGATGCGGTGGTTCGAGAGGAGGGGTGTTAGCTGTGAGGCCACCCCACCTCGGTGGCCGTTGTGGTCGATGTCATCGTGGGAGTGTCGTGCTTCGACTTGTTATGTTCGCGGCGCAGGGCCATTTTGCGAGAAATTGTCCAACCAGAGTTGGCGGGGATGTAGGGACTCAGCCTTCGGGATCAGTGGATAGTTCATCACCTTCCCCAGCTATGCGCCCAGCAGGGCGGGATTGACTAGAACGACCTAGGGGAAGTGCCGCGTAGATACAGGTATATCCTTAACCCTTTAGAGATTTATATGTGTAGCGAATATCTTAAGTGTTATTTTCAGATAGCATTGTGTTAACTGTGATTAGGAATCATGATTAGTTAACCGGGAAAGATTGGGGGATAGAAAAAGTGTGAGCCTTAGAATATATACGTAGGGACCATAGAGGCGAGGCCATCTTTGGTAAAAGAATTATTTCATGTTTGACCCTTATCGAGGTGCATAGTATACGTGAGATATTTTTGTGGGATGAATCCCTGAGTGATGTGAAATGAAAGAGGGTAGTTGAGCTTAGAAGACCGCTAGGTTTTCGTAACGTGATTGGTGAGATTGTTCCGGATCGGGGAGCTAGTGTTTTGCGCGTTGCCGGGTCGGGTTGAGGCCGTGTTGCGGGTCGACCCACGACCTGTTTGGTGATGGGGTCAGTTTGTGGTGGTCCCGCTTTGTGTTAGGATCACGAGGGTGTTAGGCCCAGGTTTAGTTAACCATTGTACGAGTTCGTGGATGTGTTCGACCAGTAGTCGGGCCGATGGGGTCAACCCGTCTTATCTTTTAGTCAAACCGTGTACTCGGTAGTAAGTTGCGAGATGATTATTTCAAGAAGGTTGTAAAGCTGCATGGGGTGCCTACCTTCACCTTATGGCTGACAGGGGAGTCCAAGTTGCGGCTGTTTCCTTTCTGGAAGAGTTACCAGGCAAGGTTAGGAACTCAGGTGAATCTCAGTGTCGCATTCACCCTCTGGCCAGTGTTTGGATTTCGGGAGTAGCTGTAAGGACTCTTCGCCTCTTGTTGAGTATGTATTATATAGCTACCATTTCAGTATTCGGGTGTCGCCGTTTGGAGCCTTTTTATAAGCGCTAGTGTAAGCTTGCCGATCGACTGATTCGATGTAAGCAAGGTGCAGATAGTTGGTTCGTACTTGTTCAGCAGGGCGTGGATAGGGTGGAGCTTATCCAGAAGAGGTCATTGGCAGCTCAGAGTCTGGGAAGCGATGCGAAACATGGTAAGTTATGAGAAAGAGTTCGAGTGTGCGAGAAGTGCGACAGTAAGGAAGAAGTAAACATGTATTACGGGCATAGGTGTGATCATTTCGTTTGTAAAGAGTAGGTGCGAAGGAGTATCTTTTAGACCTCGAGTAGGAGCTTTTGTGATTGAGGTGATTCCTCGTGGACTTGGAGATAAGTATGTGCTTGTTGTGTTGTGGCAGTGTGGCATGGTTGTTTAAGTAAGTATAGCGAAGGACTATCTTGCGCTGTTTGTTTTAAGACCTAGAAGGAACATTCGGACGAATGTTTCTAGGAGGGAGAATGTTATACCCGTAGTTCCGGGTATGTATGCGAGGGCGTGCATTTGAGAATACGACATTGAAATTGGAAAGGAAGAAAGAGGTGATTTTTCCACGGAAAAGTTTCCGGTTTTTGTGAAGGAGAAAGGTTCGTTAATGGGAATTGGATTTCCAGATTTGGTATTCGGACTTCTTGGAATATTAGAGAATTATGGAATTTTATTTTCGGAAATGGTCACGTGGGGCCCACGGGAGAAATTTACGGTTTTGTGGGGCCCACTTTGTTTTCGAGATATTTTCGGAAGATGAAATATTTTGGACGAGTAGGAGGGCGACACGTGTCACCCCCCCTAGGTGGCTTGGCCGAATTTCACTTTGTGCACAACACCCGATTAGAGTCGTTTTTCGACGAAACGTTTTACTAAACTCGCGTAGGATAAATTCCGGCTATGTCATTTCTAATTTTTGCGGATTTTTCCGAGAGACGAAACACTTTGGACCAACGAGAGGGCGACACTTGTCACCCTCTCATTGGTGGACTTGTGGCGGAATTGAGGCCGATTGGATGGCTTATTTTTGTCAAGTAGTTGGTAGGATATTTTGTGTGCAAGTTGGCTAGGTACACTTGCCCTAATCCTCACCCTACACTTGCCTTGCACTTGGCACCATCTTGGCCCTTGGTTGGCCATCCCTTGACCTATAAATACCCCTCTTGTGATGAAGAGTTCTTCATCCACAAACAAGCCTTCCAAGTCTTGAAATCCTCTCCTCTCCCTTAAGCCTTTTTCGTCCAACACACCTCCCCCCCCCTTTGGTGAGTTTGGCCGAGGGCCCCCCCCTAGCCTAGCCGAAACCTACCCCCCCTCCCTTGGTTGAAAAGTTGCCTTCTAGTATTGTTATAATGCCCAAAATACCCTAGCCCAAATCCCTTAGTCCTTAGTAGAAGTTGTGAAGAACTTCTAAGGTTTTCTTGGAGCTACCGGAGCGCACAACTTAGGAGCTAAACCTTGCTCAGGCGCGACTTTTATCTAGGATATTATTGGGCTTACCGAGGTAAATAACCTTATCCTCCTTTTGTAATTAGAAAATACATCTTTGTAGAAGTATAGGAATAAGTATAAATACTTAGAAGGATATTAAGAATAGAATTGAACGATATCACGAGAAGGGTTTAAAAGAAGAATAATAGAATCAGACTTACATAGATTTGTTTTCACAATGAGACTTGAGTAGCTCACCGGGTAGGAAGTGCTGCCCAAATGTCCATAGAATAACGAACCCTCTGCTAGAGCTTTGTACAGATCTGAGACGTTGATAGGCGATTTGATCTTATATAGGTCGATTCTCTGCGCGCGACATATTCAACTTGGCAAGTGGATTTCGCCGAGAAGGTATGTGATTCTTCCTATCCTCTTGAGCATGATATTTTAAAGAATTTGTATATAGTACGGTAGACGTACGTGTGTTAACTGAATAATAATTACGGCAATGTCTTCGGACTTAAGCCTGAATAATAATTACGGCAATGTCTTCGGACTTAAGCCTGAATAATAATTACGGCAATGTCTTCTGACTTAAGCCTGAATAAAAAGGATCCGAAGTAGTTCAAAAGAATTAAGAAACCTTTTTAAGAGTAACACTTGGTTTTAAAAGCTTAAGGGTTATACTAGTTTTATGGGAGGTTAGGTATAGCGGCTTAAGAGTGATAAAAAGAATGATTTATTGATTTAAGAAAATAAGAGACTTGACTTAATTATACTAATGTGAAAAAGTGTGAAACCTCATTCGTGAGTAAATAGTATTTTCAGTTTTCAAAAGGAATGATGTTTTACCGATCAGAATGAATGTCGAACAAACCACAGCAGCGCTAATAAAGGGAAATGTTTTGACTAATAAAATATTATTAAAACCAGTAGAAACTTCCATCTACATAAGAGCTAAGATGAGACAAAATGATATTACATTTCCTAGATCATGGTTGCTGTAATAAGATTGTTATGAACAATAATAACATACTCACACATAAGGTATATGTTTCTCAAATTGTTTTAAAGGATTAAAACTATGAATTACGAAACCTTTCGAAAATGAGAAACTTGAGTAATTGAAATTAGGCAAACTTGAACGTTGGGAAAAGAATGTTGTTACTTGATTTTACAAAGAGAAGTGTTCTGATTTACTTCAAAAGATAATCACTCTATTTTTATACTACGGGTATTGTGTGACTTTTGTGAAAGAAACGGATCTTTTAAAACTGTAATACAGGGAGTACTTTGGGGCTAAAAACCCGAAATTGTTAACATAATGTAGAAAGTACCTTGTGTGAATAACTTGATTGTATTGATTTGTGATAGTCTTGTAAATACTTTCTTGTTGACTTGATAAGTAAACATGTTAGGATGCTACGTGGGTTAGTATCTTGTGATGTTTGTGATAAGGGTGTTTCCCTTGTTGTGCTTAGGTTGTTTTACGATAAGCTGTCATGTTGATATTATATCACTCGTGATTCCGGTTAAGCTGCCTCCGATGCGGGTAGACTCAGCGTCTAGTGACCTATGATTCGAGAATACCTTATGCAGTGCAGTATGGCCTGCGGAACTACGGAGTTCAGTCGATCACGGCCCTTGTGGTCATGCGGTCTTTGTGGCCTGCGGACGGCGAGTCCAGACGCTGCGGGGAGTAGCTACGCTCGATGCGGGAATACCTCATGCGGGCCATGGAGTGGCCCGTGCGAGCTACGGAAGTTCGGGGCTAGGCGTGCACATTAGATCTGCGCGAGTGGCGGCTTTGATCATGTGACGGTGCAGACAGATCTCATGATCTGATTTACGACCTTGTTGTATTGTGGGTTTTAGTAGTCGGCTATGCCTCGCACTTACCCCGCACGGTTTTATGATGACTTTGAGGCGTGAGTCACGACTTGACATGTTGCTTATTTATTGTGAATCGTAGTTTTGGTTATCATACATGTCTCACGCTTTATATAGACTACTATGATTTCATTTACTGATTTTCAGGCCACATACTTGGTACTGTTATGCTTGACCTCCTTCGGAAATGCGTTCATGCCGCAGGTAAAGGTACTCCTACTGTTGATCCCCGTTCTTAGGATCACCGTTTCAGCGTTGGGAAAGCTCCGTTTCTCCGGAGTCTTAGCATTTTGGTATGGTCCCCTGTCGTTGTAGATATTTGCATTCAGGGGTATGGCGGGGCCCTGTCCCGCCATTGTTGTTTTAAACTCTTAGAGGTCTGTAGACCTGTTGTAAGGTTGGGATGTAACTGTTTATTTTGGGGCACTTATATACATATGCCGAAAGGCAACTTTTTCCCAGAAACTGTGTCTTATTTATACTGTTTCATATCTTGGTTGTTTTATATTCCGCTGATTTCTCTGATGTATGACTACTTGGGTGCCCGGGTAAGGCACCAGTCACGGGCCCCGGAACGGGTCGTGACAACTTCCTTTGTTTCTACATACTTTGCCACCTTTTTCAAGGCCGAATTCAATAACCAAACACGCCACATTTAAGGCCCAACAAAGTAGTTAACAATAGGGGATTACACGCTTAATCAAGACATGTAAAATTCCGCCCCACAATACAAAACAAACTAGTCTAAACTACAATGTCAATTCGGCAATTAGGGCAACAATACCAATTCTTCTTCCAATTTCTTTTCAATCCATGTGGTTTAATATAACATGTTATCTAGCCACAATTGGTTATAACTACTACAATCCTCAAGTAGGTAAACATGCGACGATTCTAATTATCGACCAAATTGTATTTCAATTTCAAATGGCTTAACATGTCATTTTCGGATTTGAGCTTCCAAATTCCCATAACACTTATCAAACTTCATAACACATATCACATGATCAATTCTAACTTATAATAACATGGAACCTTCAATTACAAAAGTAAGACGAAGATTATACCTCATTTAGCCCAAATATGATCCAAATTTACAAGTCGATCCTTAGCAACTTTAGCTCATCTTTTCGACGTTTCAATCCATTCCAAGCAACCCTTAGAAACTTATGAAGAACTTATCTTCAAGTTCCAACTTCAAAGTTGAAGAACTCCTTTAGCTTCCGCCTTGCGACTAATACGAAAACACCATTTTTCCGGGATCTTTCTATTGAGATACACTTACAATACCCTTAGGTACCTTGGTTTAAAGTGGGGGAATTATTGGACAACAATTGAAAATTTTTCCTTGAAACCCTAGCCTTGGCCGAGAGCTTCCTCAAGTTTCCATCAAGTTTTTCTTGAAAATTTGCTAAGTGTTAAGCCTTGTCTTGCACTAGTAAGCTTATATAAATAAATGGAGGGTCAAGATTAGAACAAATGGGTGGTTTGGATGCATTTCACAAGGATCAAGTCAAGTGGCATTGACTTAGTCAACAATGTCAAGCTAATTGTCTTTGCAAGACTTGGTCTTTTAAATTATGGTCAAATGACCATTTCCTCCATGTCATTTTCGTCCAAGGCCATTAAGGGGGTGACACGTGTCGCCCTCCCGTTCGTCGCAATATTTCGTTTTCCGACAAATTCCAAAATTCCGAAATTTTTTTACTCGTCTCAAATCTTAACATTTGGGTTCTTACGTACGTTCTTATAAACCTATCCTGGAAATTTCCGGGGTGTAACATTCTTCCCCCCTTAGAAACATTCGTCCCCGAATGTTCTTCTGGGAGTCAAACTTAAAGATAGAGATAACGTCTCCTTACAACCCCTACATACCAATAATGCCACATGTGGCCACATAACAATGCTCGTACAAAAATGTCAACCTGAACCCCCATGTGTCAACGTCGATTATCTGCATAACTGTTATACCCCGTATTTCCAGAGTATGTACGTGGGGGACGTACGTAGAAATTTTCGAACTTCTTTAGGCTTGGCCGAATTCTTTTTGTGCACAACACCCGGTTAGAGTCGTTTTTCGACGAAACGTTTTCACAGCTTTCGTAGGGGACTTTCCGGCGTTGTCATTTCGTATTTTTGCGGATTTTTCCGAGAGACGCAACATGTTGGCCCAACAATAGGGCGACACTTGTCACCCTCTAATTGGTGAAGGTTGGCGGACGAAATGGGCAAGGATTGGCACGTTTTTTGTGTTGAATTGTGGTCAAGGGTTAGGTAGGATATTTTGTGTAGATGGATAAGGTTGCACATGGCTTAATCTTGGCCTTACACTTGCTATGCACTTGTCTTCATCTTGGCCATTGGTTGGCCTTCACTTGACCTATAAATACCCCCTTAGTTGATGAACTTTCTTCATCCAAAACTTGAGCAATCTACCTAAGTCTCAAAATACTCCTCCTCTCTTACTTACTTTCCGTCACACTACCCCCTTGAGAAGCCTTGGCCGAGAGGTCTACCCCTAGCCTAGTTTTTTTCGTATAAAACCCCTTGTTGTGGTATAGAAATACTCACCTAGTATTGTTATAATGCCCAAAATAATTTAGCCAAATACCTAGTAGTAATTTCCAAATTACCCTATTACAAAAGCAGGAAAATACTATTATACTTTCCCTCGATCCTAAAACGAAACCCTAAGTAAATCTTCACCGTAGTTGAAGTTATAGTAGAAGTTGGTGATAACTTCTAAGGGTGGTTTGGAGCGGGTCTGAGAGCTCGGAGTAGGAGCTAAAACTTGCTCAGGATCGACATTTAAACTCGGAGAATTTTGGGCTTATCGAGGTAAACAGTCTTGACGTTCTAGTGTACTTGGAAATTACATGTTGTAGGAATATATAGTTGAAGTATACTATATATAGAACTGAACATTATAATTGTGCGGCAATGTCTTTTGACTTAAGCTGAATAATACTTACGGCAATGTCTTGCGACTTAAGCTGAATTTAAATAAGAGAAGCGAATCGTAATTACATAGGGTATTCTGATGAGACTTGTGTAGCATTCTGTGTAGTAGAATTGTACACGTCCGGTCGACGTGTTAACCCCGGTTGGCTTGGTAGTAGCCTCGGCAGAGAGGAGATTTCTGTTGTGCGGGAGGTCTCCAATTTTACGTAGAATATTCTACGTCGGGATCTAAAGATATTAATAGGCGCTTTGTGGCCTCTATAGGTTGTAGTACTACGTGGAGTGACTGCTTGGTGAGAGTGTAGCCACGGTTTGAGGTACTTGGGCGTTTTGCTATTAGTCGATAATCGTCGCGAGGTATGTGAACCTCTTCCTATCTCTTCTAGCATGATATGTGTGAACTATGTAGTGCGTTAGGCGTGCATGTGCTAAATGTATTTGATTGGTTTAAAACATAAAGTGTTATAACGGCTTTATGGGAAGTCGGTTATAACGACTTTATGTGGATAAGCAAATACTTTGTGGTTTCTAAAGGTAAGCGATTTGAATAATAAGCGGCTTGATATGTGTTAATAAAGAACTTGAAGTATTTCAAAAGATTTATGAATCGTTTTGAAAGAATGAGTAGTACTTGGGTTTTGAAAGCTTAAGAGTTATACTAGCTTTATGGGAAGTTAGGTATAACGGCTTAAGAATGTTTTACTGATTTCGGAAATCAGAATGTGTATCGACAAACCACTGCAGCGTTAATAAAAGGAAAATGTATTGACTAATGAAGTATTATTAAAACCGAGAAACCTCCATCTGCATGTAGAAGCTAAGATAAGACAAAATGATATTACATTTCCTAGATCATGGCTGCTTAATAAGATTGATTATAAACAAGAATAACCTACTCACATATAAGACATATGTTTCTCAAAACGTTTAAAGGAGAATTATGTTTTAAAGGACTAAAACTATGAACTACGAAACCTTTTTCTAAAATGAGAAACTTGAGCATTCGAAATTAGGCAAACTTGAACGTTTGGAAAATAAGGTTGTTACTTGATTTTACAAAGGAAAGCATTTTGGTTTACTTAACAATATTAGTCACTCCAATTTTATACTACGGGTATCGGGTGACCTTTGTAAAAGAAATGGATCTTAAAAGGAATTTAACGGACGTAGTACTTTAAGGTTAAAATCCGGACTTTGACATAAAATGAAAGTACCTTGAGTCGTGTGTAACTTGCTTATGCTTGTTGTTATGAAACTTGACCATGTTACGTGTAATAGCCTTGTGGTGCAAGAGCGTGTTCTACTCGACACGGGTCATCCGGAATGTATTTCACTTGATTACCGGTCATCCGAATGTATCTCACTTGATTAGGGTCATCCGAATGTATTTCACTTGATTACCGGGTCATCCGAATGTATCTCACTTGATTACGGGTCATCCGAATGTATTTCACTTGATTACCGTCATCCGGAATGTATTTCACTTGATTCTGGGTCATCCGAATGTATATCACTTGACTACGGTTCATCCGAATGTATTTCATCGACTACCGTTCATCCGGAATGTATTCCACACGTTTCTATATTGGGTCCATAAGATGGGCGAGACACATTATACGTATCACATGATTTGTACCTAGGCTCGCGGTGAGGAAGAAGTTCCACGGGCGTGAGGATGACTTTGAGGCGTGAGTCCACGACTTGACATGGCTTCTATGTTGTGAAGCGTAGTTTGGTTATCATACATGTCTCTGCTTTATATAGACTATTATGATTTCATTTACTGATTTTACGATTTCACATACTTGGTACTGTTGTCTTGACCTCCTTCTGGCTGCGTTCATGCCGCAGTAAAAGGTACATCGGTATCGACCGCTTTAGGATCACCTTTCAGCGTATTGGGAAGCTCAGTTCCTTGGAGGCTTATCTTTTGGTATGTTACCACAGTGCGTAGATGCTTATACATTCGGGTATGGCGGGCCCTGTCGTCATAGCCATTGTAAAATCTTAAGTGCAGAGTAATTGTTGGGCGGGGTTTGTAAAAAGGATAACTGTTCGGGTATTTATGTATATATGATGAAGGCAACTGTTTTGGTTGGCCTGTTTATTTATCTTTTCTCTTAATTCCTGTTCATGTTTTTATTTCCGCTGATTTTCTCTGATGTTGTATCACTAGGGTGCCCGGGGTAAGGCACCAGTCACGGGCCCGGGTTCGGGTCGTGACAATAACGCTTCTGCTGACTCTAAGCCTACTAATAATCTTTCCCGGATAAGATTCGCCTTATCCACAACCTGCTGAATCAAGTCTAGACCAAATAACTGAACCTCGCCTATGTCGAACCATCCAACCGACGATCTACACTTTCTTACATACAAGGCCTCATACAGGGCCATCTGAATACTGGAAGGGTATCTATTATCGTACGTAACACAACAAGAGGCAATTAACCCTCCCGGCTATATCTGAAATCAAGAACACAGGCCCGCAACCTATCCTCAAGTGCCTGGATAGTATGCTCTGCATGTCCGTCGATGCGAGGTGTAATGAAACACCGAGACTCACTGTGTCCCTAAAACCCTTCGAAAAACCTCCGAAGTTATCATGTCGAGCTCATCATGCGACATCATAAGCGTAGGAACCCGTGCGGTCTCACAATCTCTCGCTATACAGATAGCATAAACCTCAGAGTAAGTGATCCTAACAGGAAGAACACGGTGGTTTCACGACCTATTTACCATGACCCCGAGAATCGCACTTCCTCCGATGCGATGCCACCCGGTAACAAGATCCATATTTAAATACCTCTCATATCTAGGTTGGGATTTCAATCGCCTGTAATAGCCCACTGGGCTTCTGGTGCTCAACCATGACCTGCTACTAACTCGGACACTAAGCAGTAAACTCCGCTATGTCTCTTTTCCGGTCATCTTACCCAAACATACATCTGAGGTCACGACACAACTTAGTCGACCCCGAAAAATTAGAACAATAAGCATTGTATGCCTCCCCTAAAACCTGCTGACTAGTCCTGCAGCACCGGGTACACACAATCTATCCTCATATCACAGCACCCCATCCGGTGCTACTCAAACAGGCTCTTCTCTTCTCGGAGAGCCGTATCTCGATACCGTATCATCACTAGATCCTCATATTGTCGCCTTTTTACCCCCTCAACGACGGAAGACTCGGCAACCTCTCGGATCTAAACTTCATTAACCTTGGAAACAAATAATCGAACCCCCCGGCTCGGTAGCTGATGAATCTCACGGACCACGTCCTGTCTATCTGGCTGCCCATCTGGCAGACTACCCTTAGATCCACGACAAAGGGTATCTGTAACTGTCTTGGCTTTCCCCGGATGGTATAGGATATCAATATCACAATCCTTGAGTAACTCTAACCACCATCGATGTCGCAAATTCTCTTCTCCTGCGGATATCTCGAGGATTTTGTCACGACCCGACCCGGGTCGCGAGTGCCCTACACAGGCACCTGTTGATAAACATCAGAGAATAGCAGCGGAACATACACAACATAAACACATATGTAAACAATAACATCCCAGGCTAGCCGATAAGGCCGCCTTTCATAATATAAACATACTCAAAAGTACAACTGTACAACCAGTTCTTACAGCCCAACCACATATGTGAATACAGACCTCTAGGAATAATAACTGTGGCGGGACAGGGCCCCGCCATACCCCTGAATGTACATAAATCTACAACACCAGGGAAAAGACTGTACCAAAAGAGACAAGCCTCCGGATAAATGGAGCTTCTGACGTCTGATAAGTGATCCTAAGAATGAGGATCCACCACCTGCTTACCCTTTCCTGCGGCATGAACGCAGCCCCCGAGGAAGGGGGTCAGTACACAATATGTACCAAGTATGTAAAACTGGAAAATACTGTAATTACATCATAAGTCTAAATCAAAGCCGGAGACATGTATGATAATCAAATTACAGTACACTGTGCCTTACTATCAATGAGAGTAAAATAGGGGTATACTTACAACGAAAAATAGGATTGAAATCCTACTCCTGGGACTATTTCACCCACATAGGTCCAATGGACCCGCGTGAGGTATTCCTCGCATGGGACTATTTCACCCGCATAAGTCCTTACGGACTCGCATGAGGTATTCCTCGCATAGGCTGGACCCGCCCGCATGGGACTATTTCACCCACATAAGCCCTTACGGACTCGCATGAGGTATTCCTCGCATCGTGGGTAGCAAATCCACGGAAATATGCAATGCCACAATCCCGGGGAATGACCCCGCAACGAATAGTATATCACTAGCACAAATCCGGCTATCACACATAACATAAGCACTACCGGCTTATCATACAATATATAAGCAAGTTAAGAAATCCCCTAACTTCTTACTATTTTTGTTTATATACACTCTCATTTTAGTTTACCTAAGGCACTAACATGTCTTTTATAAAAAAATCCGGGAATTTAACCCAAGTACTACGTACTTCTATTCTTTAAAACAGATGACTCTTTTTAGTAGAAAACTTCCAAGATACTATTAATCCTAGTATCAAGTCCAAATTACATTTCAAGGCAAGTCACAACACCCTTAGAAATAAAGTTAAGTTTCTAAATCAAGTGACTCCTTTTCTTATAAAACCTTAGGCAATTGATGCCTTAAAATCGAATTTCCTTCCATAAATCAAGTCATTTATCTTTCCATAAAACCAATATAACCAACTCCACATAAAGTCGTTATATTCACTTTATACCTTAGTCAAATACAATTTCCTATCCAAGGGATTTATACGTTTAAAACGAAACAAGTATCACATACTTTAAAACTCTTCAAGTCCCTTAACTTTAATAATACTTCAAGATATCCTTAATATTTTCAAAGAAGTGAGTTAATCTCCTAACTCACCCGACTTGACATTTCATAAAGCTAGTAAGGAATGTCAAAGTCTTGTATGTCTACCGTACTATATACGTGAAACTAGTCATGCTCAAAAGATAGGAAAAGTTCTACATACCTCGCCGGGTCAAACAACTTGCCAAGTACAAAGTCCCGCCCGTAGTATGTCAACCTATAATATTCACAATACGTCTATTAAGGCCTTACTTCAAACGTAGAATATTATAAGTGTTACACCCCGTAAGTCCAGGACATGTAGAAGAGAATGTACGAAAGGAAACAAGACTTGGAAATTGGTACGGCAGGAAGAATTGTTTTTCCGACGGAAAATGTTCCGAACGTCGGAAAGGAAAAACGTTCGTTGTTGAGAATTGGATTCTCAAAATACATTATTTGAAGAGTATGAGACTTATTATTATTTTGGAAATTTATTGTTACGGATTTGGTCACGTGGGGCCCACCCGAGGAATTTCTGGTGTGGGGCCCAGAGGTTCTGAAATTTTATGAGCGAATGAGAGGCGACACGTGGCACCCCACATGGCTTGGTCGAAATTTATGCAAGGGTAAAATGGTCATTGACCATCTTGGAAGATAAGTCTTGGCATGACATTGTTGACAAGTCAACTAGTCCACATAAGCTTGATCCAAGTGAAACACATCCAAGCCACACATTTGTTGTAACCTAAGCCCTCCAATGTATTATATAAGCATAGCTAGTGCAAGACTTAGCATTTAACACTTAGAAAATTTTAGAGAAACTCTTGTGCTTGTAGATGAGCTCTCGGCTTTGAGCACTATTCCCACACAAAATTTTGCATTTGATTTCCATTAGCCACAAGACTTTAAACCAAGGTTCATGAGTGTATTGTAAGTGTATCTCAATAGAAAAATCCCGGAAAGAGAGAGTTTTCGTATTAGTCGCAAGGTGAAAACCTAGTGGCTTTTCTAGTTTTTGATTGGAAATGGAAGAGAAGTTAGTTGTGAACTTCTAAAGGCTTCTAAGGAGTGCTTGGAGCGGATTGGAACCTAAGGAAAGGAGCTAAGAATTTGCTAAGGCGCGACTTTGAATCTTGGAAATTATAAGGGCTTATAAAGGTATAATCTTGTCGTTTTAGTAGTTAAGAGTTACTACTTGTTGTAGCTATAGATTGTAGCAAGCATGAAGTATATATTGTGTAGTTGGACAAGTATATTGGCTATTGGAACCCTAATCCGAAAACTAGCATGTTAGCCTTAAGACTACAATTCAAGTTGATTATTCGTTTAAGCGTCGCATGTTGTATAAAGAAGGAAATTATAGTTATTGAAGTTGTTTATAACTATATAACATGTTAGACCTTAGAACTTGGAATTGGAAAAGGATTGGAAAAGACTTTGAATTGTTAGTATGTTGGCCGAGAATGGCTAGTGAAGTTTGAACTACTTTGTATATAATTGTGGGGCGGAATTTTACACGTGGTGTAAGGCGTGTAATCCCCTTTGTTTGATTGTTGTTTGGAGCCTTAAATGTGGCGTGTTGGTTATTGTATTCGACCTTGAAAAAGGTGGCAAAGTGAGTAGAAACAAAGGAAGTGCTGCCCGATTTGCCGTAGAATTAGAGACCAAATACTTAGTATTATTCTACGTAGAGACTAGAAGTTGATAGTCTTGTTGTGACCATTATAGGTTGACACTTCCACATACGGCGTATTCGGCTTAGCTTGTGGAATTAACTGAAAAGGTATGTGAACTACCTCCTCTTCTAGCATGATTCCTTAAGATAAAGAAAGTACGTCCTACTCCTTGAATGATCCATTCCTTGCTTGTATTTGGTTTGCCTAAAATAGAATTTGTTCTATGTACTTCGATTGTACTTTGATGTTTAGATTGTAAGTTGTATAATCCATTTTCTTGATGAAGTTTGGATTCTTAAAAGTAAAGGTATTTTACTTAAAGTACATAGAGTCTTGAAAAGGAAGTGGTTTCTAAACCTTTTGGCTAGTGCCTTAGTTCCAAAACCTAAAGGTCATTAAAATGACTTTAGGGGAGTCAAGGGAGTGATTTTCTTAATTGTTTAAAAGAGGAGAAATGACATGATTTAAGAGAAGAAACTTGTTTTCTATATATTAAGAGACTTGAAGTGTTTTGAAAGTTAAGGGACTTAAAGAGTTTTAAAGTATGTGATACTTGTTAGTTTTAAGCGTATAAGTCCTCGGATAGGAAATTGTATTTGGCGAAGGTATAAAGTGAATATAACGACTTTATGGGAAGTTGGTTATATTTGCTTTATGGAAAGATAAATGACTCGATTTTAATGAAAAGGCAACTTGATTTTAAGGCATCAATTGCCTAAAGTTTAGTAATAAACTAAGTTACTTGGTTTCTAAAGGTTAAGAGACTAAGTGTATTTTTTAAAAGTTAAGAAAATCGATTTGAAAGTATTTAATACTTGGATTTTAATAAGTATAAGTCTCTTGGTTATAAAAGGAATGGATATGTCTAAAACCATAAAGGGTTATAACGGCTTTATGGGAAGTCGGTTATAACGGCTTTATGGAAAGTTTAGAAAGTTGTCTATTTTGATTAATCGGCATAAGTTGCCTAGATTGTGAAAATTTGGAGTTACTTGATTTCAAGCTTTGAAATGAGTTTTCTAAAAGTGTAGTAACTTACTTTGAAAAATAGACACGCCTTGATACTACGGGTGTTAGTATCTTGGGATTTTTTTTTACAAAAAGGAGTCTCTTGAAAAGATTAGTACTTTGGCTTGATAAATTGAGAATTTGTCTAAGTGTGCCTTGATTTGTACTTTGGCTTGATAAATTGAGAATTTGTCTAAGTGTGCCTTGATTTGTACTTTGGCTTGATAAATTGAGAATTTGTCTAAGAGTGCCTTGATTAGTACTTTGGCTTGATAAATTGAGAATTTGTCTAAGTGTGCCTTGATAAGTACTTTGGCTTGTTAAATGAGAATTTATTCTATTTGTGCCCTGATAAGTACTTTGGCTTGTTAAATGAGAATTATCCTATGTGTGCCTTGATAAGTACTTTGGATTGGTTAATTGAGAACTTGCCTATATGTGCTGGTAATAGCCTTTGAGAGCAAGTATTATGTTTTATTAAGTTGCCGCGACTCTCGGTTGAAGGGTCGGCTGTCTTATTGTAAGTTACTGGGACGTACCGACAGTGATGTGGGATTCCACGGGTATGCTTCCGTTACTTGTAGTACTTGGGTTAAATTCCCGGATTTTTATAGAAGACATGGTAGTGCTTATGTCTTGTTTGATGGTCGGTCGAGATAGGGTAAGAGTATAAGTGAGGGGTAAAACCCCAAGATGCTATACCACCTGTTTTACTACCTTCTCCAGGGTAGAGTATATGTGAGGGGTAAACCCCCAAGATGTTATACCACCTGTTTTACCACCTTCTCCAGGGTAGAGTATATGTGAGGGGTAAACCCCCAAGATGCTATACCACCTGTTCTACCACCTTCTCCAGGGTAGAGTATATGTGAGGGGTACACCCCCAAGATGCTATACCACCTGCTTTACCACCTTCTCCAGGGTAAGAGTATAAGTGAGGGGTAAACCCCCAAGATGCTATACCACCGGTGGGACTTGGTGTTCATGTGTGCCTATTGGTGTTGTACTATATCATGGACTGCCGGCAGTGAGGAAAGATTCCACGGGCATGATTGATGTTATGGGCGTGAGACCCATGGTTATATTTGGGTAATGACTCTGAGGGCCTGCGTCCCTGACTTGATGTGACTGCTTATGTATTGTGTACTGTAGGTTGGCTATCGTACATGTCTCCTGCTTTGTTTAGACTGTTATGATTTTATTACGATTTCATCGCTCACATACTTGGTACATTCTTCGTCTTGACCTCCTTGAAGCTGCGTCATCCGCGAGTTTAGGTACGCTGTTCGGTGATCGGCGGCGTAGGATCCTGCCGGGGTTTTGGATAGCTCCTCTGCTCGTGAGTTTATCTTTTGGTATATATCCTTGATGCAGTGCTTTATGCGATTTGGGTACGGCGGGGCCTTGTCCCGTCATAGTTTTTTTTTTTTTAGGTAAATGCAAATATTATTACTAGAAACCGAAAGAAAAGTGGCTACAATCCATCATTGAGGGTTCTCAGTCCTCAACGTAATTTAAAGAAGAAACGGGGGAGTAAGGAGTTGTCACTCGAAGGTGCCATTACAAGAAGGGATAAAATCATAGAGTACTCTATAGGATGTTGTTTTAATCTTGGTAATGACCTCTTCTGCCGGTGAGTTTGTGCCATCAAAGAGCAGTGTGTTCCTTGTCCTCCAAATCTCATAGACCATAATGCAGAAGGCAATTAAGGTTGCTTTCAGTATAACTCTTAGAGGTCTGTATTCATATGTGGGATTGGACTCATGTACAGTGTTGTGTCTGTTTTTTATGTATATATGGCAGCCTTGTCGGCTTTGCCCTTGCACGTACGTTTATTTAAAAAAAAAAAGTTGTTACTAATTTCCGCAATGTACTTAGTTGTTAAGGTAGAAGGGTGCCCAGGTAGGGCACCAGTCACGGGCCCGGGGTTCGGGGTGTGACAGAGTGGTATCAGAGCAGTCAGTCCTCGGAATGTCTACAAACCGTGTCTAGTAGAGTCTTGCTTATCGGTGTGTTGCGCGCCACACCCATAAACAGGAGGCTACAGGACATTTAGGAGTTGGTTTCTATTCTTCTCACTCTGAGATCGTGCCATAGAGTTGTGTTAGTAAGATAATTCCTCTCTGACGTATTTTTGTGTTACAGCTATGCCTCCGAGGAGGGCAACAGCCGCCCAGAAGGGCAAAGGAGTAGCAGGAGCTACTAGTCAGACTCAGAGAGTTGATAGGGCTCGTGCCTGGTATCTGGATGTTGTTCGCTCGGCAAGTTCTTCTGCGCCAGGTTTTGAGACCCCAGCACCAGAGCCTACAGTTTCTCAGTTAGGAGAAGACTTTAGGGTCATGAGGAAGCAGTTATGTTATTGACCAAGTTAGCAGTGCTACGATTTCCACACGAGGAGTTGTTCGGCCGCAGCAGTGTGTACAGAGGAAGAGGGCCACGGAGATCAGCAGAAGAGGCTAGGACCGGTTGGTTATCCCTGAGTTTTTGGACGAGCTGCCTCGAATGAGTGAGGTATTCGTCAGCCTACCCGGACATACCCCGCGGCTCGTGGGAGATTTGACCCCACAAGGTATTTAGGAGCCGGTCCAAGCTCCCGGGTCGAGGTTCCCAGGAAGCGAAGGACCTTCTGGATCGAGGCCACCTATTCCTCGATGTATCGGATGTGGTAAACATCATTCGAAATGCCGTTATGACACGGATGGTTGTTACTATTGTGGCCGTCCGCCACAAGAAGTGGGAATGCCGGTTAGAAGGAGCGTCGGTAGGTGGCTCAGCCTTTGAGGCCGGTAGTTGGTTCCCCTTCCTCCGCAGTTGTGCGTCCCCCAGGGCAGGGTGTTCAGATGTCAGCCAGTCGTGGTAGAGGTCAGGGTGGAGTTTATAGTTCTGGCGGTCCTTCGAACCGCAGAGATGACGTGACTCTTTGGACAGATCGGGAGGCGACATCGCGTAGGGTACAGTATATTTCGACTCTTTTGAATCATACGTGCTTTGATAGATTCAGATTTTGCCCTAGCATATATGTTTTCCTTGTGTTGCTAGCAGTTATAAGTGATAGTTCCCCAGAGGTAGGAATACTTTGATTACTAAGGTGTGGAGTTAAGAATGTTGACAAGAATGGTAAGTGAACTGAGACTATAGTTGTGTAGAGTTCACACGTAGTAATTGCCCCCTGACAGTGTAAGACCAATAGGGAAGATTGTACGGTAGAAATACTTCGACCTATGTGACGAACCTCTAGTAATGCGGGGATAGGGTAAGAAGTACCTTGAGATAAGAGAGAGATTTATTTCAGGCTAAGAATAAGAAGTTAAGTGTGACGATGAGTCGGGTTATAGACTCATTTCGGGTCAACCGATAGTATGGAATCGGGTGAATGTCAGATAGAAATGGTCCCGTTATGTGATAGGGTCCCGAGGATGCCAGGCCCAAGTTGAGTTAATCGTTATACGAGTTCGTGGATGCGTTCCACCGGAACTAGGTCGTAAGGACCGAGAAGAGCCTTAACGGGAGTGTAAGTAACAATATGGCCAAGTTTGGATAGTAACTCCAAGGATTGGAGAATAGAAACAAAATTTGAGATTTTGTACGTGTACTATATGAGTTTGGAAGTGCGAAAGTATGATAAGTAAGGAAAGAAAGGAACCTCTAAGGATCCCGTGTTTTGGGAAGACTGTAACCTTCGAGTTTTGTGAGAAGGGGTCGCGGACGGAAGGTCCATTATTATATTTATGTATGTTAGGTGATGGCCATGCGTGGCATCGTTGGTCTTGTGCAGTTTTGATTGTTAGGCATAGTATAGAGATTATGCCGGAGTTTGTATAGAGTGACAACCGACTAAGAACATTCGGGGACGAATGTTTCTAAGGGGGGAAGAATGTTACACCCCGTAAGTCCAGGACATGTAGAAGAGAATGTACGAAAGGAAACAAGACTTGGAAATTAGTGCAGCGGGAAGAATTGTTTTTCCGACGGAAAATGTTCGAACGTCGGAAAGGAAAACGTTCGTTGTTGAGAATTGGATTCTCAAAATACATTATTTGAAGAGTATGAGACTTATTATTATTTTGGAAATTTATTATTACGGATTTGGTCACGTGGGCCCACCCGAGAATTTTACTGGTGTGGGGCCCACGAGGGTTACGGAAATTTTATGAACGAATGAGAGGGCGACACGTGGCACCCCCACATGGCTTGGTCGAAATTTATGCAAGGGTAAAATGGTCATTGACCATCTTGGAAGATAAGTCTTCAAGCATGACATTGTTGACAAGTCAACTAGTCCACATAAGCTTGATCCAAGTGAAACACATCCAAGCCACACATTTGTTGTAACCTAAGCCCTCCAATGTATTATATAAGCATAGCTAGTGCAAGACTTGGCATTTAACACTTAGAAAATTTTAGAGAAACTCTTGTGCTTGTAGATGAGCTCTCGGCTTTGAGCACTATTCCCACACAAAATTTTGCATTTGATTTCCATTAGCCACAAGACTTTAAACCAAGGTTCATGAGTGTATTGTAAGTGTATCTCAATAGAAAAATCCCGGAAAGAGAGAGTTTTCGTATTAGTCGCAAGGTGAAAACCTAGTGGCTTTTCTAGTTTTTGATTGGAAATGGAAGAGAAGTTAGTTGTGAACTTCTAAAGGCTTCTAAGGAGTGCTTGGGCGGATTGGAACCTAAGGAAAGGAGCTAAGAATTTGCTAAGGCGCGACTTTGAATCTTGGAAATTATAAGGGCTTATAAAGGTATAATCTTGTCGTTTTAGTAGTTAAGAGTTACTACTTGTTGTAGCTATAGATTGTAGCAAGCATGAAGTATATATTGTGTAGTTGGACAAGTATATTGGCTATTGGAACCCTAATCCGAAAACTAGCATGTTAGCCTTAAGACTACAATTCAAGTTGATTATTCGTTTAAGCGTCGCATGTTGTATAAAGAAGGAAATTGTAGTTATTGAAGTTGTTTATAACTATATAACATGTTAGACCTTAGAACTTGGAATTGGAAAAGGATTGGAAAAGACTTTGAATTGTTAGTATGTTGGCCGAGAATGGCTAGTGAAGTTTGAACTACTTTGTATATAATTGTGGGGCGGAATTTTACACGTGGTGTAAGGCGTGTAATCCCCTTTGTTTGATTGTTGTTTGGAGCCTTAAATGTGGCGTGTTGGTTATTGTATTCGACCTTGAAAAAGGTGGCAAAGTGAGTAGAAACAAAGGAAGTGCTGCCCGATTTGCCGTAGGATTAGAGACCAAATACTTAGTATTATTCTACGTAGAGACTAGAAGTTGATAGTCTTGTTGTGACCATTATAGGTTGACACTTCCACATACGGCGTATTCGGCTTAGCTTGTGGAATTAACGAAAAGGTATGTGAACTACCTCCTCTTACAGCATGATTCCTTAAGATAAAGAAAGTCGTCCTACTCCTGAATGATCCATTCCTTGCTTGTATTTGGTTTGCCTAAAATAGAATTTGTTCTATGTACTTCTCGATTGTACTTTGATGTTTAGATTGTAAGTTGTATACTCCATTTTCTTGATGAAGTTTGGATTCTTAAAAGTAAAGGTATTTTACTTAAAGTACATAGAGTCTTGAAAAGGAAGTGGTTTCTAAACCTTTTGGCTAGTGCCTTAGTTCCAAAACCTAAAGGTCATTAAAATGACTTTAGGGGAGTCAAGGGAGTGATTTTCTTAATTGTTTAAAAGAGGAGAAATGACATGATTTAAGAGAAGAAACTTGTTTTCTATATATTAAGAGACTTGAAGTGTTTTGAAAGTTAAGGGACTTAAAGAGTTTTAAAGTATGTGATACTTGTTCCGTTTTAAGCGTATAAGTCCTCGGATAGGAAATTGTATTTGGCGAAGGTATAAAGTGAATATAACGACTTTATGGGAAGTTGGTTATATTTGCTTTATGGAAAGATAAATGACTCGATTTTAATGAAAAGGCAACTTGATTTTAAGGCATCAATTGCCTAAAGTTTAGTAATAAACTAAGTTACTTGGTTTCTAAAGGTTAAGAGACTAAGTGTATTTTTTAAAAGTTAAGAAAATCGATTTGAAAGTATTTAATACTTGGATTTTAATAAGTATAAGTCTCTTGGTTATAAAAGGAATGGATATGTCTAAAACCATAAAGGGTTATAACGGCTTTATGGGAAGTCGGTTATAACGGCTTTATGGAAAGTTTAGAAAGTTGTCTATTTTGATTAATCGGCATAAGTTGCCTAGATTGTGAAAATTTGGAGTTACTTGATTTCAAGCTTTGAAATGAGTTTTCTAAAAGTGTAGTAACTTACTTTGAAAAATAGACACGCCTTGATACTACGGGTGTTAGTATCTTGGGATTTTTTTTTACAAAAAGGAGTCTCTTGAAAAGATTAGTACTTTGGCTTGATAAATTGAGAATTTGTCTAAGTGTGCCTTGATTTGTACTTTGGCTTGATAAATTGAGAATTTGTCTAAGTGTGCCTTGATTTGTACTTTGGCTTGATAAATTGAGAATTTGTCTAAGAGTGCCTTGATTAGTACTTTGGCTTGATAAATTGAGAATTTGTCTAAGTGTGCCTTGATAAGTACTTTGGCTTGTTAAATGAGAATTTATTCTATTTGTGCCCTGATAAGTACTTTGGCTTGTTAAATGAGAATTATCCTATGTGTGCCTTGATAAGTACTTTGGATTGGTTAATTGAGAACTTGCCTATATGTGCTGGTAATAGCCTTTGAGAGCAAGTATTATGTTTTATTAAGTTGCCGCGACTCTCGGTTGAAGGTCACCGTCTTATTGTAAGTTCTTGGGACGTCAAGCGGTGATGTGGGATTCCACGGGTATGCTTAGTTACTTGTAGTACTTGGGTTAAATTCCCGGATTATTATAGAAGACATGGTAGTGCTTATGTCTTGTTTGATGGTCGGTCGAGATAGGGTAAGAGTATAAGTGAGGGGTAAAACCCCAAGATGCTATACCACCTGTTTTACTACCTTCTCCAGGGTAGAGTATATGTGAGGGGTAAACCCCCAAGATGTTATACCACCTGTTTTACCACCTTCTCCAGGGTAGAGTATATGTGAGGGGTAAACCCCCAAGATGCTATACCACCTGCTCTACCACCTTCCGGGGTAGAGTATATGTGAGAGTACACCCCGAGATGCTATACCACCGCTTTACCACCTTCTCGGGGTAAGAGTATAAGTGAGGGTAAACCCCAAGATGCTATACCACCGCGGACTTGGTGTTCATGTGTGCTATTGGTGTTGTACTATATCATGGGCTGGCGGTGAGGAAAGATTCCACGGGCATGATTGATGTTATGGCGTGAGACCCCGTGGTTATATTTGGGTAATGACTCGGAGGGCCTGCGTCCACGACTTGATGTGGCTGCTTATGTATGCTGTAGGTTGGCTATCGCACATGTCTCTCTGCTTTGTTTAAATTTATGATTTTATTACAGTACTTCGCTCACATACTTGGTACATTCTTCGTCGACCTCCTTCGAGGCTGCGTTCATGCAGTTTAGGTACGTTCGGTGATAATCGGCGTAGGATCCTCGCTGGGTTTTGGATAGCTCCTCTGTTCGTGAGTTTATCTTTTTGGTATATATCCTTGATGCGAGCTTTATGCGTACGTTTTGCTGCAGTGGGCCTTGTCCTGTCATAGTTTTTTTAGGTAAATGCAAATATTATTACTAAAAAGAAAAAGAAAAAGTGGTATCCATCGCATCAAGGTTCTTCTACCCTCAACGAATTTAAAGAAGAAGCGAAGTAAGTTGTGTCACTTTCGAAGGGCCATTACGAGTAGGATAAAATCATAAAGTACTACATGGATATTTGTTTTATCTTAATTCGACTTCTTTGCGGTGAGTTTGTGTGATCAAAGAAGAAGTCCGTGTGTCCTTGTCCTCCAATCATGATTAATAATGCATCGTAGAGCAATTGCTTCAAGTATAACTCTTGAGGTGCAGATTCATATGTGGATTGGACTCGTATACGATGTTGTGTACATTTTTATGTATATATGGCAGCCTTGTCGGCTTTGCCCTTGCACGTACGTTTATTTAAAAAAAAAAAGTTGTTACTAATTTCCGCAATGTACTTAGTTGTTAAGGTAGAAGGGTGCCCAGGTAGGGCACCAGTCACGGGCCCGGGGTTCGGGGTGTGACAGAGTGGTATCAGAGCGATACCCTGAATGTCTACAGACCGTGTCTAGTAGAGTCTTGCTTATCGGTGTGTTGCGCGCCACACCCATAAACAGGAGGCTACAGGACATTTAGGAGTTGGTTTCTATTCTTCTCACTCTGAGATCGTGCCATAGAGCTGTGTTAGTAAGATAATTCCTCTCTGACGTATTTTTGTGTTACAGCTATGCCTCCGAGGAGGGCAACAGCCGCCCAGAAGGGCAAAGGAGTAGCAGGAGCTACTAGTCAGACTCAGAGAGTTGATAGGGCTCGTGCCCAGGGTATACCGGATGTTGTTCCACAGTCGGCGAGTTCTTCTGCGCCAGGTTTTGAGACCCCAGCACCAGAGCCTACAGTTTCTCAGTTAGGAGAAGACTTTAGGGTCATGAGGGAAGCAGTTATGTTATTGACCAAGTTAGCAGTGCTACAGTTTCCACAGCAGGGAGTTGTTCGGCCAGTACAGACAGGTGTACAGAGGGAAGAGGGCGGCATGAGATCGGCGTAAGAGGCTAGGCCGGTTGGTTATCCGGTGAGTTTTGGGCGAGTGCCTCAGCAGCGAGTGAGGTATTCGTCCCCACTACCCAGTACATACCCGCGGCTCGGTGGGAGATTTGACCTCACAAGGTATTTAGGAGCGGTCCAAGCTCCCGGTCGAGGTTCCCAGAGGAAGCGAAGGACGCTTCCGGTCGAGGCCACCTATTCCTCGATGTATCGGATGGTAAACATCATTCAGGGAAATGCCGTTATGACACAGATGGTTGTTACTATTGTGGCCGTCCGTGCCACAAGAAGTGGGAATGCCCGGTTAGAAGGAGCGTCGGTAGGGTGGCTCAGCCTTTGAGGCCTGGTTGGTTCCCTTCCTCCGCGGTGTCGTCCCCGAGCGAAGTGTTGGATGTCGGCCGATCGTGGTAGAGGTCAGGGGGGAGTTTATAGTTCTGGCGGTCCTTCGAACCGCATAGATGACGTGACTCTTTGGACGGGATCGAGGCGACATCGCGTGGGGTACTGGTATATTTCGACTCTTTGAATCATCGTGCTTTGATAGATTCAGATTTTGCCCTAGCATATATGTTTTCCTTGTGTTGCTAGCAGTTATAAGTGATAGTTCCCCAGAGGTAGGAATACTTTGATTACTAAGGTGTGGAGTTAAGAATGTTGACAAGAATGGTAAGTGAACTGAGACTATAGTTGTGTAGAGTTCACACGTAGTAATTGCCCCGGCGATTGTAAGACCAATAGGGAAGATTATGCAGTAGAAATACTTGACCTATGTGAACCTCTAGTAATTAGGGGATAGGGTAAGAAGTACCTTGAGATAAGAGAGAGATTTATTTCGGGCTAAGAATAAGAAGTTAAGTGTGACGATGAGTGGGTTATAGACTCATTTCGTCAACCGATAGTATGGAATCGGGTGAATGTCGGATAGAAATGGTCCAGATTATGTGATAGGGTCCCGAGGATGCCAGGCCCAAGTTGAGTTAATCGTTATACGAGTTCGTGGATGCGTTCCACCGGAACTAGGTCGTAAGGACCGAGAAGAGCCTTAACGGGAGTGTAAGTAACAATATGGCCAAGTTTGGATAGTAACTCCAAGGATTGGAGAATAGAAACAAAATTTGAGATTTTGTACGTGTACTATATGAGTTTGGAAGTACGAGAAAGTATGATAAGTAAGGAAAGAAAGGAACCTCTAAGGATCCCGTGTTTTGGGAAGACTGTAACCTTCGAGTTTTGTGAGAAGGGGTCGCGGACGGAAGGTCCATTATTATATTTATGTATGTTAGGTGATGGCCATGCGTGGCATCGTTGGTCTTGTGCAGTTTTGATTGTTAGGCATAGTATAGAGATTATGCCGGAGTTTGTATAGAGTGACAACCGACTAAGAACATTCGGGGACGAATGTTTCTAAAGAGGAAGAATGTTACACCCGTAAGTCCGGACATGTAGAAGAGAATGTACGAAAGGAAACAAGACTTGGAAATTGAGTGCAGCAGGAAGAATTGTTTTTCCGACGGAAAATGTTCCGAACGTCGGAAAGGAAAAACGTTCGTTGTTGAGAATTGGATTCTCAAAATACATTATTTGAAGAGTATGAGACTTATTATTATTTTGGAAATTTATTGTTACGGATTTGGTCACGTGGGGCCCACCCGAGGAATTTCTGAATGTGGGGCCCACGAGGTTACGGAAATTTTATGAGCGAATGAGAGGCGACACGTGGCACCCCACATGGCTTGGTCGAAATTTATGCAAGGGTAAAATGGTCATTGACCATCTTGGAAGATAAGTCTTGGCGTGACATTGTTGACAAGTCAACTAGTCACATAAGCTTGATCCAAGTGAAACACATCCAAGCCACACATTTGTTGTAACCTAAGCCCTCCAATGTATTATATAAGCATAGCTAGTGCAAGACTTAGCATTTAACACTTAGAAAATTTTAGAGAAACTCTTGTGCTTGTAGATGAGCTCTCGGCTGAGCACTATTCACACAAAATTTTGCATTTGATTTCCATTAGCCACAAGACTTTAAACCAAGGTTCATGAGTGTATTGTAAGTGTATCTCAATAGAAAAATCCTGAAAGAGAGTTTTCGTATTAGTCGCAAGGTGAAAACCTAGTGGCTTTTCTAGTTTTGATTGGAAATGGAAGAGAAGTTAGTTGTGAACTTCTAAAGGCTTCTAAGGAGTGCTTGAGCGGATTGGAACCTAAGGAAAGGAGCTAAGAATTTGCTAAAGCGCGACTTTGAATCTTGGAAATTATAAGGGCTTATAAAGGTATAATCTTGTCGTTTTAGTAGTTAAGAGTTACTACTTGTTGTAGCTATAGATTAGCAAGCATGAAGTATATATTGTGTAGTTGGACAAGTATATTGGCTATTGGAACCCTAATCCGAAAACTAGCATGTTAGCCTTAAGACTACAATTCAAGTTGATTATTCGTTTAAGCGTCGCATGTTGTATAAAGAAGGAAATTGTAGTTATTGAAGTTGTTTATAACTATATAACATGTTAGACCTTAGAACTTGGAATTGGAAAAGGATTGGAAAAGAATTTGAATTGTTAGTATGTTGGCCGAGAATGGCTAGTGAAGTTTGAACTACTTTGTATATAATTGTGGGGCGGAATTTTACACGTGGTGTAAGGCGTGTAATCCCCTTTGTTTGATTGTTGTTTGGAGCCTTAAATGTGGCGTGTTGGTTATTGTATTCGACCTTGAAAAAGGTGGCAAAGTGAGTAGAAACAAAGGAAGTGCTGCCCGATTTGCCGTAGAATTAGAGACCAAATACTTAGTATTATTCTACGTAGAGACTAGAAGTTGATAGTCTTGTTGTGACCATTATAGGTTGACACTTCCACATACGGCGTATTCGGCTTAGCTTGTGGAATTAACCGAAAAGGTATGTGAACTACCTCCTCTTCTAGCATGATTCCTTAAGATAAAGAAAGTACGTCCTACTCCTTGAATGATCCATTCCTTGCTTGTATTTGGTTTGCCTAAAATAGAATTTGTTCTATGTACTTCCTCGATTGTACTTTGATGTTTAGATTGTAAGTTGTATAATCCATTTTCTTGATGAAGTTTGGATTCTTAAAAGTAAAGGTATTTTACTTAAAGTACATAGAGTCTTGAAAAGGAAGTGGTTTCTAAACCTTTTGGCTAGTGCCTTAGTTCCAAAACCTAAAGGTCATTAAAATGACTTTAGGGGAGTCAAGGGAGTGATTTTCTTAATTGTTTAAAAGAGGAGAAATGACATGATTTAAGAGAAGAAACTTGTTTTCTATATATTAAGAGACTTGAAGTGTTTTGAAAGTTAAGGGACTTAAAGAGTTTTAAAGTATGTGATACTTGTTAGTTTTAAGCGTATAAGTCCTCGGATAGGAAATTGTATTTGGCGAAGGTATAAAGTGAATATAACGACTTTATGGGAAGTTGGTTATATTTGCTTTATGGAAAGATAAATGACTCGATTTTAATGAAAAGGCAACTTGATTTTAAGGCATCAATTGCCTAAAGTTTAGTAATAAACTAAGTTACTTGGTTTCTAAAGGTTAAGAGACTAAGTGTATTTTTTAAAAGTTAAGAAAATCGATTTGAAAGTATTTAATACTTGGATTTTAATAAGTATAAGTCTCTTGGTTATAAAAGGAATGGATATGTCTAAAACCATAAAGGGTTATAACGGCTTTATGGGAAGTCGGTTATAACGGCTTTATGGAAAGTTTAGAAAGTTGTCTATTTTGATTAATCGGCATAAGTTGCCTAGATTGTGAAAATTTGGAGTTACTTGATTTCAAGCTTTGAAATGAGTTTTCTAAAAGTGTAGTAACTTACTTTGAAAAATAGACACGCCTTGATACTACGGTGTTAGTATCTTGGGATTTTTACAAAAGGAGTCTCTTGAAAAGATTAGTACTTTGGCTTGATAAATTGAGAATTTGTCTAAGTGTGCCTTGATTTGTACTTTGGCTTGATAAATTGAGAATTTGTCTAAGTGTGCCTTGATTTGTACTTTGGCTTGATAAATTGAGAATTTGTCTAAGAGTGCCTTGATTAGTACTTTGGCTTGATAAATTGAGAATTTGTCTAAGTGTGCCTTGATAAGTACTTTGGCTTGTTAAATGAGAATTTATTCTATTTGTGCCCTGATAAGTACTTTGGCTTGTTAAATGAGAATTATCCTATGTGTGCCTTGATAAGTACTTTGGATTGGTTAATTGAGAACTTGCCTATATGTGCTGGTAATAGCCTTTGAGTGCAAGTATTATGTTTTATTAAGTTGCCGCGACTCTCGGTTGAAGGGTCGGCTGTCTTATTGTAAGATTCTTGGGACGTGCAAGCGGTGATGTGGGATTCCACGGGTATGCTTAGATTACTTGTAGTACTTGGGTTAAATTCCCGGATTTTTATAGAAGACATGGTAGTGCTTATGTCTTGTTTGATGGTCGGTCGAGATAGGGTAAGAGTATAAGTGAGGGGTAAAACCCCAAGATGCTATACCACCTGTTTTACTACCTTCTCCAGGGTAGAGTATATGTGAGGGGTAAACCCCCAAGATGCTATACCACCTGTTTTACCACCTTCTCCAGGGTAGAGTATATGTGAGGGGTAAACCCCCAAGATCTTTATACCACATTCTACCACCTTCTCGAGGGTAGAGTATATGTGAAGGTACACCCCAGATGTTATACCATCCGCTTTACCACTTCTCCCGGGTAAGAGTATAAGTGAGGGTAAACCCCGAGATGCTATACCAGGTGGGACTTGGTGTTCATGTGCCTATTGGTGTTGTACTATATCATGGGTATCGGCGGTGAGAAAGATTCCACGGGCATGATTGATGTTATGGGCGTGAGACCAATGGTTATATTTGAGTAATGACTACGAGGGCCTGCGTCCCTGACTTGATGTGACTGCTTATGTATTGTGTACTGTAGGTTGGCTATCGTACATGTCTCCCGCTTTGTTTAGACTGTTATGATTTTATTACAGTACTTACTGTTCCACATACCAGTACATTCTTCGTCTTGACCTCCTTGGTAGCTGCGTTCATCTGCGAGTTTAGGTCTGCTGTTCGGTGATCGGCAGGCGTAGGATCCTGCTCAGGGTTTTTGGATAGCTCCCTCTGTTCAGGAGTTTATCTTTTTGGTATATATCCTTGATGCAGGCTTTATGCAGTTTTAGATGCGGGGCCTTTTCGTCATAGTTGATATAACTCTTAAGTGCATGTATTCATATGTAGGATTGGACTCGTATGCGATGTTGTGTCTGCATTTTTATGTATATATGGCGACGCATCGGCTTTGCCCTTGCACGTACGTTTATTTAAAAAAAAAAAATGAGCTGTTACTAATTTACGCAATGTACGTAGGTGTTAAGGTAGAAGGGTGCCCAGGTAGGGCACGATCCACGAGCTTGAGGTTGGGGTGTACAGTGGTATCGAGCGATCGGTCCTCGGAATGTCTACAAACCGTGTCTAGTAGAGTCTTGCTTGCTCGGTGTGTTGCGCGCCACACCCATAAGCAGGAGGCTACGGGACATTTAGGAGTTGGTTTCTATTCTTCTCACTCGAGATCGTGCCATAGAGTTGTGTTAGTAAGATAATTCCTCTCGACGTATTTTTGTGTTCTGGTATGCCTCAGGAGAGAACGGCGCCCGAGAAGGGCAAAGGAGTAGCGAGAGCTACTAGTCGGACTCGAGAGAGTTGATAGGGCTCGTGCAGGGTATCTGGATGTTGTTCCACGATCGGCGAGTTCTTCTGCGCCGAGTTTTGAGACCCGGCACGAGCCTACGATTTCTCGATTAGGAGAAGACTTTAGGGTCGTGAGGAAGAAGTTATGTTATTGACCAAGTTAGCGATTACTCTGATTTCCCACGAGGGAGTTGTTCGGCGATGCAGAGCAGTGTACAGAGGAAGAGGGCGGCGCGGAGATCAGCGTAAGAGAGGCTAGGCCGGTTGGTTATCCGGTGAGTTTTGGGCCAGCTGCCTCCGGCCAGTGAGTGTCGTCGGCCTACCCAGTACATACCCCGCGGCTCGGTGGGAGATTTGACCCCACAAGGTATTTAGGAGCGGTCCAAGCTCCGGGTCGAGGTTCCCGAGGAAGCGAAGGACCTTCTCGGTCGAGGCCACCTATTCCTCAGTGTATCAGATGTGGTAAACATCATCCAGGGAAATGCCGTTATGACACAGATGGTTGTTACTATTGTGGCCGTCAGGGCCACAAGAAGTGGGAATGCCCGGTTAGAAGGAGCGTCGGTAGGGTGGCTCAGCCTTTGAGGCGGTAGTTGGTTCCCTTCCTCCGCGGTATCGTCCCCGAGCGGTGTTCGGATGTCGGCCGATCGTGGTAGAGTCGAGGAGTTTATAGTTCTGGCGGTCCTTGAACCGCATAGATGGCGTGACTCTTGGACAGGATCGGAGGCGACATCGCGTAGAATGCAGTATATTTCGACTCTTTTGAATCATACGTGCTTTGATAGATTGATTTTGCCCTAGCATATATGTTTTCCTTGTGTTGCTAGCGATTATAAGTGATAGTTCCCAGTAGGAATACTTTGATTACTAAGGTGTGGAGTTAAGAATGTTGACAAGAATGGTAAGTGGCGAGACTATAGTTGTGTAGAGTTCACACGTAGTAATTGCCCACAGCGATGTAAGACCAATAGGGAAGATTATGCAGTAGAAATACTTGACCTATGTGGACGAACCTCTAGTAATTAGGGGATAGGGTAAGAAGTACCTTGAGATAAGAGAGAGATTTATTTCGGGCTAAGAATAAGAAGTTAAGTGTGACGATGAGTCGGGTTATAGACTCATTTGGTCAACCGATAGTATGGAATCGGGTGAATGTCGGATAGAAATGGTCAGATTATGTGATAGGGTCAGGATGCAGGCCAAGTTGAGTTAATCGTTATACGAGTTCGTGGATGCGTTCACCGAACTAGGTCGTGGGACCGAGAAGAGCCTTAACAGAGTGTAAGTAACAATATGGCCAAGTTTGGATAGTAACTCGAGTTGGAGAATAGAAACAAAATTTGAGATTTTGTCGTGTACTATATGAGTTTGGAAATGCGAGAAAGTATGATAAGTAAGGAAAGAAAGGAACCTCTAAGGATCCGTGTTTTGGGAAAATTTGTAACCTTGAGTTTTGTGAGAATTCGCGGACGGAAGGTCCATTATTATATTACGTATGTTAGGTGATGGCGTGCGTGCATCGTTAGTCTTGTCGATTTTGATTGTTAGGCATAGTATAGAGATTATGCGGAGTTTGTATAGAGTGACAATCGACTAAGAACATTCGGGGCGAATGTTTCTAAGGGGAAGAATGTTACACCGTAAGTCGGGACATGTAGAAGAGAATGTGCGAAAGGAAACAAGACTTGGAAATTGTTACGGCAGGAAGAATTGTTTTTAAGAAGGAATATGTTCAGAACGTCGGAAAGGAAAAACGTTCGTTGTTGAGATTTTGATTCTCAAAATACATTATTTTAAGATTATGAGACTTATTATTATTTTGGAAATTTATTATTCTGGATTTGGTCACGTGGGGCCCACCCGAGGAATTTTCTGAGGTGTGGGGCCAGAGGTTACGGAAATTTTATGAGCGAATGAGAGGCGACACGTGGCACCCCCACATGGCTTGGTCGAAATTTATGCAAGGGTAAAATGGTCATTGACCATCTTGGAAGATAAGTCTTGGCGTGACATTGTTAATAGTCAACTAGTCCACATAAGCTTGATCCAAGTGAAACACATCCAAGCCACACATTTGTTGTAACCTAAGCCCTCCAATGTATTATATAAGCATAGCTAGTGCAAGACTTAGCATTTAACACTTAGAAAATTTTAGAGAAACTCTTGTGCTTGTAGATGAGCTCGGCTTTGAGCACTATTCCCACACAAAATTTTGCATTTGATTTCCATTAGCCACAGACTTTAAACCAAGGTTCATGAGTGTATTGTAAGTGTATCTCAATAGAAAAATCCGGAAAGAGAGAGTTTTCGTATTAGTCGCATGAGTGAAAACCTAGTGGCTTTTCTAGTTTTGATTGGAAATGGAAGAGAAGTTAGTTGTGAACTTCTAAAGGCTTCTAAGGAGTGCTTGGAGCGGATTGGAACCTAAGGAAAGGAGCTAAGAATTTGCTAAGGCGCGACTTTGAATCTTGGAAATTATAAGGGCTTATAAAGGTATAATCTTGTCGTTTTAGTAGTTAAGAGTTACTACTTGTTGTAGCTATAGATTGTAGCAAGCATGAAGTATATATTGTGTAGTTGGACAAGTATATTGGCTATTGGAACCCTAATCCGAAAACTAGCATGTTAGCCTTAAGACTACAATTCAAGTTGATTATTCGTTTAAGCGTCGCATGTTGTATAAAGAAGGAAATTGTAGTTATTGAAGTTGTTTATAACTATATAACATGTTAGACCTTAGAACTTGGAATTGGAAAAGGATTGGAAAAGACTTTGAATTGTTAGTATGTTGGCGAGAATGGCTAGTGAAGTTTGAACTACTTTGTATATAATTGTGGGCGGAATTTTACACGTGGTGTAAGGCGTGTAATCCCCTTTGTTTGATTGTTGTTTGGAGCCTTAAATGTGGCGTGTTGGTTATTGTATTCGACCTTGAAAAGGTGGCAAAGTGAGTAGAAACAAAGGAAGTCTTTGCCCGATTCTTAGTAGAATTAGAGACCAAATACTTAGTATTATTCTACGTAGAGACTAGAAGTTGATAGTCTTGTTGTGACCATTATAGGTTGACAACTTCCACATCTGGCGTATTCGGCAGCTTGTGGAATTAACCGAAAAGGTATGTGAACTACCTCCTCTTCAGCATGATTCCTTAAGATAAAGAAAGTCGTCCTACTCTCATGAATGATCCATTCCTTGCTTGTATTTGGTTTGCCTAAAATAGAATTTGTTCTATGTACTTCCTCGATTGTACTTTGATGTTTAGATTGTAAGTTGTATAATCCATTTTCTTGATGAAGTTTGGATTCTTAAAAGTAAAGGTATTTTACTTAAAGTACATAAGTCTTGAAAAGGAAGTGGTTTCTAAACCTTTTGGCTAGTGCCTTAGTTCCAAAACCTAAAGGTCATTAAAATGACTTTAGGAGTCGAGGAGTGATTTTCTTAATTGTTTAAAGAGGAGAAATGACATGATTTAAGAGAAGAAACTTGTTTTCTACATATTAAGAGACTTGAAGTGTTTTGAAAGTTAAGGGACTTAAAGAGTTTTAAAGTATGTGATACTTGTTCCGTTTTAAACGTATAAGTCCCTCGGATAGGAAATTGTATTTGGCGAAGGTATAAAGTGAATATAACGACTTTATGGGAAGTTGGTTATATTTGCTTTATGGAAAGATAAATGACTCGATTTTAATGAAAAGGCAACTTGATTTTAAGGCATCAATTGCCTAAAGTTTAGTAATAAACTAAGTTACTTGGTTTCTAAAGGTTAAGAGACTAAGTGTATTTTTTTAAAAGTTAAGAAAATCGATTTGAAAGTATTTAATACTTGGATTTTAATAAGTATAAGTCTCTTGGTTATAAAAGGAATGGATATGTCTAAAACCATAAAGGGTTATAACGGCTTTATGGGAAGTCGGTTATAACGGCTTTATGGAAAGTTTAGAAAGTTGTCTATTTTGATTAATCGGCATAAGTTGCCTAGATTGTGAAAATTTGGAGTTACTTGATTTCAAGCTTTGAAATGAGTTTTCTAAAAGTGTAGTAACTTACTTTGAAAAATAGACACGCCTTGATACTACGGTGTTAGTATCTTGGGATTTTTACAAAGGAGTCTCTTGAAAAGATTAGTACTTTGGCTTGATAAATTGAGAATTTGTCTAAGTGTGCCTTGATTTGTACTTTGGCTTGATAAATTGAGAATTTGTCTAAGTGTGCCTTGATTTGTACTTTGGCTTGATAAATTGAGAATTTGTCTAAGAGTGCCTTGATTAGTACTTTGGCTTGATAAATTGAGAATTTGTCTAAGTGTGCCTTGATAAGTACTTTGGCTTGTTAAATGAGAATTTATTCTATTTGTGCCCTGATAAGTACTTTGGCTTGTTAAATGAGAATTATCCTATGTGTGCCTTGATAAGTACTTTGGATTGGTTAATTGAGAACTTGCATATATGTGCTGGTAATATCCTTTGAGTGCAAGTATTATGTTTTATTAAGTTGTCGCGACTCTCGGTTGAAGGGTGGTATGTCTTGTTGTAATTCTTGGGGTCTGCAAGCGGTGATGTGGGATTCCACGGGTATGCTTCCGTTACTTGTAGGACTTGGGTTAAATTCCCGGATTTTTATAGAAGACATGGTAGTGCTTATGTCTTGTTTGATGGTCGGTCGAGATAGGGTAAGAGTATAAGTGAGGTAAAACCCGAGATGCTATACCACTGTTTACTACCTTCTCGAGTAGAGTATATGTGAGGGTAAACCCCAGATGCTATACCACTGTTTACCACTTCTCGGGTAGAGTATATGTGATGGGTAAACCCCAAGATCTATACCACTGTTCTACCACTTCTCGAGGTAGAGTATATGTGAAGTGCACCCCCGAGATCTTTATACCATCACCTTTCATACTCCGGGGTAAGAGTATAAGTGAGGGTAAACCCCGAGATGCTATACCAGGTGGGACTTGGTGTTCATGTGTGCCTATTGGTGTTGTACTATATCATGGGTATCGGCGGTGAGGAAAGATTCCACGGGCATGATTGATGTTATGGGCGTGAGACCCATGGTTATATTTGAGTAATGACTACGAGGGCCTGCGTCCCTGACTTGATGTATTCGCTTATGTATTGTATGCATGTAGGTTGGCTATCGTACATGTCTCTGCTTTGTTTAGCTGTTATGATTTTATTACGCACTTCATGTTCACATACTTGGTACATTCTTCTTGACCTCGCCCGGTAGTGCGTTCATGCCGGAGTTTAGGTCTGTTGTTCGGTGATCGGCGGCGTAGGATCTGCTCGGGGTTTTGGATAGCTCCTCTGTTGAGTTTATCTTTTGGTATATATCCTTGATGCTGGCTTTATGCGATTTTGGGTCTGGCGGGGCCTTTTCCGTCATAGTTGATATAACTCTTAAGTGCAGTATTCATATGTGGGATTGGACTCGTATGCGATGTTGTGTCATTTTTATGTATATATGGCAGCCTTGTCGGCTTTGCCCTTGCACGTACGTTTATTTAAAAAAAAAAAAAAGTTGTTACTAATTTCCGCAATGTACTTAGTTGTTAAGGTAGAAGGGTGCCCAGGTAGGGCACCAGTCACGGGCCCGGGGTTCGGGGTGTGACAATAAGTGTCAAGTCGCTAAATTCTACGGAAAATCGGACAACACTTCCTTTGTTTCTACTCACTTTGCCACCTTTTTCAAGGCCGAATACAATAACCAAACACGCCACATTTAAGGCACAATCAATGCAATTAATCAATAGGGGATTACACGCCTACTAGACGTGTAAAATTCCGCCCCACAAACGATAACAAACTAATACAAACTACAAGTCCAAATTCGGCCACATTGAGTTCAACAATACCAATTCTTATCCAATTTCCATTTCAATCCAAATTGGGAGCATAACATGATATCAAGTCGCATTTGATTATAACAACCATAATCTTCAAGTAAATAACATGCGACGATTTCTAATAAACGACCAATTAGTAATACAATCTTCAAGTGGCTTGTATAACATTTCGGATTAAGCTACAAGCAATCCATAATACTTATAAACTTCAACATATCAACTTTATGCTAGCAACATGTAAAGCTAACAACAACAATATAAATGTATAATCTTGTAACACTTTTAAAAGACAAGATTATACCTCAATGAAACTTAATCCAACTCCAATCCGAAGTCGCTCCTTAGTAGTTTAGAGCCTCTCCAAGACCATGATCCGACATTGAGACCCTTAGAACAACACCAACAAATATCCCTCAAATCTCCAAACAAAACCTAGAAAGACAACTAGGTTTTCGTTTTGCGACTAACCCGTAAACTCTCTTTTTCCAAGATTTTTCTATTGAGATATGTTTACACAACCCTCAAGAACCTTGGTTTAAAGTGTGGAGCTAAATGGATCACAAACAAAGATTTTTTTTTTTATAGAACCCGAGAGCAAAAGCTCTATGTTCATCCAATTTTTGTGAAATTTTTTCTAAGTGTTGGCTCTCTCTTGCTACTAGTAGTAATATAAAGGGACATGGAGGGTCAAGATATAAACAAATGTGAGGCTTGGATGTAGTCTTATAAAATATCAAGACTAATTGACCATTTGACTTAGTCAAACTTCTCATGCTCACAAGTTGCAAGACTTGTCTTGCAACAAAGGTCCAATGACCTTCTTGCCCTTGCACAATTCGACCAAGGCATCACAAAAGGGGGGTGACACGTGTCGCCCTCCCATTCGTCACAATAATACGTTTTCCGAAAATTTCATAATTCCGATAAATTTTTGCAAGTCTCAAATCTTAACACTTGTGAGTTCTTACGTACGTTCTTAAAACATGTCCTGCAAATACGGGGTGTAACATTCTTCCCCCCTTAGAAACATTCGTCCCCGAATGTTCTTTCGGAGTCAAACTTATAATTAGCGACATAGTTTCCTTTCACAACCCCGACATACCAATCTTGCCACATGGCCACATCATAGCATTTAAGCAAAAGAAATACTTCAATTAAAACTTGACAAGTAAGGGAAGATGAATTACCTGAAGGTATAGGAAATAAGTGAGGATACTTCCTCAACATGTCCTCCTCCGCCTCCCAAGTCATCTCCTCCCGGTTATCATTCCTCCATATGACTTTGACGGAAGCTACATCCTTGGTCCGCAGTCGCCTGACCTGGCGATCGAGTATCGCTATGGGACTCTCCTCATACGATAATCCCTCTGCCACCTGGACCTCACTAGTAGGAAAAACTCTCGCTGGATCACCGATACACTTCCGCAACATAGAAACTGTTATACCCCGTATTTCCAGAGTATGTACGTGTGGACGTACGTACGAAATTTGAGCCTTAAGTTAGGCATAGGACCGAAATTTGGGCACAAGTGCCGAATAGAGTCGTTTTTCGACGAAACGTTTCCACAGCTTTCGTAGGGAAAATTCCGGCTATGTCATTTATAATTTTTGCGGATTTTTCCGAGAGACGAAACATTTTGGACCAACGGGAGGGTGACATGTGTCACCCTCACATTGGAGGCAAGTGGGGTGGCTTGGACGATTGGGCGTCCAAGAGGGATGGTTGGCCTTGGCCGATTGGTTCCTTGATTTGTGCCTTGCTTTGTGGCTTGTTTTGTGGAGTGTTTTGTGGAGTAGGGTTACGGTGCACTTGGCTTGATCTTGGCCTTACACTTGCCTTGCACATGGCTTGATCTTGGCCATTGGTTGGCCTTTGGTTTGCTATAAATACCCACTAAGCTTGAAGACTTCATCCATTCCTAAAATCACCAAGTCTTGAAAATCCTTCCTCCCTTTCTTGTGCTCTAGCCGTGAGCTTCCCCCTCCCCCTTTTCGTGAGGCCACTAGGAAGAGGGTACTCCCACTTCCTAGTGGCCTTCGGCCGAGAGCACACCCCCCTACCTTGGGGTGTTCTCATGAGTACCCGCTGTGGTATTGAAATACTCATCAGTATTGTTATAATGCCCAAAATACCTTAGCCTTATACCTTGTAGTATTCCAAAAGTTACCTCTTTGCGTGAGAGTACGGAAATACTACCTTTTGTCCTTTTAGTCTCAAACCAAAACCCTAAGGAAAATCTTCATTGTTGGTTGAAGTTTTAGAGTAGAAGTTGGTTAGAACTTCTAAGGGTTGTTTGGAGCGGATTGGAGCACTCGGAGTAGGAGCTAAGCGTTGCTCGGGATCGACTTTATACTTGGATAATTTTGGGCTTATCGAGGTAAACACTCGTCCTTCTATTGTAATTGGAAATTACATGTTAGAATGTATAGTTGAAGTATACTATATATAGAATGAACTTAGTATTGTGGCAATGTCTTTTGACTTAAGCTGAAGAATAAAGAGTGATCAATTGTAATTACATGGGGCGTATTCTGAGACTTGTGTAGTGTTCTTGTGTAGTAGAATTGTACACGTCAGGTTAGGCGTGTAAACCCCCACTGGTTGGCTTGGTAGCGGCCTCGATAGAGGAGGAGATTTCTGTTGTGGCGGGAGGAGGAGTCTTTGCGAATTTTACGTAGAAAGATGGAAACTTGTGTTTAAGATTTAATAGGCGTTTGTGGCCTTATAGGTGGAAGTACTACGAGTAGCGTATTCTACTTGAAGAGTGGAAAAGGCTAGTAGATTCTGATCTTGTGGGCGTTTTTCTTGTCGATAATCGTCGCGAGGTATGTGAACCTCTTCCTATCCTTCGAGCATGATGTTTTGTAAACTATGTAGTACGGTGACGTACGTGTGCTAAATGAGTTTGGTTGGTTCCAAACATAGGGTGTTATAATAGCTTTATGGGAAGTTAGTTATAACGACTACATGTAGGTAAAAGATTGGTTCATTGATTGTAGAAGTTAAGAGACTTGATCTTGAAAGATAAGAGACTTAACTTGTTTTACTTGGTAATTAACATTGTGTTAAAAGTATTGTGAAACCTCCTGCGTGAGTAATGAGTGCTGGGTTTTAAAGAATAATGTTTTCTTGATTTGAAAATGAGAATAAGTGTCGAACAAACCACAGCAGCGCTAATAAAGGAAAGTGTATTGACAAATAACTAATTGATATTAAAACCAGTAGAAACCTCCATCTGCATAGAAGCTAAGATAAGACAAAATTGTATTACATTTCCTAGATCATGGCTGCTGTAACAAGATGGTTATAAACAAGAATAAACTGCTCACACATAAGACATATGTTACTCAATTGTTTTAAAAGGGGATTAAGACTATGAGTTATGAATCTTTTCTAAAAAGAGACTGGAGTAATTGAAATTAGGCAAACTGGAACTCTAGGGAAAAGGAAGGCATTGTTTGTCTTAAAATGGTTTAAAACATAAAGTGTTATAATAGCTTTATGGGAAGTTTAGTTATACCGACTTTATGAAAAAGGGTTTATCATTGATTTTAATGTGGTAACTTGACTTTAAAAGAAAAGTGTTTTGGTTTACCTAAAAATGTAAGTCACTCTATTTTTATACTACGGGTATCGGGTGACTTTTATAAAAGGAATGGATCTCTTTTAAAAAGGTATTTAAAGTACGTGGTACTTTAGGGTTAAAACCCGGACCTTGACATAAAATGAAAGTACTTTGAGTTGTTGTAAAACTTGCCTATGCTTGTTGTTGTAAAACTTGCCTATGTTTGTCGTGATAGCCTTTGTTGTGCAAAAATTGTGTTTCTATACTACCGCGCCTCTCAATGGAGGGTCGGTTGACTTGTTGAGAACTTACTTGGACATGCCGTGGCGGAGAAATTCCGCAGTGCGTTCGCTGATTGTGTTACTTTTGCTAATCGCTTTGGACATCTTGACCACGATCGTGCGCGCGGGTATGCTTCCATTTTGATCTTGCTTTATTGTTTCCCTTTGGGCATCTTGACCACGATCGTGGCGCGCGGGTATGTTTCCATTTGGAATGATGTCTTATTGTTTCCTTTTGGACATCGACCACGATCGTAAGCGCGGGTATGCTTCCATTTTGATTCTTTGTCTTGTGGTTCTCTTTTTGGACATCACGACACGATGCGTAGCGCAAGGGTATGCTTCCATTTGAATTGTTAATACAGCTTTGGCATCAGGTAGGACTTGGTGTGCAGGTGTACTTCTTGGTGTTATCATATCATAGACTGCCGGCAGTGAGGAAGGCATTCCACGGGCATGATTGATGTGAAGGGCGTGAGACCCTGACTTGATATAACTGATATATGTGTGTACTGTAGTTTGGTTATCATTCATGTCTCCTGCTTTATATAGACTGCTATGATTTCATTTACGATATTTCTGATTTCACATACTTGGTACTGTTATCTTGACCTCGCCCGAGCTGCGTTCATCTGCGCGAGTAGAATACATCGGTCGTGGATCCTCGCTCTTAGGATCACAGTTCAGCGTATTGGGAAGCTCCGTTTCTCCGGAGGCTTATCTTTTGGTATGTGTTCCCTGAGTTGTAGGTTCTTGTACATTCAGGGGTATGGCGGGGCCCTGTCCCGTCATAGTTGTTGTAAATCTTAAGTGCATGCTTTGTTGTGGCGGGGTTTGTAAAAAGGATAAATGTTCGGTTTTATGTATATATCTTGAAAGCGTTGTTGGGTTGGCTTTGTTTATTTATTATGTCTCTCATTTCATGTGTAAAGTTTTTATTTCCGCTGGTTTTCTCTGATGTTGTATCACTAGGGTGCCCGGGGTAAGGCACCAGTAACGGGCCCGGGTTCGGGGCGTTACAGAAACATGGAAGACCGGATGTACCGCCTCTAAATCGGATGGCAGATCCAACTCATAGGCAACCTTGCCTACTCTACGGATGATCTGGTAAGGCCCAATGTACCTTGGTCTTAGTTTCCCCTTCTTACCGAATCTCATCACACCATTCATGGGTGACACCTTAAAGAAGACCCGATAAATGCACGAAACTCCAAATCCGACGCCGATTATCCGCGTAAGACTTCAGGCTGCGGGCTGCTAACAGTCTCTCCTGGATAAGCTTCACCTTATCCATAGCCTGCTGTACCAAGTCTGGGCCAACTAATTGTACCTCGCCCACGTCGAACCAACCAATCGGCTATCTACATTTCCGCCCATATAAAGCCTCGTATGGCGCCAACTGTATACTGGAATGGTAGCTGTTGTTGTAAGCAAACTCCACAAGAGGCAAATGATCCTCCCAGCTACCCCTGAAATCAATCACGCAGGCTCGCAACATATCCTCAAGTGTCTGGATAGTACGATCTGCCTGCCCGTCAGTCTGAGGATGAAATGCTGTGCTGAGACTCACCTGTGTCCCTAAACCCTTCTGGAAAGACCTCCAGAAGTTAGCGTAAGCAGGCTCCCTATCGAAATAATCGACAGGGACACCGCGACCTCACAATCTCTCGATGTATAATCGGCATAGTCCTCGGTGGCGTCGTCTGCACGGAAGGAAATGGGCTGATTTCGTCGACTGTCAACAATAACCCAAATGGAGTCATACTTCCATGAGTGCGAGGTAACCTCAGTAACAAAGTCCATGTTGATCACCTCCCACTTCCAGTCGAATCTCGATAGCTGTAATAATCCTGGGCCTCGGTGCTCGACCTTGACCTGCGGCAATTAGGACATCGTGCAACAAAACGCCACGTCCTCTTGAGCCATCCCACCAATACAAACATCGAGGTCATGGTACATCTTGGTCGACCGGATGAATAGAATAACGAGCCGTGTGCCTCCCGAGAATCTGCGTGAAGTCTGACCATCGGAAACACCTGGCCGGCCCTCAAATCTCGGCACCCGTGGTAGCTACCTCGAATAGACTCTTCTCCTCGAAGAAAGCATCTCGATACCGCGACATCGGGTCCTCAAGCTGCCGCCTCTTCACCTCATCAACGATGGAATACTCGGCAACCTCACGAACCCGTACCCGCTATCATCGGTATCGATCAATCGAACCCCAAGGCTCGCTAATCGGTGGATCGGCGGACCGTATCACTGTCTCTGGTTGTACCTCAGCGGGATCCTATCGATCTACGACTAAGGCATCGGCAACTACGTTGGCTTTCCCGGATGGTAGAGAATATCAACATCATAATCTTTCAAAGACTCTAACCATCGTCTCTGTCTCGAGTTCGACTCCTCTGCATGAAGATATCTGGAGGCTCTTGTGGTGCAGTATAAATATCCACATGAACCCGTACAAATAGTGTCTCCAAATCTTGAGGCATGAATAACCGCGGCCAACTCTAAGTCATGGGTAGGGTAATTCCTCTCATGCTTCCTCAACTGCCGGGAAGCATAGGCTATAAACTTGTCGTCTTTGCATCAAAACACACACCTGGCGATGCAGAGGCATCACAATAGATCACATACCGTCTAACCCTCGGGAAGAGTAGGCGGAGTTGTAGTCAACCTTTCCTTCACAGCTGGAAACCCTTCTCGCAAGTCTCGTCGGCTGGAACTTGGTGCGCCGAGTCGACCCTAGTCAGCGATCTTGAAATCGAAGCAAGCGCTCCACAAACCTACGATAATAACTCGCCCATTGAAATCTGCGCACCTCGATCGGAGTAGTATGTCTCGCCAAGACTTGTGCCTCAATCTTTGCGTATCCACGAACACCATCACCGATAATATGCCCGGGAATGCCATCGAGCCACCAAAACTCACACTTGGAGAACTTGGCGAATAGCTGCGGCTCAGAAGAACCCCGTCTGATCGCCGAGTGATGCATGCTCGCTCTGTCGCGAATAAACGGGATGTCGTCGATGAATACTATCACAAATGTATCCAAGAATAGCTTGAACACCGGTTCATCAAATCCATAAATACCTGGGCGTTGGTCAAACCGAAAGACATAACCCTAAACTCATAGTGCCCCATCGGGTCTGAATGCGATCTTTGGGATATCTGCCTCTCGAACTCGAACGATGATAACGCATCGCAGTCTATCTTGGAAAACACCTCGCACCACATGGCGGTCAAACAAATCATCAATCACGGGAGGGTACCTATTCTTAGTGGTTACCTTATTCCGCACATGTCAACACACATACGCAGCGTCACATCCTTCTTCTTCACGAATAACACCGGCGCTCCCCAGGGAGATACACTAGGCCTAATAAATCCTTTCTCCAGCAAGTCTTTCAGCTGGTCCTTCAGCTCCCTCAACTCAGCAGGTGTCATCCTGTATGGCGGAATGGAAATAGGTCGAGTGTCTGGCAACGTGTCAATACAAAACTCAATCTCCCTCTCAGGAGGGATACCCGGAAGATCATCTGGGAACACATCTGGAAACTCCCTAACCACTGCGGTATCGAAGAACGGCACCTCGACCTGCGTATCAAATACCGAACGGATGATAGATGTACCCTTTCTGCACCATCTTCCTAGCCTTGAGGTAAGAAATAAACCTACCCCTCGGCGACGCTGTGTTGCCCTTCCACTCGATAACTGGCTCGCCAGGAAACTGGAACCGAACCAACCTGTCCCTACAATCAACGTTGGCATAACAAGAAGCCAACAATCCATACCCATAATGACATCAAAATCTGTCATCTCGGCTCTATCAAGTCTGCGAGTCGACATTCGTAAATAAATACCGGACAACCTCTATACACGCTCGGCTAACACCGAATCACCCATGGCGTAGCTACCTCAAACGACTCTATCGACACGGCTCTATCCGATTCTACCCATGATAAGAGGGGACACATAGGACAAGGTAGAACACGGATCTATCAAGCATAAACATCACGATGCAAATCAATAATGTACGCAGCGGCGTCGAGGAAGCCTCACGATCTGGCGGTGGCTAGAGAATATATGCGGTTACGTGGACGCTAGAAGCTGGAACCACCACCACGACCTCTGCGCGGCACGCTTGTCGTGAGTACCACCTCTCGGGCGCATAACCACTGAAGGAGAAGACCCGGCCAAGCGATCCCGTCGGTGTGTTGTACCACCCGTCGCCTCTGAGCGGACAATCCTCTTCGTGGCCCGGTGGCCACAGAGTAACAACCTCCTGCGGGAACGACACTCGCACAGGTGAGATCTACGCGTCGAGCACAGGGTGTGGGTGGTCTCGATCGGCGAGATCTGCCTCGCAGAAACCCGAAGCCACGGAGCCACGACATGCTCCTGAATGACCTTGCTGATCAGATCTCCTGCCAGAAAACTATGACGGAGCACTCTGTGCTGGCTGGAAAGTGGACCCAGTCTGCTGTTGAGGTTGTCCGCCTCGAGAACTGCCCTGAGACCCTGATGTCCTGGCCCTCTTGGGCAAGGCCTGGGTCAATCTGGTCCTCCATCTCTCTATTCTCTATCCCCTGTGCATAGGCCTGCATCCTAGCAATGTCCATACCGGGCTGAAGAGCCACGCTGACATCTTTGTAATCATATGTGGTCTAGCCCATCACATATCGATGAACTCTATCCGCCATGTCATTTACAATAGTGTGAGCATGCACGGCGAGTCAAACTCAGTGTACTCACTGCGATCCTCCGTTACGCCTCAAGGTCAAGAATCTGTCTACCCGGGCTCTCCTCATCTCGGGAGGAAAAAAGTGATCCATGAAGGCCTCTGTAAACTCCTCCCAAACAGCTGGAAGAGCATCATCACCTCTCGAAAGCAACCACGACTCAAACTAGTTCAACGCAATATCACGCAACCGGTAAGAGGCTAGCGTAACAGACTCTGTCTCTGAAGCCCTAAGAACCTGCATGGTCCGCTGTAGCTGCCGAATGAACTCCTGCGGATCCTCATCAGACCTCGAACCATAAAACTCAGGTGGATGACATCCCAGAAAATCCCTAATCCATAAACCGTCGGCTCTAGGGTGAAATGCTGCTCACTCGTATTTGCCGCCACTACTATCTTGGTCAATAATCGGATCTGCTCCTGTAGTATCTATACTCGGCCGCGAGGCCCAGGCGCTGGTGCGGAACCTCTGGAGCTCGCGCGCTCTCGGCTCCTCTAACATGCTGCGTGGTGCGCTCGCCGACCGCTACTACCTCGGGCATAGTGCGTGCTGAGCAGTGTAACCTCTGAGTACCTGTGGCGACTCCTGCTGCTTTGCCTTGCCTTCAGGCCTGGTGCGCCAGTGGAGGCATATACATTTCATAAGACTAGGTCGAGAGGATTCAACCTAATAAGACGGCTCTCTTGCGATCTCGGAGAGAAGAATGAAACCAATCCTAAATGTCTCTGACCTCACGATTATAGATGTGGTGCCAACACGCGATAATCAAGACTTACTAGACACGCGATGCAGACACTTTCCGAGGACTAATCGCTCGATACCACTTTTGTCACGACCCGACCGGGTCGCGTGATGCCCTACACGGGCACCGCTGTTGTAAACATCAGAGAATAGCAGCGGAACATACACAACATAAACACATATGTAAACAATAACATCCCAGGCTAGCCGATAAGGTCGTCTTTCATAATATAAACATACTCAAAAGTACAACTGTACAACCAGTTCTTACAGCCCAACCACATATGTGAATACAGACCTCTAGGAATAATAACTGTGGCGGGACAGGGTCCCGCCATACCCCTGAATGTACATAAATCTACAACACCAGGGAAAAGACTATACCAAAAGAGACAAGTGTCACGACCCGAACCCGGGCCCGTGACTGGTGCCTTACCCCGGGCACCCTAGTGATACAACATCAGAGAAAAACCAGCGGAAATAAAAACTTAAACATACAAATAGATATGGATCAAGATAAAAGAAAATAGGCCAACCAAAACGGTTGCCTTTCAGCATATATATATATATATCGACCTTTGAGCGATTCTGATCCTTACAACCACGCGCCCACAACACGGACCTGCAAGATTTTTACAACAACTATGACGGACGGGGCCCGCCATACCCTGAATGTACAAGAACCTACGGACTCGGGTAACATACCAAAAGATAAGCCTTCAAGGAACGGAGCTTCAATACGCTGAAATGTGATCCTATAAGCGGGGATCGGCGGTAGATGTACCTCACTGCGGCGTGACGCGGCCCGAAGGAGTCGATCTGACGGTACCAAGTATGTGGCGAAAATCAGTAAATGAAATCATAATAGTCTATATAAAGCGGGAGACATGTATGATAACCAAACTACGATACCATGACATATAAATCATATCAAGTCGGGGACTCACGCCTCCAAATCATCACTCGTGCGTGGAATTCCTTCCTCACCGCCGATGCATGATATAACAACACCAAGAGTATCATGAACACGAGTCCCACGTGTCATAAAAACCGTCACGGCAAGTATAACTACCGATCCGACCGTACCAATAATCTTGTACAACCATATCATGAAGCGACACGCGTGGCAAGTCTGATAGCCTCGCGGCTCCTCCCGCGCCACGTAGGCGGCGGGAGCAAGTGAATCGGCTACGCGCATCCTGGCCGTAAGTCACGGCTCCATCCAAACACCGACTCGAAAGGCGACACGTGGCAAGTGCACTAGCCTCGCGGTTCCTCCTGCGCCACGTAGCGGGGGCAAGTGAATCGGCTAAGCACCGGATCACAACCGTAAGTCACGATACCGCGCGCGAAGGCGACACGCGTGGCAAGTCACGATAACCTATACCGGATCCACTGCGTCACGTAGGCGGCGGGGCAAGTAAACAGCTCGCACGATCCTGGCCGTAAGTCACGATCTTCGCCATAAATAACCATAATGGTCACGTGTCACGAGAATCCATCATCGGTGTAGACATTCCCATGTAACAATAATAATGGAAGCATACCCGTGGAATCTTCCGTCACTGCCGGTACGTCCAAGTAAGTTCTAAACAAGTCAACCGGCCCTCCCTCGAGAGACGCGGTAGTATAGAAACACAATTTTGCACAACAAAGGCTATCACAACAAGCATAGGCAAGTTACACAACAACAAGCATAGGCAAGTTACACAACAACAAGCATAGGCAAGTTATACACAACTCAAGGTACTTTCATTTTATGTCAAAGTCCGGGTTTTAACCCTAAAGTACTACGTACGTTAACTTCCTTTTAAAGAGATCCATTCCTTTTATAAATGTCACCCGATACCCGTAGTATAAATTTAGAGTGACTCACAATGTTAAGTAAACCAGAACACGTCCATTTTTCTAAAATCAAGTAACAACAGTCTTTTCCTACATTTCCAGTTTGCCTAATTTCAATTACTCAAGTCTCTTTATTTTTGAAAAGTTTCATAGTTCAATGTCTTAATCTCTTTTAAAACAATTGAGTAACATATGCCATATGTGTGGCGGATTTATTCTTGTTTATAACCATCTTATTAAAGCGACCATGATCTAGAAAATGTAATATCATTTTGTCGTCTTAGCTTTTATGCATATGGAGGTTTCTCTTGGTTTTAATAATACTTCATTAGTCATTACATTTCCACTTTATTAACGCCTGCGGTGTTTTGTCGATACTCATTCGATTTCAAATCGGAAACATTATTCCTTTTTAAAAATCAGGTACTCATTACTCACGAATGAGGTTTCACACAAAATTCATATTAATTCATTTAAGTCAAGTCTCTTATCTTTTAAGATCAAGTCTCTTAACTTTTAAAATCAATTAACCATTCATTTTACCTCCCTTAAGACGTTATACCTAACTTCCCATAAAGCTAGTATAACTCTTATGTTTTCAAAACCAAGTATTACTCTTCTTTCAAAAAGGATTCTTAATTCTTTTGAAATACTTCAAGATTCTTATTATTCAGGCTTAAGTCAAAAGACATTGCCGTAAAACTACATTCAGTTAACACACGTACGTCTACCGTACTATATATATATATATTTTTTTAAAAAACTTCCAGATTTTTATTATTCAGGCTTAAGTCAAAAGACATTGCCGTACAACTACGTTCAGTTAACACACGTACGTCTACCGTACTATATATATATATATTCTTTAAAATATCATGCTCAAGAGGATAGGAAGAATCACATACCTCGCGACGATTATCGACTATTAGCAAAACGCTCCACGGTTAAAACCCGGCTAGCCTTGTCCACCTTCCAAGTAGTACATGCTACTCGCAGAACAGTCAACCAATAAAGGTTATAAGACTACTGTAAATACGGTCCTATGTAAGTACATTTTAATCTTCTACTTAAATATTCTTCTGATGTGATTTCAGTTCAAGTCTTATCTGTAATATCCTTCTATTACAGTTCAATTCTCTTCTATGAATATTATATTCATTTTCAATAATACTACAGTATGTAATCTCCAATTACAATAGAAGGATAGGATTATTTACCTCGGTAAGCCCAAAATTATCCAAGTTTAATGTCGATCCTGGGCAGGGTTTAGCTCCTACTCCGGGTGCTCCAACCCGCTCCAAACAACCCTTAGAAGTTCTACACACTTCTACTAAGTACTCCAACCAATTATGGAGATTTTTCCTTAGGGTTTCGTTTTTTGTGACTGAGGGGAAGTATAATAGTATTTCTGGGCTTTTCGTATAGAAGTAACCTTGGGAATACTACAAGGTATTTGGGCCAAGGTATTTGGGTATAGTAACAATACTTGGAGAATACTTTTCTACCAAGGGGGGGGGTGTATAATACGAAAACTACTAGGCAAGGGGGGGGGGTACTTTCGGCCACTAGGAGGGTGAGTACCTCGGCAAGGCTTCTCGAGGGGAGGGTTTGGGCGAACACAACTCACAAAGGGAGGATTTCAAGACTTGGAAAATGATTTTTGGATGAAGAAAGTCTTCAAGTTAGGGGAGTATTTATAGGCCAACCAATGGCCAACCAATGGCCAAGATGAAGCCAAGTGCTAGGCAAGTGTAGGGCTAGGATTTAACCATGTGTACCTTATCCATCTACCACAACAACTATCACAAAATATCCTACCTAACCAAGACCCCTCAATTCGTCCATTACTGCCCACAATCACGTCCAATGTGAGGGTGACACATGTCACCCTCCCGTTGGTCCAAAAGATTTCGTCTCTCGAAAAAATCCGCAAAAATTATAAATGACATAGCCGAATTTTACCCTTCGCAAGTCTTGTAAAACGTTTCGTCGAAAAACGACTCTTTTCGGTACTTGTGTACAAATTTCGAACCTTGCCAACCTTAAGGCTTAAATTTTTATACGTACGCCCTCACGTACATACTCTGGAAATACGGGGTATAGCAACAAGCCTCCGGATAAATGGAGCTTTTGACGTCTGATAAGTGATCCTAAGAATGAGGATCCACCACCTGCTTACCCTTTCCTGCGGCATGAACGCAGCCCCCGAGGAAGGGGGTCAGTACACAATATGTACCAAGTATGTAAAACTGGAAAATACTGTAATTACATCATAAGTCTAAATCAAAGCCGGAGACACAGTGCCTTACTATCAATGAGAGTAAAATAGGGGTATACTTACAACGAAAAATAGGATTGAAATCCTACTCCTGGGACTATTTCACCCACATAGGTCCAGTGGACCCACGTGAGGTATTCCTCGCATGGGACTATTTCACCCGCATAAGCCCTTACGGACTCGCATGAGGTATTCCTCGCATCGTGGGTAGCAAATCCACGGAAATATGCAATGCCACAATCGGGAATGACCATGACGAATAGTATATCACTAGCACAAATCCGGCTATCACACATAACATAAGCACTACCGGCTTATCATACAATATATAAGCAAGTTAAGAAATCCCCTAACTTCTTACTATTCTTGTTTATATACACTCTCATTTTAGTTTACCTAAGGCACTAACATGTCTTTTATAAAAAATCCGGGAATTTAACCCAAGTACTACGTACTTCTACTCTTTAAAACAGATGACTCTTTTTAGTAGAAAACTTCCAAGATACTATTAATCCTAGTATCAAGTCCAAATTACATTTCAAGGCAAGTCACAACACCCTTAGAAATAAAGTTAAGTTTCTAAATCAAGTGACTCCTTTTCTTATAAAACCTTAGGCAATTGATGCCTTAAAATCGAATTTCCTTCCATAAATCAAGTCATTTATCTTTCCATAAAGCCAATATAACCAACTCCCCATAAAGTCGTTATATTCACTTTATACCTTAGTCAAATACAATTTCCTATCCAAGGGACTTATACGTTTAAAACGAAACAAGTATCACATACTTTAAAACTCTTCAAGTCCCTTAACTTTAATAAAACTTCAAGATATCCTTAATATTTTCAAAGAAGTGAGTTAATCTCCTAACTCACCCGACTTGACATTTCATAAAGCTAGTAAGGAATTTCAAAGTCTTGTATGTCTACCGTACTATATACGTGAAACTAGTTATGCTCAAAAGATAGGAAAAGTTCTACATACCTCGTCGGGTCAAACCACTTGCCAAGTACAAAGTCCCGCCCGTAGTATGTCAACCTATAATATTCACAATACGTCTATTAAGGTCTTACTTCAAACGTAGAATATTATAAGTGTCAAGTCGCTAAATTCTACGGAAAATCGGACAGCACCTCCTTTGTTTCTACTCACTTTGCCACCTTTTTCAAGGCCGAATACAATAACCAAACACGCCACATTTAAGGCACAATCAATGCAATTAATCAATAGGGGATTACACGCCTACTAGACGTGTAAAATTCCGCCCCACAAACGATAACAAACTAATACAAACTACAAGTCCAAATTCGGCCACATTGAGTTCAACAATACCAATTCTTATCCAATTTCCATTTCAATCCAAATTGGGAGCATAACATGATATCAAGTCGCATTTGATTATAACAACCATAATCTTCAAGTAAGTAACATGCGACGATTTCTAATAAATGACCAATTAGTAATCCAATCTTCAAGTGGCTTGTATAACATTTCGGATTAAGCTACAAGCAATCCATAATACTTATAAACTTCAACATATCAACTTTATGCTAGCAACATGTAAAGCTAACAACAACAATATAAATATATAATCTTGTAACACTTTTAAAAGACAAGATTATACCTCAATGAAACTTAATCCAACTCCAATCCGAAGTCGCACCTTAGTAGTTTAGAGCCTCTCCAAGACCCTTCAATCCGCTTGTTGAGATCTGTCACGACCCGTTCCTGGGCCCGTGACTGGTGCCTTACCCGGGCACCCAAGTAGTCATACATCAGAGAAAATCAGCGGAATATAAAAACAAGACATGAAAAAGTTGTAAAATGAGACACAGTTTTATCGAGGAAAATGTCGCCTTTAAATATATATATATGAACCAAAATCGCGATTCATCCCAACTGCAATAGGAATCTGAGACCTCTAAGAAGATAAACAACTATGGCGGGACGGGGCCGCCATACCTGAATGTACAACTATCTACAACAACAGGGAGATCATACCCAAAGTCGAGCCTCCGAGAAGATGGAGCTCACGACACCAAAGCAAAAGATCCTAAGGATGCGGATCTAGCACTGCTTTCCACCTGCGGCATGAGCGCGGCCGAGGAGGTCGATCTAACAGTACCAAGTATGTGAAGCGTAAAGTACTTAAATGAAATCATATCAATTTAAAACCGGTTTTACAAATATGTATGAAACAACCAAGTAATGCACGTGGTGCCACATCATAAACAAGAGCAACAATAGGTAAAGCTGTAATGTGTCTTTTCTAGGATGTGAATGATCGAGCAAGGCAATCGCCCATAGTATCATTATGCATGCCTAATCCTCGACTCCATGATCGCATAGGCCACTCCATAGGCGCGTAGGGTATTTCCGCGTCGAGGTAGCTACTCCTCGGCGTATCACTGGACTCGTAGTCGCGTGGCGCGTATGAACCGCATGGCCACAAGGACCGCACATTAACACTGGAACTCTCGTAGCTCCGCATAGGCCCGGGACCGCGTGAGGTATTCTCGAATCATAGTCACACAATCGCTGAGCTATACCCGCGTCGGAGGCGACAACCCCGGTATCATGTCAAGAGGTGGGTGATATAATACTAATGTAACAGCTTATCGTTAAACAACATAAGCACAATAAGAATAACCTCTTTACACAAATGTTTACAAGATACTAACACTCACAGCATCACAATATATCTACTCAGCAAACCATCTTATTATACTTTCCAGAATCAATACAAGTCTTTCATAAACACATAAGTAAACTGTTCCTTTTATCTTTCTTAAGTCGTTATACCTAACTTCCCATAAAGCTAGTATAACTCTTAAGCTTTTTGTTTTAAAAACAATTATTCTTCTTCTTTCAAAAATGATTTATAATTCTTTTGAAAAGACTTTAAGATTCTTATTATTCAGGCTTAAGTCAAAAGACATTGCCGTAAAACTACGTCCAGTTAACACACGTCACTGTACTATATATATATTTAAAATATCATGCTCAAGAGTATAGGAGAATCACATACCTCGCCGTAAATCCATCCGCAAGTCGAATATGTCGCGCGCAGAGAATCAACCTATAATAGTCAGGTACGTCTATCAATGTCTAGACTACTCTGTAGACTATTCTAAGCAGATGGTTCTTTATTCTACGGAAATTTGGGCAGCACTTCCCTACCCGTCAAGCTACACAAGTCTCATCAGAATACGGTCCCATGTAAATCTGATTCAATTCTTCCTTATTAAACTTCTGATGTGATTTCAGTTTAATACTCTTCTGTACTATCCTTCAGTGTAATTTTCAGTTCAATTCTATTCTTATACTCAAGTCTTAACTATTCTTATGTGTAATATCCAATTACAATAGAAGGACAAGAGTATTTACCTCGATAAGCCCAAAATTATCCAAGTAAAAATGTCGATCCTGAGCAAGGTTTAGCTCCTAATTTGCACGCTCCGATAGCTCCAAGAAGCCCTGAAGTTCTACACAACCTACTAAAATACTATAAGGGATTTGGGCTAGGGTATTTTGGAATAGTAACTATACTTTGGAAGACAACTTTCTACCAAAGGGGGGGGGGGGGTTTCGGCTAGAGCTACTAGGCTAGAGGGGGGTGTTTCGGCCAAGGGCCTTCACAAGGGGGAGGGGGAGTGTTGGACGAAAACACTACAAGAGAGGGGAGGGAATTTTGAGACTTGGAAGACAGTTTGTGGATGAAGAAAACCTTCAAGTTAGGGGGGGTATTTATAGGCCAACCAATGGCCAAGATGAAGCCAAGTGGTAGGCAAGTGTAGGGTGGAGATTTGGGCAAGTGTACCTTATCCATCTACCACACAAAATATCACAAAATATCCTACCTACTCCAAGGCTTGAAATCGTGCAAATGGACGCCTCAAATCCGCCAACTAGAGGGTGACAAGTGTCGCCCTCTCGTTGGTCCAAAATGTTTCATCTCTCGGAAAAATTCGCAAAAATAATAAATGACTTAGCCGGAATTTTCCCTACGCAAAGTTTGGAAAACGTTTCGTCGGAAAACGTTTCTTTTTTATAGGTGTGCACAATTTTTTTCGTCCAATGCCTAACCTTAAGGCTAAACTTTTGTACGTATGCCCTCGCGTACATACTCTGGAAATACGGGGTATAACATTCTCCCCTCCTTAGAAACATTCGTCCCGAATGTTCCTTCCCAAGACAGATAATGATAAGGTTCTTCATAACTTAAACAGTTTGCCACACATGGCCACAATACAACACTTAAGCAAATATGACAATGAAAATTTACAAGTAGGAAAGTGAGTTACCTGGAGGTGTGGGGAATAGGTGAGGATACTTCTGCCTCATGTCCTCCTCAGCTTCCCACGTCATCTCCTCCCTGAGCTCGTTCCGCCACAGAACTTTGACGGAAGCCACGTCCTTGGTCCGCAGACGCCTAACCTGACGATCGATTATCGCTATGGGAATCTCCTCATACGATAACCCCTCGGTCACCTGGACATCGTCAATCGGGTGCACTCTAGATGGATCCCCGATACATCTCCTCAGCATAGAAACATGAAACACCGGATGCGCCTCGGATCGGACGGCAGATCCAACTCATAGCAACCTTGCCTACCTGCGGACAATCGATACGGCCCAATGTACCTTGGTGAGTTTCCTCTCTTCCCGAATCTCATCACACCCTTCATGGGTGACACCTTCAGAAAACCCAATCATCAACCTCGAACTCCGGATCTGCGACGACGATGATCTGCATATGACTTCTGCGACTCGGTATCGCCAAGAACCACTCCTGGATAAGCTTCACCTTATCCGCACTGCTGCACCAAATCTGGTCCCACTAATCGCACCTCGCCATTATCAAACCAGCTATCGGCGATCTGCACTTCCTCTCATACAAGGCCTCATAAGGCGCCCGTCGAATCTGGAGTGGTAGCTATTATTATACATAAACTCAACTAGAGGCAAATGATCCTCCCGGCTACCCTCGAAGTCGATAACACGGGCTCGCGACATATCCTCGAAGTGCGGATAGTGCGCTCTGCTGTCCGTCTGCGTGGATGAAATGCGATGCTCGAGCTCACTGCGTCCCTAAACCATTCGGAAAGACCTCCGAAGTTAGCGTAAACCGGGCTCCTGCATGCGATATGATCGAAATAGGGACTCCATGCGATCGACGATCTCTCGGATATAAAGTCGGCATAATCCTCGGTAAAAGTCGTCCTGACGGGAAGAAAGTGTGCTGATTTCATCAGCCTGTCGACGATAATCCATATAGAATCATGTCTCCTCTGAGTGCGAGGTAATCCTGTGATAAAGTCCATGTTGATCACCTCCCACTTCCAGGTCGGGATCTCTATCGTCTGTAACAAACCACCAGGCCTCTGGTGCTCTACCTTCACCTGCTGACAACACGGGCACCGAGCTACGAACTCGCAACGTCCCTCTTCAGGCCATCCCACCAATACACAGATCTAAGGTCGTGGTACATCTTGGTCGACCCCGGATGGATAGAGTAACGTGCGCTGTGTGCTTCCCCTAGAACCTGCTGCCGAAGTTCTGCAATATCTGGAACACACAACCTGCCCTCAAACCTTAGCACCCATCAAAGCTACCTCAAAGGACCCTTTCTCACGAAGAGTTGTATCACGGTGCAGTGTCAAAGCTGGATCCTCAAATGTTGCCTCTTCACCTCTCGCCGGCGATGGAAGACTCGGCAACCTCTCGAACTCGAACCCCACTGCTATCAGAATCAATCAAACGGACACCAAGGCTCGCTAACTGATGCAAATAGCGAACCAGGCCCCTCCTCTCCGGCTGCACATCTGATACACTCCCCATCGGCCTACGACTCAGAGCATACGCCTGACATTGGCCTTCCCGGTGGTACAGATGTCAACATCATAATCCTTGGCGACTCTAACCACGTCTGCGCTGTAAGTTCGGCTCCTCTGGTGAAGATATACTGAAGGCTCTTGTGGTCTGTATAAATATCCACATGAACCCCATACAAATAGTGCCTCCAGATCTTCAAGGCGTGAATCACCGCTGCCAACTCCAAATCATGGGTGGGGTAGTTCCTCTCATGCTTCTTAAGTTGTCGGGATGCGTACGCTATAACCTTACCCAGCTGCATCAACACACATCCGAGCCCGACGCCTGACGCATCACAATACACTACATAACCGTCTGGACCCTCTGGAAGAGTAAGAACGGGGGCGGTCGTCAGTCTCTCCTTTAGTAACTGGAAACCCTGCTCACAAGCATCAGTCCACTGAAACTTAGCTGCCTTCTGAGTCAGCCTAGTCAATGGGGCAGAGATAGAAGCAAACTTCTACAAATCGCCGATAATAACCTGCGCAGGCCTGAGCTGCGAACCTCTGTCGGAGTAGTAGGTCTAGGCCAACTCCTGACTGCCTCGATCTTGGCCGTATCCACCTGAATACCATCGGCCCCGACTATATGCCCAAGAAAAGCCACCGAAGTCAACCAGAACTCACATTTCGAAAACTTGGCGTATAACTGCTGGTCCTGGAGAACTCTCAGCACAGTCCTCAAATGCTCCGCATGCTCCTGCTCTGAGCGGGAATAAACCAAGATGTCATCGATGAACACAATCACAAACGTGTCCAAAAATGGCTTGAACACTCGGTTCATCAAATCCATGAATACCGCCGGAGCATTGGTCAAACCGAACGACATAACCCTAAACTCATAGTGCCCGTACCGGGTCCGGAATGCAGTCCTAGGGATGTCCGACTCTCTGACTCGCACCTGATGATAGACCGATCGCAGATCAATCTTGCAAAACATCTCGCACCCTGCAGCTGATCGAACAAATCATCAATCCTGGGAAGGGGGTATCTGTTCTTAATGGTCACTTTGTTCAGCTGCCTGTAATCAACACACATAGGCAGCGTCCCGTCCTTCTTCTTCACGAACAATACCGGCGCTCCCCAAGGAGAAACACTAGGCCTTATGAAGCCATTCTCCAGCAAATCTCTCAGCTGGTCCTTCAACTCTCTCAACTCGGCAGGTGCCATTCTGTATGGCGGAATGGAAATAGGCCGAGTGTCTGGCAGCACATCGATACAAAACTCTATCTCCCTCTCAGGAGGGATACCCGAGGTCGTGCGAAACACGTGTAGGAACTCCACGACTCTGGGCCCGAAAATCTGGTATCGCAGCCTCAGTATCAAACACCCGAACGAGATGGTAGATATACCCCTTCTGCACCATCTTCCTAGCTACCCCTCGGCGACACAGTGTTCCCCTCCCACTCAATAACCGGCTCCCCAGGAAACTGGAACCGTACCACTCTCTCCCTGCAGTCTACATTGGCATAGCAAGAAGCTAGCCAATCCATGCCCATGATCACGTCGAAATCAGTCATGTCCAGCTCTATCAAGTCGGCTAGGTCGACGGCGCATAAGTCACTAGACAAGCCTATATACCCGCCGAGCTACCACCGAACACCCATGGCGTAGCTACCTCGAAAGGGTCTATGGACTCGTGCTCTATCCCTATCCTACTAGCAACAAGGGGAGATATATAGGACAGAGTAGAACCCGGATCTATCAAGGCATACACGTCACAACACGAAACTGATAAAGTACCTGTGACGACATCAGGTGAGGCCTCCTGGTCCTGCCGGCTGGACAAGGCATATATGCGGTTCTGAGGACCGCTAGAACTGGGACCCGCACCACGACCTCTGCCGCGACCTGCTGGCCCCTGAGTACCCTGCCCTCCGGGGCGAGTAACTGTAGGAGATGAAGAAGACCCGGCGAAAGACCCTGTAGGCTGACCCCTACCCTCTGCGCTGCCCTTGGTCGGACAGGCTCTCGCAAAGTGACCCTGCTGGCCGCAACTGTAACAAACTCTCGGAGCAGTACCACAATTCCCGTAATGGGATCTACCGCATCGGCCACACTGAGGGGGTGGTCCCGATCGGCTAACACCTCTGCTCCACGCGTGCAAGTCACGGGGCCCCTGCCCGCCGAATATCTCTGGCCGTCACGAGGGCGGTGTAGGAGTGCTCTGAGCTGGCTGTGGTGCAAATATAGACTGCTGCTGAGGTCGTCCACCTCGATAGCTACCAAAAGATCCTGCCATCCTGGCCTTCTTTTGCTGTTGTCTGTCAACCCGTCGGCCTCTACGCTCCTCGCATCCAAGTGCATGAGCCTGCATGCGGGTAATGTCCATGCCTGGCTGAAGAGCCACACCCGCACAAGACTCGGCCATATAATCATCTAGCCCGGTGACGTAGCGATGCACCCTGTCCTCCATATCTGCTACCAATGCAGGGACATATCGAGCCAACGAATCGAACTCAACGTTGTACTCCCTAACTGTGCGCCCTCTCTGTCTCAGCAACAAAAATCTGTCGGCCCGTGCCCTCCTCATCTGTGGAGGCAAGAAGTGAGTGAGAAAGGCCTCCGAGAACTCGTCCCAAGTAGCTGGGGACGCGTGCTCTCCCCGGGATAACTCCCACGAATCAAACCAATCGACTGCGGTATCACGCAGCCGATGCGAACCGAAGATCACGGACTCGGTCTCTGAAGCCTTGATCACCCGCATGATCCTCTGTAACTGACGGATGAACTCCTGCGGATCATCCTCAGGCCTCGACCCGTAGAACTCTGGCGGGCTACAACTCAAAAATCCCGTAGCCTCAGCGTGCGATCTCGGGTGAGCGCGGTACCGCTGGGCGAACTGCATCTGCATCCGGCCTATCCTCGTATGCGGCCTGATCCTTGCCAATAATCGACCATCTCTCCAGTAACCCATCTAAATGCTCGGTGTGGGACTGGAGGTGTAGGTACTGTGGTCTCATCAGCCACTGCTGCGGCCCTAAACCCTGCTGGGGACGGCGGCGTCGTGGAACTCGCCGTCTCGGGTATAGACTGGGCCTGTGCCCTCGTGACTCTAGGTGTCCCACTAGCAGCTCCCTCGGCTGCCTTGCCCTTCTGGGCCCGGGTTGCCTTACGCGGAGGCATAACTGTTACAGAAAAAGGGATACGTTAGAAGGGTCCAACTTATAACACAGCTCTAAGGCACGATCTCAGAATGAGAAGAATGGAAACCAATCCTAAATATCCTATAGCCTCCTGATTATTGGTGTGGTGCACAACACACCGATAATCAAGACTCTACTAGATACGGTCTGTAGACACTTTCCGAGGATTAACTGCTCTGATACCACTTTTGTCACGACCCGTTAGGGGCCGTGGTCGTGCCTTACCCGGGCACCCAAGTAGTCATACATCAGAGAAAATCAGCGGAATATAAAAACAAGACATGAAAAAGTTGTAAAATGAGACACAATTTTATCTGAGGAAAATGTCGTCTTTCGGCATATATATATATGAACCAAAATCGCGATTACATCCCAAGTATAATAGGACTCTGAGACCTCTAAGAAGATAAACAACTATGGCGGGACAGGGCCCCGCCATACCCTGAATGTACAACTATCTACAACAACAGGGAGATCATATCCAAAAGTCGAGCCTCCGGAGAAGATGGAGCTTCTGACACCAAAGCAAAAGATCCTAAGGATGCGGATCTAGCACCTGCTTTCCCTTACTGCGGCATGAACGCGGCCCGAAGGAGGTCGATAACAGTACCAAGTATGTGAAATCAGAAGTACTTAAATGTAATCATATCAATTTAAAACCAGTTTTACAAATATGTATGAAACAACCAAGGTAACGCATACGGTGCCACATCATAAACAAGAGCAACAATAGGTAAATCTATGTGTCTTTTCTAGGTGTCAATGATCGAAGCAAGGCCAATCGCCCATAGTATCATTATGCATGCCTAATCCTGGACTCCCGCAGTCCGCATAGGCCACTCACATAGGCCCGCATGGGGTATTCCCCGCATCGAGATACTAACACTCACAGCATCACAATATATCTACTCAGCAAACCATCTTATTATACTTTCCAGAATCAATACAAGTCTTTCATAAACACATAAGTAAAATGTTCCTTTTATCTTTCTTAAGTCGTTATACCTAACTTCCCATAAAGCTAGTATAACTCTTAAGCTTTTTGTTTTAAAAACAATTATTCTTCTTCTTTCAAAAATGATTTATAATTTTTTTGAAAAGACTTTAAGATTCTTATTATTCAGGCTTAAGTCAAAAGACATTGCCGTAAAACTACGTCCAGTTAACACACGTACGTCTACCGTACTATATATATATTTAAAATATCATGCTCAAGAGTATAGGGAGAATTACATACCTCCTCGGTGAAATCCACCTGCCAAGTCGAATATGTCGCGCGCAGAGAATCAACCTATAATAGTCAGGTACGTCTATCAATGTCTAGACTACTCTGTAGACTATTCTAAGCAGATGGTTCTTTATTCTACGGAAATTTGGGCAGCACTTCCCTACCCGTCAAGCTACACAAGTCTACTGTAAATACAGTCCTATGTAAGTACAGTTCAATTCTTCCTTATTAAACTTCTGATGTGATTTCAGTTTAATACTCTTCTGTACTATCCTTCAGTGTAATTTTCAGTTCAATTCTATTCTTATACTCAAGTCTTAACTATTCTTATGTGTAATATCCAATTACAATAGAAGGACAAGAGTATTTACCTCGATAAGCCCAAAATTATCCAAGTAAAAATGTCGATCCTGAGCAAGGTTTAGCTCCTAATTTGCACGCTCTGATAGCTCCAAGAAGCCCTTAGAAGTTCTACACAACTTCTACTAAAATACTATAAGGGATTTGGGCTAGGGTATTTTGGAATAGTAACTATACTTTGGAAGACAACTTTCTACCAAAGGGGGGGGGGGTTTCGGCTAGAGCTACTAGGCTAGAGGGGGTGTTTGGCGAGGGCCTTCACAAGGGAGGAGTGTTGGACGAAAACACTACAAGAGAGGGGAGGGAATTTTAAGACTTGGAAGACAATTTGTGGATGAAGAAAACCTTCAAGTTAGGGGGGTATTTATAGGCCAACCAATGGCCAAGATGAAGCCAAGTGGTAGGCAAGTGTAGGGTGGAGATTTGGGCAAGTGTACCTTATCCATCTACCACACAAAATATCACAAAATATCCTACCTACTCCAAGGCTTGAAATCGTGCAAATGGACGCCTCAAATCCGCCAACTAGAGGGTGACACGTGTCGCCCTCTCGTTGGTCCAAAATGTTTCATCTCTCGGAAAAATCCGCAAAAATAATAAATGACATAGCCGGAATTTTCCCTACGCAAAGTTTGGAAAATGTTTCGTCGGAAAACGATTCTTTTTGATAGGTGTGCACAATTTTTTTCGTCCAATGCCTAACCTTAAGGCTAAACTTTTGTACGTATGCCCTCGCGTACATACTCTGGAAATACGGGGTATAACAAGACCCTTAGAACAACACCAACAAATATCCCTCAAATCTCCAAACAAAACCTAGAAAGACAACTAGGTTTTCGTTTTGCGACTAACCCGTAAACTCTCTTTTTCCAAGATTTTTCTATTGAGATATGTTTACACAACCCTCAAGAACCTTGGTTTAAAGTGTGGAGCTAAATGGATCAAAAACAAAGATTTTTTTTTTTTATAGAACCCGAGAGCAAAAGCTCTATGTTCATCCAATTTTTGTGAAATTTTTTCTAAGTGTTGGCTCTCTCTTGCTACTAGTAGTAATATAAAGGGACATGGAGGGTCAAGATATAAACAAATGTGAGGCTTGGATGTAGTCTTATAAAATATCAAGACTAATTGACCATTTGACTTAGTCAAACTTCTCATGCTCACAAGTTGCAAGACTTGTCTTGCAACAAAGGTCCAATGACCTTCTTGCCCTTGCACAATTCTACCAAGGCATCACAAAAGGGGGGTGACACGTGTCGCCCTCCCATTCATCACAATAATACGTTTTCCGAAAATTTCATAATTCCGATAAATTTTTGCAAGTCTCAAATCTTAACACTTGTGAGTTCTTACGTACGTTCTTAAAACATGTCCTGCAAATACGGGGTGTAACACTTTTGTGGTCTGCACAAATATCCACATGAAGTCTGTATATACGTCATGCCCCCAAATCTTCAAGGCATGATTTAACTGCCGCCAGCTCTAAATCGTGAGTGGCGTAATTTCCTTTCCTGCTTCCCTAACTACCGGGAAAAATATAGGCTCTATCCTTATCGGGTTGCGTCAGCACACAACCTAGCCCAACACCCAACGTGTTATCATAAAAACCTAACCCTCTAGTCTCACAGGAGGTTGGGTTGAATCAGAATCGTGGTCAACTTATCTTCCAATAATCAAAGCCTTTCTGTTGCAACCAAACTTGGTCACCAACTTAGATTTGATCCTTTTGCTTGCCTCACGGCTAAGACTTCCTATCAATCACAATCTAGGGGATTTCTTGATCTTGTAAAGTAGTAACCCGATTTTTCCTTTCCCAGTTTGTAGAGCCTATAACTAGGTTTACCACATTTCCTCGAAATGTTCTTACTTCCCATTATTTACTAATGGTCTTTACACTAGTCTGGGGTAGTCATACCTCGTGCAACTTACATAACCATAGTCGTATTTTCATTTATCATTACGCCATATCCTTACATTAGGCTTATTATCGTAAAGTATTTCTATCTTGATTCATAATCGCATGCTTTGTATATGCGTACTACCTGCATTTTTGTCCTCACGACACTTCCTCGACTTCTTGGAACGTCGTTCTTAATTTCCCCAACACAACACTTTTCCCACGGTTATCTACAACTGTAACCTATGGCATGACGATACCGAAGACCCTACCAGTCTCATATCCTGCGTCTAACAACATGGGTACACGCAACCCCATAATACGTGAACCGTCCTTTTACGAGGGGAAGAACTTATCTCTATCTAAATCTAAATCATCAAGCGCCACCTTAAACGTATAGATTTTCAAAATCTACCAACGATGTCTTCTATTTTCCGCAGCCACACTCGTACTTATCTTATTCTTGCTTGCGTGCTATCCTGAACTTATCCGGAAGATCGTGGCCCTGACCGCCACACCAAACCAACTCCAAGTACATCCAAGGGCACTTAGCATAAACTCCTTCAAATTCGAGTATTTCTTACTTTCTGCATCAATTACCTCAAGTGAACAAGTCACACAGACTTATTAAAAACAACAATGTCAAAGAAGGAAGGATAATTCACTGGTTACCCCCACTTCTCTTCCTTTCCACTCGATAACCGGCTTACCGGGAAACTGGTACCGAATCAATTCTCTCTCTGTAGTCCACGTTGGCATAACAAGAGGACAACTAGTTCGTACTCATAATGACCTCAACGTCTGTCATAACAGCTCTGTTAGGTCTGCTAGGGTCCAACGACTGTATTGTTACCGACAATTATTATCTAACCGCTCAGCTACCACCCAACTGATACACCCCGTAATTCAAGGACATGTTTAAGGGAATGTAAGTAAGAAACACAAGACTTGAAAATGGTACGAAAGGAAGAATTGTTTTTCCGACGGAAAATCTTCCGAACGTCGGAAAGGAAAAATGTTCGTTGGTGAGAATTAGATTCTCAAAATGCATTATTTGAAGAGTATGGAACTTATTATCATTATGGAAATTTATTTTTATGGATTTGGTCACGTGGGGCCCACCCGAGGAATTTTACGTTTGTGGGGCCCACGAGGGTTACGAAATTTTATGGACGAATGGGAGGGCGACACGTGGCACCCCCCCCCCCCCACAATGGTCTTAGACGAAATTATGCAAGGGTATTATGGTCATTGACCATGGTAGAAGACCAAGTCTTGCTAATTAAAGAGCTTGATATTGTTGACTAAGTCCAAGGGCCACTTGGCTTGATCCATTCCCTCTAAACTTAACAAGTGTTATAATCTAGACCCTCCAATGTATTATATAAGCACACTAGTAGCAAGACAAGTCTTCCAACACTTAGAAAAATTTAAGAAAACTTGAGAGAGGGAGATGATGCTCTCGGCTTTGAGCAATAAGGAACAAGAAAAAATTTCAATTGTTGTCCATTATTCACTATATTTTAACCCAAGGTTCCTAGGGGTATTGTAAGGGTATCTCAATAGAAATATTTCGGAAAAACGACGTTTTTACGTTAGTCGCAAGGCGAAAACCTAAGATGTTCTTCAACTTTGAAGATGGAACTTGAAGAGGAGTACTTCATAAGCTTCTAAGGAGTGCTTGGAGCGGATTGGAACATAAGAAAAGGAGCTAAGAATTTCTAAGGAGCGACTTTGAATCTTGGAAATTTTAAGGGCTTGTAAAGGTATAAATCTTTTCGTTTTAGCAATTAAAGATTACTTATCATTGTAGTTACGGATATTAGCAAGCATGAGGTATTTAGTATGAAGTTTGATAAGTGTATTGGCTATTGGAACCCTAATCCTAAAACTAGTATGTTTAGCCCTTGAGATTTCAATTCAATTGGATTATTAGTTTAAGTCGTCACATGTTATATAAAGAAGGAATTATAATTGTTAAGTTGTTTATGACTATATAACATGTTAGACCTAAGAACTTGGATTGAAAAGGAATTGGAAAGGTTGATAAGTTGTTGCACCTTTTGGCCGAAATTGGCATTTGTATTGTGGACTAGTTTGATATCAATTGTGGGGCGGAATTTTACACGTCTTGTAGGCGTGTAATCCCCTATTGTTAATTACATTGTTGAGCCTTAAATGTGGCGTGTTTGGTTATTGAATTCGGCCTTGAAAAAGGTGGCAAAGTATGTAGAAACAAAGGAAGTGCTGTCCGATTTTCCGTAGAATTTAGTGACTTTGCACTTAGAATATTCTACGTTTGAAGCTAGAGGTTAATGGACGTATTATGGCCATTATAGGTGGAAGTACTAAGTATAGCGTATTCTACTTGAAGGATGGAATAGCTATCAAGGTTGAAGTACTTTGGAGCATTTTGCTATTTGTCGATAATCGTCGCGAGGTATGTGAACCTCTTCCTTCTTTTGACATGATTCTATGTATGGAATATACATGTGGTATTATTTCATGATTCCTTCTACTCTTAGAAGTTAAGAGGTATGTATGTTGATTTACTCTACGTAAGGGTTATGTCTAAGTTATCCTCAGTTCTTACCAAGTCTTATGGGGGATGTTGGTAAGAGTCGTTAGGAGGTATTTTGGAGCCAAGTTGACTTGGCTAATTTACGGCACGAATGAGAATAAGTATCGAACAAGTCATTGCAGCGTTAATAAAGGAAAATGTAATGACAATTAATTAAATTAAAATGAGTAGAATTCTCCATCTGCATAGAAGCTAAGATAAGACAAAATTGTATTACATTTTCTAGATCATGGCTGTCACGACCCGAACCGGGGCCCGTGACTGGTGCCTTACCCCGGGCACCCTAGTGATACAACATCAGAGAAAATCAGCGGAAATAAAAACATAAACATGAAACAAGAGACATGATAAATAAACAGGCCAACCAAAACAGTTGCCTTCTGTATATATATACATAAAAACCCGAACAGTTATACTTTTTACAAACTCTACCCACAACAGTACTACAGACCTCTAAGAAGTGACAACAACTATGACGGGACAGGGCCCCGTCATACCCCTGAATGTACAAGAACCTATGCACTGTGGTAACATACCAAAAGATAAGCCTCCGAAGAAACGGGGCTTCCCAACACGCTGAACTGTGATCCTATGAGCGAGGATCCACAACCGATGTACCTCTACCTGCGGCATGAACGCAGCCCCCCGAAGGAGGTCAGTACAACAGGTACCAAGTATGTGAAACTGAAAATACTATAAATGAAATCATAACAGTCTATATAAAAACAGGAGACATGTATGATAACCAAACTACAGTTCATAACATAAAAGCAGTCATGTCAAGTCAGGGACTCACGCCCTCAAAGTCATCCCTCATGCCCGTGGAACTCCTTCCTCACTGCCGGCAGTCTAGGTATAAATCATGTGGAATACGTGTCTCGGCCCATCCCATGGGACTCGATAAAGAATCATGTGGAATACGTGTCTCGGCCCATCCCATGGGACTCGATAAAGAATCATGTGGAATACGTGTCTCGGCCCATCCCATGGGACTCGATAAAGAATCAGGTGGAATACGTGTCTCGGCCCATCCCATGGGACTCGATAAAGAATCATGTGGAATACGTGTCTCGGCCCATCCCATGGGACTCGATAAAGAATCATTCATAACAAATCAGCCGGCCCTCCATCGAGAGACGCGGTAGCACAGAAATACAACACTTGCACAACAAAGGCTATCACCACAAGCATAGGCAAGTTCAACATACTCATGGACTTACATTTTATTACAACAAATCCGGGTTTTAACCCCAAAGTACTACATACATTAAGTTCTTTTTAAAAGATCCATTTCTTTCACAATAAGTCACACAATACCCGTAGTATAAAAATAGAGTGACTATCTTTTTAAGTAACCCAAAACACTTCCCTTTGTAAAATCAAGTAACCACATTATTTTCCAAACGTTCAAGTTTGCCTAATTTCAAATGCTCAAGTTTCTTATTTTAGAAAGGTTTCATAACTCATAGTTTTAAACCCTTTTAAAACAATTGAGTAACATATGTCTTATGCGTGAGCCGTTTATTCTTGTTTATAACAATCTTGCTACAAAGACCATGATCTAGGAAATGTAATACAATCTTGTCTTATCTTAGCTTTTATGCAGATGGAGGTTTCTACTGGTTTTAATAACAATTAGTCAATACATTTCCTTTATTAACGCTGCAATGGTTTGTTCGATACTTATTCTCATTTCAAATCGGAAACATTATTCTTTAAAAGCCAAGTACTCATTACTCACGAATGAGGTTTCACAACTTTTTAACAAAATTCATAGTTCTTAACATTTCATAAAACGACATTTATAAGTTAAGTCTCTTATCTTTCAAGATCAAGTCTCTTAACTTCTAAAATCAATAAATCATTCTATTACTTACATAAAGTCGTTATAACTAACTTCCCATAAAGCTATTATAACACTATATGTTTTAAACCAACCAAAACTCGTTTAGCACACGTACGTCTACCGTACTACATAGTTCACAACAATCATGCTAGAAAAGATAGGAAGAGGTTCACATACCTCGCGACGACTATCAACAAATAGCAAAACGCTCCAAGTACTTCAACCCGTCGGCTACTCCTTAAGCCAAGTAGATCACGCCACACGTAGTACTCCACTCCTAAAACGGTCATAGTACTTTTATCAAACCTTTCTTACCATTGAAAACTTATACCAATAAAAGCCCTCTAATTCTACGGAAAATTCAAAGACTTCCCCCGTTTTTACTCACTTTTCCATCTTTCTCCAAGGCCCGAATAACCGTAATATATATATACCATATATATATAAGGCGTAATAATTAAACAACATAAAGAAGGGGATTACACGCCCAAACGGTAACGCGGTTTACTATCACGCCTCCATAATAACAATAAGTAAAAGAAGGGGATTACGCGCCCAACCGGTAACGCGGTTTACTATCACGCCTTCATAACAATACAATAATTAAAAAGGGGATCACACGCCCAAACGGAACGCGATTGAAAAATCTTCCCCTTAACAGAAATGTAAATACAGTCCAAAGTAAATACGGTCCAAAGTAAATACAGTCCTTAAGTTGGGGTCCTTGGCCAACTTTGTCCATTTTACTTATCCAATTTACTCATTAGTCATCCAACTTATATTTCCATTCTTAATATAAGTTATAGTTACTTTGTTAATTACTTCTTCACAAGTAAGATACGTTTTTACCATTTTAATGGCAAACGGCCAATCCTTTCTTTTAACAAGTTAACAAGATCCAACTCTTCCAAACTTTACTCCATATATTATATATTCATAATATACTTATAATATATGTATATTGACCAAATCACAAAGAGGTTTAAGTTTCACTACCTCAAAATAGCCCAAAATTTTCCAAGAACTTAATGTCGCTCCAAGCAAGTCTTAGCTCCAATATTTATGTTACAAACCACTACAAATCACCCTATGAAGCTCCTCACCATCATCTCGTCAAAAACCAACTTAAACAAGTGAAGAACACTTAGGTTTTCCCCTCCAAGAGCTCTCGGCCAAGGTGGTTTTTGTGGCTAGGGATGTGAAATCTTTTCTATCTTTTGGTTAAGAGTCTTCCTAACACACTAGGGAAGAACACTTAAGAGTTTAGGAATTATTGGACAAGGTTTGGTTAGGGGGGGGGGTGGTCGACGAGAGCTAGGAGAGAGGGAGGGAGAGGAAAATATTTCTCAAGTCTTGAAATATCTAAGTGTGCAAGATTTCATCAACAAAGGGTGTATATATAGGACAACCAAGGGCTAGGATGAAGGCAAGTGTGTGGTTGAGATTAAGGACAAGTGTGTGTGGGTCCCACAAGCCACTTGTCCACACTAAAAATATCTTGCAAGACAAGGCCACTTGTCTTGCCACATGGCACATAATTTTGGCCACAAGGCCACCTAGGGGGGTGACACGTGTCGCCCTCCTACTCGTCCAAAATATTTCATCTCCGAAAATATCCATAAAGGCCAAAATCTCAAAAACAAAGTGGGCCCCACAAAACCGTAAATTCCTCCCGTGGGCCCCACGTGACCAATTCCGGAATAAAATTCCAAAATTCTCTAATATTCCACGAAGTCCAAATACCAAATCTGGGAATCCAATTCCCATTAACGAACCTTTTTCCTTCACAAAACCCGGAAACTTTTTCGTCGAAAAATCACATCTTTCTTTCTTTCCAATATTTCTGTCGTATTCTCGTACGTACGTCCTCACATACATACCCTGGAACTACGGGGTATAACATTCTTCCCCCCTTAGAAACATTCGTCCCGAATGTTCCTTCTAAGTCTCCAAAACACACGCGTCTTGTGATAGTCTTCACTACTATACTTTACAAACCAATTATGCCACACATGGCCATAATATCACATACTGTATGAAACCCAAATCCAAACTAACGAGGCATCACCTCCAAGATGTATAACAACACTAACTCTCACTCGGTCCAAAGGATACTCTCTCGCACCTTCACTTCACAAAAATGATCACTTCCATCATCTTAACACATGTTTGCTTCCTTCCTTACTGTCGTACCTTTCTCGTACACGAACTCTTTCTAGTACACGCACCATATTTCCGTCATCGCTGCGGTTCCAAAACCTTCGAGTCACTACCTCCAAACTTGGTCATCTTATCGGCCTCAAATTCTTTTAAGGCCATCCCGGCCTTCACGATCCGATTCGGTTGAACGATCCACGAACTCGTCGATGGTTACCTAAACTTGGGCCTAGCACCCTCGTGACCCTACCACCGCGGGACCACCTCGAACTGACCCCACCTCATTCGGGCTGCGGGTTGACCCGCAAATGGCCCTCAACCCGACCCTAACGCCAAACTCTTGTTCCCCGATCCGGAACAATCCTACTAATTTACGTCATGAAAGCTACCACTTACCTTTCATACCCCTCATGTAATTATCTCACAATATTTTTCACGCATTTCAAGTATTTCGACAAATACTAACCGTAAAATCACCCACTCAAGACGGCCTTGCATCCAAGGTCCTAACTGTTATAAATTCTAAGGCTCACAACTTGTCTCGTCCCCAGACTTACCCTTTTTCTAACCAGGCTTCTAAATCATATTTAACAAAATGCTATCTGATCATAACACTTAAAATATACTCATCTTATCACATATACAAATCTCTAGAGGGTTAAGGATATACCTGTATCTACCGCTTCACTCTAATCATAAGTCTGCCCTGCAGGGCGCATAGTTGTAGAAGGTGATGAACCTGCCACTGACCCGGTAGGCTGAGTCCTGCTGCCTGTATCCTTCCTATTAGGACAGTTTCTCGTCACATGGCCCTGATGGCCGCAGGTAAAACAAGCACCAGTAAAAAGACGACATTCCCCGGGATGACGCCTGCCGCATCGTGCACACTGAGGAAAACCTGAACCCGACTGGCTAGAACCCATGTATATCTGTGAACCAGAAGCCCTGGAGCCCTGACCAGCTCCCGAATACCCCGAACGCCTCAAGGCGCGGAGGACCACCTGTCTTGGCGAAGGTGCATAACTAGCTCGCGGCTGGCGGTCCGCCTCGCAAGTTACCAAAGGACCCTGCTGTTCTGGCCTTCTTCTGCTGATCCCGGTCATTCCGTCGACCTCTCCGTGCCTCACATCCTAGTGCATGAGCCTGCATGCGGGCAATGTCCATGCCCGGCTGAAGAGCTACCCCCGAACAAGCCTCCGCCAAATAGTCATCGAGCCCGGTGACGTAGCGGTGCACTCTGTCCTCCATATCTGTCACTAAAGCGGGGACATACCGAGCCAACGAGTCAAACTCCACGTTGTACTCCCTAACCGTACGCCCGATGCGCTTTAACGCTAAAAATCGCCGGCCCGAGCCCTCTCATCTGTGGAGGCAAGAAATGTGCAAGAAATGCCGCGAGAACTTCGCTTAATCTGGGAGCGCATGCTCCCAGGGACGATTCCATGAATCAAACGATCGATCGCGGATCACGCAGCCGATGCGAACCGAAGGTCACCGACTCGGTCTCAAGCCTTGATCACTTCACGATCAGAATCGCTTGATGAACTCCTGCGGATCATCCTCAGGCCTCGACCCATAAAAGTCTGGCGGGCTGCAACTCAGAAAGTCCCGCAGCCTCAAACTATCCGATCGCGGGTGAACTACCGGTACTACCGGTACCGGAATTGCTGCATCCAGCCTATCCTCGTGCCTTGCCACTATCCTGGCTAATAACTGGGCCATCTCCTTGTAACCCATCTCCTCGCTCCTTGCCGCGTCCGACGTCTCGGTGCGTGGCCTCGGTGAGACCGCCGCTACTCCACTCGCGCCTCCGCCTGCTTGCCGCCTCCGGGCCCCGATTGCCTTGCGGGGAGGCATAACTGGCACATAAGAATACGTCAGAGGGAGTCCAACTTGCAACACAGCTCTAAGGCACGATCTCAGAATGAGAAGAATGGAAACCAATCCTAAATATCATGTAGCCTCCTGATTATAGATGTGGTGCACGACACACCGATAATCAAGACTCTACTAGATACGGTCTGTAGACACTTTCCGAGGACTAACTGCTCTGATACCACTTTTGTCACGACCGAACCGGGGCGTGGATCGTGCCTTACCCTGCACCCTAGTGATACAACATCGAGAAAATCAGGAAATAAAAACATAAAAATGAAACAAGAGACATGATAAATAAACAGCCAACCAAAAGCGGTTGTCTTCAGATATATATACATAAAAACCGAGCTTATCCTTTTTACAAACTCTACCCACAACAGCATCATGCACTTAAGAAGTGATAACAACTATGACGGGACAGGGCCCCGCCATACCCCTGAATGTACAAGAACCGACAGACTCAGGGTAACATACCAAAAGATAAGCCTCCGAAGAAACGGGGCTTCCCAACACGCTGAACTGTGATCCTATGAGCGAGGATCCACAACCGATGTACCTCTACCTGCGGCATGAACGCAGCCTCAAGGAGGTCGATAACATGTACCAAGTATGTGGAAATCAAAAATCAGAAATGAAATCATAACAGTCTATATAAAACAGGAGACATGTATGATAACCAAACTACAGTTCATAACATAAAATCAGTCATGTCAAGTCAGGGACTCACGCCCTCAAAGTCATCCCTCATTCTCGTGGAACTCCTTCCTCACTACCGGCAGTCTAGGTATAAATCATGTGGAATACGTGTCTCGGCCCATCCCATGGGACTCGATAAATAATCATGTGGAATACGTGTCTCGGCCCATCCCATGGGACTCGATAAAGAATCATGTGGAATACGTGTCTCGGCCCATCCCATGGGACTCGATAAAGAATCAGGTGGAATACGTGTCTCGGCCCATCCCATGGGACTCGATAAAGAATCATGTGGAATACGTGTCTCGGCCCATCCCATTGGACTCGATAAAGAATCATTCATAACAAATCAGTCGGCCCTCCATCGAGACGCCAGCGGTATACGTAAATACAACACTTGCACAACAAAGGCTATCACCACAAGCATAGGCAAGTTCAACATACTCATGGACTTACACTTTATTACAACAAATCCGGGTTTTAACCCCAAAGTACTACATACATTAAGTTCTTTTTAAAAGATCCATTTCTTTCACAATAAGTCACACAATACCCGTAGTATAAAAATAGAGTGACTATTTTTTTAAGTAACCCAAAACACTTCCCTTTGTAAAATCAAGTAACCACATTATTTTCCAAACGTTCAAGTTTGCCTAATTTCAAATGCTCAAGTTTCTTATTTTAGAAAGGTTTCATAACTCATAGTCTTAATCCCTTTTTAAAACAATTGAGTAACATATATCTTATGCGTGAGCCGTTTATTCTTGTTTATAACAAACTTGCTACAGCAGCCATGATATAGGAAATGTAATACAATCTTGTCTTATCTTAGCTTCTATGCAGATGGAGGTTTCTACTGGTTTTAATAACAATTAGTCAATACATTTCCTTTATTAACGCTGCAATGGTTTGTTCGATACTTATTCTCATTTCCAAATCAAGAAACATTATTCTTTAAAAGCCAAGTACTCATTACTCACGAATGAGGTTTCACAACTTTTTAACAAAATTCATAGTTCTTAACATTTCATAAAACGTCATTTATAAGTTAAGTCTCTTATCTTTCAAGATCAAGTCTCTTAACTTCTAAAATCAATAAATCATTCTATTACTTACATAAAGTCGTTATAACTAACTTTCCATAAAGCTATTATAACATTATATGTTTTAAACCAACCAAAACTCGTTTAGCACACGTACGTCTACCGTACTACATAGTTCACAACAATCATGCTAGAAAAGATAGGAAGAGGTTCACATACCTCGCGACGACTATCGACAAATAGCAAAACGCTCCAAGTACTTCAACCCGTCGGCTACTCCTTAAGCCAAGTAGATCACGCCACACGTAGTACTCCACTCCTAAAACGGTTATAGTATTTTTATCAAACCTTTCTTACCATTGAAGACTTATACCAATAAAAGCCCTCTAATTCTATGGAAAATTCGGCAGCACTTCCCCCGTTTTTACTCACTTTTCCATCTTTCTCCAAGGCCCGAATAACCGTAATATATATATACCATATATATATAAGACGTAATAATTAAACAACATAAAGAAGGGGATTACACGCCCAAACGGTAACGCGGTTTACTATCACGCCTCCATAATAACAATAAGTAAAAGAAGGGGATTACGCGCCCAACCGGTAACGCGGTTTACTATCACGCCTTCATAACAATACAATAATTAGAAAGGATCACACGCCCAAACTAACGCGATTGAAAAATCTTCCCTTAAATGTAAATACAGTCCAATGTAAATACAGTCCAAAGTAAATACGGTCCAAAGTAAATACAGTCCTTAAGTTGGGGTCCTTGGCCAACTTTGTCCATTTTACTTATCCAATTTACTCATTAGTCATCCAACTTATATTTCCATTCTTAATATAAGTTATAGTTACTTTGTTAATTACTTCTTCACAAGTAAGATACGTTTTTACCATTTTAATGGCAAACGGCCAATCCTTTCTTTTAACAAGTTAACAAGATCCAACTCTTCCAAACTTTACTCCATATATTATATATTCATAATATACTTATAATATATGTATATTGACCAAATCACAAAGAGGTTTAAGTTTCACTACCTCAAAATAGCCCAAAATTTTCCAAGAACTTAATATCGCTCCAAGCAAGTCTTAGCTCCAATCTTTATGTTACAAACCACTACAACTCACCCTATGAAGCTCCTCACCATCATCTCTTCAAGAACCAACTTAAACAAGTGAAGAACACTTAGGTTTTCCCCTCCAAGAGCTCTCGGCCAAGGTGGTTTTTGTGGCTAGGGATGTGAAATCTTTTCTATCTTTTGGTTAAGAGTCTTCCTAACACACTAGGGAAGAACACTTAAGAGTTTAGGAATTATTGGACAAGGTTTGGTTAGGGGGGGGTGTGGTCGACGAGAGCTAGGAGAGAGGGAGGGAGAGGAAAATATTTCTCAAGTCTTGAAATATCTAAGTGTGCAAGATTTCATCAACAAAGGGTGCATATATAGGACAACCAAGGGCTAGGATGAAGGCAAGTGTGTGGTTGAGATTAAGGACAAGTGTGTGTGGGTCCCACAAGCCACTTGTCCACACTAAAAATATCTTGCAAGAATCTTTTAGGAGTTAGAGAGAAGTTTCTCTCACTAAGAAAACGCTCTCAACGTTTCCCTTAGTTGCTCCTTTGGTTTCTTCCTATTCTCCCCCCCCCCCCCCCCCCTTAGTTTTTTCGTTTGACTCATTATGGTTTGATTGTTATTGTCCACAATATGAAAAAGTCTAAACGTTACACACGTTCTAGCAATGATTCAGGAGGTTCAGGCAGTTCGGCTAAAGCTAGAACAAAGAAGAAAAAAAAGAATGGCAGTAGTCCAACAATTGCCGAGGAAAATCTTATTCCGGCAATCTCGGACCCTTCTGTGTTGGTTCATGTTACTCCAGACTCGCGCTTTCCTTTAGAAAATGTAGTAGATGATTCTATGCTACAAAGGATACATGAATGGGGCAAAAATATCGAAATTGAAAGCTTGGATATTAGTGAGTTTGAAGGCGTAACTTCCGCGGGACCATTGACGCCCCTAATGCTACTATGGTGATTGATCATTCCACGGGCCAATTTGTTGGTAAAGGGATCATTTCGGATGAACTAGACAGTCACTCCAGCATTAGTACCCCGACACTACCTGGAAATTCTCTCAGGTTTGCTGGAAAAGGGTTAAAATCTGGGCCAGACATTGCAATTGGTGAAGCAAGAAACGATGGCATTCTCGGGTCTAAACCGGGTCAGGGCGTGGGTCAAAGGTTTTTGGCGGGTCGTGCAGGGGTTCATGGGTCCAAGAGTAATCAAGTCTTGTTTGATTCAAAGTCAGTTGAAAGCATTGATGGTACTTCTATCCCCAAGAAGTTCAACGCGGATGTCAAGAGAGCAAACTTCAATGCCCCGGGAAACGATGGGACTACTCCTATTACGGGTCGGGTCTTGGGTCAGAAGGCTAAGGCGGGTCACGAGGATAACAATGATACTAGGAATATGCACTCTATGCAAGGATCAAGATCAGATGTGGAATACGAAGGGGTTTCTAGCCCCGAGTTTGACGTCATAATTGAAGGCGAGGCGTCAAACTTTAATGCCGCGGGTATCAAGTTTACACTCCCAACTTCGGGCCTTAATGATGGTCTGACTTCCAAGGCGGGGCAGGGGGATAACCTAGGGACATTAACTACCCCCGTTTTACAAGGAGCTAAGTCAATGGTGGGTTCCAACGTTTTGATTGATGGTGCCGAGGCGTCGCACATTTATGAGGCGGGTACCAACGACTCTCTCATTACTCCGGTTCTTTATGATGGTATTTGTTCCAAGACGGATCAGGGGGATAATCTAGGGGCATTGACTACTCACGTTACACGAAGAGCCAAGTCAATTGTGAGAAACAAAGCTATTTCTTTGTCCAAGGAGCCTAGGAACTCCACAACCATCAATATTACGAGAGCCGAGGGGTCGGCATTGAATGTGGCGGGTATCAATGACTCTCTAATAACTCCGGGACTTTATGATGGTCTTGGTTCCAAGACGGATCAGGGGGACAATCTAGGGGCATTGACTACTCACGTTACACGAAGAGCCAAGTCAATTGTGAGAAACAAAGCTATTTCTATGTCCAAGGAGCCTAGGAACTCCATAACCATCAATGATGCAAGAGCGAGGTCAACATTGAATGAGACGGCATTCAAAGTGCCTTCTCGTGATTCAAGTCAACAACCCCAGATTTCTTTAAGTGTGACCAATGAAGCCTTCCCTACTTTAGCTAGTCTGCTAAGTGGAGCCAATCTCAAGAATCACAACACTCCTTTCGTCTTTAACACTTCCTCGGATTCGAGTAGAGTCCTAAACTTCCCCCCTCTCTCATCTAATAACACTTCACTACTTCCTGAATTTCACAACACCACACCCCTTCTATCTCCTCTTCCTTCTATTCCTTCCAAAACCAACACAAATTCCCTACCCTCCCAAATGGCACGCAAATCATCTCTTCTATCATGCCCAAGCTCACTCCCTTCTACCCTTCCCCTCGCCTATACCTCCAGATATACCTCCCAATGATTTACACACTAATGCACCTTCTAAACCACATCATTTCCCTACCACGGCCACAACTCACAACAATCTTCCCCCAAACCATGGCAAAGGTCCCTTCCCTCCTAAAAAGACTTATGCTGGAGTCTTTGCGGGAACTAGGATTGAGGCAAAAGGTATGAAGTTACAATTTATTGAACAACAAGGGGAGGAAGTAAATATAGATGCTGAGGATGAAGTTCCTTTCATAGAAACTTGGGGCTATTGCCTAATAGGTTGCTTCACTGTCCTTTCCGGGAAGAGAAGCATTGAATACGATTGTGAAAGGATGGGGAGTTAAATGCCGTATTATACCATATGGCAAAGGCTGGACAGTGTTCAAATTCATGACGGAGGAAGAGCGCACTAATGTACTTCACGGAGGCCCTTATATGGTCTACGGGAAAACCATGATGCTCAAGGCTATCAATAAAGGAGTTCTTATAACGGATGATTTGTTTATGGACATTCCTATTTGGGTCACTTTCCCGGACATTCCCCTTTCTATTTGGAGTGCAACGGGCCTTAGTAAGATTGTTTCACGTGTAGGAAAACCTCTTTACACTGACCAATATACTAAGGAAATGTCTAAAATGAACTATGCAAGAGTTCTAGTGGAAGTGGATGTTAGCAAGGAGCCGATAATGGACTTTGTCGTCAATCTCCCCGATAACAGAAAGTATACTCAAAGGGTAAACTATGAGAATTACCCGGACTTTTGCTATCATTGTGCGGCTTTTGGACACAACCACTTGAAGTGTAGGAAGCTGAGGGATGATGTCAACATTGAAGAAGCTCCAAAAACATGCAATACTGAGGTCCCCCCTAACAACAAGGATGATTCTATTCATTTGAAGGCCAACAAAGGTACGGGTGGAACCAACCCTCCCCCCCCTCATCCACCAACTTCTCAACATCCCGTAGATGCTGATAACTTGATGGACATTGAAGAAACTGTGCACACAACACCTCCTGGTACCGGAAGCTTGGGAGAAGTATCACATGCCGCGGGTCCTCCGGATTTGGGTCATTCTGGCCCACCATGTTTGCGGGGTTCTCTAGCAAAGTCCTCACTGCCTAATTCTCACAATGGCAGTACACAACATGTTAGGATGAGGGGTGAGTCAAAACATTCTGATTCTGAGATGCCTATGAACCCGCCACCTTCATTGGATGAAGTTACATTCAACGGTGCTACGGAAAAGGCTCAGCTTGTGTCAAGTAACGTTAACTTTGAACGCAGGGAACATAGCTTGGCTGGTACACAAGTTATGGCTTCCAGAAACAAAGATGATGGATGGCAAGAGGTTTTGTCCAAAAAGAATGGGCCGGTGCGTTGGGAAAGCGGCGACTAAGCGCGGAGGTGCTAATAAAACCTCCTTTGTTTCCTTATGAAAATACTTTGTTGGAATGTCCGTGGTCTTTGCGGACAAAGGGATAGGGCTGCCACGCAAGCTCTAGTGTGTAGTATCACAAAACAGCATGATGCGGCTATGATTTGTCGATTGGAAACTAAGCTATCTCAACCAAGGACAGAGTCTTTCTCTACTCAAAGATTCAAAGCATGGAAGTTTTGCTCAAATTTGGAATTCATTTGAGGCGGTAGAATGCTATTACTTTGGGATCCATCCATGGTTTGTTGCGAAGTGCTTGGTATGGACTCTCAGCATATCCATGTCCAGGCAAGTTGCAATATAACACAAGTGTCCTTCCTTGCCACATTTGTGTACCCGGTTTATAGCATCTCGGATAGAAGGATGCTTTGGCATCACCTTTCTCACTTGGGCGTTGGCATCAATAAGCCTTGGATGATTATGGGAGATTTCAACACTTACTGCAACCCTAATGATAAGGTGGGGGGTCCTCCTCTCACGCCTTATGCACTTAGGGATCTTGGAGATTTCAGGAATTCTCATGGACTAGAAGACGCTCCTTCATCCGGTTCCTTCTACACTTGGACGAATGGTTCGATTTGGTCTAAGCTTGATAGAGTGTTGATGAATCAAAATTGGAGTGATTTGACCTTAGAATGCAAGGCCAATTTCATGCCTATGGAGCCTGTCTCGGACCACTGTCCTGTGATAGCCACGATTATTGCATCCTATAATGTTGGGAAACGCCCTTTCAAGTTCATGAATATGTGGCTTTCTCACCCAGCCTTTGAGAACATTATGACTTCATGTTGGAGACAAGACATATGGTGTACTGCTCAATTCGTCCTTGCCTCCAAATTGAAAGCCTTGAAGCAACCTTTAAGGGCTTTGAACATAAGTGACTTTGGAGGTATCGAACAAAGAGCAAAAGGGGCAAACATAGAGTTCAAGGAGGCTATCAATGCACACATGGAAAATCCCTTTGATGAGGAGCTTAAAGCCAAAGTTAAGTCCTCAAGAGCTAGAGCAAACACCTTACTGGAAGCTGAAAGACACTTCATAAGGCAGAAGTCAAGACAGAAGCACTTGATTGGAAGTGATAGATGTTCCAAATACTTTCATAGTTTGATCAAAAGGAGTAATGTCAGGAACTCCATTAACTTTCTTGTTAAAGCTAATGGTACTATCACTACATCACCAGAAGAAGTCAGGAAGTTGCTTGTTGAATTTTACAAGGATCTATTAGGTACTTCCCGACCCACTACCAACTTTGATCTGATGTGTTCAACTATGGCCCAAAGTCGAGTGAAGAAGAGAGATTCTGACTTTTGCATTTCATCACCCCAAAGGAGATTTGGGAAGCACTCTCGATATAGGCAATGACAAGGCACTGACCGGATGGTTATACGGTGCCTTCTTCAAGAATAGATGGAAAGATGTGGGCCATGATGTTGTAAGATGTGTCAAGAGTTCTTCTCATCGAGTTCTTTTGAAGCGGAGTTAATCATACCATCATTACCTGCTACCAAAAAACTGACCATGATCCCAAGGTAAATGATTTCGTGCCCATCGATTGACTAATGTGATCTATAAGATCATCACAAAGATTCTAGCTAACGAATGGCATTGATCCTTCCTTCTCTCATTGACAAATCCCAAGGGGCTTTTGTGAAAGGAAGAAACATGATGGACAACGTATATGGCACAAGAGCTTGTGAGAGGATTTAATAGAGCCGTAGTCTCACCAAGATGTATGCTTATGGTGGACCTTCGTAAAGCATTCGTCTGATCTCTTGGAGCTTCCTCTAATTGGTACTAAGTAGTCTAAAATTTCAGATGATTTACAAGATGGATCATGGAATGTGTTAGCTCAACCTCCTTCTCACTTTCTATCAATGGTGAGCTACATGGATACTTCAAAGGAAAGCGGCCTAAGACAAGGTGATCCTATGTCCCCTACTCTCTTTATCTTGTGCATGGAATACCTCTCAAGGCTGCTTAAAATGAAGGCTGAGGCAAGAGCTTTCTCATATTTTCCAAAGTGTAAGAAATTGGGCATTACTCATCTTGCATTCGCGGATGACCTCATGCTTTTTGCCAAAGGAGATATATCTTCAGTTGGGATTCTTATGAATTGTCTGGAAGAGTTGGAGGCTGCCTCAGGATTAACTCTTAACCCAGCTAAATCCTCTGTCTACTTAGCGGGAATGCATTCTACAGTTCGGGACTTGATATTGACCAGAGTGGGTTTCGCCATTGGTAGCTTTCCGGTACGATACTTGGGGATCCCTTTGTCCCCAATTTCAGTCTCGGTGGATCAATTTGCCCCATTCACTAGTGCTATTTCGAATTACATTCAGAAATGGGGGCACCACACCCTTTCTTATGCTGGTAAGCTGGAACTAATCAGGTCGGTCGTCCAAGGGGTTGAGAGCTTTTGGTTCCGGGCACTTCCTATCCCGGCCACTATTATCAACAAGGTAAGGTCTGCTTGTATTCAATTCTTATGGGGGGGGAAACCACCAAGAGTTGCTTGGGATATCATTTGCCTGCCTCAAACTGAAGGTGGCTTGGGTCTTATGAACATCAAGGAATGGAATCATGCCCTGCTATCCAGGACGATTTGGCAAACTCACACAGAAGCTGATTCTCTATGGGTCCAATGGATCAATAGCCACTATTTGAGAGATATTACAATTTGGGACTATGAGGTACGTCCTAGGGACTCCTTTATTCAAAAGATTTGTGGGATTCGCGACAAATTTGTTTCTATCTTTGGTAGCCATGGTGATGCTATTGTGGCTTTACAAAATGTTGTGCCAACGGTATATTTGATTCAACCCTCTTATATGATATCTTGCGCACTCCGCAAGCTAAAAAGCCTTGGATGTCACAAATTTGGAAAGGATTCATTCCTCCCAAATTCTCTTTTACTATGTGGCTAAATTGCAGGAAGCGGTTAGCTACAAAGGATACTCTATCATTTCTCAACTTGGAGGATAAATCTTGCGGATTCTGCAAGCAAGCTAATGAAACAAGGGAACACCTCTTCTTTGATTGCCCCTATACACACATGATTTGGAAGAGCATAAAAGATTGGTTGGGTATTAGAAGAGAGATGACAACTGTTGAAAGCTCCCTTAAATGGATTAAGAAAGAACACCGCGGAATGACATCCGAGCCAAAGCTATTTTGCTTACTTTTTGCATAATGGTTTATGAGATTTGGAGGGCAAGAAACACAATGCTCTTTGAAGGCACAAGCTTGCCGGCAGAAGAGGTCATTGCAAGAATCAAAACAACATCTTATAGAGTTCTCTATGATTTTATCCCTTCTTGTAGTGGCACCTTTTGAGTGACCACCCCTCCCTTCTATCTCTTCTTGTTTGCATTACGTTGAGGCTTGAGATACCTCAACGACTGATTGTAGCCACTTCCTTTTCGTTATTAGTAATAATATTTGCATTTACCTAAAAAAAAAAAAAAAAAATCTTGCAAGACAAGGCCACTTGTCTTGCCACATGGCACACAATTTCGGCCACAAGGCCACCTAGGGGGGTGACACGTGTCGCCCTCCTACTCGTCCAAAATATTTCATCTCCCGAAAATATCCATAAAGGCCAAAATCTCGAAAACAAAGTGGGCCCCACAAAACCGTAAATTCCTCCCGTGGGCCCCACGTGACCAATTCCGGAATAAAATTCCAAAATTCTCTAATATTCCACGAAGTCCAAATACCAAATCTGGGAATCCAATTCCCATTAACGAACCTTTTTCCTTCACAAAACCCGGAAACTTTTTCGTCGAAAAATCACATCTTTCTTTCTTTCCAATATTTCTGTCGTATTCTCGTACGTACGTCCTCACATACATACCCTGGAACTACGGGGTATAACATTCTTCCCCCCTTAGAAACATTCGTCCCGAATGTTCCTTCTAAGTCTCCAAAAACACACGTGCGCCGGTATAGTCTTCACTACTATACTTTACAAAACCAATTATGCCACACATGGCCATAATATCACATACGCGCGAAACCCAAATCCAAACTAACGAGGCATCACCTCTAAGATGTATAACAACACTAACTCTCACTCCTGGTCCAAAGGATACTCTCCTCGCACCTTCACTTCACAAAAAAAATGATCACTTCCATCCTCTTAACACATGTTTGCTTCCTTCCTTACTCGTCGTACCTTTCTCGTACACCCGAACTCTTTCTAGTACACGTACCATATTTCCGTCATCGCTGCAGTTTCCAAAACCTTGGAGTCACTACCTCCAAACTTGGTCATCTTACTGGCCTCAAATTCTTTTAAGGCCATCCCCGGCCTTCACGATCCGATTCTGGTTGAACGCATCCACGAACTCGTACGATGGTTACCTAAACTTGGGTCTAGCACCCTCGTGACCCTACCACCTGGCGGGACCACCTCGAACTGACCCCACCTCATTCTGGGCTGCGGGTTGACCCGCAAATGGCCCTCAACCCGACCCCTAAACGCGCCAAACTCTTGTTCCCCTAAAGCCATTGCAGCGTTAATAAAGGAAAATGTAATGACAATTAATTAAATTAAAATGAGTAGAATTCTCCATCTGCATAGAAGCTAAGATAAGACAAAATTGTATTACATTTTCTAGATCATGGCTACTTGAATAAGATCGTTATAAATAAGTATAACTTATTCACAACGCACCAAAGTATATGTTACTTAATTTAAAAGAGTTTACGTATGAAGTTTTAAGACTATGAATCTCAAATTCTTAAAAGGTTAAGAGACTTTATTTTTCAAGTTATGGGACTTGATTCTTAAAGAAAGAAATGAATTGATTTACAAGTATAGAATACTTGATTTGGAAAGACTTGATTTCTAAAGTTAAGAAACTTGATTTCTAAAGTTAAGAAGCTTGATTTCTAAAGTTAAGAAGCTTGATATTCTAAGTTAAGAAACTTGTTTTCTTAAAAGTGAAGAGACTTGATGTATTTTGAAAGCTATGTAATTCGATTTGAAAGTATAAGTCTCTTGGTTATAAAAGGAATGAATTTGTCTAAGACATAAAGAGTTATAACGGCTTTATGGGAAGTTGGTTATAACAACTTTATGGAAGATTAAAAGAATGGTTTTCTTCAGTAATGTAAGCAAAGAAATGACTTGAAATAAAGAAGGCAAATTGTTTTAAGGGTACCATTTGCTTAAGGTTTTAAAGAAAGAAGTCACTTGATTTAGAAGCCTAAATGTATTTCTAAAAGGTATTGTGACTTGTCTTGAAAAGTAGATATGACTTGATACTACGGTTATTAGTATCTTGGAAGTTTTATTTGAAAGAGAATCATTTTAAAGGAGTAGAGGCGCATAGTACGTTGGGTTAAATTCCCGGATTTTATAATGACATGTTAGTGCCTTAAGTAAACTAAAATGAGAGTGTATATGAATAAGACTAATAAGAAGTTAGGGGATTTCTTAACTTGCTTATGTTATGTGTGATAAGTCGGTAGTGTTTATGTTATGTATGATAAGCCGGTTGAGCTAGGTTATGATTGCAGGGTAAGAGTATAAATGCGGGGTAAACCCCCAAGACGTTATACCACCTTCTGAGTATGATTGCAGGGTAAGAGTATAAATGCGGGGTAAACCCCCAAGACGTTATACCACCTTCTGAGTATGATTGCAGGGTAAGAGTATAAATGTGGGGTAAACCCCCAAGACGTTATACCACCTTCTGAGTATGATTGCAGGGTAAGAGTATAAATACGGGGTAAACCCCCAAGACGTTATACCACCTTCTGAGTATGATTGCGGGGTAAACACCCAAGACATTATACCACTCCATGGATTTGCTACCCATGATGCGAAGAATACCTCATGCGGGCCCATACGGCCCTTGCGGGTGAAATAGTCCCAGGAGTAGGGTTGCTAAATGATACTATGGGCAGGTGACCCTAAGTTGATCATAACTTCCTATTTTTATGCAGTATACCTTTATGGGCAGACTTATGTGATTTTATCGCGTCCCAGATTGGGCCGGGCAGTATACCTTTATGGGCAGACTTATGTGAGTTTATCGCGTCCCAGATTGGGCCGGCAGTATAGGCGTCCCTCCAAAGTGGCGGATTAGGTTATGCAAGATACGTAAGTTATATGTTTATGAACTTGATGATTTTTCTTAAGTATGTACGTAAGAATTTGCCTATACTCTTATGGAAATGGGAAAAGATAATAAGGTACGATTAAGTTCACGAGGTGATAATGACGCGGTAGGATCTGGTATTTGCCCTTTTTATACTTGCCCCTGTCATTCTTTTATCTGATTATGATTTGTTTATCGTACCATATTTTCCGCTCCATATCCTAAATTTTTGTTGTCGACCCCGCCGAAGCTGCATTCATGTTCGCAGGTTTGGGTACACAGTTGTGGATCCGCGAGCTTAGGATCCTGGTTCAGCATTTTGAGATGGCTCCAATGTTTCGGAGTTTGTCGTCATGGTTATGTATATTCAGGGGTACGGAGGGGCCTTGTCCCGTCATAGTTTTTGTCCAAATCTTAGAGGTCTGTATTCATCTGTGGGCTGGACTGACTAGAGTTGTTTTTTACAGTGTTAAATAGTGTAGACTCTTTCGGGTAATTTTTATGTTATGGTAGCCTTATCGGCTTGGCCTTAGTTGTGAAAAAAAAAGAGTGTTATTTATCTTCCGCAGTTTATATTGTTGTGTGAACAGAAGGGTGCCCAGGTAGGGCACCAGTCGCGGGCCCGGGGTCGGGTCGTGACACCAACACTCACGGGTGTAGTCACCTCGAAAGGTCCTCATGGATTCCGGTTCCATTTCTTTACACTTGGTTGCTCTCTTTCTTACTGGTCGTACTCTTCCCGTACTTCCAAACTTATTGTAGCGTACGTACATAGCCTTCATACTGATTCGGGCCTCCAATCTTTTGAGTTACTATTCTAAACAACATAAGGCCAGTTCCGGCTCTCACAACCTGGTTCCGGTGGAATGCGTCCACGAACCCGTAAAACGATTAACTAGACTTGGGCCTTGCACCCTCGTGACCCTGTCACATAGCGGGACTACTACCAACTGATCCCATTTCATTTCAAGCTATGGGGCGACCCTTAATAGATCCCCAACCCGACTCGGCGTCGTATTTAACTCTTTTCCTTGGTATATCTTAACTTTACTACCCGAGAAGGCCTTATATATCTAAGGTCTCGGTGGTTATCAACATTCCTAGGCTCACAATTTCCATGCTCCAAGCCTAACTTATCAGTCCCCCGTAGACGGGTACAAAAACTTCTCAATATACTATAATCGTGTTGTCTTGACCATAACAACCATACTTACTCCATACGGATCTCACCCGTACCATTCTCTTTATCATACCACGTAGCTTAACCTATTAACATAGTCTTCCATTTAGTCCCTCAATTATAACCTCTTAAGGGTTCATTACATTCTCACACAACGCATCATCACCTAATTATCTCAAATTAGCACGTAAAACTTTGATGAGAGTTCTTTAACTGTTCATACCTTCCCGGTATTTTTAGTCCTTACCAAGTCCTGGTAATCTAAAATCATTCTAGGCAACACGCGTCTGACCCTCATACATAAATCTGTATAGTTGTATGTCCCAATACCAACTATACTACAAACATTACCAACCTGGATACGCAATTCACATAATCTTTTCTAGGTCACTGCTGCCTTTCTCGTAGCTGCAAACAACATAACTTGTTAGGGAGAGACGACCCTAACCATACAGCTATATCACACGATCTCAGAGTGAGAAGAATGGAAACCAATCCTAAATGTCCTGCAGCCTCCTGATTATAGATGTGGTGCACAACACACCGATAATCAAGACTCTACTAGACACGGTTTGTAGACACTTTCCGAGGACTAACTGCTCTGATACCACTTTTGTCACGACCCGACCCGGGCATGACGGTGCCCTACACAGGCACCCTTTCATATACATCGAGAGAATAGCGTGAACATACTCAAGTATTATAAGCTTAAAGATAAAATAACAACGAGAAGCCGATAAGGCCACCTTCCGTAAACCATACAAATAAAACAGTACATTTCTTTCTTACAACCCAATCCACAAATGTGACTACAGACCTCTAAGAATAACAACTTTGGCGGGACAGGGCCCCGCCATACCCCTGAATGTACAACAACCGACCATACCAGGGATAAGCCTCCAGAATAAAGGGGTTTCTCAACGGTGACGGTGATCCTAAGAGCGAGGATCAACAACTGCACTTACTACTGCGGCGTGACGCGGCCCCGAAGGAGGTCGACAACATGTACCAAATATGTGAAACTGAAAATCAGAATGAAATCATAAGTCTAAAATAAAATTGGAGACAGTATGATAACTCAATTAACGACACGATTGCCTTACTAACAATGAGAGTAAATAGTAGTATACTTACAATATAAAATAGGAAGCTCACGATCAAAGCAGGACCATCCGCCCGCAATATCATTAAGCTATCCTACACCAGGGACTATTTCACCCGCATAGGTCGCGTGGACCCGCATGAGGTATTCCTCGCATGGGACTATTTCACCGCGTAAGCCCTTACGGACTCGCGTGAGGTATTCCTCGCATAGGTCAGATCCGCCGCACGGGACTATTTCACCGCGTAAGCCCTTGCGGACTCGCATGAGGTATTCCTCGCATCGTGGGTAGCAAATCCACGGAATATGCAAATGCCACAAACCCGGGGAATGACCCCGAAATGAATAATATACCACTAGCACAAAACCGGCTATCATACATCACATAAGCACTTCTGCTTATCACACAATATATAAGCAAGTTAAGAATCCCCTAAATTCTTATTATTCTTGTTCACATACACTCTCATTTTAGTTTACTTAAGGCACTATTATGTCTTTTATAAAGATCCGGGAATTTAACCCAAGTACTACATACTTCTACTCTTTAAAACAAATGACTCCTTTTAGTATAACACTTCCAAGACACTAATAACCATAGTATCAAGTCATAACTACTTTTCAAGACAAGTCACAATACCTTTTAGAAATAAAATTATAGGCTTCTAAATCAAGTGACTTCTTTCTTTTAAAACTTTAAGAAATTGATGCCTTTAAATCAATCTGCCTTTCATTATTTCAAGTCATTTATCATACTTAAATTACTTAGAGTAAATCACTCTTTTTAACCTTCCATAAAGCTATTATAACCAACTTCCCATAAAGTCGTTATACTAGCTTTATACCTTAGAAACTTACATTCTTCTTTATAACCAAGAGACTTAAATTTTCCAACAAAACAAGTATCAAAAATACTTTCAACATACTTAAAGACTCTTAACTTTTGAAAACCAAGATATCCTTAATATTTACACAAGTGAGTTAATTCCCTAACTCAACCAACTTGAACATTCTTAAAATAAGACAAGGATATCAAATGGACTAGATTGTCAAAATCTTGTACGTCTACCGTACTATACATTTACAACTTATTCATGCTCAAGAGATAAGAAAGTTCCACATACCTCTTCGGTTAAATCCACTTGCTAAGTCCAATTCGCCGTACGTAGTATGTCAACCTATAATGACCATAATACGTCTATTAACTTCTTACTTCAACCGTAGAATATTCTAAGTGCAAGGTCACTAAATTCTACAGAAAATCGGACAGCACTTCCTTTGTTTCTACATACTTTGCCACCTTTTTCAAGGCCGAATTCAATAACCAAACACGCCACATTTAAGGCCCAACAAAGTAGTTAACAATAGGGGATTACACTCTTAATCAAGACATGTAAAATTCCGCCCCACAATACAAAACAAATTAGTCTAAACTACAATGTCAATTCGGCAATTAGGGCAACAATACCAATTCTTCTTCCAATTTCTTTTCAATCCATGTGGTTTAATATAACATGTTATCTAGCCACAATTGGTTATAACTACTACAATCCTCAAGTAGGTAAACATGCGACGATTCTAATTATCGACCAAATTGTATTTCAATTTCAAATGGCTTAACATGTCATTTTCGGATTTGAGCTTACAAATTCCCATAACACTTATCAAACTTCATAACACATATCACATGATCAATTCTAACTTATAATAACATGGAACCTTCAATTACAAAAGTAAGACGAATATTATACCTCATTTAGCCCAAATATGATCCAAGTTTACAAGTCGATCCTTAGAAACTTTAGCTCCTCTTTTCGACGTTCCAATCCATTCCAAGAAACCCTTAGAAACTTATGAAGAACTTATCTTCAAGTTCCAACTTCAAAGTTGAAGAACTCCTTTAGCTTCCGCCTTGCGACTAATACGAAAACACCATTTTTCCGGGATCTTTCTATTGAGATACACTTACAATACCCTTAGGTACCTTGGTTTAATGTGGGGGAATTATTGGACAACAATTGAAAAAAATTCCTTGAAACCCTAGCCTTGGCCGAGAGCTTCCTCAAGTTTCCATCAAGTTTTTCTTGAAAATTTGCTAAGTGTTAAGCCTTGTCTTGCACTAGTAAGCTTATATAAATAAATTGAGGTTCAATATTAGAACAAATGGGTGGTTTGGATGCATTTCACAAGGATCAAGCCAAGTGGCATTGACTTAGTCAACAATGTCAAGCTAATTGTCTTTGCAAGACTTGGTCTTTTAAATTATGGTCAATGACCATTTCCTCCATGTCATTTTCGTCCAAGGCCATTAAGGGGGGTGACACGTGTCGCCCTCCCGTTCGTCGCAATATTTCGTTTTCCGACAAATTCCAAAATTCAGATAAATTTTTACTCGTCTCAAATCTTAACATTTGGGTTCTTACGTACGTTCTTATAAACCTATCCTGGAAATTTCCGGGGTGTAACTGCCCCTCAGATATACTCTTACCCTGGAGAAGGTGGTAAAGCAGGTGGTATAACTATCTTGGGGACTTACCCCTCAGATATACTCTTACCCTGGAGAAGGTGGTAAAGCAGGTGGTATAACTGTTATACCCCGTAGTTGCAGGGTATGTATGTGAGGACGTACGTATGAGAGTACGGCAGAAAATTTTGAAAAGAAAGAAAGATGTGAGTTTTCGACGGAAAAGTTTCCGGTTATTTGTGAAGAAAAAGGTTCGTTAATGGGAATTGGATTCCCAGATTTGGTATTTGGACTTCATAGATTATATTAGAATTTTGAGATTTTATTTTCGGAAATGGTCACGTGGGGCCACGGAGAAATTCTGATTTTGTGGGGCCCACTTTGTTTTCGAGATTTTGGCCATTGTGGATATTTTCGGAAGACGTTTTTTTGGGCCAATAGGAGGGTGACACGTGTCACCCCCGCCTAGGTGGCTTGGCCGAAATGACATTTGTGCACAACACCCGGTTAGAGTCGTTTTTTTAAGAAAAGTTTTGCGTAGCTTGCGAAGGGAAAATTCCGGCTATGTCATTTAGTATTTTTGCGGATTTTTCCGAGAGACGAAATGTTTTGGACCAACGAGAGGGCAACACTTGGCACCCTCTCATTGGTGGACTTGAGGGCGGAATTAGGGCCGAATGGATGGGCAAGTTGTGGTAGATATTTGTGTAGATATTTGTGAGGGATTTGTGGAGTAGGGTTAGGGTGCACTTGGCTTGATCTTGGCCTTACACTTGCCTTGCACATGGCTTGATCTTGGCCATTGGTTGGCTTTTGGTTTTGCTATAAATACCCCTTGGCTCAAGACTTCATTCATCCAAAAATGTTCCAAGTCTTGCTATCCTTCCCCTCTCCTCTTGTTTGACTCTCGTCCAAGAGCCCCCCCCTCCCTAGTAAAGGCCCTTGGCCGAGAAACCCCTCCCCCTTTGTGGTGCCTTGGCCGTGGGGTACCCCCTCCCCCTAGCCTAGTTGTTTTCGTATAATACCCCTTGTTGTGGTATAGAAATACTCCCCTAGTATTGTTATAATGCCCAAAATACCTTAGCCTTGTACCTTGTAGTATTCCAAAGATACCTCTTTACGTAGAGTCCGGAAATACTACCTTTTGTCCTTTTAGTCTCAAACCGAAACCCTAAGGAAATCTTCATAGTTGGTTGAAGTATTTGAGTAGAAGTTGGTTAGAACTTCTAAGGGTTGTTTGGAGTGGTTTGGAGCGCACGGAGTGGAGCTAAACCTTGCTCAGGATCGACATTATAACTTGGATAATTTTGGGCTTATCGAGGTAATTATCTTGTCCCTCCATTGTAATTGGAAATTACATGTTTGTTAGAATATATAGTTGAAGTATACTATATATGGAACTATACTTAGTATTCGGCAATGTCTTTTGACTTAAGCCTGAAGAATAAAGAAGCGAATCTGTATTTACATAGGGTGTATTGCGATGAGACTTGTGTAGAATTGTACACGTCCGTTTAGACGTGTAAACCCCCCCCCCCCTGGTTGGCTTGGTAGCCGGCCTCGATAGAGGAGGAGTTTTACGCTGTTGCGGGGAGAGTCTTTGCCGAATTTTCTATAGGAAGATAGAAACTTGTGTTTTGGGGTTAATAGACGTTTGTGACCTTTATAGGTGAAAGTACTAAGAGTAGCGTATTCTACTCGAGGAGTGGAAAGGGCTAGCAAGGTTGTAGTACTTGGAGCATTTTGCTTATTGTCGATAAATCATCGCGAGGTATGTGAACCTCTTCCTATCTTTTCTAGCATGATTGTTGTGAACTATGTAGTGCGGTGAGCGTACATGTGCTAAGTGATTTGGTTGGTTTAAAACATAGGGTGTTATAATAGCTTTATGGGAAGTTAGTTATAACGACCTTATGTAAGTGAAAATGGTTTACTGATGTTAGAAGTTAAGAGACTTGATCTTATAAGATAAGAGACTTAACTTATTTGTTTAAATGTGGATGTTTGTGTGAAACCTCATTCGTGAGTAATGAGTACTTGGTTTTAAAGGGATAATGTTTCTTGATTTGGGAATCGTAGCGTGTATCGACAGGACCAACTGCGGCGTTAATAAAGGAAAATGTATTGAATAATGATGTGTTGTATTAAAACCGGTAGAAACCTCCATCTGCATGAAGCTAAGATGAGACAAAATGATATTACATTTTCTAGATCATGGTCTTTGTAATAAGATCGTTATAAACAAGAATAAACTACTCACATATATGACATATGTTACTCAATTGTTCTAAAAGGAATCAAGTGATTAAGTTTGGGAACTATGAAACCATTTGAAAATGAGAAGCTTGAGTAATTGAAACTAGGCAAAGCGGGACTTAGGAAAGAATGTTGTTACTTGATTTTGAAAAGGAAGGTGGGTTGGTCATTCTAATACTACGGGTATCGGGTGACTTTTATAAAAGTAATGGATCTCTTTTAAAAGAACTTAACCTATGTAGTACTTTGGGGTTAAAAACCGCTTTGGCATAAAATGAAAGTACTTTGAGTTGTGTGAAACTTGCCTATGATTGTTGTTGTGAAACTTGCCTATGCTTGTTGTTGTGAAACTTGCCTATGCTTGTGATGATAGCCTTTATTGTACAAGCGTTGTGTTTTACGTGTTACGCGTCTCGATAGAGGTCGGTTGGTAGTTGAGAACTTACTTGGGCGTCGGCGGTGGCGGAGAAATTCCGCAGATGCGTTCACGTTGATAGTATTATTGTTGTTAATCGCTTTGGACATGCGACCACGATCGTAGCGCGCGGGTATGCTTCCATTTTGGTTAAGGTCTTGTGGTTAATCGCTTTGGATATCTTGACACGATGCGTGGCGCGGGTATGTTTCCATTTTGATTATCGCCGTGATTTCCTTTTTGGGACATCCGACACGATCGTGGCGCGCGGGTATGCGTCCATTTGGAATCTGTCTATTGTTTCCCTTTGGACATCTTGACACGATCGTAGCGCACGGGTATCGTCCATTTGGAATGTTGTCTAATTGTTTCCCTTTGGACATACTGACACGATGCTTAGCGCACGGGTATGCTTCCATTTGGATTGCTGTCTTGTTGTTATCATATCATCGACTGCCGGCAGTGAGGAAGGTATTCCACGGGCATGATTGATGTTGTGGGCGTGAGACCCTGACTTGATATAACTGTTATATGTGATGTGCTGTAGTTTGGCTATCATACATGTCTCCTGCTTTGTATAGACTGTTATGATTTCATTTCTGACATTATGCGATTCACATACTTGGTACCTGTTGTACTGACCTCCTTCGGGGGGCTGCGTTCATGCCGCAGGTAGAGGTACATCGGTCGTGGATCCTCGCTCATAGGATCACCGTTCAGCGCATTGGGAAGCTCCGTTTCTCCGGAGGCTTATCTTTTGGTATGTGTTCCCTGAGTTGTAGGTTCTTGTACATTCAGGGGTATGGCGGGGCCCTGTCCCGTCATAGTCGTTGTAAATCTTAAGTGCATGTAATCTTGTTGTGGGCGGGGTTGTAAAAGGATTAAAGCTGCTCGTGTTTTATGTTTATCTTGAAGGCAAGCTGTTTTGGTTGCTTTGTTATTTATTATATCTCTTGTTTAATGACTCATGTTTTATGTTCGCTGATTTTCTCGATGTATGTATCGCTAAGGGTGCCGGGGTAAGGCACGATCCACGCCCGATTTTGGGGTGTGACATAGTGGTATCAGCTGTTAATCCTCGGAAAGTGTCTACGAACCGTGTCTAGTAAGTCTTGATTATCGATGTGTTGTGCACCACATCTATAATCGAGAGGCTGCGAGACATTTAGGATTGGTTTCCATTCTTCTCATTACGAGATCGTGCCTTAGAGGCATGTTGTAAGTTGGACCCTCCGACGTATCTCGTTTTTACCGTTATGCCTCCGCGCAGGCAACCAGAGCCCGGAAGGGCAAGGCGGCCGAGTGCTGCTAGTGAGATCTGAGAGAGTGCGAGCGCGCGAGCAGCGATACGAGGTTGTGCTTGACGGCGGGTTTTGTAGCGCCGCCCGGCCCAGCAGAGGTTAAAGCGCGGCGGTGCTGCGAGACTCTGATACACGAGCCTCAGGTCCACGATGCAAGCGGGAGATGGGTCACAGAGATGGCGATTATTGGCGAGTCGTGGCGGATATGAGATAAGTGGATCTGGCGATTCGATTCGAGCACCGATGGTTCACCCCGGCGAATAGTTTGAGGCTACGGGACTTTCCGAGTTGTAGCGCGAGTTTCTGGTCGAGGCACGAGGATGATCCGCGAGTTCATCCGGCGATTCTGGATCATGCGGGTGATCAAGGCTTCAGAGACCGAGTCTGTGACCTTTGGTTCGCATCGGCTGCGTGATACCGCAGTCGATTGGTTTGATTCATGGGAGCTTTCCCGGGGAGAGCATGCACCTCCAGCAGTATGGGATGAGTTTTCGGGGGCTTTCCTCACGCACTTCTTGCCTCCACGCGGATGAGGAGGGCACGGTAAACAGATTTTATTCTTGAGGCAGAGGCGCCGTCGGGAGTACAATGTCGAGTTCGATTCTTTGGCTCGATATGTACTGCGCTAGTTGCGAGATATGGAGGATAGGGTGCATCGGTACGTCACCGGGCTAGATGATTATATGGCTGAGTCTTGTGCGGGTGTTTCTCTTCAGCCGGGCATGGACATTGCCCGCATGCAGGCTCATGCACTAGGATGTGAGGCACGGAGGGGTCGAAGGAATGACACTGGATCGTGAGAAGAGGGCCGTGACAGCGAGGTCCTTTGGTGACTTTCGAGGCGGACCGCCTCGTGTGAGCTAGTTATATACCCCCGCGATGCAGTGGTCCTCCACCGTCTCGGATCTGGTCGTGGCTCGAGGTTCAGATTTTCGGGAGAAGCGAGGGTGTTAACGGTGAAGCCACCCTACCTCGTTGTGACCGTTGTGGTAGACTCCATTTTGGAGAGTGTCGTCTTTGGATTGGGAGTTTGTTTTGCATGCGGCCAGCGAGGCCATTTTGGCGAGCTGTCCGACCAAGGGAGCGCGGATGTTACGACTCGGCCTTCGTGATTTGTGGCTGGTTCATCACCCTACAGGTATGCCTGCGAGCAGAGCCTATGATTAGAGTGGAGCCGGTAGCTACAGTATATCCTTAACCCTCGAGAGTTTTGGTATGCTTGTTATGATGATCTCATTATTGTGTGCTATGTACGGATCGCATTGTGATATGGGTGAGTTAGAATACATGGTTAGTTGGACAGTTCCGTAGGGGGGCATGGTAAGTGTGAACCGTATACTATTTCACGGGAGACCTTAGAGGTAAGGTCGTCTAGAGTATAATATTCGTTGTATGTTTGACCTTTAGAATGGTGAGTAGTATACGTGGGATTTATTTGTGTGATAAGTCCGTGGGTAGTGCGAGATGGAAGTGGTAGCTTTCATGATGTGAATTAGTAAGATTGTTCCGGATCGGGGAACAAGAGTTTGCCGCGGTTGGGGTCGGGTTGAGGACCATTTGCGGGTCAACCCGTAACCCGGTTTGGGGTGGGTCGGTCTGGGTGGTCCCGGTGGTAGGTCACGAGGATGCTAGGCCCAAGTTTGTATGATCATCGTATGAGTTCGTGGACGCGTTCGACTGAAGCGGTTCGTAAAGGCGGGAATGGCCTTAAGGAAGTTTGAGGTTAGTAAGATGACCAAGTTTGGAGGTAGTGACTCGCAGATTTTGAGGCGAGTAATGGTGAAGTATGGTACGTACTGGGAGAGTTCAAGTGTTCGAGAAGGGCACGACGAGTAAGGAAGGAAGATAACGTGTGATATTTCGTGGCCAAGCTGTGGCGTTGACAACTTGTTAGAGGAACTTCATCGATATCCGTCTTGAGAAGGAACATTCGGGACGAATGTTTCTAAGGAGGGGAGAATGTTATACCCCGTAGTTGCAGGGTATGTATGTGAGGACGTACGTACGAGAGTACGGCAGAAAATTTTGAAAAGAAAGAAAGATGTGAGTTTTCGACGGAAAAGTTTCCGGTTATTTGTGAAGAAAAAGGTTCGTTAATGGGAATTGGATTCCCAGATTTGGTATTTGGACTTCATAGATTATATTAGAATTTTGAGATTTTATTTTCGGAAATGGTCACGTGGGGCCCACGGGAGAAATTTACGGTTTTGTGGGGCCCACTTTGTTTTCGAGATTTTGGCCATTGTGGATATTTTCGGAAGACGTTTTTTTGGGCCAATAGGAGGGTGACACGTGTCACCCCCGCCTAGGTGGCTTGGCCGAAATGACATTTGTGCACAACACCCGGTTAGAGTCGTTTTTTGACGAAACGTTTTGCGTAGCTTGCGAAGGGAAAAATACGGGTATGTCATTTAGTATTTTTGCGGATTTTTCCGAGGGCACAAATGTTTTGGACCAACGAGAGGGCAACACTTGGCACCCTCTCATTGGTGGACTTGAGGGCGGAATTAGGGCCGAATGGATGGGCAAGTTGTGGTAGATATTTGTGTAGATATTTGTGAGGGATTTGTGGAGTAGGGTTAGGGTGCACTTGGCTTGATCTTGGCCTTACACTTGCCTTGCACATGGCTTGATCTTGGCCATTGGTTGGCTTTTGGTTTTGCTATAAATACCCCGGCAGAAGACTTCATTCATCAAAATGTTCCAAGTCTTGCTATCCTTCCCTCTCCTCTTGTTTGACTCTCGCCCAAGAGCCCCCCACTCCTAGTAAAGGCCCTTGGCAGAAACCCTCCCCTGTGGTGCCTTGGCCGTGGGTACCACTCCCTAGCCTAGTTGTTTTCGTATAATACCCTTGTTGTGGTATTGAAATACTCCCTAGTATTGTTATAATGCCCAAAATACCTTAGCCTTGTACCTTGTAGTATTCCAAAGATACCTCTTTACGTAGAGTCCGGAAATACTACCTTTTGTCCTTTTAGTCTCAAACCGAAACCCTAAGGAAATCTTCATAGTTGGTTGAAGTATTTGAGTAGAAGTTGGTTAGAACTTCTAAGGGTTGTTTGGAGTGGTTTGGAGCGCACTGAATTGGAGCTAAACCTTGCTCGGGATCGACATTATAACTTGGATAATTTTGGGCTTATCGAGGTAATTATCTTGTCCCTCCATTGTAATTGGAAATTACATGTTTGTTAGAATATATAGTTGAAGTATACTATATATGGAACTATACTTAGTATTCGGCAATGTCTTTTGACTTAAGCCTGAAGAATAAAGAACTGAACTGAACTGTATTTACATAGGACTGTATTGCAGTAGACTTGTGTAGAATTGTACACGTCCGGTTAGACGTGTAAACCCCACTGGTTGGCTTGGTAGCGGCCTCGATAGAGGAGGAGATTTCTGTTGTTGCGGGGAGGTCTTCAATTTTCTATAGGAAGATAGAAACTTGTGTTTTGGGGTTAATAGACGTTTGTGACCTTTATAGGTGAAAGTACTAAGAGTAGCGTATTCTACTCGAGGAGTGGAAAGGGCTAGCAAGGTTGTAGTACTTGGAGCATTTTGCTTATTGTCGATAAATCGTCGAGGTATGTGAACCTCTTCCTATCTTTTCTAGCATGATTGTTGTGAACTATGTATGCGGTAGACGTGCATGTGCTAAGTGATTTGGTTGGTTTAAAACATAGGGTGTTATAATAGCTTTATGGGAAGTTAGTTATAACGACCTTATGTAAGTGAAAATGGTTTACTGATGTTAGAAGTTAAGAGACTTGATCTTATAAGATAAGAGACTTAACTTATTTGTTTAAATGTGGATGTTTGTGTGAAACCTCATTCGTGAGTAATGAGTACTTGGTTTTTAAAGGGATAATGTTTCTTGATTTGGGAATCGAGCGTGTATCGACAGCACCAACTGCAGCGTTAATAAAGGAAAATGTATTGAATAATGATGTGTTGTATTAAAACCGGTAGAAACCTCCATCCGCATAGAAGCTAAGATGAGACAAAATGATATTACATTTTCTAGATCATGGTCTTTGTAATAAGATCGTTATAAACAAGAATAAACTACTCACATATATGACATATGTTACTCAATTGTTCTAAAAGGAATCAGTGATTAAGTTTGGGAACTATGAAACCATTTGAAAATGAGAAGCTTGAGTAATTGAAACTAGGCAAAAGCGGGACTTAGGAAAGAATGTTGTTACTTGATTTTGAAAAGGAAGGTGGGTTGGTCATTCTAATACTACGGTATCGGGTGACTTTTATAAAAGTAATGGATCTCTTTTAAAAGAACTTAACGTATGTAGTACTTTGGGGTTAAAAACCCGACTTTGGCATAAAATGAAAGTACTTTGAGTTGTGAAACTTGCCTATGATTGTTGTTGTGAAACTTGCCTATGCTTGTTGTTGTGAAACTTGCCTATGCTTGTGATGATAGCCTTTATTGTACAAGCGTTGTGTTTACGTGTTACCGCGTCTCGATAGAGGTCGGTTGATCGTTGAGAACTTACTTGGGCGTCTTGCGGTGGCGGAGAAATTCCGCAGTGCGTTCGTTGATAGTATTATTGTTGTTAATCGCTTTGGACATACCGACACGATCGTAGCGCGCGGGTATGCTTCCATTTTGGTTAAGGTCTTGTGGTTAATCGCTTTGGATATCTCGACACGATCGTAGCGCACGGGTATGTTTCCATTTGATTATCGCCTTGTGATTTCCTTTTGGGACATCTTGACCGCGATCGTAGCGCTGCGGGTATGCGTCCATTTGGAATCCTGTCTATTGTTTCCTTTGGACATCTCGACACGATCGTAGCGCGCGGGTATGCGTCCATTTGGAAAGTTGTCTTATTGTTTCCCTTTGGACATATCGACACGATGCGTAGCGCGCGGGTATGCTTCCATTTGGATTCTTTGTCTTGTTGTTATCATATCATCATTGCCGCGATGAGGAAGGTATTCCACGGGCATGATTGATGTTGTGGCGTGAGACCACGACTTGATATAATCGTTATATGTGATGTCTTTGTAGTTTGGCTATCATACATGTCTCTGCTTTGTATGAATGTTATGATTTCATTCTGACATTATGCAGTTTCACATACTTGGTACTGTTATCGACCTCCTTGAGGCCGCGTTCATGCCGCAGTAGAGGTACATCGGCCGTGGATCCTCGCCATAGGATCACCGTTCAGTAGCGTTGGGAAGCTCCGTTTCTCCGAGGCTTATCTTTTGGTATGTGTTCCACGAGTTGTAGGTTCTTGTACATTCGGGGTATGGCGGGCCCTGTCCCGTCATAGTCGTTGTAAATCTTAAGTGCAGTCTTGTTGTGGGCGGGGTTGTAAAAGGATTAAAGCTTCGAGTTTTATGTTTATACTGAAGGCAACTGTTTTGGTTGGCCTGTTTATTTATTATATCTCTTGTTTAATGACTCATGTTTTATGTTCCGCTGATTTTCTCTGATGTATGTATCGCTAGGGTGCCCGGGGTAAGGCACCAGTCACGGGCCCGATTTTCGGGGTGTGACAATAACTATCTTGGGGACTTACCCATCGGATATACTCTTACCCTGAAGAAGGTGGTAAAGCAGGTGGTATAACTATCTTGGGGACTTACCCCTCAGATATACTCTTACCCTGGAGAATGTGGTAAAGCAGGTGGTATAACTATCTTGGGGACTTACCCCTCAGATATACTCTTACCCTGGAGAAGGTGGTAAAGCAGGTGGTATAACTATCTTGGGGACTTACCCCTCAGATATACTCTTACCCTACCTCAATTGGCCATCATACATAACATAAGCACTACCGGCTTATCACACAATAAGTAAACAAGTTAAGAAATCCCCCTAACTTCTTATTAGTCTTATTCATATACACTCTCATTTTGGTTTACTTAAGGCACTAACATGACATTATAAATCCGGGAGTTTAACCCAAAGTACTACGTACTTCTATTCTTTTAAAATGACTCATTTTCAAATAAAACTTCCAAGATACTAATAACCGTAGTATCAAGTCATAACTATATTTTAAGACAAGTCACAATACCTTTTTAGAAAATACATTTTCGGGCTTCTAAATCAAGTGACTTCTTTCTTTTAAAACCTTAAGCAATTGATGCCTTTAAATCAATTTGCCTTTCGTTATTTCAAGTCATTTAACATACTTAAATTACTTAGAGTAAACCACTCTTTTTAACCTTCCATAAAGCTATTATAACCAACTTCCCATAAAGCCGTTATACTAGCTTTATACATTAGCAACTTACATACTTCTTTATAACCAAAGTAAGCTCCCAAACAAGAGGTCCTCCATAAAGGGCCGGATTATGTTATGTAAGATATGTAAGATATGTGGATAAACTTGACTAAATCCTTAAAGTAAGTGCGTAATAATATGATGTTAATTTTTATTGAAAGAAGGAAAAGAACGGTTAATATACGATTAATTTCAGGAGTTAAAATGGCACGGTAGGATCTGGTATTTCAATTTCTATACTTGCCCCTGTCATTTTTTTTTTTACAGTTATGATTTGGTTACTGTACCTTGTTTCTGTTCCATACTCGGTACATGTTGTACTGACCCCCTTCGGGGGGCTGCGTTCATGCCCGCAGGTGTTAGGTACACATGTTGGTGATCTCTGTTCAGTTTTTGGGAAGAAGTTTCATTCACTCCGGAGGCTTATCTTTTGGGTACGGTTTCCCTAATATTGTAGATTATGTACATTCAGGGGTATGGCGGGGCCATGTCCCGCCACAGTTGTAATTCTTAGAGGTCTGTAGTCATATCTTGTGGGTCGGTTTGTAAAGAAGAAGGATGTAACTGCGGTTGTTTAAGTATATGTATATGTGTCCAGGGAGGTAGCCTTATCGGCTATCCTGTTGTTTAAATTTTTGTTGTTTTATTTTATAAGTTTCATGTATGTTCCGCTGATTATCTCTGATGTATACCTGTAAGGGTTCCCAGGTAGGGCACCCGTCGCGGGCCCGGGTCAGGTCGTGACAAATGTGGTATCAGAGCAGTTAGTCCTCGGAAAGTGTCTACAGACCGTATCTAGTAGAGTCTTGATTATCGGTGTGTTATGCACCACATCTATAATCAGGAGGCTGCAGGAAATTTAGGATTGGTTTCCATTCTTCTTACTCTAAGATCGTGCAATAGAGCTGTGTTATTAGGTTGATCCATCTCTGACATATTCTTATGTGTATGAATCAGTTATGCCTCCACGGAAGGCGACCAGGGCCCAGAAGGGCAAGGCAGCAGCAGGAGCTGCTAGCGGTGTGCAGAGGGTTACTAGGACTCAGGCCCATACTATGCCTGAGGTTGTGGTCCAAGCGGCGAGTTGATTACAAGCGGTATTAGAGGGAAGCGGCCGCGGCTCGGTCCGATACAGAGCCTCGGTTCCACAGCCAGGGGCGGAGTATAGAGATTATGGAGAGCAAATCAGGTTATTGACTAGCATAGTGGTAGGCGGCAATGCGGGAAGCGGTAGCTAACCCTAAGCCGGTTTGAGGATTGGGATTTTTGGGTTGTAGTCCACCCGAGTTCTATGGTTCGAGATCGAGGAGGATCCTCGTGATTTTATTCGGCGAATCTGACGGACTATGCAGATGCTTAGGGTCTCGGGACCGAGTCGGTGGTGCTAGCTTCTTCTACGATTCACGCGATATTGCGTTGAACTGGTTTGAGTCATGGGAATTGTCTAGGGTGTGGGTGCTCCTCCAGCTGTTTGGGATGAGTTCACAGAGGCCTTTCTTGATCACTTTTTGCCTCCTGAGATGAGGAGAGCCCGTGTTTATAGGTTCTTGTCATTGAGGCAGAATGGGAGAACCATCAGGGATTACATCCTGGAGTTTGACTCGTTGGCCAGGTATGTGCACACTATTGTGGCTGACGTGGATGATAGAGTTCATTGCTATGTTATGGGGCTAGACCTCTATATGATCACTGCTTGCCTGGGAGTGGCCCTTCAGCCAGGTATGGATATTGCCAAGATGCAGACATATGCACAGGGGATTGAGGACAGGGAGAGAGAGGACCGGTGGGCGAGCGGCCCAAGAGGCAGGCAGCAGAGCTTGTGGTAACTTCGGCGGACAGCCTCAAAGCGAGCTAGGTCTACATTTCAGCCGGCACAGAGTGCTCTTTCTCAGTTTTCTGGCAGGAGGTTGGATCAGTCGGGTAACTCAGGAGCTGGTCAGAGCTCCAGAGTTTCGGATTCGCACGAGCACATGGGTTCTAGGCAGTCGGGACCACTCTTCCCTCAGTGTTCACAGTGTGGCCGACATCACCATGGGGAATGTCATCGTGCTACTGATGCCTATTTTACCTGTGGCCGTCAGGGCCATATGTTGAGGGATTGTCCTAGTAGGAGAGTTACGGGTGGGATAGCACAATCTACTGGATCAGTTGCGGGTTCTTCACCTTCAATAGCTAGGCAGGATGTTCATACACCGGCAGGCCGTGGCAGAGGTCATGGTGGAAGTTCCCAGTTTTAGCGGTCATTTGAACCGCCTATATTGTTATACCCCGTAGTTCCAGGGTATGTATGCGAGGACATACGTACGAGAATACGACAGAAATATTGGAAAGAAAGGAAGATGTGATTTTTTTCGACGGAAAAGTTTCCGGTTTTTGTGAAGAAAAAGGTTCGTTAATGGGAATTGGATTCCCAGATTTGGTATTTGAACTTCTCGGATTATATTAGAATTTTGAGATTTTATTTTCGGAAATGGCCACGTGGGGCCCACGAGAGAAATTTACGGTTTGTGGGCCCGCTTTGTTTTGAGGTTTCCGCTTTTTGGATATTTTCGAAGACGTAATATTTTGGGCGAATCGGGCGACACGTGTCACCCCTGTGTGGCCATGTGGGCCGAAATGGTGTGACAAGTGGCTAGCCACTTGTCACCTACTCACCTGGCGAAATGGCCTTACACTTGGCACCCATTTCGTTGGCCATGTGGTGTGGTGGGACCACACACATGGCCCAATCTTGGCCATACACTTAGATGGATCTTGACACTCCATTGTTCTATAAATAGACCGCTTGGTTGATGAATACGTTCATCTCACTCAAAGCTTCCAAGAGCAAAATACTTCCTCCCTTTGTATTGGTTTCGTCCACCCTCCCCCTTGTGTAGAATACTTGGTGTATGGTGGTATAATTCCAAATACACTAGCATATTATACCTAGTATTATTCCTAAGTTGTTTACATACTAGGAGCCCGGAAATCATACTTTATTCCTATAGTAGCAAAATGAAACACTAGAAACACCTTCATAGCTTGGTTGAACTGTTTAGAGAAGTTGTTTAGAAACTTCTAAGGTCGCTGGAGCGGGTTGGAGCGTAAGGACTTGGAGCTAAACGTTGCTCGTGATCGACATTTAATCTTGGATAATTTTGGGCTTATCGAGGTAATGATTTATGCCCCCCCCCCCTATTGTAATTGGATATTACATGTTGTAGAAATTTATAGTTGAGTATCCAATATTATTAATGAGTATTGAACTGTATTTCCATAGAAATTTGTATTCTGATGGCGTTGTATTATTGTGAAGCGATTTGAACACGTCCGGTTAGGCGTGTAATCCCTGAGTTATTGGCACAGTAGCGGGCCTTGTTAGGAGGAGATTTATGTGATTTCGGGGAGGTCTTTGCCGAATTTTCTGTAGAAAATGGAACCGTGTGTTTAGAAGTTAATAGACGTTTGTGGCCTATATAGGTGGAAGTACTACGAGTAGTGTATTCTACTTGATGAGTGGAAAAGGCTAGCAGGGTTACAGTACTGTGGAGCGTTTTGCTTATTGTCGATAATCGTCGCGAGGTATGTGAACCTCTTCCTATCCTTTCTAGCATGATGTTTTGTAAACTATGTAGTACGGTGACGTACATGTGCTAAGTGTTTTGGTTGGTTTAAACATAGGGTGTTATAATAGCTTTATGGGAAGTTAGTTATAACGACTTTATGTAGGTAAAAGAATGGTTTATTGATTCAAAGTTAAGAGACTTGATCTTCAAAGATAAGAGACTTGACTTATAGGCGACTTGATTTTGAAAGTTAAGAGACTTGATCTTCAAAGATAAGAGACTTGACTTATAACGACTTGTTTTGGAAAAGAGAAGTAACTTGATTTTAAGTATAGGTTACTTATTTTGAAAAGAGTACATTATTTGGGTTTTAAAAGAATACTTATGGTTGTTTTAAAAGGAAAGAGACTTGTAGAATTGAAGAGTTTTGGTTTAGAACATAAAGTGTTATAACGACTTTATGGGAAGTTAGTTATAACGACTTTATGAAAACAAAGGAATGGTTTTATCATTGGTTTTAAAATGGTAATTTGACTTTAAAGGGAGAAGTGTTTTGGTCTAAAAGGAAGGCATGTTATTGTCTTAATTTGGTTTAAAAGGAAAGTCGGACGTTGTTTTGGTTTAATTAAAATATTAGTCACTTTATTTTCTTATACTACGTATTGTGTGACTTTTGTGAAAGTAACGTATCTTTTAAAGAGTTAATGTATAAAGTACTTTGGGGATAAAAACCCGATCTTGTTAATCATATAGTAGAAAGTACCTTGTGTGTATAACTTGATTGTGTTGGTTTGTGATAGCCTTGTAATACTTTCTTGTTGATTTGTTAAGTAAACATGCTAGGATGCTACGTGTGTTAGTATCTTGTGATGTTTGTGTAAAGGGTTTCCGATCGCGCTTAAGTTGTTTAACTATCACCGTTATGTTGGTATTGTACGCTCGCGCCAGCATGTTTCGGAGGTTAAGTGCCCTCCGACGCGGGTAGACTCGAGCGATGCAGGACCATGATTCGAGAATACCTCATGCGGGTCCAGGACCTATGCGAGCTACGAGAGTTCGTGTTAGTGTGCGGCCTTTATGGTCACGCGGTCTACGTGGCCATGCGGTGCGAGTCGAGCGGATCGGGAGTAGCTACCCTCGATGCGGGTTATACCTCATGCGGGCCTATGATGTTGGCCTATGCGGGCTGCGAGGAGTTCGAGGCTAGACGCGCACATTGATATCATGCGGCGTGTGACGGCTTTTGATCATGTGACGGTCTAGACATATCTCATGATACGATTTATGACCTTGTTAGTACTATGGGTGTTAGTAGTCGGCTATGCCTTCGCATTTACCTGCATGCGGTTTTATTATGACACAGGTGGGACCTGGTGTTCATGTGTACTCCTTGAATGTTTTATATCATGGACTGCCGGCAGTGAGGAAGATATTCCACGGGCATGAGTGATGTTGTGGGCGTGAGACCCATTGTTATATTTGAGTAATGACTTTGAGGGCATGAGTCCCTGACTTAACATGACTATTTATGTATTGTGGACTGTAGTTTGGTTATCATACATGTCTCCTGCTTTATATAGACTATTATGATTTCATTTACAGTATTTTTACAAGTTTCACATACTTGGTACCTGTTGTACTGACCTCCTTCGGGGGGCTGCGTTCATGCCGCAGGTAGAGGTACATTGGTTGTGGATCCGCGCTCTTAGGATCACAGTTCAGCTTTTTGGGAAGCTCCGTTTCTCCGGAGGCTTATCTTTGGTATAGTCCCCTGTCAGTGTAGTTACTTGTACATTCGGGGTATGGCGGGCCCCGTCCGTCATAGTTATAGTTACATTCTTAAGTGCAGTAATCTTGTTGTGGCGGGGTTGTAAAAGGATTTAACTGTTGTGTTGATATATATATGTATATATTTCGGAAGGTGACCGCTTAGTTAGCCTAGTTCATGCTTTATGACTTGTCTCATGTTTTAGTTTTTTTATTTCCGCTGATTTTCTCTGATGTTGTATCACTAGGGTGCCCGGGGTAAGGCACCAGTCACGGGCCCGGGATCGGGTCGTGACAAAAGTGGTATCAGAGCAGTTAGTCCTCGGAAAGTGTCTACTGACGTGTCTAGTAAGTCTTGATTATCGGTGTGTTGTGCACCACATCTATAATCGTGAGGTCGAGGACATTTAGGATTGGTTTCCATTCTTCTCATTCCGAGATCGTGCCTTAGAAGTGTTGTAAGTTGGACTCCTCGCGTATTCTTATGTACCGTTATGCCTCCGCGCAAGGCAACCGAGGCCCGGATGAGCAAAGCGAGAGGAGCTACGAGTTGAACACGAGAGGTTACGAGGGCACAGCCCAGTTCTTACCCGAGATAGTACTTGACGACGAGTTTTATGATGCCGCTAGCCCAAAGAGTTAGAGCGGCGCGCTTTCTGTGAGGCCACGATACCGAGCCTCCGGTTCCACGGCCGAGCCGAGGATATGAATTCAAGGTGATAGCCCGGATTACTAGCTAGGCTAGTGGTGGGAATGAGGACGACGGAGCCGGTGGTTCGGCGATGACGATGATTCCCCAGATCCGATAGTCCGAGACTTAGGGATTTCTTGAGTTGCGATTCGCGCATTCTATGGATAGAGATCGAGGATGATCCTCGTGTGTCGTACTTGTTGGGAGATTGTTATACCGTGGCCGTCGGGGCCATGTGATGGGAGGATGTCCGTAGGAGGTTACGGAGGATGACTCGGCTGCCGGTCATCGCGGGTTCATTGTTCGAGAAGGAGGTGTTAGTCAGATGAGGTCACCCCTACCTCGTTTCGGCCATAGTAGTAGACTCCATTATGAGAGTGTCGTCTTTCGGCGACTTTTGTGTTTGCGCCAATAGGGCAATTTGGTGAGAGTTTGTCGACTGTAGGTAGCACAGATGTAGAGCCTCAGCCTTCGGGATCGATGGCTGGTTCAACACCTTATATAGCTCGGCGCCCTGCAGGGCAGGATTATGATTAGAACGGCAAAGGGAAAGTGAGGCAGTAGTTGCAGAGATATCTTTAGCCCTTAGGAGATTTTGTTTATGATATTATGGTGGGTACATGTTAGGTGCTATGTACGGATAGCATTGTGTTAAGTGTGAATTAGAAAACATGGTTAGTTGAAAGGATAAGTATGGGGTCATGGAAGGTGTGAACCTTAGAATAGTACACGTTGAGACCTTAGATGTAAGGCCGTCTTGAGAAAAGGATTTTACGGTTAATCTTTGTCGAAACACTTGGTATGCGTGAAATGTTTTGAGGGATATTTTCCTTGGGATGTGTAAGGTGAAAGTGGTAGCTTTCATGACTTGGATAGGTAAGATTGTTCCGGATCGGGTCGTGACATATATGATTTCAGGTATATCTTTGACCATTTAGAGAATTGTATGCATGATAAGGTTGTTGTATGTTTAAGTGTCATGAACGGATAATATTGAGATTATGTATGTATGCTAGAAGTAAGTTGGAAGTACGAAAATATAATCTTTTTAGGCCATGAATGGGAGTAAATAGTGATGGTGCACACTTTGGATTTGTTTCCTCGTTTGGTTTATGATGGATGGATATGCAAGTGCGGTGTATTAGGGCCATATGTGTCATAATTAGGTTTCATTAAGTGCAGTTTTATGAGACTATGCCGAGAAATGATAGATTGAGCTCCAAACGAACATTCGGGGATGAATGTTTCTAAGTGTTACACCCCGCATTTCAGGTCCAGCTTATGATGGCCACCAATAATCATGTAACAGAGGACAGAGGGGTGAGTGGTAGAAGAGCAATAGGAGTTCATGAGATTGACGCCATCACAGCATTAAATGCACAAGTTGCTCTTTTGACCAAGCAACTGCAACAAAACACAGTGTCAGTGAATGCAGTTCAAATGCCATTGAGTTGTGAGATGTGTGGAGGTCCACATACCTTTGATAGATGCCCATCAGCAGACCCTAACAACATCTCGATCAAGCAAGCAGAATGCCAAGCAGTAGGGAATTATCAAAGGCCCCAGAACAACCCCTATTCAAATACCTACAACTCAGGGTGGAGGAATCACCCTAACTTTTCATGGAGGGGTGATCAAGGGCAGCAGAACCAATTTAGAGGCCAATACCAAAATCAGCAACCATTAACTCAGGCCTCATCTTCACAACAATTCAGTGCACCTGCTCAACAAGAGAAGCCAGATGAGTTGAGAGCAGCCCTATTGACACTCACCAACTCACAGACCCAGTTCATGGCAGAGACCAGATCCTCTATCAGGAATTTGGAGACGCAGGTGGGATAACTAGCGAAGATGGCAAACAACAGGCCACAGGGCACTTTTCCTAGCAACACAGAGATTAACGCCAGAGAACAGTGCCAAGCGGTGCAGCTGAGGAATGGAAAATAGTTAGAACAGCTTACACCCCAGCCTGTGGTTGAACAGAGAGTAAATGCAGAGAGGGAGAGGGTTACTGAAGATCGCCCGATGTTAGAGAAAGCTCCAACAGTCCCAGTGAAGGAATACACTGAGAGGATTCCTTACCCGCAGAGGTTGCAAAAGAAAGTGGTTGATAAGCAATTCTCCAAGTTCTTGGAGGTATTCAGAAAGCTACACATTAACATTTCGTTCATTGAGGCATTGGAGCAAATGCCTACTTATTTCAAATTCATGAAGGAAATTCTTGGGAAGAAGAAGAAGTTGGCGGAGTATGAGACGGTGGCACTGACAGAGGAATGCAGTGCCATCTTGCAGAAGAAATTGCCCCCCAAACTCAAGGATCCAGGGAGCTTCACATTGCCTTGCACAGTTGGCAGGGTGACATGTAATAGGGCCCTTTGTGATTTGGGGGCTAGCATAAATCTTATGCCCTTGTCTGTTTTTAAGAAGTTGGGTTAGGTGAAGCCAAACCAACCACTTTGAGCTTGCAGTTAGCAGATAGGACAGTGGTGCATCCCAGGGGAACGATTGAAGATGTCTTAGTTAAGGTGGGAAAATTCTTCTTTTCTGCGGACTTCCTCATCCTTGATATGGAGGAAGATGATGAGATCCCCATCATATTGGGAAGACCATTCTTGGTAACCGGGAGAGCTCTAATTGATGTGGAGAAGGGTGAGCTGACACTTAGAGTGGAAAATGAAGAGATGGTGTTCAAGGTGTTCAAACACATCATTGAACCCCCAATCATAAGCAAGTGCTTTACAGTTAGCACTGTCAACACATCGGTTGAACCAGCACAAGCAAAAGCAAGGGAAATAAGCCCGCCAAAACAGGTAAGTAATGTTAAACCTCCTCTTGAAAAAAAAAAGAAAAAGAAAAACAGAAGGAGGAAGCGAAAAATGTTGATGAAATGGATAGGCTGTAGGGTTAATCTACCCCATGCCTCTTGAGTAAGGAACTTGCGTCCGGCTAAAAGACGTTAAAGACAGCGCTACTTGGGAGGCAACCCAAGGTTATTTTATTTAATTTAATTTAATGAAATTAGTTTTTACTTAGAACAGTCTCACGGAGGGTATTGTTTACATGTTGTGATGACAGGTACAGGGCCAAAAATTTGGAGGACAAAAACTGAAAAAATCAAAAGGCGCAGAAAATTCAGCGCTGCGGCGCCAGTTGCAGGGTCGTGGCGCCAAAAGTCCAGAAGAGCTCTGAAGTTTGGGCACCGCGGCGCCAAATCAGAGCGCCACGGCGCTGGAAGTTCAGAGGGTCGCAGAAGTTTGGGTGCCGCGACGCCAGTTGCAGGGCCGCGGTGCCGCGACGGAAATTCTGAAATTTTAAAGGAGCCTTAATCCGATTTTCCTTTCTCCAAATCAAAAATCCCAAACACTTCCACTCTGACGGGATTCCTGACGTTATCTGCCATGCATTAGCCATATAGGTGTCTAACGGCCGACCCGGCCGGACGGTAGCCTCAAGGTTTAACGGTTCGGACGATTCGTCCGGTTCACCGACACGCCAACGGTCCGGTTCGTTCGGATTCGAGGTTGGCGTGCGGTTCGTGAAACCGTCCAACCGGTCCGGTTCTATATTTTTTTATTTCTAGTATTTATTTTCTATAATATAAACTAAATTCAATTTAAATATGTAATATAATAATATAATATATAATTTAGTTGTATATATTAAAATTGAAACTTTAAAGTTAACTTTTTATTTTATAGTTTATAACTTTATACTTTATAGTTTATAACTTTATATTGTAAATTTGTAATTATACTTTTATTAATTTATTAGATTAGTAGATATAACTTATAAGTTAACAAATAAGTAATAACAGATTAACAACTAAATAGATGGTAAAATTAAAATTAATGATAAGATGTAAACTTTTGAACTTTCATAACGTTAATAAGAGTACATAATGAAGTAATAAAAATTTTATTTACATATTATGCATCCTTTTTGCAAGTTCTTCGTAATCTATAGGTTGATTGAATTGGTTATGCTCCATAGCCTCTAAATCTGGAGTATTAATTCCAGTCCGCCTCGCTCCGCCTTCCAAAATATTGCCTATTTCTTCATCTTCCGAGAATTAACGTCTCCACATCCTTGATTTCTTCTCTCCGATCTGATCCAATCCCTTGCGCACTAACACTTCTAATGTGCTTCCACCGAACGAGTGACGCAGTGTCTCTATTTGATCTCGTGCTTGGCTAAATGCACTTTCAGAAGCCACTGTTGAGATCGACACATTAAGAACATCCCGGGCCATCGCTGCAAGTACCGGGAATTGCCTTTTGTTATCCTGCCACCATTGTAAAGGGTCAAAAAAATTCTTCGGCTCCGCTGGCTTTTGCAAATAAAATTGCATCTCATCGCAATATCGGCTTGTGGTTGGTTGTGTTGTAAAAGTGCTCCATATGTCTAAAGATTCTTCTTCATCGTCATCATCATTGAATCCTGCAAGTGTAGACACAGAACCTGTCACGACCCGTTCCGGGGCCCGTGACTGGTGCCTTACCCCGGGCACCCTAGTGATACAACATCAGAGAAAAACCAGCGGAAATAAAAACTTAAGCATTTAAATAGACATGGATCAAGATAAAGAAAATAGGCCAACCAAAACGGTTGCCTTTCAACATATATATATGTATAGACATTTGAACAGTTACAATCCTTACAACCCTGCCCACAACAGTGCTACAGACCTCTAAGATTTATACAACAACTATGACGGGACAGGGCCCCGCCATACCCCTGAATGTACAAGAACCTACAGACATCAGGGTAACATACCAAAGATAAGCCTCCGAAGGAACGGAGCTTCCCAAGACGCTGAAAGGTGATCCTAAAAGCGGGGATCGACAGCCGATGTACCTCTACCTGCGGCATGAACGCAGCCCCCCGAAGGAGGTCAGTACAACAGGTACCAAGTATGTGAAACTGTAAAATACTGTAAATGAAATCATAGCAGTCTATATAAAGCAGGAGACATGTATGATAACCAACTACAGTACCCAACATGTAAACAGTCATATCAAGTCAGGGACTCACGCCCTCCAAATCATCACTCGTGCCCGTGGAATTCCTTCCTCACTGCCGGCAGTCTATGATATAACAACACCAAGGAGTACACCTGAACACCAAGTCCTACCTGATGCCAAAGCGTGCACGATACCTCGTCACTATCGACTCGCGAAGGCGACCGCGTGGCAAGTGCAATAACCTATACCCGATCCACTGCGCCACGTAGGCGACGGGGCAAGTATACAAGCTACGCCGATCACAACCGTAAGTCACGATACTTCGCCGCGAAGCTGACACGTGGTAAGTGCAACAACCTGTACCAGATCCACCTGCGCCACGTAGCTGACGGGGGAAAGTAAACAGGCTACGCACCCAATCACAACCGTAAGTCACGATACTTCGCCATAACAAAAAATGGTCACATGTCCACAGAATCCATCAACGGTGTAGACATGCCCATGTACCAATGCTAATGGAAGCATACCCGTGGAATCTCCGTCACGCCGGTATGTCCAAGTAAGTTCTCATTAAGTCAACCGCCTCCATCGAGAGGCAGCGGTAGAATAGAAACACAATTCTTGCACAACAAAGACTATCTCAATAAGCATAGGCAAGTTACACAACAACAAGCATAGGCAAGTTACAAAACAACAAGCATAGGCAAGTTATACAACAACAAGCATAGGCAAGTTACACAACAACAAGCATAGGCAAGTTATACATAACTCTAAGTACTTTCATTTTATGCCAAAGTCCGGGTTTTAACCCTAAAGTACTACGTACGTTAAATTCCTTTTAAGAGATCCATTCCTTTTATGAAAATCACCCGATACCCGTAGTATAAAATAGAGTGACTTACATCTTTTAAGCAAACCAAAACAACTTCTCTTTCTAAAGCCAAGTTCCCACATTAAAACCAATGATAAAAACCCTTCTTTTGTTTTCATAGAGTCGTTATAACCAACTTCCCATAAAACTGTTATAACACTTTAAGTTTTAAACCATTTTAAGACAACACAATGCCTTTCTTTTCCCTAAAGTTCCAGTTTGCCTAATTTCAATTACTCAAGTCTCTTTTTAGAAAAGTTTCATAGTTCAATGTCTTAATCTCTTTTTAAAACAATTGAGTAACATATGTCATAAGCGAGTAGGTTATTCTTTTTCATAAATCTTATTAAGCAGCCATGATCTAGGAAATGTAATATCATTTTGTCTCATCTTAGCTTCTATGCAGATGGAGGTTTCTACTGGTTTTAATAATACTTCATTATTCAATACATTTTCCTTTATTAACGCTGCAGTGGTTTGTCGATACACATTCTGATTTCCGAAATCAGTAAAACATTATTCCTTTTAAAAACCACGTACTCACTACTCACGAATGAGGTTTCACACAAAACTCATATTAATTCATTTAAGTTAAGTCTCTTATCTTATAAGATCAAGTCTCTTAACTTCTAAAATCAGTAAACCATTTTCTTTACCTCTCTTAAGAAGTTATACCTAACTCCCCATAAAGCTAGTATAACTCTTTTTAAAACCTTTAAAACCAAGTGTTACTCTTCTTTCAAAAATGGTTTCTTAACTCTTGTGACATACTTCAAGTTTCTTATTATTCAAAGCTTAAGTCAAAAGACATTGCCGACAACTACGTTCAATTAGCACACGTCGCTCTACCGTACTATATATTATTCGTGCTTAAGTCAAAAGACATTGCCTGCATAACTACGTTCAATTAGCACACGTGCGTCACCGTACTATATATTATTCGTGCTTAAGTCAAAGACATTGCCGCATAACCTACGTTCAATTAGCACACGACGCTCACCGTACTATATATTATTCGTGCTTAAGTCAAGTCAAAAGACATTGCCGTCTTATATATATCTTCCTTTAAAATATCATGCTCAAGAGTATAGGAAGAATCACATACCTCGCGACGATTATCGACTATAAGCAAACGCCCACGGCTATAACCCGCTAGCCTTGTCCACCTTCTAAGTAGCACATGCTACTTGCAAAACATTCAACCAATAAAGGTTATCGATCTCGTAATACTGATCTAAGTAAATACAGTTTAACTTCTACTTATATTCTTCTGCGTTGATTTCGATTCAATCCTTTTACGTAATATCCTTATTACAGTTCAAATCTCTTATGAATCTTATATTCATTTCTATACTACTACGATGTAATTTCCAATTACAATAGAAGGACAAATAGTATTTACCTCGATGAGCCCATAAATTATCCAAGTATAATGTCGCTCCTGAGCAACATTAAGCTCCTACTCCGAGTGCTCCAACCCGCTCCAAACAACCCTTAGAAGTTCTACGCAACTTTTACTTAACACTTCAACCGACTATGAAGGTTTTCCTTAGGGTTTCGTTTAGTGGCTAAAGAAAGTATATAGTATTTTCTAGGCTTTTGTATAAGTGTAACCTTGGGAATACTACAAGGTATTTGGGCCAAGGTATTTGGGCATTATAACAATACTTGGAGAAGTATTTCTTTACCACAAAGGGGGGTATTTATACGAAAACAACTAGGCTAGGGGGGGGTAGGTTTCGGCCAAGGGGCCTTTCAAAGGGGGAGGGGGTGTGGCGGACGAGAGCACAAGAGGGAGAGGGAGGGTTTTTGCCTTAGAAGTTTTCAAGTGAGGATGAAGAAAGTCTTCAACTTATGGGAGTATTCATAGGCTAACCAAAGGCCAACCAATGGCCAAGATGAAGACAAGTGTGGTGCAAGTGTAGGGTTAGATTTTAACCATGTGGACCTTATCCATCTACCACACAACTTGCACAAAATATCCTACCAACTAAAGTGCTCTCTTTTTCGTCCCTTAGCCGCCCCACTTCTTCCAATGTGAGGGTGACACATGTCACCCTCCCGTTGGTCCAAAATGTTTCGTCTCTCGGAAAAATCCGCAAAAATTATAAATGACATAGCCGGAATTTTCTCTTCGCAAGTTTAGTAAAACGTTTCGTCGAAAAACGATTCTATTCGGCACTTGTGCCCAAATTTCGAACCTAGGAAAACTTTAAGGCTCAAATTATATACGTCGCCCCACGCATATACTGAAATACGGTATAACATTCTCCCCTCCTTAGAAACATTCGTCCCGAATGTTCCTTCTCAAGACGGATAACGATGAAGTTCTTCTATCAAGTTGCCAACGCCACGCCTGGCCACGAAATAACACACGTTCTCTTCCTTCCTTACTCGTTGTGCCCTTCTCGAACACTTGAACTCTTCTAGTATAATGCATTACACTTCGTCATCGCTTTAGTCCCCAAAACTTTGGAGTCACCACCTCCGAACTTGGTCATCTACAAGCCTCAACCTCCCTTAAGACCATTCCCGGCCTTCACGATCCGCTTCTGGTCGAACATATCCACGAACTCATACGATGGTCGTCTAAACTTGGGCCTAGCACCCTCGTGACCCTACCACCTGGCGGGACCACCCAGAGCTGACCCCACCTCGAAACAGGCCGCGGGTTGGCCCTAATCATGGCCCCACTTAACGCATCACGCTCTTGTTCCCCGATCCGGAACAATCTTATCTCTACAGGTCATGAAAGCTACCACTTCCATTTCACACTACCCAGGGACTTATCACACAATACATTCTAGGCATAAAATGCACTCCGACAAGGATCACTCGCAAAATCTGGTACTCAAGACGGCCTTACATCTAAGGTCTCAACTGTAATATTCTAAGGTTCATCATTTTCTCACCCCCAGGCTTACCCTTTTCACTAACCAGGCTTCTAAATCACATTTTAGCACAAAGCTATCCGAACATAACACTAAACACATCATATACATACAAAACTCTAGGGGGTTAAGAATATACCTGAAAGTAGGCGGTTCAAAGGACCGCTAAAACTGGGAACTTCCACCGCGACCTCTACCGTGGCCCGCCGGTGTATGAACATCCTGCCTGGCTATGGAAGGTGAAGAACCCGCAACTGATCTAGTAGTCTGTGCTATCCCACCAGTGCTACCCCTGGTCGGACAGTCTCCCGTCAAATGGCCCTGTCGGCCGCAAGTATAACAATCTCCCAAACCAGTACGACATTTCCCCCTATGGGCTTTACCACAATAGTCACACTGAGATACGGGTGGCCTCATCCGGCGAGCACTCCTACTCCCCTGAAAATCTGAACCACAGGAGCCACGACCTGCTCCTGAATATTCCAAACGGTCCGACGACGGTGGGGGACCACTTGGTACAAGCGGAGGCGCATAACTGGCCTGCTGCTGAGGCGGTCCGCCTCGAAAGTCATCAAAGGACCCTGCTGTTACGCCCTCTTCACGATCTCGGCCGTTCCGCCGATTCCTCCGCCTCACATCCAGTGCATAAGCTCGCGTGCGGGCAATGTCCATGCGGTGAAGAGCTACACCAACAACTCTGCTAGGTAATCATCGAGCCTCGTAACATATCGGTGCACCCGATCCTCCATACTAGCTACCAACGGGGACGTCTGGCCAATGAGTCGAACTCACATTGTACTCCCGAATCCGTCGCGGATTCGCGCAACACCAAAAATCTGTCGGCCCGAGCCCTCCTCATCTGTGGAGGCAAGAAATGTGCAAGAAATGCCTCTGAGAACTCGTCCCATAAAGCTGGAAGTGCATTCTCTCCCCGGGACAGCTCCCACGAATCAAACCAGTCGACTGCGGTATCACGCAGCCGATGCGAACCTAGGACTACCGACTCGGTCTCCGATGCCTTGATCACTCATGATCCGGTCAGAATCGCTTGATGAACTCCTGCGGATCATCCTCGTGCCTCGACCCATAAAACTCGCGGTTTACAACTCGTAAAATCCCGTAGCCTCGAACTATCTCGATCTAGGGTGAACCATCGGTGCTCTTCGGGCTGCTGCGTCCGGCTATCCTCAAGTCTGCCACAACCACGGCCATTAATCGGGCCACTCCTTGTAACTCATCTCCTCTGCTCCGGTGCGGATCGAGGCTCGGTATGGTGGTCTCTGTAGAGATCGCCGCTCTACTCGCAGCCTCCTCTGCTTGCCTTGCCGCCCGGGCGGGTTGCCTTACGGAGGCATAATCGTAAAAAGCACGTCGGAGGGTCCAACTTATAACACAATCTAAGGCACGATCTCGTAATGAGAAGAATGGAAACCAATCCTAAATGTCCTATAGCCTCGATTATAGATGTGGTGCACAACACATCGATAATCAAGACTCTACTGACACGGTGCAGTAGACACTTTCCGAGGACTAACTGCTCTGATACCACTTTTGTCACGACCCGTTCCGGGGCCTGTGACTGGTGCCTTACCCCGGGCACCCTAGTGATACAACATCAGAGAAAAACCAGCGGAAATAAAACTTAAGCATTTAAATAGACATGGATCAAGATAAAGAAAATAGGCCAACCAAAACGGTTGCCTTTCAACATATATATATGTATAGACATTTGAGCGATTACAATCCTTACAACCCCGCCACAACAAAGGCTACTGAACTCTAAGATTTATAGAACTACTATGACGGGACGGGGCCGCCATACCCACGAATGTACAAGAACCTACCATCGTGGTAACATACCAAAGATAAGCCTCCAAGGAACGGAGCTTCCAAGACGAAAGGTGATCCTAAAAGCGGGGATCGACGGCCGATGTACCTCTACGCGCGTGAACGGCCCCGAAGGAGGTCGATAACAGTACCAAGTATGTGAAACTGTAAAGTACTATAAATGAAATCATAGCAGTCTATATAAAGTAGGAGACATGTATGATAACCAACTACAATACCCAACATGTAAACAGTCATATCAAGTCAGGGACTCACGCCCTCCAAATCATCACTGCGTGCGTGGAATTCCTTCCTCACCGCCGTGATCTATGATATAACAACACCCGAGTACACCAACACCAACTCCTACCGATGCCAAAGCGTACCACGATACCTCGTCACTATCTTGACTCGCGAAGGCGACACGTGGCAAGTGCAATAACTATACCCGATCCACCGCACCACGTGGCGGCGGGGCAAGTATACAAGCTACGCACCCGATCACAACCGTAAGTCACGATACTTCGCGCGAAGGCGACCGTGGTAAGTGCAACAACACTGTGCAGATCCACTGCGCCACGTGGTGGCGGGGCAAGTAAGCACTCGCGCAATCACAACCGTAAGTCACGATACTTAGCCATAACCAAAAATGGTCACATGTCCACAGAATCCATCAACGGTGTAGACATGCCCATGTACCAATGCTAATGGAAGCATACCCGTGGAATCTCCCGTCACTGCCGGTATGTCCAAGTAAGTTCTCAATAAGTCAACCGGCCCTCCATTGAGAGACGCGGTAGAATAGAAACACAATTCTTGCACAACAAAGACTATCTCAATAAGCATAGGCCAGTTACACAACAACAAGCATAGGCAAGTTACACAACAACAAGCATAGGCAAGTTAAACAACAACAAGCATAGGCAAGTTACACAACAACAAGCATAGGCAAGTTATACATAACTCTAAGTACTTTCATTTTATGCCAAAGTCCGGGTTTTAACCCTAAAGTACTACGTACGTTAAATTCCTTTTAAGAGATCCATTCCTTTTATGAAAATCACCTGATACCCGTAGTATAAAATAGAGTGACTTACATCTTTTAAGCAAACCAAAACAACTTCTCTTTCTAAAGCCAAGTTCCCACATTAAAACCAATGATAAAAACCCTTCTTTTGTTTTCATAGAGTCGTTATAACCAACTTCCCATAAAACTGTTATAACACTTTAAGTTTTAAACCATTTTAAGACAACACAATTCCTTTCTTTTCCCTAAAGTTCCAGTTTGCCTAATTTCAATTACTCAAGTCTCTTTTTAGAAAAGTTTCATAGTTCAATGTCTTAATCTCTTTTTAAAACAATTGAGTAACATATGTCATAAGAGAGTAGGTTATTCTTTTTCATAAATCTTATTAAGCAGCCATGATCTAGGAAATGTAATATCATTTTGTCTCATCTTAGCTTCTATGCAGATGGAGGTTTCTACTGGTTTTAATAATACTTCATTATTTAATACATTTTCCTTTATTAACGCTGCAGTGGTTTGTCGATACACATTCTGATTTCCGAAATCAGTAAAACATTATTCCTTTTAAAAACCACGTACGCACTACTCACGAATGAGGTTTCACACAAAACTCATATTAATTCATTTAAGTTAAGTCTCTTATCTTATAAGATCAAGTCTCTTAACTTCTAAAATCAGTAAACCATTTTCTTTACCTCTCTTAAGACGTTATACCTAACTCCCCATAAAGCTAGTATAACTCTTTTTAAAACCTTTAAAACCAAGTGTTACTCTTCTTTCAAAAATGGTTTCTTAACTCTTGTGACATACTTCAAGTTTCTTATTATTCGTGCTTAAGTCAAAAGACATTGCCGCATAACCACGTTCAATTAGCACACGACGTCTACCGTACTATATATTATTCGGGCTTAAGTCAAAAGACATTGCTGCGTACAACTACGTTCAATTAGCACACATACGTCCTACCGTACTATATATTATTCAAGCTTAAGTCAAAAGACATTGTCGTGACAACCACGTTCAATTAGCACACGTCGTCTACCGTACTATATATTATTCGGGCTTAAGTCAAAAGACATTGCCGTACTATATATATCTTCCTTTAAAATATCATGCTCAAGAGTATAGGAAGAATCACATACCTCGACGATTATCGACTATAAGCAAAACGCTCACGGCTATAACCCGCTAGCCTTGTCCACCTTCTAAGTAGCACATGCTACTTGCAAAACATTCAACCAATAAAGGTTATCGACCATCTTTAATCTGATCCTAAGTAAGTGCAGTTTAACTTCTACTTATATTCTTCTGCGTTGATTTGATTCAATCCTTTTACGTAATATCCTTCTATTACAGTTCAAATCTCTTCTATGAATCTTATATTCATTTCTATACTACTACAGTATGTAATTTCCAATTACAATAGAAGGACAGTAGTATTTACCTCGATGAGCCCATAAATTATCCAAGTATAATGTCGCTCCTGAGCAACATTAAGCTCCTACTCCGAGTGCTCCAACCCGCTCCAAACAACCCTTAGAAGTTCTACGCAACTTCTACTTAACACTTCAACCGACTATGAAGGTTTTCCTTAGGGTTTCGTTTAGTGGCTAAAGAAAGTATATAGTATTTTCTGGGCTTTTGTATAAGTGTAACCTTGGGAATACTACAAGGTATTTGGGCCAAGGTATTTGGGCATTATAACAATACTTGGAGAAGTATTTCTTTACCACAAAGGAGGGTATTTATACGAAAACAACTAGGCTAGGGGGGGTAGGTTTCGGCCAAGGGGCCTTTCAAAGGGGGAGGGGGTGTGGCGGACGAGAGCCTGAGAGGAGAGGAGGTTTTGCCTTAGAAGTTTTCAGTGAGGATGAAGAAAGTCTTCAACTTATGGGAGTATTTATAGGCTAACAAAAGGCCAACCAATGGCCAAGATGAAGACAAGTTTGGTGCAAGTGTAGGGCTAGATTTTAACCATGTGGACCTTATCCATCTACCACACAACTTGCACAAAATATCCTACCAACTAAAGTGCTCTCTTTTTCGTCCCTTAGCCGCCCCACTTCTTCCAATGTGAGGGTGACACATGTCACCCTCCCGTTGGTCCAAAATGTTTCGTCTCTCGGAAAAATCCGCAAAAATTATAAATGACATAGCCGGAATTTTCTCTTCGCAAGTTTAGTAAAACGTTTCGTCGAAAAACGATTCTATTCGGCACTTGTGCCCAAATTTCGAACCTAGCCAAACTTTAAGGCTCAAATTATATACGTACGCCCTTACGTACATACTCTGGAAATACGGGGTATAACATTCTCCCCTCCTTAGAAACATTCGTCCCGAATGTTCCTTCTCAAGACGGATAACGATGAAGTTCTTCTATCAAGTTGCCAACGCCACGCCTGGCCACGAAATAACACACGTTCTCTTCCTTCCTTACTCGTTGTGCCCTTCTCGAACACTTGAACTCTTCTAGTATACGTACCACACTTCAGTCATCGCTTTAGTCCCCAAAACTTTGGAGTCACCACCTCCGAACTTGGTCATCTACAAGCCTCAACCTCCCTTAAGACCATTCCCGGCCTTCACGATCCGCTTCTGGTCGAACATATCCACGAACTCATACGATGGTCGTCTAAACTTGGGCCTAGCACCCTCGTGACCCTACCACCTGGCGGGACCACCCAGAGCTGACCCCACCTCAAAACAGGTCGCGGGTTGGCCCTAATCATGGCCCCACTTAATGCATCACGCTCTTGTTCCCCGATCCGGAACAATCTTACCTCTACAAGTCATGAAAGCTACCACTTCCATTTCACACTACCCAGGGACTTATCACACAATACATTCTAGGCATAAAATGCACTCCGACAAGGATCACTCGCAAAATCTGGTACTCAAGACGGCCTTACATCTAAGGTCTCAACTGTAATATTCTAAGGTTCATCATTTTCACCCCGTGCTTACCCTTTTCACTAACTGTGCTTCTAAATCACATTTTAGCACAAAGCTATCCGAACATAACACTAAACACATCATATACATACAAAACTCTAGGGGTTAAGAATATACGAAAGTAGGCGGTTGAGGACCGCTAAAGCTGGAACTTCCACCGCGACATCTGGTGGCGCCGGTGTATGAACATCTGCTGGCTATGGAAGGTGAAGAACCCGCAACGATCTAGTAGTCTGTGCTATCCCACCATGCTACCCACAGTCGGCGATCTCGTCAAATGGCCCTGTCGCCGCAAGTATAACAATCTCCCAAACCGACGACATTTCCCCTATGGGCTTTACCACAATAGTCACACCGAGATACGGGTGGCCTCATCCGAGAGCACTTACTCCCTGAAAATCTGAACCACAGGAGCCACGACCTGCTCTGAATATTCCAAGCGTTAAACGACGGTGGGGACCACTTGGTACAAGCGAGGCGCATCGCGGCTGCTTCTTGAGGCGGTCCGCCTCGAAAGTCATCAAAGGACCACGCTTGTTATACCGTATTTCCGGTATATGCGTGAGGAATACGTACAAAAGTTTGGCTTGAAAGTTAGCCTTGGGCGTTTTTGTACACAACTCGCTTAAAGAATCGTTTTTCCGACGAAACGTTTCCACAGCTTTCGAAGGGAAAATTCCGGCTATGCCATTACTAATTTTTGCGGATTTTTCCGAGAGACGAAACATTTTGGACCAACGAGAGGGCAACACTTGGCACCCTCCCATTGGTGGACTTGAAAATCGTCCCTTGGACGAATTGGATGGGCATTGGCACGTTTTTGTTGCCTTGGCACAAAGTCAGGAGTTGGTAGGATATTTGTGTGTAGTAAATCTTCACCCTACACTTGCCTTGCACTTGTCTCAATCTTGGCCATTGGTTGGCCACTTCTGACCTATAAATACCCTTAGAGATGAAGAGTTCTTCATCCACAAATCTTCCAAGTCTTGAAAAATCCTCTCCTCTTCCTTAAGCCAAATCGTCAACACCTCTCCCCTTTGAGTGAGCTTGGCGAGGCCTACCCCACCCTAGCCTGGCCGAAATCTACCCCCTCCTTGGTAGAAAAGTTGTCTTCTAGTATCGTTATAATGCCCAAAATACCTAGCCCAAATCCCTTAGTACTTAGTAGAAGTTGTGAAGAACTTCTAAGGTTTCTTGAGCTCTGGGCGTGCAACTTAGGAGCTAAACCTTGCTCAGTGCGACTTTATCTAGGATATTATTGGGCTTACCGAGGTAATAATCCTAACCCTCTTTTGTATTAGAGAATGTATCTGTAGAAGTATAAGAATAAGTATAAATACTTAGAAGAATATCACGTAATAGAATTGAATCAGACTCACATGGATTTGTTTTCACGATGAACTTATATAGCTCAGGGTAGGGTTGTCTTTGCCGACTTAGTAGAATTATGAACCCCTGCTTTGAATGACCTTCGAGTAGTCTTTAATAGATATGTGTGACTATTATGGTGACTCTCTGTATGACATATTCAACTTGGCGGTGGTTTTCATTTGAAAGGTATGTGATTCTTCCTAAAGCATGATATTTTACAATATATAGTACGGTGAGACGTATACGTGTTAACTGAATAATAACTACGGCAATGTCTTTGACTTAAGCCTGAATAATACCTATGGTAATGCCTGGCTTAAGCTTGAATAATACTTACTAAGAATGCCTCACGGCTTAAGCTTGAATAACAAAAGCGAAAACATTTCAAAAGAATACTGAATCATTTTTTAACAGAAGATAAATATTTGGTTTTAACAAAGCTTAAGAGTTATACTAGCTTTATGGGAAGTTAGGTATAACAACTTAAGAAAGATAAAAAGGAACTGTTTACTTGTTTATAAAAGCCTTGTATTGATTTCTGTTAAGTGTAGTAAGATTGTGTGATAAGTAGACATGTTATGATGCTACCTGTGTTAGTGTCTTGTAATGCTGTGTAAAGGGGTCATTCTTGCTGTGCTTACGTTGTTAACAGGTAAGTCCGTTGTCTCGTTATTGTATCACCTACCCTTGACTTATTTATACCGGGCTTGCCCTCGACGCGGTCTATACGGCCTATGCGGTCTGTGAGACTATGCGGAGCAGCGGTATGCTCCAGGATTGATCATTCCGGGCGTTTAGCCTGATGCGGGGGATTCCCTATGCGGTCTGTTGAGACTATGCGGTCTTTTGAGGCTATGCGGGCTGCGGGAGCCTAGGCGGATGCCGGGGGTTGGCTGCCCCCGATGCGAGGTATACCTCATGCGGGTCTGTGTGTGACCTATGCGGACTGCGGAAGTCCAGGACTAGGCACGCAGAATGATACTATGGGCGATTGGCCTTGCTTCGATCATTCGCGGCTAGACTAGACTCATTCTGATTTTCCTAGTACTGTTATTGCTTGTGATATGGCACTATGTGCAATTGAACTGATTGTATTTGTGAAAAGGTTTTAAATACTTTGATTTCATTTTAAAGTACTTTATAGTTTCACATACTTGGTACCTGTTGTACTGACCTCCTTCGGGGGGCTGCGTTAAATCCGCGGTAAGGCGGCAGTGCTAGATCCGCATCCTTAGGATCTCTTTGCATTGGTGTCGTGAGCTCCATCTTCTCCGAGGCTCTACTTTTGGTATGATCTCCTGTATTGTAGATAGTTTATACGATCGGTATGGCGGGAACCTGTCGCCATAGTTGTATATTTTCCTTAAGTGCAGTAGTCATGTTATGCATTGTCGGATGTAGCTCGCTAAACCTTGTTCATATATATATGCCGAAAAGCGACGTTTGTTCACATAAAGCGTGTCTCATTTTATAAAAGCTGTTTCATGTCTTGTTTTATATTCACGTTACCTGATGTATGACTACTTGGGTGCCGGTAAGGCACGATCCACGGCCCGGAATGGGTCGTGACAAAAGTGGTATCGAGCGATTAATCCTCGGAAGGTGTCTGACCGTATCTAGTAAGTCTTGATTATCGGTGTGTTGTGCACCACCAATAATCGTGAGGCTATAGGATATTTAGGATTGGTTTCCATTCTTCTCATTCCGAGATCGTGCTTTAGAGGCATGTTATAGGTTGGACCCCTAACGTATTCCTTTCTATGCGATTATGCCTCCACGTAAGGCAACCCGCCCGTAAGGGCAAGCAGGCGAGGCGCTAGCGTGACACCCGAGTTACGAGGGCTCGTGCCCGTCTATACGAGACGGCGAGTTCTTTGACGCCGCCCGGCCCAGATCGCAGCACCACACCTCGTCCCACACTGGAGCGGAGAGTTAGGAGTACAAGGAGATGGCCCACTTTTGGCTAAAGTTGTGGCCCGATATGAGAGAGGTTTGAGGCAACCATTCCAGCCTCGGCTCGGCCCGATTGCACCGTGGTACACGAGGCGAGATAGTTTGAGGCTACGAGATTTCCTTAGTTGTAGCCCTCCAGAGTTTTACGGGTCGAGGCCGGAGGATGATCCGCAGGAGTTCATCCGTCAGCTGCAGAGGATTATGCGGGTGATCAGGGCTTGAGGCGAGGTGTGACATTCGGTTCACATCGGTGCGTGATACCGCAATCGATTGGTTTGATTCATAGGAGCTTTCGGGAGAGCATGCACTCCAGCCAGTGGGATGAGTTTTGAGGCTTTTCTCACACACTTCTGGCCTCCGCAGATGAGGAGGGCACGAGCTGATAGATTTTTCCTGCTGAGACAGGGGGGACGCACCGTCAGGGAGTACAATGTCGAGTTTGATTCTTTGGCTCGATATGTCCCAGCATTGGTAGCAGATATGGAGGATAGGGTACACCGCTACGTCACCGGGCTAGATGATTATATGGCCGAGTCATGTGCGGGTGTGTCTCTTCAGCCGGGTATGGACATTACCCGCTTGCAGGCTCATGCTCTTGGATGCGAGGAGCGGAGAGACCGCGGGTAGAGCGATATCAGCGAGAAGAAGGCCAAGACGGCGGTTCTTTTGGTGGTTCGGGGTGGCGGCGTCGTGAAGTCGGATTTGCACCACAACGCGCGAGCGCTCTATATCATCTTGATCTGACCCAGGCGATCGGGGCGGTCGGGGCCCGTGACTTGATTTCGAGTAGCGAGTGCTAACCGTTGAGGTCCGCTCGGTGTGCCCGTTGTGGTAGATACCATTCGGGCGTACTCGGGAGCTTGCTACGTGTGGCCAGCGGTCATTCGCGAGTTTGTCCGACCGGGGCGGCGGTAGTAGGGCCCGGTCTACGGTGCATTGCGCTTCTTCCCGTCCCAGCGATTACTCGCCGGAGGCAAGGTACTCGTGGGTCGCCAGTCGCGGAGGTCGTGGCTCGGGTCCCGATTCTAGCGGTCCTCGAACCGCATATATGCTTTGTCGGTAACCGGGATCGTGAGGCCTCACCGATGTCGCCGCAGTACCTTATCGGTTCTGGGTTTGATGTGTATGCATTGATAGATCCGGTTCTACTCTGCATATATATCTCCCCTTGTTGCTAGTAGGATAGGGATAGAGCACGAGTCCATGGACCCTTTCGAGGTAGCTACGCGATGGGTGATTCGGTGATAGCTCGGCGGGTATATAGAGCTTGTCTGTGACCATTCTGATCGTCGGACCCACTGGCCGACTTGATAGAGTTGGAGATGATTGACTTCGACGTGATCATGGGGATGGATTGGCTAGCTTCTTGCTATGCCAATGTAGACTGCGAAGGAGAGTAATGCAGTTCCAGTTTCTGAGGCCAGGTTGTTGAGTGGGAGGAGCACGGTATCGTAGAGGTAGGTTTATTTCCTACCTCAAGGCTAGGAAGATGGTGCGAGAAGGGTATATCTACCATCTAGTTCGAGTGTTTGATCGAGGCTGCGGTGCAGATTTTCATCGATTTAGTAGTCGTGAGTTCCCGGGCGTGTTCCCGGATGACCTCGGGTATCCTCCCGAGAGGAGATTGAGTTTTGTATTGACATATTGCGGATACTCGGCCTATTTCCATTCCGCCATACGTAATGGCACTGCCGAGTTGAGAGAGTGAAGGATCGGCTTAGGGATTTGCTAGAGAAGAGGGCTTCATTAGGCCCGGTGTTTCTCCTCAGAAGCGCCAGATTGTTCGTGAAAAAGAAGGGCGGGGCCAGCTGCGCATGTGTGTTGATTACTGACGGTGAACAAGGTGACCATTAAGAACGAATACCCTTCCCGAGATTGATGATTTGTTCGACGATTGCGGCGCGAGATGTTTTCAAGATTGATCTGCGTTCGGGCTATCATCGAGTTCGTGTCGAGAGGTGGATGTCCCTAGATCGCATTCGGACGATGCGGGCATTATGAGTTCGGTCATGTCCTTTGGGTTGACCAATGCTCGTGGTATTCATGGATTTGATGAACCGAGTGTTCAAACCATTTTGGACACGTTGTGATAGTGTTCATTGATGATATCTTGGTTTATTCGCTCGGAGCGAGAGCATGCGAGCATTTGAGGCTGTCTTGTGATTCTCGAGACCAGCGATTTATACGCCAAGTTTTCCAAATGTGAGTTTTGGTTGACTTGATGGCGTTTCTTGGGCATATTGCCGGGTGATGGCATTCGAGTTGATCTGCCAAGATCGGCGATCGAGGACTTGGCAAGACCTACTACTCGGCAGAGGTTCGCGATTTTACGGGCCTTGCGAGTTATTATCGGCGGTTCGTGGAGAAGTTTGCTTTATCTACGCACCATTGACTAGGTGACTCGGAAAGCGGCCAAGTTTGATGGGATGCTTGTGGCGGGGTTTCGATTCTTGAAAAGAGGCGACGACCGCCCGTTCTTACTCTTCGGAGGTCGGATGGTTATGTCGTGTATTGTGATCGTCGGGCATCGGGTTGGGATGTGTGTTGATGCGGCATGGCGAGTTATAGCATATGCATCCCGACGGTGAAGAAACACGAGAGGAACTACCCCACCCATGATTTGGAGTGGCGGCGGTGATTCACGCTTTGAAGATGCAGGCACTATTTGTATGGGGTTCACGTGGATATTTATACGCACCACAAGAGCCTCCGGTATATCTTCACCAGAGGAGTGAACTTACGGCGAGACGGTGGTTGGAGTTGCTTAAGGATTACGATGTTGATATCCTATACCACGGGAAGGCAATGTTGTGGCGGATGCTGCGAGTCGTAGGTCGATGGGAGCCTATCGGATGTGCGGCTAGAGAGGAGGGACATGGTTCGTGATTTGCATCGATTAGCGAGCCTTGGTGTCCGTTTGATTGATTCCGATAGCGGTGGGGTTAGAGTTCGTGAGGTTGCGAGTCTTCCATCGTCGAGGAGGTGAAGAGGCACGATTCGAGGATCGGCTTTGATTCGATATCGTGATCTGACTCTTCGTGAGGCAAGGGTCCTTTTGAGGTAGCTTTGATGGGGTGCTAAGGTTTGAGCGCATCGTGTGTTCGGATGTTTGAGGACTTGGCAGGAGTTCTTGGGGAAGCACACGCGGTAGCGTTACTCTATCCATCGGGTCGACCAAGATGTACCACGACCTTAGATCGTGTATTGGTGGGATGGCTTGAAGAGGGCGTTGCGAGTTCGTAGCTCGGTGCGTGTTGTCGGCCGGTGAAGGTAGAGCACGGAGGCACGGTGGTTTGTTCTGACGATTGAGATCGACACGGAAGTGGGAGGTAATCAACATGGACTTTATCACGGGATTACCTCGCACTCGGAGGAGACATGATTCTATATGGGTTATCGTCGACGGTGGCGAAATCAGCCCACTTTCTTCCGTCGGGGCGACTTTTCGGTGAGGATTATGCGGACTTTATATCAGAGATCGTCGATCGCATGGAGTCCCTACTGATCATATCGCATGTGAGAGCCGGTTCTTACGGCCAACTGGAGGTCCTTCCAGAGAGGTTTAGGGGCAGTGAGCACGAGTACCGCATTTCATCCCATGAGCAGACGGACAGAAGGCGGCGCACTATCCGGACTCTTCGAGGATATCTTTGCGAGCTGTGTTATTGACTTGATGGTAGTTGGGAGGATCATTTGCCTCTAGTGAGTTCGCGTATAATAATAGCTACCACTCCAAGATTCGGATGGCGCCTTATGAGGCCTTATATGGGAGGAAGTGCGGTCGCCTATAGGTTGGTTCGATGTGGGCGGCGGCTAGTGGGACGGTTGGTGCAGCGACGATGGATAAGGTGAAGCTTATCCGAGGCGGCTATTAATGACTCGTAGTCGGCCAAGTCGTATCGAGATCATCGTCGTCGGCATCTTGAGTTCGAGGTTCATGATTGGGTTTTCCTAAAGGTGTCACCCATGAAGGGTGTGATGAGATTTGGGAAGAAGGAAACTCGGCCCAGTACATTGGGCGTTTGGATGTCGCAGGTAGGCAAGGTTGCTACGAGTTGGATCTGCCGTCCGATCTGGAGGCGGTGCATCCGGTTTTCACGTATCTATCTTTGAGAGATGTATCGGGGATCCATCTAGGGTACACCCGATTGACGATGTCCAGTGTGGGGTTATCGTATGAGAGATTCCCATAGCGATAGTCGATCGTCGAGTTAGGCGTCTGCGGACGAAGGGCGTGGCTTCGTCACAAAGTCTTGTGGCGGAACGAGCTCAGGGAGGAGATGACATGGGAGGCCGAGGAGGACATGAGGCGGAAGTATCCTCACCTATTCCCCATACCTCCAGGTAAATTCACTTTCCTACTTGTAAATTTTCGTTATCGTTTACGCCATGTATTGCTCTGTGGCGTGTGTGGCATTTGCTAAGCTGTTTAAGCTTCCCGATAATCGTCTTGAGAAGGAACATTCGGGACGAATGTTTCTAAGGAGGGGAGAATGTTATACCCCGTATTTCCAGAGTATGTACGTAAGGGAATACGTACAAAAAGTTTGGCTTGAAAGTTAGCCTTGGACGTTTTTTTTTTGTACACAACTCGCTTAAAGAATCGTTTCCAGAAAACGCTTCCACGACTTTCGAAGGAAAATTCGGCTATGCCATTACTAATTTTTGCGGATTTTTCCGAGAGACGAAACATTTTGGACCAACGAGAGGGCAACACTTGGCACCCTCCATTGGTGGACTTGAAAATCGTCCCCTGGACGAATTGGATGGGCATTCGCACGTTTTGTTGCCTTGGCACAAAGTCGAGAGTTGGTAGGATATTTGTGTGTCGTTAAGCTTCAGCCTACACTTGGCTTGCAGGTGTCTCAATCTTGGCCATTGGTTGGCCACTTCTTGTGCTATAAATACCCCGCTTTGAGTTGAAGTGTTCTTCATCCACAAATCTTCAAGTCTTGAAAAATCCTCTCCTCTTCCTTAAGCCAAATCGTCAACACCTCTCCCCCAGGTGAGCTTGGCGAGGGCTACCCCACCCTAGCCTAGCCGAAATCTACCCCCTCCCTTGGTAGAAAAGTTGTCTTCTAGTATCGTTATAATGCCCAAAATACCTAGCCCAAATCCCTTAGTACTTAGTAGAAGTTGTGAAGAACTTCTAAGGTTTCTTAGACTCTGGGGCGTGCAACTTAGGAGCTAAACCTTGCTCAGTAGCGACTTTATCTAGGATATTATTGGGCTTACCGAGGTAATAATCCTAACCCTCTTTTGTATTAGAGAATGTATCGTAGAAGTATAAGAATAAGTATAAATACTTAGAAGAATATCACGTAATAGAATTGAAGCTGTACATGTAATTTGTTTTCACAGTGAACTTATATAGCTCACCGGTAGGGTTGTCTTTGCCCGACTTCAGTAGAATTATGAACCCACTGTTTTGAATGACCTTGAGTAGTCTTTAATAGATATGTGTGACTATTATAGGTGACTCTCTGTATGACATATTGACTTGGCGGTGGTTTTATTTGAAGGTATGTGATTCTTCCTAAAGCATGATATTTTACAATATATAGTACGGTAGACGTATACGTGTTAATCGAATAATAACTACGGCAATGTCTTTGACTTAAGCTGAATAATACCTATGGCAATGCCTCGGCTTAAGCTTTGAATAATACTTACAGAATGCCTCACGCTTAAGCTGAATAACAAAGAACCAAAACATTTCAAAAGAATCTTGAATCATTTTTAACTGTAAGATAAATATTTGGTTTTAACAAAGCTTAAGAGTTATACTAGCTTTATGGGAAGTTAGGTATAACAACTTAAGAAAGATAAAAAGGAATTTACTTGTTTATAAAAGCCTTGTATTGATTTACATTAAGTGTAGTAAGATTGTGTGATAAGTAGACATGTTATGATGCTACTGTGTTAGTGTCTTGTAATCTTTGTGTAAATGGGTCATTCTTGCTGTGCATACGTTGTTAACAGGTAAGTCCGTTGTACTGTTATTGTATCACCTAACCCCTTGAATTATTTATACCGAGGGCTTGCCCGCGATCTTGGTCTATACGGCTATGCGGTCTGTGAGACTATGCGAGCAGCGGTATGCTCGGGATTGATCATTCGGCGTTTAGCCTGATCGGGGATTCCTATGCGGTCTGCTGAGACTACGCGGTCTTTTGAGGCTATGCGGGTGCGGGAGCCTAGGCGGATCTGGGGTTGGCTGCCCCGATCAGGTATACCTCGTGCGGGTGCGTGTGTGACTATGCGGTGCGGAAGTCGGGACTAGGCACGCAGAATGATACTATGGGCGATTGGCCTTGCTTCGATCATTCGCGGCCTAGACTAGACACATTCTGATTTTCCTAATCTTATTATTGCTTGTGATATGGCACTATGTGCAATTGAACCGATTGTATTTGTGAAAAGGTTTTAAATACTTTGATTTCATTTTAAAGTACTTTATAGTTTCACATACTTGGTACTGTTATCTTGACCTCGCCCGGTGCGTTAAATGCGGTAAGGGCAAGCAGTGCTAGATCCGCATCCTTAGGATCTCTTTGCATTGGTGTCGGGAGCTCCATCTTCTCCGAGGCTCTACTTTTGGTATGATCTCCTGTATTGTAGATAGTTTGTACGATCGGTATGGCGGGGCCCTGTCGCCATAGTTGTATATTTTCCTTAAGTGCGTAGTCATGTTATGCGATGTCGGATGTAATCGCTAAACCTTGTTCATATATATATGCGAAAGCGACGTTTGTTCACATAAATCGTGTCTCATTTATAAAAGCTGTTTCATGTCTTGTTTTATATTCCACTGTTACTCGATGTATGACTACTTGGGTGCCGGTAAGGCACGATCCACGGGCCCGAATGGGTCGTGACATCGCTGCTCGCCTCTTCTGCGATCTCGGTCATTCCGCCGATTCCTCGCTCACTCACATCCAAGTGTATAAGCTGCGTGCGGGCAATGTCCATGCCCGGTAAGAGCTACACCAACAACTCTGCTAGGTAATCATCGAGCCTCAGAACATATCGGTGCACCCGATCCTCCATACTAGCTACCAACGGGGACGTCTGCGGGCAATGAGTCGAACTCACATTGTACTCCCGAACCGTCGCGGATTCTGCAACACCAAAAATCTGCCGCCGAGCCCTCTCATGCGAGGCAAGAAATGTGCAAGAAATGCCTCTGAGAACTCGTCCCATAATGCTGGAAGTGCATTCTCTCCCCGGGACAGCTCCCACGAATCAAACCAGTCGACTGCGGTATCACGCAGCCGATGCGAACCTAGGACTACCGACTCGGTCTTCGATGCCTTGATCACTCTCATGATCGGTCAGAATCGCTTGATGAACTCCTGCGGATCATCCTCAGGCCTCGACCCATAAAACTCTGGCGGTTTACAACTCAGAAAATCCCGTAGCCTCGAACTATCTGATCTAGGTGTCACGACCCGAACCGGGGCCCGTGACTGGTGCCTTACCCCGGGCACCCAAGTAGACATACATCAGAGTAATCAGCGGAACAAACACAACAATATGAGATAACAGAAGTTTAAAACAATAATCTGTGAAAACTTGCCTTTCGGCATATATATAAATGACAACTTTTAACATGAACAGTTTAATCCTTTTTACAAACCACCTTTACAAGATTACTACCTGCACTTAAGAATGATATGACAACAATGGCGGGGCGGGGCCAAACCCCCGAATGTAAACACTTACTACGCAGGGACTACACCGATAAGCCTCGAGAAACGGAGCTTCCCAACGCTGAATGACCACGAGCTAGGATCAACGGTGTACCTCAACTGCGGCGTGAACGCAGCCCCAGGAGGTCGATGCAACAGTGCAAGTATGTGAAACTAAAAAATACTGCAAATGAAATCATAATAGTCTATAAAGCAGGAGACATGTATGATAACCAAACTACAGTTTTACAAATAACTAAGCGATCATATCAAGTCGTGACTCACGCCTCAAGTCATCACCAAAGAACATAACGATGGGTCTCACGCCCAACATCAATCGTGCGTGGGACACATTCCTCACCGGCGGTTTATGATATAAAAGTTCCAAGGAACACACATGAACACGTGTCCCACGTGCCATAATAACACCGTGCGGGGTAATGCGAAGGCATAGCCGACTACTAACACCAGCGGTACCAACAAGGTCATGAATCAGATCATAAGATCTGTCTAGACCGTCATGATCAAAGCCGCCACTTGCCCGCAGATCTAATGTCGCGCGTCTAGTCTCGAACTTCCGCGACTCGCATAGGCCAATCTCATCGGCCCGCATGGCGTCCCGCATCGAGGTAGCTACTCCCCATCGTCACCGACTTCGCGATCCGCGTAGCCACAAGGACCGCATGCCCATAAAGGACGACACTAACACGGAACTCTCGTAGTTCGCATAGGCCGGGACTGCGTGAGGTATTCTCGAATCATAGTCCATCGACGCTGAGTCTACCCGCGTCGGAGGCGCTTAACCCGGAATCATCTCGAGATGAATGCCACAATACTATCATAACGATGATAGTTAATAAGCACAATCAAGAAACCCGCTTCACACAAACATCACAAGATACTAACACACGTAGCATCCCAACACGTTTACTTATCAACGCAATCAAGAAAGTATTACAAGGCTATCACAAACCAATACAATCAAGTTGTTCACACAAGGTACCTTCTACTATATGATTAACAAAATCGGGTTTTATCCCCAAAGTACTTCATACATCAGCTCTTTAAAAGATACGTTACTTTTGATGTCACACAATACCCGTAGTATAAAATAGAGTGACTATCCTTTTAAAGTAAATCAATTACTTCTCTTTGTAAAATCAAGTAGCAACATTCTTTTCCAATGATCAAGTTTGCCTAATTTCCAATGTTCAAGTTTCTCATTTTAGAAAGGTTTCGTAGTTCATAGTCTTATTCAATTAAGAATATAATTCTCTTTTAAACAATCGGAGAAATATAAGCCTTATATGTGAGTAGGATATTCTTGTTTATAACAATCTTATTACAGCAGCCATGATCTAGGAAATATCATTTTGTCTCATCTTAGCTTCTATGCAGATGGAAGTTTCTACTGGTTTTAATAATACTTAATTATTCAAAACATTTCCTTTTAACGCCGCAGATGGTTTGTCGATACACATCCCGATTTCCAAAATCAAGAAAAGCGTTCTTAAGCCGTTATACCTAACTTCCCATAAAGCTAGTATAACTCTTAAGTTCTCAAAACCCAAGTATTACTTCTCTTTCAAAACGATTTCAGAAATCTTTTGAAATACTTCAAGTTCTTTATGATCACACATCAAGCCAGTTATAAACAAATCATTTACCTTTTAAAAACCACAAAGTGTTTTCTTATCTACATAAAGTTGTTATAACCAACTTCCCATAAAGCCGTTATAACACTTTATGTTTAAACAATCGAATACATTTAGCACGTATCGTCTCCGTACTACATAGTTCACACATATCATGCTAGAAGAGATAGGAAGAGGTTCACATACCTCGCGACGATTATCGACTAATAGCAAAATGCTCCGAGTACACAAGCCGTCGGCTACTCCTTAAGCCAAGTAGAACGCGCCACACGTAGTACTTCAACCTATAAGGCCACAGCGCTTTATTAACATCTAGATCTTATCGTAGAACATTCTAGAAAATTCGACACCTCCCCATGAACGTAAACCTCCTCTCTAACGAGGCTACCAAGCCAACCAGGGGTTATACATCTAACCCTTACGGTACAATTCTACTCCACGGTACTACTACACAAGTCTCATCATGTCTGGTCTATGTAATTACTGATTCAAGACTATATATAGTATACTTCTACTATATAACCTAACATGTAATTTCCAATTACAATAGGGGACAAGATAATTACCTCGATAAGCCCATAATTATCCGAGTTTAATGTCGATCCTTAGCAAAGTTTTAGCTCAACTCAGGCGCTCAACCGCTCTAAACCACCCTTAGAAGTTCTAACCAACTTCTACACAATACTCAACGGACTATGGAGATTTTCCTAGGGTTTCGGTTTGTAGTGTGGGAAGTATAATAGTATTTACGGGCTTTTAGAAAGGTATAACCTTAGAATACAACAAGGTATAAGGCTAAGGTAATTTGGGCATAACAACAATACTTTTGAGAGTATTTCTACCAAGAGGGGTATTTATACGAAAACACTAGGCTAGGGGTACCTACTGCCACACCTGAGGGAGAGGGAGGCTCTCGCCCAAAGGCCTATCTAGGGAGGGCTCTTGGACGAGAGTCAAACAAGAGGAGAGGAGGGACTTTAACACTTAGGAAATATTTGGAATGGATGAAGAAGTTCATCAACCTTAGAGGGTATTTATAGCACAAGCCAAGGCAACCAATGGCGAGATCAAGCCAAGTGCCTAGCAAGTGTAGGGCAAGATTCACCCATGTGTCTGTGCCAACTTGCACACAAAATATCTACAAAAATATCTCCCACTTGCCTTCCCCAAATCGTCCACGCCCCACTTTGCCCACCAATGAGAGGGTGCGAGTGCGCTCTCGTTGGTCCAAAATGTTCCGCCTCTCGGAAAAATCCGCAAAATACTAAATGACATAGCGGAAATTCCCCTACGAAGCTGTGAAAACGTTTAGTCGAAACGACTCTAACGGGTGTTGTGCACAAACATATTTCGCCCAAAGGTGCCACGTGGGGTGACACGTGTCGCCCCGATTCGCCCAAAATATTTCGTCTTCCAAAATATCCAAAACGGCCAAAATCTCAAAATCAAGCGGGCCCCACAAAGCAGTAAATTTCTCCGTGGGCCCACGTGACCATTCGAAAATAAAATTCCATAATTCTCTAATATTCGAAGTCCGAATACCAAATCGGGAATCCATTCCATTAACGAACCTTTTTCCTTCAAAAAAAACCTGAAACTTTTACTTGGAAAAATCGCATATTTCTTAATTTCCAATCTTTCTTTCGTATTCTCGTACGTACGTCCTAGCATACATACCACTGAACTACGGGTATAACATTCTCCCTTAGAAACATTCGTCGAATGTTCCTTCTAAGTCTCAAACGAACACGTGCGGTATAGTCTTCACTACTATACTTACGAAACAATCCCGCCACGGTGGCCATGGAAACACTGCGCAAAACTTACATCTAAGTCCACGAGGAAACACCTACATCACCACAAATAATACTACTTTTGTCACTTTGTCGAGCCTTGCTCGACGACCCAACAAATGGTACCGGTGCGTCACGATCAAGCTGTTGTACACTGATTCTTATCACATTTACGATATCGCTTTAGTATCAAAACTGGGTTACTATCTCTAACGTGGTCATCATTAATCGGGAACGTCGATGGATCTTGATACTTTCCCGAACATAACAATACGAAGATCGGACGTCCCGCCTCAAGTCGGACGGCAAAGCTAACATATAAGGCACCGCCTATTCTTCACATGAACTCAAAGGGCCCCGGTAACTCGGGCTAAGTTCCTTTGTTTCCAAAACTCGTCACACCCTAACGGTGGTACTTTCAAGAAGACCGACCGTCGGCTTTGAACTCTAAGCGTCGTCGCCGATTATCGCCGCGATTTCTACGAGCCGCGTAACTTTCTAGACAAGCTTCGCACTATCCACCGTCTGTGGAACAAGCTCAACTAACTATCGAACCACGCCAACATCGAACCAATCGGCCGCAACTTGCATTTCTGCCCTGGGCGTCACAAGGCGACATCCGAACACGAAATGGTAGCTTAAACACTCCCCCGAGACAACGATCTCGGCTACCACGGAAATCAAAACATCGGCGAGGCGAATGCGATCTGGAGACTCACGAGTTCCTAGCCTGCTGGTACAAACTCCCGGAAGAGAAACAGCCGTACCACTGGCTCCATCGTCATAAGGTGAAGGTAGGCACCGTGCAACCTCACAACCTTTTCGATAACATCAACCATCGCCAGGAACGACACGACCAAGAACACGATAGGCTGCCCCATCGGCCCGACCATTGGTCGAGCAACGCATCCACGAACTTGCACGGCTAACTAAACATGGGCCTAACACCTCATGACCCTAACACAAGAGGACCACCACAACCGACCACCACTAAACCTACGCGGGTTGACCAAGACGTAGCCTCAACCCCGACCGTGGCGCGAAATACCATCTCCGGAAGGAACAATCTTACTAAACACGTTACGAAAACACGGCGGTCTTAGCTCGACTACCTTCTTTCAAATCACGCCACTCGGGGACTTATCCCACGAACATAGCTCACGTGCACTATGCACTCCTATAAGGGTCAAACATAACACTACACCGTTCTCGAGATGGCCTTACCTCTAAGGTCTTTACGTATAACACTCTAAGGCTCACACCTTCTCTATCCCCAAAATCTTACTCGGTTAACCGCATGATTCCTAATCACAACTCACACTTCTTTATCGAGCGTAGCACTCGGTATACTCACCTTGAAAGTTACCAAGGACGCTTTGCTCTGGCCTCTTCTGCGCCGCTTGGTTAACGTCGATCTCTACGTTCTCGGCTGCTGCGCATAAGCCCGTACACAGGCCATGCTAAAGCTTAACTGAAGAATTACTCTTGCACAACCCTCTTTTAGATAGTCCTCAAGACTCGCGGTACATCGGTATACTCTCTGGTAGCCAAATCTATAGCTAATGCGAGGTTGTCCTTGGCAATCTATATTCTCTGTTCGGCCGTGGGGCGAAGGTTCATATAACATGGCGTAGTAACCTTCTTGGCCGTGCTAAACTCTGCTGGGCTAGTGGCGTCGCAAAACTCCCGATAGCGACTACCTAGGTAATGATTGGGCTGTGCCCTCGCCACCCTCTGAACTCTACTCGCGGCTCTGCCGCTTGCCTTGCCCTCTGGGCGGGTCGCCACGCGGAGGCATAACGATAAGAAATAATTTCGTCGGAGGGTCCAACTTACAACACGACTCTAAGGCACGATCTCGAGTGAGAAGAATAGAAACCAATCCTAAATATCCTATAGCCTCACGATTATTGGTGTGGTGCACAACACCGATAATCAAGACTCTCTGGATACGGTGCGTAGACACTTTCCGAGGATTAATCGCTCACGATACCACTTTTGTCACGACCGAACGGGGCGTGGATAGTGCCTTACCGGGCACCCAAGTAGACATACATCGAGTGTCACGAACAAACACAACAATATGAGATAACGAAGTTTAAAACAATAATCAGGAAAACTTGCCTTTCGGCATATATATAAATGACAACTTTTAACATGAGCAGTTTAATCCTTTTTACAAACCACACTTGTGATACTACAGGACCTCTAAGAATGATATGACAACAATGGCGGGACGGGGCCCGAGCCACGAATGTAAACACTTACTACGATGGGACTACCACTGATAAGCCTCGGAGAAGCGGAGCTTCCCAAACAATCGTGACCACGAGAGCTAGGATCAACGGCGGTGTACCTCAACTGCGGCATGAACGCAGCCCCGAAGGAGGTCGATAACAGTGCAAGTATGTGAAACTAAAAATACGCAAATGAAATCATAATAGTCTATAAAGCGGGAGACATGTATGATAACCAAACTACGATTTTACAAATAACTAAGCGATCATATCAAGTCGAGGACTCACGCCTCAAGTCATCACCAAAGAACATAATGATGGGTCTCACGCCCGCGACATCAATCGTGCGTGGGACACATTCCTCATTCTGGCGGTTTATGATATAAAGTTCCAAGGAACACACATGAACACGTGTCCACGCGTGCCATAATAACCGTGCGGGGTAAGTGCGAAGGCATAGCCGACTACTAACACCCGCGTACGCATCAACAAGGTCATGAATCAGATCATAAGATCTGTCTGGCCGTCACATGATCAAAGCGGCCACTTGCGCGCAGATCTAATGTCGCGCGTCTAGTCCCGAACTTCCGCACTCGCGCATAGGCCAATCTCATCGCCCGCGTGGCGTCCCCGCGTCGGTAGCTTTCTCCGGCGTCGCCCGACTTCGCGATCCGCATGGCCACAAGGACGCATGCCCGTAAAGGACGTCACTAACACGGAACTCGTAGTTCCGCATAGGCCGGGACTGCGTAGGTATTCTCGAATCATAGGTCCATCGACCGCTGAGTCTACCCCGCGTGGAGGCGGCTTAACCGGAATCATCTCAAGAGATGAATGCCACAATACTATCATAACGACGATAGTTAATAAGCACAATCAAGGAAACCCGCACAAACATCACAAGATACTAACACACGTAGCGTCCCAACACGTTTACTTATCAACGCAATCAAGAAAGTATTACAAGGCTATCACAAACCAATACAATCAAGTTGTTCACACAAGGTACCTTCTATATGATTAACAAAATCGGGTTTTATCCCCAAAGTACTTCATACATCAACTCTTTAAAAGATCGTTACTTTCACAATGTCACACAATACGTAGTATAAAATAGAGTGACTATCCTTTTAAAGTAAATCAATTACTTCTCTTTGTAAAATCAAGTAGCAACATTCTTTTCCAATGATCAAGTTTGCCTAATTTCCAATGTTCAAGTTTCTCATTTTAGAAAGGTTTCGTAGTTCATAGTCTTATTCAATTAAGAATATAATTCTCTTTTAAACAATCGGAGAAACATAAGCCTTATATGTGAGTAGGATATTCTTGTTTATAACAATCTTATTACAACAGCCATGATCTAGGAAATATCATTTTGTCTCATCTTAGCTTCTATGCAGATGGAAGTTTCTCGGTTTTAATAATACTTAATTATTCAAAACATTTCCTTTTATTAACCGCAGTTGGTTTGTCGATACACATCCCGATTTCCAAAATCGAGAAAGCGTTCTTAAGCGTTATACCTAACTTCCCATAAAGCTAGTATAACTCTTAAGTTCTCAAAAACCAAGTATTACTTCTCTTTCAAAACGATTTCAGAAATCTTTTGAAATACTTCAAGTTCTTTATGATCACACATCAAGCCAGTTATAAACAAATCATTTACCTTTTAAAAACCACAAAGTGTTTTCTTATCTACATAAAGCCGTTATAACCAACTTCCCATAAAGCCGTTATAACACTTTATGTTTTAAACCAATCGAATACATTTAGCACGTATGCGTCTACCGTACTACATAGTTCACACATATCATGCTAGAAGAGATAGGAAGAGGTTCACATACCTCGCGACGATTATCGACTAATAGCAAAATGCTCCGAGTACCTCAAGCCGGCGGCTACTCCCTAAGCCAAGTAGAACGCGCCACACGTAGTACTTCAACCTATAAGGCCACAAGGCGCTTATTAACATCTAGATCTTATCGTAGAACATTCTACCGAAAATTCGACACCTCCCCATGACAGCGTAAACCTCACTCTAACGAGGCTACCAAGCCAACGGGGTTATACATCTAACCACCACGGTACAATTCTACTCGCGGTACTACTACACAAGTCTCTGTATGTCTGGTCCTATGTAATTCTGATTCGACTATATATAGTATACTTCTACTATATAACCTAACAACATGTAATTTCCAATTACAATAGGGGGACAAGATAATTACCTCGATAAGCCCATAATTATCCGAGTTTAATGTCGATCCTTAGCAAAGTTTTAGCTCGACTCGAGCGCTCAACCCGCTCTAAACCACCCTTAGAAGTTCTAACCAACTACACAATACTCAACGGACTATGGAGATTTTCCTAGGGTTTCGGTTTTGTGACTGACGGGAAGTATAATAGTATTTATGGGCTTTTCGTAAAGGTATAACCTTAGAATACAACAAGGTATAAGGCTAAGGTAATTTGGGCATAACAACAATACTTTTGAGAGTATTTCTACCAAGAGGGGGGGTATTTATACGAAACACTAGGCTAGGGGTACCAGCCACACCAAAGGGGAGAGGGGAGGCTCTCGACAAAAGGCCTATCTAGGGAGGGGGCTCTTGGGCGAGAGTCAAACAAGAGGGAGAGGAGGGACTTTAACACTTAGGAAATATTTGGAATGGATGAAGAAGTTCATCAACCTTAGAGGGTATTTATAGCACAAGCCAAGGCAACCAATGGCAAGATCAAGCCAAGTGCCTAGCAAGTGTAGGGCGAGATTCACCCGTGTGTCTGTGACTTGCACACAAAATATCTACCAAAAATATCTCACTTGCCTTCCCCAAATCGTCCATGCCCACTTTGCCCACCAATGAGAGGGTGCAGTGCGCCCTCTCGTTGGTCCAAAATGTTCGTCTCTCGGAAAAATCCATAAAATACTAAATGACATAGCGGAAATTCCCTACGAAAGGTGAAAACGTTTAGTCGAAACGACTCTAGCAGGGTGTTGTGCACAAACATATTTCGGCCCAAAGGTGCCACGTGGGGTGACACGTGTCGCCCCGATTAAATCAAAATATTTCGTCTTCGAAAATATCCAAACGGCCAAAATCTCAAAATCAAAGCGGGCCCACAAAGCGTAAATTTCTCGTGGGCCCACGTGACCATTCAGAAAATAAAATTCCATAATTCTCTAATATTCCAGAAGTCCGAATACCAAATCGGAATCCAATTCCCATTAACGAACCTTTTTCCTTCACAAAACCGGAAACTTTTCCGTGGAAAAATCGCCTCTTCTTCCTCCAATCTTTGCCGTATTCTCGTGCGTGCGTCCTCGCATACATACCACGGAACTACGGGGTATAACACTAGGAGTGAACCACGGTGCTCTTTGGGCTGCTGCGTCGGCCTATCCTCAAGTCTGTCCTGACCAGCCGTTAATGGGCCCGCTCTTTGTAACTCATCTCTTACGCTCCAAATGCGGATCGAGGCTCAGTGCTGGTCTCTGTAGAGCGCCATCGCTGCTCTACTCGCGACTCCTTCGCTGCCTTGCCTTCAGGCCGGGTTGCCTTACGGAGGCATAGCAGTAAAAGCAATGCGTCGGAGAGGTCGACTTATAACACGACTAAGGCACGATCTCGGAATGAGAAGAATGGAAACCAATCCTAAATGTCCTATAGCCTCACGATTATAGATGTGGTGCACAACACATCGATAATCAAGACTCTACTGAACACGATGCGTAGATACTTTTCGAGACTAATCGCTCGATACCACTTTTGTCACGACCCGTTAGGGCGTGGTAGTGCCTTACCGGGCACCTGGTGATACAACATCGAGAGAAAAACCGTGAAATAAAAACTTAAGCATTTAAATAGACATGGATCAAGATAAAGAAAATAGACCAACCAAAAGCGGTTGCCTTTCAACATATATATATGTATAGACATTTGAAGCGATTCAATCCTTACAGCCACACTTGCAGCGATTACTCTGGACCTCAAGATTTATACAACAACTATGACGGACAGGGGCCGCCATACCACGAATGTACAAGAACCTCTGATCGTGGTAACATGCAAAGATAAGCCTCGAAGGAACGGAGCTTCCCAAGGCGCCAAAGGTGATCCTAAAAGCGGGGATCGGCGGCGATGATGTACCTGCACTGCGGCGTGAACGCGGCCTCGAAGGAGGTCGATGCAACAGTACCAAGTATGTGAAAGCGTAAGTACTATAAATGAAATCATAGCGATCTATATAAAGCATGAGACATGTATGATAACCAACTCTGATTACAGCAATATAGCGATCATATCAAGTCGAGGACTCACGCCCTCCAAATCATCACTCGTGCGTGGAATTCGCCCGCCGCTGCCGTGATCTATGATATAACAACACCCGAGTACACGAACACCAAGTCCTACCCGATGCCAAAGCCGTACCACGATACCTGCGTCACTATCTTGACTCGCGAAGGCGACACGTGGCAAGTGCAATAACCTATACCCGATCCACCGCGCCACGTGGCGGCGGGGCAAGTATACAAGCTCGCACCCGATCACAACCGTAAGTCACGATACTTCGCGCGAAGGCGACCGCGTGGTAAGTCACAACCTTTGTACGGATCCACTGCGCCACGTGGCGGCGGGGCAAGTAAGCGGCGCACCCAATCACAACCGTAAGTCACGATGCTTCGCCATAACCAAAAATGGTCACGTGTCCACGAGAATCCATCAGCGGTGTAGACATGCCCGTGTACCAATGCTAATGGAAGCATACGTGGAATCTCCGTCGATGCGGTATGTCCAAGTAAGTTCTCGATAAGTCAACCCCTCCATCGAGGCGCGGTAGAATAGAAACACAATTCTTGCACAAAAGACTATCTCGATAAGCATAGGCAAGTTACACAACAACAAGCATAGGCAAGTTACACAACAACAAGCATAGGCAAGTTATACAACAACAAGCGTAGGCAAGTTACACAACAACAAGCATAGGCAAGTTATACATAACTCTAAGTACTTTCATTTTATGCCAAAGTCCGGGTTTTAACCCTAAAGTACTACGTACGTTAAATTCCTTTTAAGAGATCCATTCCTTTTATGAAAATCACCCGATACCGTAGTATAAAATAGAGTGACTTACATCTTTTAAGCAAACCAAAACAACTTCTCTTTCTAAAGACAAGTTCCAGCATTAAAACCAATGATAAAAACCGCCTTTTGTTTTCATGAGTCGTTATAACCAACTTACGCCGAACCGGGCAGATTCATCGTGCCTTACCGGGCACCCTAGTGATACAACATCAGAGAAAACCAGCGGAAAATAAAACATGAATCATGAAACAAGAGATATAATAAATAGACAGGCCAACCAAGCGATTGCCTTGGTATATACATAAAACCGAGCAGTTTAATCCTTTTACAACCACACACTTGATTCTCTGACCTGCAAAATTTACAACGACTATGACGGGACGGGGCCGCCATACCACGAATGTACAAGAACCTACAACTCGGGAACCACATACAAAAGATAAGCCTCGGAGAAGCGGAGCTTCCAAAACGCCGAATCGAGATCACGAGGCGAGGATCACGGCCGTGTACCTCTACTGCGGCATGAGCGGCCCGAAGGAGGTCGATCTGGCAGTACAGTATGTGAAATCACAAATCAGTAAATGAAATCATAATAGCTTAACAAGCGGGAGACATGTATGATAACAAAATCTGATCTTGACATAAAATAGTCAGTCGGGGACTCGCCTCAAAGTCACCACTCAAATATAACTATGGGTCTCGCCCATAACATCCATCATGTTCGCATCACGGCGCGTGCCGGAATCGCCTCGGTGTAGACATGTCCGTGATGCAACAATAATAACAAGGCGCGTGGCCACGTACCGGAATCTTGCGCATCGGTGTAGACATGCCGTATAACCTCAATAAGAATATCTTGGTCAACCTGCGCGTGGCCACGTGCCGGAATCTGCGTCGGTGTAGAACCGTCCATGTTGCAACAATAATAACAAGGCGCGTAGCACGTACCGAGGAATCTTGCGCCGGTGTGAGCGTGTCCATGTTACCTCAATAATGATATCTTTGGGTGGTCAACCCGCGCGTAGCCACGTGCCCGGAATCTTGCGTCGGTGTAGACATGTCCGTGTGACATCAACAACAAGATGAGAATCAAAATGGAAACATACGTGGAATTCTCCATCACCGCCAAGACGCGTCCAAGTAAGTTCTCAGCAAGTCAACCGCCTCTATCGAGAGAACACGGTAACGTAAATACCATATTTGCACAACAAAGGCTATCATCACAAGCATAGGCAAGTTTCACAACAACAAGCATGAGCAAGCTTCTTAACTCAAAGTACTTTCATATTATGCCAAAGTCCGGTTTTTAACCCCAAAGTACTACATCGTTAAGTTCTTTTAAAGAGATCCATTACTTTTATAAAAGTCACGATACCGTAGTATAAGAATGACCAACCCACATCCCTTTTCAAAATCAAGTAACAACATTCTTTTCCTAAGTTCGGTTTGCCTAGTTTGATTACTCATGTAACGCCCGAACGGGCGTTCTGGTGCCTTACCGGGCACCCTAGTGATACAACATCGAGAAAACGGCGGAAAATAAAACATGAATCATGAAACAAGAGATATAATAAATGACAGGCCAACCAAAAGCAGTTGCCTTCGGTATATCATAAAACGAGCAGTTTAATCCTTTTACAACCACACGCCTTGATTCTCTGCACCTAAGATTTACAACGACTATGACGGGCGGGGCCGCCATACCACAGATGTACAAGAACCTGACTCGGGAACACATGCAAAAGATAAGCCTCGGAAGCGGAGCTTCCCAAAGCTGGCGAGATCACGGCGAGGATCCACGGCCGATGTACCTCTACTGCGCGGCATGAGCGGCCCGAAGGAGGTCGATCTGGCCAGTACAGTATGTGAAATCACAAATCGTAAATGAAATCATAATAGCTTAACAAGCGGGAGACATGTATGATAACCAAAATACGATCTGTGACATAAAAGCGATCAGTCGGGGACTCACGCCTCAGTCACCACTCGAATATAACTATGGGTCTCGCGCCCATAACATCCATCATGTTCGCGTCGTGGCGCGTGCCGGAATCGCCTCGGTGTAGACATGTCCGTGATGCAACAATAATAACAAGGCGCGTGGCCACGTACCGAATCTGCGCCGGTGTAGACATGCCCGTGTAACCTCAATAAGAATATCTTTGGTCAACCTGCGCGCGTACGTGCCGGAATCTGCGACGGTGTGAACCGTCCATGTTGCAACAATAATAACAAGGCGCGTGGCGCGTACCGAATCTTGCGTCGGTGTAGACGTGTCCATGTTACCTCAATAACAATATCTTGGGTGGTCAACCTGCGCGTGGCCACGTGCCGGAATCTTGCGTCGGTGTAGACATGTCCATGTGACATCAACAACAAGACGATAATCAAAATGGAAACATACGTGGAATTCTCCGTCACCGCGGACGCGTCAAGTAAGTTCTCAACAAGTCAACGGCCTCTGTCGAGAACACGGTAACACGTAAATACCACACCGCACAACAAAGGCTATCATCACAAGCATAGGCAAGTTTCACAACAACAAGCATAAGCAAGCTTCACAACTCAAAGTACTTTCATATTATGCCAAAGTCGGGTTTTAACCCCAGTACTACATACGTTAAGTTCTTTTTAAAGAGATCCATTACTTTTATAAAAGTCACCCGATACAGTAGTATAAGAATGACCAACCAGCATCCCTTTTCAAAATCAAGTAACAACATTCTTTTCCTAAGTTCGGTTGCCTAGTTTGATTACTCAAACTTACCGTTTCAAATGGTTTCATAGTTCATAAACTTAATCACTTGATTCCTCTTTAGAACAATTGAGTAATATAAGTCTCGCGTGAGTAGGTTATTCTTGTTTACAACATTCTTATTACTGACCATGATCTAGAAAATGTAATATCATTTTGTCTCATCTTAGTTTATGCGGATGGAGGTTTCTGGTTTTAATACAATTCATCATTATTCACTACATTTTCCTTTATTAACGCGATTATGCGGTCGATACACGTTACGATTTCGAAATCGGTAAAACATTATCCCTTTAAATAAAATCAAGTACTCATTACTCACGAATGAGGTTTCACACAAACATTCACATTAAAACAAATAAGTTAAGTCTCTTATCTTATAAGATCAAGTCTCTTAACTTAACATCGATAAACCATTCTTAAGCCGTTATACCTAACTTCCCATAAAGCTAGTATAACTCTTAAGTTTTCAAGCACAATACTACTTCTTTCAAAGCGATTCATAAATCTTTTGAAATACTTCAAGTTTTATTATAACGCCCCGAGCGGTTATAAATCAAATCAATTATCTTTTAAAAACCACAACCCATTTTCTTACCTACATAAAGCTGTTATAACCAACTTCCCATAAAGTGTTATAACACTTTATGTTTCAAACAATCAAATACATTAAACACGTATGCGTCTGCGTACTACATAGTTACACACATATCATGCTAGAAGAGATAGGAAGAGGTTCACGTACCTCGCGACGATTTAACGACAATAAGCAAAATGCTCCAGTACTACAACCTTGCTAGCCCTTTCCACTCCTCGAGTAGAATACGCTACTCTTAGTACTTTCACCTATAAAGGCCACAAACGTCTATTAAATCTTAAACACGTTCCCGTCTTTCTACAGAAAATTCGGCGCCTCATGGCAGCGTAAATCTCCTCTCTATCGAGTCGGCTACCAACGACGGGGTTAACACGTCTACGGACGCGTACAATTCTACTACCACGGTAATGCTACATAAGTCTCTTGTAATACAACCTAGGTAATTACGATTCGATTCTTCTCTTTATCGTCCTACATGTGATTCTTGTTCAATTCTTCATTCTTGAGCTTAAGTCAAAAGACATTGCCATAATACTAAGTTCATTCTATATATAGTATATAACACTATATATTCAACACTTATGTAATTTCCAATTACAATAGGGGACAAGATATTTACCTCGATAAGCCCAAAATTATCCGAGTTTAAAGTCGCTCTGAGCAAGGTTTAGCTCCTCCTAAGTGCTCGATCCGCACAAACAACCCTTAGAAGTTCTACAACTTCTACTCCATACTTCAACAACGGTGAAGATTTTCCTTAGGGTTTCGTGTAGAGGCTAAGGAAAGTATAATCGTATTTTCCGGTTTTTCGTACAAAGGTACTTTGGAAAGTACTACAAGGTATATGGGCTAAAGTATTTTGGACATTATAACAATACTTAGGAGAGTATTTCTATACCACAACAAAGGGTATTATCTGAAAACAACTAGGCTAGGGGTACCCCGGCCAAGGCACCACCTAAGGGAGCTCTCGGCAAAGGGGAAAGGGGTGTGGTGGGCCAATTTCACAAGGGAGGAGGAAGAGAACTTCAAGACTTAGGCAATTTGTGGATGAAGAAAGTCTTCACAAAGGGAGCTATTTATAGGCCAAGCAAGGCCAACCAATGGCGAATCCATCCATGTGTTAGGCAAGTGTAAGGCCAAGATCAAGCCAAGTGCACCCACAAAACACTCCACAAAACACTCCAAAACAAGCCACAAAACAAGGCACAAAGGAGGGACCAATCGGCGAGGCCAAGCCCCTCTTTGCCGTCAATGAGGTGACAAGTGTCACCCTCCGTTAATCCAAAAATGTTCGTCGCTCGGAAAAATCCATAAAATACTAAATGACATAGCGGAATTTTCCCAACGTAAGTCGTGGAAACGTTTCGTCGACGACTATTCGGCACTCGTGCCCAAATTTGAACAAAGCCAATTCTTAAGGCAAAGAAAATTTAATCGTCGCCTCGCGTACATACTGCGGAAATACGGTATAACATTCATCCCCCTTAGAAACATTCGTCGAATGTTCCTTCAGTCTCAAAACAACGGCGTCGATATAGTCTTCCGCTATACGTCTGAAAACAATCATGCCACGCTGGCCACAAAACATCGTTCACTTTTCCGCTTTCGTAGTACTCGTCACGAACACTCGAACTCGTTCTAGTATCCGTACCACACTACATCAACGCTTCGTTTCCAACCCTTCGAGTCACTACCTCGAACTTGGTCATCTCGCTAACCTCGATTTCCCTAAGGCCATTCCGGCCTTCACGAACTGATTACGATCGAGCGCGTCCACGAACTCATACGATGGTCATCTAAACTTGGGCTAGCACCTCGTGACCCTACCACTGGCGGGACCACCCAGACCCGCCCCCAAACCGGGTTCTGGGTTGACCGCAAATGGTCCTCAACCCGACCGACCCGCGACTCTTGTTCCCGATCCGAACAATCTTACTATTTCACATCATGAAGCTACCACTTCCATCTCACTACCGGACTTACCCTTTTCACTAACGAGTTTCTAAATCACATTTTAGCACAAAGCTATCCAAACATAACATTAAACACATCAACAACATCAATACAAACAAAACTCTAGAGGTTAAGGATATACGAAACTAGGCGGTTCGAGGCCAGCTAAAGCTGAAGCTTCCACCGCGACCTCTGCAGTGGCCCAATCGCTCTAGTAGTCTGTGCTATCCTACCGATGCTACCCACAGTCGGACGGTCTCGTCATATGGCCCTGTTGGCGCAAGAATAACAAGCTCCTTGGTACTACGACACTCCCGAAATGCGGTCTACCACATCGGCCCACAGGTAGGGGTATTGCGTCAGCCAACACCCTACTCACGATCATACGAAACACAGGAGCCACGACTGCTCACTGAATATCCCAAGGGTCCGAAGGCTGCGGAGGACTACTCTGCAATGGCGGAGTACATAACTAGTCTCTTCTTGGCGGTCCGCCTCGAAAGTCGCCAAAATATCCGACCGCCCCGCGCCTTTCTGCTGGCGGTCCACTGCGTCGATCTGCGCTCGCCGCGCAGTGCATGAGCACGAATGCGGGCAATGTCCATGCGGTGAAGAGAAACACCGAACAACTCTGCTGGTAATCATCGAGCCACGTAACATATCGGTGCACTCGATCCTCCATACTAGCTACTAATGCGGGAACATACCGACGATGAGTCGAACTCCACATTGTACTCGGTATGCGCGGATTCGCCTCAACATCAAAAATCGCCGGCCGAGCCCTCCTCATTTGTGGAGGCAAGAAATGTGCCGGGAAGGCCCCGAAAACTCGTCCCAAGCGGTGGAAGTCATGCTCTCCCGAAAGCTCACGAGTCAAACCGATCGATTGCGGTATCACGCGGCCGATGCGAACAAATGTCACCGACTCGGTCTACGAAGCCTTGATCACGCGTGATCTCTGCAGGCGACGGATGAACTCCTGCGGATCATCCTCGGTCTCGACGTAAAACTTCAGCGGGCTCTGACTAAGAAATCCGTAGCCTCAAGTATGCGCCTCGGGTGCCTTACAGTCTTCTTTGGGCTGGCTAGCTGCGTCCGGCCTATCCTCATATCGGCCTGACCACGGCAATAATCGCCATCTCCTTGTGACCCATCTCCCCGCTCGGTGTGGGATGGAGGCTCGTGTCTTGTAGTCTCGGACAGCATCGCTGCGGCTCTAAACTTCTTTGGTCTTTGGCGGCGTCGCAAAACTCGCCGTCTGAAGCACTACCTCAGTCTTGGCCAGGGCTGCGCCTCGTACTCCTCTGAATCCACTAGCGACTCTGCCGGCTGCCTTGCCCTGGGCCACTGGTTGCCTTCGCAGAGGCATAACTGGTAAAAACAAAACACGTCAGAGGGTCCAACTTACAACTCAGCTCTAAGGCACGATCTCAGAATGAGAAGAATAGAAACCAATCCTAAATGTCCTATAGCCTCCTGATTATAGATGTGGTGCCAACACACGATAATCAAGACTACTGAACACGGTGCAGTAGACACTTTCAGAGGACTAAGCGCTCGATACCACTTTGTAACGCCCCGAACCCGGGCCCGTTACTGGTGCCTTACCCCGGGCACCCTAGTGATACAACATCAGAGAAAACCAGCGGAAAATAAAACATGAATCATGAAACAAGAGATATAATAAATAGGCAGGCCAACCAAGCGATTTGCCTTCGGTATATCATAAAACCGACAGCTTTAATCCTTTTACAACCCCACCTTGATTCTACGGACCTCTAAGATTTACAACGACTATGACGGAGACGGGGCCCGCCATACCCAGAATGTACAAGAACCTACAACTCAGTGGAACACATACAAAAGATAAGCCTCGGAGAAAGCGGAGCTTCCAAAACGTGAACCGAGATCACGAGGCGAGGATCCACGACCGATGTACCTCTACTGCGGCATGAACGCGGCCCGAAGAGTCGATCTGGCAAGTACCAAGTATGTGAAATCACAAATCGTAAATGAAATCATAATAGCTTAACAAGCGGGAGACATGTATGATAACCAAAATACGATGCAACATAAAAGCGATCCAAGTCAGGGACTCACGCCCTCAAAGTCACCACTCAAATATAACTATGGGTCTCGCGCCCAAAACATCCATCATGTTCGCATCATGGCGCGTGCCGGAATCGCCTCGGTGTAGACATGTCCATGATGCAACAATAATAACAAGGCGCGTGGCCACGTACCGGAATCTTGCGTCGGTGTAGACATGCCCGTGTAACCTCAATAAGAATATCTTGGTCAACCCCGCGTGGCCACGTGCCCCGGAATCTTGCATCGGTGTGAACCGTCCATGTTGCAACAATAATAACAAGGCCGCGTGGCGTACCCGGAATCTGCATCGGTGTAGGCGTGTCCATGTTACCTCAATAATGATATCTTTGGGTGGTCAACCGCGCGTGGCCACATGCCGAATCTTTGCGTCGGTGTAGACATGTCCGTGTGACATCAACAACAAGACGAGAATCAAAATGGAAACATACGTGGAATTCTCCATCACCGCCGACGCGTCAAGTAAGTTCTCAATAAGTCAACCCTCTGTCGAGAGACACGGTAACACGAAATACCACTGGCACAACAAAGGCTATCATCACAAGCATAGGCAAGTTTCACAACAACAAGCATAGTAAGCTTCACACAACTCAAAGTACTTTCATATTATGCCAAAGTCGGGTTTTAACCCCAAAGTACTACATACGTTAAGTTCTTTTTAAAAGAGATCCATTACTTTTATAAAAGTCACCCGATACCGTAGTATAAGAATGACCAACCCACATCCCTTTTCAAAATCAAGTAACAACATTCTTTTCCTAAGTTCGGTTGCCTAGTTTGATTACTCGTATAACGCCGAACGGGCAGTTCTGCAGTGCCTTACCCGGCACCCTAGTGATACAACATCGAGAAAAACGGCGGAAAATAAAACATGAATCATGAAACAAGAGATATAATAAATAGACAGGCCAACCAAAGCAGTTGCCTTCAGATATACATAAAACCCGAGCAGTTTAATCCTTTACAACCCCGCCTTGCAGCAGTTCTGAGACCTGCAAGATTTACAACGACTATGACGGGCGGGGCCCGCCATACCCAGAATGTACAAGAACCTACAACTCGGGGAACACATACCAAAAGATAAGCCTCGAGAAAGCGGAGCTTCCCAACTGGCGAGATCCTGGCGAGGATCCACGGCCGATGTACCTCTACTGCGGCATGAGCGCGGCCCGAAGGAGGTCGATCTGACAGTACCAAGTATGTGAAATGTCAAATCAGTAAATGAAATCATAATAGCTTAACAAGCGGAGACATGTATGATAACCAAAATACGATCAGCAACATAAAAAGCGATCAGTCGTGACTCACGCCTCAAGTCACCACTAAATATAACTATGGGTCTCGCCCATAACATCCATCATGTTCGCGTCGTGGCGCGTGCCGGAATCGCCTCGGTGTAGACATGTCCATGATGCAACAATAATAACAAGGCCGCGTGGCGTACCGGAATCTTGCGTCGGTGTAGACATGCCCGTAACCTCGAAGAATATCTTGGTCAACCACGCGCGTGGCCACGTGCCCCTGAATCTTGCGTCGGTGTAGACACGTCCATGTTGCAACAATAATAACAAGGCGCGTGGCGTACCCGGAATCTGCGTCGGTGTAGACGTGTCCATGTTACCTCAATAACAATATCTTGGGTGGTCAACCGCGCGTACGTGCCGGAATCTTGCGTCGGTGTAGACATGTCCGTGTGACATCAACAACAAGCGATAATCAAAATGGAAACATACGTGGAATTCTCCATCACCGCCAAAGACGTCCAAGTAAGTTCTCAACAAGTCAACCGCCTCTATCGAGAGACACGGTAACGTAAATACCACACCGCACAACAAAGGCTATCATCACAAGCATAGGCAAGTTTCACAACAACAAGCATAGGCAAGCTTCACACAACTCAAAGTACTTTCATATTATGCCAAAGTCCGGTTTTTAACCCCAAAGTACTACATACGTTAAGTTCTTTTTAAAAGAGATCCATTACTTTTATAAAAGTCACGATACCGTAGTATAAGAATGACCAACCCACATCCCTTTTCAAAATCAAGTAACAACATTCTTTTCCTAAGTTCGGTTTGCCTAGTTTCAATTACTCAAGCTTCTCATTTTCAAATGGTTTCATAGTTCATAAACTTAATCACTTGATTCCTCTTTAGAACAATTGAGTAATATAAGTCTCGCGTGAGAGTAGGTTATTCTTGTTTACAACATTCTTATTCAATGACCATGATCTAGAAAATGTAATATCATTTTGTCTCATCTTAGTTTCTATGCGGATGGAGGTTTCTACCGGTTTTAATACAATTCATCATTATTCACTACATTTTCCTTTATTAACGCTGCGGTGGTGCTGTCGATACACATTACGATTTCCAAATCGGTAAAACATTATCCCTTTAAATAAAATCAAGTACTCATTACTCACGAATGAGGTTTCACACAAACATTCACATTAAAACAAATAAGTTAAGTCTCTTATCTTATAAGATCAAGTCTCTTAACTTCTAACATCGAGAAACCATTCTTAAGCCGTTATACCTAACTTCCCATAAAGCTAGTATAACTCTTAAGTTTTCAAAGCACAATACTACACTTCTTTCAAAACGATTCATAAATCTTTTGAAATACTTCAAGTTTTATTATAACGCCCTGCCGCTTATAAATCAAATCAATTATCTTTTAAAAACCACAACCCATTTCTTACCTACATAAAATTTGTTATAACCTTCCCATAAAGCCGTTATAACACTTTATGTTTCAAACCAATCAAATACATTAAACACACGTATGCGTCTGCCGTACTACATAGTTACACACATATCATGCTAGAAGAGATAGGAAGAGGTTCACATACCTCGCGGACGATTTAACGACAATAAGCAAAATGCTCCAAGTACTACAACCTTGCTAGCCCTTTCCACTCCTCGAGTAGAATACGCTACTCTTAGTACTTTCACCTATAAAGGCCACAAACGTCTATTAAATCTTAAACACGTTCCCATCTTTCTACGAAAATTCGTGACACCTCCCGCATGCAGCGTAAATCTCCTCTATCGAGGTCGGCTACAAGCCAACCAGGGGGAGTTAACACGCCTAACGGACGTACAATTCTACTACACAAGTAATGCTACATAAGTCTCTTGTAATACAACCCTAGGTAATTACGATTCGATTCTTCTCTTTATTATCCTTCTATGTGATTCTTGTTCAATTTTTCATTCTTGAGCTTAAGTCAAAAGACATTGCCATAATACTAAGTTCGATTCTATATATAGTATATAACACTATATATTCAACACTTATGTAATTTCCAATTACAATAGGGGACAAGATATTTACCTCGATAAGCCCAAAATTATCCGAGTTTAAAGTCGCTCTGAGCAAGGTTTAGCTCTCCTCGAGTGCTCCAATCCGCCAAACAACCCAGAAGTTTTACGCAACTTCTACTCCATACTTCAACAACGGGTGAAGATTTTCCTTAGGGTTTCGTGTAGAGGCTAAGGAAAGTATAATCGTATTTTCCGGGTTTTTTTTCGTACAAAGGGTACTTTGGAAAGTACTACAAGGTATAAGGGCTAAAGTATTTTGGACATTATAACAATACTTAGGAGAGTATTTCTATACCACAACAAAGGGTATTATACGAAAACAACTAGGCTGGGGTACCTGCCACGGCACCACCAAAGGGGGGGGTAGCTCGGCAAAGGGGGCAAGGGGTGTGGTGGACGAATTTCACAAGGGAGGGAGGAAGAGAACTTCAAGACTTAGGCAATTTGTGGATGAAGAAAGTCTTCACAAAGGGGAGCTATTTATAGGCCAAGCAAAGGCCAACCAATGGCCAAGATCCATCCATGTGTTAGGCAAGTGTAAGGCCAAGATCAAGCCAAGTGCACCCACAAAACACTCCACAAAACACTCCACAAAACAAGCCACAAAACAAGGCACAAAAGGAGGGACCAATCGGCCAAGGCCAAGCCCCCCTCTTTGCCGTCCAATGAGGGTGACAAGTGTCACCCTCCGCTAATCCAAAAATGTTCCGTCGCTCGGAAAAATCCGAAAAAATACAAAATGACATAGCCGAATTTTCCCAACGTAAGTGGGGTAAACGTTTCGTCAGAAAACGACTCTATTCGGCACTTGTGCCCAAATTTCGAACCAAAGCCAATTCTTAAGGCAAAGAAAATTTAATACGTACGCCCTCACGTACATACTCTGGAAATACGGGGTATAACATTCATCCCCCCTTAGAAACATTCGTCCCGAATGTTCCTTCAAGGTCTCAAAACAACAGGCGTCAGTATAGTCTTCACTGCTATACGTACGAAAACAATCATGCCACACCTGGCCACAAAAACATACGTTCACTTTTCCCCTTTCTCGTAGTACTCGTCACGAACACTCGAACTCGTTCTAGTATCCGTACCACACTTCTGTCAACGCTTCTGTTTCCAACCCTTGGAGTCACTACCTCCAAACTTGGTCATCTCACTAACCTCGATTTCCCCTAAGGCCATTCCCGGCCTTCACGAACTGATTCTGATCGAACGCATCCACGAACTCATACGATGGTCATCTAAACTTGGGCCTAGCACCCTCGTGACCCTACCACCTGGCGGGACCACCCAGAACTGACCCCACCCCAAACCGGGTTACGGGTTGACCCGCAAATGGTCCTCAACCCGACCCCCAACCGCGCCAACTCTTGTTCCCCGATCCGGAACAATCTTACTATTTCACATCATGAAAGCTACCACTTCCATCTCACACTACCCAGGGACTTACCCTTTTCACTAACCAGGTTTCTAAATCACATTTTAGCACAAAGCTATCCAAACATAACATTAAACACATCAACAACATCAATACAAACAAAACTCTAGAGGGTTAAGGATATACCTGAAACTAGGCGGTTCAAGGACCGCTAAAACTGGGAACTTCCACCGCGACCTCTACCGTGGCCCGCAACTGCTCTAGTAGTCTGTGCTATCCTACCAGTGCTACCCCTGGTCGGACAGTCTCTCGTCATATGGCCCTGTTGGCCGCAAGAATAACAAGCTCCCTTGGTACTACGACACTCCCCGAAATGCGGTCTACCACATCGGCCACACCGAGGTAGGGTGACTGCGCCAACCCTACTCACGATCATTCAAACACGGAGCCACGACGCTCTGAATATCCCAAGGGTCCCGAAGGCTGCGGAGGACTACTCTGCAATGGCGGAGGTACATAACTAGTCTGCTTCTGAGGCGGTCCGCCTCGAAAGTCGCCAAAATATCCGGCCGCCCGGCCTTCTTCTGGCGGTCCACTGCGTCGATCTGCGCTCGCCGCGCAGTGCATGAGCTCGAATGCGGGCAATGTCCATGCCCGGTGAAGAAACACCGAACAACTCTGCTAGGTAATCATCGAGCCACAGTAACATATCGGTGCACTCGATCCTCCATACTAGCTACTAATGCGGAACATACCGCCAATGAGTCGAACTCCACATTGTACTCCCGGCTATGCGCGTTACGCCTCAACATCAAAAATCTGTCGGCCCGAGCCCTCCTCATTTGTGGAGGCAAGAAATGTGCCAGGAAGGCCCCCGAAAACTCGTCCCAAACGGCTGGAAGTGCATGCTCTCCCCGGGAAAGCTCCCACGAGTCAAACCAATCGACTGCGGTATCACGCAGCCGATGCGAACCAAATGTCACCGACTCAGTCTCTGAAGCCTTGATCACCCGCATGATCCTCTGCAACTGACGGATGAACTCCTGCGGATCATCCTCCGGTCTCGACCCGTAAAACTCAGGCGGGCTACAACTAAGGAAATCCCGTAGCCTCAAATGCGCCTCGGGTGCCTACAGTCTTCTTTGGGCTGGGCTGCTGCGTCCGGCCTATCCTCATATCGGCCTGACCTCGGCAATAATCGGGCCCGTCTCAGCGACCCATCTCCCGCTCGGCATGGGGATGGAGGCTCGTGTATTGTAGTCTCAGCGACATCGCTGCGGCTCTAAACTCTTTGGTCTTTGGCGGCGTCGCAAAACTCGCCCGTCAAGCACTACTCAGTCTTGGCCAGGGCTGCGCGCTCGTACTCCTCTGAATCCACTAGCAGCTCCTCGCGCCTTGCCTCCGCCAGGCCTGGTTGCCTTCGCGAGGCATAATCGGTAAAACGAAACACGTCGGAGGGTCCAACTTACAACACGGCTCTAAGGCACGATCTCGTAATGAGAAGAATAGAAACCAATCCTAAATGTCCTATAGCCTCCTCGATTATAGATGTGGTGCCTGACACCGATAATCAAGACTCTACTAGACACGGTGCAGACACTTTCCGAGGACTAATCGCTCGATACCACTTTGTAACGCCCGAACCGGGCGTTCATCGTGCCTTACCGGGCACCCTAGTGATACAACATCAGAGAAAACCAGCGGAAAATAAACCATGAATCATGAAACAAGAGATATAATAAATAGCCAGGCCAACCAAAGCGATTTGCCTTGGTATATACATAAAACCGAGCAGTTTAATCCTTTTACAACCACGCGCCACAGTTCTACGGACCTTAAGATTTACAACGACTATGACGGACGGGGCCCCATACCACGAATGTACAAGAACCTACAACTCGGGGAACACATACAAAAGATAAGCCTCGGAGAAACGGAGCTTCCCCAACTGGCGAGATCACGGCGAGGATCCACGACCGATGTACCTCTACTGCGGCGTGAACGCGGCCCGAAGGAGGTCGATAACAGTACTAAGTATGTGAAGCGTCAACATCGTAAATGAAATCATAATAGCTTAACAAGCGGGAGACATGTATGATAACCAAAATACTGACGCAACATAAAAGCGGTCAGTCGGGGACTCACGCCAGTCACCACTCAAATATAACTATGGGTCTCACGCCCATAACATCCATCATGTTCGCGTCATGGCGCGTGCCCGAATCGCCTCGGTGTAGACATGTCCATGATGCAACAATAATAACAAGGCGCGTGGCCCGCGTACCGAATCGCGCCGGTGTAGACATGCCCATGTAACCTCAATAAGAATATCGTCAACCTCGCCGCGCTACATGCCGGAATCTGCGACGGTGTAGACACGCCCATGTTGCAACAATAATAACAAGGCGCGTGGCGTACCGGAATCGCGACGGTGTAGGCATGTCCATGTTACCTCAATATGATATCTTGGGTGGTCAACCCCGCCGCGTGGCCACGTGCCGGAATCGCGACGGTGTAGACATGTCCATGTGACATCAACAACAAGATAATCAAAATGGAAACATACCCGTGGAATTCTCCATCACCGCCAAAGACGTCAAGTAAGTTCTCAATAAGTCAACCGCCTCATCGAGAACACGGTAACACGTAAATACCACACCGCACAACAAAGGCTATCATCACAAGCATAGGCAAGTTTCACAACAACAAGCATAGCAAGCTTCACACAACTCAAAGTACTTTCATATTATGCCAAAGTCCGGTTTTTAACCCCAAAGTACTACATACGTTAAGTTCTTTTTAAAGAGATCCATTACTTTTATAAAAGTCACGATACCAGTAGTATAAGAATGACCAACCCACATCCCTTTTCAAAATCAAGTAACAACATTCTTTTCCTAAGTTCCAGGTTGCCTAGTTTCAATTACTCAAGCTTCTCATTTTCAAATGGTTTCATAGTTCATAAACTTAATCACTGATTCCTCTTTAGAACAATTGAGTAATATAAGTCTCACGTGAGAGTAGGTTATTCTTGTTTACAACATTCTTATTACAAAGACCATGATCTAGAAAATGTAATATCATTTTGTCTCATCTTAGTTTCTATGCGGATGGAGGTTTCTCTTGGTTTTAATACAATTCATCATTATTCACTACATTTTCCTTTATTAACGCTGCGGTGGTGCTGTCGATACACATTCGATTTCAAATCGGAAACATTATCCCTTTAAATAAAATCAAGTACTCATTACTCACGAATGAGGTTTCACACAAACATTCACATTAAAACAAATAAGTTAAGTCTCTTATCTTATAAGATCAAGTCTCTTAACTTCTAACATCAAGAAACCATTCTTAAGCCGTTATACCTAACTTCCCATAAAGCTAGTATGACTCTTAAGTTTTCAAAGCACAATACTACACTTCTTTCAAAACGATTCATAAATCTTTTGAAATACTTCAAGTTTTATTATAACGCCCCGAGCGCTTATAAATCAAATCAATTATCTTTTAAAAACCACAACCCATTTTCTTACCTACATAAATTTGTTATAACCAACTTCCCATAAAGCCGTTATAACACTTTATGTTTCTAACCAATCAAATACATTAAACAAATGTAAGTCTACCGTACTTCATAGTTACACACATATCATGCTTGAAGAGATAGGAAGAGGTTCACATACCTCGCGACGATTTAACGACAATAAGCAAAATGCTCCAGTACTACAACGCGCTGGCCCTTTCCACTCGCCGGTAGAATACGCTACTCTTAGTACTTTCACCTATAAAGGCCACAAACGTCTATTAAATCTTAAACACACGTTCCCATCTTTCTACGTAAAATTCGCGACCTCCCATGAACAGCGTAAATCTCTCTCTCTATCGAGGTCGGCTACCAAGCCAACCAGGGGAGTTAACACGCCTAACCGACGCGTACAATTCTACTACAAGAATGCTACATAAGTCTCTTCGTAATACAACCTAGGTAATTACATTCGATTCTTCTCTTTATTATCCTTCTATGTGATTCTTGCTCAATTTTTCATTCTTCAGCTTAAGTCAAAAGACATTGCCATAATACTAAGTTCATTCTATATATAGTATATAACACTATATATTCAACACTTATGTAATTTCCAATTACAATAGGGGACAAGATATTTACCTCGATAAGCCCAAAATTATCCGAGTTTAAAGTCGCTCTGAGCAAGGTTTAGCTCCTCCTCGAGTGCTCCAATCCGCACTAAACAACCCTTAGAAGTTCTACGCAACTTCTACTCCATACTTCAACAACGGGTGAAGATTTTCCTTAGGGTTTCGTGTAGAGGCTAAGGAAAGTATAATCGTATTTTCCGGGTTTTTCGTACAAAGGGTACTTTGGAAAGTACTACAAGGTATAAGGGCTAAAGTATTTTGGACATTATAACAATACTTAGGAGAGTATTTCTATACCACAACAAAGGGTATTATACGAAAAACAACTAGGCTAGGGGTACCCACGGCCAGCACCACCAAAGGGGGAGCTCTCGGCAAAGGGGCAAGGGGTGTGGTGGGCCAATTTCACAAGGAGGAGGAAGAGAACTTCAAGACTTAGGCAATTTGTGGATGAAGAAAGTCTTCACAAAGGGGAGCTATTTATAGGCCAAGCAAAGGCCAACCAATGGCCAAGATCCATCCATGTGTTAGGCAAGTGTAAGGCCAAGATCAAGCCAAGTGCACCCACAAAACACTCCACAAAACACTCCACAAAACAAGCCACAAAACAAGGCACAAAAGGAGGGACCAATCGGCCAAGGCCAAGCCCCCCTCTTTGCCCAATGAGGTTGACATGTGTCACCCTCCGGTTGGTCAAAAAATGTTCCGTCGCTCGTAAAAATCCGAAAAAATACTAAATGACATAGCCGGAATTTTCCCAACGTAAGCTGTGGAAACGTTTCGTCAGAAAACGACTCTATTCGGCACTCGTGCCCAAATTTCGAACCAAAGCCAATTCTTAAGGCAAAGAAAATTTAATACGTACGCCCTCACGTACATACTCTGGAAATACGGGGTATAACAACTCAAGCTTCTCATTTTCAAATGGTTTCATAGTTCATAAACTTAATCACTTGATTCCTCTTTAGAACAATTGAGTAATATAAGTCTCACGTGAGAGTAGGTTATTCTTGTTTACAACATTCTTATTACAGCAGCCATGATCTAGAAAATGTAATATCATTTTGTCTCATCTTAGTTTCTATGCAGATGGAGGTTTCTACTGGTTTTAATACAATTCATCATTATTCAATACATTTTCCTTTATTAACGCTGCGATTGGTGCCGATACACATTCGATTTCAAATCGGAAACATTATCCCTTTAAATAAAATCAAGTACTCATTACTCACGAATGAGGTTTCACACAAACATTCACATTAAAACAAATAAGTTAAGTCTCTTATCTTCTAACATCAGTAAACCATTCTTAAGCCGTTATACCTAACTTCCCATAAAGCTAGTATAACTCTTAAGTTTTCAAAGCACAATACTACACTTCTTTCAAAACGATTCATAAATCTTTTGAAATACTTCAAGTTTTATTATAACGCCCCAAGCCAGTTATAAATCAAATCAATTATCTTTTAAAAACCACAACCCATTTTCTTACCTACATAAAGCTGTTATAACCAACTTCCCATAAAGCCGTTATAACACTTTATGTTTCAAACCAATCAAATACATTAAACACGTATGCGTCACCGTACTACATAGTTACACACATATCATGCTAGAAGAGATAGGAAGAGGTTCACATACCTCGCGACGATTTAACGACAATAAGCAAAATGCTCCAAGTACTACAACCTTGCTAGCCCTTTCCACTCCTCGAGTAGAATACGCTACTCTTAGTACTTTCACCTATAAAGGCCACAAACGTCTATTAAATCTTAAACACACGTTCCCATCTTTCTCTGAGAAAATTCGGCACCTCACATGACAGCGTAAATCTCCTCCTCTATCGAGGTCGGCTACCAAGCCAACCAGGGGGGGGGGGGTAACACGTCTAACCGGACGCGTACAAGTCTACTACACAGTAATGCTAAATAAGTCTCAGAATACAACCCTAGGTAATTACGATTCGATTCTTCTCTTTATCATCCTTACATGTGATTCTGTTCAATTCTTCATTCTTGAGCTTAAGTCAAAAGACATTGCCATAATACTAAGTTCATTCTATATATAGTATATAACACTATATATTCAACACTTATGTAATTTCCAATTACAATAGGGGACAAGATATTTACCTCGATAAGCCCAAAATTATCCGAGTTTAAAGTCGCTCACGAGCAAGGTTTAGCTCCTCCTCCAGTGCTCGATCCGCACTAAACAACCCTTAGAAGTTCTACGCAACTTCTACTCCATACTTCAACAACGGGTGAAGATTTTCCTTAGGGTTTCGTGTAGAGGCTAAGGAAAGTATAATCGTATTTTAGGGTTTTTAGACAAAGGGTACTTTGGAAAGTACTACAAGGTATATGGGCTAAAGTATTTTGGACATTATAACAATACTTAGGAGAGTATTTCTATACCACAACCAAGGGTATTATCCGAAAACAACTAGGCTAGTGGGTACCACGGCAGCACCACCAAAGGGGGAGCTCTCGGCAAAGGGGGAAAGGGGTGTGGTGGACGAATTTCACAAGGGAGGACGAGAACTTCAAGACTTAGGCAATTTTTGGATGAACAAAGTCTTCACACAGGGGAGCTCTTTATAGGCCAAGCAAAGGCCAACCAATGGCCAAGATCCATCCATGTGTTAGGCAAGTGTAAGGCAAGATCAAGCCAAGTGCACCCACAAAACACTCCACAAAACACTCCACAAAACAAGCCACAAAACAAGGCACAAAGGAGGGACCAATCGGCCAAGCCAAGCCCCTCTTTGCTGCGTCAATGAGGTGACAAGTGTCACCCTCCGTTGGTCCAAAAATGTTCCGTCGCTCGGAAAAATCCGCAAAAATACTAAATGACATAGCCGAATTTTCCCAACGTAAGTCGTGGAAAGCGTTTAGTCGTAAACGACTCTATTCGGCACTCGTGCCCAAATTTCGAACCAAAGCCAATTCTTAAGGCAAAGAAAATTTAATACGTACGCCCTCACGTACATACTCTGGAAATACGGGGTATAACACAACTTCCCATAAAACTGTTATAACACTTTAAGTTTTAAACCATTTTAAGACAACACAATGCCTTTCTTTTCCCTAAAGTTCCAGTTTCCCTAATTTCAATTACTCAAGTCTCTTTTTAGAAAAGTTTCATAGTTCAATGTCTTAATCTCTTTTTAAAACAATTGAGTAACATATGCCATAAGCGAGTAGGTTATTCTTTTTCATAAATCTTATTAAGCAGCCATGATCTAGGAAATGTAATATCATTTTGTCTCATCTTAGCTTCTATGCAGATGGAGGTTTCTACTGATTTTAATAATACTTCATTATTCAATACATTTTCCTTTATTAACGCTGCAGTGGTTTGTCGATACACATTCTGATTTCCAAATCAAGAAACATTATTCCTTTTAAAAACCACGACTACTACTCACGAATGAGGTTTAACACAAAACTCATATTAATTGGTTTAAGTTAAGTCTCTTATCTTATAATATCAAGTATCTTAACTTCTAAAATCATAAAACCATATTATTTACCTCTCTTAAGAAGTTATACCTAACTCCCCATAAAGCTAGTATAACTCTTTTTAAAACCTTTAAAAAGCAGTGTTACTCTTCTTTCAAAAATGGTTTCTTAACTCTTGTGACATACTTCTAGTTTCTTATTATTCAGCTTAAGTCAAAAGACATTGCCGTGCAACTACGTTCAATTAGCACACGCGTCGCCTACGTACTATATATTATTCAGTCTTAAGTCAAAAGACATTGCGCATAACCACGTTCAATTAGCACACGTCGTCACCGTACTATATATTATTCGTGCTTAAGTCAAAAGACATTGTCGCATAACTACGTTCAATTAGCACACGACGCCTACCGTACTATATATTATTCGGGCTTAAGTCAAAAGACATTGTAAATCTATATATATCTTCTTTTAAAATATCATGCTCAAGAGTATAGGAAGAATCACATACCTCGCGACGATTATCGACTATAAGCAAAACGCCCCACTGGCTATAACCCTACTAGCCTTGTCCGCTTCTAAGTAGCACATGCTACTTGCAAAACATTCAACCAATAAAGGTTATCATCTCAGAATACGGTCTAAGTAAGTACATTTTAACTTCTACTTATATTCTTCTGCAGTGATTTCAGTTCAATCCTTTTCTGTAATATCCTTCTATTACAGTTCAAATCTCTTCTATGAATCTTATATTCATTTCTATACTACTACAGTATGTAATTTCCAATTACAATAGAAGGACAGTAGTATTTACCTCGATGAGCCCATAAATTATCCAAGTATAATGTCGCTCCTGAGCAACATTAAGCTCCTACTCCGAGTGCTCCAACCCGCTCCAAACAACCCTTAGAAGTTCTACGCAACTTCTACTTAACACTTCAACCGACTATGAAGGTTTTCCTTAGGGTTTCGTTTAGTGGCTAAAGAAAGTATATAGTATTTTCTGGGCTTTTGTATAAGTGTAACCTTGGGAATACTACAAGGTATTTGGGCCAAGGTATTTGGGCATTATAACAATACTTGGAGAAGTATTTCTTTACACAAATGGGGGTATTTATACGAAAACAACTAGGCTAGGGGGGGTAGGTTTCGGCCAAGGGGCCTTTCAAAGGGGGAGGGGGTGTGGCGGACGAGAGCACAAGAGGGAGAGGGAGGGTTTTTGCCTTAGAAGTTTTCAAGTGAGGATGAAGAAAGTCTTCAACTTATGGGAGTATTTATAGGCTAACCAAAGGCCAACCAATGGCCAAGATGAAGACAAGTGTGGTGCAAGTGTAGGGCTAGATTTTAACCATGTGGACCTTATCCATCTACCACACAACTTGCACAAAATATCCTACCAACTAAAGTGCTCTCTTTTTCGTCCCTTAGCCGCCCCACTTCTTCCAATGTGAGGGTGACACATGTCACCCTCCCGTTGGTCCAAAATGTTTCGTCTCTCGGAAAAATCCGCAAAAATTATAAATGACATAGCCGGAATTTTCTCTTCGCAAGTTTAGTAAAACGTTTCGTCGAAAAACGATTCTATTCGGCACTTGTGCCCAAATTTCGAACCTAGCCAAACTTTAAGGCTCAAATTATATACGTACGCCCTTACGTACATACTCTGGAAATACGGGGTATAACATTCTCCCCTCCTTAGAAACATTCGTCCCGAATGTTCCTTCTCAAGACGGATAACGATGAAGTTCTTCTATCAAGTTGCCAACGCCACGCCTGGCCACGAAATAACACACGTTCTCTTCCTTCCTTACTCGTTGTGCCCTTCTCGAACACTTGAACTCTTCTAGTATACGTACCACACTTCAGTCATCGCTTTAGTCCCCAAAACTTTGGAGTCACCACCTCCGAACTTGGTCATCTACAAGCCTCAACCTCCCTTAAGACCATTCCCGGCCTTCACGATCCGCTTCTGGTCGAACATATCCACGAACTCATACGATGGTCGTCTAAACTTGGGCCTAGCACCCTCGTGACCCTACCACCTGGCGGGACCACCCAGAGCTGACCCCACCTCGAAACAGGCCGCGGGTTGGCCCTAATCATGGCCCCACTTAACGCATCACGCTCTTGTTCCCCGATCCGGAACAATCTTACCTCTACAGGTCATGAAAGCTACCACTTCCATTTCACACTACCCAGGGACTTATCACACAATACATTCTAGGCATAAAATGCACTCCGACAAGGATCACTCGCAAAATCTGGTACTCAAGACGGCCTTACATCTAAGGTCTCAACTGTAATATTCTAAGGTTCATCATTTTCTCACCCCCAGGCTTACCCTTTTCACTAACCAGGCTTCTAAATCACATTTTAGCACAAAGCTATCTGAACATAACACTAAACACATCATATACATACAAAACTCTAGGGGGTTAAGAATATACCTGAAAGTAGGCGGTTCAAAGGACCGCTAAAACTGGGAACTTCCACCGCGACCTCTACCGTGGCCCGCCGGTGTATGAACATCCTGCCTGGCTATGGAAGGTGAAGAACCCGCAACTGATCTAGTAGTCTGTGCTATCCCACCAGTGCTACCCCTGGTAGGACAGTCTCCCGTCAAATGGCCCTGTCGGCCGCAAGTCTAACAATCGCCCAAACCAGTACGACATTTCCCCCTATGGGCTTTACCATAATAGTCACACTGAGATACGGGTGGCCTCATCCGGCGAGCACTCCTACTCCCCTGAAAATCTGAACCCTGGGAGCCCTGACCTGCTCCTGAATATTCCAAACGTTCCGACGACGGTGGGGGACCACTTGGTACAAGCGGAGGCGCATAATCGCTTTCTTCGAGGCGGTCCGCCTCGAAAGTCATCAAAGGACCTGCTGTTCGCCTCTTCTGGCGATCTCGGTCATTCCGCCGATTCTCCGCTCCTCACATCCAAGTGCATAAGCTGCGTGCGGGCAATGTCCATGCCCGGTGAAGAGCTACACCAACAACTCTCGCTAGGTAATCATCGAGCCAGAACATATCGGTGCACCCGATCCTCCATACTAGCTACCAACGCGGACGCGTCTGGCCAATGAGTCGAACTCCACATTGTACTCCCGAACCGTCGCGGATTACGCTGCAACACCAAAAATCTGTCGGCCCGAGCCCTCTCATCCGTGGAGGCAAGAAATGTGCAAGAAATGCCTGCGAGAACTCGTCCCATAAAGTCGGAAGTGCATTCTCTCCCGGGACAGCTCCCACGAATCAAACGATCATCGCGGTATCACGCAGCGATGCGAACCTAGGACTACCGACTCGGTCTCGATGCCTTGATCACTCTCATGATCTGTAGCAGAATCGGATGAACTCCTGCGGATCATCCTCGTGCCTCGACCCATAAAACTCGCGGTTTATAACTCGTAAAATCCCGTAGCCTCGAACTATCGATCTAGGGTGAACCATCGTGCTATCAAACCGCTTTGTCCAGCCTATCCTCAAGTCTGGCCACAACCCTGGCCATTAACTGGGCCCACTCCTTGTAACTCATCTCCTCTGCTCCAGACTGCGGGACTGGAGGCTCAAGTACTGTGGTCTCTGTAGAGACTGCCGCTGCTCTACTCGCAGCTCCCTCTGCTGCCTTGCCCTTCTGGGCCCGGGTTGCCTTACGCGGAGGCATAACTGGTAAAAACGAAGTACGTCAGAGGGGTCCAACTTATAACACAGCTCTAAGGCACGATCTCAGAATGAGAAGAATGGAAACCAATCCTAAATGTCCTATAGCCTCCTGATTATAGATGTGGTGCACAACACATCGATAATCAAGACTCTACTAGACACGGTCTGTAGACACTTTCCGAGGACTAACTGCTCTGATACCACTTTTGTCACGACCCGTTCCGGGGCCCGTGACTGGTGCCTTACCCCGGGCACCCTAGTGATACAACATCAGAGAAAAACCAGCGGAAATAAAAACTTAAGCATTTAAATAGACATGGATCAAGATAAAGAAAATAGACCAACCAAAACGGTTGCCTTTCAACATATATATATGTATAGACATTTGAACAGTTACAATCCTTACAACCCTGCCCACAAATTACATGCACTCTAAGATTTATACAACAACTATGACGACGGGGCCGCCATACCTCGAATGTACAAGAACCTACGATCGTGGTAACATACCAAAGATAAGCCTCCGGAAGGCGGAGCTTCCCAAGACGCTGAAAGGTGATCCTAAAAGCGGGGATCGACAGCCGATGTACCTCTACCTGCGGCATGAACGCAGCCCCCCGAAGGAGGTCAGTACAACAGGTACCAAGTATGTGAAACTGTAAAGTACTATAAATGAAATCATAGCAGTCTATATAAAGCAGGAGACATGTATGATAACCAACTACAGTACCCAACATGTAAACAGTCATATCAAGTCAGGGACTCACGCCCTCCAAATCATCACTCGTGCCCGTGGAATTCCTTCCTCACCGCGATCTATGATATAACAACACCAGAGTACACGAACACCAAGTCCTACACGATGCCAAAGCCGTACCCACGATACCTGCGTCACTATCTTGACTCGCGAAGGCGACACGTGGCAAGTGCAATAACCTATACCCGATCCACTGCGCCACGTGGCGACGGGGCAAGTATACAAGATACGCACGATCACAACCGTAAGTCACGATACTTCGCGAAGGCGACACGTGGTAAGTGCAACAACCGCATGCGGATCCACTGCGCCACGTGGCGGCGGGGCAAGTAAGCGAACTCGCGCAATCACAACTGTAAGTCACGATACTTCGCCATAACAAAAAATGGTCACATGTCCACAGAATCCATCAACGGTGTAGACATGCCCATGTACCAATGCTAATGGAAGCATACCCGTGGAATCTCCCGTCACTGCCGGTATGTCCAAGTAAGTTCTCAATAAGTCAACCGGCCCTCCATCGAGAGACGCGGTAGAATAGAAACACAATTCTTGCACAACAAAGACTATCTCAATAAGCATAGGCAAGTTACACAACAACAAGCATAGGCAAGTTACACAACAACAAGCATAGGCAAGTTATACAACAACAAGCATAGGCAAGTTATACATAACTCTAAGTACTTTCATTTTATGCCAAAGTCCGGGTTTTAACCCTAAAGTACTACGTACGTTAAATTCCTTTTAAGAGATCCATTCCTTTTATGAAAATCACCCGATACCCGTAGTATAAAATAGAGTGACTTACATCTTTTAAGCAAACCAAAACAACTTCTCTTTCTAAAGCCAAGTTCCCACATTAAAACCAATGATAAAAACCCTTAATTTGTTTTCATAGAGTCGTTATAACCAACTTCCCATAAAACTGTTATAACACTTTAAGTTTTAAACCATTTTAAGACAACACAATGCCTTTCTTTTCCCTAAAGTTCCAGTTTGCCTAATTTCAATTACTCAAGTCTCTTTTTAGAAAAGTTTCATAGTTCAATGTCTTAATCTCTTTTTAAAACAATTGAGTAACATATGCCATAGGCGAGTAGGTTATTCTTTTTCATAAATCTTATTAAGCAGCCATGATCTAAGAAATGTAATATCATTTTGTCTCATCTTAGCTTCTATGCAGATGGAGGTTTCTACTGGTTTTAATAATACTTCATTTTTCAATACATTTTCCTTTATTAACGCTGCAGTGGTTTGTCGATACACATTCTGATTTCCGAAATCAGTAAAACATTATTCCTTTTAAAAACCACGTACTCACTACTCACGAATGAGGTTTCACACAAAACTCATATTAATTCATTTAAGTTAAGTCTCTTATCTTATAAGATCAAGTCTCTTAACTTCTAAAATCAGTAAACCATTTTCTTTACCTCTCTTAAGACGTTATACCTAACTCCCCATAAATCTAGTATAAATCTTTTTAAAACCTTTAAAACCAAGTGTTACTCTTCTTTCAAAAATGGTTTCTTAACTCTTGTGACATACTTCAAGTTTCTTATTATTCAGGCTTAAGTCAAAAGACATTGCCGTACAACTACGTTCAATTAGCACACGCGTCGTCTACCGTACTTTATATTATTCGGGCTTAAGTCAAAAGACATTGCGCATAACCACGTTCAATTAGCACACGTCGTCACCGTACTATATATTATTCGTGCTTATGTCAAAAGACATTGTCGCATAACCACGCTCAATTAGCACACGACGCTCTACCGCATATATATTATTCAGGCTTAAGTCAAAAGACATTGCCGTACTATATATATCTTCCTTTAAAATATCATGCTCAAGAGTATAGGAAGAATCACATACCTCGCGACAATTATCGACTATAAGCAAAACGCTCCACGGCTATAACCCGGCTAGCCTTGTCCACATTCTAAGTAGCACATGCTACTTGCAAAACATTCAACCAATAAAGGTTATCAGTCTACTGTAATACAGTCCTAAGTAAGTACAGTTTAACTTCTACTTATATTCTTCTGCAGTGATTTCAGTTCAATCCTTTTCTGTAATATCCTTCTATTACAGTTCAAATCTCTTCTATGAATCTTATATTCATTTCTATACTACTACAGTATGTAATTTCCAATTACAATAGAAGGACAGTAGTATTTACCTCGATGAGCCCATAAATTATCCAAGTATAATGTCGCTCCTGAGCAACATTAAGCTCCTACTCCGAGTGCTCCAACCCGCTCCAAACAACCCTTAGAAGTTCTACGCAACTTCTACTTAACACTTCAACCGACTATGAAGGTTTTCCTTAGGGTTTCGTTTAGTGGCTAAAGAAAGTTTATAGTATTTTCTGGGCTTTTGTATAAGTGTAACCTTGGGAATACTACAAGGTATTTGGGCCAAGGTATTTGGGCATTATAACAATACTTGGAGAAGTATTTTTTTACCACAAAGGGGGGTATTTATACGAAAACAACTAGGCTAGGGGGGGTAGGTTTCGGCCAAGGGGCCTTTCAAAGGGGGAGGGGGTGTGGCGGACGAGAGCACAAGAGGAGAGGAGGGTTTTTGCCTTAGAAGTTTTCAAGTGAGGATGAAGAAAGTCTTCAACTTATGGGAGTATTTATAGGCTAACCAAAGGCCAACCAATGGCCAAGATGAAGACAAGTGTGGTGCAAGTGTAGGGCTAGATTTTAACCATGTGGACCTTATCCATCTACCACACAACTTGCACAAAATATCCTACCAACTAAAGTGCTTTCTTTTTCGTCCCTTAGCCGCCCCACTTCTTCCAATGTGAGGGTGACACATGTCACCCTCCCGTTGGTCCAAAATGTTTCGTCTCTCGGAACAATCCGCAAAAATTATAAATGACATAGCCGGAATTTTCTCTTCGCAAGTTTAGTAAAACGTTTCGTCGAAAAACGATTCTATTCGGCACTTGTGCCCAAATTTCGAACCTTGCCAAACTTTAAGGCTCAAATTATATACGTACGCCCTTACGTACATACTCTGGAAATACGGGGTATAACAGAACCAGAACTAGAAGGAATATTAGTAGCAGAGTTGGTGTTATCATGTAATGTAGCATAATATTCATATAATGTAGTTAAATTAGTATCAAGTTTACTTATGCAATCAAATGAAGATGGAGTTTCTGTTTGACCTATTTCCATATAAGTATATAAACTAAATATTAAATTATGACAATCTACTTTTTTAATAGAAGGATTTAAGATCGCACTAATACAATAAACATCGTGAATAGGAAAAAATATTTTTAAACTTTTCAAACATAATCAGAATCGCATCTTTATATTTCACATTTGATTTTAAACCATAAAGTAAATATGAAATTTCAACCATATGAGCTAAAGCATTACAAACTGTTGGGTAATAAGATCCCGAAAATTCAACAGTAGCAGTGTACAATTTACGTAAAAAATTTAAAAGTTCAGCAATTGATTTCCAATGTTCGCTTGTTAACATATACATCACGTTCTTACAATGCGCATTTGCAACATGTGTTATGGGGTCTTTATACTTATAACATTCTTTTAAAAATAAATAAGTATAATTCCACCGTAATAATCTCTTCGCATGAATTTAGGTCTCAAATTAAATTGTTTACATTTTTTTAAATTCTATAATTCTATTTTTCCTATTATTACAATTGAATAACTCCAATGACTCTTTTGACAAGTTTTATTTCGGTGAAAATAAATCAAGACCACTTTTAACAATTAAATTATAAATATGACAAGCACAACGAACATGAAATATATCGAAGTGGTGGTTGTACTTCGCTTTAAAAGATCTATACCAAGTATTATTAGATGCGTTATCGAATGATACACAAAGTATTTTATTATAAAGATTATATTTTTGGGCATAAAAACAAATAGTTTCGCTTATATATTTTCGAAGATGACTTTGATCCTCGCCATACGCAAAAGCAATAATACGTTTTTCCATTCTAAAATTATCATCAATCCAATGACAAGTAATTGTTAAATAATCATAACTGCTCAACGCATGTCCAATGTCCAAGTAAAACTAACGTGGCATGGAAGGTTAGCAAACAAATATTGCAAGAAAATAACATAATCATTATGAAGTCTAAAAATATCGGCTCTAGTAGTACTACGAGGAACACCTTTAAAAAAGGATTATATACTCTTTGAATATATGTAATTAAATATGAAGAAGAAGCAAAAGAAAAGGCAAACAACCTCCGACAATCATTTTTGCTAATTCAATGCGATCTTTTTGGATCGTATTTAGCCAACCCCGCTTAATGGATTAAGTTGTTGTTGACGGGTTCTAAATCGTGACAAGATTCCATTGTGCCGTATGATCGAATTTTATATGTCTAGCTATAGTGCGTCCCCGTCACCACCCTCGCCTTATGTTTATAAGTTCTCCCACAAATATTACATTTAACTCTATCGGTACCTGACTTTATCATAAAAGAGCCACACTTTACTCCTTTTTTCTTGCTCATCGTTCGGTAAAGGAGGTCGACTACGACTACCACTAGCAGCACTAACATTGTGAAGGAACACTAGTAGGTGTAGGAGGTTCTTGTTCTTCAAGTTCAACAATATTATCTAATTGAACGTTATCACATTCATTATCTTATTCCAAAATCTTCTTGCATTTGATCATAATCTATATTTTGATTAGATGATGAAGAACTACTGATTTTTACCCCTTGAACTAGATTTACTACAGATCCGACGCAATTCCCCTTAGTAAAGACATTATAAAATATTTAAATAATCAACAAATAAATATGACAATTTAATAAAATAATTAGAGAATGAAACGAGTGTACCAAACTTCGAGATTCAGAATTCAATAGAAACTCGAAGCTCGAAGTCTTGCGTCTTGCTACTTTGAATTTGAAAACTAATAATATTAATAACTTGAAAATTGATAATAAAGATGATTAAGAGAGTATGAGAGAAATGTTGTGTGATAAAAATGAAGAAAATGTAGAGAATTTATAGATTTTTTAAAGGGTAAAAATGGAATTAAAATAAATAAGTAAACAAAACAAAACAAAACAAAACAAAACAAAAAAAAATAGTGCCAACGGTCGAAATGACTGTTGGTCATGCCCCTGCCCCCCCCCCCCAGCCCCCCCTCTCAAGCCCAACGGTCGAAATGACCGTTGGGCAAAATTTTTAATTTTTAATTTTTTTATTACCGGTCGGTCAGGTTAACCGTAATGGGCAGGTTTCGTTCTCACGGCCCACTGGTTTTTATAACCGTGCGGGTTGGGGTTGAGGCAACCCCAACCCAGATGCCTCACGGTCGGTCGGTTAAACTCAGATCGGCCGACCGGTTTCTGTGTATAATTAGCCACCGCCACCACTTTTGTCACGACTCGACCCCGGGCCCGCGACTGGTGCCTTACCCGGGCACCCTAGTGATACAACATCAGAGAAAATCAGCGGAAATAAAAACTTAAACATGAAACAAGATATAAAAATAAGAAACAGGCTAACCAAAACGGTCACCTTTCTGCATATATATAAAAACTTGAACAGTTACATCCTTTACAACCCTGCCCACAACAGTACTACAGACCTCTAAGAGTTTTTATAACAACTATGACGGGACAGGGCCCCGCCATACCCCTGAATGTACAAGTACCTACAATGACAGGAAACCATACCAAAAGATAAGCCTCCGGAGAAACGGAGATTCCCAAAACACTGAACTGTGATCCTAAGAGCGAGGATCAACAACCGATGTACCTCTACCTGCGACATTTAACGCAGGCCCGGGGAGGTCAAGATAACAGTACAGTATGTGGCGAAATCTTGAATTGAAATCATAACATTTTAAAACCAATTCACAAACATGTACGAAACAAACCAATTAACCGCACATAGTGCCACAGCATAAACAAGAGCAAATAGATGTAACGCAACCGGTATTTTCTAGGCTGCTAATGATCGAAGCGGGGCCACTCACCCTCAGTATCATTTTCCGAGCCTATTCCTGGAACTCCCGCAGTCCGCATAGGCCACCTGGGCCCGCATGAGGTACTCCTCGCATCGGGGGTAGCTAACTCGCGGCATTTCCCTGGACTCCCGCAATCCGCATGGCCACTTGGACCACATGAGGTATTCCTCGCATCGGCGTAACACACCCAGAGTGATTTCTGGACTAACGTAGCCCGCATAGGTCACGTGGACCCGCATGAGGTATTCCTCGCATCGGGGGTAGCTAACTCGCGGCTCGTAACAAGTCAGAGGGGTAAGTGATATAACATAAGCACAATCGGCTTATCGTAATCAACATAAGCACAACAAGAAACCCCCGTAATACAACAAGTCTCAGATACTAAGGCCCGTAGTATCATAACAGTTTATATATAAGCAGTCATGTCAAGTCAGGGACTCACGCCCTCAAAATCAGCATGCCTGTGGAACTCCTTCCTCACTGTCGGCAGTCTATGATATGATATCACACCAAAAAGTACACATGAATACCAGGTCCCACCTGGGCCATAAAACAACCGTAATAACCGGCCCTCCATCGAGAGACACGGTATCATAGAAGTAAAACACTTGCACAACAAAGGCTATCACAACTATCATAGGAAAGTTTAACATACTCTTAGACTCTCATTTTATGCCAAAAATCCGGGTTTTAGCCCCAAAGCAATACATACTTCAACTCTCTTAAAAAGAACTCTTTTTAAGTACAAATCACGCGATACTAATACCCGTAGTATCGATCATAGAGTAACTATCATTTTAAGTAAATCAAAACAATATCATGCTTTCTTTTTAAACCAAAACAAGACAATACCATACCTTCCTTTAAAACCAAATCAAGACAATACCATGCCATCTTTTTAAACCAAGGCACTTCTCCTTTAAGTAGCAATATAATTTTTAAACCAAGTGGCTTACACTTTTTAAAACAACGTCAAGTATACTTCTTAAAAACCCGAGTAACTTACTCCATTCAAAACAAGTAACCTATACCTTTAAATCAAGTTACTTCTCCTTTCCCAAAATCAAGTTATTTATAAGTCAAGTCTCTTTACTTTCAAAATTAAGTCTCATAATCTTTGAATCAAATCTCATATCTTTTAAGGAAACCAACCTCCTAACTTTTAAAATGTCAAGTTATCATTTTAAATCCAATAATAAAACCATTCTTTCGTTTTCATAAATTTGTTATAACTAACTTCCCATAAAGCTATTATAACACTTTATGTTTTAAACCAACCAAGGACAACTACTCTCATTTCTGAAATCAAGATAACTTTATTCTTTTAAAAGACTAAGCACCCATTACTCACGAATGAGGCTTCACAACTTTTTAACACAATTCAAGTCCTTAACATTTCATAACAAGTCACTTAACTTTAGAATCAAGTCAAGGACATAAAAGGAAAATCAAACTCCTTTAACACACGTGCGTCTACCGCACTATATATATTTCACAAATATCATGCTCAAGAGAATAGGAAGAATCACATACCTCTTCGGCTTAATCCACAAGCCAAGTCGAGTATGCCGCGCGCAGAATATCCACCTATAACAATCACAATACATCTATCAACTTCTAAACTTCTTCGTAGCATATTCTAAGTACCACGCTCCTTATTCTCGAAAATTGGGCAGCACCTCCCCTTAACCACATAAATACCTCCTATAACAGGGCCCGCTACCAAGCCAACAACTCCAAGGGGATTACACGCCTACCCGGACGTGTACAATTCTGCCACACAATAGTACTACATAAGTCTACTGTAAATACAGTCCAATGTAAATACAGTTCAATTCTATTTAATCATCCTTCCATATATCTTACTCAATTATAAACTACTACAATATGTAATCTCCAATTACAATAGAAGGACATAGATCATTACCTCGATAAGCCCAAAATTATCCAAGATTTAAGTCGATCCTGAGCAACGTTTAGCTCCTATTCCTTATGCTCCAATCCGCTCCAAGAAACCCTTAGAAGTTTCTAAACAAATTCTCTTAACACTTCATCCTATCTATGAAGATTTTCCTAGGGTTTCATTTTGCGACTATTGGAATAAAGTAGTATTTACGGGCTCTTAGTATTGAAATAACTTTGGAATACTACTAGGGATACTAGGCTAAGGTATTTGGGATAACAACAACACTTGAAGAAATTCTTCACAAGAGGGGGGGGGTTTGGACGAGAACTTCACAAAGGAGGGAGTATATTTTTCTCTTGGAAATTGTCTAAGTGATGAAGAGTCTTGCAAGCCTTAAGGGGGTATTTATAGAACAATCAATGGCCAAGATGAAAGCAAGTGTGTGGTAGATCTTGGGGACATGTGTGTGTGCCACAAGCCACTTGTCCAAGCAAGACAAGTGGCTAGCCACATGTCAAGAAAAATCGACCAAGAGGCCAAGTGTCATGACCATTTCGGCCAAGGCCACCTAAGGGGGTGACACGTGTCGCCCCCTACTCGCCCAAAATATTTCGTCTCCCGAAAATATCCGTAATATCCAAAATCTCGAAAACAAAGTTGGCCCCACAAAACCGTAAATTTTCCCCGTAGGCCCCACGTGACCAATTTCGGAAATAAAATTCCATAATTCTCTAATATTCCAAGAAGTCCGAATACCAAATCTGGGAATCCAATTCCCATTAACGAACCTTTTTCCTTCACAAAATCCGGAAACTTTTCCGTCGAAAAATCACATCTTTCTTCTTTTCCAATTTTTATGTCGTATTCTCGTACATACGTCCTCACATATATACCCTGGAACTACGGGGTATAACATTCTTCCCCCCTTAGAAACATTCATCCCGAATGTTCCTTCTAAGTCTCCAAACATACATGCGCCGGTATAGTCTTCACTATTATACTTATGAAACCAATTATGCCACACATGGCCATAATATAACACACGCGCGAAACTCAAATCCAAGCCATCGAGGAATCACCTCTAACGTGTATAACAACACTAAAGCTTCCACCCATGGTCTAAAGGATACTTTCTTCACCTCGTTACTTCACAAAATGATCACTTCCCTTCTCCTAACACATGTTCACTTCTTCCCTTACTCTTCGTACCTTTCTTGTACACCCAAACTCCTTATAGCACATGTACCACACTTCAGTCATCGCTTCAGTTTCCAAAACCTTGGGGTTACTACCTCCAAACTTGGTCATCTTACTAGCCTCAAATTCCTTTAAGGCCATTTTTGGCCTCCACGATCCGATTCTGGTCAAACGCATCCACGAACTCGTACAATGGTTACCTAAACTTGGGCCTAGCACCTACGTGACCCTACCACCTGGCGGGACCACCTTAAACTGACCCCACCGCATTCTGGGTTGCGGGTTGACCCGTGATATGGCCTCAACCCGACCCACTTCGTACTAAACTCTTGTTCCTGGTCCGGAACAATCTCATTATTCAAGTCATGAGAACCTAGTGGTCTCCTTAGCTCAACCACCCGCTTTCATTTCACATCACTCATGGACCTATCACACTAATATACCCCACGTATACTATGCACTCCGACAAAGGTCAATCGTAAAAATCTTTTACTCAAGACGGCCTCGCATCTAAGGTCTCCACGTGTAATATTCTAAGGCTCACCATTTCCCTGTCCCCAAACTTACCTTTTCAACTAATCATGTTCTCTAAATCACAATTTACACAATGCTATCCGAACATAACACTTAACATTAAATCATCATATCACGCATACTAGTCTCTAGAGGGTTAAGGATATACCTGTAACTACTGCTTCACTTTCCCTTTGTCGCTCTAATCAAAATCCTACCCTGCTGGGCGCATAGCTATAGAAGGTGATGAACCAGCCACTGATCCTGAAGGCTGAGTCGTAACATCCGCGCTACCTCTGGTCGAACAATTTCTCGCAAAATGGCCCTGTTGGCCGCAAGAATAACAAGCTGTAGAAGTAGTACGACACTCCCCACAATGACACCTACCACAACGGCCACACCGAGGTGGGGGTGGCCTCCTCTGGCTAACACCCCTTCCTCTCCGAACCATTGAATCTGCAACTGACCTGGTAGGCTGAGTCATCTCACCTGTATCCCTCCTACTAGGACATTCTATCCTCACATGGCCCTGACGGCTGCAGGTAAAACAAACATTAGTAAAAAGACGACATTTCCCGGGATGACGCCTACCACATAGTGAACACTGAGAAAATCGAATCTGGTGGCTAGAACTATGTAAATCGTGAACGAAATCCGGAGATCGACCAACTCCCGCATACCCGAACGCCCCGGCACGGGAGGACCACTCAGACTTGGCGAGGCGCATCGATCTGCTGCTGAGGCGGTCTGCTGATCTTGATTAATCCGTCGATCTCTACGTTCCTCAGTCTGCTGCGCATAAGCCTGTACGCGGGCAGTGTCCATGCCCGACTGAAGAGCTACTCTTGTACAACCCTTTACTAGATAATCATCTAGACCCGTGATATATCGGTGCACTCTGTACTCTCTGTTTGATAAAATCTCAGCTAGTAACAGGTCCATCCCTTTGTAATCCATATTCTCTGTTCCCGGTCGTGGAAATGAAGGCTCATATATCATGGCCGCAGTAGGAACTGCTGCCGCTGTGCTAAACTCTGCTGGGGCTGGCGACGTCGCAGAACTCCCTGAATGAAGCACCACCTCAGGTGATGACTGGGCATGTGCCCTTGTAACCCTCTGTGCTCTACTCGCAGCTCCCTCTGCTGCCTTGCCCTTCTGGGCCCTGGTTGCCTTGCGCAGAGGCATAACTGGTATAAAAGAATACGTCAGAGGGAGTCCAACTTATAACACAGCTCTAAGGCACGATCGCAGAGTGAGAAGAATGGAAACCAATCCTAAATATCCTGTAGCCTCCTGATTATAGGTGTGGTGCACAACACACCGATAAGAAATACTCTTCTAGATACGGTCTGTAGACACTTTCCGAGGATTAACTGCTCTGATACCACTTTTGTCACGACTCGACCCCGGGCCCGCGACTGGTGCCTTACCCGAGCACCCTAGTGATACAACATCAGAGAAAATCAGCGGAAATAAAAACTTAAACATGAAACAAGATATAAAAATAAGAAAGATGCTAACCAAAACGGTCACCTTTCTGCATATATATAAAAACTTGAACAGTTACATCCTTTACAACCCTGCCCACAACAGTACTACAGACCTCTAAGAGTTTTTATAACAACTATGACGGGACAGGGCCCCGCCATACCCCTGAATGTACAAGTACCTACAATGACAGGGAACCATACCAAAAGATAAGCCTCCGGAGAAACGGAGCTTCCCAAAACGCTGAACTGTGATCCTAAGAGCGAGGATCAACAACCGATGTGCCTCTATCTGCGGCATGAACGCAGCCCCGGAAGGTCGAGACAACAGTACCAAGTATGTGGCGAAATGCGAATTGAAATCATAACATTTTAAAACCAATTCACAAACATGTATGAAACAAACCAATTAACCGCACATAGTGCCACAGCATAAACAAGAGCAAATAGATGTAACGCAACCGATCTTTTATAGGCTGCTAATGATCGAAGCGGGGCCATTCGCCCTCAGTATCATTGTGCGAGCCTATTCTTGGAACTCCCGCAGTCCGCATAGGCCACCTGGGCCCGCATGAGGTACTCCTCGCATCGGGGGTAGCTAACCCGCGGCATTTCCCTGGACTCCCGCAATCCGCATGGCCACTTGGACCGCATGAGGTATTCCTCGCATCGGCGTAACACACCCGGAGTGATTCCTGAACTACCGTAGCCCGTATAGGTCACGTGGGCCCGCATGAGGTATTCCTCACATCGGGGGTAGCTAACCCGCGGCTCGTAACAAGTCAGAGGGGTAAGTGATATAACATAAGAACAATCAGCTTATCGTAATCAACATAAGCACAACAAGAAACCCCCGTAATACAACAAGTCTCAGATACTAACGCCCGTAGTATCATAACAGTTTATATATAAGCAGTCATGTCAAGTCAGGGACTCACGCCCTCAAAATCATTATGCCCGTGGAACTCCTTCCTCACTGTCGGCAGTCTATGATATGATATCACACCAAAAAGTACACATGAACACCAGGTACCACCTGGGCCATAAAACAACCGTAATAACCGGTCCTCCATCGATAGACACTGTATCATATAAGTAAAACACTTGCACAACAAAGGCTATCACAACTATCATAGGAAAGTTTAACATACTCTTAGACTCTCATTTTATGCCAAAAAATCTGGGTTTTAACCCCAAAGCAATACATACTTCAACTCTCTTAAAAATAACTCTTTTTAAGTACAAATCACGCGATACTAATACCCGTAGTATCAATCATAGAGTAACTATCATTTTAAGTAAATCAAAACAATATCATGCCTTCTTTTTAAACCAAGACAATACCATACCTTCCTTTAAAACCAAATCAAGACAATACCATGCCTTCTTTTTAAACCAAGACACTTCTCCTTTAAGTAGCAATATACTTTTTAAACCAAATGTCTTACACTTTTTAAAACAACGTCAAGTATACTTCTTAAAACCCGGAGTAACTTACTCCTTTCAAAACAAGTAACCTATACCTTTAAATCAAGTTACTTCTCCTTTCCCAAAATCAAGTTGTTTATAAGTCAAGTCTCTTTACTTTCAAAATTAAGTCTCATAATCTTTGAATCAAATCTCATATCTTTTAAGGAAACCAACCTCCTAACTTTTAAAATGTCAAGTTATCATTTTAAATCCAATAATAAAACCATTCTTTCGTTTTCATAAAGTTGTTATAACTAACTTCCCATAAAGCTATTATAACACTTTATGTTTTAAACCAACCAAGGACAACTACTCTCATTTCTGAAATCAAGATAACTTTATTCTTTTAAAAGACTAAGCACCCATTACTCACGAATGAGGTTTCCCAACATTTTAACACAATTCAAGTCCTTAACATTTCATAACAAGTCACTAAATTTTAGAATCAAGTCAAGGACATAAAAGTAATATCAAACTCCTTTAACACACATGCGTCTACCGCACTATATATATTTCACAAATATTATGCTCAAGAGAATATGAAGAATTGCATACCTCTTCGGCTTAATCCACAAGCCAAGTCGAGTATGTCGCGCGCAGAATATCCACCTATAACAATCACAATACATCTATCAACTTCTAAACTTCTTCGTAGCATATTCTAAGTACACAGTTCCTTTTTCTAATTAAAATTGGGCAGCACCTCCCCCCCCCCCCCCCCCGTAACCACATAAATACCTTCTATAACAGGGCCCGCTACCAAGCCAACAACTCCAAGGGGATTACACGCCTACCCGGACGTGTACAATTCTGCCCCACAATAGTACTACATAAGTCTACTGTAAATACAGTCCAATGTAAATACAGTTCAATTCTTTTTAATCATCCTTCCATATATCTTACTCAATTATAAACTACTACAATATGTAATCTCCAATTACAATAGAAGGACATAGATCATTACCTCGATAAGCCATAAATTATCCAAGATTTAAGTCGATCCTGAGCAACGTTTAGCTCCTATTCCTTATGCTCCAATCCGCTCCAAGAAACCCTTAGAAGTTTCTAAACAACTTCTCTTAACACTTCATCCTATCTATGAAGATTTTCCTAGGGTTTGATTTTGCGACTATTGGAATAAAGTAGTATTTTCGGGCTCTTAGTATTGAAATAACTTTGGAATACTACTAGGGATACTAGGCTAAGGTATTTGAGATAACAACAACACTTGAAGAAATTCTTCACAAGAGGGGGGGGGGGGGGTGTTTGGACGAGAACTTCACAAAGGAGGGAGTATATTTTTCTCTTGGAAATTGTCTAAGTGATGAAGAGTCTTGCAAGCCTTAAGGGGGTATTTATAGAACAATCAATGGCCAAGATGAAATCAAGTGTGTGGTAGATCTTGGGGACATGTGTGTATTCCACTTGTCCAAGCAAGACAAGTGGCTAGCCACATGTCAAGAAAAATCGGCCAAGAGGCCAAGTGTCATGAACATTTCGGCCAAGGCCACCTAAGGGGTGACACGTGTCGCCCCCCTACTCGTCCAAAATATTTCGTCTCCCGAAAATATCTGTAATATCCAAAATCTCGAAAACAAAGTGGGCCCCACAAAACCGTAAATTTTCCCCGTGGGCCCCACGTGACCAATTCCGAAAATAAAATTCCATAATTCTTTAATATTCCAAGAAGTCCGAATACCAAATCTGGGAATCCAATTCCCATTAACGAACCTTTTTCCTTCACAAAATCCGGAAACTTTTCCGTCGAAAAATCACATCTTTCTTCTTTTCCAATCTTTATGTCGTATTCTCGTACATACGTCCTCACATATATACCCTGGAACTACGGGGTGTAACAACTTTAAACCAAGTTTGTAAGTTGTCCTGTTTTCTTTTATTATTATTTTTTAGTCTTGCACACATTGGGGACAATGTGTGATTTAAGTTTGGGGGGGTGTCTTATTGTTTCTTGAGTCTTTTTGATTTGTTTTGTGTATATTTGTAGTATTTTTTAGTCAGATTTTTTTTTAAAAATATCATGCATGTTGTAGTTACTGGAATCTCCTAGTGAAGTAAGGTTGAATAATGTAATGGAATTAGAAGCAACCATCTAAACACCTAGGTTAGATATGCCAAAAATTCATGAAATCAGATTATTTGGGGTATCTTGCTTGACTTGTGCATTGTTTATGATTAAACCTATGTGTATGCTTGTTTTCTATTTGAGGCGAAATAGTTAGGATATGCATGTTAGGGAGATGACTCAGACATTTCTTTGTTAGCCCTTTCTTACCATTTTTTCCTATCCCTGACATTCAAATTATATCCCTAGTCAGGCCTTTTGAGCCTAAAAATAAGACTTTTTTCTTTGACACTCTATAATTCCACACTTGTGCCATAAGTGAAAAATTGAGGTGATCAGAATATAAAGTGTTAAAAAAGAGACAAAAGGAGTGAATAATTTTGATGCACCCCAATGAAAAAGTAATAATAAATAGGCAAAAGCCTAAGTTTGGGGGTGCCTGTTATTCATAATACACTTCATTCTCTCAAAACAAAAGAGGGGAAAGATAGGTATGAAGTGAAGAAAGAAAATCAAACGAAAAGGGAAGAATTGAAAAGCAAAAGAGCTTATGGTACATAAATTGAGCCTAAATGCCCATTTTTACCTACCCCTGCCTAAGCCTACATTACAACCCTGAAAGCACCTGAAGATCTCTTACATGTGTATCTATGATTAGTGGAGAATAGCAAGTAAACATGTCATAGGATTTTGAAATTGACATGCACAGTTAGGTATTCTTACTTCCATTGAGCATGATTAAAGTGAATTTGCGAAATATCTAACTTAATGTGTTTAAAATGCTAAAAATTCATGTTATGTGTTCTTGTAGATTATTATGCTAACTTTCATGCTTTTCTAAGTAACAATGATGCAGCAAAGTGATCAGTGTCTTTGAGTCAGTATATTTCCTTTATCCTCATGTCTTCAATTCTTTCTTTTGATCTTTGCTCGAGGGCGAGCAAAGGTTAAGTTTGGGGGTGTTTGATCGGTGTATTTTATATACACCTTTTGAGTCATTTTTAGTTAGTCTTTTGCCCATTTTTGTACAAATACGTGTCATCTTAGGATAGAGTTTCTTTCTTTTGAGTCATAATGGTTTAAAGTGGCTCATTGGCGAAAAATGAGCAAAAAGAGGGCAGAAGCAGAGGTTCCAGAGCTCAAAAAATGAGAAAGTTGGTGAACCGGGCAAGAAATGCAGGCGGCTACGCTCCAACCAGCGATGCAGCTGTGCGCCAAATTACTGAGAGTTGCAGAGTTTCGGGCGCTGCTGATTCTGTGCTTGGCCTGAAGCCGGAATTCATCAAATTCGAATGGGAATGGGCCAAGGCCTGGAAGGAAAACTGGGAAAACGACTTGGAGGCTATAAAAAGGAGTTTTTAGGTCAGAATAAGGGTTCCAAAACCCTTATCAATTCATCACAACCTTGAAGATCAAGATTGGAGACCACTTTTTGTGTAATTTCTTTATTTCTTTGTTTTATTTCTTTGTAGTTTATGTTGGATATTAGTTTAGTTCTTGGAATGTCTATGGCTAGGAACTAACTTAATTTAGGGCTTTCCATATCAAATCACTTGAAACCCATTCTTATGAATTAATGCATGTTTTGGTTTCTTCTTATCATTGTTGAGATTTATTCAATATTTGTCTTGAATGTTTGGTAATTAATTGATCACTAATTATCATAATCTATATGATTTCTAATCGAAAGCCGAAAGGGGAGATTGTGAATATGCTATAGTTGAATAAACATAGGTTAAATCATGGACGAAAGTACCCCGATACTTGTGTAGTTTAATAGGTTATTGCTCTTAATCCTCCATTATAGTCAATCTTATCACCGAAAGGTAGAAGGGTTCTATATTGGGGTTGAGTGTTTATATTACCTTAACAGGAGTATAAAACGGCTTAGTTAACCTGCTATCTAAAAATAGAAGAAGAACCATAATTAATTGCATTAACAAATAAGATGAGCGGATAGTTAAGGAGATTTGGAAGCCCTATTTCCACCATATCTGAAGTAAAACAAAGTATTTTAGTTAGCATTCTTAATTATAGTTATAAACAATTCATCAATCATCGATTACCAAATAGATACCATAGAATAGAATTTGAGAATTGTGCACTAATCCCCGAGGACGATAACTTGGTCTTCTAGACTATATTACTTGTCACGACACGTGCACTTGCGTCAGTGTGTGCATAAATCGCGCATCACAACACGACAAGTAGCAATACGCTCCAATGTACTTCAACTTTATCGGCTATTCCTCAAGCCAAGTAGAATATGCTACACATAGTACCTCAACCTAAAATGATAATAACACTTCTATCAACCTCAAGCTTACTATTGTTAGACTTATACCAAATAGTGGCCCTCTAATGCTACAGAAATTTGGGCAGCACTTCGTTTGTTTCTACGTACTTTTCCACCTTTTCCAAGGCCAGAATTCATCAACCAACAAGCCACATTTAAGGCACAACCAACAGTTAACCAAAGGGGATTACACGCCTAACTTGACGTGTAAAATTCTGCCCCACAATCTATACAAAACAGTCCATAAAACAGTCTACAATTTATCCAACATTAAGGGTACAATGTGAAGCCTTTAACACCCTTTTTATACCTTTATTCCTTAGGATTTCACTAGTCATTTTACCACATTAAACATGCATGTTAGGGGCTGATTTTCCAGCATAACAACACCTTTAAACAGTCCATAAAAACGACACAACGACGTCTAACAGTTTTAGGCAGTTTTCGGCCAACAACAACTACAACAATCCAAAGTCATTTTCCTTAATTCCTTTTAATCCAATTCTCATTCCAACATGTTATATAAGTTATATTAACTATTAACAACAATATTTCCTTCATTATATAACATGCAACAAGTGTAAATAACGACAACAATAACCAACGAATCCAATGTCGCAAACTAACTAGCTCTCGGCCTCATCATTGAAAAAATGGCCCAACCACTTTTTAATCTTCATTCTTTTTAGTACAAGTTCATCCATATATATCAATGGTGCGCGGTAAGATGCACACACTTTAAATGCAAGTGCACGTTATCGTGACAAGTAGTATAGTCTTGATAAGACCGAATATCGTCCTCAAGGATTAGGGTTCAATTACCAACTATCTATTTTTTGGTATCTATTTGGTAAATTGATCTTTGGATTTGTTGTTTATAACTAAGAATTATAAAAGCTATTTTAACTATAAAGGTTTACTTCAGTTGTGATGAGAATAGGGCTTCCACGTCTCCTCACTATCCGCTTATGCTACTTATTAATGCAATAACTTATGGTCTTCTTCTTTTGGAGAAAGCAGGTTCACTAAATCGTTTTATACTCCCGTTAGGGTTATATAAACACTCAACCCTAGTATTGCATCTTACCTACCTTTCGGTGATAAGGATAACTCTATAGGAGGATTAAGAACAAGAACCTAGTTAACCGTCACGCACAATGCGCAAAATTAGGGTTTTTAAGCCTCTCATTAACGCTACATAAATAATTGAGGTATTTTCATCCCCAATCCAAGAATGTCTACCCAACTTACAGCATATTCACAATCCCCCCCTTTCGGAGTCTGATTAGAAATCATATAGTGATAATTAGTTGTCAATTAACTACCAAGCATTCAATTCAATTATTGGATAGATCTCAATGAAGAAGAATAACCATAAGCATCGTTAAATCATAACATAAGTTTCTAGAGATTCAACATGGAAAGCCCTATAGAGGAATTAGTTCCTAGCCATTGACATGACAAGAACTAATCCCATGTTCATCATGCAAAAACTGAAATAAAGTAAAGAAAGGAAAAGAAATTACTAAACTATGGTCTCCAATCTCCAAGCAAGAAGCCTTGTGTTGTGCAAGAAGGGGAACCCTTAAAAGCGCTAGGGTTCTCTCCTTTTATAAGTGAAAACCGCCTCAACTTTTCCCTGCAGCTCGCCCAAAATCCGTCTGAAACCCTTATTTTTCAGCGTCGGCGCGCCCTGACGCAGTAGCCGCGCGGAACTCGCAATCCGACGGGTGATTTGCGCCGCGGCCCGATTCTGGCATGCGAGCCATGAACTATCTATAGCTTTTCGTGTTTAGCGCTGCGCTGCTAGCGCCGCGGCTGCAGTCTTCTGCGACTTCTTTTCTGCGGCGCGCCGCGGCCAGTGGAGGCAGGGCGGGCTCGGGCCACTGTGCTCGTTTTCTCTGCTTTTTAGCTCTTTCCTCTTTTAGCTCCTTTTCCGCCATTTGGCCATTTTAACCACTTTGACTCAAAAGAAAGGAAAACTATCATAATACGACACTTATATGTGCAAAACGGGAAAAAAGACTAACTAAAACTGACTCAAAAGGTGTATATAAAATACACCGATCAAATACCCCCAAACTTAACCTTTGCTCGCCCTCGAGCAAAGATAGAAAGAAAGAAAGAAATAAATAAAAGACTCAAAGAACGGAAATAAAAGACTCACTGCCATTGATTACTTTTGCTGCATTAGTGTTAACTAGAAAAACATGAAGGTTAGCAAAATAATATGCAGGAACATATAGCATGACATTTCAGCACATTAAGCTAGATATTTCGCAAACTCATATTCATCATGCTTTAATGGAAGTCAATATACTAAATCATGCATATAAATTCAAAAATCCTATGGCATGCTTATTTGTTATTCTCCACTAATCCTGGATATGCATAGAAGAGATCTTCAGGACTTTAAGGGTTGTAATGTAGGCTTAGGTAGGGGTTGGTAAAAATAGGCATTTAGGCTCATTTTTGTGTACCATAAGCTCTTTTCAGTATTTCCCTTTTCTTTTTGTTCTTTTCTTCATTTCGATTCTATCTTTCCCCTCTTTTGTTTTGGGAGAGTGAAGTATATAATAATGACAAGCACCCCCAAACTTAGGCTTTTGCCTATTTCTTATTACTTTTGTATTGGGGTGCAACAGACTTATTCACTCTTTTTGTCTCTTTTTTTAACACAATGTATTCCACTATTTCATATTTTCACTTATGGTACAATTTGTGGGAATATAGGGTGTCAAAGAAGAAGTTTCAAATTTAGGCTCAATGGGGCTGACTAGGGATATTTTTAAAGTACGGGATAGAAAAGAATGGTACGAATTGGCTATCAAAGAAATGCCTGAGTCATCTCCCTAACATGCATATCCTAACTATTTCGCCTCAAATAGCAAGCAATCATAACTCATAAGTATTTATCATTTAGCATGCATAATTCAAGCAAGAAACTCCAAATAGACAGATTCTGTGAGTTTTTGGCATATCTAACCTAAGTGTTTAGATAGTTGCTTCAATTCCGTTACATTATTCCACCTTACTTCACTAGGTGTTTCTAGCAACTACAGCATACATGATCTTTGACAGACAATTATGACTTCAAAAAGAAAAAATTTTGGTGATTCAAAAATACATAAAAACAATAAAAAAAAAAACTTAAATAAAACATAACATGACACAAATACAACAAGACACAAATAAAACACCCCCAAACTTAAATCACACATTGTCCCCAATGTGTGTAGACTCAAAGACAATAAAAGAATTAAGACACTTACAAACTTTGGCTAAAATGGTGGTGATGGCGGTGGATAATACTTTGAATTCCGTGAGGGGAGGAGAGCTCTTGGTGTTTGATTTGGCGATAGGGCCTTCGGATCAGGGTGTCTTCCAGAATTCATATTTGCCGTTGTGGCGCGCGTTCGCAAATGGCGCGCGGCTGAAACTCTGTCTTTGGTTCTGAACTTCCTGCGCCGCGGCCCTGCAAATGGGAGCCGTGGCGCTCAGATTTCTGAGCGTCTTCTGATTTTTTGGCGCCGCGGCGCTCTGGCGATTTTCTGGAGATCCTTTGCTTCTCTTCGGTTTTCGCCTTCCAAATCCTTGGCTTTCACCTGTCAACACAACACAAACACAAGAGCCCAAGACCGTGAGACTGTTCAAGACAAAATAAAATAAACTAAGGATAGGAATTGAAATAACATAATTGAAAACGTTGGGTTGCCTCCCAAGTAGCGCTGTCTTTAACGTCTTTTAGCCGGACGCAAGCTCCTTAGCTTAATAAATGTGAGGTGATTAACCCCACAACAAATCCATTTCCTCCACATTCTGCGTTTTCTTTTTCTTCTTTTCTTCTTAGCATTATCAGTAAGGGAGAGTTCAGGAACACATACCTCCTTTAGTGGAATTTCGGCAAACCATGCCTGCTTCCTTGGGCTCATCTTTCTTTGGTTGACTTGTATTGGCTCGCATGGGGGTTTGATGGTGCTGATTGCAAAGCACCCACTCATGGTTGGTGGCTCAATGACGTGTTTAAAAACTTTAAACATCATTTCTTCATTCTCCACCCTTAATGTTAACTCTCCTCTTTCAACATCAATCAAAGCTCTCCCCGTTGCTAGGAATGGCCTCCCCAATATGATAGGGATTTCCGCATCTTCTTCCATATCAAGAATGAGGAAATCTGCAGGAAAGAAGAATTTTCCTACTTTCACAATTACGTCCTCAATCTTGCCTCTTGGATGAACCACTGTCCTGTCGGCCAGTTGCAGGCTTACTGTGGTTGGTTTGGCCTCACCCAACTCCAATCTTTTAAATACTGACAAGGGCATCAGATTTATACTCGCCCCTAAATCACATAAAGCTCTGTTGCAAGTCACCCCATTGTGCAAGGTAGTGTAAAGCTTCCAGATCCTTTAGTTTTTGTGGCAACTTCTTCGCAAGATAGCACTACACTCTTACATTAGTGCTACTATCTCATATTCCGCCACTTTTCTTTTTCCCAGATCTCCTTCATAAACTTGAAATAGGAGGGCATCTTCTCTAATGCTTCTATGAAAGGTATGTTGATATGACTTCCTAAATGTCTCCAAAATTTGGAGAATTGTTTATCAACCACCTTTGTAGTCTCTGGGAAAAGGGATCTTCTCTGTATACTCCTTCTCCGGAGTTTTATCTACTCTGGTGGGCTCAATCACCTTCTTTTTCTAACTCTGCGCCTTCTCAACTCACCGGTGAGGTATTCCTCCAACTGTTTGCCGCTTCTCAATTACGCTCGGCATTGCTCCCTTGGATTTACCTCGTGTTGCTTGGCAATGTCCTCGTGGTGTCACGACCGATCCGGGCGTGGATCGTGCCTTACCCGCACCCTAGTGATACAACATCGAGAAAATCAGCGAAATAAAACTTTAAACATGAAACAAGAGATAAGATCATAAAACAAAGCAACCAAATTACGCTTCCAATAAATATATGTATACAAATCTTTCAAACCAACGGTTTAATCCTTTTTACAAACCCCGCCACAACAAAGATTACTGCACTCTAAGAGTTTTTATACAACATGACGGACAGGGCCCCGCCATACCCCTGAATGTACAAGAACCTACAACTCAGGGTAACATACCAAAGATAAGCCTCCGGAGAAATGAAGCTTCCCAACGCTGAACTGTGATCCTAAGAGCGAGGATCAGCAATCGATGTACCTCTACCTGCGGCATGACGCGGCCGAAGGAGGTCGATAACAGTACCAAGTATATGAAACTGAAACATATTGTAAATGAAATCATAGCAGTCTATATAAAGCAGGAGACATGTATGATAACCAAACTACAGTTCACCATAAATAAGCAGTCATGTAAGTCAGGGACTCACGCCCTCAGAGTCATCACTCAAATATAACTATGGGTCTCACGCGCAACATCAATCATGCCGTGGAATACCTTCCTCACCGCCGCGATCATGATATAATAACACCACAGAGTACACATGAACACCAAGTCTGTACTAACAATACTATACAACCAAACCACGAAGCTGACACGGGGCAAGTACGAAAGCCGACTACCAGATACCAAGGCCGTGTCACGTCGTGACGGCAAATCGAGGGCTAACTACCGTACAAGGCGTGTCACGAGACTTCGTCACTACACCGAGCAGGCAAGTGCGAGGGCTAACTACCGTACCAAGGCGAATCAGCCACGAGGCGGGGCAAGTCGAAGCCGACCACCGGATACCAAGGCCGATCAAGAAAACCTCATGGAGAGCTAGTCCATGGAATAACACTATCAATAGGAAACGAACCCTCATCACGGCGCATACCCGTGGACCATCCATCGAGTCAAGATGCCCATGGACTATCATAGTGGAAGCATACCCGTGGGCCACCCATCGTGTCAGTATGTCCAAAATGATCAAGAATAACACGACCGACCCTCCATTCGAGAGACGCGGTAACATAAGAATACAACACTTTGCACAAGAAGGCTATCATACACAAACATAGGAAAGTCACACACAACTCAAGGTACTTTCATTTTATGCCAAAGTCCAGGTTTTAACCCCAAAGTACTACGTATGTTAAACTCTTTTTAAAGGATCCATTTCTTTTACAAAGGTCACCCGATACCCGCAGTATAGAGTGACTAACATCTTTTAAGTAAACCAAAACAATTTCCATACTTTCCTTTTAAAACCAAATTAAGGCAATACCATGCCTTCTTTTTAGAACAAAACACTTCTCCTTTTAAAGTCAAGTTACCACTTTAAAACCAATGATAAAACCATTCTTTTGTTTTCATAAAGTCGTTATAACTAACTTCCCATAAAGTTGTTATAACACTTTATGTTTTAAACCAATTTTAAGACAAAACAATGCCTTTCTTTTAAACCAAAAAAACTCTTTAATTTCCTCAAGTCTCTTTTAGAAATCAAGTTCCTTACTTATTCTCATTTCCGAAATCAGTAAAACATTATTCTTTAAAAACCAAGTACTCATTACTCACGAATGAGGTTTTCCACTTCTTAACAACTCTCACATCAATTCAATTAAGTCAAGTCTCTTATCTTATAAGATTAAGTCTCTTAACTTTCTAAAATCAATAAACCGTTCCTTTTATCATCTTAAGTCGTTATACCTAACTTCCCATAAAGCTAGTATAACTTTTAAGCTTTCATAACCAAGTATTACTCTTCTTTCAAAAACGATTCTTAAATCTTTTGAAATACTTCAAGATTCTTATTATTCAGGCTTAAGTCAAACGACATTGCCGTAACACTACATTCAGTTAACACACGTACGTCTACCGTACTATATATATATTCCTTTAAAAATACTTCATGCTCAAGAGGATAGGAAGAATCACATACCTCGCGACGATTATCGACAGTTAGCAATACGCTCCACAGTACTGTAACCCTGCTAGCCTTTTCCACTCTTCAAGTAGAATAAGCTACTCGTAGTACTTCCACCTAATATAGGCCACAAACGTCTATTAACTTCAAAACACACGGTTCCATATTCTACAGAAAATTCGGCGATTTCTCCCCGCAAATCACAGAATCTCCTCCTCTATCGAGGCCGCTACCAAGCCAACCGGGGGTTTATACGCCTAACCGGACGTGTACAATTCTACTCCACAATAAAACAACGATCTCATCAGAATACAATCTATGTAAATACAGTTCAATTCTTATCTTTAAACATTCTATATATAGTATACTCAACTATATATTACTACAATATGTAATTTCCAATTACAATAGGGGGACAAGATATTTACCTCGATAAGCCCAAAATTATCCAAGATATAATGTCGATCCTGAGCAACGTTTAGCTCCTACTCTGGGCGCTCCAACCCGCTCCAAACAACCCTTAGAAGTTCTACGCAACTTCTACTTAATACTTCAACTCGCTATGAAGATTTTCCTTAGGGTTTTGGTTTGAGACTAAAAGGACAAAAGGTAGTATTTTCGGGCTCTACGTATAGAGGTAACTTTTGGAATACTACAAGGTATAAGGCTAAGGTATTTTGGTATAGCAACGATACTTGGAGAATACTTTCTACCAAGAGGGGGGGGTATTTTACGAGAACCGCAAGGCAAGGGGGGGTGTACCCCTCGGCCAACACCACTAGGAGGGGGGAAACTCTCGGCCAAGGGGGCCTCACGAAAAGGGGGGAGGGGGACTCTTGGACAAGACACTACACTAAGGGGGAGGAAGAGAGCTTTCAAGACTTAGAACTTTGGATGAAGAAGTCTTCACAAAGGGGGGTATTTATAGGGAGTTCAATGGCCAAGATCAAGCCATGTGGAGGGCAAGTGGAGGGCCAAGATTTGCCCAAGTGCCCCCTAACCTACTCCTCAAACCACTCCACAAACAATGGCCCATGTTTTAGGCCCCAAATTCATGCCATTCGTCCAAGGCAAACCGCCCCTTGGTCGTCCACTTGAGGGTGACAAGTGTCACCCTCTCGTTGGTCCAAAATATTTCATCTCTCGGAAAAATCCGCAAAAATTATAAATGACATAGCCGGAATTTTCCGCCCATGAAGTTCTCAGTAAAACGTTTCGTCGAAAAACGATTCTTTACGGGGGTTGTGCACAAATTTCGAATCTTGCCTAACTTTAAGGCTCAAACTTTTCTACGTACGCCCACACGTACATACTCTGGAAATATGGGGTATAACATGTGGCGTGCTGTTTGCCTGTTTTGCTAGCTGACCCACTTGTGTTTCCAAGTTCCTGAATGAGGATCTAGCTTCATGGCCCAGTGCAGGCATTGCAAGTCTTTATCCGCTACTTTCATTTCGTCGCTTTTCTTCTTTGAACGGTGCATTGAAGCTGTTGATCTTTGTGGGGCTTGAATGAAGAGGCTGATTCTGTTCTGCTGGTTACGCATGCGCCTCGTATTGGTTCTGCTGCCCCTGGTATTGGTTCTGTTGCCCTTGGTATTGATTCTGTTGCCCCTGGTATTGGTTCTGCTGCCCCTGGTCTCCTCTCCATGAGAAATTTGGGTGATTCCTCCACCCTGGACTATAAGTGTTGGAGTAGGGGTTGTTCTGTTGCCTCTGATAATTACCTATGGCCTGACACTCTGCCTGCTCCATTGGTATATTGTTGGGATCAGCTGAAGGACACCTATCAAATGTATGTGGGCCACCACATATCTCTCACAACTTTTAGGCATCTGCGCGCATTTCGACCTTTGTATGTTCTTTGCAACTGTTTCGCTAAAAGGGCCACTTGGGAATTCAAGGCAGCAATAGCATCTATTTCGTGGACTCCCACTGTTCTTCTCCCACTTGTCGGCCTCTCTTCTGTGACATGGTTGTTAGTGGCCATATCTTCTAATAACTCATGAGTGTCGTGGGTTGTTTTCCTCATGAATGCTCCATCTGCTGCTGCATCTATGATGGTTCTGGTTGTATTGCTCAGCCCGTTGTAGAAGATGTGGACCAAGTTCCACAACTCAATGCAATGGTGTGGGCACTTTCTTTGTAGATCCTTGAACCTTTCCCAAGCTTCATATAAGGACTCTCCATCTGCTTGGTAGAAGTTGTTCAACTCCCCTCTCAGTTTTGCTGCTTTACACGGGGGAAAGAACTTGGCTAGGAATTTCTGTGCCAGCTCGTGCCATGTAAAAATCGAATCGGCAGGGAGTTCAACCATACTTTTGCTCGTCCACGAGTGAGAAGGAAAGAGCCTCAATCTGACGGCATCATCGATGCGCCGTTATATCGAAAGTTGCACATAGCTCCAAGAAATTAGCTATGTGCATATGTGGATCCTCAGATGGTAGTCCTCGAATTGCAGTGTCGTACCGTGCTCGTAATCGCGGTTTTATCTCGAAATTGTTGGCTCCTATTGTAGGGAGCCTAATGCATGTCTGTGCTCCATTCACTCTTGGCAGCACATAGTCCCCCAAACTCCTTTTTGGCTGGATTTGGACTCTCTCCTCCACGTCTATTGGCATTTGCCGAGGCATTCCTGGGTTATGTTGATTTTCACCTAACCCTTCTCTCATCATGTTATTGTTTTGAGCACCGTCCATTTCTGTCAAAGTTGCAATCCGTTGATTCTTTCTGTTCTGCTTATAGGTTTTCTCAATCTCTGGATTGAAGGGAACAAGAGTGTCTGCTCCTCTTCTCCTTCGCATAAACTGATTTCCTGAAATAGATCAAAAACAAACAACCAATCACGGTACCTCGAATTTTCCAAAAAAAATGTGAAAATTAAAAATTAAAATAAAAATTAAACACCAAATTAGAAATTAAAAATAGACAAATTTGATATTGAACTATGCCTAATCCCCGGCAACGGCGCCAAAAACTTGGTGTGCGGTAAGATGCACACACTTTAAACGCAAGTGCACGTTATCGTGACAAGTAGTATATTCTTGATAAGACCGAATATCGTCCTCAAGGATTAGGGTTCAATTACCAACTATCTATTTTTTGGTATCTATTTGGTAAATTGATCTTTGGATTTGTTGTTTATAACTAAGAATTATAAAAGTTATTTTAACTATAAAGGTTTACTTCAGTTGTGATGAGAATAGGGCTTCCACGTCTCCTCACTATCCGCTTATGCTACTTATTAATGCAATAACTTATGGTCTTCTTCTTTTGGAGAAAGCAGGTTCACTAAATCATTTTATACTCCCGTTAGGGTTATATATACACTCAACCTCAGTATTGCACCTTACCTACCTTTCGTTGATAAGGATAACTCTATAGGAGGATTAAGAACAAGAACCTAGTTAACCGTCACGCACAATGCGCAAAATTAGGGTTTTAAGCCTCTCATTAACGCTACATAAATAATTGAGGTATTTTCATCCCCAATCCAAGAATGTCTACCCAACTTACAGCATATTCACAATCCCCCCTTTCGGAGTCTGATTAGAAATCATATAGTGATAATTAGTTGTCAATTAACTACCAAGCATTCAATTCAATTATTGGATAGATCTCAACAAGAAGAAGAATAACCATAAGCATGCATTAAATCATAACATAAGTTTCTAGAGATTCAACATGAAAAGCCCTATAGAGGAATTAGTTTCTAGCCATTGACATGACAAGAACTAATATCATTTTCATCATGCAAAAACTGAAATAAAGTAAAGAAAAGGAAAAAAAATTACTAAACTATGGTCTCCAATCTCCAAGTAAGAAGCCTTGTGTTGTGCAAGAAGGGGAACCCTTAAAAACTGCCTAGGGTTCTCCTTTTATAGGCTGAAAACCGCCTCAACTTTTCCCTGCAGGCCTGGCCCAAAATCCGTCTGGAAACCCTTATTTTTTCGCGTCGGCGCCGCGGCCCTGCAGACAGGCGCCGCGGCGCCGGAACTTCTGCAATCCTTCGGGTGATCTGGCGCCGCCCGATTCGATGCGAGCGCGTGGCCATACTGCAACTCTGTAGCTTTTCGGGTGTTTAGGCACCGCGGCCTGCTTTTAGCGCGCGTGCCAGTCTTCTGCGACTTCTGCGGATAGTGGCGCCACGGCCGCTTTTCGCAGGAGGCGCGCGTGGGTGCAGGTTTCAGCCTCGTTCGCCACTTTCTCTATTTTAGCTCTGGACTCTCCTCTTTTGCCCTCTTTTAGCTCCTTTTCCGCCATTTGGCCATTTTAACCACTTTGACTCAAAAGAAAGGAAAACTATCCTAATACGACACTTATATGTGCAAAACAGGAAAAAAGACTAACTAAAACTGACTCAAAATGTGTATATAAAATACACCGATCAATCAACCATAAGTAATATCCAATTACTTTAAAAGAAGAAGAATCATTACCTCATTTTAGGCCAAAAATCGATAAAAACAGTCCGGTCTACAATGGTCCGCAGTTTTCGTTTCGCTCCACTTCTTCAAGTTCCAATCACATATATGTGACCCCTATGAGCTTATACACAACTTCACTTTGTATTTTACTTCCAAAAAGTTGATAAAACTTAGGGTTTTGGAAACACCATTCTCGGCCAACAACATATTCTTGGGGTTTAAGGGGTTATCTTGGCTTAGTACTCCTCTAGGGATCTTAGTCTTGAGTTTGAGGATTTATCACCAAGGATTGAAGAATTTTTGCTCAAGAAATGGGCTCAAAACCGTGAGCCTCTAAGAGAGAAAGGGATATAAAACTTTCTTGAAATAATGAAATTTGGCTAAGTGTTGTGACTTCTTGCACCCTCTCTATGTATATATAATATAGCACAATGGCTTGGATGATGACAAGTGGAGGGACAAGATGGTGGACAAGTGTGGGTGGGACCCACTTGTCCACTTGTCTTCACTTCAAGAAAATATCTCAAGGTCAAAGTCAACGACATGTGGGGGTGACACTGTCACGGCCCGACCTCGGGCCCGCGACTGGTGCCTTACCCGGGCACGCTAGTAGGTATACATCAGAGAAAATCAGCGGAATAAACTCATAGACATGGAACAATAAAATAAGAAATAGGCTAACCGATAAGGTCGCCTTTCAACATATATATATAAATATATCAAAAGCCCGAACAGTTACATCCTTTACAAACCCAAATCACAACAGGACTACAGACCTCTAAGAGTTTTTGACGTTACAACTATGACGGGACAGGGCTCCTGTCACGACCCGAACCACGGGCCCGTGACTGGTGCCCTACCTGGGCACCCTTCTACCTTAACAACTAAGCAAACTGCGGAATTTAAGTAACACCCCTTTTTTTTCCAACATACGTACAAGGGCAAAGCCGACAAGGCTGTCATAATATACATAAACAAAAGACACTACAATGTACATGAGTCCAATCCCACATATGAATACAAACCTCTAAGAGTTATACTGAACTATGACGGGACAAGGCCCCGCCGTACCTATAACTGTACAAAAGTCTGTACTAAAAGAACTTATACCAAAAAGATAAACTCCCGAACAGAAGGAGCTATCCAAAAACTCTGAGCAGGGTCCTACACCTGCCGATCACCAAACAACGTACCTAAACCTGCGGCATGAACGCAGCCCCCCGAAGGAGGTCAGTACGAAGAATGTACCAAGTATGTGAAACAGTAAGTACTGTAATGAAATCATAACAGTCTAAACAAAACAGGAGACATGTATGATAGCCAATCTACAGTACACAATACATAAGCAGTCATATCAAGTCAGGGACGCATACCCTCAAAGTCACTACTCAAATAACAGTACACAGTGCCTTACTAAAAATGAGATATCCTTCTTTATACAACATGCGACGACTTAAACTAATAATCGACTTGAATTGTAATCTTAAGGCTAACATGCTAGTTTTCGGATTAGGGTTCCAATAGCCAATATAATTATCAAACTTCATACTATACATCTCATGCTTGCTAATAACCATAGCTACAACAACAAGTAATCTCAATTACTAAAACGACAAAAATTATACCTTTACAAGCCCTTAAAATATCCAAGATTCAAAGTCGCGCCTTAGCAATCTTAGCTCATTTCCTTAGGTTCCAATCCGCTCCAAGCACTCCTTAGAAGCCTATGAAGAACTCATCTTCAAGTTCCAACTTCAAAGTTAAAGAACTCCTTAAGTTTCCGCCTTGCAAAATCTCAAATATTGTTTCTAATCTCCAATCCTTGGAGTTACTATCCAAACTTGGCCATATTGTTACTTATTTTCCCGTTAAGGCTCTTCTCGGTCCTTACGACCTGATTCTGATGGAACGCATCCACAAACTCGTACAGCGATCAACTAGACTTGGGCCTTGCACCCTCGTGACCCTATCACATAGCGGGACCATTTCTAACTGACATCACCCCATTCCATACTACCGGCTGACCCGAAATGAGTCCATAACCCGACTCATCGTCACACTTGACTTCTCATTCTTAGTCTGAAATAAATCTCTCTCTTATCTCAAGGTACTTCTCACTCTATCCTCCCATTCACTAGAGGTTCGTCATATAAGCCAAAGTATTTCTACCGTACATTCTTCCCTATCGGTCTTACACTGTTACGGGGTAATTACTACGTATGAACTCTACACAACTATAGTCTCAGTTCACTTAACATTCTTGTCAATATTCTTAACTTTTCACTTTACTAATCAAAGTATTCCTACCTCTGGGGTACTATCACTTACAACTGCTAGCAACAAAGGGAAAACATATATGCTAGGGCGAAATCTGAATCTATCAATGCACGTATGATTCAAAAGAATCGAAATATACCTGTAACCCCATGAGATGTTGCCTCCTGATCCTGCCTAGTAGTCACGTCAGTTATGCGGTTCGAAGGACCGCCAGAACTATAAACACCACCACGACTCTACCACTGGTGACATCTCAACACCGCCTGGGGACATACAATGTGGAGGAAAGGAATCAACCATCGGCCTCATAGGTGAGCCACCTCACCTGCTCTTTTAAAAGGACATACCTCCGAATATGGCGGACGCCACAACAAAAACAAACACTGTGCCATAACGGCATTTCCGAATGGCGCTTACCACATCCGATACATCGAGGAATATGTGGCCTCGGCCAGAAAGTCCTCGCTCCTGAGAACCTCGACCCCTGGAGCTTGGACCGGCTCCTAAATACCTTGTGGGGTCCAATATCCCACCTGTGAACTGCGGGGGTATGTACTGGGTAGGCTGGGACGAATATCTCACTCGCTGCTGAGGCTGCTCGTCCAAAAACTCACCGGGATAACCAACCGGTCTAGCCCTCTTACGTTGATCTCCGCGTTGGCCCTCTACCCTCTGTACATTTGTCTGTACTGGCCAAATAACCTCCTGCTGATGAAACTGTAGCACCGCTATCTTGGTCAATAACATAACTACTTCCCTCATGACCCTATAGTCTTCTCCTAACTGAGAAACTGGAGGCGCTGGTGCTGGGGCCTCAAAACCTGGCGTAGAAGAACTCGCCGACTGCGGAACATCATCCGATATACCCTGTGCATAAGCCCTATCAATTCTCTGAGTCTGACTAGTAGCTCCTGCTACTCTTTTGCCCTTCTGGACGGCTGTTGCCCTCCTTGGAGGCATAACTGTAACACAACAATACGTCAGAGAGGAATTATCTTACTAACACAGCTCTATGGCACGATCTTAGAGTGAGAAGAATAGAAACCAACTCCTAAATGTCATGTAGCCTCCTGTTTATGGGTGTGGCGCGCAACACACCGATAATCAAGACTCTACTAGACATGGTCTGTAGACATTCAGGGTGATCGCTCGATACCACTCTGTCACGCCCGAACCCGGGCGTGGTCGTGCCCTACCTGGGCACCCTTCTACCTTAACAACTAAGCAAACTGCGGAATTTAAATAACACCCGCTTTTTTTTTCCAACATACGTACAAGGGCAAAGCCGACAAGGCTGCCATAATATACATAAAAAAAAGACACTACACTGTACATGAGTCCAATCCCACATATGAATACTGGACCTCAAGAGTTATCTTTGAACTATGACGGGACAAGGCCCCGTACCCATAATCGTACAAAAGCACATCTTGAATGAACTTATACCAAAAAGATAAACTCCCGAACAGAAGGAGCTATCCAAAAACTCTGAGCAGGGTCCTACACCTGCCGATCACCAAACAACGTACCTAAACCTGCGGCATGAACGCAGCCCCCCGAAGGAGGTCAGTACGAAGAATGTACCAAGTATGTGAAGCGATGAAATGCGTAATGAAATCATAACAGTCTAAACAAAACAGGAGACGTGTATGATAGCCAATCTACAGTACACAATACATAAACAGTCATATCAAGTCAGGGACGCATGCCCTCAAAGTCACTACTCAAATAACAGTACACAGTGCCTTACTAACAATGAGAGTAAATAAGAGTATACCTACAACATAAAAATAGGAGACTCACGATCAAATCATGGGTAGCAAATCCATGGAAACAGGTGGTATAACGTCTTGGGGTTTGCCCCTCATTTATACTCTTACCCTGAGGCAGGTGGTATAACGTCTTGGGGGTTTACCCCTCATTTATACTCTTATCCTGGCGAAGGTGGTAAAGCAGGTGGTATAACGTCTTGGGGGTTTACCCCTCATTTATACTCTTACCCTGGAGAAGGTGGTATAGCGTCTTGGGGGTTTACCCCTCACTTATACTCTTACCCTATCTCAACCGGCCGTCATACAATAAATAAGCAAGTTAGAAATCCCCCTAACTTCTTATTAGTCTTTATTCATCTACACTCTCATTTTAGCTTACTTAAGGCACTAACATGACATTATAAATCCGGGAATCTAACCCGCCTCCTGGTCACATGCCCCGGAATCCCACATCGCAAGCATGTCCAAGGAGTAACACAAATAATGGAAGCATACCCGTGGAATCCTACACGATGCGTCGATAAGTAAATCACGACCCGTTCGGCGTGTGGTCGTGCCTTCAAGGGCACCCAAGTAGTCATACATCAGAGTAATCAGCGGAAACATAAAGCAAGTCATGAAACAGTTTATAAAATAAGACACAGATTTTGTGAGAAAACATCGCCTTTCGGCATATATATATAATCATGGTTTAGCAGTTACATCCGACCTTCGCATACATGACTACAGACCTCTAAGGAAATATACAACTATGGCGGGACGGGGCCCGCCATACCTACTGTTCAAAACTAGCTACAACAGGAGATCATACCAAAAGTAGAGCCTCGGAAGAGATGGAGCTCACGACGCAACGTAGAGATCCTAAGGATGCGGATCTAGCACTGCTTGCCCTTACGCCTGCGGCATGAGCAGCCCCAGAAGGAGTCGATAACAGTACTAAGTATGTGAAATCAAAGTAATTAAATGAAATCATAACCCTTTTTAAAACCAGTTTACAAGTATGTATGAAGAAATCAAGGAAACCGCACATAGTGCCACATCACAAACAAGAGCAACAATAGGTAAACTGTAATAGGTCTTTTCTAGGCTGCGAATGATTCGAAGCAGGGCCACTCGCCCGTATTATCATTCTGCAAGCCTAATCCTGGACTCCCGGAGTCCGCATAGGCCACTCACATGGGCCCGCGTGAGGTATAACCCGCATCGAGGTAGCTACTCGGCGTCGTCCTGGACTCATTGTCCGCATGGCCACATGGACCGCGTGAGGCATAACCCCGCATACTAACACGGAACTCTCGTAGCTCGCGCTAGGCCCCCTGGACCCGCATGAGGTATTCTCGAATCATGGTCCCGGATCACTGAGTCTACCCCGCGTCGGAGGCGACAACCCGGTATCATCTCAAGAGGTGAGTGATAGTATACTAACATAACAACTTATCTTTAAGTAACATAAGCACAACCAGGATACTCACCTATACAAACGTTACAATATACTAACAAACATAGGCAAACTTGTTTATTTTATCAATCTTAAGTGGTTATACTTACTTCCCATAAAGCTAGTATAACTCTTAAGCTTCATTTAAAACCGATTAGTTCTCTTACATTTAATATGATTGATAGTCTTTTGAAATGTTTTGATTCTTTATTATTCGAGCTTAAGCGTGAGGCATTCACGTAAGTATTATTCAGGCTTAAGTCAAAGACATTGCCATAGTTATTATCCAGTTAACACATATACGTCTACCGTACTATATATATTGTAAAATATCATGCTTTAGGAAGAATCACATACCTTCTCAGCGAAAACCACCTGCCAAGTTGAATATGTCGCGGCAGAGTCACCTATAATAGTCACGATATCTATCAAAGACTACTCCGAGGGTCATTCTAAACAGAGGGTTCACAATTCTATGGAAAGTTGGGCGGACAACCCTACCCGGTGAGCTATATGAGTCTCTTTGTGAAAACAAATCGATCACAGTTCAATTATCCTTCTTTTAAACCCTTCTACTGTGATAGCAGTTCAATTCTATTCTGTGATATTCTTCTAAGTATTTATACTATTCTTATTCTACAACAGTAAGTATTCTCTAATTCAAAAGAGGGTTAGGATTAGTTACCTCGGTAAGCCCAATAATATCCTAGAAAAGTCGCTGAGCAAGGTTTTGCTCTAAGTTGTATGCTCCAAGGAAACCTTAGAAGTTCTTCACAACTTCTACTAAGTACTAAGGTATTTGGGCTAGGGTATTTTGGGCATTATAACAATACAAGAAGGCAACTTTTCTACCAAGGGAGGGGGGGTAGGTTTCGGCTCGGCGAGGGTGTGGGGAAGCCTCGGCCAAGCTTCTGATGGTTAGGGGGGTGTTTGGGACGAATAGCTTACAAAGGGAGCGGGTAGGATTTTTAGACTTGGAAAGCTTTTGTGGATGAAGAACTCTTCATCTCAAGAGAGGTATTTATAGGTAAAGACATGGCCAACCAATGGCCAAGATTTAGCCAAGTGCTAGGCAAGTGTAAGGTCAAGATTAGGGCAAGTGTACCTAGCCAACTTGCACACAAAATATCTAACCAACTTTATGACAAGGATGGTCATCCATTCGGCCCTATTGCCGTGACAAGTCCACCAATGAGAGGGTGGCAAGTGTCGCCCTCTCGTTGGTCCAAAGTGTTACGTCTCTCGGAAAAATCATAAAAATTAGAAATGACATAGCGGAATTTATCCTCTGAAAGCTGTGGAAACGTTTAGTCGGAAAAGCTTTGTGAGTTGTGCCTAAAAATCGTCCAAGGCCTAACTTTAAGACCAAACTTTTTATGCGTATTCCTTTACGTACATACTGCAAATACGAGGTATAACATTCTCCCCTAGAAACATTCGTCGAATGTTCCTTCCCAAACAGATAACGATAAGGTTCTTCAAAACTTAAGCGGTTTGCAAAAGCCACACACGGCCTAAACAACACTTAGGCATAAGCGATAATGAAGATTTACAAGTAGGAAAGTGAAATACGGAGGGTGGGAGCGGTGAGATACTTACGCCTCATGTCCTCTCGGCTTCCCACGTCATCTCTCCACTGAGCTCGTTCCGCAAAACTTTGACGGAAGCCCGTCCTTCGTCAGACGCCTAACACGGCGATCGATTATCGCTATGGGAATCTCCTCATACGATAACCCCTCGGTCACTGGACATCGTCAATCGGATGTACCTAGATGGATCCCGATACATCTCCTCAAAGATAAACGTGAAACACGGATGTCGCCTCCGGATCGGACGGCAGATCCAACTCATAGGCAACCTTGCCTACCACTGCGGACAATCGAAGCGGCCCAATGTACCTTGGTGAGTTTCCCTTCTTCTGAATCTCATCACACCCTTCATGGGTGACACCTTCAGAAAACCCAATCATCAGCTGCGAACTCGGATGTCGGCGATGATGATCTGCATCGACTTCATCGACTACGAGTCGTCGATAGCGCTCTCGGATAAGCTTCACCTTATCCACTGCTGCACCAAATCTGGTCCCACTAGTGCACCTCACCCACCTCGAACCAACCTATAGGCGATCTGCACTTCCTCCCATACAAGGCCTCATGGCGCCATCCGAATCTTGGAGTGGTAGCTATTATTATCGCGAACTCAACTAGAGGCAAATGATCCTCCCAACTACCATGAAGTCAATAACACGGGCTCGCGACATATCCTCGAAGTGCGGATAGTGCGCTCTGCTGTCCGTGCATGCGTGGATGAAATGCGATGCTCGGGCTCACTGCGTCCCTAAACCCTCTGGAAGGACCTCGAAGTTGGCGTAAATCGGGCTCCTCATGCGATATGATCGAAGTAGGGACTCCATGCGATCGGCGATCTCTCGGATGTAAAGTCAGCATAATCCTCGGTAGAAAAAGTCGTCATGCGGGAAGAAAGTGGGCTGATTTACGTCGACTGTCGGCGATAACCCATATAGAATCATGTCTCCTGCGAGTGCGAGGTAATCTGTGATGAAGTCCATGTTGATCACCTCCCACTTCCGGTCGGGATCTCTATCGTCGTAACAAACCACGGGCCTCCGGTGCTCTACCTTCACTGCGACAACCACGGGCGAGCTACGAACTCGCAACGTCCTCTTCAAACCATCCACCAATACGGATCTAAGATCGTGGTACATCTTGGTCGACCACGGATGGATAAGTAACGCGCTGTGTGCTTCCCAAGAACACTGCTGCCAAGTCACGAAACATCTGGAACACACAACCTGCCCTCAAACCTTAGCACCCATGGTGCTACCTCAAAGGACCCTTGCCCTGCGAAGAGGCGTATCGCGATAACGTGCCAAAGCGGATCCTCGAGCTGTTGCCTCTTCACCTCGCCGGCGATGGAAGACTCGGCAACCTCACGAACTCTAACCCCATCGCTATCGTAATCAATCAAGCGGACACCAAGGCTCGCTAATCGATGCAAATCACGAACCATGCCCTCCTCTGCGGCTGCACCTCGATAGACTCCCGTCGACCTACGACTAAGGCATCCGCCTGCATTGGCCTTCCGGGTGGTACGGGATGTCCACATCGTAATCCTTAAGCAACTCTAACCACCGTCTGCGCCGTAAGTTCGGCTCCTGCGGTGAAGATATCTTTGGAGGCTCTTGTGGTGCAAAAATATCCACGTGAACCCCATACAAATAGTGCCTCAGGATCTTGGCGTGAATCCGCGGTGCCGACTCCAAATCATGGGTGGGGTAGTTCCTCTCGTGTTTCTTGGTGTCGGGATGCATATGCTATAACTCTGCCATCTTTGCATCAACACATCCCAACCCGATGCACGCATCACAATACACGACATAACCATCTGGACCCTGCGGAAGAAGTAAACGGGCGGTCGTCGATCTCTTTCAAGAATCGAAACCACGCTCACAAGCATCGATCCATGGAACTTGGCGCCTTCGAGTCGGCCTAGTCAATGGTGCGAAGATAAAGCAAACTTCTCCACGAACCGCGATAATACCTGCAAGGCCCGAAAGCTGCGAACCTCGCCGGAGTAGTAGGTCTAGGCCAAGTCATTGCCTCGATCTTGGCGTATCAACTCGAATGCCATCAACCCGACAATATGCCCAGAAACGCCATCAAGTCAACAAAACTCACATTTGGAAAACTTGGCGTAAATGCTGGTCTGGAAGCGTCGGCCAGATCGCCAAATGCTCGCGTGATCTGCTCTGGCGAGAATAAACCAAGATATCATCAATGAACACTATCACAAGCGTGTCCAAAAATGGTTTGAACACTCGGTTCATCAAATCCATGAATATCGCGAGCATTGGTCAACCCAAAAGACATGACCACGAACTCATAATGCGTCCGGTCCGAATGCGATCTAGGGACATCCACCTCTCGACTCGCACTGATGATAGCCCGATCGCAGATCAATCTTGGAGAAACATCTCGCACCTGCGGTAGTCGAACAAATCATCGATCCTAGGAAGGGGTATCGTTCTTAACGGTCACCTTGTTCAAGCTGTAATCAACACATGCGCGCGGCGTCGTCCTTCTTCTTCACGAACAATCTGGCGCTCCCGGGGAGAAACACTAGGCCTAATGAAGCCTTGTCTAGCAAATCCTAAGTGATCCTTCAACTCTCTCAACTCGGCGGTGCCGTTCTGTATGGCGGAATGGAAATAGGCCGAGTATCCTGCAACACATCTATACAAAACTCGATCTCCTCTCGGGAGGATACGGGAGGTCATCCGGAAACACGTCGGGAACTCGTGACTCAGGCCCGATGGAAAATCTGGTACCGCAGCCTTGATATCAAACACCCGAACGAGATGGTAGATATACCCGCCGCACCATCTTCCTAGCCTTGAGGTAGGAAATAAACCTACCCACCGGCGATACCGTGCTCCTCACTCAACAACCGGCTCCTCAGAGCTGGAACCGTACTATTCTCTCTCTGCGGTCTACATTGGCGTAGCGAAGCTAGCCAATCCATCCCATGATCACGTCGAGTCAAACATCTCCAACTCTATCAAGTCGGCCAGGTCGACGATGTAAATGGTCACAGACAAGCTTTATATACCCGCCGAGCTACCACCGAATCACCATTGGCGTAGCTACATCGAAAGTGTCATGGACTCGCTCTATCCTATCCTACTAGCAACAAGGGAGATATATAGGGCGAGTAGAACCGGATCTATCAAAGCATACACATCAAACCCGAAGCGATAAGGTACATGGCGACATCGGTGAGGCCTCACGATCTGTCGGTGGACAAAGCATAAATGCGGTTCGAGGACGCTGAATCGGGACGAGCCACGGCTCTGCCGCGACCTGGCGACCCAGGCACCACGCCTCGGCGAGTAATCGTAGGAGATGATGGCGCAGAACACGAAGGTGAGCCTACCACCGTGCCCCGGTCGGACGATCCGCCGCAAAGTGACCTGCTGGCCTGGCGTAACAAGCTCCAAAAGTAGTACCACACTTCCCGTAATGGGATCTACCGCATCGGCCACCGGGTGGTCCGATCGGCGATGCTCTGCTACTCGGGCGTCTGAAGCCACAGGGCCAGTGCGCGCCGAAAACTCGGTTGTCTTGAGGACGGTGCAGGAGTGCTCTGGGCTGGCTGTGGTGCGAATCTAGACTGCTGCTGAGGCCGCCCACCACGATAACCACCAGAAGACCCTCCGTCTGGCCTTAACCTGCTTCTTTGTCGCCCACTCGTCGACCTCTGCGCTCGCCGCATCGAGGCGTGAGCTGCGTGCGGGTAATGTCCATACCCGGTGGAGAGAAACCCGCACATGACTTCGGCCATATAGTCGTCTAGCCCGGTGACATAGCGGTGCACCTATCCTCCATATCTGCTAATCTTTGGGACATATCGAGCCAATGAATCAAACTCGACATTGTACTCCACGGCGGTCGCCTCTCTGCCTCGATGGTAAAAATCTATCGGCCGCGCCTCTCCTCATGTGGAGGCAAGAAGTGAGTGAGAAAGCCTCGAGAACTCATCCCAGTAGGCGGGGACGCGTGCTCTCCCGGATAACTCCGTGAATCAAACCAATCGATTGCGGTATCACGCGACCTATGTGAACCAAAGATCACGGACTCGGTCTCGGCCCGATCACTCTCAAAATCCTCTGGGCGACGGATGAACTCCTGCGGATCATCCTCCGGCCTCGATCCATAAAACTCCGGGCTCTGACTCAAGAAGTCTCGTAGCCTCAAACTCTCGCCTCGGGTGAACAATGGTCTGTTGGGTGGAGCTGGGCCAGGCTGCCGCGTCCGGCCTCTCTCGTGTCGGGCCACAACTTTAGCCAAAGGCCGGGCCATCTCCTTGTACCACTAACTCCTCACGCCGGTGTGGGGCGGAGTGTGGGTACTGTGGTCTCTGCTGGGGCCGGCGGCGTCATAGAACTCGCCGTCTCTGGTATAGACTGGGCCTGAGCCCTCGTGACTCTGGGTTACAGGAAAGGAATACGTTAGAGGGGTCCAACCTATAACACAGCTCTAAAGCACGATCTCAGAATGAGAAGAACGGAAACCAATCCTAAATATCCTATAGCCTCCTGATTATTGGTGTGGTGCACAACACACCGATAATCAAGACTCTACTAGATACGGTCTGTAGACACTTTCCGAGGATTAACTGCTCTGATACCACTTTTGTCACGACCCGTTCCGGGGCCCGTGACTGGTGCCTTACCGGGGCACCCAAGTAGTCATACATCAGAGTAATCAGCGGAAACATAAAGCAAGACATGAAACAGTTTATAAAATAAGACACAGATTTTGTGAGAAAACATCGCCTTTCGGCATATATATATAATCATGGTTTAGCAGTTACATCCGACACTGTACAACATGACTACAGACCTCTAAGGAAATATACAACTATGGCGGGACAGGGCCCCGCCATACCCTGACTGTACAAAAACTAGCTACAACAGGGAGATCATACCAAAAAGTAGAGCCTCCGGAAGAGATGGAGCTCCTGACACCAACGTAGAGATCCTAAGGATGCGGATCTAGCACCTGCTTGCCCTTACCTGCGGCATGAACGCAACCCCAGAAGGAGAGTCGATTACAGTACTAAGTATGTGAAAGCGTAAAGTACTTAAATGAAATCATAACCCTTTTTAAAACCGGTTTACAAGTATGTATGAAGAAATCAAGGAAAGCACATAGTGCCACATCACAAACAAGAGCAACAATGATAGGTAAAGCGTAATAGGTCTTTTCTAGGCTGCGAATGATTGAAGCGGGGCCACTCGCGTATTATCATTCGCAAGCCTAATCTCGACTCCGAGTCCGCATAGGCCACTCACGTGGGCCCGCGTGAGGTATAACCCGCGTCGAGGGTAGCTACTCCTCGGCGTAAATCGGACTCATTGTCCGCATGGCCGCATAGACGCGTGAGGCATAACCCGCATACTAACACGGAACTCTCGTAGCTCCGCGTAGGCCACTGGACCCGCGTGGTATTCTCGAATCATGGTCCCGGACACGCTGAGTCTACCCGCGTCGGAGGCGACTTAACCCCCGGTATCATCTCAAGAGGTGAGTGATAGTATACTAACATAACAACTTATCTTTAAGTAACATAAGCACAACAAGGATACTCACCTATACAAACGTTACAAGATACTAACACACATAGGCAAACTTGTTTCTTTTATCAATCTTAAGTGGTTATACTTACTTCCCATAAAGCTAGTATAACTCTTAAGCTTCTGTTTTAAAAACCGATTAGTTCTCTTCTGTTTAATATGATTCAGTAGTCTTTTGAAATGTTTTCAGTTCTTTATTATTCAGGCTTAAGCCGTGAGGCATTGCCGTAAGTATTATTCAGGCTTAAGTCAAAGACATTGCCATAGTTATTATCCAGTTAACACATATACGTCTACCGTACTATATATATTGTAAAATATCATGCTTTAGGAAGAATCACATACCTTCTCAGCGAAAACCACCTGCCAAGTTGAATATGTCGCGCGCAGAGAGTCAGCCTATAATAGTCACAGATATCTATCAAAGACTACTCTGAGGGTCATTCTAAACAGAGGGTTCACAATTCTATGGAAAGTTGGGCAGCACAACCCTACCCGGTGAGCTATATGAGTCTACTGTGAAAACGATCTATGCGAGTCTGATTCAATTATCCTTCTTTTAAACCGCCTACTTGTGATAGCGGTTCAATTACTATACGTGATATTCTTCTAAGTATTTATACTATTCTTATTCTACAACAAGAAGTATTCTCTAATTCAAAGAGGGTTAGGATTAGTTACCTCGGTAAGCCCAATAATATCCTAGAAAAGTCGCGCTGAGCAAGGTTTTGCTCACAAGTTGTATGCTCGAGAAACCTTAGAAGTTCTTCACAACTTCTACTAAGTACTAAGGTATTTGGGCTAGGGTATTTTGGGCATTATAACAATACAAGAAGGCAACTTTTCTACCAAGGGAGGGGGGGTAGGTTTCGGCTAGGCTAAGGGGTGGGGTAGCCTCGGCAAGCTTCTCGAGGGGAGGGGTGTGTTGGACGAATTGCTTACAAAGGGAGAGGAAGGATTTTTAGACTTGGAAAGCTTTTGTGGATGAAGAACTCTTCATCTCAAGAGGGTATTTATAGGTCAAGACATGGCCAACCAATGGCCAAGATTTGCCAAGTGCTAGGCAAGTGTAAGGTCAAGATTAGGGCAAGTGTACTGCTTGACTTGCACACAAAATATCTAACCAACTTTATGACAAGGATGGTCATCCATTCGGCCTATTGCGTGACAAGTCCACCAATGAGAGGGTGGCAAGTGTCGCCCTCTCGTTGGTCCAAAATGTTACGTCTCTCGGAAAAATCCATAAAAATTAGAAATGACATAGCGGAATTTATCCTACGAAAGTGGAAAGCGTTTCGTCGGAAAATTGTTCGCTTTGTGAGTTGTGCCTAAAAATCGTCCAAGGCCTAACTTTAAGACCAAACTTTTTGTACGTATTCCTTTACGTACATACTCTGGAAATACGGGGTATAACATAAACTCACAACAAGACAGTCGACCCTCCAACCGAGAGTCGCGGCAACGTAATAAAACATAATACTTGCACTCAAAGGCTATCACCAGCACACATAGGCAAGTTCATAAAATCTATAGACTTTCATTTTATAAACTCAAGGCAGTTATAGAATAATTCTCAATTAAACAAGCCAAAGTACTTATCAAGGCACCCATCGAATAATTCTCAATTAATCAAGCCAAAGTACTTATCAAGGCACCCATCGAATAATTCTCAATTAATCAAGCCAAAGTACTTATCAAGGCACACTTAGACTAATTCTCAATTAATCAAGCCAAAGTACTTATCAAGGCATACTTAGAATAATTCTCAATTAATCAAGCCAAAGTACTTATCAAGGCACACTTAGAATAATTCAATTAATCAAGCCAAAGTACTTATCAAGGCACACTTAGAATAATTCTCAATTAATCAAAGCCAAAGTACTTATCAAGGCACACTTAGAATAATTCTCAATTAATCAAGCCAAAGTACTTATCAAGGCACACTTAGAATAATTCTCAATTAATCAAGCCAAAGTACTTATCAAGGCACACTTAGAATAATTCTCAATTAATCAAGCCAAAGTACTACGTACGTACATTCTTTTCAAAAGACTCTTTTTTATGTAATACCCCAAGATACTAACACCCGTAGTATCAAGGTGTGTCTATTTTTCAAAGTAAGTTACTACACTCTTAGAAAACTCATTTCAAAGCTTGAAATCAAGTAACTTCAAATTTTCACAATCAAGGCAACTTATGCCCATTAATCAAAATAGACAACTTTCAAAACCATCCATAAAGCCGTTATAACCAACTTCCCATAAAGCCGTTATAACCCCTTATGGTTTTTAGACAATTTCATTCTTTTTATAACCAAGAGACTTATACTTAAAACCAAGTATCACAAACTTTCAAATCAAGTTTCTTAACTTTCAAAAATACTTCGAGTCTCTTAATATATAGAAAACAAGTTTCTTCTACTTTTAAACCTTAAGTAACTCACACCTTTAAAACAAGTTACTTCTCTTAAATCATGTCATTTCTCCCCTTTTAAAACAATTAAGTAAATCACTCTTTTGACTCCCCTAAAGTCATTACAACAACCCTTAGGTTTTGGGACTAAGGCACTAGCCAAAAGATTTGGAAACCACTTCCTTTTCAAGACTCTATGTACTTTAAGTAAAATACTTTCACTTTTAAGAATCCAAACTTCACTAAGGAAAATGGATTATACAACTTACAATTTAAACATCAAAGTACAATTAAGGAAGTACATAGAACAAATTCTATTTTAGGCAATCCAAATACAACCAAGGAATGGATCATTTAAGGAGTAGGACATACTTTCTTTATCTTAAGGAATCATGCTAGAAGAGGAGATAGTTCACATACCTTTTTGGCTAAATCCACAAGCTTAGCCGAATACGCCATACGTAGAAGTGTCAACCTATAATGGTCACAACAAGACTATCAACTTCTAGTTTCTAATGTAGAATAATACTAAGTATACGGTCTCTAATTCTACGAAAAATCGGGCAGCACTTCCTTTGTTTCTACTCACTTTGTCACCTTTTTCAAGGCCGAATACAATAACCAACACGCCACATTTAAGGCTCAAAACAACAACCAAACAAAGGGGATTACACGCCTTACAATACGTGTAAAATTCCGCCCCACAATTCATACCAAGTAGTTTAAAACTCACTAGCCATTCTCGGCCAACAATAACCAACAATTCAAAGTATTTTCCAATCCTTTTCCAATTCCAAGTTCTAAGGCCTAACATGTTAAATAGTCATAAACAACTAAAATTTCCTTCTTTATACAACATGCGACGACTTAAACTAATAATCGACTTGAATTGTAATCTTAAGGCTAACATGCTAGTTTTCGGATTAGGGTTCCAATAGCCAATATAATTATCAAACTTCATACTATACATCTCATGCTTGCTAATAACCATAGCTACAACAACAAGTAATCTCAATTACTAAAACGACAAAAATTATACCTTTATAAGCCCTTAAAATTTCCAAGATTCAAAGTCGCGCCTTAGCAATTCTTAGCTCCTTTCCTTAGGTTCCAATCCACTCCAAGCACTCCTTAGAAGCCTATGAAGAACTCATCTTCAAGTTCCAACTTCAAAGTTGAAGAACTCCTTAAGTTTCCGCCTTGCGACTAACGTGAAAACGTCGTTTTTCCGCAATCTTTCTATTGAGATATCCTTACAATACCCTTAGGGACCTTGGGTTAAAGTCTTGTGAACAAAGGATCAAAACTACAAAAATTTTGTGTGGACTAATGCTCAAAGCCGAGAGCTATGTATGAAGAACAAGAGTGTGTGTTTTTTCTAAGTGTTGGAAAGTTAGTCTTGCACTAGTAGTATGCTTATATAACACATTGGATGGCTTAGATTATAACAATTGTGTGGTTAGGATGAGTTTCACTAGGATCAAGCACAAGTGGCAAGTTGACTTGGTCAACAATATCAAGCTTAGCAAGACTTATCTTCCTTGATGGTAAATGACCATTTTACCCTTGCTAATTTTCGTCCAACACCATATGGGGGTGCCACGTGTCGCCCTCTCATTCGTCCATAAGATTTTCGTAACCCTCGTGGGCCCCACAAAAAATGTAAAATTCCTCGGGTGGGCCCCACATGACCAAATCCGTAAAAAATAAATTTCCATAATGTTAAAAAGTTTCATACTCTTCAAATAATGCCTTTTGAGAATCCAATTCTCAACAACGAACATTTTTCCTTTCCGGCGTTCGGAAGATTTTCCGTCGGAAAAACAATTCTTCCTTTCGTACCAATTTCCAAGTCTTGATTCCTTACGTACATTCTCTTACACATGTCCTGGACTTACGGGGTGTAACAGCCCCGCCATACCCCTAAATGTACTTGTACCTACACTGACAGGGAACCATACCAAAATATAAGCCTCCGGAGAAACGGAGCTTCCCAATACGTAGAACCGCTATGAGCGAGGATCAACAACCGGTGTACCTCTACCTACGGCATGAGCGGCCCCGAAGGAGAATTCGATAACAGTACCAAGTATGTGGCCCGAAATCTTGTAATGAAATCACATTTCATCTTTTAAAAGACAATTTCACAATATATAAGCAGTCATGTCAAGTCAGGGACGCATGTCCTCAAAATCATTACTCAAATATAACCACGGGTCTCACGCTCACAATATCAATCATGCCCGTGGAATTCCTTCCTCACTGCCGGCAGTCCATGATATAATATAACACCAATATGTGTACCGGAACACGGATCTCGCTGCGTCATAAAGCGGCCAGGGCAGTAGGAGAGCGACTACGGATCTAGCTTGCATCATAAAGCGAGCGGGCCAAATCACGAAGCCAACTACGGATCCGACTGCGTCACGCAACTGACCGGGGCATGTATCTAAAGCCAACTTACCAGAGCCTACCATATCACGAGATATGACCGGGGCAAGTATCTTAAGCCATCTACCAGAGCCTACCGTATCACGAGAAATGACCAGGACAAGTATCTAAAGTGTGTCCGTGACCGGGGCAAGTACGAAGGCCAACTACGGATCGACTGCGTCACAAAGGTGGCGGGGCAAATCTAAGCCAACTACCAGATTTCGCCTGCGTCACAAAACCTCATGGGGAGCTAGTCCATAGAAAAAACATAGTGGAAGCATACCCGTGGAATCTCCAACAACATCGGTATGTCCAAGTAAAATAGCGAGATATCCGGCCCTCCATCGAGAGACGCGGTAGCATAAGAATACAACACTTGCACAACATGACTATCACAAGCAAACATAGGCAAGTTACCATACTTCTAGACTTTTATTAACATGTAAACTGATTCACCATTTTATAAACTCAAGGTACTTTCATTTTATGCCAACAATCCGGGTTTTTAACCCCAAAGTACTACGTACTTCAACTCTTTTAAAATATCCCTTTTTACGTAAAAGCCACACGATACTAATACTCGTAGTATCAAGACACGTTTTCTTTTCAAACCAAATTACTACGCCTTCAGAAAATCATTATAAGGCCTTTAAAATCAAGTAAGTAAACCGTTCCTTTATCCTCCTCAAGTCGTTATAACTAACTTCCCATAAAGTTATTATAACACTTATGTTTTAAGCAATTCAAAACAACTACATTCATTTGGAAAACCAAGAGAACTTATTCTTTTAAAACCAAGTATCAATTTCTTTTCAAATAATGATTCACAACTTTTTAGAATAATTCAAGGCTCTTAAGATTTAGAAGTCAAGTCAAGGACATCAAAATGAAACCAAATTCATTTAACATAGGTACGTCTACCTTACTATATATTTCACAACAATCATGCTCAAGAGGATAGGAAGAGTCACATACCTCCTCGGCTAAAACCACTTGCCAAGTCGAATATGCCGCGCGTAGAATATCCACCTATAATAACCATAACATGTCTATCAACTTCTAGTTTTCTTCGTAGAGTATTTCTAAGCATAAGGTCTCTTATTCTACGAAAAATTGGACAGCATTTCCCTTGTTTCTACGTACTTTTCCCCTTTTTTCAAGACCCAAAATCAATAACCAATTGCCACATTTAAGGCGCAATAATACAGCAAGTCAAAGGGGATTACAAGCCTAACTGGACGTGTAAAATTCAGTCCTTTAATCTACCAAAGTTGTCCATAATACTAGTCCATAGTCCAATGTAAAAACAGTCCAATGTAAAAACAGTCCAATGTAAAACAGTCCAAAGTCCAATGTAAAAACAGTCCAAAGTCCAAGTCCTTTTGTCACGACCCGACCCCGGGCATGGCGGTGCCTACACAGGCACCCGTGTCGGTATACATCGAGAATAGCGGCGGAACATACACAACATACAAAAACTTAGACGGTAACAACAAGCTAGCCGATAAGGCCACCTTCCGTAAAATATACTCAATCCTAAATAGAACAATACATTTTCTTTTCTTTACGACCCAATCCACAATGTGACTACGCACTTAAGAATAACAACTCAAGTGACGGGGCCGCCATACCCCGAATGTACAACAACCGACAATACCGAGGATAAGCCTCCGAAATGAAGGAGCTTCCAGCGGTGAACAGTGATCCTAAGAGCGAGGATCGACACAGACTTTACTGCGGCGTAACGCGGCCCCGAAGGTCGATAACATGTACCAAATATGTGAAACTGAAAGTACTGTAATGAAATCATAAGTCTAAAATAAAACTGGAGACATGTATGATTACTAAATTAATAGTACACTGTGACTTACTAACAATGAGAGTAAATAGGAGTATACTTACAATATAAAGTAGGAGGCTCATGATCAAATTACTTAGAGTAAACCACTCTTTAAACTTTCCATAAAAACAAGTATCAAAATACTTTCAACATACTTAAAGTCTCTTAACTTTGAAAACCAAGATATCCTTAACATTTAAACAAGTGAGTTAATTCCCTAACTCAATCAACTTGGAAATTCCTAAAATAAGCCAAGGATGTCAAATGGACTAGATTGTCAAAATCTTGTACGTCTACCGTACTATATACGTGAAACTAGTCATGCTCAAAAGATAGGAAAAGTTCCACATACCTCTTCGGGTCAAACCACTTGTCAAGTACAAATTCCCGCCCGTAGTATGTTAACCTATAATATTCACAATACGTCCATTAAGGCCTTACTTCAAACGTAGAATATTATAAGTGTTAAGTCTCTAAATTCTACGGAAAATCGGACAGCACCTCCTTTGTTTTTACTAACTTTGCCACCTTTTCCAAGGTCGAAATACAATAATCAAACAGCCCCAATTGGCTCACAACAATATAGAAGGTAATCCAATGCCAATGAATAACCAAATGCGACCCCAATTGGCTCACAATAATATAGAAGGTAATCCGATGCAAATGAATAACCAAACACCCCGATTGGCTCACGATAATATAGAAGGTAATCCAATGCAAATGAATAACCAAACAGCCCCAATTGGCTCACAATAATATAGAAGGTAATCGATGCAAATGAATAACCATGACCCGATTGGCTCACAATAATATGAAGGTAATCGATGCAAATGAATAACCAAACATGACCGATTGGCTCACAACAATATAACAATACCAATTCTTATTCAATTTCCATTTCAATCCAAATGGTTTAGTATAACATGATATCAAGCCGCAATCGATTACAACTACTACAATTCTCAAGTAGGTAAACATGCGACGATTCTAAATTAACGACCAAAATTGCATTTCAATTTCAAAAGGTTAATCATGTCATTTTCGGTTCTAGGCTTCTACAATCCATGTCACTTATCAAACTTCATAACACAAATCACATGATCACTTCTAACTTATAATAACGTGGAATCTTCAATTACAAAAGTAAAAGCGAAGATTATACCTCAATTAGCCCAATTATGATCCAAGATCACAAGTCGCTCCTTAGCAACTTTAGCTCCTCCTTTCGACGTTCCAATCCACTCCAAGCAACCCTTAGAAGCTTAAGAATAACTCATCTTCAAGTTCCAACTTCAAAGTTGAATAACCCTTTAGGTTTTCTCCTTTGCGACTAATACGAAACGCCTCTTTTCCAAATCTTTCTTTTGAGAAAACCTTACAATACTCTTAGGAACCTTGGTTTAAAGTGGGAATTATTGGACAAGAATTGGAAATTTTCCTCTTGAAACTTGTCAAAAGCCGTGAGCTTCCATAGTGAGCAAGACAAGATTTCAATTTTTTCTAAGTGTGAGAATGACAAAGTCTTGCTACTAGTAAGCTTATATAACAAAATGGAAGGTCTAGATTAGTACATATGGATGGCTATGATGTGTTTCACATGGATCTTGCCCAAGTGGCCCTTGGACTTTTAGTCAACAATGTCAAGCTAAGTCATTTGCAAGACTTGTCTTCCTAACAATGGTCAAATGACCCTTTTGTCCTTGATAAATTTCGTCCAAGACAACATAAGGGGGTGACACGTGTCGCCCTCCCATTCGTCACAATATTTCGTTTTCCGACAAATCCAAAATTCCGATAAATTTTACTCGTCTCAAACCTTAACATTTGAGTTCTTACGTACGTTCTTAAAAACATATCCTGGAATTTCCGGGGTGTAACATTCTTCCCCCCTTAGAAACATTCGTCCCCGAATGTTCTTTCGGGAGTCCAACTTAAAGATAGCGACATAGTCTCCTTACAACCCCTACATACCAATAATGCCACAGGTGGCCACATACTAAAATGCCAACCTGAACCCCATGTGTCAACGTCGGTTATCTGCATAAAGCTTCTGCTGACTCTAAGCTTACAAATAATCTTTCCCGGATAAGCTTCGCCTTATCCACAGCCCGCTGAATCAAGTCTGGACCAAATAACTGAACCTCGCCCATGCCGAACCCACCAACCGGCGATCTACACTTTCTTACATACAAGGCCTCATACAGGGTCATCCGAATACTGGAAGGGTATCTGTTATTGTACTCAACACAACAAGAGACAATTAACCCTCCCGGCTATTTCTGAAATCAAGAACACAGGCCCGCATCCTATCCTCAGGTGCCTGGATAGTACGCCTTGCCTGTCCGTCGGTCTGAGGGTGTAATGCAACACTGAGACTCACCTGTGTCCCTAATCCCTCCTGAAAAACCTCCAGAAGTTATCCGTAACCGAGCTCATCTGTCGGTCATCATAAACGTAGGAACCCCGTGCAGTCTCACAATCTCTCTGCTATACAAGCAAGCATAATCCTCAGCCGAGTAAGGGGTCCCAAATCCGAAAGAACACGGCTGGTTTCGCCAGCCTAATTACCATGACCCCCAGGGAGTCGCACTTCCTCCGATGCGATGCCACCAGAATAAGATCTATATTAATTACCTCTCATCTATGTTGGGATTTCAATCGCTCTGATAGCCCACTGGGCTTCGGTGCTCAACCATGACTGCTACTATCTCGGACACTAGCGTAACTCCGCTATGTCCCTTTTCGGTCATCTTACCCATACATACTGAGGTCACGACACGACTTAGTCGGCCCCAACCAATTAGGGCAATAAGCACTGCGTGCCTCCCCTAAAACCTGCTGACTAGTCCTGCAGCACCGGGTACACGCAATCTATACTCATCTCACAAGGCACCCATCCGTGCTACTCAACCAGCTCTTCTCCTGAGAGTCGTATCTCGATACCGTATCATAATCGGATCCTCATCGCGCCTCTTTACTTCCTCAACGATGGAAGACTTCGGCAACCTCTCGGATCTGAACTTCATTAACCTTGAAACCAATAATCGAACCCCTAGGCTCGATGGCGAAGAATCTTACGGACTACATCACGTATATTTGGCTGCCCATCCGCGGACTACCCAGTCCATCACAAAGAGTATATGTATCGTCTTGGCTTTCCCGGATGGTATAGGATATCAATATCACAATCCTTGAGTAACTCTAACCACCATCGGTGTCGCAAATTCTTGCCTCGATGCGTAGATATCCTGAGGCTTTGTGGTCTGCATAAGTATCCACATGAAGTGCAGATATACGCCATGCCCCCAAATCTTCAAGGCATGATTTAACCGCGCCAACTCTAAATCGTGAGTGGCGCATTTCCTTTCCGCTTCCCTAACTACCGGAAAACATAGGTTCTAACCTTATCGGGTTGCGTCGGACACAACCTAGCCCAACACCCAACGTGTTATCATCAAAACCCAACCTCTAGTCTTTCGGAGGAGTTAGAAGCGTAGTCGTGGTCAACTTGTCTTCCAATAACTGAAAGTCTTTCTCATTCCTGCGAAATATTCGGGTATCCTTAATCTTACTTATGGTTCATGTTTCCCTTTTTGTTGCAACCAAACTTGGTCACTAAACTTAGACTTAATTCCTTTGCTTGCCTCATGGCTAAGACTTCTTGTCAATCACAATTTAGGGGAGGTTTCCTTGATCTCGTCAGTAGTAACCGGTTTTCCTTTCCCGGTTGTAGAGCCTATAACTAGGTGTTACCACATTTTCTCGAAATGTTCTTACTTCCCATTATTTACTAATGGTCTTTACACTAGTCTGGGGTAAACATATCTCGTGCAACCTATTTTTAACCATAGTCGTATTCTCCTTTATTATTCTGGTCATATCCTGCGTCTAACAACATGGGTACATGCAACCCCATAATACGCTAACTGTCCTTTTTCGTGGGGAAGAGAACTTATCTCCCTATCTTGAACTTTCCTTGGAGTCACAACCCTACTCATTGGGTCCTCTTGCGGTCCAGTAATTAGCTAATCATCACGCCCCGCCTTTAAGTTCGTGTAGATTTTTTTCCAACCTACCAAAGATGCCTCGACTTTCATGCAAAGACTCGTACTTATTTTTATTCTTGCCTTGTACATTTTCCTGAAATTATCCGGAAGGTCGTGGCCCTGACCGCCACACCAAACCAACTCAAGTACCTCGAGGCACTTAAAATAACTTCCTCCAAATTCAATTATTACATACTTCTGCGTCAATTTACCCCAGTAAACAAGTCACACGGACTTAAAAAGAAAACAATGTCAAAGAAGGAAGGATAATTCGGTTACCACCACTTCTCTTCCTTTCCACTCGATGGCAAACTGCAGAAGCGGTAGAATCAATCTCTCTTATGTAGTCCACGTTGGTATAACAAGAGGCCAACTAGCCCGAACTCATAATGACCTCAATGTCGTCATAACATTTCTGCTGGTCCAACGACTTTATCGTTACGTCAATTATTATCTAACGCTCGGCTACCACCCAACACTCACGGGTGTAGTCACTCGAAAGGTCCTCATGGATTCAGTTCCATTTCCTTATTCTTGGTTGCTCTCTTTCTTCGGTCGTACTCTTCCGTAATCCCAAACTTATTCTAGCGTGCGTACATAGCCTTCATCTTTGTTTGGGCCTCAAATCTGGAGTTACTAAATTAAACAATACAAGGCCCATTCGGCTCTCATGACACAGTTACGGTGGAACACGTCCACGAACCCGTAAAATGACTAACTAAACTTGGGCCTTGCACCTCGTGACCTGTCACATAGCGGGACTACTACTAATCGATCCCATTTCCTTTCAAGTTATGGGCGACCTAAATAGATCTGACCCGACTCGGCGTCGTGCTTAACTCTTTTCTGAGTGCATTTTAACTTTTTACTACCCGAGAAGGCCTTATATACCTAAGGTCTCGGTGGTTATCAACATTTTTAGGCTCGCAATTTCCATGCTCCAAGCCTATCTTATCAGCCCCCCGTAACCGGGTACAAGAACTTCTCGTAATATCATAATCGTGTTGTCTTGACCACAACAACCATACTTTCTTCGTCCGGATCTCGCCCGTACAATTCCCTTAAGCATACCACGTAGCTTAAGTTGCTAACATAGTCTTCCACTTAGTCTCTTAATTAACTTCTTAAGTAACTTCTTAAGGATCCATTACCTTTTCCGATAACTCATCATTTCCTAATTATCTCAAATTAGCACGTAAAACCTTGATGAGAATTCATTAAACTGTTTCATACCTTCCCGGTATTTATTTAGTCCCTTCCAAATCCTGGTAATCTAAATCATTCTAGGCAACACGCGTCTGACCCTCATACATAAATTCGCATAGTTGTATGTCACAATACCAACTACAACCATTACCAACCTGGATACGCAATCCACGTAATCCTTCCCCGGTCATCACGCCTTTCTCGTAGCTGCAAACAATCATAACTTGTTAGGGAGAGACGACCCTAACCATACAGCTCTATCGCACGATCTTAGAGTGAGAAGAATGGAACCCAATCCTAAATGTCCTGCAGCCTCCTGATTATAGATGTGGTGCACAACACACCGATAATCAAGACTCTACTAGACACGGTCTGTAGACACTTTCCGAGGACTAACTGCTCTGATACCACTTTGTCACGACCCGACCCCGGGCTGCGGCGGTGCCTACACAGGCACCCGCATCGGTATACATCGAGAGAATAGCGGCGGAACATACACAACATACAAAAAACTTGACGGTAACCAACAACAGCTGGTGATAAGGCCACCCGTAAAATATACTCAATCCGAAATAGAGCGAGACATTTTTCTTTTCTTTCTGACCCAATCCACAATGTGACTAAAGACATCTAAGAATAACAACTCTGGCGGGAAAGGGCCCCGCCATACCCCTGAATGTACAACAACCGACAATACCAGGGATAAGCCTCCGAAATGAAGGAGCTTCTCACGGTGACAGTGATCCTAGAGCGAGGATCAAGAACTGTAGTTTACTGCGGCATGACGCAGGCCAGAAGGTCGATCTGACATGTACCAAATATGTGAAACTGAAAATACTGTAATGAAATCATAAGTCTAAAATAAAACTGGAGACATGTATGATTACTCAATTAATAGTACACTGTGCCTTACTAACAATGAGAGTAAATAGGAGTATACTTACAATATAAAGTAGGAGGCTCACGATCAAAGCAGGACCACCCGCCCGCAGTATCATTAAGCAATCCTATTCACGGGACTATTTCACGCATAGATCGCGTGGACGCGTGAGGTATTCCTCGCATAGGTCAGACCGCCGCATGGGACTATTTCACCCGCATAAGCCCATAAGGACTCGCATGAGGTATTCCTCGCATCATGGGTAGCAAATCCACGGAAACAGGTGGTATAACGTCTTGGGGGTTTACCCCTCATTTATACTCTTACCCTGAAGCAGGTGGTATAACGTCTTGGGGGTTTACCCCTCATTTATACTCTTACCCTAGCTCAACCGACCATCATACATAACATAAGCCCTACCGGCTTATCATACAATAAATAAGCAAGTTAAGAAATCACAACTTCTTATTAGCCTTATTCATATACATTCTCATTTTAGTTTACTTAAGGCACTAACATGTCATTATAAAATCCGGGAATTTAACCCAAAGTACTACGTATTTCTATTTTTTTTAAAATGACTCTTTTTCATATATAAACTTCCAAGATACTAATAACCGTAGTATCAAGTCATAACTACTTTTCAAGACAAGTCACGATACCTTTTAGAAATACATTTAGGCTTCTAAATCAAGTGACTTCTTTCCTTTAAAACCTTAGGCAATTGATGCCTTAAATCAAATTGCCTTTCAATAAATCAAGCCATTTATCTTTCCATAAAGCCAATATAACCAACTCCCCATAAAGTCGTTATATTCACTTTATGCATTAGTCAAGTACAATTTCTATCGAGGACTTATACGTTTAAAACGAAACACGTATCGCATACTTTAAAACTCTTCAAGTCCCTTAACATACTTAAATTACTTAGAGTAAACCACTCTTTAAACTTTCCATAAAAACAAGTATCAAAATACTTTCAACATACTTAAAGTCTCTTAACTTTGAAAACCAAGATATCCTTAACATTTAAACAAGTGAGTTAATTCCTAACTCAATCAACTTGGAAATTCTAAAATAAGCCAAGGATGTCAAATGGACTAGATTGTCAAAATCTTGTCGTCTCCGTACTATATCGTGAAACTAGTCATGCTCAAAAGATAGGAAAAGTTCCACATACCTCTTGGGTCAAACCACTTGTCAGTACAAATTCCGCCCGTAGTATGTCAACCTATAATATTCACAATACGTCCATTAAGGCCTTACTTCAAACGTAGAATATTATAAGTGTTAAGTCTCTAAATTCTACGGAAAATCGGTGACACCTCCTTTGTTTTTACTAACTTTGCCACCTTTTCCAAGGTCGAAATACAATAATCAAACAGCCCCATTGGCTCACAACAATATAGAAGGTAATCGATGCCAATGAATAACCAAAGCATTGATGGCTCGCGATAATATAGAAGGTAATCAATGCAAATGAATAACCAAACATTGATTGGCTCACAATAATATAGAAGGTAATCCAATGCAAATGAATAACCAAACAGCCCCGATTGGCTCACAATAATATAGAAGGTAATCGATGCAAATGAATAACCAAACAGCCCCGATTGGCTCACAATAATATGAAGGTAATCGATGCAAATGAATAACCAAGCATTGATTGGCTCACAACAATATAACAATACCAATTCTTATTCAATTTCCATTTCAATCCAAATGGTTTAGTATAACATGATATCAAGCGCAATCGATTACAACTACTACAATTCTCAAGTAGGTAAACATGCGGCGATTCTAAATTAACGACCAAAATTGCATTTCAATTTCAAAGGCTAATCATGTCATTTTCGGTTCTAGGCTTCTACAATCCATGTCACTTATCAAACTTCATAACACAAATCACATGATCACTTCTAACTTATAATAACGTGGAATCTTCAATTACAAAAGCAAAGCGAAGATTATACCTCAATTAGCCCAATTATGATCCAAGATCACAAGTCGCCTTAGCAACTTTAGCTCCTCTTTCGGCGTTCCAATCCACTCCAAGCAACCCTTAGAAGCTTAAGAATAACTCATCTTCAAGTTCCAACTTCAAAGTTGAATAACCCTTTAGGTTTTCGCCTTGCGACTAATACAACGCCTCTTTTCGAAATCTTTCTTTTGAGAAAACCTTACAATACTCTTAGGAACCTTGGTTTAAAGTGGGAATTATTGGACAAGAATTGGAAATTTTCCTCTTGAAACTTGTCAAAACCGTGAGCTTCCATAGTGAGCAAGACAAGATTTCAATTTTTTTTCTAAGTGTAGAGAATGACAAAGTCTTGCTACTAGTAAGCTTATATAACAAAATGGAAGGTCTAGATTAGTACATATGGATGGCTCGGATGTGTTTCACATGGATCTTGCCCAAGTGGCCCTTGGACTTTTAGTCAACAATGTCAAGCTAAGTCATTTGCAAGACTTGTCTTCCTAACAATGGTCAAATGACCCTTTTGTCCTTGATAAATTTCGTCCAAGACAACATAAGGGGGGTGACACGTGTCGCCCTCCCATTCGTCACAATATTTCGTTTTCCGACAAATCCAAAATTCCGATAAATTTTACTCGTCTCAAACCTTAACATTTGAGTTCTTACGTACGTTCTTAAAAACATATCCTGGAATTTCCGGGGTGTAACACCTTTAGTTGGTGTTCTTGGCCAACTACTACAATCAAAACTGTCCAGTTTTCGGCTATCATGCCAATACTTGTTTCATTACTTCTTTAATATTCCAACTTATATTCCAATATTTATATAAGTTATATTAACTTGTTATTAACAAGATTCCTTCATGTCAACAAGTAATAGGTAATGTTTTAACCACTTTAATGGCTAGCATGCCAATTTTCGATTTTTACAACTTTAATGGCTAGCATGCCAATTTCGGTTTTTAACATCTTATTAAGGTCCAAATCTTTTCAAACTTCCTTCCACATATCATATACTCATATACACAACAACATATGTAATTTCCAACTTCACTAAAAGGACAAAGATTATTACCTCAATAAGCCCAAAATTTCCAAGATTATAAGTCGATCCTTAGGAATCTTAGCTCCTATTCCTTACGTTTCAATCCACTCTAACCAACCCTTAGAAGTTCCTAACCAACTTCTCTTAACACTTCATCCAAAAAATAAAGATCACCTTAGGGTTTCACTTTGCGACTATCGGATTACCGTAGTATTTCCGGAATTTTTGTGTTGGGATATCTTTAGAACACTACAAGGGACACTTGGTTTAAGTGTTGGGATTTATCAACAACAATTGAAGAATTGTTCATTACACAAAGGGGGTGTGGCCGAGAGCTACCTAAAGGGATGGAGTATTGTTCTTGAATCTCTAAGTGATGAAGTCTTCAACCCAATGTGTGTATAATATCTCAAGACACTTGTCTTGCCACTTGTCCACACTAAATCGCCCCACATGGGCCCACACGGGGTGACACGTGTCGCCCTCCTATTCGTCCAAAATATTTTCACCCTCCAAAAAGTCCATAATTGGCCAAAATATCGAAAAACTTGTGGGCCCCACAAAACCGTAAAATTTCCTGGGCGGGCCCCCACATGTCAAATCCGAAAATAAAATTCTATAATTCTAATATATTATATGAATCCCACATACCAAATTTGAGAATCATATTCCAATTAATGAACCTTTTTCTTTCACGAGGTTCTGAGATTTTTCCGGAATTTTTCATTCTTTCTAAAATTCAAATCCCAAATTCTCACGTACGTTCTTATCTCAAACTGTTGGAAATACGGGGTGTAACATTCTTCCCCCCTTAGAAACATTCGTCCCGAATGTTCCTTCCAGGTTAAGTCTAAACGGATTATGGCATAGTCCTTTTTAACTATACCCCCACTCAAACAATTATGCCACACATGGCCACAATGCATCACACCTGCATATACATAAATCATAAGCCAACCGAGGAATTAAATCTAAAGTGTATAACCTCACTATTAACTCCCCTTCATGGCCTAAAAGGATACTCTCTTCGTACCTTCGCTTCCCATACTATAAACACTTCAATCTTTTAACACATGTTCGCTTCTTTTCTTGCTCATCGTACTCTTTTCGTGCTTCCAAACTCTTTCTAGTACACGTACATAATTTCAAACACTGCTTTTGTTTTCCAAACCTTGGAATTACTACATCCAACAATTTAAGGTCATAATACTAGATTCAATTTCTTTTAAGGCCATTCTCGGCCCTCACGGCCCGGTCCTGGTGGAATGCGTCCACAAACTCGTACATCGATTAACTAGACTAGGGACTTGTACCCCTGTGACCCTATCACATGGCGGGACCACCTCAAACTGACCCCACTTCATCCCGGGTTACGGGTTGACCCTCAAGTGGCCCACAACCCGACCCATCGTCACACTTAACTCTCATTCTTCGTCTGAATTAACTCTTGCTACCCGAGAAGGCCTTATACATCTAAGGTATCGGCGATTATCAATATTCTAAGGCTCACAATTTCCATGTTTCCAAACTTACCTTTCCTTCTAACCAGGTTGTCTTAATCACAATTTACACAATACTACCCGTACATAACACCTAACATATGACCATCTTATTAACGCATACTAGTCTCTAAAGGGTTAAAGATATACCTGTAACTATTGCTTCATTTTCCCTTTGTCACTCTAATCATAATCCTTCCCTGCAGGGCGCATAGCTATAGAAGGTAATGAACCAGCCACTGATCCCGAAGGCTGAGTCTTAACATCTACACTACCTCTGGTCGGACAATTCCTCGCAAAATGGCCCTACCGGCCGCAGGTAAAACAACCTCTCTGAACACCATGACACTCCCCAGCATGGAGTCCACCACATTGGCCACACCGAGGTAGGGGTGGCCTCATCTGACTAACATCCCAGTTCCCCTGAAAACCTGAAACCTTGGAGCCTCGACTGCTCCACGAATACCGGACATCCGAGGGCGTGGAGGATCACTGCATCTTGGCGGAGGCGCATAACTAGCCTGATGTTGAAGCGGTCCGCCTCGAAAGTTACCAAAGGACCCTGCTGTCTTGGACCTCTTATGCTGATCTCGGTCATTGTATCGACCTCTACGTTTCTCAGTCCCCTGCGCATAAGCCTGCATGCGGACAATGTCCATGCCCGGCTGAAGAGCTACTCCCGTACAACCCTCTGCTAGATAATCATCAAGTCCCGTGACATATCGGTGCACTCTATCCTCCATGTCTGCCACTAGAGTGGGGGCATACCGAGCTAATAAGTCGAACTCTATGTTGTACTCCCAAACGGTCCGACCATTCTGTCTCAACATCATAAACCTATCCACCCTATCTCTCCTCATCTGTGGAGGCAAGAAGTGGTTAAGAAATTCCTCTGAGAACTCGCCCCAAACAGCTGGAAGCGCATCCTCCCCCCGGGACAGTTCCCATGAATCATACCAGTTGACTGCAATATCACGCAGCCGATGAGAACCCAATACCACTGACTCGGCCTCTGAGGCCTTAATCACTTTCATGATCCGCTACATCTGTCTGATGAACTCCTGAGGATCATCCTCAGTTTTCGATCCATAGAACTCTGGTGGATTACAACTCAAGAAGTCCCGAAGCCTCAAACTATCTGTTCTGGGGTGAACCACCGGTACTGCCGGAACCACCGGCTCCCGTCTGTCCTCATGCCTCGCCACAATCCTAGCTAGTAACTGGGCCATCTCTTTCTAACCCATATCCTCGGCTCCTGGTCGCCAAACTACACAAGTCTACTGTAAATACAGTCCTATGTAAGTACAGTTCAGTCTTCTTCTTTAATATTCTTCTGATGTGATTTCAGTTAAATTCTTTTCTGTAATATCCTTCTATTACAGTTCAATTCTCTTCTGTAATATCCTTCTATGAATCTTATATTCATTTCTATACTACTACAGTATGTAATTTCCAATTACAATAGAAGGTCAAGAGTATTTACCTCGATAAGCCCAAAATTATCCAAGTTTATATGTCGATCCTGAGGAACGTTTAGCTCCTATTCCGTGCGCTCCAACCCGCTCCAAACAACCCTTAGAAGTTCTAACCAACTTCTACTCAAATACTTCAACCATCTATGAAGATTTCCTTAGGGTTTCGTTTTGTGGCTAAGGAAGTATAATAGTATTTCTGGGCTTTTAGTATAGGTGTAACCTTGGAATACTATAAGGTATTTGGGCCAAGGTATTTTGGAATAGTAACAATACTTGGAGAATACTTTCCTACCAAGGGGGGGTATTTTACGAAAACAACTAGGCAAAAGGGGGGGGGTTCGGCCGAGGGCCTCACAAAGGGGGAGGGGGAGCTCTTGGACGAGAGCTTTGCTAAGAGGGGAGGGATTTTTAGACTAGGAAATGTCTAAGTGTGGATGAAGAAGTTCATCAACTAAGGGGGGTATTTATAGGCCAACCAATGGCCAAGATCAAGACAAGTGGGGGGCAAGTGGATGGTGTGGATTAGGACAAGTGTAAGTGGGTCCCACTTGCTCATCAACTACACAAAATATCTCACAAATATCCTACCTAACCTTGACCAATGTTTTAGGCAACAAAAATGGAAAAAACGTGTGCCCAAATCGTCCATCAAATCCGCCACTTGAGGGTGACACATGTCGCCCTCTCGTTGGTCCAAAATATTTCATCTCTCAGAAAAATCCGCAAAAATAATAAACATCATAGCCGTAATTTTCCCTTCGCAAAGTTTGGAAAACGTTTTGTCGGAAAACAATTCTTTTTGGTAGCTGTGCACAAAATTTCGTCCCTTGGCCTACTTAAGGCTTAAACTTTTGTACGTACGTCCTCACGTACATACTCTGGAAATACGGGGTATAACATTCTCCCCTCCTTAGAAACATTCATCCCGAATGTTCCTTCTCAAGACGGATAACGATAAAGTTCCTCTAACAAGTTGCCAACGCCACACCTGGCCACAAAATAACATACGCGAAAAATACTTAACCCAAGTCCACGAGAAATCACCTCTAGAATTTCAAAAGCTCCCACCCTGATCTAAAGGATACTCCCTTCGCATCTGCACTTTACAACAAAATGATCTCTTTATTCTGCTAACACACGTTCACTTCTTTCCTCACTCGTCGTACTCTTCTCGAACACTTGAACTCTTTCTAGTATACGTACCATACTTCAGTCATCGCTTCAGTTTCCAAAATCTCTGGAGTCACAACCTCCAAACTTGGTCATCTTACTAGCCTCAATCTCCTTTAAGGCCATCCCCGGCTTTCACGATCCGATTCTGGTCGAACATATCCACGAACTCATACGATGGTTACCTAAACCTGGGCCTAGCACCCTCGTGACCCTGCCACCTGGCGGGACCACCTCGAACTGACCCCACCACATTTTAGGTCGCGGGTTGACCCGCGATTGGTCCTTAACCCGACCCGCTATCGCGCTAACCACTTGTTCCCCCGATCCGGAACAATCTCTCAAATCAAGTCACGAAAACCTAGTGGTCTTCTTAGCTCAACTACCCTCTTTCATTTCATACCACTCAGGGACTTATCACACAAATATATCCTACGTATACTATGCACTCCGATAAAGGTCAACATAAACGTAAATCTTTTACTCAAGATGGCCTCGCATCTAAGGTCTCTACGTATAAAACTCTAAGGCTCACACTTTCCCTGCCCCCAAACTTACCCTTCTAACTAACCATGTTTTCTAAACACAATTTTTAACATAATGCTATCTGAACATAATACTTAGCATTTCATCATATCATCAACGCATACTAGTCTCTAGAGGGGTAAGAATATACAGATCATCCGCTCATTTTCCGCCGTCGCTCTAATCATAATCACCTTACAGCCGCGCATAGCTATAGAAGGCGATGAACACCATCGACCCGATGATCGTGTCATTCTACCGTATCCTCCTTCTAGGACAGTCCTCGTCACATGGCCACGACGGCGCAGTGAAACAAGCACCGATGAAGACGACACTCGGGATGATGTTTGCGCATCGTGCACCGAGGAAAGCATGAACCCGGCTAGAACCCATGTATACCGTGAACTAAGCCACGGAGCTCGACCCGCTCGAATACTGAACGTCACGAAGGCGCGGAGGACCACTCTGTCTTGGCGGAGTACATAACTAACTTTCTTCTTGGCTGGCGGTTCGCCTCGAAAGTTACCAAGGACCCCCATTACGGCCCTCTTCTGCGATCTCGGTCATTTTCGACCTCTCCGCTCTCACATCCAAGTGCATAAGCTCAGATGCGGGCAATGTCCATGCCGGTGAAGAGCTACACTGAACAAGCCTCGCCAGTAGTCATCAAGCCGGTGGCGTGGCGGTGCACTCGTCCTCCATGTCGGCTACCAATGCGGGGGCGTCTGAGCTAATGAGTCAAACTCACATTATACTCTGAACCGTCGCCCGTGCGCCTCAACGTCAAAAATCTGTCGGCCCGAGCCCTTCTCATCTGTGGAGGCAAGAAATGTGCAAGAAATGCCTCTGAGAATTCGTCCCATACGGCTAGAAGTGCATACTCTCCCCGGGACAGCTCCCACGATCAAACGATCATTGCGGTATCACGCAGCCGTCTGAACCTAAGTGTTATACCCGTGGTTAGGGCGGGACCTCGGTCGTGGTCTCAGCGCCATGGCCGGGCGAACGCGGCGCCAAAGCGGTAATTGTAGGCCGCCGGAAACGAGGTCGCTGAGTTTCAGCGGCTCAGGAAGCGAGCGCGGCCGGAAGATCCGGGTTCGCGAGGAGTTGCGCGCCCAGCCGGGAAGCGAATGGCGCGGCGAAATCAGTGAAAAACTTAGGAAAAGTCGATTTTTATTTTGAAAGGGCACGAGTGGGGACAAGTGTCCCCCATCTGATTTTTTCATGCTATATATTGACCAAGTCTTAAAGACTTGGTCATTTGTCATCTCTCTCTTTGAAAAACCTCTTCCTTCTCTCTAAATATTTCAAGCTCCTCCTTCTCTCTAAAAATCCAAGAGGATTCTAGCCTTAAGAAAAATCTGAAAAATTAAAAGACAAGAAGGAAGCTTGTGGCTAGTTTGTGAAGGTGGTGGTGGTGGTATTCTTGGTAGAAAGGCTAGCAAATTGTTGGATAAAATTTGGCTAAAGCTCTAAGGTAATGATTCTTCCTCTATTATTAGTTTATAGAGTTGCATGTTATGAAGAAGATACTTATGGTGGTAAATAATGTTCTTAGAGTCATTGCATGCTAGAAATGTGGGTTGAATATGAAGGATTTGGCTAAAGAAATATTATGAGCATGTTGTAGCCTAAAAACCACCTTAGAATTGTCAAGTGTACTATTATAACTCATGGGGCAGAATTTTACACACCCAAGATTAGGTGTGTAATCCCCTTTGTGTTGGTTTGGTTGTTGGGCCTTAATAAGGCGTTTGAATGTTGAAAAATCGGCCTTTGAAAAGGTGGCAAAGTGAGTAGAAACAAAGGAAATGCTGCCCAATTTTCCTTAGGAATTGATAACTTGAATTTGGAATTTCTACATTGGAATTAGAGGTTAATAAACACACTATGGTTATTATAGGTTGACATATTACTTGCGGTAGTTGGACTTAGCAAGTGGATTGACCAAGGAGGTATGTAGAGCTTTCCTATCTCTTGACCATGAGTAGTTGTATCTATGTAGTACGGTATACGTACAAGATTTGATAATCTACACTTGTTTTAAAGTATATGATGCTTGTTTCATTTCAAAAGTATAAGTCCTTTGGATTTAAGGAAAATGTATTTGACAAAGGTATAACGCTAATATTGTCAAGACCCGAAACCGGGCCCGTGACTGGTGCCTTACCCGGGCACCCAAGTAGTCATACAACATCAGAGAAAAACCAGCGGAAATAAAGACTTTAATATAACAACAACAGTTATGACAATAACATAGGCCAACCAAAACGGTTGCCTTCATGCATATATATACAAACTTCTAAACCGAACAGTTTAATCCTTTTTACAACCACCGCCCCAACAAATGTTCTGGACCTAAGAGTGTAATAACAACCTATGACGGACAGGGGCCATACCACCAATGTACAAGAACTACAACTCGGAAACCTATCAAAGATAAGCCTCCGGAACGGAGCTTCCCAGTACGCTGAAACGTGATCCTACAAGCGGGGATCGACAGTCGATGTACCTCTACCTGCGGCATGAACGCAGCCCCCCGAAGGAGGTCGATAACAACAGTCCGAGTATGTGGCCGAAAATCTGCGGTTAAATCATAACGATCTATATGTTATACCGTATTTTTCAGAGTATGCGTGAGGACGTGCGTAGAAAATTTGAGCCTTAAGTTAGGCAAGTTTCGAAATTTGTACACAACACCCGATTAAGTCGTTTTTGAAAGCGTTTCCGACTTTTGTTGGGAAAATTCGGCTATGTCATTTATATTTTTGCGGATTTTTCCGAGAGACGAAACATTTTGGACCAACGGGAGGCGACATGGCACCCTCCATTGGTGGACTTGAGCGCCCATTTGGACGAAAATGAACAAGGTTGGCGTTTTGTTGCCTTGACAAAGTCAAGGTTAGGTAGGATATTTGTGTTTGGTAAATCCTAGCCCTACACTTGCCTAACACATGGATTGATCTTGGCCATTGGTTGGCTTGGGCTTGACCTATAAATACCCCATTAGTTGATGAGTTCTTTCATCCACAAATTGCCTAAGTCTTGAAAACCCCTCTCCTCCCTCTTGAGAATTCTCGCCCTAGCCCTCCTTTCCCCGGCGAGAGCCACCCCTCCCCATGGTGGTGTTTTCAGTGGGGTACCCCTAGCCTAGTTGTCTCGTATAAATACCCCCTTTGTGGTATAGAAATACTCTCAAAGTATTGTTGTTATGTCCAAATACCTTGCCCAAATACCTTGTAGTATTCCCAAGGTTACACTTATAAAAGCCAGAAAATACGATTATACTTTCCTTTAGCCACTAAACGAAACCCTAAGGAAATCTTCATAGTTGTTTGAAGTACTTAAGAGAAGTTGGTTAGAACTTCTAAGGGTTGTTTGGAGCGGTTGGAGCACTCGAGTAGGAGCTAAACCTTGCTCGGAGCGACATTAAACTCGGATAATTTTGGGCTTATCGAGGTAAACATTCTTGACCTTCATTTGTAATTGGAAATTACATGTTGTAGGAATATATAGTTGAAGTATACTATATATAGAACTGAACATTATAATTGTGCGGCAATGTCTTTTGACTTAAGCTTTGAATAATACTTACAGCAATGTCTTGCGACTTAAGCTGAATTTAAATAAGAGAACCGAATCGTAATTACATAGGATTGTATTACTGATGACTTGTGTAGCATTCTTTGTGTAGTAGAATTGTACACGTCCGGTCAGACGTGTTAACCCCCACCCCCCCCTGGTTGGCTTGGTAGCAGGCCTCGATAGAGGAGGAGATTTCTGTTGGCGGGGAGAGTCTTTGAATTTTACGTAGAATATTCTACGTCGGGATCTAAAGGTATTAATAGGCGCTGTGGCCTCTATAGGTGGTAGTACTACGTGTGGAGTGATCCACTTGGCTTAGGAGTAGCCATGGTTTGAGGTACTTGGGCGTTTTGCTATTAGTCGACAATCGTCGGGCTGTATGTGAACCTCTTCCTATCTCTTCTAGCATGATATGTGTGAACTATGTAGTACGGTAGACGTACATGTGCTAAATGTATTTGATTGGTTTAAAACATAAAGTGTTATAAAGGCTTTATGGGAAGTCGGTTATAACAGCTTTATGTGGATAAGCAAATACTTTGTGGTTTCTAAAAGGTAACTGATTTGAATAATAACTGGCTTGATATGTGTTAATAAAGAACTTGAAGTATTTCAAAAGATTTATGAATCGTTTTGAAAGAATGAATAGTACTTGGGTTTTGAAAGCTTAAGAGTTATACTAACTTTATGGGAAGTTAGGTATAACGGCTTAAGAATGTTTTACTGATTTCGGAAATCAGAATGTGTATCGACAAACCACTGCAGCGTTAATAAAGGAAAATGTATTGAATAATGAAGTATTATTAAAACCAGTAGAAACCTCCATCTGCATAGAAGCTAAGATGAGACAAAATGATATTACATTTCTAGATCATGGTCGCTTAATAAGATTGATTATAAACAAGAATAACCTACTCACATATAAGACATATGTTTCTCAAAACGTTTAAAGGAGAATTATGTTTTAAGGACTAAAACTATGAGCTACGAAACCTTTTTCTAAAATGAGAAACTTGAGCATTGAAATTAGGCAAACTTGAGCGTTTGGAAAATAAGGTTGTTACTTGATTTTTACAAAGGAAAGCATTTTGGTTTACTTAACAATGTTAGTCACTCAAATTTTATACTACAGTATCGTGACCTTTGTAAAAGAAATGGATCTTAAAAGGAATTTAACGGACGTAGTACTTTAAGGTTAAAAATCCGACTTTGATATAAAATGAAAGTACCTTGAGTCGTGTAACTTGCTTATACTTGTTGTTATGAAACTTGACCATGTTACGTGTGATAGCCTTGTTGTGTAAATCGCGTGTTCTACTCGACTACGGTTCATCCGGAATGTATATCACTTGACTACCGTCATCCGAATGTATTTCACTCGACTAGGTTCATCCGAATGTGTTTAAACGATTACGGTTCATCCGGAATGTATTTTACTTGAGGCCGGTTCATCCGGAATGTATTTCACTTGAGGACCGGTTCATCGGAATGTATTTCACTTGAGGACCGGTTCATCCGAATGTATTTCACTTGAGGCCAGGTTCATCCGAATGTATTTCACTTGACTACGGTTCATCAGAATGTATTCCACCCTTTTCTATATTGGGTCCATAAGATGGGCGAGACACGTTATACGTATCACATGATTTGTACCTAGATCACGGCGGTGAGGAAGGAGTTCCACGGGCATGAGGATGACTTTTAGGCGTGAGTCCACGACTTGACATAATCGCTCTTATGTTGTGAGCGTAGTTTGGTTATCATATATGTCTCCGCTTTATAGACTATTATGATTTCATTTCTGATATTTCTGATTTCACATACTTGGTACTGTTATCGACCTCCTTCGAAGTGCGTTCATCTGCAGTAAAAGGTACATCGATGTCGATCCGCTTATAGGATCACATTTAGCGTGTTGGGAAGCTCCGTTCCTTCGAGGCTTATCTTTTGGTATGTTACCAGTCCGTAGATTCTTATACATTCGGGGTATGGCGGGGCCCTGTCGTCATAGCCATTGTAAAAATCTTAAGTGCAGAGTTGTTGTGGGCGGGGGTTTGTAAAAGGATAAGCTTCGGGTATTTTTATGTATATATGATGAAGGCAACTGCTTTGGTTGACTGTTTATTTATCTTTTCTCTTAATTCATGTTCATGTTTTTATTTCCTGATTTTCTCGATGTTGTATCACTAGGGTGCCTGTAGGCACGATCCACGGGCCGGTTGGTCGTGACAAAAGTGGTATCGAGCGATTAGTCCTCTGAAAGTGTCTGCACCGTGTCTAGTAGAGTCTTGATTATCGGTGTGTTGTGCACTACATCTATAATCGAGGAGGCTGCAGGACATTTAGGATTGGTTTCCATCCTTCTCATTACGAGATCGTGCCTTAGAGTCGTGTGATAAATTGGACCCTCGGCGTATTCCTTTCCTTTACGATTATGCCTCGCGTAAAACCTTGAGCCCGAATGGGCAAGGCGATCGAGGCTGTTAGTGAGATCTGAGGAGAATGCGAGCGCGAGCGGTCGATGCTGAGCAAGATTCGGACGGCGGGTTTCGCGACGCCGCCCGGCCAGCGGTTTAGAAAGCGCAGCGGTGGCTGCTGAGACTCTGATACACGAGCCTCGGTCCACGGCTGGAGCCGATGAGATAAGTACAAGAGATGGCGATTCTTGGCGGTCGTGGCGAGATATGAGGATAAATTGGATCGCGGATTCCGGCCCGTAGCACCGTAGTACACCCCGGCGAGCGGTTTGAGGCTACGTGACTTCTGAGTTGTAGCCTCCGGTGTTATGGATCGAGGCGAGGCGACCTCGGGAGTTTATCCGACAACTCTGCGGATCATGAGTGATCGAGCCTCGAGCGAGTCGGTGGTATTGGGTTCGCATCACCGCGTGATCTGCGATTGGTGGTTTGATTCGTGAGCTGTCGGGAAGAGCATGCACTTCCAGCGATTTGGGACGAGTTCTCGAGGCATTTCTTGCACATTTCTTGCCTCGCGAATGAGAGGGCTCGGGTAAACAGTTTTTGACGTTGAGGCGGGGCAGGCGGACGGTTAGAAGTACAATGTGAGTTCACTCATTAGCTCGGTATGTTCCACAGTAATGGCGGATATGGAGGACGAGTACACCGCTACGCCACCGGGCTGGGCGATTACTTGGCGAGGCTTGTGCAGGTGTAGCTCTTGGTAGGGCATGGACATTGCCCGCATGCAAGCTCATGCACTAGGATGTGAGGCACGGAGAGGTCGACGGAATGACCGAGATCGGCGAAGAGGGCGAGCAGCGAGGTCCTTGGTAACTTTCGAGGCGGACCGCCTCGGCTAGCGATCTAGTTATGTACCTCCACCAAGATGATTGGTCCCCCTCGATCTTCGGGCGTTCGGGGTATTCGGGGCTGGTCGAGCTCGAGGCTTCGGCTCGCGGTATACGTGAGTGCTAGCGGCGGGATTCATGTCCCCTCAGTGTGCGCGATGTGGCAAACATCATCCGGGAATGTCGTCTTTTTGCGGTGCTTGTTTCACTGCGGCCGTCGAGCCATGTGACGAGATCGTGCTTATAGGAGAGGTACCGGCGGCTTGGCGCGACCTGGATCGATGGCGAGTTCATCGCGCTTCTGCGATTATGCGCCTGCGATGGACTTATGATTAGAGTGGAGCGGTAGCTTCGTATATCCTTAACCATCTAGAGGCTTGTATGTTTTGATGTTATGTTAATGTGTTAAGTGTTATGTTGGATAGCTTTGTGCTAAAATGTGATTTAGGAACTGGTTGGGGAAAAAGGGTAAGCACTGGGGTGAGAAAATGATGAACCTTAGAATATTACAGTTGAGACCTTAGATGTAAGTGTGCTTGAGTACAAGATTCTGCGAGTGATCCTTGTCGAGTGCATTTTATGCCTAGAAAATATTGTGTGATAAGTCTGCAGGTTGGGTAAATGAAAGTGGTATCTTTCATGATGTGATTTAGCGCGTTGTTCGGATCGAGGAACAAGAGAGTTAGCGTGGACGGAGTCGGGTTGAGGCGTGTTGCGTGTCAACCGTCGCGAAATGAGGTGGGGTCACTGGGTGGTCGCCGGTGGTAGGGTCACCAGGTGCTAGGCCCAGTTTTGATGACCCTCGTATGAGTTCGTGGATACGTTCGACCAGTAGATCGTGAAGGCGGAATAGCCTTAAGGAAGATCGAGGCTAATAGGATGACCAAGTTGGGAGGTAGTGACTCAAGTTTCGAAACTAAAGTGTGGTGCGTATGCTAAAAGAGTTCAAGAGTTCGAGAAGAGTACGACGAGTAAGGGTAGAGGCGAGCATGTATTGCGAGCATAGATCTGATCATTTCTTGAGGAGAAGGTGTGAAGGATGTATATTTTAGACCTCGGGAATCGCATGCGATCGGCACCATTTGTTGGGTCACGGGTGACACTAGAACCTCGCGCAAAGTGACACAAGTTTGTGATGTTAGAGGTGTTTTCGTGGACTTGGATATAAGTATTTGCGTGCATATGTTGTTTCGTGGCGGTTGTGGCGTTGGCAACTTATTAGAAGAACTTTAGCGTTATCCGTCTTGAGAAGGAACATTCGACGAATGTTTCTAAGGGAGAATGTTATACCGTATTTTTGAGTATGCGTGAGGACGTCGAGAAAATTTGAGCCTTAAGTTAGGCAAGTTTCGAAATTTGTACACAACACCCGATTAGAGTCGTTTTTCTAAAGCGTTTCCAGACTTTTGTTGGGAAAATTCCGGCTATGTCATTTATAATTTTTGCGGATTTTTCCGAGAGACGAAACATTTTGGACCAACGGGAGGGCGACACTTGGCACCCTCCCATTGGTGGACTTGAACGTCCATTTGGACGAAAATGAACAAGGTTGGCACGTTTTTGTTGCCTTGACAAAGTCAAGGTTAGGTAGGATATTTGTGTTTGGTAAATCCTAGCCCTACACTTGCCTAACACATGGATTGATCTTGGCCATTGGTTGGCTTTGGCTTGACTATAAATACCCCATTAGTTGATGAGTTCTTTCATCCACAAATTGCCTAAGTCTTGAAAACCCTCTCCTCCCTCTTGAGAATTCTCGTCCTCGCCCTCCTTTCCCTCGGCGAGAGCCACCCCTCCCTTGGTGGTGTTTTGCTTGGGGTACCCCACTAGCCTAGTTGTCTCGTATAAATACCCCCCTTTGTGGTATAGAAATACTCTCCAAAGTATTGTTGTTATGTCCAAATACCTTGGCCCAAATACCTTGTAGTATTCCCAAGGTTACACTTATAAAAGCCCAGAAAATACGATTATACTTTCCTTTAGCCACTAAACGAAACCCTAAGGAAATCTTCATAGTTGTTTGAAGTACTTAAGAGAAGTTGGTTAGAACTTCTAAGGGTTGTTTGGAGCGGATTGGAGCACTCAGAGTAGGAGCTAAACCTTGCTCAGGAGCGACATTAAACTCGGATAATTTTGGGCTTATCGAGGTAAACATTCTTGACCTTCTGTAATTGTAAATTACAAGTTCAAGGAATATATAGTTGAAGTATACTATATATATAACTGAACATTATAATTGTGCGGCAATGTCTTTTTACTTAAGACTGAATAATACTTACGGCAATGTCTTGCGACTTAAGCTGAATTTAAATAAGAGAATCGAATCAGTAATTACATAGGATTGTATTCTGAAGAGACTTGTGTAGCATTGCTGTGTAGTAGAATTGTACACGTCCGGTCAGACGTGTTAACCCCCCCCCTGGTTGGCTTGGTAGCCGGCCTCGATAGAGGAGGAGATTTACGCTGTTGCGGGGGGGGGAGGTGCTGCCGAATTTTCTGTAGAATATTCTACGTCGGGATCTAAAGGTATTAATAGGCGCTTTGTGGCCTCTATAGGTGGTAGTACTACGTGTGGAGTGATCCACTTGGCTTAAGGAGTAGCCGGCGGTTTGAGGTACTTGGAGCGTTTTGCTATTAGTCGACAATCGTCGCGAGGTATGTGAACCTCTTCCTATCTCTTCTAGCATGATATGTGTGAACTATGTAGTACGGTAGACGTACATGTGCTAAATGTATTTGATTGGTTTAAAACATAAAGTGTTATAAAGGCTTTATGGGAAGTCGGTTATAACAGCTTTATGTGGATAAGCAAATACTTTGTGGTTTCTAAAAGGTAACTGATTTGAATAATAACTGGCTTGATATGTGTTAATAAAGAACTTGAAGTATTTCAAAAGATTTATGAATCGTTTTGAAAGAATGAATAGTACTTGGGTTTTGAAAGCTTAAGAGTTATACTAACTTTATGGGAAGTTAGGTATAACGGCTTAGAATGTTTCTTGATTTCGAAATCGGAATGTGTATCGACAAACCATCGCGGCGTTAATAAAGGAAAATGTATTGACTAATGAAGTATTATTAAAACCGAGAAACCTCCATCTGCATGAAGCTAAGATGAGACAAAATGATATTACATTTCCTAGATCATGGGCTTAATAAGATTGATTATAAACAAGAATAACTACTCACATATAAGACATATGTTTCTCAAAACGTTTAAAGGAGAATTATGTTTTAAAGGACTAAAACTATGAGCTCTGAAACCTTTTTCTAAAATGAGAAACTTGAGCATTCAAATTAGGCAAACTTGAACGCTTGGAAAATAAGGTTGTTACTTGATTTTTACAAAGGAAAGCATTTTGGTTTACTTAACAATGTTAGTCACTCAAATTTTATACTACAGGTATCGGGTGACCTTTGTAAAAGAAATGGATCTTAAAAGGAATTTAACGGACGTAGTACTTTAAGGTTAAAAATCCGGACTTTGATATAAAATGAAAGTACCTTGAGTCGTGTGTAACTTGCTTATACTTGTTGTTATGAAACTTGACCATGTTACGTGTGATAGCCTTGTTGTGTAAATCTGTGTTCTACTCGACTACCGTTCATCCGAATGTATATCACTTGACTACCGGTCATCCGAATGTATTTCACTCGACTCACGGCTCATCCGAATGTGTTTCGCGATTACCGTTCATCCGGAATGTATTTTACTTGAGGACCGGTTCATCCGAATGTATTTCACTTGAGGCCGGTTCATCCGAATGTATTTCACTTGAGGACCGGTTCATCCGAATGTATTTCACTTGAGGACCGGTTCATCCGGAATGTATTTCACTGACTACCGGCTCATCCGGAATGTATTCCACCCTTTTCTATATTGGGTCCATAAGATGGGCGAGACACATTATACGTATCACATGATTTGTACCTAGACTGCCGGCAGTGAGGAAGGAGTTCCACGGGCATGAGGGATGACTTTTAGGGCGTGAGTCCCTGACTTGACATGACTGCTCTTATGTTGTGAACTGTAGTTTGGTTATCATATATGTCTCCTGCTTTATAGACTATTATGATTTCATTTCTGATATTTCTGATTTCACATACTTGGTACTGTTATGCTTGACCTCCTTGAGGCTGCGTTCATGCCGCAGGTAAAAGGTACATCGATTGTCGATCCTCGCTTATAGGATCACATTTCAGCGTGTTGGGAAGCTCGTTCCGGAGGCTTATCTTTTGGTATGTTACCCTGAGTCTGTAGATTCTTATACATTCAGGGGTATGGCGGGGCCCTGTCCCGTCATAGCTGTTGTAAAAATCTTAGAGGTCTGTAGCACTGTTGTGGGCAGGGTTTGTAAAAAGGATAACTGTTCGGGTATTTTTATGTATATATGATGAAGGCAACTGTTTTGGTTGACCTGTTTATTTATCTTTTCTCTTAATTCATGTTCATGTTTTTATTTCCGCTGATTTTCTCTGATGTTGTATCACTAGGGTGCCCAGGGTAAGGCACCAGTCACGGGCCCGGGTTCGGGTCGTGACACTATACAAAGCAGGAGACATGTATGATAACCAAAATAGTACGCAACATAAACGCAGTCAAGTTAGGGGCTCACGCCCTCAAGGTCATCACTCAAGTGTAACTATGGGTCTCACGCCCGCAACATCAATCCTGTTCGCATCACGCGCGTGCCTGAATCTTGCATCGGTGTAGACATGTCCATGATGCAACAATAATAACAAGGCGCATGGCCACGTGCCGAATCGCATCGGTGTAGACATGCCCATGTAACCTCAACAACAATATCTGGTGGTCAACCCCGCGCGTAGCCACATGTCCCGGAATCTGCGACGGTGTGAACGCGTCCATGTAACAATAACCATATATCGGTAATCAACCTGCGCGTGGCCACATGCCCCGAATCTTGCGTCGGTGTAGACACGCCCATGTAACAACAATAACACTAATAATGGAAGCATACGTGGAATCTTCCACATCGCTGTGACGCCCAAGTAAGTTCTCCACAAGTCAACCTACTCCATCGAGACACGGTGGTATAGAAACATAATACGTGCACAATAAAGGCTATCTCAACAAGCATAGGCAAGTTACACAAGAATGTAACGCCCGACCGGGCCGTTCGTGCCTTACCCGCACCCTAGTGATACAACATCGGAGAAAACGGCGGAAAATAAAACACGAGTCATGAAACAAGAGATATAATAAATAAACAAAGCAACCAAAAGCAATTGCCTTCAAGATATACACAAAACCCGAACAGTTGTCCTTTTTACAAACCACGCCACAATTACTCTGCACTCTAAGATTTACAACAACTATGACGGGACGGGGCCGCCATACCACGAATGTACAAGAACCTACAACTCAGTGGAAACATACCAAAGATAAGCCTCGAAGGACTGAGCTTTCCAACACTGAAATGAGATCCTAAGAGCTGGATCCACGACCGATGTACCTCTACACTGCGGCATGAACGCGGCCGAAGGAGGTCGACAACAGTACCAAGTATGTGAAATCAGAAAAAATCGTAAATGAAATCATACTAGTCTATAAAAGCGGAGACATGTATGATAACCAAACTTACGATTCACAACATAAAAAGCGATCATGTCAAGTCGTGGACTCACGCTCAAAGTCACCACTCAAATATAACTAAGGGACTAACGCCCACAACATCCATCAAGTTCGCATCATGGCGCATGCCCGGAATCGTGACGGTGTAGACATGTCCATGATGCAACAATAATAACAAGGCCGCATGGCCACATGCCCCCGGAATACTGCGTCGGTGTAGACATGCCCATGTAACCTCAATAACAATATACGGGGTGGTCAACCCCGCGCGTAGCCACGTGTCCCGAATCTGCGTCGGTGTAGACCGCCCATGTTGCGTAATAACCATATATCGGGTAATCAACCCGACGCGTGGCGCGTGCCGGAATCGTATCGGTGTAGACATGTCCATGTGATATCAACAACAAGACAAGAATCAAAATGGAAACATACGTGGAATTCTCCATCACCGCCAAAGACGTCGAGAAGTTCTCAACAAGTCAACCGCCTCTATCGAGACGCGGTAATACGTAAATACCACACTTGTACAACAAAGGCTATCATCACAAGCATAGGCAAGTTTCACAACAACAAGCATAGGCAAGTTTCACAACAAGCATAGGCAAGTTTCACAACAACTCAAAGTACTTCCATTTATACCAAAGTCCGGTTTTTAACCCCAAAGTACTACATACGTTAAGTTCTTTTAAAAGAGATCCATTACTTCTATAAAGTCACCCGATACCGTAGTATTAGAATGACCAACCCACATTCCTTTTCAAAATCAAGTAACAACATTCTTTTCCTAAGTTCGGTTTGCCTAGTTTCAATTACTCAAGCTTCTCATTTTCAATCGTTTCATAGTTCCCAAACTTAATCACTTGATTCCTTTTTAGAACAATTGAGTAATATATGTCTCACGTGAGAGTAGGCTATTCTTGTTTACAACATTCTTATTACAAAGACCATGATCTAGAAAATGTATATCATTTTGTCTCATCTTAGTTTCTATGCGGATGGAGGTTTCTACTGGTTTTAATACAATTCATCATTATTCAATACATTTTCCTTTATTAACGCAGCTGCGGTCCTCGATACACATTCGATTTCCAAATCGGTAAAACATTATCCCTTTAAATAAAACCAAGTACTCATTACTCACGAATGAGGTTTCACACAAACATTCACATTAAAACAAATAAGTTAAGTCTCTTATCTTATAAGATCAAGTCTCTTAACTTCTAACATCAAGAAACCATTTTCCTTACCTCTCTTAAGACATTATACCTAACTCCCAAAAAGCTAGTATAACTCTTTTTAAAACCTTTTAAAACCAAGTGTTACTCTCCTTCCAAAACGATTTATAAATCTTTTGAAATACATCAAGTTCTTTATTATAACTAGCCGCTTATAATTCACATCGATTACCTTTTAAAACCACAAAGTATTTTCTTACCTACATAAAAAGTTATAACCAACTTCCCATAAAGCCGTTATAACACTTTATGTTTTAAGAACAATCAAACACAACTAACACGTACGCCTACCGTACTACATAGTTCACACATATCATGCTAGAAGAGATAGGAAGAGATTCACATACCTCGCGACGATTATCGACAAAGCAAAATGCTCCAAGTACTACAACTTGCTAGCCCTTTCCACTCCTCGAGTAGAATACGCTACTCTTAGTACTTTCACCTATAAAGGTCACAAACGCCTATTAACCCCAAAACACAAGTTTCTATCTTTCTACGTAAAATTCAAAGACACCTCCCGCAACGTAAATCTCCTCCTCTATCGAGCGCCACTAAGCCAACCATGAGGGTTTTACACGCCTAACCTGACGCGTACAATTCTACCACACAAGACACAAGTCTCTGTAATACACCCTATGTAATTACATTGATTGATTCGATTCTTCAGCTTAAGTCAAAAGACATTGCCAACTAACTACGTTCATCTATATATAGTATACTTCAACTATATAATCAACAACATGTAATTTCCAATCACAATAGAAGGACGAGTGTTTACCTCGATAAGCCCAAAATTATCCAAGTAAAAAGTCGATCCCGAGCAACGCTTAGCTCTACTCGAGTGCTCCAAACAACCCCAGAAGTTCTAACTAACTTCTACTCCAAAACTTCAACCAACAATGAAGATTTTTCCTTAGGGTTTCGGTTTGAGACTAAAAGGTAGTATTTCTGCTCTACGATAGAGGTAACTTTTGGAATACAACAAGGTATAAGGCCAAGGTATTTTGGGCATTATAACAATACTTGGAAGACAACTTTCTACCAGGGGTACCTCGAGAACACTCAACGTGGGGGTATGCTCTCGGCCACAAGGCCACTAGGGGGTAGTACCCTCACGGCCACTTGGCATCACGAAAAGGGGGAGTGAGGGGAAGCTCTCTGCGAGCCCAACATGAAGGGAGGAGAGGGTTTCTAGACTTGGAAGTTTTGGATGAATGAAGTCTTGGCTTAGTGGTATTTATAGCAAAACCAAAAGCCAACCAATGGCCAAGATCAAGCCATGTGAAAGGCAAGTGTAAGGCCAAGATCAAGCCAAGTGCACCCACAAAACACTCCACAAAACACTCCACAAAACAAGCCACAAAACAAGGCACAAAAGAGGGAGCCATCGGCGAGGCCAACCAGGCTCTTGGACGCCCAAATCGCCCAAGCCAATCCATTTGCTTCCAATGTGAGGTGACACATGTCACCCTCCGCTGGTCCAAAATGTTTCGTCACCCTAAAAATCCGCAAAAATTATAAATGACATAGCCGAATTTTCTCTACGAAAGCGTGGAAACGTTTTCGTAAAAACGATTCTAATCGGCACTTGTGCCCAAATTTCGAATCCAATGCCTACCTTAAGGCTCAAATTTTCTACGTACGTCCTTACGTACATACTCTGGAAATACGGGGTATAACAAGCAAGCATAGGCAAGTTACACAACAACAAGCATAGGCAAGTTACACAACAACAAGCATAGGCAAGCTATACACAACTCAAGGTACTTCCCCTTTTATATCAAAGTCCGGGTTTTAACTCTAAAGTACAACATACATTTAGACCCCTTTTTAAAAGATCTATTCCTTTTACAAAAGTCACCCGATACCCGTAGTATGGAGTGACCAACACACATTCCTTTTTAAAGTCGAGTAACAACATCCTTTTTCCTAAAGTTCAGTTTGCCTAGTTTCAATTACTCAAGTTCCACTTTTTGAAAGAGTTCATAGTTCAAGTATTAATCACGTAATCCCTTTTAGACAATTGAGTAATATACGTCTTATGTGTGAGTAGGTTATTCTTGTTTACAACATTCTTATTACAAAGACCATGATCTAGAAAATGTAATATCATTTTGTCTTATCTTAGCTTCTATGCAGATGGAGGTTTCTCTGGTTTTACCAATAATTCATTAGTCAATACATTTCCTTTATTAACGCTGCGATGGTTTGTTCGATACTTGTTCTCATTTCAAATCCATTTACCATTCTTAAACCGTTATACCTAACTCCCATAAAGTTAGTATAACCTTTAAGTTTTCAAAACCAATTATTACTCCTTCTTTCAAAACGATTCATAAATCTTTTGAAATACTTCGAGTTCTTTGTTAATGAATAACAATCCAGTTATAAATTAAATAAGATACCTTTTTAAAAATCACAAAACATTCTCTTACAAACGTAAAGCTGTTATAACAAACTTCCACAAAGCCGTTATAACACTTTATGTTTTAAAACAATCAAATACAGTTAACACATTTACGTCTACCGTACTACATAGTTCAAACATATCATGCTAGAAAAGATAAGAAGAGGTTCACATACCTCGCGACGAGTATCGACTAATAGCAAAATGCTCCAAACAAATGGCTACTCCTTAAGCCAAGTGGATCACTCACACGTAGTACTCCAACCTATAAGGCCACAGGCGCTTATTAACATCTAGATCTCAACGTTCCATATTCTACAGAAAATCCGGCACTCTCCCCGCAACGTAAATCTCCTCTCTATCGAGGCCGCCACCAAGCCAACCACGGGGTTTTACGCCTAACGGGCGTGTACAATTCTACAACACAAGAATGCTATACAAGTCAACTGTCTGATCCATGTAATTACAGTTGATTCGATTCTTTATTCTTCAGCTTAAGTCAAAAGACATTGCCACAATACTATGTTTAGTTCTATATATAGTATACTTTAACTATATATTCTTACAACATGTAATTTCCAATTACAATAGAAGGACGATGAGTGTTTACCTCGATAAGCCCAAAATTATCCGAGTTTAATGTCGCTCCGAGCAAGGTTTAGCTCCTACTCGAGTGCTCCACTCTGCTCCAAACAACCCTTAGCAGTTCTCCGCAACTGCTACTCCCTCCGTCACCGACGGGTGAACATTTTCCTTAGGGGTTCGTTTAGTGGCTAAAGGAAAGTATAATGGTATTTTCCGTGCTTTTCGTATAAGTATAACCTTGGAATACTACAAGGTATTTGGGCAGGTATTTGGACATTACAACAATACTTGAGAGTATTTCTATACCACAAAGGGGTATTATCTGAAACCAACTAGGCTAGGGGTACCCTCTCGGCCAAAGCTTCTCGAGGGGGTAGAGGCTCTAGGACGAGAACTCTTCAAGAGGAGGAGGATTTCAAGACTTAGGCAATTTTTGGATGAAGAAATTCATCAAGTTAGAGGGTATTTATAGGTCAAGAAATGGCCAACCAACGGCGAGATTCATCCAAGTGTTAGGCAAGTGTAGGGCTAGGATTTAGGCAAGTGTCCATTCTAACAACTACACAAAATATCCTACCAACTCCTTGACAAAAATTGACACCCAAATCGTCCACCATTGCCGTCCACCTTCACCAATTAGAGGGTGACAAGTGTCGCCCTCTTGTTGGTCCAAAATGTTTCGTCTCTCGGAAAAATTCGCAAAAATTAAATATGACATAGCCGGAATTTTCCCTACAAAAGTTGTGGAAACGTTTCGTCGGAAAACGACTCTTTCCGGCACTTGTGCCCAAATTTTCGATTCTTGCCAAACCTTAAGGCAAAAATCATACGTACGCCCTCACGTACATACTCTGGAAATACGGGGTATAACATTCTCCCCTCCTTAGAAACATTCGTCCCGAATGTTCCTTCTAAGCCTCAAAACAAACATGCGCCAGTATAGTCTTCACTATCATACTTACGAGAACAATCCTGCCACACCTGGTCACGTAATAACATACGTCCTCTTCCTTCCTTCCTCGTCGTGCCCTGCTCGGACACTTGAACTCTTCTAGTACATGTTCCACACTTCAGTCAACGCTTCTGCTTCCAAAACCTTGGAGTCACTACCTCCAAACTTGGTCATCTTACTAACCTCGATTTCCCCCTAAGGCCATTCCCGGCCTTCACGAACCGATCTGGTCGAACGTATCCACCAACTCGTACGATGGTTAACTGAACTTGGGCCCAGCACCCTCGTGATCCTACCACCTGGCGGGACCACCTCGGACTGACCTAACCCAACCGCTACGGGTTGGCGCAACATGGCCAACCCGACCCACTATCGCGCCAAACCCTTGTTCCGATACGAACAATCCTACCTATCTGGTCATGAAAGCTACCACTTCCATTTTACCCGGCCAAGGAAATTTTTCCCACAAAACTCACGAATACATATACCTTGCATAAAGATCACCGCAAAATCTCGTACTCGAAAAGGCCTTACATCTAAGGTCTCATTGTAATATTCTAAGGTTCATATTTTTACTCTAACGTGTTTCTAAATCACATCCGCACAAAAGTTATCCGAACATAACACTAAACACATCAACATAGCATCAACACATGCAAGTCTCTAGAAGGTTAAGGATGTACCTGAAAATAGGCGGTTCAAAGGACCGCTAAAACTGGGAACTTCCACCGCGACCTCTGCCGTGGCCTGCCGGTACATGAACATCCTACCTAGCTATGGAAGGTGAAGAACCATAGCCCGATCCGTGATGTCCGCTATCCTACCATCGTCACTCACGGTCGATACCTCTCACGGATGGCCTGTTGGCGCAAAATAACAAGCTCCCTTGGTACCACGACACTCCCGAAATGCGGTCTACCACATCGACCACCGAGGTAGGGGTATTGCATCGAGCCAGCGCCCTACTTCCCGGAACCTCAACCCACGGAGCCACGACCGCTCCCGAATACTCTGGATGCCACGAAGATTGTGGAGGATCGCTCTGTCTTGTGGCGGTACATAACTAGTCTGGCCGAGGCGGTCCGCCTCGAAAGTCGCCAAAATATCCGGCCGTCTTGGCCTTCTTGTGGCGGTCCGCTGCGTCGATCTGCGCTCGCCGCACCCAAGTGCATGAGCTCGAACGCGGGCAATGTCCATGCCGGTGAAGAGAAACACCGCGCAAGACTCGGCCATATAATCATCTAGCGGTGGCGTAGCGATGCACCTATCCTCCATGCTCTGCTACTAGCGCAGGGACATATCGAGCCAAAGAATCGAACTCGACATTGTACTCCATGGCGGTCGCCTCTGCGCCTCGGTAACAAAAATCATCGGCGTGCCCTCGCCATCTGCGGAGGCGAAGTGCGTGAGAAAGCCCCGAAAACTCATCCCATCTGCTGAGTGCATGCTCTCCCGGGAAAGCTCCACGAATCAAACCAATCGATTGCGGTATCACGCGGCCGTCGAACCGAAGGTCACGGACTCGGTCTCTGAAGCCTTGATCACCGCGTGATCCTCTCAGAATCGACGGATGAACTCCTGCGGGTCATCCTCGAGCCTCAACCGTAGAACTCGCGGGCTACAACTCGGAAAATCTCGTAGCCTCAAACTATTCGCTCTCGGGTGCACCACGGTCTTCTTTGGGCTGAGGCTGCTGCGTCCGGCCTATCCTCATATCGGCCTGACCACGGCCGATAATCGGGCCATCTCGCGTGACCCGTCTCCTGCTCGGTGTGGGGCGGAGGCTCGAGTCTTGTAGTCTCATCGCCCACGGCTGCGGCTCTAACCTCTTTGGTCTTTGGCGGCGTCGCGAACCTCGCCGTCGGAAGCACTGTCTCAGGTACTGACCGGGCCTGCGCCCTCGTACTCCTCTGAATCACACTAGAAGCTCCCTCGGCTGCCTTGCCCTTCTGGGCCCTGGTTGCCTTGCGCGGAGGCATAACTGGTAAAAACGAAATACGTCAGAGGGGTCCAACTTATCACACAGCTCTAAGGCACGATCTCAGAATGAGAAGAATGGAAACCAATCCTAAATGTCCTGCGACCTCACGATTATAGATGTGGTGCACAACACACCGATAATCAAGACTTACTAGACACGCGATGCGTAGACACCTTCCGAGGATTAATCGCTTCGATACCACTTTGTCAAGACCGAACCGGGCGTGGTCGTGCCTTACCCGCACCCAGTAGTCATACAACATCGAGAGAAAAACCAGCGGAAATAAAGACTTTAATATAACAACAACGATTATGACAATAACATAGGCCAACCAAAACGGTTGCGCCCGTGCATATATATACAAACTTCTAAACCGAACAGTTTAATCCTTTTTACAACCACACTAACAGCGGTGTTACAGACCTAAGAGTGTAATAACAACCTATGGGACGGGGCCCGCCATACCACAGATGTACAAGAACCTACAACTCAGTGGAAACCTACAAAGATAAGCCTCCGAAGGAACGGAGCTTCCAATACGCTGAAACGTGATCCTGGCGGGGATCGACGGTCGATTTACCTCTACTGCGGCATGAACGCGGCCCCGAAGGAGGTCGATGCACAGTGCAGAGTATGTGGCGAAAATCTGCGCTTAAATCATAACGATCATACAAAGCGGGAGACATGTATGATAACCAAAATAGTGCGCAACATAAACGATCAAGTTAGGGGCTCACGCCCACCGAGGTCATCACTCGAAGTGTAACTATGGGTCTCACGCCCGCAACATCAATCATGTTCGCATCACGGCGCGTGCCCCGAATCTGCATCGGTGTAGACATGTCTATGATGCAACAATAATAACAAGGCCGCGTGGCCACATGCGTACCGAATCTTGCATCGGTGTAGACATGCCCATGTAACCTCAACAACAATATCTTGGGTGGTCAACCTGCCGCGTAGCCACGTGTCCGGAATCAGCGCGGTGTAGACACGTCCATGTATAGCATAACCATATATCGGGTAATCAACCCCGCGTGGCCACATGCCCCGGAATCGCGTCGGTGTAGACACGTCCATGTAACAACAATAACACTAATAATGGAAGCATACCGTGGAATCTTCCGATCACGCGATGCGTCAAGTAAGTTCTCCACAAGTCAACCGCCTCCATCGAGAGACACGGTGGTATAGAAACATAATACGTGCACAATAAAGGCTATCTCAACAAGCATAGGCAAGTTACACAACAGCAAGCATAGGCAAGTTACACAACAACAAGCATAGGCAAGTTACACAACAACAAGCATAGGCAAGCTATACACAACTCAAGGTACTTCCCCTTTTATATCAAAGTCCGGGTTTTAACTCTAAAGTACAACATACGTTTAGACCCTTTTTAAAAGATCTATTCCTTTTACAAAAGTCACCCGATACCGTAGTATGGAGTGACCAACACACATTCCTTTTTAAAGTCGAGTAACAACATCCTTTTTCCTAAAGTTCAGTTTGCCTAGTTTCAATTACTCAAGTTCCACTTTTTGAAAGAGTTCATAGTTCAAGTATTAATCACGTAATCCCTTTTAGACAATTGAGTAATATACGTCTTATGTGTGAGTAGGTTATTCTTGTTTACAACATTCTTATTACAGCAGCCATGATCTAGAAAATGTAATATCATTTTGTCTTATCTTAGCTTCTATGCATATGGAGGTTTCTACTGGTTTTACCAATAATTCATTAGTCAATACATTTCCTTTATTAACGCGATGGTTTGTTCGATACTTGTTCTCATTTCAAATCCATTTACTATTCTTAAACCGTTATACCTAACTCCATAAAGTTAGTATAACCTTTAAGTTTTCAAAAACCAATTATTACTCCTTCTTTTCAAAACGATTCATAAATCTTTTGAAATACTTCGAGTTCTTTGTTAATGCATAACAAGCCAGTTATAATTTAAATCAGTTACCTTTTTAAAAATCACAAAACATTCTCTTACCTACATAAAGCTGTTATAACCAACTTCCCACAAAGCCGTTATAACACTTTATGTTTTAAAACAATCAAATACAGTTAACACATGTACGTCTACCGTACTACATAGTTCACACATATCATGCTAGAAAAGATAAGAAGAGGTTCACATACCTCGCGACGAGTATCGACTAATAGCAAAATGCTCCAAACAGTCGGCTACTCCTTAAGCCAAGTGGATCACTCCACACGTAGTACTCCAACCTATAAGGCCACAAGGCGCTTATTAACATCTAGATCTCAACGTTCCATATTCTACAGAAAATCCGGCAGCACCTCCCCCCCCCGCAACAGCGTAAATCTCCTCCTCTATCGAGGCCGGCTACCAAGCCAACCGAGGGGTTTACGCCTAACGGGCGTGTACAATTCTACAACACAAGAATGCTATACAAGTCTCTTTGTAATACGATCTATGTAATTACTGATTCGATTCGATTCTTTATTCTTGAGCTTAAGTCAAAAGACATTGCCACAATACTATGTTTAGTTCTATATATAGTATACTTCAACTATATATTCTTACAACATGTAATTTCCAATTACAATAGAAGGACGATGAGTGTTTACCTCGATAAGCCCAAAATTATCCGAGTTTAATGTCCGCTCTGAGCAAGGTTTAGCTCTACTCGAGTGCTCGATCCGCTCCAAACAACCCTTAGAAGTTCTACGCAACTTCTACTCCATACTTCAACAACGGTGAAGATTTTCCTTAGGGTTTCGTTTAGTGGCTAAAGGAAAGTATAATGGTATTTTAGGGCTTTTCGTATAAGTATAACCTTGGAATACTACAAGGTATTTGGGCCAAGGTATTTGGACATTACAACAATACTTGAGAGTATTTCTATACCACAAAGGGGGTATTATACTGAAACCAACTAGGCTAGGGGGTACCCTCTCGGCCAAAGCTTCTCGATGGGGTAGAGGCTCTGGGGCGAGAACTCTTCAAGAGGGGAGGGGAGGATTTCAAGACTTAGGCAATTTTTTGGATGAAGAAATTCATCAAGTTAGAGGGGTATTTATAGGTCAAGAAATGGCCAACCAATGACCAAGATTCATCCAAGTGTTAGGCAAGTGTAGGGCTAGGATTTAGGCAAGTGTCCATTCTAACAACTACACAAAATATCCTACCAACTCCTTGACAAAAATTGACACCCAAATCGTCCACCATTGCCGTCCACCTTCACCAATTAGAGGGTGACAAGTGTCGCCCTCTTGTTGGTCCAAAATGTTTCGTCTCTCGGAAAAATCCGCAAAAATTAAATATGACATAGCCGGAATTTTCCCTACAAAAGCTGTGGAAACGTTTCGTCGGAAAACGACTCTTTCCGGCACTTGTGCCCAAATTTTCGATTCTTGCCAAACCTTAAGGAAAAAATCATACGTACGCCCTCACGTACATACTCTGGAAATACGGGGTATAACAAATATAATGACTTTATGGGGAGTTGGTTATATTAGTTTTTGGAAAGGTTCACAAAGAATGGTTTACTCTAACTAAAACAAGTACGGGTAAAAGGATTTGAAACTATGGAAGGTGGATTGATTTTTAGGCATTGGTTGCCTAAGGTTTTAAAGGAAATGAAGTCACTTGATTTAGAAGCCTATTATATTTCTAAAAGGAAATGTGACTTGTTTTGAAAAGAAATTGTAACTTGATACTATGGTGATTAGTATCTTGGAATCTTTGTATAAAAAGAGTTTTTCTTAAAAAGTTAGAAGTACATGGTACTTGGGTTGAATTCCCGAATTTTCTATTAAAAGACATGTTAGTGCCTTAGGATACTAAAATGAGAGGATATATTAATAATGTTAATAAGAAGTTAGGGGATTTCTTAACTTGCTTATGTTATGATAAGCCGATAGTGCTTGTGTATGATATGATAGGCCGGTAGTGCTTATGTATGATATGATAGGCCGGTAGTGCTTATGTTATGTATGATAGCCGGATGAGCTATGTTATATATTTGTATTATTACGGGGTAAACCCCGGGTTATTATCTATGCCATGAATTTGCTACCCATGATGCGAGTGCGACGCTTGCACTCATGCGGATCCGGACCACAGGATCCATGCGGGTGAAATAGTCCCATGCGGGTGAAATAGTCCCATGACGAGGCGGATGACCTCATGCGGGTCCACAGGACCCATGCGGGTGAAATAGTCCCAGGAGTAGGATTGCTTAACGATACTACGGGCGAGGTACCCTGTTTTGATCGTGAGCCTCCTATTTTTATGCTATAAGTTTTATACTTGTTACTCTCATTGTTAGTAAGGCACAGTGCAATGAAATTGATTTTTATCTATGACTCCAGCTTATCTTTGACTTGTGATATTACTACAGTATTTTCGATTTACATACTGTACGTTGTGTCTCGACCCTTCTGCCGGCGTTCACGCCGCGGTAAGGAAGCGGTGGTAGATCCTCATTCCTAGGATCTCTTACTCAGTGTCGAGCTCCATTTCTTAAGCTCGACTTTTGGTATGGTTCTCCGGTGTTGTGATATTTTGTACATTCGGGGCATGGCGGGGCCACCGTCATAGTGTTACTTATTCTTAGAGGCTGTAGTCTTGTCATAACTTGGGTTGTTTAAGGATATAGCTGCTCAATTTGATGTACTTTTGGGATAGCCATTTTGGGCTAGACTATTTATACTATTATGGTTGTTTTATTTTGAGTTTATATTCATTTGGTTTTCTCGATGTTGTGTCACTGCGGTGCCGAGTCAAGGCACCGGTCACGGATCCGGTCGGTCGTGAAAAAGTGGTATCGAGCGATTAATCCTCGGAAGGGTCTGATCCGTATCTAGTAGAGTCTTGATTATCGGTGTGTTGTGCACCACATCTATAATCAGGAGGCTACAGGATATTTAGGATTGGTTTCCATTTCTTTCACTCTAAGATCGTGCAATAGAGATGTGTTATAGGTTGAATTTCCTCTGACGTAAACTTTGTGTGTATCAGTTATGCCTCACGCATAAGCGACCGCGGCCAGAAGGGCAAGGCGGTGGAGGAACTACTAGTAGAACGCAGGGTTACGAGCACGAGCCGATCCTTACGGATGAGGTGTTTGGACGGCGAAGTTCTACGTCGCCAACCCGGTAAATGCGAGGCGGCAGCGCTCACGAGATCGCGGTACGAGCCTCGATCCAGCGGCCGAAGCGAAGGATATGGGCTACAAGGAGATGGCGATTACTAGCGAGATTGTGGCGAACATGAGGATAGGTGGAGGCAGCGATTCGGTTGTACCGTAGTTCGACAGAGTGCTAGCGAGGCGAGGACTTTTGAGTTGCGGCCGCGAGTTTTATGGGTCGAGGCACGAGGATGATCCTCGAGTTCATCCAAACGATTCAGCGGATCGTAGGGTGATCGGGGCTTGGAGACCGAGTCGGTGGTACTAGGTTCGCATCGGGCGGGGACAGCTGCGATTGGTGGTATGATTCATGGGAATTGTCGGGAGCATGCGCTTCCGGTGTTTGGGGACGAGTTCTCGAGGCGTTATGGCCATTTCTTGCCTCGCGGATGAGGAGGGCTCGGCCGATAGGTTTTGTGGCCCGAGCAGAATGGGCGGACGGTCGGGAATACAATATGGAGTTTGATTCATTGGCTAGGTATGTGCGCTTTGGTAGCGAACATGGAGGACGGGTGCACCGCTATGTCACGAGACTCGATGATCACTTGGCGAGAGTTGCTCGGGGTGGCTCTTCACCGGCATGGACATTGCGCGTCACGAGCACGTGCGCAGGTGTGAGAGCGAGGGCCGACTGATCGGCAGTATCAGCGAAGAGGGCAGGCAAGCGAGGTCCTCTAGTAGTTTAGGGTAGACAACCCCAAGGCCGGACCATTTGCACCACGGCCGGTCAGGCGCTCCTCCACCATCTTCGGGACGTACAGAGTATTCAGGGGCAGGACAGGGTTCCAAGGCTTCGGGTTTTCAGAGGGACCAGAGTTCCAGTCATATGAGGCCCCCTATGCCTCGGTGTGGTCGATGTGGTGATTGCCATTATGGGGGGTGTCGTATTCCTCCAGGAGCTTGTTACTCTTATGGCCAGCAGGGCCATTTGAAGAGAGATTGTCCGTCCAGAGGCGGCGGGAGTGTCATGGCTCGGTAAGCGAGTTCGATTCTTTGGTCTTCATCTTGATGGTTAGGCGCCCGGGCGAGGTGTTCGCAGGCCAACAGCCGCGGCGGTCGTGGCGGGGTTCGATTCAGCGGTCCTCGAACCGCATTTATGCTATGTCGGCCGCCAGACCGGGGCGTCACGATATCGCGCAGTACATTGTTGGTCTCTTGCTGTGATGTTTATGCTTTGATAGATTCGGGTTCTACCTTGTCCTATATATCTCCTCATATTGCTGGTAGAATAGGGATAGAGCCCGAGTCCATAGAATCCTTTGAGGTGGCTACGTCGGTAGGTGCTTCGGTGGTAGCTGAGCGGGTATATAAGGCTTGCCCAGTGACTATAGATGGTCGTCAGACTCTAGCTGACTTGATAGAGTTGGATATGACAGACTTCGATGTGATTATGGGTATGGATTGGCTAGCGTCTTGCTATGCCAATGTGGAGAGAGAGGTTAGTTCGGTTCGGTTTCTGGTAGGCCGGTTATCAGTGGAAGGGAATCTTTGCATCGTAGCGGTAGGTTTATTTCTTACCTCAAGGCTAGGAAGATGGTACGGAAGGGGTATATCTACCATTTGGTTCGGGTATTCGATACTGAGGCTGAGATACCGGACCTTCAGTCAGTTCCGGTTGTTAGAGAGTTTCAAAACGTATTCCCAGACGAGCTTCCGGGTATCCCTCCTGAGAGGGAGATTGAGTTTTGCATCGATTTGGCACCAGACATTCGACCGATATCTATTCCGCCATACAGGATGGCACCGACCGAGTTGAAGGAATTGAAGGATCAGCTGAAAGATTTGCTGGAGAAAGGCTTTATTAGGCCAAGTGTTTCTCCTTGGGGGGCGCCAGTGTTATTTGTAAAGAAGAAGGATGAGACGCTGCGTATGTGTATTGATTACGTGCGGTGAACAAGGTTACTATCAAAATGTATCCCTCCCGGGATTGACGATTTGTTTGACGATTCAGAGTGCAAAGTGTTTTCAAGATAGACTGCGGTCCGGTTATCATCAGTGCGAGTTAGAGATAGACATCCCAAAGACTGCATTCAGGACCCGGTATGGGCACTATGAGTTCAGGGTGATGTCTTTCGGGCTGACCAACGCCCCAGCAGTATTCATGGATTTGATGAATAGGGTGTTCAGGCCATTCTTGGATATGTTCGTTATAGTGTTTATTGATGATATCTTGGTGTATTCGCGCACAGAGCAGGAGCATACAGATCATTTGAGGACGGTATTGGGAGTCCTCCGAGACCGGCAGTTGTATGCCAAGTTCTCGAAATGCGAGTTCTGGTTAGCTTCAGTGGCTTTCTTGGGGCATGTTATCGGGGCCGATGGTATTCGGGTTGATACAGCTAAGATTGAGGCAGTCAAGACTTGGCCCAGACCCACTACACAGCGGAGTGCGCACTTTGGGCCTTGCAGGCTATTATCGGAGGTTTGTGGAAAAGTTTGCTTCTATTTCAGCACCTTTGACTAAGCTGACTCAGAAGGCAGCTATGTTCCGGTGGACGGATACTTGTGAGGAAAGTTTCCAATTGCTAAAGGAGAGGTTGACGACCGCCCCAGTTCTTACTCTTCCAGAGGGTTTAGATGGATATGTGGTTTATTGTGACGCCACAAAGGCTTGGGTGCGTGCTGATGCAGCACGGCAAGGTTATAGCTTATGCATCTCGACAACTTAGGAAGCATGAGAAGAACTATCCCACACATGACACAGAGTTGGCGGTGTGATTCATGCCTCAAGATCCGAGGCATTATTTATATGGAGTTCACGTGGACATTTACAGACCACAAGAGTCTCCAGTACATCTTCAGCCAGAGGGAACTGAACTTGCGGCAGAGACGGTGGTTGGAGCTACTTAAGGATTACGATGTTGATATTTTATACCACCCAGGGAAGGCCAATGTAGTTGCAGATGCCCTTAGTCGCAGATCGATGGGTAGTCTGTCTGTTCACCGAAGAGGGATATGGTCCGAGAGTTACATCAGCTAGCGAGCCTTGGGGTTCGTTTGGTTGATTCTGTTGGTGACGGAATTCGGGTTCGAGAGGTTGCCGAGTCTTCCATCGTCGAGGAGGTGAAGAGGCGACAGTATGAGGATCCGATTTTGGTACGGTACAGAGATGCCGCTGTTCAGAAAGAGAGGAGTCTGTTTGAGGTAGCGCCTGATGAGGTGCTAAGATTCGAGGGCCGGTTGTGTGTTCCCGATGTGACAGACTTCGCCGCCAGATTCTCGAGGAGGCACACGCTTCGTTATTCTATTCATCCGGGATCGACTAAAATGTATCGTGACCTTAGATGCGTGTATTGGTGGGATGGCCTAAAGAGGACGCCATGGAGTTCTCGCACGCGTCCAATTGTCGCCAGGTTAAGATTGAGCACCGTAGCCGGTGGTCATTGCAGGATATTGATATTCGACTTGGAAGTGGGAGGTGATAAATATGGATTTTATTACAGACTACCTACCACTCGGAGGAAGCATGATTCCATTTGGGTGATTGTCGACAGCGCATTTAAATCAGCCCATTTTCTTCCGGCCGAACGACGTTCTCACCGAGACTATGCCAGATTATATATTAGAGAGATTGTGAGACCGCACGGTGTCCGGTGTCGATTATATCGATAGAGGAGCCCGCTTCGGCTAACTCGGAGGTCCTTTCGTGGCGGATTAGGACACGGTGAGTCTCGAGACGGCATTTCATCCTCGCATCGACGGACAGCCGAGCGCACTATCCGAGACACTCGAGGATATCTTTGCGGGCTTGTGTTATTGATTTCAGGTATCCGGGAGGATCATTTGCCTCTTGTGGAGTTTGCTTACAACAACACTACCATTCCGGATTCGATGGCGCCATGAGGCCTTATACGGGAGAAGTGCAGATCACCTATAGCTGGTTCGAGGTGGGAGAAGTCCACTGGTCGGGCCAGACTTAGTTCAGCAGGCAGTGGATAAGGTGAAGCTTATCCAGGAGCGGTTGTTGGCAGCTCAGAGTCGGCAGAAGTCGTATGCAGATCATCGGCGTCGACACTTGGAATTTGAGTTAGGTGATTGGGTTTTTCTAGCGTATCGCCACGGCGGCGTGATGAGATTTGGAAAGAAGGGGAAGCTTAGCCCAAGGTACATTGGGCCTTACCAGATTGTCCGGAGGGTAGGCAAGGTTGCTTATGAGTTGGATCTGTCGTCCGATCTGGAGGCGGTACATCCAGTTTTCCATGTGTCCATGTTACGGAAATGTATTGGAGATCCATATAGAGTGCACCCGGTTCAGAATGTCCTAGTGACAGAGGAGTTATCGTATGAGGAGAGTCCCATAGCGATACTCGATCGTCAGGTTAGACGACTACGGACGAAAGACGTGGCTTCCGTCAAGGTCCTATGGCGGAATGTGAACAGGGATGAAATGACGTGGGAAGCGGAGGATGACATGAAGAAGAAATATCCTCACTTATTCCCTATACCTCCAGGTAACCCACGTTCTAAAATTGTTGGTCTTTAAATTTAGTATTTATGCTTGAGTTTTGTTGTGGCCGTGTGAAGCATCTTTATTTGAGTCTATGCCGATATTGTAATTTGAGTAAGCCTAGGGGGAACATTCGGGATGAATGTTTCTAAGGGGGGGAGAATGTTATACCCCGTGGTTAGGGCCGGGACCTCGGTCGCGGCGCGCCGGAGGCATGGCCGCGCGCCAAGCGTGCATCAGGCCGCGCCGAAGTCGTGGTCGCGGCCGAAAAGCGGTCGCTGAGTTTCAGCCGCGGCCCCGGAAGCGGGCCGCGCCGAAGATCCGAGGTTCGCAGAGTTGCGGCCGCGCGCCGGAAGCGCGCGCCGAGGCGGGAAATCAGCGGAAAAACTTAGGAAAAGTCGATTTTTATTTTGAAAGAGTGGGGACAAGTGTCCCCCCATCTGATTTTTACATTTATATTGACCAAGTCTTAAAGACTTGGTCATTTGTCATCTCTCTTTGAAAACCTCTTCCTTCTCTCTAAATATTTCAAGCTCCTCCTTCTCTCTAAAAATCCAAGAGGATTCTAGCCTTAAGAAAAATCTGAAAAATTAAAAGACAAGAAGGAAGCTTGTGGCTAGCTTGTGAAGGTGGTGGTGGTGGTATTCTTGGTAGAAAGGCTAGCAAATTGTTGGATAAAATTTGGCTAAAGCTCTAAGGTAATGATTCTTCCTCTATTATTAGTTTATAGAGTTGCATGTTATGAAGAAGATACTTATGGTGGTAAATAATGTTCTTAGAGTCATTAGATGCTAGAAATGTGGGTGAATATGAAGGATTTGGCTAAAGAAATATTATGAGCATGTTGTAGCCTAAAACCACCTTAGAATTGTTAAGTGTACTATTATAACTTATGGGGCAGAATTTTACACACCCAAGATTAGGTGTGTAATCCCCTTTGTGTTGGTTTGGTTGTTGGGCCTTAATAAGGCGTTTGAATGTTGAAAAATCGGTCTTTGAAAAGGTGGCAAAGTGAGTAGAAACAAAAGAAATGCTGCCCAATTTTCCTTAGGAATTGATAACTTGAATTTGGAATTTCTACATTGGAATTAGAGGTTAATAAACACACTATGGTTATTATAGGTTGACATATTACTTGCGGTAGTTGGACTTAGCAAGTGGATTGACCAAGGAGGTATGTAGAGCTTTCCTATCTCTTGACCATGAGTAGTTGTATCTATGTAGTACGGTATACGTACAAGATTTGATAATCTACACTTGTTTTAAAGTATATGATGCTTGTTTCATTTCAAAAGTATAAGTCCTTTGGATTTAAGGAAAATGTATTTGACAAAGGTATAACGCTAATATAATGACTTTATGGGGAGTTGGTTATATTAGTTTTTGGAAAGGTTCACAAAGAATGGTTTACTCTAACTAAAACAAGTACGGGTAAAAGGATTTGAAACTATGGAAGGTGGATTGATTTTTAGGCATTGGTTGCCTAAGGTTTTAAAGGAAATGAAGTCACTTGATTTAGAAGCCTATTATATTTCTAAAAGGAAATGTGACTTGTTTTGAAAATAAATTGTAACTTGATACTATGGTGATTAGTATCTTGGAATATTTGTTTAAAAATAGTTTTTCTTTAGAATTTAGAAGTAGATGGTACTTGGGTTTAATTACCGAATTTTCTATTAAAAGACATGTTAGTGCCTTAGGATACTAAAATGAGAGGATATATTAATAATGTTAATAAGAAGTTAGGGATTTCTTAACTTGCTTATGTTATGATGTTCGGTAGTGCTGGTGTATGATATGATAGGCCGGTAGTGCTTATGTAGGAGAGGATAAGCCGGGAGTGCTTATGTTCTGTCTGATAGCCGGAGGAGCTATGTTATATATTTGTATTATTACTGGTAAACCCGGGTTATTATCTATGCCATGGATTTGCTACCCATGACGCGAAAGCGCGCTTGCGTGCGGATCGGACCACGTGATCCATGCGGGTGAAATAGTCCCATGCGGGTGAAATAGTCCCATGACGAGCGGATGACCTCATGCGGTCCACAGACCCATGCGGGTGAAATAGTCCCAGGAGTAGGACTGCTTAACGATACTACGGGCGAGGTACCCTGTTTTGATCGTGAGCCTCCTATTTTTATGCTATAAGTTTTATACTTGTTACTCTCATTGTTAGTAAGGCACAGTGCAATGAAATTGATTTTTATCTATGACTCCAGCTTATCTTTGACTTGTGATATTACTACAGTATTTTCCAGTTTTACATACTTGGTACGTTGTGTCGACCCTTCCTGGCCGCTGCGTCACGCCGCAGTAAGTGGAAAGCGGTGGTAGATCCTCATTCCTAGGATCTCTTACTGTGTGTCGAGCTCCATTTCTTCGGAAGCTCGACTTTTGGTATGGTTCTCCCCGGTGTTGTGATATTTTGTACATTCAGGGGCATGACGGGGCCCTGTCCCGTCATAGTGTTACTTATTCTTAGAGGCCTGTAGTCTTGTCATAACTTGGGTTGTTTAAGGATATAGCTGTTCAATTTGATGTACTTTTGGGATAGCCATTTTGGGCTAGACTATTTATACCATTATGGTTGTTTTATTTTGAGTTTATATTCCGCTGGTTTTCTCTGATGTTGTGTCACAAGGGTGCCCGGGTCAAGGCACCGATCACGGATCCGGGGTCGGGTCGTGACACTAAGACCACTGACTCGGTCTCCGAAGCCTTGATCACTCTCATGATCCGCTGTAACTGTCGAATGAACTCCTGCGGATCATCCTCAGGCCTCGACCCGTAGAACTCTGGTGGGCTACAACTCAGAAAGTCCCGTAGCCTCAAACTATCCGATCTAGGGTGAACCATGGGTACTATCGAATGCGTCGGCCCACTTATCCTCACGTTCGCCACGATCCTAGCCATGAATCGGGCCATCTCTTTGTAACCCATCTCCTCTCGCCTGTGCTCGTGCATCGTGGTCTCAGCACCACCGCTGCGCCCTAAACTCTCTGGGCCAATTTGCGGCGTCGCAAAACTTGCCGTCTCAAGCACTATCTCGTAATGATCGGGCTCGCGCCCATACTCCTCTCAGATCCTACTAGCGGCTCCGCTGCTTGCCTATCTGGGCGGGTTGCCTTGCGAGGCATAATCGGTAAAAACGAAATACGTCGAGGGTCCAACTTATAACACTTCTAAGGCACGATCTCAGAATGAGAAGAATGGAAACCAATCCTAAATGTCCTGCAGCCTCCTGATTATAGATGTGGTGCACAACACACCGATAATCAAGACTCTACTAGACACGGTCTGTAGACACTTTCCGAGGATTAACTGCTCTGATACCACTTTTGTCACGACCCGAACCCGGGCCCGTGACTGGTGCCTTACCCGGGCACCCAAGTAGTCATACATCAGAGTAATCAGCGGAATATAAATAAGACATGAAACAATTATAAAATGAGAACAGTTTATCCATGAAAATATCGCCTTTCGGCATGTATATATAATAAAACTTTGAACAGTTACATCCCCATTTACACACCTGCCCACAACAGTACTACATACTTCTAAGAATGTAACAACACTTATGACGGGACAGGGCCCCGCCATACCCCTGAATGTACAAGAACCTACAACTCAGGGAACATACCAAAAGATAAGCCTCCGGAGAAACGGAGCTTCCCAATACGCTGAACTGTGATCCTAAGAGCGAGGATCAACAACCGGTGTACCTCTACCTGCGGCATGAACGCAGCCCCGAGGAGGTCGATAACAGTACCAAGTATGTGAAATCAAAATATCAAAATGAAATCATAATAGTCTATATAAAATGTAAGACATATATGATAACAAAACTATAGTTCATAAAAGCATATGTCAAGTCGGGACTCACGCCTCAAAGTCATCCTCATGCCCGTGGAACTCCTTCCTCACCGCCAGCCTAGGTATAAGTCATGTGATACGTGTAACATGTCTCGGCCCATCTCATGGACTCGAGGTGGAATCGTATAGAATACATGTCTCGGCCCATCTCATGGGACTCGATAGGAATCACACATGTCTCGGCCCATCTCATGGGACTCGATAGAAATCGCACATGTCTCGGCCCATCTCATGGGACTCGATAGAAATCGCACATGTCTCGGCCCATCTCATGGGACTCGATAGAAATCGCACATGTCTCGGCCCATCTCATGGGACTCGATAGAAATCGGATGGAATACATTCCCAGTTCATCCCATGAACGCGGTGTCGCATGAAGTACATTCCCGGTCTATCTCATGGACTCGGTATCGAATCAGGTTAAATACATTCCCGGTTCATCCCATGAACGCGGTGTTGTGTGGCCCTAACATCTAAACGCTCTTTTAAGACAGATTAAGATAATATCATATTTTCCTTTTAAAACAACTAAGGTAACATTATGCCCTTCTTTTTAAACCAAAACACTTTCCTTCTTAAAGTCAAGTAACAACATTCTTTTCCAACAGTTCAAGTTTGCCTAATTTCAAATATTCACATTTCTTATTTTCGAAAGGTTTCATAGTTCATAGTCTTAATCTTTTAATAACATAATTCTTCTTTTAAAACAGTTGAGTAATATATACCTTATGTGTGAGTAGGTTATTCTTGTTTATAGCAATCTTATTAAAGCAGCCATGGTCTAGGAAATGTAATATCATTTTGTCTCATTTTAGCTTCTATGCAGATGGAGGTTTCTACTGGTTTTCATATAATACTTTATTAGTTAATACATTTCCCTTTATTAACGCTGCTGTGGTTTGTTCGATACTTATTCTCATTTCCGAAATCAGTAAAACATTATTCCTTTTACAAACCAAGTACTCATTACTCACGAATGAGGTTTCACACTTTTTAACAAAATTCATATCAGTTCAATTAAGTCAAGTCTCTTACCTTTTGAGATCAAGTCTCTTAACTTCTAAAATCAATAACCCATTCTTTTTATCTTTCTTAAGTCGTTATACCTAACTTCCCATAAAGCTAGTATAACTCTTAAGCTTTTAAAACCAAGTGTTACTCTTCTTTCAAAAAGGTTTCTTAATTCTTCTGAAATACTTCAAGATTCTTATTATTCAGGCTTAAGTCAAAAGACATTGTCGTAAGGCTACGTTCAGTTAACACACGTACGTCTACCGTACTATATATATATATATACTTTTAAAATAGCATGCTCAAGAGTATAGGAAGAATCACATACCTCGCGACGATTATCGACTATTAGCAAATAGCTCCAAAGTACTGTAATCCTGCTAGCCTTTTCCACCATTCGAGTAGAATACGCTACTTGCAGTACTTCAGCCTATAATGGTTATATAAGTCTATCAACGTCTAGACTTCTCTGTAGAATAATTCTAGATACAGATTCCTCATTCTACTGAAAATTGGGCAGCACTTCTGTCACGACCCGACCCCGGGCCCGCGACTGGTGCCCTACCTGGGCACCCTTACAGGTATACATCAGAGATAATCAGCGGAACATACATAAGATTTAACAATGAAATAAATAATAGGCTAGCCGATAAGGCTACCTTCCTGGATATAAACAAAATCCAAAAGCAGTTACCTCAATTTTTTTTTTATAAGGTGAGCCACAAGATATGACTACAGACCTCTAAGAGTTTACATAACATCTGTGACGGGACAGGGCCCCGCCAAACCCCTGAATGCACAAAAGTCTACCACTTCAGGGAACCATACCAAAAACAAAGCCTCCGGAGAAAATAGAGCTTTCTGAGAACTGAACCGTGATCCTAGGAGTGCGGATCAACAAGCTATGTACCTCAACCTGCGGCATGAACGCAGCCCCCCGAAGGAGGTCAGTACAAAATATGTACCAAGTATGCAAAATCAGCATCAGTAATTTAAATCATAATAGTAAAAATACAATGAGACATATATGATAACCAAATCAAAGATAATCGTGCCTTCATCAAGTGAAGTAATGAAAGTCAGATTTTTACCTTATACAGCCTGTCTCCACATATGATCCATAGCCACACGTGGCTATGAACACCACCCTAAAAATCCAAGCGCGCCCGTGGGATTCCCCATCACTGCCGACCGCTAGGTGTAAAATCTAACTCTGTGACGTGCCCGTGGCATCCTTCCTCACTGTCGGCGTACACACAAATCTAATCATGTGACGCGCTCGTGGTATCCTACCTCACTGTCAGCGTACACATACAACACGTATATACCTATATCCTCTCGCCTGGAATCCCGCCATCACGCGGTAGTAAAAGTAAATACAACCATGTGACGCGCCTGTGGCATCCTTCTCACCGCTGCGCGTACATACACAATACATACATATATATATCTCATGCCCGTGGAAGTCCCCATCTCGGGTACATGACTCGCGATCAAAGCAGGACCACTCGCCCGCAGTATCCTTAAGCAATCCTACCACAGGACTATTTCACCCGTGATAGTCGCTGGACCCGCATTGAGGTATTCCTCGTGATAGTCAGACTACCGCATGGGACTATTTCACCCGCATAAGCCCATAAGGACTCGCATGAGGTATTCCTCGCATCGTGGGTAGCAAATCCACGAAAACAGGTGGTATAACTATCTTGGGGATTTACCCCTCAGGTATACTCTTACCCCTCAAACTACATGCCTCGGAATCCCTCATCGTAAGCATGTCCCCGGTACATACCCGTGGAATCCCACATCACTGACGGTACGTCTCGGTAAATTCATACTAAGACCATGGAAGCATACCCGTGGAATCCTACATCACTGTCGGTACGTCCAAGTACACTCATACTATGACCAGGGGAGCATACCCGTGGAATCCTCCATCACTGACGGTACGTCCAAGTAAACTCCTAACTTCTTTAGACTTTCATTAACATACAAAATGGATCTCATTTTATGACCTTAAGGCACTTTCCATATCACTTAACAAGTCCTGGGAATTTCAACCCAAAGTACTATGTATTTCTATTCTTTCCAAGATCCCTTTTTCACATAAGACCCCACGATACTAACACCGTAGTATCAAGGCTTATCTACATTTCAAACAAGTCACTATACTATTAGAAATATGCTTCGGCTTCTAAATCAAGTGACCCTCATTTAAACTTTAAGCAAGTGATGCCTTTAAATCAAATTGCCTTTCTTAGCTTCCATTCTTTTATCATTGTTTATCTACTCGAGAAAAACCGTTCTTTTAACCTTCCATAAAGTTATTATAACCAACTTCCCATAAAGCCGTTATACTAACTTTATGCATTGGAAACTAAAACATCATTACCCTTTCATAAGGCCGTCATAACTAACTTCCCATAAAGCCGTTATAACTCCTTATGTCTTAGACCACTTTGCTCTCTTTATAACCAAGAGGCTTATACTTCAATTCAAGTTACACTACTTTCAAAATACTTCAAAAATCTTTACTTAGAAAACAAGTTTCTTAACTTAGGAATCAGATCTCTTATCTTTAGAATAGTTCAAGAATCAATACTTCCCGAATCTAGTAGTCTATACTTGATCATGTCAAGAAATCCTTGTCTACCTTATTAGGATAAACCATTCTTATAACTCTTCCTTAAGGACACGTGAGTTAATTCTCTAACTCAACCAACTAGACATCCTTAAAACAAGTCAAATATATCAAATGACTTCACTTCATTTAAAATCACGTACGTCTACCGTACCATACAGTTATAACTACTCATGCTCAAGAGATAGGAAGAGTTCTACATACCTCTTTTGTTTAATCCACTTGACAAGTCCAATATGCCGTCCGTAGATGTCAACCTATAATGACCATAATACGTCTATTAGCTTATAGCTTCAACGTAGAATATTCTAATGTAAAGTCCCTTGTTCTACGGGAGAAATTTGACAGCACTTCCTTTGTTTCTACGTACTTCACCACCTTTTTCAAGGTCCGAATTCAATAACCAAACGCCACATTTAAGGCACAACAATTCAGCTAACCAAAAGGGGATTACACGCCTTTACAGGACGCGTAAAATTCTGCCCCACAATAATACCAAACAATCCAATAACTTCCAAGCCACATTCGACTATATTATCCCAACAATTAACAATTTCCTTTCCATTTCCTTTTAACCCAACTCGTTATCCCAATCATGTTATCTAAAATCATAACAATTATATACCCTCCTATTATAACATGCAACGATTTTTAGCTAACAGTGAATTGATTACAACATGAGTGGCTAACATGCCCCTTTCAGTTTTCAATAAGACAACAAGATCCAAATCCTTTCAAACTTTAATATAACAGCCTCAGGCTCATTTCTAGACTACTAAAACTTGAAAACTTCATTTACACAAGAAGGAGAAGGTTTTACCTCAAGAAGCCCTCTTTTCGAAATCTTCTTCACTTTAAAATTACCCACACGAACCCTCTACAAGCTTGCCAACACTTTTCATTCTTGAAGCCCTTCCAAAAATCTCACCGGGGTTCATCAATTTGAGAGAGAGAAGAGGAATTTTTCTTAGGGGAAACACTTGCAAATGGCCAAATCTAGAAGGCTTGGCCCTAAAATAAGACCCTCCTTTGGTCAAAAAGATGGGAGGGACACTTGTCACCCTCCCATAGGCCTTTTATCAAAATATCCCCTGTTTTTCGCCCCTTTCCGCGTCAAAAATCCCGCCAGCCGCGGCGCCCACTTCGAGACTTTCTGCATTCCGCGCCGCGCCTCAGATTCCGGCCATGGCTGCAACCTCGTAGAACTTTCGAAATATCGGCTGCCGCGGCTCGCTGACGGCCACAAGGCCGCGGCCGGGAAGCTTTCGCCTGCGTCACACCCACAGAACTTCTAACGCCCGTAACTTCCTACCCCAATGTCCAATCGACGAGTGGTTTGTTGCGTTGGAAACTAGACTCAACAACCTTCATACTAGTCTTTTAAAACTCCTCAAAACTCCTAAGGAACTAGGAGATATACCACTCCAAAGTTGACTAAAAGTCTGCCCACAACCCTTTTTGCCAACCTAAGTTTCCAACTTCGAAATATTATTTCCTTTCGTACGTTCTTAACTTAACCTCTTGAATTTACGGGGTGTAACATTCTTCCCCCCTTAGAAACATTCGTCCCCGAATGTTCTTTTGGAGCCAATCTAATATTCCTCGTACTTTATAATTAATGGAACTTTACTATGCCACTTATGACCCTAAGATATCGCACTCGCATACCCATCCATCATTGTCAACCAAGAAAACAGATCCCAAGGGTACAACAACGCTATTTACTCCCATTCAAGGCCTAAAATGCTTTTCTTGTCGTACTTTCCACCTACTTCTAGCATACATACATAGTCTCAATATAATCCGTTCATGACACTTAAACATATAACGACTTTATCATGCATACAAGTCTCTAAAGGATCAAAATATACCAAATCGCATAGCGGGTAAAAGGACCGCCATAATCGGGAACCGCTACACGACCTGCGCGGCTGCCGGTGCATGAACATCCCGCCTAGCCATCAAGGCGAAGAACCCGCAATCGACCGAAAAGATCGCGGATACTCCACCGCCACCTGGTCGGACAGTCCCTTGCCAAATGGCCTGTTGCCGCAAAGATAATGTTCGCCGACCTAGTCCGACATTTCCCAAAATGAGCTCTACCACGAACTACACCGAGGCAAATATGGCCTCTCGCTACTATCCCGGACATATGTGAACCAAGAAATGAGCCCACGACCGCTCCGAATATCCCCGGGTCAAACCACTCGCCAGAAGGCCGAGAAGGAGCACTCTGCGTCGGCTGAAATGTAGTCCTAGCTCTTTGAAATTGGCCGCCTCGAAAACTATCCTGAAACTCTGCCCCGCCTCTTGGGCTGGACTGAATCTGGCTGGCTCTCTCTCTCCCTATCCTCAATCCGCGCATAAGCTGCATCCCGAAATATCCATACGGTGAAGAGCCACTCCTGCATGCGGTAACCATATATCGGTCTAGTCCCATCACATAGCGGTGAACTCTGTCCGCCATATCCGCCACAATAGTGGGTGCATACCTGGCCAATGAGTCAAATTCCAGGTTGTACTCTCTGATGGTTCTCCCATTCTGTCTTAACGCCAAGAACCTATCCAAGCGGGCTCTCCTCGTCTCAGGAGGAAAAAAGTGATCGAGGAAGAATCCCGTGAACTCACCCTAAACAGCTGGAGGGGCACCCCTACCTCTAGACAACACCCACGACTCAAACCAGTTCAACGCAATATCGCGTAACCGGTAAGAAGCTAACACAACGGACTCCGTCTCCGAGGCCCTAAGCACCTGCATAGTCCGCTGCACCTGCCGAATGAACTCCTGAGGGTCCTCCTCAGACCTCGAACCATAGAACTCGGGTGGGTTACAACTCAGAAAGTCCCAAATCCTCAAACTATCGGCTCTAGGGTTAGCTACCGGCTCCTGTCGGCGCTGCCCTGCCACAATGCTAGTCAATAATCGGATATGCTCTCCGTAATCTCGATATTCAGCCTCTGGCTGTGGAACTGGAGGCTCAGGTACCGGAACCTCTGGTGTTACTTGTTATACCCCGTATTTCCAGAGTATGTACGTAAGGACGTACGTAGAAAATTTGAACTTGAGAATAGGCTTGGCCGATTTACTTTTGTGCACAACACCCATTTAGAGTCGTTTTTCGACGAAACGTTTCCACAGCTTTCGTAGGGAAAATTCCGGCTATGTCATTTTTAATTTTTACGAATTTTTCCGAGAGACGAAACGTGTTGGGCCAACAAGAGGGCGCCACTTGGCACCCTCTCATTGGCGGACGTGAATGGGCGGTAAAGGGAGGGTGGACGAATTGGCCTTGTTGGTCAAGGGGAGTTGGTAGGATATTTTTTTTGTGTGTTAGTTGGTCAAGGACACTTGGGTGGATCTTGGCCCTACACTTGCCTTGCACTTGGCAAGATCTTGGCCATTGGTTGGCCTTCACTTAACCTATAAATACCCCTCTCCCTTTGATGAATTCTTCATCCTTTCCACAAATCTTCTAAGTGTTAAAATCCCTCCCTCTCCCCTCTTGTTGACTCTCGTCCAAGAGCCCCTCTCCCCCTTTGAAAGGCCCCCTTAGCCGAGAGCCCTCTCCCCTCCTCAGAGTGTGGCCTGGGCACCCCACCCTAGTTGTCTCGTATAATACACCCCCCCTCTTGGTGGAAATACTCTCAAAAGTATTGTTATAATGCTCAAATTACCTTAGCCGTATACCTTGTAGTATTCTAAGGTCATACCTATACGAAAAGCCCAGTTATACTATTATACTTCCCGTCTGTCACAAAACCGAAACCCTAGGAAAATCTCCATAGTCCGTTGGAGTATTGTGTAGAAGTTGGTTAGAACTTCTAAGGGTGGTTTAGAGCGGGTTGAGCGCTTCGAGTGGAGCTAAACGATTGCCTGTGATTGACATTTTAACTTGGATAATTATGGGCTTATCGAGGTAAATATCTTGTCCTCTATTGTAATTGGAAATTACATGATTGTTAGACTATATAGTTGAAGTATACTATATATGAATCGAACGTTGTTGTCGGCAATGTCTTTGGACTTAAGCCTGAATAATAAGAAACCTTTTCGAAAGAAGAGTACTGAACTGTTTTTACATAGGACTGTATTACAGTAGACCTTGTGTAGCTTTTCTGTGAGGTAGAATGGTGCACGTCCGGTTAGATGTATGAACCCCGGTTGGCTTGATAGTCGGCCCCGATAGAGGAGATTTACGCTGTGGGAATGCCGAATTTTCTGTAGAATGTTCTACGGCGGATCTAAATGTTAATAAGCGCCTTGTGGCCTTATAGGTTGAAGTACTACGTGGCGCGATCTATCGCTAAGGAGTAGCCGACGGTTTGAAGTACTTGAGCGTTTTGCTATTAGTCGATACTCGCGAGGTATGTGAACCTCTTCCTATCCCTTCTAGCATGATATGTGTGAACTATGTAGTACGGTAGATGCATACGTGCTAAATGTATTTGATTGGTTTAAAACATAAAGTGTTATAACGGCTTTATGGGAAGTTAGTTATAATGACTTTATGTTGGTAAGAAAATACTTGTGGTTTTTAAAGGGTAACTGATTTGAACTATAACTGGCTTGTTATGTGTTAATAAAGAACTTGAAGTAATACTTGGTTTTTGAAAACTTAAGAGTTATACTAGCTTTATGGGAAGTTAGGTATAACGGCTTAAGAATGTTTTCTTGATTTGAAATCGAATGTGTATCGACAAACCACCTGGGCGTTAATAAAAGGAAATGTTTTGACTAATTAAGTATTATTAAAATCGTGAGAAACTTCCATCTGCATAGAAGCTAAGATGAGACAAAATGATATTTCCTAGATCATGGCTGCTGTAATAAGATTGTTATAAACAAGAATATCCTACTCACATATAAGGCTTATGTTTCTCAGATTGTTTAAAGGAGAATTACATTCTTAAATGAATAAGACTATGAACTACGAAACCTTTCTAAAATAAGAACCGTGAACATTGGAAATTAGGCAAACTTGAGCAAGTGGAAAAGAATGTTGCTACTTGATTTTACAAAGAGAAGTAATTGATTTACTTTAAAAAGATAGTCACTCTATATTTTTATACTACGTATTGTGTGACATTGTGAAAGTAACGATCTTTTAAAGAGTTAATGTATGAAGTACTTTGGGGATAAAACCCAACTTGTTGGCATATAGTAGAAAGTACCTCGTGTGTATAACTTGATTGTGTTGGTTTGTGATAGCCTTGTAATACTTTCTTGTTGATTGATAAGTAAACATGCTAGGATGCTACGTGTGTTAGTATCTTGTGATGTTTGTGTAAAGGGTTTTTCCTTTGTTGTGCTTATGTTGTTTAACGATAAGTCGTTATGTTAGTATTTTACATCACTCATCTCTTGAGATGATTCCGGGTTGCGCCTCCGTCGCGGGTAGACTCGGTGGTCGATGGACCTATGATTCGAGAATACCTCACGCAGTCCTGGGCCTACGCGGAGCTACGAGTTCCGAGTTAGTGTCGCCCTTATGGGCATGCGGTCCACGTGGCCATGCGCGATCGCGAAGTCGGGGCGATGCCGGAGTAGCTACCGACGCGGGAATACCTCACGCGGCCGATGAGATTGGCCTACGCGAGTCGCGGGAAGTTCCGAGGCTTGACGCGCACATTAGTTACTGCGGGCAAGTGGCCAGCTTTGATCATGTGACGGTCTAGATAGATCTTATGATACAGTTCATGACCTTGTTGGTACTGTGGGTGTTAGTAGTCGGTTATGCCTTCGTACTTACCCCCAGACGGTGTTATTATGGCACGTGGGACCCGTGTTCATGTGTGTTCTGGTGCTTTTATATCATAAAGCTGCCGGCGGGAAGGTATTCCACGCATGATTGATGTTGTGGCGTGAGACCCATTATTATATTTGAGTAATGACTTTGAGGCGTGAGTCCACGACTTGATATGATCGCTTGTTTATCAGGAATCGTAGTTTTGTTATCATACATGTCTCCCGCTTTATATAGACTACTATGATTCCATTCTGATATTTTTTTCGCCACATACTTGGTACTGTCAGATCGACCTCCTTCGGGCCGCGTTCATGCCGCAGTTGAGGTACACCGTTGATCCTAGCTTTCGTGGTCACGTCAACAGATGGAAGCCCCGTTTCTCCGAGGCTTATCACGTATAGTCCTCGTCGTAATAGGTGTTTACATTCGTGGTTTGGCGGGCCTCGCCCGCCATTGCTTCCGTATCTTTTCTTAGAGGTCCATGTAATCTTGTTGTGGCGTGGTTTGTAAAGAAAGGATTAAACTGCTCATTTTGAAAGAGTTGTTATTATTATTTATGCCGGCGGCAAGTTTTCTAAAGATAACTGTTGTACGCTTTTTGTTATTTCATGTTGTTGTGTTATGTTCCGCTGATTACTCTGATGTTGTATCACTAGGGTGCCCGGTAGGCACCATCCACGCCCGGTTCGGTCGTGACAAAAGTGGTATCGAGCGCTTAATCCTCGGAAAGTGTCTACGCATCAGATCCAGCAGTCTTGATTATCGCAGTGTTGCACCACACCAATAATCGTGAGGCTATAGGATATTTAGGATTGGTTTCTATTCTTCTCACTCCGAGATCGTGCCTTAGAGCGGTTGTAAGTTGGACCTCTAACGTATTTCTTTCCTTACCGCTATGCCTCCGCTGCAGGCAACCCGCCCAGAGGCAAGGCAGCCGAGGGAGCTGCGAGTAGAGTACAGAGGGTTACGTGGGCACAGGCCCAATCATCACCTGGGGTGGTGCTTCATTCGGGGAGTTCTGCGACGTCACTAGCCCCAGCAGAGTTTTAGCACGGCGGCGGCAGTTCCTACTGCGGCCACGATGTTTGGACCTTCGCCCACGACCAGAAGAGAATATGGATTGCAAAGAGGCGACCTTACTAGCTATGGATTTAACTACCGAGAGTATACCGATGTACCGCGAGTCTTGATGAATATCAACGAGGGTTGTGCAAGAGTAGTTCTTCGATTAGGCTGAGCATGGCACGTATGCGAGCTTATACACAGCAGCCGAGAAACGTAGAGATCGACGGGTTAACCAAGGACAGGGCAGGCGAGCAACAAGGTCCTTTGGTAACTCATGAGGCGAGTCGCTCACCACAGATTAGATTATGCGCATCCACTACAGGTAAAGGTCCTCCACGGTGGTTCGGGACGCTCGGTATGCAGAGTTGGTCGAGCTCCAGAGCTTCCGGCTCACCACACGGGCGTTCCAAACCATCCGATTCGCTTTTTCTCGGTGTTCACAGCTGGCGCGCCATCCCGGGAATGTCGTCTTTTAGTTGGTACTTGTTGTACGGCGACCGTGGTCCGATGTCGAAAGAGTGTCCTGGTAGGAGGACTTAGCCTTCAGGATCGGTGGGTAGTTCGTCACCTTCCTTAGCTATGCGCCCTACGGGGCAGGTTTGATTAGAACGACTAGGGGAGTGAAGCAGTAGATTCAGGCATATCCTTAACCCTCTAAAGTTCAGTATGTGTGATAAGATGGGTATATCATAAGTGCTATATTTTGATAGCAGTGTGTTAATATTTGTGATTAGAAATCATGGTTAGTAACCGGGGAAGATTGGGGGATAGAGAAGGTGTGAGCCTTAGAGTTTTATACGTAGAGACCTTAGAGGTAAGGCCATCTCGAGTATAGACGTATGTTTATGTTTGACCCTTATAGGAGTGCATAGTGCACGTGAGCTATGTTTACGGGATAAGTCCCTGAGTAGTGTGGCATGAAAGAGGGTAGTTGAGCTAAGAAGACCGCTAGGTTTTCGTAACGTGATTAGTGAGAGTTTTCCTTCGGGGAGCTAGCGTTTAGCGGCGTTAAGGTCGGGTTGAGGCCACGTTGCGGTCAACCCGCGGTAGGTTGGTGGTGGGGTCGCTGTGGTGGTCCCGCCTTGTGTTAGGGTTGTGAGGGTGTTAGGCCCAAGTTTAGTTAACCAAAGATACGTGGACGCGTTCGACCGCGGTCGGGCCGAGGTCACCGCCTTGTCTTCAGCAAAGGCGCTTTACTCGGCGTTGTTGATTTTATCGTAAAGGTTGTAAGGCACGGGTGCCTACCTTCACCTTATGACAGTGGAGCCAGTGGTACTACGCTGTTTTGTTTCTGGAAAGTTTTACCAGGCAAGGTTAAGAACTCAGGTGAGTCTCAGAATCGCATTCGCCCTCGGGCCAGTGTTTGGATTTCAGGGGTAGTTGTGGGGATTGTTGTCTCCTGGAGAGGGAAATGTTTTTAGCTATCATTTCAGTTTTCGAATGTCGCCTTATGAGGCCTTGTAGGGGCGGAAGTGTAAGATGCCTGTCGATTGGTTCGATGTTGGCAAGACTCAGATAGTTGGTTCAGGCTTGTTCCAGCAGACTGTGGATAGGGTAAAGCTTGTCTAGAAGAGGTTCTGGCAGCTCAGAGAAATCGTGCGGATAATCGGCGATGACGCTTAGAGTTCAGGTTGACGGTCGGTCTTCCTGAAAATACCACCCCGGGTTGGGTATGACGAGTTTTGGAAAACAGGGGGAACTTAGCCCGAGTTACTTTGGGCCCTTTTGAGTTCATGTGAAGAATAGGCCAGGTTGCCTATATGTTAGCATTTGCCGTCCGACTTAGGAGGCAGTACGTCCGGTCTTTCGTATTGATATGATCAGGAAAGTATCGGAGATCCATCCAGAGTGTTCCCAGTTAATAATGACCACGTTAGAAATAGTAACCCTGAGTTTTGAAATCAAGCGATTTAAATGTGGTAAGAGTTCGAGTGTCACGACCTCGTGGATCGCATGTAGTCCGGTACCATTTGTTGGGTCGCCGAGTGACACTAGAACCTCGCGCAAAGTGACAAAAGTGGTATCGGAAGAAGCGAGCATGTATGGCGAGCATAGATGTGATCATTTCTTTGTAAGGAGAAGGCGCGGAAGTATATTTTAGACCCCGAGAGGTGTTTGTGGTAATGTTAGAGGTGTTTCCTCGTGGACTTGGATGGAGGTATTTGCGCGGATGTTTCTGTGGCCAGGTGTGGCAGGATTGTTCGTAAGTATAGTAGTGAAGACTATACTGGCGCACGTTTGTTTTGAGACTTAGAAGGAACATTCGGGACGAATGTTTCTAAGGAGGGGAGAATGTTATACCCCGTATTTCCAGAGTATGTACGTAAGGACGTACGTAGAAAATTTGAACTTGAGAATAGGCTTGGCCGATTTACTTTTGTGCACAACACCCGTTTAGAGTCGTTTTTCGAAACGTTTCCACGCTTCGTAGGAAAATTCCGGCTATGTCATTTTTAATTTTACGATTTTTCCGAGAGACGAACGGGGTTGGGCCAACAAGAGGGCGCCACTTGGCACCCTCTCATGGGCGGCCGTGAATGGGCGGTAATAGGAGGGTGGTCGAATTGGCCTTGTTGGTCAAGGGGAGTTGGTAGGATATTTTTTTTGTGTGTTAGTTGGTCAAGGACACTTGGGTGGATCTTGGCCCTACACTTGCCTTGCACTTGGCAAGATCTTGGCCATTGGTTGGCCTTCACTTGACCTATAAATACCCCTCTCCCTTTGATGAATTCTTCATCCTTTCCACAAATCCTCTAAGTGTTAAAATCCTCCTCTCCTCTTGTTGACTCTCGTCCAAGAGCCCCTCTCCCCCTTTGAAAGGCCCCCTTGGCCGAGAGCCCTCTCCCCCCCCTCCTTGTAGTGTGGCCGTGGGGCACCCCCCCCCTAGCCTAGTTGTCTCGTATAATACACCCCCCTAGCCTAGTTGTCTCGTATAATACACCCCCCCTCTTGGTGGAAATACTCTCAAAAGTATTGTTATAATGCCCAAATTACCTTAGCCGTATACCTTGTAGTATTCTAAGGTCATACCTATACGAAAAGCCCGCTTATACTATTATACTTCCCGTCATTACAAAACCGAAACCCTAGGAAAATCTCCATAGTCCGTTGAGTATTGTGTAGAAGTTGGTTAGAACTTCTAATGGTGGTTTAGAGCGGGTTGGGCGCTGAGTCGAGCTAAACGATTGCCCGGGATCGACATTTTAACTTGGATAATTATGGGCTTATCGAGGTAAATATCTTGTCCTCTATTGTAATTGGAAATTACATGATTGTTAGACTATATAGTTGAAGTATACTATATATAATCGAACGTTGTTGTCGCAATGTCTTTGGACTTAAGCTGAATAATAAGAAACCTTTTCAAAGAAGAGTAATCGAATCGTTTTTACATAGGATCAGACATTACAAGAGACCTTGTGTAGCTTTTCTGTGAGGTAGAATGGTGCCCGTCCGTTAGATGTATGAACCCCCGTTGGCTTGATAGCCTACTTGATAGAGTAGGAGATTTACGCTGTTGCGGGGAGAGTCTTTGCGAATTTTCTGTAGAATGTTCTACGGCGGATCTAAATGTTAATAAGCGCCTTGTGGCCTTATAGGTTGAAGTACTACGTGGCGCGATCTACTGGCTAAGGAGTAGCCGACGGTTTGAAGTACTTGGAGCGTTTTGCTATTAGTCGATACTCGTCGCGAGGTATGTGAACCTCTTCCTATCTCTTCTAGCATGATATGTGTGAACTATGTAGTACGGTAGACGTACATGTGCTAAATGTATTTGATTGGTTTAAAACATAAAGTGTTATAACGGCTTTATGGGAAGTTGGTTATAACAGCTTTATGTTGGTAAGAAAATACTTGTGGTTTTTAAAGGGTAACTGATTTGAACTATAACTGGCTTGTTATGTGTTAATAAAGAACTTGAAGTAATACTTGGTTTTTGAAAACTTAAGAGTTATACTAGCTTTATGGGAAGTTAGGTATAACGGCTTAAGAATGTTTTACTGATTTCGGAAATCAGAATGTGTATCGACAAACCATCTGCAGCTAATAAAAGGAAATGTTTTGACTAATTAAGTATTATTAAAATCGAGAAACTTCCATCCGCATAGAAGCTAAGATGAGACAAAATGATATTTCCTAGATCATGGTCATTGTAATAAGATTGTTTTAAACTAGAATATCCTACTCACATATAAGGCTTATGTTTCTCAGATTGTTTAAAGGAGAATTACATTCTTAAATGAATAAGACTATGAACTACGAAACCTTTCTAAAATAAGAACCGTGAACATTGGAAATTAGGCAAACTTGAACAGTGGAAAAGAATGTTGCTACTTGATTTTACAAAGAGAAGTAATTGATTTACTTTAAAAAGATAGTCACTCTATATTTTTTATACTACGGGTATTGTGTGACATTGTGAAAGTAACGTATCTTTTAAAGAGTTAATGTATGAAGTACTTTGGGGATAAAACCCCGAACTTGTTGGCATATAGTAGAAAGTACCTCGTGTGTATAACTTGATTGTGTTGGTTTGTGATAGCCTTGTAATACTTTCTTGTTGATTGATAAGTAAACATGCTAGGATGCTACGTGTGTTAGTATCTTGTGATGTTTGTGTAAAGGGGTTTTTCCTTTGTTGTGCTTATGTTGTTTAACGATAAGCTGTTATGTTAGTATTTTACATCACTCATCTCTTGAGATGATTCCGGGGGTTAAGCTGCCCTCCGATGCGGGGTAGACTCAGGCGGGTCGATGGACCTATGATTCGAGAATACCTCACGCAGTCCTGTGGGCCTACGCGAGCTACGAGAGTTCCGTGTTAGTGTCGCCCTTATGGGCATGCGGTCCATGTGGCCATGCGGACTGCGAAGTCCAGGACGATGCCGGGGAGTAGCTACCCTCGATGCGGGGAATACCTCATCTCGGGTACATGACTCGCAATCAAAGCAGGACCACCCGCCCGCAATATCCTTAAGAAATCCTACCCCTGGGGCTATTTCACCCGCATAGGTCGTGTGGACCCGCATGAGGTATTCTCGTGATAGGTCAGACTACCGCATGGGACTATTTCACCCGCATAAGCCCATAAGGACTCGCATGAGGTATTCCTCGCATCGTGGGTAGCAAATCCACGGAAACAGGTGGTATAACTATCTTGGGGATTTACCCCTCAGGTATACTCTTACCCCTCAAACTACATGCCTCGAAATCCCTCATCGTAAGCATGTCCCCGGTGCATACCCGTGGAATCCCACATCACTGACGGTACGTCTCGGTAAATTCATACTAAGACCATGGAAGCATACCCGTGGAATCCCACATCACTGTCGGTACGTCCAAGTACACTCATACTATGACCAGGGGAGCATACCCGTGGAATCCTCTATCACTGACGGTACGTCCAAGTAAACTCCTAACTTCTTTAGACTTTCATTAACATACAAAATGGATCTCATTTTATGACCTTAAGGCACTTTCCATATCACTTAACAAGTCCTGGGAATTTCAACCCAAAGTACTATGTATTTCTATTCTTTCCAAGATCCCTTTTTCACATAAGACCCCACGATACTAACACCGTAGTATCAAGGCTTATCTACATTTCAAACAAGTCACTATACTATTAGAAATATGCTTCGGCTTCTAAATCAAGTGACCCTCATTTAAACTTTAAGCAAGTGATGCCTTTAAATCAAATTGCCTTTCTTAGCTTCCATTCTTTTATCATTGTTTATCTACTCGAGAAAAACCGTTCTTTTAACCTTCCATAACGTTATTATAACCAACTTCCCATAAAGCCGTTATACTAACTTTATGCATTGGAAACTAAAACATCATTACCCTTTCATAAGGCCGTCATAACTAACTTCCCATAAAGCCGTTATAACTCCTTATGTCTTAGACCACTTTGCTCTCTTTATAACCAAGAGGTTTATACTTCAATTCAAGTTACACTACTTTCAAAATACTTCAAAAATCTTTACTTAGAAAACAAGTTTCTTAACTTAGGAATCAGGTCTCTTATCTTTAGAATAGTTCAAGAATCAATACTTCCCGAATCTAGTAGTCTATACTTGATCATGTCAAGAAATCCTTGTCTACCTTATTAGGATAAACCATTCTTATAACTCTTCCTTAAGGACACGTGAGTTAATTCTCTAACTCAACCAACTAGACATCCTTAAAACAAGTCAAATATATCAAATGACTTTACTTCATTTAAAATCACGTACGTCTACCGTACCATACAGTTATAACTACTCATGCTCAAGAGATAGGAAGAATCTACATACCTCTTTTGTTTAATCCACTTGCCAAGTCCAATATGCCGTCCGTAGATGTCAACCTATAATGACCATAATACGTCTATTAGCTTCTAGCTTCAACGTAGAATATTCTAATGTAAAGTCCCTTGTTCTACGGGAGAAATTTGACAGCACTTCCTTTGTTTCTACGTACTTCACCACCTTTTTCAAGGTCCGAATTCAATAACCAAACGCCACATTTAAGGCACAACAATTCAGCTAACCAAAAGGGGATTACACGCCTTTACAGGACGCGTAAAATTCTGCCCCACAATAATACCAAACAATCCAATAACTTCCAAGCCACATTTGACTATATTATCCCAACAATTAACAATTTCCTTTCCATTTCCTTTTAACCCAACTCGTTATCCCAATCATGTTATCTAAAATCATAACCAATTATATACCCTCCTATTATAACATGCAACGATTTTTAGCTAACAATGAATTGATTACAACATGAGTGGCTAACATGCCCCTTTCGGTTTTCAATAAGACAACAAGATCCAAATCCTTTCAAACTTTAATATAACAGCCTCAGGCTCATTTCTAGACTACTAAAACTTGAAAACTTCATTTACACAAGAAGGAGAAGGTTTTACCTCAAGAAGCCCTCTTTCCGAAATCTTCTTCACTTTAAAATTACCCACACGAACCCTCTACAAGCTTGCCAACACTTTTCCTTCTTGAAGCCCTTCCAAAAATCTCACCGGGGTTCATCAATTTGAGAGAGAGAAGAGGAATTTTTCTTAGGGGAAACCCTTGCAAATGGCCAAATCTAGAAGGCTTGGCCCTAAAATAAGACCCTCCTTTGGTAAAAAAGATGGGAGGGACACTTGTCACCCTCTCATAGGCCTTTTATCAAAATATCCCCTATTTTTCGCCCCTTTCCGCGTCAAAAATCCCGCCTTGGCGCCGCGGCGCTTCCACTTCTGAGACTTTCCTGCATTCCGGCGCCGCGGCCCTGCATTCCGGCGCTGCAACCTCAGAGAACTTTCGGAAATATCGGCGCCACCGCTGACGGCCATGGCCGCGACGCCTGGGAAGCTTGCCCTCCGCACACCACGTAACTTCTAACGCCCGTAACTTCCTACCCCGATGTCCAATCGACGAATGGTTTGTTGCGTTGGAAACTAGACTCAACAACCTTCATACTAGTCTTTTAAAACTCCTCAAAACTCCTAAGGAACTAGGAGATATACCGCTCCAAAGTTTACTAAAAGTCTGCCCACAACCCTTTTTGCCAACCTAAGTTTCCAACTTCGAAATATTATTTCCTTTCGTACGTTCTTAACTTAACCTCTTGAATTTACGGGGTCTAACAACTTCCCTACCCGCCAAACTACACAAGTTCATCAGAATACAAATTCTATGTAAGTACAGTCACTTTCTTCTTTAATATTCTTCGATGTGATTTCGATTAAATTCTTTCTCAGAATATCCATCTATTACAGTTCAATTCTCTTCTGTAATATCCTTCTATGAATCTTATATTCATTTCTATACTACTACAGTATGTAATTTCCAATTACAATAGAAGGTCAAGAGTATTTATCTCGATAAGCCCAAAATTATCCAAGTTTATATGTCGATCCTGAGCAACGTTTAGCTCCTATTCCGTGCGCTCCAACCCGCTCCAAACAACCCTTAGAAGTTCTAACCAACTTCTACTCAAATACTTCAACCATCTATGAAGATTTCCTTAGGGTTTCGTTTTGTGGCTAAAGGAAGTATAATAGTATTTCTGGGCTTTTAGTATAGGTGTAACCTTGGAATACTACAAGGTATTTGGGCAGTATTTTGGAATAGTAACAATACTTGGAGAATACTTTCCTACCAAGGGGGTATTTTACGAAAACAACTAGGCAAAGGGGTTCGCCGAGGGCCTACAAAGGGGAGGGGGAGCTCTTGGACGAGAGCTTTGCTAAGACGGGAGGGATTTTTAGACTAGGAAATGTCTAAGTGTGGATGAAGAAGTTCATCAACTAAGGGGGGTATTTATAGGCCAACCAATGGCCAAGATCAAGACAAGTGGGGGGCAAGTGGATGGTGTGGATTAGGACAAGTGTAAGTGGGTCCCACTTGCTCATCAACTACACAAAATATCTCACAAATATCCTACCTAACCTTGACCAATGTTTTAGGCAACAAAAATGGAAAAAACGTGTGCCCAAATCGTCCATCAAATCCGCCACTTGAGGGTGACACATGTCGCCCTCTCGTTGGTCCAAAATATTTCATCTCTCGGAAAAATCCGCAAAAATAATAAACATCATAGCCGTAATTTTCCCTTCGCAAAGTTTGGAAAACGTTTTGTCGGAAAACAATTCTTTTTGGTAGCTGTGCACAAAATTTCGTCCCTTGGCCTACTTAAGGCTTAAACTTTTGTACGTACGTCCTCACGTACATACTCTGGAAATACGGGGTATAACACTAAATATCCTATAGCCTCCTGATTATAGGTGTGGTGCACAACACGCCGATAATCAAGACTCTACTAGATACGGTCTGTAGACACTTCCGAGGACTAACTGCTCTGATACCACTTTTGTCACGACCTGACCTCGGACCTGCGACTGGTGCCTTACCCGGGCACCCTAGTAGGTATACATCAGAGAAAATCAGCGGAATAAACTCATATACATGGAACAATGTAAAATAAGAAATCAAGCAACTGATAAGGTCGTTTTTCAACATATATATATATATATATATATATATATATCAAAATTCAACGATTACATCCTTTACAAACCCAACTCACAACAGACTACAGCACTCTAAGAGTTTTTGATATAACAACTATGACGGACAGACCCCGCCATACCACGAATGTACTGCACTACACCGATACGGAACCATACCAAAAGATAAGCCTCCGAGAAACGGAGCTTCCCAATACGCAGAACCGTGATCCTATGGCGAGGATCAACAACCGTGTACCTCTGCGACATGAACGCACTTCAAGGAGGTCAATACAACAGTACAGTATGTGAAATCGAAAGTGCGTAATGAAATCACATTTCATCTTTTAAAAGACTATTTCACAATATATAAGCGATATGTCAAGTCGTGACGCGTGCCTCAAAATCATTACTCAAATATAACCACGTCTCACGCCCACAATATCAATCATGCCCGTGGAATTCTTCCTCACGCCGCGATCCATGATATAATATAACACCAATATGTGTATGCGAACACCGATCCGCTGCGTCATAAACCGACCGGGCAGTAGGAGAGCCAACTACGATCCAAAGATGCATCATAAAACTAAACGCGGGCACGGAAGCCAACTACGAGATCCGGCTGCGTCACGAATCGACCGGCGGTATCTAAAGCCAACGTGCGAGCTTCATCAGATCACGATATATGACCGGGGCAAGTATCTTAAGCCATCTACCAGAGCCTGCCGTATCACGAGAAATGAACAGGACAAGTATCTAAAGTGTGCCTGTGACCGGGGCAAGTACGAAGGCCAACTACCAGATCCAGCCTGCGTCACAAAGCTGACCGGGGCAAGTACGAAAGCCAACTACCAGATTTCGCCTGCATCACAAAACCTCATGGGGAGCTAGTCCATGGAACAAACATAGTGGAAGCATACCCGTGGAATCTCCAACAGCGTCGGTATGTCCAAGTAAAATAGCGAGATATCCGACCATCCATCGAGAGACGCGGTAGCATAAGAATACAACACTTGCACAACAAGACCATCACAAGCAAGCATAGGCAAGTTACCATACTTCTAGACTTTTATTAACATGTAAACTGATTCACCATTTTATAAACTCAAGGTACTTTCATTTTATGCCAACAATCAGGGTTTTTAACCCCAAAGTACTACATACTTCAACTCTTTTAAAAAGATCCCTTTTTACGTAAAAGTCACACGATACAAATACCAGTAGTATCAAGACACGTTTTCTTTTCAAACCAAATTACTACGCCTTCAGAAAATCATTATGAGACCTTTAAAATCAAGTAAGTAAACCGTTCTTTTACCCCCCTCAAGTCGTTATAACTAACTTCCCATAAAGTTATTATAACACTTATGTTTTAAGCAATTCAAAACAACTACATTCATTTGGAAAACCAAGAGAACTTATTCTTTTAAAATCAAGTATCAATTTCTTTCCAAATAATGATTCACAACTTTTTAGAATAATTCAAGGCTCTTAAGATTTAGAAGTCAAGTCAAGGACATCAAAATGAAACCAAATTCATTTAACATAGGTACGTCTACCGTACTATATATTTCACAACAATCATGCTCAAGAGGATATGAAGAGTCACATACCTCCTCGGCTAAACCACTTGCCAAGTCGAATATGCCGCGCGTAGAATATCCACCTATAATAACCATAACACGTCTATCAACTTCTAGTTTTCTTCGTACAGTATTTCTAAGCATAAGGTCTCTTATTCTACGGAAAATTGGGCAACACTTCCCCTGTTTCTACGTACTTTTCCATCTTTTTCAAGACCCGAAATCATTAACCAATGCCACATTTAAGGCGCAATAATACAACAATGGGATTACACGCCTAACTGGACGTGTTAAATTCAGCCCCTTAATCTACCAAAGTTGTCCATAATATTAGTCCATAGTCCAATGTAAAAAACAGCCCAAAGTCCAATGTAAAAACAGTCCAAAGTCCAATGTAAAAACAGTCCAAAGTCCAATGTAAAAACAGTCCAAAGTCCAAGTCCTTTAGTTGGTTTTCTTGGCCAACTACTACAATCAAAACTGTCCAGTTTTCGGCTAGCATGACAATACTTGTTTCATTACTTCTTTAATATTCCAACTTATATTCCAATCTTTATATAAGTTATATTAACTTGTTATTAACAAGATTCCTTCATGTCAACAAGTAATAGGTAATGTTTTAACCACTTTAATGGCTAGCATGCCAATTTTCGATTTTTACAACTTTAATGGCTAGCATGCCGATTTCGGTTTTTAACATCTTATTAAGGTCCAAATCTTTTCAATCTTCCTTCCACATATCATATACTTATATACACAACAACATATGTAATTTCCAACTTCACTAAAAGGACAAAGATTATTACCTCAATAAGCCCAAAATTTCCAAGATTATAAGTCGATCCTTAGGAATCTTAGCTCCTATTCCTTACGTTCCAATCCACTCCAAGCAACCCTTAGAAGTTCCTAACCAACTTCTCTTAACACTTCATCCAAAAAATGAAGATCACCTTAGGGTTTCACTTTGCGACTATCGGATTAACGTAGTATTTCCGGGATTTTTGTGTTGGGATATCTTTAGAACACTACAAGGGACACTTGGTTTAAGTGTTGGGATTTATCAACAACAATTGAAGAATTGTTCATCACACAAATGGGGTGTGGCCGAGAGCTACCTAAAGGGATGGAGTATTGTTCTTGAAAATTCTCTAAGTGATGAAGTCTTCAACCCAAGGTGTGTATATATAAGACAACCAAGGGCTATGATCAAAGCAAGTGTGTGGTTGAGATTGGGGACAAGTGTGTGTGAGTCCCACAAGCCACTTGTCCAACAAATATCTCAAGACACTTGTCTTGCCACTTGTCCACACCAAATCGCCCCACATGGGCCCACACGGGGTGACAAGTGTCGCCCTCCTATTCGTCCAAAATATTTTCACCCTCCAAAAAGTCCATAATTGGCCAAAATATCGAACAACTTGTGGGCCTCACAAAACCGTAAAATTTCCTGGGTGGGCCCCACATGTCAAATCCGAAAATAAAATTTCATAATTCTAATATATTCTACGAATCCCACATACCAAATTTGAGAATCATATTCCAATTAATGAACCTTTTTCCTTCACGAGGTTCCGAGATTTTTCCAGAATTTTTCATTCTTTCTAAAATTCAAATCCCAAATTCTCACGTACGTTCTTATCTCAAACTGTTAGAAATACGGGGTGTAACAGACACGTGTCACCTCCCATTGGTCCCGAAATTATTTCATCTCCCAAAATATCCATAATCGGCCAAAATATCTCAAAATATTGTGGGCCTCACAAAATCGTAAAATTTTTCGGTGGGACCACAAAATCGTAAATTTTTTCGGAGGGCCTTACGTGATAAAATCCGATCTTAAAAATCCATAAATTTAATATATTCCAAAAGTCCAAAATATCAAATTTGAGAACCAAATTCCAATTAATAAACCTTTTCCTTCACAAATTTCCGATATTTTTCCTTAAGAAAAAGTAATCTTTCTTTCTTTCCACAATTCAAATTTCATATTCTTAATCACGTTCTCACTTACGTGCCATGGTATTGTCACGACCCGATCCCGGGACCGCGACTGGCGCCCTACCTGGGCACCCTTACAGGTAAACATCAGAGAAAATCAGCGGAACATACATGAAACTTAAAAAAAAAAAACATCGTAAGTAGAACAACAGGTTAGCCGATAGGGCTACCTTCCTGAACATATATAAAAACAACCGAAGCAGTTGCCTCCTTTCTTTTTACAAACTGACCCACCATATGTGACTACAGACCTCTAAGAGTTTTGACATAACAACTGTGGCGGGACAAGGCCCCGGCACTACCACGAATAAACATAAACGTGACAACTCAAACACTGGAGCCATCTCAACTGCTGAGCGGGATCCTAAGCTCGCGGATCACAATCGTGTACCTAAACTGCGGACATGAACGCGGCCCGAAGAAGTCGATACAACAGTGCGAATATGGAGCAGAATATAACGTGATAAACAAATCATAATCGTACAAAAGAATGACAAGGACAAGTATAAAAATACATACGGATCACGCGTGTCATTACCACTTATGAACTTAATCGTACCTTATTATCCTTTCCATTCCCAATAAAAGTTATAGTCACATTCTTACGTATTATTTAGAAAAAGAATCATTAAGTTCATTACCATATAACTTACTTATCTTTCATAACATAGTCCGCCCACTACGGAGGACACATATACTATCCGCCCGATCGGGACGCGATCAAGTCACACTAATATCAAAGCATGCGTGGAATCCCCCAATCGCCGACACTATTAGTGTAAAATATAACCATGTGACGCGCGTGGCATCCCACCTCACTATCGGGCGTACATACACAATACATATATATATATCCCGCGTGGAATCCACATCACCGCCAGCGATCCGGTATAATAATACACCAATAGCATACATGAACACCAAGTCCCACCGGTGGTATAGCGTCTTGGGGTCTACCACTCACTTATACTCTTACCCGGAGAAGGTGGTAAAGCGGTGGTATAGCATCTTGGGGTCTACCCTCACTTATACTCTTACCACGGAGAAGGTGGTATAACGTCTTGGGGCTTTCCTCATTTATACTCTTACCCTATCTCGACCAGGTCGTCAAACAACACATAAAGCGGGTGGTAGCGTCTTGAGGGTTTACCCTCACTTATACTCTTACTGAGAAGGTGGTATAACGTCTTGGGGCTTGCCGCTCATTTATACTCTTACCTATCTCGTGAGCCATCAAACAAGACATAAGCACTACCATGTCTTTTATAAAATCCGGGAATTTAACCCAAGTGCTACAAATAACGGAAGCATACCCGTGGAATCCCACATCACTGTCGGTACGTCCAAGTAACTTATAACAAGACAGCCGGCCCTCCAACCGAGAGTCGCGGCAACGTAAAAAAAAACATAATACTTGCACTCAAAGGCTATCTCCAGCACATATAGGCTAAATCTCAGTTAACCAAGCCAAAGTACTTATCAAGGCACACATAGAATAATTCTCATTTAATCAAGCCAAAGTACTAATCAAGGCATACTTAGAATAATTCTCATTTAACAAGCCAAAGTACTTATCAAGGCATACTTAGAATAATTCTCATTTAACAAGCCAAAGTACTTATCAAGGCATACTTAGATTAATTCTCAATTAATCAAGCCAAAGTACTAATCAAGGCATCACATAGAATAATTCTCATTTAATCAAGCCAAAGTACTAATCAAGGCACAAATAGAATAATTCTCAATTAATCAAGCCAAAGTACTAATCAAGGCATCACATAGAATTATTCTCAATTAAACAGGCCAAAGTACTACGTACGTCCATTCTTTTCAAAAGACTCCTTTCCGAATAAAACTTCCCCGATACTAACAACCGTAGTATCAAGTCCTATCCACCTTCGAGACAAGTCACAATACCTTTTAGAAATACAATTACGCTTCTAAATCAAGTGACTTCTTTATTAAAACCTTAAGCAATTGGTACCTTTAAAACAATTTGCCCTTCCTTAACACAAGTTATTCCTTTGATTACTTTACTAGAAAACCATTCTCTTAACTTTGCCATAAAGCCGTTATAACCAACTTCCCATAAAGCCGTTATAACCCTTTATGGTTTAGACAATACGTTCCTTTTATAATCAAGAGACTTCTACTTTTGAAACCAAGTATTATATTCTTTCAAATCAATTCTCTTAACTTTCAAAAATACCATTTGTCTCTTAACCTTTAGAAAACAAGTGACTCCTTTTATTATAAAACCTTAGGCAATTGATGCCTTAAAAACAAGTTGCCTATTCACTTAAAATCAAGTCATTTGTATTTCCATAAAGCAAATATAATCAACTCCCCATAAAGTCGTTGTATTTACTTTATACCTTAGCCAAAATACAATTTCCTATCCAAGGGACTTATACGTTTAAAACGGAGCAAGTATCACATACTTTAAAACTCTTCAAGTCCCCTAACTTTAAAATCAACTTAAGACATCCTTACTATTTTCAAAGAAGTGAGTTAATCTCCTAACCCACCCGACTTGGCATTACATAAAACAAGTAAAGAATGTCATAGTCTTGACGTCTCACCGCACTACATACGTGCAACTAGTCATGCTCAAAAGATAGGAAAAGTTCTACATAGAGTAAATCACACAACTACCTCTTAACTTCTAAGAGTAGAAGGAAACATGAAATGATACCACAAGTGTATTCCATACATAGAATCATGCCAAAGGAAGGAAGAGGTTCACATACCGCGACGATTGTCGACAAATAGCAAAATGCTCCAAAGTACTCCAACCTTGATAGTTATTCCACTCTCCAAGTAGTATACGCTATACTTAGTACTTCAACCTATAATGGTCACAATATGTCTATTAACCTTTCACGTCTAACGTAGAATATTTTAGGTGCTAAGTCGTTAAATTCTCTGGAAAATCGGATGACACCTCCTTTGTTTCTACTCACTTTGCCACCTTTTCAAGGCCGAATACAATAACCAAACAGCCCCAATTGGCTCACAACAATATAAAAGATATTCCAATACAATGAATAACTAAACATGACCCGATTGGCTCACAATTTAGAAAGTAGTCCAATACAAATGAATAACAAACTAAAAAGTCCAAATTCGGCCACCTTGAGTTCAACCATACCAATTCTTATCAAATTTCCATTTCAATCCAAATTGGTAGCATAACATGAAATCAAATCGCATTTGATTATAACAATCCATAATCTCTAAGTAGGTAACGTCGACGATTTCTAATAAGCGACGATTAGTAATCCAATTTTCAAGTGGCTTATATAACATTTCAATTTAGCTACAAGCACTCCATAATACTTATAAACTTCTACATACCAACTTCATTTGTCAACGTGTAAAACTAACAACAACAAAAATATATAATCTTGTAACATCTTAAAGGACAAGATTATACCTTAACGATTCTCAATCCAATCTTCAAATCCTAAGTCGTTCCTTAGCAACTTAGAGACTCTCCAAGATACTTCAATCCGCTACTTGAGACCCTTAGAACCATACCAACAATTTTCCTTCAAACTTCCAACCAAAACCTAGAAAAACCATTAGGTTTTCACCTTGCGACTAATACGAAAACTCTCTTTTCCGGATTTTTCTATTGAGATATACTCACATAACACTCATGAACCTTGGTTTAAAGTGTGGGGCTTAATGGACAAGCGAAAAATCTTCCTTTTGAAAGTGGAGGAAGCCGAGAGCAACAATGTGATGTTCTTCCAATTTTGTGAATTTTAGCTAAGTGTGGAACTCTTGTCTTGCTACTAGTATTATATAGGGACATGGAGGGTCAAGGTGTGCACAAATGGTTGGCTAGGATGAGGTCTTAACAAAAATCAAGACTAATTGTCCCCTTGACTAAGTCAAACATGTCAAGCTTTCAAGTTGCAAGACTTGTCTTGCTAACAAAGGTCGATGACCCTTTAGCCTCGCAAAAATCGTCAAGGCATCATCATCTAAGGGGGTGACACGTGTCGCCTCCCATTCACAACAAAACGCGTTTTCCGACAATTTCATAATTAGAAATTTTACAAGTCTCGATCTTAACACCGTGAGTTCTTACGTGCGTTCTTACACCGTGTCCCGTAAATACGGGTGTAACAGTATAACGAGTGTAACGATGTCTTTGGTAGTAGACTTGTGTATATATTGAAGTGCGGCGGGGCCTTGTCCGTCATAGGTTCTTGTCAAACTCTTGAGTGCATGTATTCATATGTGGGCTGAACTTGCGTGAGTTGTACAGTTGTAGTTCCTTTGGATTGTTTTATATATAATGGCGACCTTGTCGGCTTTGCCTATTTTACTTTTAAAGAAAAAAATGATGAGTTTTCTTTAGCTTCCGCTGATTACATGTGATGTATGGGTAGAAGGGTGCCCATGTAGGGCACCAGTCGCAGTCTCGGGGTTCGGGGCATGACAGTTGGACTTGCCATCTTTGTACCTTGTAGAGAATGTGAAAGTTTTCAAGTACGCCACTCACTTAGCTGCTTTGGATTCAACTTTTTTTGCCCATGTAAGTACTTCAAGGATTCATGATACGAATATAAGACAAAAGGTTTTGGCCTCAAATAATGTTTCCATTGGATTAATGATCTCACAATAACATAAAATTCCTTGTCATAAGTAGAATTGAGTCGTGCACCACCCAATTTTTCACTAAAAAAAGCAATAGGTCACTTATCTTGAATCAAGACGGTACCAACACCAACTCCACTAGCATCACATTCAACCTCAAATAGTTTCTCGAACTTCAGAATAACTAGAATTGGTGCTTCACACAACCTTCCCTTCAAGGTTTCAAAAACTTTTTGTGCTCCTTGGGACTATTTAAACTCACCCTTCTTCTTTAGTTCAGTGATTGGGGCAGCAAATGTACTAAAATCTTGAATACAACGACGATAGAAAGATACCAAACCATGGAAACTTCTTTTATCACTTACATTATTAGGCTCGGGCCAACTACAGATAGTTTCCACCTTGGATGGGTCCATATGAATGTATTTGGATGATACTATGTACCCCATGAAAGGTCGTAGCACCTCGTGTATGATCCTCATGAAAGAGCTGAGAGTATTCCACAATTCAAATGGTATCACAAGCCATTCGTACAAGCCATACTTTGTTTTGGAATCCATCTTTCATTCACCTTCCTCTCGTATCCTCATTTGATGGTAGCCACTCCTCAAATCTATCTTGGAGAACAACTTGGCTCCACTCAATTCATCCCAAAGATCATCCAATCTTGACATAGGAAACTTGTACTTCACAGTGATGTTTTTGACCGCTCGACTTTCAATACTCATGCGCCAGGTTCCATCTTTCATTGGTACCAACAAGGTGGGTACCGCACATGGACTAAGATTCTCTCGAACAAGCTTTTTCTAATAATTCTTGCATTTGTTCTTGCAACTCCTTAAGTGGCAAAAAAAAATCAAATCCCAATCCCGTCCCGATCCGTTCCATCCCGGCGAGATGTGGGACGGAACCTCTTCCCGTCCCGCCTATCCCAGCCCGCCGAAACTCGAGTCCCCCGTCCGGTCTAGACCCGCCCTAGTTAGAAATATGAGTGGAAAAGCAGAGGTGCAGAGGATAGCCCTCAATCCTGTCCCCACTCACACCCCATTCCTCAATTCGAAGGAAAAAAGGTCGTTTATTAACCTAAGCAAGCTGTTGCGTACGTATATTACAACAACATTGCCCGGTGCTCTCAAACTGAACGCTATTTATTATTGTCACAAGCCCTACAATTGGTTCCGCTCTTTTACCTCCGTCAACGTCGCCGCTGCTGTTGGTGGGGGACATCTATTCCGGCGTCGCGTTGCCGCCACAAATTCTTAGGGCTTTTAGGTCAGGGATATGCTAATAATTTTGGTGTGAGGAGTATTCTTCTACTACTCAGATGGGCCCCACACCTGATCACAAAGAGGAGGATCTCCGCCGTGAAAAAGCATCTCTGCCACAACCGTCCAAGTCTGAAAAGCTGCTCACATTGCCTACGATTTTAACAATTGGCCGCGTGGCTGCTGTTCCATTTCTTGTAAGCAGTAAGTTTCCTCAGCTATTTTTGCTCTAAGATCTGATATTTGAAACTCAATCGGAACCTTGAGGTTGATGCGTTTGTTAGTCATGTTAATTGACTAATATATGCTCTCTGATGACCTCTAAATGAAATTGGTATTAAGCGAGGAGATTATCTTAGCATTATCGTGATTAGCTAGTCCCTAGAAAATCACGAATTGTGTTCATGTCGGGAAATAATGCAGTAGTAAATTGGAATAAATATTCGAAGTTTCTTCAAGTACGGTTGCAAAGCATCTTAAGACACTGGGGAGCTTACGCATGTGCAAATTTTGGTTTAGGTTCAGTAGCAAATAGCAACCTCCGTCCCTTCAACAAATTGATGATATCTACGCACTAGGTAATGCAGATGCATCCTTTGGAGGACTTAATCAACTGTCCAATATATCGTGGTATTAAACTAGTAGTAATCTCAGCAGGATTCCCAAAACGTTTTATAATCGTGGTGTTCCACGGGATACGGGATCCCTACTAGCACACCTTGACTAATTACACGGGATACCTACTACCTCAAACCAACATAGGTACGGATAACTCTGTCCATCAAGACTTGGACAAATGTGAAGAAATCATCTAATTTTTTTGGCCTCCACTTTTGAATCTGTGACCTCAAAGTTCTCATGCCACTTCATTGGCCACACCCTGATATCATGCCACTAACTCTTTCCTAGAGCTCCTTAGTCCTTATATTGCGCATGTGGCCTGATTGACTTAGCATAACCTGCATAAGATGAGGGTTCTCTCTCTGCAACAGATTCCCAGTGTGAAAGGGAGGCTGATGATGCTGGTCACCTATTTCTACACTGCAAATATGTTTCTCCACTTCTTTATCTGAAACAGGCCATGCCAAGGACTCAACTGAATTACTACAATGCTGTAGCTGAAGAGAATTGGACAAAGCAGTAGATATTTTGTCGAGCCTAGAATTTTGCTACATACTCCTGGGAAATTTGGCCCTCACAGCCTTTTGTGATTTTAATACTTACCATCTTAAAAAGAAATCTTCATTATCTTAGTATTGTTGTGATTCGTTAGTACCTAGAAAATTACGAATTGTATTCATGTCGGGAAATAATCAATTAGTAATGTGGAATAAATATTCAAAGTTTCTTGAAGTCCGGTCGCGAAGTGTCTTAAGACAGTGGGGAGCTTACGCCTGTGCAAATTTTGGTTTAGGTTCAGTAGCAAATAACAAACTCCATCGCCTTCCACAAATTGATGATATCTATGCACTAGGTAATGCAGGTGCATCCTTTGGAGGATTTTTTTTTCAATCAACTGTCCGATTGGTTATTGAGGCTATATAGCAATTCATTGTCCCATAAAGTTGAATGTTATATGTAACTAAGTAGGCGTTTGACCATGCATTTTCAAATCATGATTCCATAATTTGATTTCATATCACCGTTTGTTTATGCAATTTGGACATAATTTCAACTTCAACTTCAAAAAGGTGTGATTTGGGATTCCAAATAATGATTTTAAACTTTTTTAAATATAAAACTTGACCTATAAGTTTATATTTTGTAAAAAAAGATCCATAGTAGATATATACCAATTGATCGACTTTATATTGTATTGAATATAATTGTCCAAGATGTATGCTCGACGTGAAGACATTGTTCATGCCATGTGGGAGAATTATACTAAAGAATAGTTACAGTACTATTCATGTTCAATTTTCCTTTTTATTGAACTAAAGTTTAATCAATCAATTGATGTTGTATTTTTTAGAAAGACCTTATAGTCGCGTATTTGAATGTTGCTATGAACTATGACTTACTCATTTGGTAAGATTGCATAAAAATTAAAAAGTTTTGATGATTTCACAACTTGTGGGTTTTGTATGCCAATGAGAAAAAATACAACTTAAGAAATTCAAATTGCATGTCCAAACAAAAACTTCAACTTCAAATCAACATGATTTCAAATCACTTATTTCAAATCACTGATTTCAAATCATGTCCAAAGTTAATGCATTGTGTTATTCTTCGATTTAATAATGGTTTAAGAGTCCACATTAGATAGTAGGGGATTATATAGAAGAGGGTATAGTAAAATTAGAAGTGAGATGCAGAAATCAAGTCAAGTCATAAATCATCATAATAAAATATATCGTGGTATAAAACTAGTAGTAATCTGAGCAGGATTCCCAAAACATTTTTTTTATAATTGTGGTGTTCGGCCAGTTTGCGTGCACCTCGACTAATTCCACGGGGTGGCTGCTACCTTTGACGAACACAGATACGGATAACTCCATCCACCAGCGCTTGGACAAATGTGAAGAAATCATCTAGTGTTTTTGCCTCCATTGGGATTTGAACTTGTGACCTCAAAGTTCCCATGCCACTTCATTGGCCACTAGGCCACTCCCTTGGTTGTGAATTTTCAAACATTCTTACCACCAAGCACACAACAACAACAACAACAACATACCCAGTATGGTAGTAGGTAGTCGAGCGTAGTCCTTTTTACGCTTACAAAATGATAGTATAGTGTTATTACTGTAGGTTCGATTAGCCTGTCACACTTATAAGCGCATTATTGCTCTTTAGTACTTTGTAGTTTGATTCCTGCTGCTATGTGTTTTTAATGTAATTTATTTATCTGTTGTGTTAGCTACTGCTTCCTGTTAGCTACTACTTCTTGTTGTTAGAATGCACTACCATTGCGTATTTGATTTTTACTATCTGCATGTCCACATTTCTTTAATTTCTCGTCTGAGTCTGACCGTTTAAATATACAGAGCAGTTAAAACATATTCTCAAACTATTTATGACAATTCAAAATCATTTCACATGCTTGTTTAGGGAAAACAACCATCATAGATTTAGTTCTCCACTTAGATCAGCTTGGACCTATGTGCCCCTTCTTACAAGGATTATATTAAGTCAAATGTCTTCAATCTACCAAAATATCGCATTCCGCAAAGGTTTCAGTGAAAGTCAAAGTCAACCCTCGGTCAAGCCCATTCGCCCATTCAAATTCTAGGTTATCCATAACTTTCAGTCCCTCCTTCATTTTAGACTTAATCTAATAATTCCCCATTTTGGAGTTAAGGATAAACTGATTAATTTCTATGTTAAATACTTTAATCTCAAGGCAAATACATACATAGATGTGTATATAATCTTGAGTATAATAACCCAATCAATCCTATTAGAATATCACCTCTTCCAAATGCTAATACCACTATATAAAGTCATCCCCATCAATATCATATCTCAATCCCACCCGTACCTTGTTGCTGGTAGGAGTTGACAAGTATCCTGTGGAATTAGTCGAGCTACGCTCAAGCTGGCCCGGATACTACGGTTATATAAAAAAAAAATCGAACAATAATCGTACATATAATAATGTTAATTAAATAGAAATAAGAGAAAAATATCCATACCTTGAATTCTTTATAGCCTGACATTGATTTTTCTTTCCTCTTCTTCTTTCTCCTTCCTCTCTCTTTCTGGTTTCATGTTAGAAAGCTTCTGCTTTATGTTCAATATAGCTTCAGTCTGAATAACCCTTTAAATACCCTATACAAATGGTTTCTTATTTGGTGGTGTCCAGCCCACAATATCCTGATTTTTCTTTTGGGCTAACGACTATTGCGACCCCTCGTAGTTTGGGTTATTAGAGCTTGTTTCACAGAATTGTTCAAGAGTTGGTGATGATCCAGTCAAAAAAGTTTCTAACTTGAATATCACTAACTCTTTTCTAAAGCTCCTTAGTCCTTATATCGCGCATGAGTTCTGGTCACCTATTTCTACACTGCAAGTATGTTTCTCCACTTCTTTAGCTGAAACGGGCCATGCTAAAGGACTCAACTGAATTACTACAATGCTGGAGCTGAAGAGAATTGGACAAAGCAGTAGATATTTTGTAGAGCACTAGAATTTTGCTACATACTCCCTGTAATTTGGCCCTCACAGACTTTTGTGATTTTAATACAAGTTTGTTACCATCTTAAAAAGAAAGAAAATAAAAGAAAGAGAATTGGACAAAGGATCCCAACCAATATGGAATTCTAGTCTTGCATGGATCTGGTGGGTTACACTTAGTGAAAGGAAACTAAGACTTGTAGATGGCATAATTAACAATATCATCAGGCTACTATACAGGTGCACTCTTTGTTAGCTTTGTGGTGTAAAATGATTGGTGAATGAGGTTGATACCCCTAAGTCTAACTTAATTCGTCATATCATTAACTAACAAATTGTGTGTGTACTGCAAAACTAGCTACATATTGCAGCACCTCTTTTGTGCTGCTGTGTATCAATAAAATCTTACTTTTCGAAAGACTTAATGCTAAGAAAAGGAAAACCAGGTCTACAAAATGTTTAGTCAAAATTATAATGCGACGAGACCATTCACGTCTCTTGTAGTAACACTTAGTCTCATACACAGAAGTGTAATGGCTATAGAATTATTTTGACCATGTTTTTCTTCCCAAGTACTGCTTCACTTCTGAGTTCTTACACAGCTTTTCCAGTAAGCAACAAAGTATAGCAACAAAGTTAGAGGATTTCTGGTGTAACTGATCTTTATCCAACCATAGTAGTGCATATAAGTATGGGTTTGTGGGCACTTTCTATGCCTTTTTCCCCCCTACTTTCATAGTTCTGTCTGATTTGGTAAAGCTTTATAAGTTCCTTTTGGGCAAATTTTACTAGACATGGTGTAGTTAGGTCACAAGTCAATTGATCATTCAAGCCTCGACCCTAAACTAGTTAGGCTAGCCATAAAAATCCTCTAATCTATTTCATTATGTTTAGTCACTTCAATATTTAAAAGATCCGTCATAGTTAAGACTTTTTATACGCTGATACCTATCACCAGCCTCCTCTGTATCTGTGATTGGGACTGGTTAGGCGTGAAGCTAATATAGGTGTGAGTTCAATAGGTCACAAGTGACAGTGGAAATATAGTATGTCTGGTGGCTTCATGCATCAGTAGCTCATTCGAATGTTTACTGATGGACAATCCCTTGCACAAGTTCTTTTTGTTTATCCGGTCGTCTTGCAAATGTTGATGAAATGGAATATCTTTTTTTCTTTTTCTGATGAAAAGCAATAAACGTATAAGGTCTATTTCAATTTGTGCTTACCATTCTTTGATTTATGGCAGAACCCTAGCCTGATACGTGATTGTATACGTTGTTTGGAAATGGTAATCTGTATAAAGAAAACTGATCTTGTACTCTGTTTAATCTAGCCTTCTATGTTGATAGCTGGTGGGGGCCAACTGCTACAACGGCTATATTTATTGCAGCAGCAGTAACAGACTGGCTTGACGGATACCTTGCTCGCAAGGTTCTCATTTCTGCTGTTTTGAGTTCCATATTAATCTCTTCTGGAATTCTTATTTTCCATATTTGAAATATCACAATTTTAGATGGTTTGACATGGCCAGATGAACTTAGGAACTGCCTTTGGTGCGTTTTTAGATCCAGTAGCTGACAAGGTATTCACTATCGTTCTGTTTCAATCGCATCATGCTTATTGCCTGCAATTTTGGTTACTGTTAGCAAAATTGCCGGTAATAAGCATCAGATGTGGGGGAATATTTGCTTGTAAGTATGATGTTTGATACAACTGTCTGCTCAACTGCAACAGCTGATGGTTGCTGCTACCTTGGTCTTGTTGTGCACCAAACCTTTGGAGTCCAGTGTATTTGGACAGCTGCCATGGCTATTAACTGTCCCTTCAATTGCGATAATAGGCAGGGAGGTGAGTGATAAGCTGTATAAGTCCCCGTAATCGTATTTCTTTTACGTACTTTAGTTACTTTCGGTTAATTTTATGATACTTTATAGTCACTAGATTAGAATTGCATGACTTCAAATTGACATAAATTTCTTCACAACGGAATTGCATCTTTCATTTCTGTTTTAATAACGATTTGGGAAAATAAGTTCTTTAAGATTCATTGTTTTCTTTTTCTTTTGTTTTTTCAAAAATGTTTTGAAGTCGCTATATTTCTGTCAGTTAAATTTAAAATATACAGGTCCTTTGTAAAGTAGAAAACATGAGTGTTCCTCTGAAGAATATTGATACCATTAGCACTCTTCATGACCTCTCTGCAAAAACTTAAATAGAAATTTTGCCGTCACAAAATGGGGTTTTCGGTGCAAAAGAGAAACTAATTGTTGTGCCCCCTCCCAAATGTCAATTTCTTTCTGTGGTAACAAAGTGGAAGATTTTATGAATTATTCGGGGAAAAACAAAAAAAATTGCAGTATCGTTTTTGATATATCTAGGTTATAGCTTGCACATTGGAATTGACTTTTATAACTGTTCTCTGTCACTTTGACTAGCCTTGTTAGTAGTCCCTCTATGCTGTTTTATAATATCATTTTAACTGGACACAGTTTTAAGATGATAATTGGTCTTACAATATATCATATTAGTGATGGTGGAAGAAAATATATAAAAATAATAATTGAAAAGTTAGGTTGATAGAAAAACATCAAAATCATATTTTAAAACTTAAAATATGTTTGTAAATTTGAGTTTTGGAGAGTTGTGAATGTTTTATAAACATCCCAAGATGGGAAGTATTAGAAATTGAAATAAAAGGAGTACTATTTTTTAGCTTAAGTGAAGCCTTATATTGCAATGAAGTTTAGAATTGTTCATGTTCTGGTAAGTCATCAATGGGATATGGTTATTCAAAGTCATGTAGAAGTGTAAATGGGTCGTCGTATTGGTGGGATCAGTGATTATAATTCCAGGATAGATTGTGGGATTATTTTATCCCATGTTTGGTACACCTTTTGATTCCTGGATTAGCAATCCCGATATTGTTTCACACTGCATATGGGATAACAATAAACCCGGGACAAATCAACAAAATGACAAATTTGCCAATCCAAAGCTTTCCTCCAAAGTTTTTTAAGAAAGACAAAGTTAAAAATAGAAATAAAAGTTTATCCCAACTTATCTATTTTAAATCAAACATCTACCAATAAAACTATATACACTACCCCTTGTTATTTAATCCCCGTATTATAATCCAAGGATAACTTGTTCCACAACCAAACGACCCCTAAGTTAACTAGTGAACACTGTTCAGAATATTTGAAGCAGTAGTGGCTGTAGAAGTGCAAACTCTATTGTACATTTTCACAAACTTCGTTAACACTTCAGTTGAAATGTTCACCAATACCTTGCCATTTAATTTTAGGGCAATAATTTTTTTCCTTAGCACACACTTCTGAATTCTGATACATTGGTGACGTGCCTTTTCAAATTTAACATGGAAATTGCTGTAACTCGAGGGATGATATACTAAATAAATGTTCTAATTGGGGATACATTTTTGTTTTTTCCCTTCTATATATGTATTTTGTGCCTGAAAAAGCTCTTTGCGTCTTACTGATGTAAAGAATCTCTTTGCATCTTCGGTTTATCAGATTGGTGGATAAGTGGTGAATAATGGTTTTCGATTCATGTTGCTAATTTGTTTTGTAGATAACTATGTCTGCAGTTCGAGAATGGGCGGCTTCTCAGGGTGGTAAACTTTCAGAGGTTCAAGACCCACCTGCCATTTTATATTATAGAGCTATTCCTTCTTGCTTTATTTACTGCGTTTGTAACTGTTAAAATTTTCAGGCTGTAGCTGTGAATAACCTGGGGAAGTGGAAAACAGCCACTCAGATGATTGCATTGACCATCCTCCTGCTAACCAGAGATAGCAGGTAACTTTTGTTTTCAGTCTCCTGTATGAGTTTGGAGGAACAAGAAATTCTGATAGAAATCTAACAATGCTTTGACCATGTAATTGTTTTCTGTTTAGTTTATCTGGGACTGGAATTCTTGTGGGTTCCGGTGTGATCTTGCTATATATATCAGCGTGGCTTGCTGTATGGTCTCTGGTCGTGTATATGAGAAAGATATGGAAAGTGTTATTGATGTAGAAATCTTTTTCATCAACTACATAGTGGCTCATGCTTCTTGCTGTTGAGTGGTGGATCACCCACAAGCTATAAATACTGATGACTAGTGCAAGGGAAAGCCGTCTTCCTGATGCAGGCTGTGTTCAATGCTTGGTTTTCCTCTACATTCTTTAATTTGATTCTTTAGCCGAGAGATAATGAAGTCTCAACAGGAATTAGAATCATTGGACATGGGATCTGCAATATGTAATCTGGATTCTAACTGGAAAATTCATAGTATTATGCAGTAAAGCACTTCTTATTGTGTTTGGGATGGTTGCACAAACTTTTATGTTTTTAGTTTGGCAGTTATTCAGCCTTCTGGTAAACCACAGTAAATTTGTTCAATTACACGAAGTACAATCACCCACCGCAAGGTATTCGTAAATAAATAGTTTAGGTGTTGTCATATTTTGGAAAGGTCTCCCAAAATGCTATAGATACTCTCTTACCTGTTCATTCATTTGCGCCACTTTGTTTTCTTTCTCAAATCTGGGAGTAAAGAGACCAGCGCTCTGCTCATTGATACAAACATGCAATACGTATAGAGGAGCTAGTAATTTGCCTTGTTAACTGCGTATATTATCATCCATATTGAATTTCATAGCTCAGTTTTACACGATTTTAGGGACAGTTGGAGCCATGTTGCGTATATCCTTTTATTTTCGAAGAATGAACAAAGTAGTGTAAATAAATTAAGGAAATCAGATTTTACTTTAAGAAGAACCATAGGGACAACCAATCTTCAATGGAGGGAGTATTGCTTTGTTACACATGGCGTGCAAAATCACAGTCGAAACTTTCTTTTAACACACACTCCTCTTGCAACTTTCAGTTGTGCTGCAAGTGATAACAAGTAGTGAATAATCTTCTATAATGACTCGACCACGAAACATGAGGACCTAAACCAACTCTCACAAAATGCCAAGTGACACAGATGTGTCAGCGGTAACAATTTCAGAAATTATATATTTAGTTGTTATTCCGTAAGCCCTATTCACTCCTAGATGATACGAGATAAGCCTCCGGAGAAACGGAGCTTCCCAATACGCAGAACTGTGATCCTAAGAGCGAGGATCAACAACTGGTGTACCTCTACCTACGGCATGAACGCAGCCCCCCGAAGGAGGTCAGTACAACAGGTACCAAGTATGTGAAACTGAAAATACTGTAAATGAAATCATAATAGTCTATATGAAGCAGGAGACATGTATGATAACCAAACTACAGTACACAAGATATAAGCAGTCATGTCAAGTCAGGGGCTCACGCCCTCAAAGTCATCACTCATGCCCGTGGAATTTCTTCCTCACTGCCGGCAGTCTACATATAAATCGTATGACACGTATAACATGTCCCGGCCCATCCCTGGTACTCGGGGTAGAATCGTGTTGTTATACCCCGTATTTCCAGAGTATGTACGCGAGGGCATACGTACAAAAGTTTAGCCTTAAGGTTAGGCATTGGACGAAAAAAATTGTGCACACCTATCAAAAAGAATCGTTTTCCGACGAAACGTTTTCCAAACTTTGCGTAGGGAAAATTCCGGCTATGTCATTTATTATTTTTGCGGATTTTTCCGAGAGATGAAACATTTTGGACCAACGAGAGGGCGACACTTGTCACCCTCTAGTTGGCGGATTTGAGGCGTCCATTTGCACGATTTCAAGCCTTGGAGTAGGTAGGATATTTTGTGATATTTTGTGTGGTAGATGGATAAGGTACACTTGCCCAAATCTCCACCCTACACTTGCCTACCACTTGACTTCATCTTGGCCATTGGTTGGCCTATAAATACCCCCCTAACTCAAGGTTTTCTTCATCCACAAATTGTCTTCCAAGTCTCAAAATTCCTCTCTCTTGTAGTGTTTTCGTCCAACACTCCCCCTCCCCCTTGTGAAGGCCCTTGGCCGAAACACCCCCCCTCTAGCCTAGTAGCTCTAGCCGAAACCCCCCCCCCCCCTTGGTAGAAAGTTGTCTTCCAAAGTATAGTTACTATTCCAAAATACCCTAGCCCAAATCCCTTATAGTATTTTAGTAGAAGTTGTGTAAAACTTCTAAGGGCTTCTTGGAGCTATCGGAGCGTGCAAATTAGGAGCTAAACCTTGCTCAGGATCGACATTTTTACTTGGATAATTTTGGGCTTATCGAGGTAAATACTCTTGTCCTTCTATCAGAATTGGATATTACACATAAGAATAGTTAAGACTTGAGTATAAGAATAGAATTGAACTGTAATCACAGTAGAAGGATATTACAGAATAGAATTGAACTGAAAATTACACTGAAGGATAGTACAGAAGAGTATTAAACTGAAATCACATCAGAAGTTTAATAAGGAAGAATTGAACTGTACTTAAATATGACTGTATTTACAGTAGACTTGTGTAGCTTGACGGGTAGGGAAGTGCTGCCCAAATTTCCGTAGAATAAAGAACCCTCTGCTTAGAATAGTCTACAGAGTAGTCTAGACATTGATAGACGCATTCGACTATTATAGGTTGATTCTCTGCGCGCGACATATTCGACTTGGCAGGTGGATTTCGCCGAGGAGGTATGTGATTCTCCCTATACTCTTGAGCATGATATTTTAAATATATATATAGTACGGTAGACGTACGTGTGTTAACTGGACGTAGTTCTACGGCAATGTCTTTTGACTTAAACCTGAATAATAAGAATCTTAAAGTCTTTTCAAAAGAATTATAAATCATTTTTGAAAGAAGAAAAATAATTGTTTTTAAAACAAAAAGCTTAAGAGTTATACTAGCTTTATGGGAAGTTAGGTATAACGACTTAAGAAAGATAAAAGGAACAGTTTACTTATGTGTTTATGAAAGACTTGTATTGATTCTGGAAAGTATAATAAGATGGTTTGCTGAGTAGATATATTGTGATGCTGTGAGTGTTAGTATCTTGTAAACATTTGTGTAAAGAGGTTATTCTTATTGTGCTTATGTTGTTTAACGATAAGCTGTTACGTTAGTATTATATCACTCACCTCTTGACATGATACCGGGGGTTAAGTCGCCTCCGACGCTGGGTATAGCTCGAGCATGCAGGTGACTATGATTCGAGAATACCCTACGCGGTCACGGGGCCTGCGCGAGCTACGAGTTCCGTGTTAGTGTGCGGTCCTTGTGGCCATGCGTCTATGCGCCACGCGGACTACGAGTCCGGGGCGACGCCGAGGAGTAGCTACCCTCGATGCGGGAATACCTGCGCGCCTATGTGAGTGGCCTATGCGATCGCGGAGTCCAGGATTAGGCATGCATAATGATACTATGGGCGATTGGCCTTGCTTCGATCATTCGCAGCCTAGAAAAGACCTGTTATAGTTTACCTATTGTTGCTCTTGTTTATGATGTGGCACCATGTGCGGTTACCTTGGTTGTTTCATACATATTTGTAAAAACTGGTTTTAAATTGATATGATTTCATTTAAGTACTTTACAGTTTCACATACTTGGTACTGTTATCGACCTCCGGCCAGTGCGTTCATGCCGCAGGTAAGGGAAAGCAGGTGCTAGATCCGCATCCTTAGGATCTTTTGATTTGGTGTCAGGAGCTCCATCTTCTCCGGAGGCTCGACTTTTGGGTATGATCTCCCTGTTGTTGTAGATAGTTGTACATTCAGGGTATGGCGGGGCCCTGTCCCGCCATAGTTGTTTATCTTCTTAGAGGTCAGTAGTCCTATTATGCAGTTGGGATGTAATCGCGATTTTGGTTCATATATATATATGCCGAAAGGCGACATTTTCTCGATAAAAGCGTGTCTCATTTTACAACTTTTTCATGTCTTGTTTTATATTCCGCGATTTTCTCGATGTATGACTACTTGGGTGCGGGTAAGGCATCACCACGGTCCCGAACGTCGTGACAAAAGTGGTATCGAGCGATTAATCCTCGGAAAGTGTCTACAGCATCGTATCTAGTAGAGTCTTGATTATCGGTGTGTTGTGCACCACACCAATAATCAGGAGGCTATAGGATATTTAGGATTGGTTTCCATTCTTCTCATTCTGAGATCGTGCCTTAGATCTGTGTTATAAGTTGGACCCTTCTAACGTATCCCTTTTTCTGTAACAGTTATGCCTCCACGTAAGGCAACCCGGGCCCAGAAGGGCAAGGCAGTCGAGGGAGCTGCTAGTGGGACACCGAGAGTCACGAGGCACAGCCCGCCTATACCCGAGACGGCGAAGTTCCACGACGCCGCCCCCAGCAGGTTTAGGTCGCAGCAGCGGGTCGATGAGACCACAAGATTTACACCTCCAGCCCCACACCGGAGCATTTAGACGGGTTACAGAGATGACCCGCTTATTGCCGTGATCGGGCGCATACGGAGATAGGCCGACGCAGCAGAGACTAGTTCCGCAGACTGCGTTCACCCGAGATCGATAGCTTGAGGCTACGGATTTTCTCGAGTCAGAGCCCGCCAGAGTTCTACGTCGAGGCACGAGGATGATCCGCAGGAGTTCATCCGTCGCCATGAAGGATCACGCGTGATCAAGGCTTCGAGACCGAGTCCGTGATCTTGTCAGACGGCCGCGTGATACCGCAAATGATTGGTTTGATTCGCGAGTTATCCGGGAGAGCACGCGTCCCCGCCTACTGGGACGAGTTCTCGAGGCCTTTCACTCACTTCGCCTCACGCATGGCGAGGCACGGGCCGATTTTATTTTTGTCGAGACGAGAGGACGCACGCCAGTTAGAGTACAGCGTTGAGTTCGATTCGTTGGCTCGATATGTCCTGCATTGCAGATATGGAGGACAGTGGTGCATCGCTACATCACCGGCTAGATGATTATATGGCCGAAGTCTTGTGCGGTGTGGCTCTTCACCAGCATGGACATTACCCGCACGCAGCTCATGCACTTGATGCGGCGAGCGTAGAGGCCGACGTTGTGACAACACAGGAAGGCCAGACGGCGGGATCTTTTGGTAGCTATCGAGGTGGGCGGCCTCGCAGCTAGCCTAGATTTGCACCACACCACCAGAGCACTCCTACACCGCCCTCGGGATGCCGGGATATTCGAGGCGCACGGGCCCCGTGACTTGCACGCCCGGGTAGCGAGAGGTGTTAGCCGTCGACCACCTCGCCGGTGGCCGATGCGGTAGATCCCATTACGAGAATTGTGGTACTGCTCCGAGAGTTTGTTACAGTTTCGGCCAGCAGGGTCACTTTGCGAGCCTGTCCACCAAGCGGCGTAGAGGTAGTGGTCACCACGAGGTCTTTCGCCTTCTTCATCTCCTACGCTACTCGCCCGAGGCGTGGTACTCGAGGCCGCAGGTCGCGAAGAGGTCGTGGTGCGGTCCCAGTTCTAGCGGTCCTCGTAATCGCATATATGCCTTGTCCAAATGGCAGACCGGGAGGCCTCACCGATGTCGCCACGTACTTTATCGCTTTCGTGTTGTGGCGTGTATGCCTTGATAGATCCGGTTCTACTCCCCATATATCTCCCTTGTTGCTAGTAGGATAAGGATAGAGCACGAGTCCATAGACCCTTTCGAGGTAGTTACGCCAGCTGGGTGATTCGGTGGTAGCTCGGCGGGTATATGGCTTGTCCGGTGACCTTATGCGATCGTCGGACCTAGCCGACTTGATAGAGCCGACATGACCGATTTCGACGTGATCACGGGCATGGATTGACTAGCTTCTTGCTATGCCAATGTAGATCGCAGGAGAGAGTGGTACGGTTCCAGCTCTGAGCCGTTATTGAGTGAGAGGGAACACCGTGTCGCCGGAGGTAGGTTTATTTCTTACCTCAAGGCTAGGAAGATGGTGCGAAGGGTATATCTACCATCTCGTTCGGGTGTTTGATCTCGAGGTTGCGATACCAGATTTTCGGGCCGTGAGTCGTGAGTTCCCGCACGCAGCGTGCACGCACCTCGTATCCCTCCTGAGAGGGAGATAGAGTTTTGTATCGATGTGCTGCCAGACACTCGGCCCATTTCCATTCCGCCATACAGAATGGCACCTGCCGAGTTGAGAGAGTTGAAGGACCAGCTGATAGATTTGCTGGAGAAGGGCTTCATCAGGCCTAGTGTTTCTCCCCGGGAGCGCGGTATTGTTCGTGAAGAAGAAGGACGACGCCGCGCATGTGTTGATTACGCATGGATGAACAAGGTGACCATTAAGAACGATACCCCTTCCCAGGATTGATGATTTGTTCGATCAGCTGCAGGGTGCGAGATGTTTTTCCAAGATTGATCTGCGATCGGGCTATCATCAGGTGCGAGTCAGAGAGTCAGACATCCCTAGGACTGCATTCCGGATCCGGTACGGGCATTATGAGTTTAGGGTTATGTCGTTCGGTTTGACCAATGCTCCGGCGGTATTCATGGATTTGATGAACCGAGTGTTCAAGCCATTTTTGGACACGTTTGTGATTGTGTTCATCGATGACATCTTGGTTTATTCCCGCCAGAGCGAGAGCATGCAGAGCATTTGGCGATCTTGGCCGAGTTCTCGAGACCAGCAGCTATACGCCAAGTTTTGAAATGTGAGTTACGGTTGACTTCGTGGCTTTTCTTGGGCATATAGTCGGCCGATGGTATTCGGTGGATACAACCAAGATCGAGGCGATCGAGTTGGCCTAGACCTACTCATCCGACAGAGGTTCGCGATTTCGGGCCTTGCGAGTTATTATCGGCGATTCGTAGAAGTTTGCTTCTATCTACGCCCCATTGACTAGGTGACTCGTAAGATGGCTAAGTTTCGAGATCGATGCTTGGAGCGGGGTTTCCGATTAAAGGAGAGATCGACGACCGCCTCGTTCTTACTCTTCCGGAGGTCCAGACGGTTATGTAGTGTATTGTGACGCGTCGGCGTCGGGCTCGGATGTGTTGATGCACTGGTAAGGTTATAGCGCACGCGTCCCGACACTTAAGAAGCATGAGAGGAACTACCCCACCCATGATTGGAGTCGGCGGTGATTCACGCCAAGATCTGGAGGCACTATTTGTATGGGGTTCATGTGGATATTTATACAGACCACAAGAGCCTTCAGTATATCTTCAGCCAGAGGGAGCTGAACTTACGACAGAGACGGTGGTTAGAGCTGCTCAAGGATTATGATGTTGACATCCTGTACCACCCGGGGAAGGCCAATGTTGTGGCAGATGCTCTTAGTCGTAGGTCGATGGAGTCTATCAGATGTGCGAGGGAGAGGCACAGTTCGCGATTTGCATCGATTAGCGAGCCTGGTGTCCGCTTGATTGATTCTCGCTAGCGATGGGGTTCGAGTTCGAGAGGTTGCCGAGTCTTCCATCGTCGGCGAGGTGAAGAGGCAATAGTTTGAGGATCCGCTTTGACACGGCATCGCGATACGGCTCTTCGTGAGGAAGGGTCCTTTTGAGGTAGCACCGATGGGGTGCTAAGGTTTGAGGGCAGTTGTGTGTTCCGGATATTGCAGACTTGGCGCAGTTCTAGGGAAGCACACGGTACGCGTTACTCTATCCATCCAGGGTCGACCAAGATGTACCACGACCTTAGATCTGTGTATTGGTGGGATGGCTTGAAGAGGGACGTTGCAGAGTTCGTAGCTCAGTGCCCGTGTTGTCGCAGTGAAGGTAGAACACCGGAGGCCCGTGGTTTGTTGCGCGATAGAGATCCCGACCGAAGTGGGAGGTGATCAACATGGACTTTATCACGGGATTACCTCGCACTCGGAGAGACATGATTCTATATGGGTTATCGTCGACAGTCGACGAAATCAGCCCACTTCCTTCCCGTCGGACGACTTTTTCACCGAGGATTATGCGGACTTTACATCCGAGAGATCGCCGATCGCATGGAGTCCCTATTTCGATCATATCGCATGCAGGAGCCCAATTTACGCTAACTTCTGGAGGTCTTTCCGTAAGGGTTTAGGACGCAGTGAGCACGAGCATCGCATTCCATCCACGCATGCAGACAGCCGAGCGAACTATCCGCACTCTTGAGGATATCTGCGAGCCCGTGTTATTGACTTCGTGGGTAGCCGAGGATCATTTGCCTCTAGTTGAGTTTGCGTATAATAATAGCTACCACTCCAGTATTCAGATGGCGCCTTATGAGGCCTTGTATGGGAGGAAGTGCAGATCGCCGATAGGCTGGTTCGATGTGGGCGAGGTGCAGTTAGTGGGACCAGATTTGGTGCAGCAGGCAGTGGATAAGGTGAAGCTTATCCAGAGCGATTCTTGGCGACTTAGAGTCGCGAAGTCATACGCAGATCATCGCCGTCGGCATCCGGAGTTCGAGGTTGATGATTGGGTTTTCTCGTGTCACCCATGATGGTGTGATGAGATTCGGAAGAGAGAACTCACCAATGTACATTGGGCCGTGTCGATTGTCCGCAGGTAGGCAAGGTTGCCTGAGTTGGATCTGCCGTCCGATCCGAGGCGAGCATCCGATGTTTCATGTTTCTATCTTTGAGAGATGTATCGGGATCCATCTAGAGTGCACCCGATTGACGATGTCCGTGTGACCGAGGTTATCGTATGAGAGATTCCCATAGCGATAATCGATCGTCGGGTTAGGCGTCTGCGACCAAGGACGTGGCTTCCACAAAGTTCTACGGACTGAACGAGCTCGAAGAGGAGATGGCGTGGGAAGGCGAGGAGGACATGAGGCGAAGTATCCTCACCTATTCCCACACCTCCGTGTAACTCACTTTCCTACTTGTAAATTTTCATTGTCATATTTGCTTAAGTGTTGTATTGTGGCCATGTGTGGCAAATCGCTTAAGTTATGAAGAACCTTATCATTATCTCGTCTTCATAAGGAACATTCGAGACGAATGTTTCTAAGGAGGAGAATGTTATACCCGTATTTCGAGTATGTATGCGAGGGCATACGTACAAAAGTTTAGCCTTAAGGTTAGGCATTGGACGAAATAAATTGTGCACACCTATCAAAAAGAATCGTTTTCCGACGAAACGTTTTCCAAACTTTGCGTAGGGAAAATTCCGGCTATGTCATTTATTATTTTTGCGGATTTTTCCGAGAGATGAAACATTTTGGACCAACGAGAGGGCGACACTTGTCACCCTCTAGTTGGCGGATTTGAGGCGTCCATTTGCACGATTTCAAGCCTTGGAGTAGGTAGGATATTTTGTGATATTTTGTGTGGTAGATGGATAAGGTACACTTGCCCAAATCTCCACCCTACACTTGCCTACCACTTGGCTCCATCTTGGCCATTGGTTGGCCTATAAATACCCCCCTAACTTGAAGGTTTTCTTCATCCACAAATTGTCTTCCAAGTCTCAAAATTCCCTCCCCTCTCTTGTAGTGTTTTCGTCCAACACTCCCCCTCCCCCTTGTGAAGGCCCTTGGCCGAAACACCCCCCCTCTAGCCTAGTAGCTCTAGCCGAAACCCCCCCCCCCCCTTTGGTAGAAAGTTGTCTTCCAAAGTATAGTTACTATTCAAAAATACCCTAGCCCAAATCCTTTATAGTATTTTAGTAGAAGTTGTGTAAAACTTCTAAGGGCTTCTTGGAGCTATCGGAGCGTGCAAATTAGGAGCTAAACCTTGCTCAGGATCGACATTTTTACTTGGATAATTTTGGGCTTATCGAGGTAAATACTCTTGTCCTTCTATTGTAATTGGATATTACACATAAGAATAGTTAAGACTTGAGTATAAGAATAGAATTGAACTGTAATCACAGTAGAAGGATATTACAGAATAGAATTGAACTGAAAATTACACTGAAGGATAGTACAGAAGAGTATTAAACTGAAATCACATCAGAAGTTTAATAAGGAAGAATTGAACTGTACTTAAATATGACTGTATTTACAGTAGACTTGTGTAGCTTGACGGGTAGGGAAGTGCTGCCCAAATTTCCGTAGAATAAAGAACCCTCTGCTTAGAATAGTCTACAGAGTAGTCTAGACATTGATAGACGCGTGCGACTATTATAGGTTGATTCTCCGTGCGACATATTCGACTTGGCGGTGGATTTCACGGCGAGGTATGTGATTCTCCCTATACTCTTGAGCATGATATTTTAAATATATATATAGTACGGTAGACGTACGTGTGTTAACTGGACGTAGTTCTACGGCAATGTCTTTTGACTTAAACCTGAATAATAAGAATCTTAAAGTCTTTTCAAAAGAATTATAAATCATTTTTGAAAGAAGAAAAATAATTGTTTTTAAAACAAAAAGCTTAAGAGTTATACTAGCTTTATGGGAAGTTAGGTATAACGACTTAAGAAAGATAAAAGGAACAGATTTACTTATGTGTTTATGAAAGACTTGTATTGATTCGAAAGTATAATAAGATGGTTTCTTTGAGTAGATATATTGTGATCTTTGTGAGTGTTAGTATCTTGTAAACATTTGTGTAAAGAGGTTATTCTTATTGTGCTTATGTTGTTTAACGATAAGTTCATTACGTTAGTATTATATCACTCACCTCTTGACATGATACCGGGGTTGTGCGCTCCGACGCGGGTATAGCTCGAGCGACAGGTGTGACTATGATTCGAGAATACCTCACGCGGTCACGGCCTATGCGAGCTACGAGAGTTCCGAGTTAGTGTGCGGTCCTGTGGCCATGCGGTGCATGTGGCCTACGCGGACTACGAGTCCGGGGCGATGCCGAGGAGTAGCTACCCTCGATGCGGGAATACCCTGCGCGCCTATGTGAGTGGCCTATGCGATCGCGGAGTCGAGATTAGGCATGCATAATGATACTATGGGCGATTGGCCTTGCTCGATCATTCGCACCTAGAAAAGACCGTTATAGTTTACCTATTGTTGCTCTTGTTTATGATGTGGCACCGTATGCGGTTACCTTGGTTGTTTCATACATATTTGTAAAACCGGTTTTAAATTGATATGATTTCATTTAAGTACTTTACGCTTCACATACTTGGTACTGTTATCTCGACTCCTTCGAGGCTGCGTTCATGCCGCAGTAAGGAAAGTGTGCTAGATCCGCATCCTTAGGATCTTTTGATTTGGTGTCAGGAGCTCCATCTTCTCCGGAGGCTCGACTTTTGGGTATGATCTCCCTGTTGTTGTAGATAGTTGTACATTCAGGTATGGCGGGCCCCGTCCGCCATAGTTGTTTATCTTCTTAGAGGTCTGTAGTCCTATTGTACAGTTGGGATGTAACTGCCAGATTTTGGTTCATATATATATATGCCGAAAGGCGACATTTTCCTCAGATAAAACTGTGTCTCATTTTACAACTTTTTCATGTCTTGTTTTTATATTCCGCTGATTTTCTCTGATGTATGACTACTTGGGTGCCCGGGTAAGGCATCAGTCACGGTCCCCGGAACGGGTCGTGACAAAAGTGGTATCAGAGCAGTTAATCCTCGGAAAGTGTCTACGCATCAGTATCTAGTAGAGTCTTGATTATCGGTGTGTTGTGCACCACACCAATAATCAGGAGGCTATAGGATATTTAGGATTGGTTTCCATTCTTCTCATTCTGAGATCGTGCCTTAGAGCTGTGTTATAAGTTGGACCCTTCTAACGTATCCCTTTTTCTGTAACAGTTATGCCTCCACGTAAGGCAACCCGCCCGAGCGGCAAGGCAAAGAGAGCCGCTAGTGGGACACCTAGAGTCACGAGGCACGTGCCCGATCTATACCCGAGACGGCGAGTTCCACGACGCCGCCCGTCCCAGCAGGTTTAGGGCGCAGGCGATGGTCGATGAGACCACAAGATTTACACCTCGCCCCCACACCGGAGCGATTTAGATGGGTTACAGAGAGATGGCCCAGTTATTGGCCAGGATTGTGGCCAGACATGAGGATAGGCTGGATGCAGCAGTACCAGTTCCAGCAGTACCTGCGGTTCACCCGAGATCAGACAGTTTGAGGCTACGGGATTTTCTGAGTTGTAGCCCGCCAGAGTTCTACGGGTCGAGGCCTGAGGATGATCCGCAGGAGTTCATCCGCCATGAGGATCACGCGGGTGATCAAGGCTTGAGACCGAGTCCGTGATCTTGGTTCGCATCGCCGCGTGATACCGCAATCGATTGGTTTGATTCGTGGGAGTTATCCGGGAGAGCACGCGTCCCGGCTACTTGGGACGAGTTCTCGAGGCCTTTCTCACTCACTTTGCCTCACGGCGAGGAGGGCACGCCGACAGATTTTTGTTCTTGAGCAGAGAGGACGCGCCAGTGAGTACAAATGCGTTGAGTTCGATTCGTTGGCTCGATATGTCCCTGCATTGGTAGCGGATATGGAGGACAGGGTGCATCGCTACGTCACCGGGCTAGATGATTATATGGCCGAGTCTTGTGCGGGTGTGGCTCTTCAGCCAGGCATGGACATTACCCGCATGCAGGCTCATGCACTTGGATGCGAGGAGCGTAGAGGCCGACGGGTTGACAGCAGAAGAAGGCCAGGACGGCAGGATCTTTTGGTAGCTATCGAGGTGGACGGCCTCGTGAGCCTAGATTTGCACCACGGCCCACTCAGAGCACTCTACACCGCCCTCGGGACGGCGGTGATATTCGAGGGCGCATCAGGCCCCGTGACTTCGACGCGTCGGGTAGCAGAGGTGTTAGCCGACGACCACCTCGGTGTGGCCGTCGCGGTAGATCCCATTACGAGAATTGTGGTACCGCTCGAGAGTTTGTTACGATTTCGCCGCCAGGTCACTTTGCGAGAGCCCGTCCACCGGGCGGCGTAGAGGGTGGGGTCACCCTACGGTCTTTCACGGTCTTCATCTCCTACGATTACTCGCCCGAGGCGTGGTACTCGAGGGCCGCAGTCGCGGAAGAGGTCGTGGTGCGGGTCGATTCTAGCGGTCCTCGAACCGCATATATGCCTTGTCCAATGGCAGACCGGTGAGGCCTCACCGATGTCGCCACAGTACTTTATCGGGTTCGTGTTGTGACGTGTATGCCTTGATAGATCCGGTTCTACTGTCCTATATATCTCCCTTGTTGCTAGTAGGATAAGGATAGAGCACGAGTCCATAGACCCTTTCGAGGTAGCTACGCCGATGGTGATTCGGTGGTAGCTCGGCGGGTATATAGGGCTTGTCCGATGACCTTATGCATCGCCGACCACAGCCGACTTGATAGAGCTGGACATGACTGATTTCGACGTGATCATGGGCATGGATTGACTAGCTTCTTGCTATGCCAATGTAGACTGCAGGGAGAGAGTGGTACGGTTCCAGTTTCCTGGGGAGCCGGTTATTGAGTGAGAGGGGAACACTGTGTCGCCGAGGGGTAGGTTTATTTCTTACCTCAAGGCTAGGAAGATGGTGCAGAAGGGGTATATCTACCATCTCGTTCGGGTGTTTGATACTGAGGCTGCGATACCAGATTTTCGATCCAGAGTCGTGAGTTCCCGGCGTGTTTCCGAACGACCTCCGTATCCTCCCGAGAGGGAGATAGAGTTTTGTATCGATGTCTTTGCGACACTCGGCCCATTTCCATTCCGCCATTCAGAATGGCACCTGCCGAGTTGAGAGAGTTGAAGGACCAGCTGATAGATTTGCTGGAGAAGGGCTTCATCAGGCCTAGTGTTTCTCCCTGGGGAGCGCCGGTATTGTTCGTGAAGAAGAAGGACGGGACGCTGCGCATGTGTGTTGATTACAGGCAGATGAACAAGGTGACCATTAAGAACAGATACCCCCTTCCCAGGATTGATGATTTGTTCGATCAGCTGCAGGGTGCGAGATGTTTTTCCAAGATTGATCTGCGATCGGGCTATCATCAGGTGCGAGTCAGAGAGTCAGACATCCCTAGGACTGCATTCCGGATCCGGTACGGGCATTATGAGTTTAGGGTTATGTCGTTCGGTTTGACCAATGCTCCGGCGGTATTCATGGATTTGATGAACCGAGTGTTCAAGCCATTTTTGGACACGTTTGTGATTGTGTTCATCGATGACATCTTGGTTTATTCCCGCTCAGAGCAGGAGCATGCAGAGCATTTGAGGACTGTGCTGAGAGTTCTCCAGGACCAGCAGTTATACGCCAAGTTTTCGAAATGTGAGTTCTGGTTGACTTCGGTGGCTTTTCTTGGGCATATAGTCGGGGCCGATGGTATTCAGGTGGATACAACCAAGATCGAGGCAGTCAGGAGTTGGCCTAGACCTACTACTCCGACAGAGGTTCGCAGTTTTCTGGGCCTTGCAGGTTATTATCGGCGATTCGTAGAGAAGTTTGCTTCTATCTCTGCCCCATTGACTAGGCTGACTCAGAAGGCAGCTAAGTTTCAGTGGACTGATGCTTGTGAGCAGGGTTTCCAGTTACTGAAGGAGAGACTGACGACCGCCCCCGTTCTTACTCTTCCAGAGGGTCCAGACGGTTATGTAGTGTATTGTGATGCGTCAGGCGTCGGGCTCGGATGTGTGTTGATGCAGCTGGGTAAGGTTATAGCGTACGCATCCCGACAGCTTAAGAAGCATGAGAGGAACTACCCCACCCATGATTTGGAGTTGGCAGCGGTGATTCACGCCTTGAAGATCTGGAGGCACTATTTGTATGGGGTTCATGTGGATATTTATACAGACCACAAGAGCCTCCAGTATATCTTCAGCCAGAGGGAGCTGAACTTACGACAGAGACGGTGGTTAGAGCTGCTCAAGGATTATGATGTTGACATCCTGTACCACCCGGGGAAGGCCAATGTTGTGGCAGATGCTCTTAGTCGTAGGTCGATGGGGAGTCTATCAGATGTGCAGCCGGAGAGGAGGGGCCTGGTTCGCGATTTGCATCAGTTAGCGAGCCTTGGTGTCCGTTTGATTGATTCTGATAGCAGTGGGGTTCGAGTTCGAGAGGTTGCCGAGTCTTCCATCGTCGAGGAGGTGAAGAGGCAATAGTTTGAGGATCCAGTTTTGACACGCATCGCGATACGCTCTTCGTGAGGAAGGGTCCTTTGAGTAGCACGATGGGGTGCTAAGGTTTGAGGGCAGGTTGTGTGTTCCAGATATTGCAGGACTTCGGCAGCAGGTTCTAGGGGAAGCACACAGCGCGCGTTACTCTATCCATCCGGGGTCGACCAAGATGTACCACGACCTTAGATCTGTGTATTGGTGGGATGGCTTGAAGAGGGACGTTGCAGAGTTCGTAGCTCAGTGCCCGTGTTGTCAGCAGGTGAAGGTAGAGCACCAGAGGCCTGGTGGTTTGTTGCAGACGATAGAGATCCCGACCTGGAAGTGGGAGGTGATCAACATGGACTTTATCACAGGATTACCTCGCACTCAGAGGAGACATGATTCTATATGGGTTATCGTCGACAGTCGATTTAAATCAGCCCACTTCCTTCCCGTCAGGACGACTTTTTCGGCTGAGGATTATGCCAGACTTTACATCCGAGAGATCGTCAGACTGCATGGAGTCCCTATTTCGATCATATCAGACAGAGGAGCCCAGTTTACGGCTAACTTCTGGAGGTCTTTCCAGAAGGGTTTAGGGACGCAGGTGAGCACGAGTCTCGCATTCCATCCACGCATGCAGACGGACAGGCAGAGCGCACTATCCAGACTCTTGAGGATATGCTGCGAGCCTGTGTTATCGACTTCAGGGGTAGCTGGGAGGATCATTTGCCTCTAGTTGAGTTTGCATATAATAATAGCTACCACTCCAGTATTCAGATGGCGCCTTATGAGGCCTTGTATGGGAGGAAGTGCAGATCGCCGATAGGCTGGTTCGATGTGGGCGAGGTACAGTTAGTGGGACGATTTGGTGCAGAAAGGCGATAAGGTGAAGCTTATCCAGGAGCGGTTGCTGACAGCTTAGAGTCGACAGAAGTCATATGCAGATCATCGTCGTCGGCATCTGGAGTTCGAGGTTGATGATTGGGTTTTCCTGAAGGTGTCACCCATGATGGGTGTGATGAGATTCGGGAAGAGAGGTAAACTCAGCCCAATGTACATTGGGCCGTATCAGATTGTCCGCAGGGTAGGCAAGGTTGCCTATGAGTTGGATCTGCCGTCCGATCTGGAGGCAGTGCATCCGATGTTTCATGTTTCTATGCTGAGGAGATGTATCGGGGATCCATCTAGAGTGCACCCGATTGACGATGTCCAGGTGACCGAGGGGTTATCGTATGAGGAGATTCCCATAGCGATAATCGATCGTCAGGTTAGGCGTCTGCGACCAGGGCGTGGCTTCCACAAAGTTCTGTGACGGAACGAGCTCAGAGAGGAGATGACGTGGGAAGCTGAGGAGGACATGAGGCAGAAGTATCCTCACCTATTCCCCACACCTCCAGGTAACTCACTTTCCTACTTGTAAATTTTCATTGTCATATTTGCTTAAGTGTTGTATTGTGGCCATGTGTGGCAAACTGTTTAAGTTATGAAGAACCTTATCATTATCTGTCTTGGGAAGGAACATTCGAGACGAATGTTTCTAAGGAGGGGAGAATGTTATACCCCGTATTTCCAGAGTATGTACGCGAGGGCATACGTACAAAAGTTTAGCCTTAAGGTTAGGCATTGGACGAAAAAAATTGTGCACACCTATCAAAAAGAATCGTTTTCCGACGAAACGTTTTCCAAACTTTGCGTAGGGAAAATTCCGGCTATGTCATTTATTATTTTTGCGGATTTTTCCGAGAGATGAAACATTTTGGACCAACGAGAGGGCGACACTTGTCACCCTCTAGTTGGCGGATTTGAGGCGTCCATTTGCACGATTTCAAGCCTTGGAGTAGGTAGGATATTTTGTGATATTTTGTGTGGTAGATGGATAAGGTACACTTGCCCAAATCTCCACCCTACACTTGCCTACCACTTGGCTCCATCTTGGCCATTGGTTGGCCTATAAATACCCCCCTAACTTGAAGGTTTTCTTCATCCACAAATTGTCTTCCAAGTCTCAAAATTCCCTCCCCTCTCTTGTAGTGTTTTCGTCCAACACTCTCCCTCCCCCTTGTGAAGGCCCTTGGCCGAAACACCCCCCCTAGCCTAGTTGCTCTAGCGAAACCCCCTTTGGTAGAAAGTTGTCTTCCAAAGTATAGTTACTATTCAAAAATACCCTAGCCCAAATCCTTTATAGTATTTTAGTAGAAGTTGTGTAAAACTTCTAAGGGCTTCTTGGAGCTATCGGAGCGTGCAAATTAGGAGCTAAACCTTGCTCAGGATCGACATTTTTACTTGGATAATTTTGGGCTTATCGAGGTAAATACTCTTGTCCTTCTATTGTAATTGGATATTACACATAAGAATAGTTAAGACTTGAGTATAAGAATAGAATTGAACTGTAATCACGGTAGAAGGATATTACGTAATAGAATTGAATCAAAATTACATCAAGGATAGTACGTAAGAGTATTAAACCGAAATCACATCGTAAGTTTAATAAGGAAGAATTGAAGCACTTACATAGATTGTATTCTGATAGACTTGTGTAGCTTGACGGGTAGGGAAGTGCTGCCCAAATTTCCGTAGAATAAAGAACCCTCTGCTTAGAATAGTCTACAGAGTAGTCTAGACATTGATAGACGTACCTGACTATTATAGGTTGATTCTCTGCGCGTGACATATTCGACTTGGCAGGTGGATTTCACCGAGGAGGTATGTGATTCTCCCTATACTCTTGAGCATGATATTTTAAATATATATATAGTACGATAGACGTACGTGTGTTAACTGGACGTAGTTCTACGACAATGTCTTTTGACTTAAGCCTGAATAATAAGAATCTTAAAGTCTTTTCAAAAGAATTATAAATCATTTTTGAAAGAAGAAGAATAATTGTTTTTAAAACAAAAAGCTTAAGAGTTATACTAGCTTTATGGGAAGTTAGGTATAACGACTTAAGAAAGATAAAAGGAACAGTTTACTTATGTGTTTATGAAAGACTTGTATTGATTCTGGAAAGTATAATAAGATGGTTTGTTGAGTAGATATATTGTGATGCTGTGAGTGTTAGTATCTTGTAAACATTTGTGTAAAGAGGTTATTCTTATTGTGCTTATGTTGTTTAACGATAAGCTGTTACGTTAGTATTATATCACTCACCTCTTGACATGATAAGGGGTTAAAAGCCTCCGTCGCGGTATAGCTCGAGCAATGTGTGACTATGATTCGAGAATACCTCATGCGGGTCCCGGGGGCCTATGCGGAGCTACGAGAGTTCCAGGTTAGTGTGCGGTCCTTGTGGCCATGCGGTCTATGTGGCCATGCGGACTACGAGTCCAGGACGATGCCGAGGAGTAGCTACCCTCGATGCGGGGAATACCCCATGCGGGCCTATGTGAGTGGCCTATGCGGACTGTGGGAGTCCAGGATTAGGCATGCATAATGATACTATGGGCGATTGGCCTTGCTTCGATCATTCGCAGCCTAGAAAAGACCTGTTACAGTTTACCTATTGTTGCTCTTGTTTATGATGTGGCACCGTATGCGTTACTTGGTTGTTTCATACATATTTGTAAAAGCGGTTTTAAATTGATATGATTTCATTTAAGTACTTTCACATACTTGGTACTACTGTTATTGCGACCTTCTGGGCCGCGTTCATGCCGCAGGTAAGGGAAAGCAGGTGCTAGATCCGCATCCTTAGGATCTTTTGCTTTGGTGTCAGGAGCTCCATCTTCTCCGGAGGCTCGACTTTTGGGTATGATCTCCCTGTTGTTGTAGATAGTTGTACATTCAGGGTATGGCGGGGCCCTGTCCCGCCATAGTTGTTTATCTTCTTAGAGGTCTGTAGTCCTATTGTACAGTTGAGATGTAACTGCCAGATTTTGGTTCATATATATATATGCCGAAAGGCGACATTTTCCTCAGATAAAACTGTGTCTCATTTTACAACTTTTTCATGTCTTGTTTTTATATTCCGCTGATTTTCTCTGATGTATGACTACTTGGGTGCCCGGGTAAGACACCAGTCACGGGCCCCGGAACGGGTCGTGACACGTGTGATGTACATGTCTCGGCCCATCCCATGGGACTCAAGGTAGAATCGTATGGTATACATATCTCGGCCCATCCCATGGGACTTGAGGTAGAATCGTGTGGTATACATATCTCGGCCCATCGCATGGGACTCGAGGTAAAATCGTATGGTATACATATCTTGGCCCATCCCATGAGACTCGAGGTAAAATCATATGGTATACATATCTCGGCCCATCCCATGGGACTCGAGGTAAAATCGTCCATAATATTTAAACCCTCTTTTAAGACAGATTAAGATAATACCATGCCTTCCTCTTAAACCAAACTAAGACAATATCATGCCTTCCTTTTGAACCAAAACACTTCCCTTTTAAAGTCAAGTAACAATATTCTTTTCCAATAGTTCAAGTTGCATAACTTCAAAAACTCAAGTCTCTTATTTTCGAAAGATTTCATAGTTCATAGTCTTAATCACTTAATAACGTAATCTCTTTTAAAAAAATTGAGTAACATATGCCTTATGTGTGAGTAGGTTATACTTGTTTATAACGATCTTATTAAAGCAACCATGATCTAGAAAATGTAATACAATTTTGTCTTATCTTAGATTCTTTGCAGATGGAGGATTCTACTTGTTTTTAATTTAATTGATTGTCAATACATTTTCCTTTATTAACGTTGCAATGGTTTGTTCGATACTTATTCTCATTTCCGAAATCAATATAACATTATCCTTTTAAAGACCAAGTACCCATTACTCATGAATGCGGTTTCACAACTTTTTAACACCCTTTAAGTCCTTAACATTTCATATCAAGTCATTTATAAGTTAAGTCTCTTATCTTTTAAGATCAAGTCTCTTAACTTCTAAAATCAACAAACCATTCTTTTACCTACATAAAGTCGTTATAACTAACTTCCCATAAAGCTATCATAACACTTTATGTTTTAAACCGACCAAATTGCTTAGCACACGACGCTCACTGTACTACATAGTTCACAACAATCATGCTAGAAAGGATAGGAAGAGGTTCACATACCTCGCGACGATTATCGACAAATAGCAAAATGCTCCAAAGTACTATAACCCTGCTAGCCTTTTCCACCCTTCAAGTAGAATACACTACTCGTAGTACTTTAACCTATAATGGCCATAAAACGTCTATTAACTTCTAGATCTCTTCGTAGAACATTTCTAAGTACAAGGTTCCATATTCTACGGAAAATTCGGTAGCACCTCCCCTGAAACTACTTACCACCACCTCTTTCAAGGCCCGATAACAATAGCCAACAACTCAACAAGTATTACACGTCTAACCGGATGTGTACAATCCTGCCCCACAATATACCAACAGTCTATATCTTTTCAATTTTCCTTCTATCCACATATAATATTGTTACACCCCGTAGTTCCAGAGTATGTATACGAGGACGTACGTACGAGAATACGACATTAAAATTGGAATGGAAGAAAGATGTGATTTTTCGACGGAAAAGTTTCCGGATTTTGTGAAGGAAAAAGGTTCGTTAATGGGAATTGGATTCCCGGATTCGGTATTCGGACTTTTTGGAATTTTTGAGAATTATGGAATTTTATTTCCGGAATTGGTCACGTGGGGCCCACGGGAGGAATTTACGGTTTGTGGGGCCCACTTTATTTTCGGATTTTTGGCATTGCGGATATTTTCGGAAGATGAAATATTTTGGACGAGTAGGGGGGCGACACGTGTCACCCCCATGTGGCCATGTGGCCGAATTGAAGATGGACACCTAGCCTTGGACGTTTTATTGGGGGACAAGTGGCAAGCCACTTGTCCCATTTTTGTGGTAGCCAAATGGTTGGCCAACTACCCACACACATGTACCCCATCCTCACCACACACTTGCCTTGATCTTGACCATTGATTTTCCTATAAATACCCCATTGATTTCAAGACTAATTCTTCATCCACACTTAAAGTTTCTCCAAGGCAAACACTCCCTCCCTCTAGTTGTTTTTCGTCTCCCCCCCCTCTTGTGAAGTTCTCGTCCAACCCCCCCACTTTGTGTAGAAATACTTCAAGTATATTTGTATAATCCCAAATACCTTAGCCTTGTATCCCTAGTAGTATTCTAAAGTTATCCCAACATAAGAGCCCGAAAATACTACTTTATTCCTTTAGTCGCAAAAGTGAAACCCTAAGAAAATCTTCATAGTTGGTTGAAGTGTTAAGAGAAGTTGTTTAGAAACTTCTAAGGGTTGCTTGGAGCGGGTTGGAGCGTAAGGAAGTGGAGCTAAAACGTTGCTCAGGATCGACTTATAAAACTTGGATAATTTTGGGCTTATCGAGGTAATGATCTTTATCCCCATATTGTAATTGGAAATTACATGTTGTAGTAATGTATAGTTGAGTATACTATATGTAGAATGAATATGGATAAGAATTGAATCAGATTTACATAGGACGTATTTACTGAGACTTGTAGTATTATTGTGGAGTAGAATTGTACACGTCCGGTTAGACGTGTAACCCCCCCGGGATTGTTGATTTGGTAGCAGGCCTCGTTTGAGGAGGAAATTTATGTGGTTGCGGGGGGGGGGGGGGGAGATGCTGCCGAATTTTCCGAAGAATAAGGAACCTGGTACTTAGAATTGTTCTACGAAGAGAGCTAGAAGTTAATAAACGTTTTATGGCCATTATAGGTTGAAGTACTACGAGTAGCGTATTCTACTTGAAGGGTGGAAAAGGCTAGCAGAGTTATAGTACTTTGGAGCGTTTTGCTAATTGTCGATAATCGTCGCGAGGTATGTGAACCTCTTCCTATCTTTTCTAGCATGATTGTTGTGAACTATGTAGTACGGTAGACGTACGTGTGCTAAATGAGTTTTGGTTGGTTTAAAACATAAAGTGTTATAATAGCTTTATGGGAAGTTAGTTATAACGACTTTATGTAGGTAAAAGAATGGTTTATTGATTTTAGAAGTTAAGAGACTTGATCTTGAAAGATAAGAGACTTGACTTAATTGGCTTGATATGAATTTTGTTAAAAAGTTGTGAAATCTCATTCGTGAGTAATGAGTACTTGGTTTTTAAAGAATAATGTTTTACTGATTTCGGAAATGAGAATAAGTATCGAACAAACCACTGCAGCGTTAATAAAGGAAAATGTATTGACAAATAATTAATTATATTAAAACTTGTAGAAACCTCCATTTGCATAGAAGCTAAGATAAGACAAAATTGTATTACATTTTCTAGATCATGGCTGCTTTAATAAGATTGTTATAAACAAGAATAACTTACTCACACATAAGGCATATGTTACTCAAATTGTTTTAAAAGAGATTACATTATTAAGTGATTAAGACTATGGACTATGAAATCTTTCGAAAATAAGAGACTTGAGTATTTGAAGTTATGCAACTTGAACTTTTGGAAAAGAATGTTGTTACTTGATTTTAAAAAGGAAAGTGTTTCGGTTTAAAAAGGAGGGCATGATATTACCTTAGTTTGATTTAAAAGGAAAACATGGTATTATCTTAATCTGTCTTAAAAGAGGGTTTAAATGTTATGGCCGATTCTACCTCGAGTCCCATGAGATGGGCCGAGATATGTATACCACCCGATTCTACACCGAGTCCATGGGATGGACCGGGAATGTATTCCACACGATTTGACACCGAGTCCATGGGATGGACCGGGAATGTATTCCACACGATTTGACACCGAGTCCATGGGATGGACCGGGAATGTATTCCACACGATTTGACACCGAGTCCATGGGATGGACCGGGAATGTATTCCACACGATTTGACATCGGGAATGTATTCCACACGATTTGACACCGAGTCCATGGGATGGACCGGGAATGTATTCCACACGATCCGACACCGAGTCCATGAGATGGACCGGGAATGTGACCATGCGATTCCACCTCGAGTCCCATGGGATGGGCCGAGACATGTTATGTATCACACGATTTATACCTAGAGTGCCGGCAGTGAGGAAGGAGTTCCACGGGCATGAGGGATGACTTGGAGTGCGTGAGTCCCTGACTTGACATGACTGCTTTTATGTAGTAAACTGTAGTTTGGTTATCATACATGTCTCCGGTTTTATATAGACTGTCATGATTTCATTTACGATTTTCGCCACATACTTGGTACTGCATCTTGACCTCCTTCTGGCCGTTCATGCCGCAGGTAGAGGTACATCGGTTGTGGATCCTCGCTCATAGGATCACAGTTCAGCGGTTTGGGAAGCTCCGTTTCTCCGGAGGCTTATCTTTGGTATAGTCCCCTGTCATTGTAAGTACTTGTACATTCAGGGGTATGGCGGGGCCCTGTCCCGTCATAGTTATGGTTACACTCTTAGAGGTATGTAGTACTGTTGTGGGCAGAGTTTGTAAAAGGGATGTAACTATTCAAGTCTTTATTTATATATGCAGAAAGGTAACCGTTTTGGTTAGCCTATCTTCCCCGAAAGTCCTGAAGACGATGGAGGACTGTTGTACTGGCGGAGGTGCATAACTAGCCTGCTGCCGAGACGGTCTGCCCCGAAAGTCACCAAAGGTCCCTGCTGTTCTGGACCTCTTCTGCTGATCTCGGTCATTCCGTCGACCTCTCCATTCCTCACACCCAAGTGCATAAGCCTGCATGCGGGCAATGTCCATGCCCGGCTGAAGAGCTACACCCGAGCAACTCTCTGCTAAGTAATCATCGAGCCCTGTGACATAGCGGTGCACTCTGTCCTCCATGTCTGCCACTAAAGCGGGGACGTACCGAGCCAATGAGTCAAACTCTACATTGTACTCCCGAACCGTCCGCCCGTTCTGCCTCAACATCAAAAATCTATCGGCCCGAGCCCTCCTCATCTGCGGAGGCAAGAAATGGCTAAGAAACGCCTCTGAGAACTCGTCCCAAACAGCTGGAAGCGCATGCTCCCCCCGGGATAGTTCCCATGAATCAAACCAGTCGACTGCAGTATCACGCAGCCGATGTGCACCCAATACCACCGACTCTGTCTCCGAGGCTTTGATCACTCTCATGATCCGCTGCAACTGTCGGATAAACTCCTGAGGATCATCCTCAGTCCTCGACCCATAGAACTCTGGTGGACTGCAACTCAAAAAGTCCCGAAGTCTCAAACTATCAGATCTAGGGTGAACTACGGGTACAACCGGAACCGCTGCCTCACGTCTGTCCTCATTCCTCGCCACAATCCTAGCTAATCGGGCCATCTCCTTGTAACCCATATCCTCTGTTCCTGGTCGTGGGCGAAGTCTCAATCTTGTGGCCTCGGTAGCTCTTTATTCGCCCTAAACTCTCTTTGGGTGGCGTCATAAAACTCGTCGTATGAAGCACCACCTCGGTGATGGTGGGCTGTGCCTCATGACCTCTGTGCTCTACTCGCAGCTCCCTCTGCTGCCTTGCCCTTTTGGGCTCTGGTTGCCTTGCGTAGAGGCATAACTGGTAAAAAGAATACGTCAGATGGAGTCCAACTTATAACACAGCTCTAAGGCACGATCTCAGAGTGAGAAGAATGGAAACCAATCTTAAATATCCTATAGCCTCCTGATTATAGGTGTGGTGCACAACACGCAGATAATCAAGACTCTACTAGATACGGTCTGTAGACACTTTCCGAGGATTAACTGCTCTGATACCACTTTTGTCACGACCCGACCTCGGGCCCACGACTGGTGCCTTACCCGGGCACCCTAGTGATACAACATCAGAGAAAATCAGCGGAAATAAAAACTGAAACATGAAACAAGATATAAAATAAGAAACAGGCTAACCAAAACGGTCACCTTTCTGCATATATATAAAAACTTGAACAGTTACATCCTTTACAAACCCTGCCCACAAGATTACAGCACCTAAGAGTATTTATAACAACTATGACGGGACAGGGCCCCGCCTTACCCCTGAATGTACAAGTACCTACAAACTCAGGGAATCATACCAAAAGATAAGCCTCCGGAGAAACGGAGCTTCCCAATCTGTGAGCGTGATCCTAGGCGAGGATCAACAATCGTATACCTCTACTGCGGCATGACGCAGCCCGAAGGAGGTCGATAACAGTACCAAGTATGTGAAACTGAAAATACTGTAAATGAAATCATAATAGTCTATATGAAGCAGGAGACATGTATGATAACCAAACTACATTACACAACATAGAAGCAGTCATGTCAAGTCAGGGACTCACGCCCTCAAAGTCATCACTCATGCCCGTGGAATTTCTTCCTCACTGCCGGCAGTCTACATATAAATCGTATGACACGTATAACATGTCCCGGCCCATCCCTGGTACTCGGGGTAGAATCGTGTGATGTACATATCTCGGCCCATCCCATGAGACTCGAGGTAGAATCGTATGGTATACATATCTCGGCCCATCCCATGGGACTCGAGGTAGAATCGTGTGGTATACATATCTCGGCCCATCCTATAGGACTCGAGGTAAAATCGTATGATATACATATCTCGGCCCATCCCATGGGATTCGAGGTAAAATCTTATGGTATACATATCTCGGCCCATCCCATGGGACTCGAGGTAAAATCGTCCATAATATTTAAACCCTCTTTTAAGACAGATTAAGATAATACCATGCCATCCTCTTAAACCAAACTAAGGCAATATCATGCCTTCCTTTTGAACCAAAACACTTCCCTTTTAAAGTCAAGTAACAATATTCTTTTCCAATAGTTCAAGTTGCATAATTTCAAAAACTCAAGTCTCTTATTTTCGAAAGATTTCATAGTTCATAGTCTTAATCACTTAATAACGTAATCTCTTTTAAAAAATTGAGTAACATATGCCTTATGTGTGAGTAGGTTATACTTGTTTATAACGATCTTATTAAAGCAACCATGATCTAGAAAATGTAATACAATTTTGTCTTATCTTAGCTTCTATGCAGATGGAGGATTCTACTTGTTTTTAATTTAATTGATTGTCAATACATTTTCCTTTATTAACGCTGCAATGGTTTGTTCGATACTTATTCTCATTTCCGAAATCAATATAACACTATCCTTTTAAAGACCAAGTACCCATTACTCATGAATGCGGTTTCACAACTTTTTAACACCCTTTAAGTCCTTAACATTTCAAATCAAGTCATTTATAAGTTAAGTCTCTTATCTTTTAAGATCAAGTCTCTTAACTTCTAAAATCAACAAACCATTCTTTTACCTATATAAAGTCGTTATAACTAACTTCCCATAAAGCTATTATAACACTTTATGTTTTAAACCGACCAAATTCGTTTAGCACATGTACGTCTACCGTACTACATAGTTCACAACAATCATGCTAGAAAGGATAGGAACAGGTTCACATACCTCGCGACGATTATCGACAAATAGCAAAATGCTCCAAAGTACTATAACCCTGCTAGCCATTTCCACCATTCAAGTAGAATACGCCACTCGTAGTACTTCAACCTATAATGGCCATAAAACGTCTATTAACTTCTAGATCTCTTCGTAGAACATTTCTAAGTACCTCCCCTGAAACTACTTACCACCACCTCTTTCAAGGCCCGATACCAATAGCCAACAACTCAACAAGTATTACACGTCTAACCGGATGTGTACAATCCTGCCCCACAATATACCAACAGTCTATATCTTTTCAATTTTCCTTATATCCACATATAATATACACATCTATAAACTACTACAACATGTAATCTCCAATTACAACAGGGGGATAAAGATCATTACCTCGATAAACCCAAAATTATCCAAGATTTAAAAGTCGATCCTGAGCAACGTTTAGCTCCTATTCCTTACGCTCCAATACACTCCAAGCAACCCTAGAAGTTTCTAAACAACTTCTCTTAACACTTCATCCAACTATGAAGATTATCCTAGGGTTTCATTTTACGACTATTGGAATAGTATTTCCGGGCTCTTAGTATTGAGATAACTTTAGAATACTACTAGGGACACTAGGCTAAGGTATTTGGGATTATACAACAACAATTGAAGTATTTTCTACACAAAGTATGGGGGTATGTGTCACGACGACCGGGCATGGCGGTGCCTACACAGGCACCCTTTCGTATATATCGAGAGAATAGCGGGCATTACACAGATAAAATGCTTAAACATAAAAATAACAAAGCTAGCCGATAAGGCCACCCAGTAAAATATACGTAATAGAAACGACATTTTTTTACAACCCAATCCACAATGTGACTACAGACCTTAAGAATAACAACTCTGGCGGGACGGGGCCCGCCATACCCTGAATGTACAACAGACAATACCGAGGATAAGCCTCCGAGAATAGAGAGCTTCTCAGCGGTGAACGGTGATCCTAGAGCGAGGATCGACCGCAGTACTCTACTGCGGCGTGAACGCGGCCGAAGGAGTCGATACAACATGTACCAAATATGTGGCCCGAAAGTCGTAATAAAATCATAAGTCTATAATAAAACTGGAGACAGGTATGATAACTCAATTAACAGTACACAGTGCCTTACTAACAATGAGAGTAAATAGTAGTATACTTACAATATAAAATAGGAAGATCACGATCAAAGCAGGACCACCCGCCCGCAGTATCATTAAGCAATCCCACTCCTGAGACTATTTCACCCGCATAGGTCGCGTGGACCCGCATTAGGTATTCCTCGCATGGGACTATTTCACCCGCATAAGCCCTTACGGACTCGCATGAGGTATTCCTCGCATAGGCTGTATCCGCCCGCATGAGACTATTTCACCCGCATAAACCCTTGCGGACTCGCATGAGGTATTACTCGCATCGTGGGTAGCAAATCCACGGAATATGCAAATGCCACAAACCAGTTGAATGACCCCTAAATGAATAATATACCACTATAACAAAAACGGCTATCATACATAACATAAGCACTACCGGCTTATCACACAATATATAAGCAAGTTAAGAATCCCCTAACTTCTTATTATTCTTGTTCACATACACTCTCATTTTAGTTTACTTTAGGCACTAACATGTCTTTTATAAAGATCCGGGAATTTAACCCAAAATACTACGTACTTCTATTCTTTTAAAACAAATGACTCTTTTTAGTATAACACTTCCAAGATACTATTAACCATAGTATCAAGTCGCAATTACGTTTCAAGACAAGTCACAATACCTTTAGAAATAAAGTTAGGTTTCTAAATCAAGTGACTCATTTTCTTATAAAACCTTAGGCAATTGATGCCTTAAAATCAAATTGCCTTTCATTAAAACAAGTCATTTATCATACTTAAATTACTTAGAGTAAACCATTCTTTTTAACTTTCCATAAAGCTATTATAACCAACTTCCCATAAAGCCGTTATACTAGCTTTATACATTAGCAACTTACATACTTCTTTATAACCAAGAGACTTAAACTTTCCAACAAAACAAGTATCAATAATACTTTCAACATACTTAAAGTCTCTTAACTTTTGAAAGCCAAGATATCCTTAATATTTAACAAGTGAGTTAATTCCCTAACTCAATCAACTTGGGCATTCTTAAAATAAGCCCAGGATATCAAATGGACCTAGATTGTCAAAATCTTGTACGTCTACCGTACTATACATTTACAACCTATTCATGCTCAAGAGATAAGAAAGTTCCACATACCTCTTCGGTTTAATCCACTTGCTAAGTCCAATTCGCCGTACGTAGTATGTCAACCTATAATGACCATAGTACGTCTATTAACTTCTAGTTTCAAACGTAGAATATTCCAAGTTCAAAGCTACTAAATTCTACGGAAAATCGGACAGCACTTCCTTTGTTTCTACATACTTTGCCACCTTTTTCAAGGCCGAATTCAATAACCAAACACGCCACATTTAAGGCCCAACAATGCAAATAATCAATAGGATTACACGCTACTAGGCGTGTAAAATTCCGCCACAAAAACGATATCAAACTAATACAACTTACTAGGCCAATTCGGCAAACTTGAGATACTATAACATCAATTCTTATCCAATTTCCATTTCAATCCAAATTGTTAGCATAACATGATATCAAGTCGCAATCGATTATAACTACTATAATCTTCAAGTAAGTAACATGCGACGATTCTAATAAACGACCAAATTGTAATTCAATTTCAAATGACTCAACATGTCCTTTTCGGATTTGAGCTTCCAAATTTCCATAATACTTATCAAACTTCATAACACATATCACATGATCACTAATAACTTATCATAACATGAAATCTTCAATAACAAAAGTAAAATGAAGGTTATACCTCAATTAGCCCAAATATTGTTACACCCCGTAAGTCCAGGACATGTATAAGAGAATGTACGTAAGGAATCAAGACTTAGAAATTGGTGCGAAAGGAAGAATTATTTTTCCGACGGAAAATCTTCCGAACATCGGTAAGGAAAAATGTTCGTTGTTGAGAATTGGATTCTCAAAAGGCATTATTTGAAGAGTATGGAACTCTTAACCTTATGGAAATTTATTTTTTACGGATTTGGTCACGTGGGGCCCACCCGAGGAATTTTACGTTTTGTGGGACCCACGAGGGTTACGGAATTTTATGGACGAATGAGAGGGCGACACGTGGAACCCCTACATATGGTCTTGGATGAATTGGTGTGAGGGTAAAATGGTCATTGACCACCTTGGAAGATTAGTCTTGCTAGCATGACATTGTTGACTTGTCAACTTGTCCACATGGGCTTGATCCTAGTGAAACCCATCCAAGCCTCACAATTGTTGCAATCTAGACCCTCCAATGTGTTTTATATACCCAACTAGTAGCAAGACTTGGCATTTAACACTTAGAAAAATTTAGAGTTCATCTTGTGCACTAAAGAGACCTCTCGGGTTTAGCTAAGCTCTCACTAGAAATTTTTGTAGTTTTGATCCATTAGCCACAAGACTTTAACCCAAGGTTCCTAAGAGTGTTGTAAGGTTATCTCAATAGAAAGATTTCGGAAAAATGGCGTTTTCGTATTAGTCGCAAGGCGGAAACTAAAGCAGTTCTTCAACTTTGAAGTTGGAACTTGAAGATGGGTTCTTCATAGGCCTCTAAGGAGTTCTTGGAGCGGATTGGAACTTAAGGAAAGGAGCTAAGAATTGCTAAGGCGCGACTTTGAATCTCGGAAATTTTAAGGGCTTATAAAGGTATAATCTTGTCGTTTTAGTAATTAAGATTACTTGTTGTTGTAGCTATGGATATTAGAAAGCATGAGTTATATAGTATGAAGTTTGATAAGTTTATTGGCTATTGGAACCCTAATCCGAAAACTAGCATGTTAGCCTTAAGACTACAATTCAAGTTGATTATTCGTTTAAGTTGTCGCATGTTGTGTAAGAAGGAAATTGTAGTTGTTGAAGTGGTTTATAACTATATAACATGTTAGACCTTAGAACTTGGATTTGGAAAAGGATTGGAAAAGACTTGGTGTTGTTGGTTATATGTTGGCCGAAAATGGCTAGAATATGGAACTACTTCGTATTAATTGTGGGGCGGAATTTTACACGTATTGTAAGGCGTGTAATACCCTTTGTTTGGTTGTTGTTTGGAGCCTTAAATGTGGCGTGTTGGTTATTGTATTCGGCCTTGAAAAAGGTGGCAAAGTGAGTAGAAACAAAGGAAGTCTTTGCCGATTTTCCGTAGAATTAGAGACCGTATACTTAGTATTATTCTACGTTAGAGACTAGAAGTTGATAGTCTTGTTGTGACCATTATAGGTTGACACTTCTACGTACGGCGTATTCGGCTTAGCTTGTGGATATTAGCCGAAAAGGTATGTGAACTATCTCCTCTTCTAGCATGATTCCTTAAGATAAAGAAAGTAAGTTCTACTCCTTAAATGATTCATTCCTTGGTTGTACTTGGATTGCCTAATATAGAATTTGGTCTATGAACTTCCTTGATTGTACTTTGATGTGTAAATTGTAAGTTGTATAATCCATTGCCTTAGTGAAGTTGGATTCTTAAAAGTGGAAGTATTTTACTTAAAATACATAGAGTCTTGAAAATGAAGTGGTTTCCAAACCTTTTGGCTAGTGCCTTAGTTCCAAAACCTAAAGGTCATTATAATGACTTTAGGGGAGTCAAATGAGTGATTTACTTAATTGTTTTAAGAGAGGAGAAATGACATGATTTAAGAGAAGTAACTTGTTTTAAAGGTGTGAGTTACTTGAGGTTTAAAAGTAGAAGAAACTTGTTTTCTAAATATTAAGAGACTTGAAGTATTTTGAAAGTTAAGAACTTGATTTGTAAGTATGTGATACTTGGTTTTAAAAGTATAAGTCTCTTGGTTATAAAAGGAATGAAATTGTCTAAAAACCATAAAGGGTTATAACGGCTTTATGGGAAGTTGGTTTTAACGGCTTTATGGAAGGTTTAGAAAGTTGTCTATTTTGATTAATGGGCATAAGTTGCCTTGATTGTGAAAATTTGAAGTTACTTGATTTCAAGCTTTGAAATGAGTTTTCTAAGAGTGTAGTAACTTACTTTGAAAAATAGACACACCTTGATACTACGGGTGTTAGTATCTTGGGATTTTACATAAAAAGAGTCTTTTGAAAAGAATGTACGTACGTAGTACTTTGGCTTGTTAAATGAGAATTATTCTATTTGTGCCTTGATAAGTACTTTGGCTGGTTAATTGAGAATTATTCTAAAGTGTGCCTTGATAAGTACTTTGGCTTGATTAATTGAGAATTATTCTAAAGTGTGCCTTGATAAGTACTTTGGCTTGATTAATTGAGAATTATTCTAAAGTGTGCCTTGATAAGTACTTTGGCTTGATTAATTGAGAATTATTCTAAAGTGTGCCTTGATAAGTACTTTGGCTTGATTAATTGAGAATTATTCTAAAGTGTGCCTTGATAAGTACTTTGGCTTGATTAATTGAGAATTATTCTAAAGTGTGCCTTGATAAGTACTTTGGCTTGATTAATTGAGAATTATTCTAAGTGTGCCTTGATAAGTACTTTGGCTTGATTAATTGAGAATTATTCTAAGTGTGCCTTGCTAAGTACTTTGGCTTGTTTAATTAAGAATTGCCTATATGTGCTGGTGATAGCCTTTGAGTGCAAGTATTATGTTTTATTACGTTGTCGCGACTCTCGGTTGGAGAAGGCGTGGTCTTGTTGTAAGTACTTGGACGTCACAAGCGGTGATGTGGGATTCCACGGGTATGCTTAGCTATTTGTAGTACTTGGGTTAAATTCCCGGATTTTTATAAAAGACCTGGTAGTGCTTATATGTTGTTTGACGGCCGGTCGAGATAAGGTAAGAGTATAAGTGAGGGGTAAACCCCCAAGACATTATACCCCCTGCTTGTTTTGTTTGATGGTCAGTCGAGATAGGGTAAGAGTATAAGTGAGGGGTAAACCCCCAAGACGCTATACCACCTTCTCCAGGGTAAGAGTATAAATGAGGGGTAAACCCCCAAGACATTATACCCCCTGCTTGTTTTGTTTGATGGTCGGTCGAGATAGGGTAAGAGTATAAATGAGGGGTAAACCCCCAAGACGCTATACCACCTTCTCCAGGGTAAGAGTATAAATGATGGGTAAACCCCCAAGACATTATACCCCCTGCTTTACCACCTGCTCGTCTTCCTACTTGGCCCGTACAGTTTTTAGGACATAGGTGGGACTTGGTGTTCATGTATGCCTATTGGTGTGATATTATATCATGGATTGCCGGCAGTGAGGAAGGATTCCACGGGCATGATTGATATCATGGGCGTAGACCCATGGTTATATTTTAGAAATGACTTGAGGGCATGCGTCCCTGACTTGATATGACTGCTTATGTATTATGTCGTAGGTTGGCTATAATACATGTCTCTGCTTTGTTTAGATTATGATTTCATTACAAGATTTCATCGCTTCACATACTTGATACATTCTTCGTCTCGACCTCGCCCGGGTGCGTTCATGCCGCAGTTTAGGTACGCAGATTCGGTGATCGGCAGTGTAAGACCGCCGTAGTTTTTGGATAGCTCCTTGTTGGAGTTTATCTTTTGGTATAAGTTCTTTCAAGATGTGCTTTTATGCGATTATGGGTACGGCGGGGCCTTGTCCCGTCATAGTTCAGTATAACTCTTAGAAGTCTGTATTCATATGTGGGATTGGACTCATGTACGGTGTAGTGTCTTTTGTTTATGTATATATGGCAGCCTTGTCGGCTTTGCCCTTGCACGTACGTGGTTTAAAAAAAAAAGAGGTGTTATTTAATTTCCGCAGTTCACTTGTGTTGTTAAGGTAGAAGGGTGCCCACGTAGGGCACCAGTCACGGGCCCGGGTTTCGGGGTGTGACAGAGTGGTATCAGAGCAGTCAGTCCTCGGAATGTCTACAGACCGTGTCTAGTAGAGTCTTGATTATCGGTGTGTTACGCGCCACACCCATAAACAGGAGGCTACAAGACATTTAGAAGTTGGTTTGTATTCTTCTCACTTTGAGATCGTTCCCTAGAGTTGTGTTAGTAAGATAATTGCTCTCTGACGTATTCTGTTTTACAGTTATGCCTCCAAGAAGGGCAACAGCTGCCCAAAAGGGCAAAGGAGTAGCAGGAGCTACTAGTCAGACTCAGAGAGTTGATAGGGCTTATGCCCAGGGTATACCGAATGTTATTCCGCAGTCGACGAGTTCTTCTGCGCCAGGTTTTGAGGCCCCGACACGAGCCTCCGGTTTCTCGATTAGAGAAGTCTTTAGGGTCAAGAAGGAAGCCATTATGTTATTAACCAATATAACGATTACTCTGATTTCATCACAGGAAGTTATTCGTCGATGCGATCAGTGTATAGGGGTAGAGGCACGCGGAAATGCGTAAGAGGCTAGACCGGTTGGTTATTCCGGTGAGTTTTTGGACGAGTGCCTCGGCGAGTGAGATATTCGTCGGCCAAATACCCGGACATACCCCCGCAGCTCACAGGTGGGATATTGGACCCCACAAGGTATTTAGTAGCAGGTCCAAACTCCAGGGGTCGAGGTTCTCAGAGAAGCAGAGGATTTTCTCAGTCGAGGCCACTTTTCCTCAGTATTTGCGATGTAGTAAGCGTCATTTGGGGAAATGTCGTTATGGCAAAGGTCTTTGTTTTTTTATTGTGGCCGTCCGGGCCATATACTGAGGGTATGTCCTTTTAGAAGAGGCACCGGTGAGGTGGCTCGGCTATGAGCGATAGTTGGTTCCCTTTCCTCCACAGCTGTGCGTCCCCCAGGACAGGGTGTTCAGATGTCAGCCGGTAGTGGTAGAGGTCACGGTGGAGTTTATAGTTCTGGCGGTCCTTCGAACCGTATAGATGACGTGACTACTGGGCAGGATCAGGAGGCGACATCGCACGGGGTTACAGGTATATTTCGATTCTTTTGAATCATACATGCGTTGATAGATTCAGATTTTACCCTAGCGTATATGATTTCCATTTACTGCTAGAGTTGTAAAGTGATAGTACCCCAGAGGTAGGGATACCTTGATTAGTAAGTGAGAAGTTAAGAATGTTGACAAAAAATGGTAAGTGAACTGAGACTATAGTTGTGTAGAGCTCACAAGTAGTAATTGCCCCATAACAGTGTAAGACCGATAGGGAAGAATGTGAAGTGGGAATACTTTGGCTTATGAGACAAACCTCTAGTGTATAGGGGATAGGGTGAGAAGTACCTTGAGATAAGAGAGAGATTTATTTCAGACTAAGAATGAGAAGTTAAGTGTGACGATGAGTCGGGTTATAGACTCATTTCGGGTCAGCCGGTAGTGTGGAATGGGGTGATGTCAGTTAGAAATGGTCCCGCTATGTGATAGGGTCACGAGGGTGCTAGGCTCAAGTCTAGTTGATCGCTGTACGAGTTCGTGGATGCGTTCCACCGGAACTAGGTCGTAAGGACCGAGAAGAGCCTTAACGGGAATGTAAGTAACTATATGGCCAAGTTTGGATAGTAACTCCAAGGATTGGAGAAGAGAAACAAAATTTGAGATTTTGTACGTGTACTAGATGAGTTTGAAAGTACGAGAAAGTATGACAAGTAAGGAAAGAAAGGAACCTCTAAGGATCCCGTGTTTGGGAAGACAGTAACCTTCGAGTTTTGTGAGAAGGGACCACGGACGGAAGGTCCATTATTATGTTCACGTATGTTGTGGTGGCCATGTGTGGCATCGTTGGCCTTGTGCATGTATTGACTGTTAGGCATAGTATAGAGTTTATGCCGGAGTTTGTATAGCTTGACAACCGACTAAGAACATTCGGGGACGAATGTTTCTAAGGGGGGGGAGAATGTTACACCCCGTAAGTCCAGGACATGTATAAGAGAATGTACGTAAGGAATCAAGACTTAGAAATTGGTGCGAAAGGAAGAATTGTTTTTCCGACGGAAAATCTTTCGAACGTCGGTAAGGAAAAATGTTCGTTGTTGAGAATTGGATTCTCAAAAGGCATTATTTGAAGAGTATGGAACTCTTAACCTTATGGAAATTTATTTTTTACGGATTTGGTCACGTGGGGCCCACCCGAGGAATTTTACGTTTTGTGGGGCCCACGAGGATTACGGAATTTTATGGACGAATGAGAGGGCGACACGTGGAACCCCTACATATGGTCTTGGACGAATTGGTGTGAGGGTAAAATGGTCATTGACCACCTTGGAAGATTAGTCTTGCTAGCATGACATTGTTGACTTGTCAACTTGTCCACATGGGCTTGATCCTAGTGAAACCCATCCAAGCCTCACAATTGTTGCAATCTAGACCCTCCAATGTGTTTTATATACCCAACTAGTAGCAAGACTTGGCATTTAACACTTAGAAAAATTTAGAGTTCATCTTGTGCACTAAAGAGACCTCTCGGGTTTGGCTAAGCTCTCACTAGAAATTTTTGTAGTTTTGATCCATTAGCCACAAGACTTTAACCCAAGGTTCCTAAGAGTGTTGTAAGGTTATCTCAATAGAAAGATTTCGGAAAAACGGCGTTTTCGTATTAGTCATGGCGGAAACTAAAGGAGTTCTTCAACTTTGAAGTTGGAACTTGAAGATGGGTTCTTCATAGGCCTCTAAGGAGTGCTTGGAGCGGATTGGAACTTAAGGAAATGAGCTAAGAATTGCTAAGGCGCGACTTTGAATCTCGGAAATTTTAAGGGCTTATAAAGGTATAATCTTGTCGTTTTAGTAATTAAGATTACTTGCTGTTGTAGCTATGGATATTAGCAAGCATGAGTTATATAGTATGAAGTTTGATAAGTTTATTGGCTATTGGAACCCTAATCCGAAAACTAGCATGTTAGCCTTAAGACTACAATTCAAGTTGATTATTCGTTTAAGTTGTCGCATGTTGTGTAAGAAGGAAATTGTAGTTGTTGAAGTGGTTTATAACTATATAACATGTTAGACCTTAGAACTTGGATTTGGAAAAGGATTGGAAAAAACTTGGTGTTGTTGGTTATATGTTGGCCGAAAATGGCTAGAATATGGAACTACTTCGTATTAATTGTGGGGCGGAATTTTACACGTATTGTAAGGCGTGTAATCCCCTTTGTTTGGTTGCTGTTTGGAGCCTTAAATGTGGCGTGTTGGTTATTGTATTCGGCCTTGAAAAAGGTGGCAAAGTGAGTAGAAAAAAAGGAAGTGCTGCCCGATTTTCCGTAGAATTAGAGACCGTATACTTAGTTTTATTCTACGTTAGAGACTAGAAGTTGATAGTCTTGTTGTGACCATTATAGGTTGATACTTCTACGTACGGCGTATTCGGCTTAGCTTGTGGATATTAGCCGAAAAGGTATGTGAACTATCTCCTCTTCTAGCATGATTCCTTAAGATAAAGAAAGTAAGTTCTACTCCTTAAATGATTCATTCCTTGGTTGTACTTGGATTTCCTAATATAGAATTTGTTCTATGAACTTCCTTGATTGTACTTTGATGTGTAAATTGTAAGTTGTATAATCCATTGCCTTAGTGAAGTTGGATTCTTAAAAGTGGAAGTATTTTACTTAAAGTACATAGAGTCTTGAAAAGGAAGTGGTTTCCAAACCTTTTGGCTAGTGCCTTAGTTCCAAAACCTAAAGGTCATTATAATGACTTTAGGGGAGTCAAAGGAGTGATTTACTTAATTGTTTTAAGAGAGGAGAAATGACATGATTTAAGAGAAGTAACTTGTTTTAAAGGTGTGAGTTACTTGAGGTTTAAAAGTAGAAGAAACTTGTTTTCTAAATATTAAGAGACTTGAAGTATTTTGAAAGTTAAGAACTTGATTTGTAAGTATGTGATACTTGGTTTTAAAAGTATAAGTCTCTTGGTTATAAAAGGAATGAAATTGTCTAAAAACCATAAAGGGTTATAACGGCTTTATGGGAAGTTGGTTATAACGGCTTTATGGAAGGTTTAGAAAGTTGTCTATTTTGATTAATGGGCATAAGTTGCCTTGATTGTGAAAATTTGAAGTTACTTGATTTCAAGCTTTGAAATGAGTTTTCTAAGAGTGTAGTAACTTACTTTGAAAAATAGACACACCTTGATACTACGGGTGTTAGTATCTTGGGATTTTACATAAAAATGAGTCTTTTGAAAAGAATGTACGTACGTAGTACTTTGGCTTGTTAAATGAGAATTATTCTATTTGTGCCTTGATAAGTACTTTGGCTGGTTAATTGAGAATTATTCTAAAGTGTGCCTTGATAAGTACTTTGGCTTGATTAATTGAGAATTATTCTAAAGTGTGCCTTGATAAGTACTTTGGCTTGATTAATTGAGAATTATTCTAAAGTGTGCCTTGATAAGTACTTTGGCTTGATTAATTGAGAATTATTCTAAAGTGTGCCTTGATAAGTACTTTGGCTTGATTAATTGAAAATTATTCTAAAGTATGCCTTGATAAGTACTTTGGCTTGATTAGTTGAGAATTATTCTAAAGTGTGCCTTGATAAGTACTTTGGCTTGATTAATTGAGAATTATTCTAAGTGTTCCTTGATAAGTACTTTGGCTTGATTAATTGAGAATTATTCTAAGTGTGCCTTGCTAAGTACTTTGGCTTGTTTAATTAAGAATTGCCTATATGTGCTGGTGATAGCCTTTGAGTGCAAGTATTATGTTTTATTACGTTGTCGCGACTCTCGGTTGGAGGGCCGGCGGTCTTGTTGTAAGTACTTGGACGTACCGACAGTGATGTGGGATTCCACGGGTATGCTTCCGTTATTTGTAGTACTTGGGTTAAATTCCCGGATTTTTATAAAAGACCTGGTAGTGCTTATGTGTTGTTTGACGGCCGGTCGAGATAGGGTAAGAGTATAAGTGAGGGGTAAACCCCCAAGACATTATACCCCCTGCTTGTTTTGTTTGATGGTCAGTCGAGATAGGGTAAGAGTATAAGTGAGGGGTAAACCCCCAAGACGCTATACCACCTTCTCCAGGGTAAGAGTATAAATGAGGGGTAAACCCCCAAGACATTATACCCCCTGCTTATTTTGTTTGATGGTCGGTCGAGATAGGGTAAGAGTATAAGTGAGGGGTAAACCCCCAAGACGCTATACCATAGTATATACGGTAAGAGTATAAATGAGGGGTAAACCCCCAAGACATTATACCCCCTGCTTTACCACCTGCTCGTCTTCCTACTTGGCCCGTACAGTTTTTAGGACATAGGTGGGACTTGGTGTTCATGTATGCCTATTGGTGTGATATTATATCATGGATTGCCGGCAGTGAGGAAGGATTCCACGGGCATGATTGATATCATGGGCGTAGACCCATGGTTATATTTTAGAAATGACTTGAGGGCATGCGTCCCTGACTTGATATGATCGCTATGTATTATATCGTAGGTTGGCTATCATACATGTCTCCGCTTTGTTTAGATTATGATTTCATTACTGATTCTCATTTCATATACTTGGTACATTCTTCGTCTCGACCTCCTTGGTGCGTTCATCTGCGCAGTTTAGGTACTAGATTCGGTGATCGGCAGTGTAAGACCGCTCGAGTTTTGGATAGCTCCTTCATTGGGAGTTTATCTTTTTGGTATAAGTTCTTTCAAGATGTGCTTTTGTATGCTTATGGTACGGCGGGGCCTTGTTCGTCATAGTTCAAGATAACTCTTAAGTGCGTATTCATATGTGGGATTGGACTCATGTACGGTGTAGTGTCTTTTGTTTATGTATATATGGCAGCCTTGTCGGCTTTGCCCTTGCACGTACGTGGTTTAAAAAAAAAAAGAGGTGTTATTTAATTTCCGCAGTTCACTTGTGTTGTTAAGGTAGAAGGGTGCCCAGGTAGGGCACCAGTCACGGGCCCGGGGTTCGGGGTGTGACAAATATGATCCAAGATCACAAGTCGCTCCTTAGAAACTTTAGCTCATCCTTTCGACGTTCCAATCCGCTCCAAGCAACCCTTAGAAGCTTATGAATAACTCATCTTCAAGTTCCCACTTCAAAGTTGGATAACTGCTTAGGTTTTTGCCTTGCGACTAATACGAAAACACAATTTTTCCGGGATCTTTCTATTGAGATACACTTACAATACCCTTAGGTACCTTGGTTTAAAGTGGGGAGTTTATTGGACAACAATTGAAATTTTTTCCTTCAAACCCTAGGTGAAGCCGAGAGCTACCCTTAGTGAAGAACACAAATCTTGAAATTTTCTCTAAGTATGGAAGCCTTGTCTTGCTACTAGTAATCTTATATAACCAAATGGAAGGTCTAAATTAGAACAAATGGGTGGTTTGGATGCATTTCACAAGGATCAAGCCAAGTGGCATTTGACTTAGTCAACAATGTCAAGCTCTTGCCTTTGCAAGACTTGGTCTTTTAAATTATGGTCAAATGACCATTTCCTCCATGTCATTTTCGTCCAAGACCATTAAGGGGGGGTGACACGTGTCGCCCTCCCGTTCGTCGCAATATTTCATTTTCCGACAAATTCCAAAATTCCGATAAATTTTACTCATCTCAAATCTTAACATTTTTGAGTTCTTACGTACGTCCTTATAAACATATCCTGAAATTCCGGGGTGTAACATTCTTCCCCCCTTAGAAACATTCATCCCCGAATGTTCTTTCGGGAGTCATACTAAAAGATAGCCATTGACCCTAAGCTTACTAATAATCTTTCCCGGATAAGCTTCGACTTATCCACATCCCGCTGAATCAAGTCTGGACCAAATAACTGAACCTCGCCTATGTCGAACCATTCAACCGACGATCTACACTTTCTTACATACAAGGCCTCATACAGGGCCATCTGAATACTGGAAGGGTAACTGTTATCGTACGCAACACAACAAGAGGCAATTAACCCTCCCGGCTATTTCTGAAATCAAAAAATAGGCCCGCAACCTATCCTCAAGTGTCTGGATAGTACGCTCTGCCTGTCCGTCGGTCTGAGGGTGTAATGCAACACTGAGACTCACCTGTGTCCCTAAAACCCTTTTGAAAAACTTCCAAAAGTTATCTGTAATCGAGCTCATCTGTCTGACATCATAAACGTAGGAACCCCGTGCAGTCTCCCAATCCCTCTACTATACAAGCTAGCATAATCCTCAGCCGAGTAAGTGGTCCTAACCGGAAGGACACGACTGGTTTCGCCAGCCCATTTACCATGACCCCCAGGGAGTCGCACTTCCTCCGAGTACGATGCCACCCTGTAACCAGATCCATATTAATTACCCCTCATAACTAGGTTGGGATTTCAATCGCCTGCAATAGCCCACTGGGCTTCTGGTGCTCAACCATGACCTGCTACTAACTCGGGCACTAAGCAGTAAACTCCGCTATGTCCCTTTTCCGGTCATCTTACCCATACATACTTCTGAGGTCACGACACAACTTAGTCGACCCCGAACAATTAGAACAATAAGCACTGCGTGTTTCCCCTAAAACCTGCTGACTAGTCCTGCAGTACAGGGTACACGCAATCTATCCTCATCTCACAGCACCCCATCCGGTGTTACTCAAACAGGTTCTTCTTCTGAGAGTCAGTATCTCGATATCAGATCATAATCGATCCTCATCATCGCCTCTTTACTTCCTCAATGATGGAAGACTCGGCAACCCCTCGGATCTAAACTTCATTAACCTTGGAAACAATTAATCGAACCCCCCGGCTCGTTAGCTAACGAATCTCACGGACCACTTCGCTGCCTATCCGGATGCACTACCCATGACCACAACTAAGAGTATCTCACATCGCCTTGGCTTTCCCCGGATGGTATAGGATATCGATCACACAATCCTTGAATAACTCTAACCACCGTCGCTGTCGCAAATTCTACTGCTTCAGTCTGCAGATATACCGGAGGCTTTTGTGGTCTGCACAAACATCCACATGAAGTCTATAAATACGTCATGCCCCCAAATCCTCAAGGCATGATTTAACTGCCGCCAGCTCTAAATCGGGAGTGGCGTAATTTCCTTTCCTGCTTCCCTAACTACTGGGAAAACATAGGCTTTATCCTCATCGGGTTGCGTCAGCACACAACCTAGCCCAACACCCAACGTGTTATCATAATAACCTAACCCTCTAGTCTTTCAGGAGGAGTTAGAACTGTAGTCGAGTCAACTTATCTTCCAATAACTGGAAGCCTTTCTTATTCCTGCGAAATATTCGGGTATCCTTAATCTCACTTATGGTTCCTGTTTCCCTTTCTCTGTTGCAACCAAACTTGGTCACTAAACTTAGATTTGATTTCTTTGCTTGCCCCATGGCTAAGACTTGCTGTCAATCACAATTTAGGGGGGGGGGAGGGAGATTTCCTTGATCTCGTCAAGTAGTAACCCGATGCTACCACCTTTCCACGAGGTGTTCTTACTGCCCATTATTTACTGATGGTCTTACACTAGTCTGGGGTAACCATATCTCGTGCAACTTACATAACCATAGTCGTATTCTTCTTTATCATTCTGGCCGTATCCTTACCTTAGGCTTATTATTAGCAAAAGTATTTCTATCTTAGTTCATAATCGTACAGTTTCATATATGCGTACTACCTGCATTTTTCCTTACGACATTTCCTCGACCACTTCGTAACGTCGTTCTTAATTACCCCAACACAATACTTTTCCCACGGTTACCTAAAACTGTAACCTATGGCATGACGATTCTAAAGACCTTACCAGTCTCATATCCTTCGTCTAACAACATGGGTACACATAACCCCATAATACGCAAAACTGTCCTTTTACGTGGGGGAGAGAACTTATCTCTCTACCAAAATCTCAATCATCAAGCGCCACCTTAATCGTATAGATTTTCAAAATCTACCAACGATGTCTTCTATTTTCTGCAGCCACACTCGTACTTATTTCATTCTTGCCTTGTACATTTTCCTAAAATTATCCGGAAGGTCGTGGCCCTGACCACCACACCAAACCAACTCCAAGTACCTCCAAGGGCACTTAACATAAATTCCTTCAAATTCAATTATTACTTACTTTCTGCGTCAATTTACCTCAAGTGAACAAGTCACACAGAGTTAAAAAGAAAAACAATGATGCCAAAGAAGGAAGGATAATTCACTGGTTACTACCACTTCTCTTCCTTTACACTGGATAATCAGCTTACCAGAAAAACTGAAATCGAGCCAATCTCTCTCTGCAGTCAACGTTGGCATAACAAGAGGCCAACTAGCCCGTACTCATAATGACCTCGATGTCTGTCATAACAGCTCTGCTAGGTCTGCTAGGGTCCAACAACTGTATCATTACCGGCAATTATCTACCCGCTCAGCTACCACCCAACGCTCACGGTGTAGTCACCTCGAAAGGTCCTCGTAGATTCAGGCTTTATTTCTTTACACTTGGTTGCTCTCTTTCTTTCACTGGTCGTACTCTTTCCGTACTTCCAAACTTATACTAGCATACGTACATAAATTCCATACTAATTCTGGCCTCCACTCTTTGGAGTTACTAAACAATACAAGGCCCATTACGGCTCTCACAACTTGGTTCCAGTGGAACACATCCACGAACCCGTAAAATGATTAACTAAACTTGGGCCTTGTACCCTCGTGACCCTGTCACGTAGCGGGACTACTACCAACTGATCCCATTTCATTTCAAGCTATGGAGCGACCCTTAATAGATCCCCAACCCGACTCGGCGTCGTATTTAACTCTTTTCCTTGGTCTGTCTTAACTCTTTACTACCCGAGAAGGCCTTATATATCTAAGGTCTCGGTGGTTATCACATTCTCAGGCTCGCAATTTCCATGCTCCATGCCTACCTTATCCGTCCCCCCGTAAACGGGTACAAAACTTATCGTAATACCATAATCGTGTTGTCTTGACCACAACGACCATACTTACTCTATACGGATCTCACCCGTACCATTCTCGAAATCCTACTACGTAGCTTAACCTATTAACATAGTCTTCCATTTAGCCCCTTAATTATAACCTCTTAAGGGTCCATTACATTCTCACTCAACTCATCATCACCTAATTATCTCAAATTAGCACGCAAAACTTTGATGATAGTTCCTTAACTGTTCATACCTTCCCGGTATTTATTTAGTCCTTACCAAATCCTGGTAATCTAAAATCATTCTAGGCAACACGCGTCTGACCCTCATACATAAATCCGCATAGTTGTATGTCACAATACCAACTACAAACATTACCAACCTGGATACGCAATCCACATAATCCTTCCTGGGTCATTGCTGCCTTTCTCGTAGCTGCAAACAATCATAACTTGTTAGGGAGAGACGACCCTAACCATACAGCTCTATCGCACGATCTTAGAGTGAGAATAATGGAAACCAATCCTAAATGTCCTGCAGCCTCCTGATTATAGATGTGGTGCACAATACACCGATAATCAAGACTCTACTGAACGCGATGTAGACACTTTCAGGACTAATCGCTCGATACCACTTTTGTCACGACCGACCCGGGCATGGCGGTGCCTACACAGGCACCCTTTCGATACATCGAGAGAATAGCAATGAACATACAACAGAGATAAAATGCTTAAACATAAAAATAACAACAAAGCTGGCCGATAAGGCCACCTTCCGTAAAATATACGTAATAGAACGATGCATTTTTTTACAACCCAATCCACAATGTGACTACGCACTCTAAGAATAACAACTCAAGTGACGGGGCTCGCCATACCCCGAATGTACAACAACCGACAATACCAGGATAAGCCTCCGAATAGAGGAGCTTCTCAACGGTGACAGTGATCCTAAGAGCGAGGATCGACATCAGACGTACTACTGCGACATGAACGCAGCCCGAAAGAAGTCGATACAACATGTACCAAATATGTGAAATGCATCAGAATGAAATCATAAGTCTATAATAAAAGCGGAGACAGTATGATAACTCAATTAACGACACGAGCCTTACTAACAATGAGAGTAAATAGTAGTATACTTACAATATAAAATAGGAAACTCACGATCAAGCGGGACCACCCGCGCAGATATCATTAAGCAATCCCACTCGGGACTATTTCACCGCGTAGGTCGCGTGGACCCGCGTGGGTATTCCTCGCGTGGGACTATTTCACCCGCGTAAGCCCCACAGACTCGCATGAGGTATTTCTCGCATAAGTATCCGCCGCATAAGCCCTCGGACTCGCATGAGGTATTCCTCGCCGTGGGTAGCAAATCCACGGAATATGCAAATGCCACAAACCCGGGGAATGACCCCGTAATGAATAATATACCACTAGCACAAAACCGGCTATCATACATAACATAAGCACTACCGGCTTATCACACAATATATAAGCAAGTTAAGAATCCCCTAACTTCTTATTATTCTTGTTCACATACACTCTCATTTTAGTTTACTTAAGGCACTAACATGTCTTTTATAAAGATCCGGGAATTTAACCCAAAGTACTACGTACTTCTATTCTTTTAAAACAAATGACTCTTTTTAGTATAACACTTCCAAGATACTATTAACCATAGTATCAAGTCGCAATTACGTTTCAAGACAAGTCACAATACCTTTAGAAATAAAGTTAGGTTTCTAAATCAAGTGACTCCTTTTCTTATAAAACCTTAGGCAATTGATGCCTTAAAATCAAATTGCCTTTCATTAAAACAAGTCATTTATCATACTTAAATTACTTAGAGTAAACCATTCTTTTTAACTTTCCATAAAGCTATTATAACCAACTTCCCATAAAGCCGTTATACTAGCTTTATACATTAGCAACTTACATACTTCTTTATAACCAAGAGACTTAAACTTTCCAACAAAACAAGTATCAATAATACTTTCAACATACTTAAAGTCTCTTAACTTTTGAAAGCCAAGATATCCTTAATATTTAACAAGTGAGTTAATTCCCTAACTCAATCAACTTGGACATTCTTAAAATAAGCCTAGGATATCAAATGGACCTAGATTGTCAAAATCTTGTACGTCTACCGTACTATACATTTACAACCTATTCATGCTCAAGAGATAAGAAAGTTCCACATACCTCTTCGGTTTAATCCACTTGCTAAGTCCAATTAGCGTCGTAGTATGTCAACCTATAATGACCATAGACGCCTATTAACTTCTAGTTTCAAACGTAGAATATTCCAAGTGCAAAGCTACTAAATTCTACAGAAAATCGGACAGCACTTCCTTTGTTTCTACATACTTTGCCACCTTTTTCAAGGCCGAATTCAATAACCAAACACGCCACATTTAAGGCCCAACAATGCAAATAATCAATAGGGGATTACACGCCTACTAGACGTGTAAAATTCCGCCCCACAAACGATATCAAACTAATACAACTTACTAGGCCAATTCGGCAAACTTGAGATACTATAACATCAATTCTTATCCAATTTCCATTTCAATCCAAATTGTTAGCATAACATGATATCAAGTCGCAATCGATTATAACTACTATAATCTTCAAGTAAGTAACATGCGACGATTCTAATAAACGACCAAATTGTAATTCAATTTCAAATGACTCAACATGTCCTTTTCGGATTTGAGCTTCCAAATTTCCATAACACTTATCAAACTTCATAACACATATCACATGATCACTAATAACTTATCATAACATGAAATCTTCAATAACAAAAGTAAAATGAAGGTTATACCTCAATTAGCCCAAATATGATCCAAGATCACAAGTCGCTCCTTAGCAACTTTAGCTCCTCCTTTCGACGTTCCAATCCGCTCCAAGCAACCCTTAGCATCTTATGAATAACTCATCTTCAAGTTCCCACTTCAAAGTTGGATAACTCCTTAGGTCTTCGCCTTGCGACTAATACGAAAACACCATTTTTCCGGGATCTTTCTATTGAGATACACTTACAATACCCTTAGGTACCTTGGTTTAAAGTGGGGAGATTATTGGACAACAATTGAAAATTTTTCCTTCAAACCCTAGGTGAAGCCGAGAGCTACCCTTAGTGAAGAACACAAATCTTGAAATTTTCTCTAAGTATGGAAGCCTTGTCTTGCTACTAGTAAGCTTATATAACCAAATGGAAGGTCTAAATTAGAACAAATGGGTGGTTTGGATGCATTTCACAAGGATCAAGCCAAGTGGCATTTGACTTAGTCAACAATGTTAAGCTCTTGCCTTTGCAAGACTTGGTATTTTAAATTATGGTCAAATGACCATTTCCTCCATGTCATTTTCGTCCAAGACCATTAAGGGGGGTGACACGTGTCGCCCTCCCGTTCGTCGCAATATTTCATTTTCCGACAAATTCCAAAATTCCGATAAATTTTACTCATCTCAAATCTTAACATTTTTGAGTTCTTACGTACGTCCTTATAAACATATCCTGAAATTTCGGGGTGTAACAGTATGCCGAGGCTAACACAAAGAGAGGGAGGGAGAATTTGCCTTGGAAATTATTTCAAGTGTGGGATGAATAAGTCTTGCACTTAAGGGGGGTATTTATAGAGAAATCAAAGGCCAAAATCAAGGCAAGTGTGTGTTTGAGATTGGGACATGTGTGTGTGCCACAAGCCACTTGTCCAAGCAAGACAAATGGCTAGCCACATGTCAACAAAATTCGGCCAAGAGGCCACATGTCATGCCAAATTGGCCAAGGCCACCTAAGGGGGGTGACACGTGTCGCCCTCCTACTCGTCCAAAATATTTCATCTTCCGAAAATATCCAATATATCTAAAATCTCGAAAACAAAGTGGGCCCCACAAAACCGTAAATTTTCCCCGTGGGCCCCACGTGACCAAATCCGGAAATAAAATTCCATAATTCTATTATATTCCCAGAAGTCCGAATACCAAATCTGGGAATCCAATTCCCATTAACGAACCTTTTTCCTTCACAAAATCCGAAACATTTTCCGTCGGAAAATCAAATCTTTCTTCCTTCTAATATTAAAGTCGTATTCTTGTACGTACGTCCTCGCATTCATACCCTAGAACTACGGGGTGTAGCACCTAAGTTTAGGTAACCATCGTACGAGTTCGTGGATGCGTTTGACCAGAATCGGATCGTGAAGGCCGGGAATGGCCTTAAGAGAAATTGAAGCTAGTGTAATGACCATGTTTGGAGGTGGTAACTCCAAGGTTTTGGAAACTGAAGCAATGACTGAAGTGTGGTACGGGTACTAGAAAGATTTCGGGTGTACCAGAAGGGTACGATGGGTAAGAAAAGAAACGAACATGTGTTAAGAGAATGGAAGTGATCATTTTTATGAAGTGAAGGTGCGAAGAAAGTAACCTATAGAACAGGAGTAGGAGTTAATTGTGGTGTTATACACGTTAGAGATGGTTCCTCGTTGGCTTAGATTTGAGTATTGCGCGTGTGTTATATTATGGCCAGGTGTGGCATAATTGGTTATGTAAGTATAGTAGTGAAGACTATACCGGCGCATGTGTGTTTTGAGACTTAGAAGGAACATTCAGGACGAATGTTTCTAAGGGGGGAAGAATGTTACACCCCGTAGTTCCAGGGTATGTATGTGAGGACGTACGTACGAGAATACGACATTAAGATTGGAAAGGAAGAAAGATTTGATTTTCCGACGGAAAATTTTCCGGATATTGTGAAGGAAAAAGGTTCGTTAATGGGAATTGGATTCCCAGATTTGGTATTCGGACTTCTGGGAATATAATAGAATTATGGAATTTTATTTCCGGATTTGGTCACGTGGGGCCCACGGGAGAAAATTTACGGTTTTGTGGGGCCCATATTATTTTCGAGATTTTTGGTATTACAGATATTTTCGGAAGATGAAATATTTTGGACGAGTAGGAGGGCGACACATGGCACCCCCATGTGGCCGAAATGGTCATGACATTTGGCCCTTGGCCGATTTGTGGAGACATGTGGCTAGCCACATGTCTCAAGTTTGTGTGGGACATGTGGTTTGTGGGACCCACACACACATGTCCCCAATCTACACCACCCACTTGGTTTCATCCTAGCCTTTGATTTCTCTATAAATACCCCCTTAAGTTGCAAGACTTCATCATCCACACTTAGAGATTTCAAGTCACAAAATATACTCCCTCCTTTGTGAGTTCTCGTCCACACACCCCCCCCTCTTGTGAAGAATTACTTCAAGTGTTGTTGTTATCCCAAATACCTTAGCCTAGTATCCCTAGTAGTATTCTAAAGTAATCCCAACATAAGAGCCCGGAAATACTACTTTATTCCAATAGTCGCAAAATGAAACCCTAGGAAAATCTTCATAGCTTGGATGAAGTGTTAAGAGAAGTTGTTTAGAAACTTCTAAGGGTTGCTTGGAGCGTAAGGAATAGGAGCTAAACGTTGCTCAGGATCGACTTATAAATCTTGGATAATTTTGGGCTTATCGAAGTAATGATCTTTGTCCTTCTATTGTAATTGGATATTACATATTATAGTAGCTTAGAATTGAGTATAAGATATATGGAAGGATGATTAAAAATAATTGAACTGTATTTACATTGGACTGTATTTACAGTAGACTTATGTAGTATTATTATGGGGCAGTTTTGTACACGTCCAGTAGGCGTGTAATCCCCTTTGAGTTGTTGGATTGGTAGCGGGCCTTGATATAAGAGGGTATTTATGTGATCATGCGGGGAGGTGTTGCCCAATTTTCCGTAGAATAGGGAACTGTTTACTTAGAATGTTCTACGAAAAGAACTAGAAGTTGATAGATGTGTTGTGGTTGCTATAGGTGGATATACTACGCGCGGCATACTCGACTTGGCTTGTGGATTAAGCCGAAGAGGTATGTGATTCTTCCTATACTCTTGAGCATGATTGTTGTGAACTATATAGTACGGTAGACGTACGTGTGTGAAATGAATTTGGTTTGTTTAAAACATAAAGTGTTATAATGACTTTATGGGAAGTTAGTTATAACAACTTTATGAAGATAAAAGAGAGACTTGATTTTGAAAGATAAGAGACTTGACTTATAAACAACTCGATTTCGGAAAAGGAGAAGTAACTTGATTTAAAAGTATAGGTTACTTGTTTTGAAAAGAGTAAGTTACTTGAGTTTTAAAAGTATACTTGATGTTGTTTTTAAATGAAAAACACTTGGTTTAAAAAGTATAGAATACTTGATTTTAAAAGCCTTGTAAAGATTTTCTGAAGGTGTAGTAATTTGGTTTGAAAAGAAAACGTGTTTTGATACTACGAGTATTAGTATCGTGTGGCTTTTATGTAAAAAAATGTCTTTTTGAAAGAATGAAAGTATGTAGTATTTTGGGGTTGAAACCCGGATTGTTGACATAAAATGAACGTACGTTGAACTTGCCTATGCTTGTTGTGATAGCCGTTGTTGTGCAAGTGTTGTATTCCTATGCTACCGCGTCTCTCGATGGAGGGCCGGTTATTCTGGTTGATTGCTTGGACATACTGACGAGTTGGATGGTCCACGGGTATGCTTCCACTATGAGTATTATCTTGTTATTTCCTTTGGACATACTGACGAGTTGGATGGTCCATGGGTATGCGTCCACTAGGATGGTTTCATGGCCATGCTTATACCGAGGTAAGATGCCGGGGCATGCGGCCATTATGCGGGTTAAATTCCCGGGTTATGTTATTAGTCCATGAACCGCTAATCCATGAAGCTTGCCCAGTGACGAGCGATCACGGGCTTGATTTGTACATGTGGTTACAGACGCACTTTAGATACTTGTTGTTATACCCCGTATTTCCGGAGTATGTATGTGAGGACGTACGTACGATTGTGTAAACCCTAATTAGGTTAAGGACGAAATTGTGAACTTTCGACGGAAAAGATTCCGAACCTTGTGAAGGAAATTTTGCGTTTTTAATATTTTAACCGATTATGGATTTTTCCGAGAGACGAAATATTTTGGACCAATAGGAGGGCGACATGTGTCACCCTTAGGTGGCATTGTTTGGACGAAATGTTGGGCTAGTGGACAAGTCAAATAGTCAAGTCTTGCAAGATATTTTCTTTGGGTGAGTGGGAGTAGGTGGTGGACGGTTTTTGTGAGCCATGTGGATGGCCACATGGCTCATTGTTGTGGTGGACATATGTTCCAATGTTGTGGTGGACATATGTCCCAATATTGTGGTGGACACTTGGTGGAAGACTCCACTCACACAAGCTATCTAATCTACACCCTCCACTTGCTTTAATCTTGGCCATTGAAGGTTCTATAAATACCCCCCTATTGTGCAAGACTTCTTCATTCACTTAACACTTCCAAGTCACAAAATCCTTCCCCCTTTGTAGTAGAGCTTTCTTCCAAGCTTCCCCCCCCTTTGGAAGCTTTCGTCCGAAGCACCCTCTCCCCCCCCCCTTCCTAGTTGTCTCGTCGAAATACCCCTCCCCCCCTTGGTAGAAAAGTTGTCTTCTAGTATTGTTACTATTTCCAAATACCTTAGCCTAAATCCCTTATTATATTCCAAAGTTACCTCTATACTAAAAGCCCGGAAATACTACTTTATTCCCTTTAGTCACAAAACGAAACCCTAGGGAAATCTTCATAGTTGGTTGAAGTATTAAGTAGAAGTTGTTTAGAAACTTCTAAGGGTTTCTTGGAGCGATCGGAGCGTGCAGAATAGGAGCTAAACGTTGTTCAGGATCGACATTAATCTTAGATAATTTTGGGCTTATCGAGGTAAATAATCTTGTCCTTCTATTGTAATTGGAGATACATACTGTAGTAGTATAGAAATAAGTATAAGATATATAGAAGGAGGGTATAAAAGAAGAGAATTGAATCAGACTTACGTATTGTATTCTGATGAACTTGAGTAGTTTGACGGGTAGGGAAGTACTGCCCAATTTTCCGTAGAATTAAGAACCTTCTGCGTAGAATATTCTACAAAGTAGTCTAGACGTTGATAGACGTATTTGACTATTATAGGTTGATACTCTGCGCGCGACATATTCAACTTGGCAGGTGGATTTCGCCGAGGAGGTATGTGATTCTTCCTATCCTCTTGAGCATGATATTTTTGATATATATATATATATATATATATAGTACGGTAGACGTACGTGTGTTAACTAAAAAATTGTTTTACTCTGATGTCTTTTGACTTGAGCATTAAATAATAAAAAATCTTGAAGCATTTCAAAAGAGTTATGAATCATTTTTGGAAAGAAAAGTAATACTTGGTTTTAAAAAGCTTAAGAGTTATACTAGCTTTATGGGAAGTTAGGTATAACGACTTAAGAAAGATAAAAGGAACGTTTTACTTATTTGTTTATGAAAGTCGTGTATTGATTTCTGGAAAGTGTAGTAAGATGGTTTGATAAGTAGAAATATTATGATACTACGTGTGTTAGTGTCTTGTGATGTTTGTGTAAGGGGGTTATTCTTGTTGTGCTTACGTTGTTAAACGATAAGCGTTATCGCTATTATATCACATACCCCGACTTGTTATGATGCGAGGACTTGCCACCCTCGATGCGAGGAATACCTCACGCGATGCGTGTGACTATGCGGAGTGCGGAGTTCCAGGATTGATCATTCGGTGTATTATCCGTCGCGAGGAATGCCTCATGCGGTGCAATGTGACCACGCGGTCCGTGTGACTATGCGGATCGCGAGTCTAGGAGATGCCGCGTTAGCTACCCCGATGCGAGGAATACCTCACGCGGTGCATGTGACCTATGCGGTGCGGAGTTCGAGATTAGGCTCGCATAATGATACTATGGGCGATTCGCCTTGCTTCGATCATTAGCGGCCTAGAAAAGACCGATTACATTATATCTATTTTTGCTCTTGTTTATCTTTGTGCACTATGTGCGGTTGAATTAGTTGTATTTGTAAGTTGTTTTAAAAATGCTTTGATTTCGATTAAGTACTTTCTGATTTCACATACTGTTATCCGTTGACCTCCTTTGAAATTTGCGTTAAATGCAGGTGAGGTACTCTATTGTTGATCCGCTCTAGGATCACCGTTTACGCTTTTAGGAAAGCCCGTTTCTCCGAGGCTTATCTTTTGGGTATGATCTCCCGTCATTTGTAGATTTATGTACATTCAGGTATGGCGGGCCCTGTCGCCATAGTTGTTTACATTCCTAAGTGCAGTAGTCTGTTGTAAAGTTGAGATGTATCGCTCACTCTTGATGTATATATACATGCCAAAGGCAATCTTTTCTTGGATAAACTGTTCTCATTTCATAATTGTTTCATGTCTTGTTTTTATATTCCGCTGATTACTCTGATGTATGTCTACTTGGGTGCGGGTAAGCGGCGATACGGGCCGGATCGGGTCGTTACAAAAGTGGTATCGTGAGCGATTAATCCTCGGAAAGTGTCTACGACCGTATCTAGTAGAGTATTGATTATCGGTGTGTTGTGCACCACAATAATCGTGAGGCTATAGGATATTTAGGATTGGTTTCCATTCTTCTCACTCTGAGATCGTGCCTTAGAGCGTGTTATAAGTTGGACCCTCTAACGTATTCCTTTTACAGACGCTATGCCTCACGCAAGGCAACCGGGCGGAAGGGCAAGCGGTGAGGCTGCTAGTAGGACACGAGAGGGCCACGAGGCCTGTGCCGATCTATACCCGAGGCGATACCTCGGGCAGCGAGTTCAAAGACGCCGCCGCCCAGCGAGTTAGAGTCGCAGCGATGGCTGCCGAGACCACAATACTGCGCCTCACTCCCACGGCACAGGCGAGAGGAGATGGGTTACGAGAGATGACCCGATTACTAGCCGTGATGTGGCGGAACGTGAGGATAGTGGGACGCAGCCCATTCGAGCACCCGTGGTACATCCTAGATCGGACAGCTTGAGACTACGAGATTTTCTGAGTTGTAGCCCGCCAGAGTTCTACGGGTCGAGGCCTGAGGATGATCCGCAGTGTTATACCCCGTAGTTCTGACCCTACGTATGAGAGCGTACGAAAGCATGTAAGACTTAAAATTTTCTAAGGATAGGTTGACAGATTGTTCCGATCGGGTTTTAGTCAACTTTGAGGCGGGTTATGACCCGGTACATTGAGAGTTCCTAAGTGTTTCAAAGGCCTAGGGTGTAGTTCGTGGAGTCTAGATTCCAACGGAACCAACCATTCGTCGATAGGACGTCGGGGTAGGAAGTTATGAGAGTTACAAGTTCGGTCTTGCTGATCGTAAATGTGTTTGGACAAAGCGGCAGGGCATGGCAGAAATCGAGGTCGCTAAAGTTGCAGCGCTGCGCCTGAGACAGCAGGCAACGCCGAAAGTTCGAGAAAGTGCGGAGGTTTCAGCGCCAGCTGGCCGAGGCGGGATTTTTGGGCGGAAAGACTTAGGAAAAGTCAGATTTTTCTTTTAAAAGACCTTGGGAGGGTGACAAGTGTCCCCCCCCATCTGATTTTTTGCATGCAATATATTGACCAAGTCTTGAAGACTTGGTCATCTTCCAATTTCCCTCTCTCTCTAAAGCAAAAGCTCCTCCTTCTCTCTAAGATTCCAAGAGATATTTTAGCCTTAGGAGAAATCTGAAAAAGGTAAAGGCAAGAAGGAAACTTGTGGCTAGCTTGTGAAGGTGGTTGTGGTGGTATTCTTGGAAAGGAGGCTAGCAAAATTGTTGGAATAAATTTGGCTAAAGCTCTAAGGTAATGGTTCCTCCTTTATAATTAGTTTTTAGTGTTGCATGTTAAGAAGAAAGAACTTGTGGTAGTAAATAATGCTCTTAGACTCATTGCATGTAAGAACTATGGTTTGTATGTGAAGGAATTGGTTAAGAAGATATTATGAGCATGTTGTAGCCTAAAAACTACCTTAGAATTGATTAAGTGAATTGTTGTACCTTATGGGGCAGAATTTTACACACCCAAGTTTAGGTGTGTAATCCCCTTTGAAATGTTGGATTGTTGAGCCTTAAATGTGGCGTTTGGATGATAAATTCGGCCTTGTGAAAGGTGGCAAAGTATGTAGAAACAAAGGAAATGCTGCCCAATTTTCCATAGAATTTAGTGGCTTTGAGTTTAGATTATTCTACATTGAAGTTAGAGGTTAATAAACGTATCATAGTTATTTTAGGTTGACATATTACTTGCGGTAGTTTGGACTTGGCAAGTGGATTGACCAAAGAGGTATGTGAAGCTTTCCTATCTCTTGAGCATGAATAGATGAAACTATGTAGTACGGTAGACGTACAAGTTTTGGTATTCTTACTTGTTTTTAAGTATATAATGACTTGTTCCGTTTTAAGAATGTATAAGTCCCTTAGTTAGGGGAAAAGTATGATTTTACTAAAGTATAGAGTTAATATAACAACTTTATGGGAAGTTGGTTTATTAGCTTCATAAAAGGTTATTGAGAAGAGATTTACTCTAAGTAAGATAAGTATATGGTGAGGCAAATTGGTTTTAAGGCATCAATTGCCCAAGAGTTTTATGTATAAAGAAGAGTCATTTTTAAAAGAGTTGAAGCATGTAGTACTTGGGTTAAACTCCCGATGTTCTTTTATTAAAGGTATGATTAAGTGCCTTAAGTAAACTAAAATGAGAGGGTATATGAACAAGACTAATAAGAAGTTATAAGTTTTCTTAACTTATTTATGATTATGATATGATGTGATTTGAGCTAGGGTAAGAGTATATCCGAGGCAAGCCCAAGATCGTTATACCACCTACTCCAGGGTAAGAGTATGTCTGAGGGGAAAGCCCCAAGATCGTCATACCACCTTCTTCAGTGTAAGAGTATATCTGAGGGGCAAGCCCCAAGATCGTTATACCATCTGCTTCAGTGTAAGAGTATATCGAGGCAAGCCCCAAGATCGTTATACCATCCGCCGGGGTAAGAGTATATCGAGGGAAAGTCCCAGATCGTTATACCACTGTTCGTGGATTTGCTACCCACGATGCGAGAATACCTCACGCGAGTCCTTATGGGCTTATGCGGGTGAAATAGTCCCACGTGCGGTAGTCTGACTATCACGAGAATACCTCATGCGGGTCCACAGGACTATCACGGGTGAAATAGTCCCGCGAGTAGGGGTGCTTATTGATACTACTGAGGCGGTACCTGTTTTGATCCTAAGGCCCCTATTTTATGCAGTATTATATATATATACTTGTCACTCTCATTGTTATAAGGCACAATAAAAGGTATTTTGATTTCTTCCATGACTCCAGCTTACTTTTAGACTTATGATATCATTATTACAGTATTTTCCAGCTTTACATACTTGGTACATATTGTGTACTGACCCCCTTCCTCGGGGGCTGCGTTCATACCGCAGGTAAGGGTAAGCAGATTGAGGATCCTCGTTCTTAGGATCACTATTCCGGTGTCAGAAGCTCCATTCCTCCGGAAGCTTGTTTATTGGTACGGATATTCCCTGATGCTATAGGTATTTTGTACATGCAGGGGTATGACGGGGCCACCGTCATACGATTGTTATCTGTAAGTGCGTGGTCACATATATGTTTTGGGCTATAAGAACGGTTGTACTACTCCACTTTGTTTAAGTATGATTTATGGAAAGCGGCACTTATCGGTGGCGGATGATGTTACCACTTTTATAAAATTATGTGTTATGTATGTTCATTGCTATTCTCGACATATACGGCGATGTACCGGTAGGTACGATCGCGGCCGAGGTTGAGTCGTGACAAAAGTGGTATCGAGCGATTAGTCATCGGAGAGTGTCCGAGCACGTGTCTAGTAGATTCTTGATTATATGTGTGTTGTGCACAAAATCTATAATCAGGTGGCTTCAGGATATTTATGATTGGTTTGCATTCTTTCACTCTAATATAGTGCAATAGAGTGAGTTATAGGTTGAACCTCCTCGATGTTTTCCTTTATGTATCGCTTATGCCTCACGCAGCAACCGCGGCCCGTGAAGGCAAAGCGGTGAGTCTTTGCTAGTGGGACGCGGAGAGTCACGAGGCACTGAGCCCGATCCTTACTAGAGATGATGTTTAGGCGGCGAGTTCCACGCCGTCGCCCGGCCTCAGCGAGTTCGAGTATCGGACGCGACTCATCGAGACCGCAGATGCGAGCCTCGATCCACGGTCGGTGCGAGTACGAAGATTACGAGAGCAGTTCGATTCTTGACCAAGATAGTGGCGGCGGCGCAGCAGGAAGCGGCGCCAACCCTAGCCGATACGATTTCTGGATTCGGATTTCTTGGGTTGTCACCCACCCGAGTTCTATGGTTCGAGATTTGAGAGGATCCGCAGGAGTTTTTCCGGCGATTCAGTGGACCATGCAGTCCTTAGGGCATCGGAGACGATGCGTTATACTAGCTTCTTCAGGTACGCGATATTGCGTTGAACTGTTTGAGTCATGGGTATTGTCGAGGTGAAGATGCTCTTCCGGTGATTGGGAGGAGTTCACGAGGCGTTCCTAGACCACTTCTTGCCTCGTGAGGTGAGGAGAGCCAGCGTAGATAGGTTCTTGACCTCGAGACGGGGCGGGAGGACTATCGGAGTCTGACAGAGTTCGACTCGCTTGGCGAATATCGCACACCATAGTAGGCGACATGGCGCATGGGGTTCATCGATATGTGATGGGGTTAGATCGTCATATGATTACTGCATGCTTGGGGGTGGTTCTTCAGCCAGGGATGGATATTGCCAGATGCGAGCGTCTGCGAGGATTGAGAGAGAAGCGAATCGGCTAGATTTGGGCGGCCAAGAGGCGAGACATCAGTTCTCGTGGCGATTTTGAGGTGGCGGCCTCGCAGCGAACTAGGTCCACATTCCGGCCCGGACAGAGTGCTCCTTCTCGATTTTAGCGGGAGGTCGATCAACGAGGTTATTCGGGAGGCGGTCGTGCTCCGGACTTCAGTTTCGAGGCGAGGACCGGCTGTCGAGACCACCTACCTCTCGGTGCGTTCGATGCGGTAGGTCTCATCCGGCGAGTGCGTATGGGTTCGAGGCGTGTTACTCTTGTGGCGTGAGGCTATCGAAGAAGGATTGTCCGTCCAGGCGGCGGGAGCATTACGGTTCAACCGGTAAGTCGATTCTTTGGATCTTCATCTTCGATGGTTAGGCGCCGGAGGGTAAGTACTTATGGGCGGCAGCGGCGAGAGGTCGTGGTAGGGGTTCCATTCTAGCGGTCCTCAAACCGCATATATGCTATGTCGATCAGCGGGACTGAGGCGTCCCGGATGTCGTCAGTACATTATTGGTTTCTTCTTTGTGATGTATATGGTTTGATAGATCCGTGTTCTACCTTGTCCTATATATCTCCTCATATTGCGATAGAATAGGGATAGAGCCGAGTCCATAAGACCTTTGAGGTGGCTACACCATGGTGATTCATGGTAGCCGGCGGGTGTATAAGGCTTGCCTGTGACTATAGATAGCCGTCGGACTCTGGCCGACTTGATAGAGTTGGATATGAGACTTTGATGTGATTATGGTATGGATTGGCTAGCATCTTGCTATGCCAACGTGGGTGTAGAGAGATTAGTTCGGTTCGGTTTCGTGGCCGTTATCGAGTGGAAGGGAAATCTGCGCCGAGGATAAGTTTATTTCTTACCTCAAGGTTAGGAAGATGGTGCGGAAAGGGTATATCTACCATATGGTTCAGGTATTCGACATCGAGGTGAGGTCAGGACCTTGATCGATTCGGCCGTTAGAGAGTTTCCAGATGTATTCCCAGATGAGCTTCCGGGTATCCCTCCTGAGAGGGAGATTGAGTTTTGCATTGATTTGGCGCGGATACTCGGCCGATATCTATTCCGCCATACGGGATGGCACCGCCGTGAAGGAGTTGAAGGACCGGTGAAAGATTTCTTTGGAGAAAGGCTTTATTAGGCAGTGTTTCTCCCTGTGGAGCACGGTGTTATTTGTAAAGAAGAAGGATGGAACGTTGCGTATGTGTATTGATTGATTCTGAGCGGTGAACAAGGTTACTATCAAGAATTATCCCCTCCCGAGATTGACAATTTGTTTGACCATTGCGGTGCAAAATGTTTTTCAAGATAGACTGCTGATGCAGTTATCACCAGGTGCGAGTTAGAGAGATAGATATCCCAAAGACTGCATTCAGGACCCGGTATGTGCACTATGAGTTCAGGGTGATGTCTTTCGGATTGACCAACGCCCCAGCAGTATTCATGGATTTGATGAATAGGGTGTTCAGGCCATTCTTGGATATGTTCGTTATAGTATTTATTGATGATATCTTGGTGTATTCGCGCACAGAGCAGGAGCATACAGATCATTTGAGGACGGTATTGGGAGTCCTCCGAGACCGGCAGTTGTATGCCAAGTTCTCGAAGTGGGAGTTCTGGTTGACGTCAGTGGCTTTCTTAGGACATGTTATCGGGGCCGACGGTATTCGGGTTGATACAGCTAAGATTGAGGCAGTCAAGACTTGGCCCAGACCCACTACACCGACGGAGGTGCGCATCTTTTTGGACCTTGCAGGCTATTATCGGAGGTTTGTAGAAAAGTTTGCTTCTATTTGGACCTTTGACTAGTGACTCGAGAAGGAAGCTATGTTCCGGTGGACGGATACTTGTGAGGAAAGTTTCCAGTTGCTAAAGGAGAAGTTGACGACCGCCCCAGTTCTTACTCTTCCAGAGGGCTTAGATGGATATGTGGTTTATTGTGACACGTCAGGTGTCGGGCTTGGGTGTGCAGCACGACAGTGTTATAGCTTATGCATCTCGACAGCTTAGGAAGCATGAGAAGAACTATCCCACACATGACTTGGAGTTGACAGCAGTGATTCATGCCTTGAAGATCTGGAGACATTATTTATATGGAGTTCATGTGGACATTTACACAGACCACAAGAGTCTCCAGTACATCTTCATCCAGAGGGACCTGAACTTGTGGCAGAGACGGTGGTTGGAGGTACTTAAGGATTACGATGTTGATATTCTGTACCACCCAGGGAAGGCCAATGTAGTTGCAAATGCCCTTAGTCGCAGATCGATGGGTAGTGCATGCGATGTTAAAGAGAAGAGGAATATGGTCCGAGAGTTGCATCATTAGCGAGCCTGGGTTCGTTTGGTTGATTCCGATAGTCTTTGGTCGGGTTTGAGAGGTTGCGAGTCTTCTATCGTCGAGGAGGTGAAGAGGCGACGATATGAGGATCCGATTTTGATACTGCATCGATATGCCGCTGTTCGAGAAGAGAGTCTATTTGAGTAGCGCTGATGGGGTGCTAAGATTCGGCGGTTGTGTGTTCCGATGTGCGAGGACCGTCGATGAGTTACGAGGAGGCACGGTGCTCGTTATTCTATTCATCGGGTCGACTAAGATGTATCATGACCTCGAATCGTGTATTGGTGGGATGGCCTAAAGAGGGGCGTTGCGGAGTTCGTAGCGCATGCGGGTGTCGTGAGTTAAGATTGAGCACGAAGCGGTGGGCTATTGATATTCGACTTGGAAGTGGGAGGTGATAAATATGGATTTTATTACGGGGCTACCTACCACTCGGAGGAAGCATGATTCCATTTGGGTGATTGTCGACGGTGAAATCAGCCCATTTTCTTCCGATCGAGACAACGTTCTCGGTGAGGACTATGTCGATTATATATTAGAGAGATTATGAGGCGCACGAGTCTGGTGTCGATTATATCGGATAGAGGCCCGGTTCTCGGCTAACTTGGAGGTCTTTTCGAAGGGATTAGGGACACGGTGAGTCTCGAGACGACGTTTCATCCTCGACGGACAGACGGGCGAGCGCACTATCCGGACAACGAGGATATGCTGCGGGCTTGTGTTATTGATTTCAGGGGTAGCTGGGAGGATCATTTGCCTCTTGTGGAGTTTGCTTACAACAACAGCTACCATTCCAGTATTTAGATGGCGCCTTATGAGGCCTTATACGGGAGGAAGTGCAGGTCACCGATAGGCTGGTTCGAGGTGGGAGAAGTTCAGTTAGTCGGGCCAGACTTAGTTTAGCAGGCAGTGGATAAGGTGAAGCTTATCCGAGGCGGTTGTTAGCGGCTCGAGTCGGCGGAAGTCGTATGCAGATCATCGCGTCGACAACGGAATTTGAGATAGATGATTGGGTTTTTCTAAAGGTATCGCCCATGAAGGGCGTGATGAGATTTGGAAAGAAGGGAAAGCTTAGCCCAAGGTACATTGGGCCGTATCCGATTGTCCGTAGGGTAGGCAGGGTTGCCTATGAGTTAGATCTGCCGTCCGATTTGGAGGCGGTACATCCAGTTTTCCATGTGTCCATGTTGCGGAAATGTATTGGAGATCCATCTAGAGTGCACCCGGTTCATGATGTCCCGATGTGAGAGGAGTTATCGTATGAGAGAGTCCCATAGCGATACTCGATCGTCGAGTTAGACGACGGACGAAAGACGTGGCTTCCGTCAAGGTCTTATGGCGGAACGAGAACAGGGAGGAAATGACGTGGGAAGCAGAGGATGACATGATGAAGAAGTACCCTCACCTATTTCCTATACCTCCAGGTAACCCACTTTCCCGCTTGTTAGTTTTGATTTAGCATTTACGCTTCAGTATGTTGTGGCTCGTGGAGCTTCTTTACTTGCAAAAGAATAGTTAAGAGGGTCTATGTCGATGTTGTGATTTGAGTAAGCCTAGAAGGAACATTCGGGACGAATGTTTCTAAGGGGGGGAGAATGTTATACCCCATAGTTCTGACCCTACGTATGAGAGCGTACGAAAGCATGTAAGACTTAAAATTTTCTAAGAATAGGTTGACAGATTGTTCCGGTCGGGTTTTAGTCAACTTTGAGGCGGGTTATGACCTGGTACATTTAGAGTTCCTAAGTGTTTCAAAGGCCTAGGGCGTAGTTTGTGGAGTCTAGATTCCAACGCAACCAACCGTTCGTCGATAGGACGTCGGGGTAGGAAGTTATGAGAGTTACAAGTTCAGTCGTGATCGGACAAATGTGTTTCGGACAAAGCGGCGAGGCGCAGCGCGGATGCGAGGCAGCGGGCGAAAATGCTTGGTCGCTGAAGTTGCAGCGCCCAGCTGAGGACAGCGAGACGCGGCGCGAAAGTTGAGAGAGCGGAGGTTTATTGCCGCATGGCCGGGCGGCGCGCCAGAGGCGGATTTTGGGCGGAAAGACTTAGGAAAAGTCAGATTTTTCTTTAAAAGACCTTGGGAGGGTGACAAGTGTCCCCCCCATCTGATTTCTTGCATGCAATATATTGACCAAGTCTTGAAGACTTGGTCATCTTCCAATTTCTCTCTCTCTCTAAAGCAAAAGCTCCTCCTTCTCTCTAAGATTCCAAGAGATATTTTAGCCTTAGGAGAAATCTGAAAAAGGTAAAGGCAAGAAGGAAACTTGTGGCTAGCTTGTGAAGGTGGTTGTGGTGGTATTCTTGGAAAGGAGGCTAGCAAAATTGTTGGAATAAATTTGGCTAAAGCTCTAAGGTAATGGTTCCTCCTTTATAATTAGTTTTTAGTGTTGCATGTTAAGAAGAAAGAACTTGTGGTAGTAAATAATGCTCTTAGACTCATTGCATGTAAGAACTATGGTTTGTATGTGAAGGAATTGGTTAAGAAGATATTATGAGCATGTTGTAGCCTAAAAACTACCTTAGAATTGATTAAGTGAATTGTTGTACCTTATGGGGCATAATTTTACACACCCAAGTTTAGGTGTGTAATCCCTTTTGAAATGTTGGATTGTTGAGCCTTAAATGTGGCGTTTGGATGATAAATTCGGCCTTGTGAAAGGTGGCAAAGTATGTAGAAACAAAAGAAATGCTGCCCAATTTTCCATAGAATTTAGTGGCTTTGAGTTTAGATTATTCTACATTGAAGTTAGAGGTTAATAAACGTATCATGGTTATTTTAGGTTGACATATTACTTGCGGTAGTTTGGACTTGGCAAGTGGATTGACCAAAGAGGTATGTGAAGCTTTTCTATCTCTTGAGCATGAATAGATGAAACTATGTAGTACGGTAGACGTACAAGTTTTGGTATTCTTACTTGTTTTTAAGTATATAATGACTTGTTCCGTTTTAAGAATGTATAAGTCCCTTAGTTAGGGGAAAAGTATGATTTTACTAAAGTATAGAGTTAATATAACAACTTTATGGGAAGTTGGTTTATTAGCTTCATAAAAGGTTAATGAGAAGAGATTTACTCTAAGTAAGATAAGTATATGGTGAGGCAAATTGGTTTTAAGGCATCAATTGCCCAAGAGTTTTATGTATAAAGAAGAGTCATTTTTAAAAGAGTTGAAGCATGTAGTACTTGGGTTAAACTCCCGGTGTTCTTTTATTAAAGATATGATTAAGTGCCTTAAGTAAACTAAAATGAGAGGGTATATGAACAAGACTAATAAGAAGTTATAACTTTTCTTAACTTATTTATGATTATGATATGATGACAGTTTGAGCTAGGGTAAGAGTATATCTGAGGGGCAAGCCCCAAGATCGTTATACCACCTACTCTAGGGTAAGAGTATGTTTGAGGGGCAAGCCCCAAGATCGTCATACTACTACCTTCTTGGTGTAGAGTATATCGAGGCAAGCCCCAAGATCGTTATACCATCTGCTTTAGTGTAAGAGTATATCTGAGGGGCAAGCCCCAAGATCGTTATACCATCTGCTTCAGGGTAAGAGTATATCTGAGGGGAAAGTTCCCAAGATCGTTATACCACTTGTTCCGTGGATTTGCTACCCACGATGCGAGGAATACCTCATGCGAGTCCTTATGGGCTTATGCGGGTGAAATAGTCCCATGCGGTAGTGCGACCTATCACGAGGAATACCTCATGCGGGTCCACAGGACCTATGCGGGTGAAATAGTCCCAGGAGTAGGGGTGCTTATTGATACTACGGGCGAGGTACCCTGTTTTGATCCTAAGGCCCCTATTTTATGCAGTATTATATATATATACTTGTCACTCTCATTGTTAGTAAGGCCTGATAAAGGTATTTAGATTTCTTCCATGACTCGACTACTTTTAGACTTATGATATCATTATTACAGTATTTTCCACTTTACATACTTGGTACATATTGTGTCGACCCTTCCTCGGGGCTGCGTTAAATCTGCAGTAAGTAGCGATTGAGGATCCTCGTTCTTAGGATCACTATTCCTGTCGAAGCTCCATTCCTCGGAAGCTTGTTTATTAGTACATATATTCCACGATGCTATAGGTATTTTGTACATTCGGGGTATGGCGGGGCCACTGTCATACGCTTGTTATCTGTAAGTGCAGTGGTCACATATATGTTTTGGGCTATAAGAACCAGTTGTACTACTCCACTTTGTTTAAGTATGATTTATGGAAGGCAGCCTTATCGGCTGGCCAGTGATGTTTACCCTTTTTATAAAATTATGTGTTATGTATGTTCATTGCTATTCTCGACATATACAGCGAGGTACCGGTAGGTACGATCGCGGCCGAGGTTGAGTCGTGACACGCAGAAGTTCATCCGACAGCTTCAGCGGATCATGAGAGTGATCAGGGCTTCGGAGACCGAGTCCGTGATTTTTGGTTCGCATCGGCTGCGTTATACCGCAGTCGACTGGTTTGATTCGTGGGAGCTATCCCGGGGAGAGCATGCGCCTCCAGCAGTATGGGACGAGTTCTCGGAGGCTTTTCTCACTCATTTCTTGCCGCCAGATGAGGAGAGCACGGGCCGACAAGTTTTGATCTTTGAGAGCAGAGGCGCCTGATTGGGAGTACAACGTCGAGTTCGACTCATTGGCTCGGTATGTCCCTGCGTTAGTAGAAGATATGGAGGACAGGGTACACCGCTACGTCACCGGGCTCGATGATTATTTGGCAGAGTGTTGCTCGGGTGTGGCTCTTCAGTCGGACATGGACATTGCCGCGTTCGTGCTCATGCGCGGGTGCGAGGCGTAGATGCCGGCGGTCGGCGAATATCGCCGGCGAAGAAGGCGAGCGGCGAGATCTTTTGGTAGCTCTCGGGTGGATGATCTCGGCCGAGACTAGATTTGCACCACGGCGCTTGAGCACTCCTACACCGTCTTCGGGCGGCGGGGCATTCGAGGCGGTCGGGGCCTAGGACTTGGACTTCGAGGGGTAGAGGTGCTAACCGTCGGGACCACCCTCTCCGGTGTGGCCGTCACGGTAGATCCCATTACGGAGTTGTGGTCCTACTTCACGAGTTTGTTATGCTTCTTTGTCGGCGAGGTCATTATCGAGACGGCCCATCAGGCGAGGCGCGCAGATGGTAGGGTCGGCTTCTGAGGTCTTTCACGGGTCTTCTTCACTCTGATTTACTCGCCGGAGCGGGGTGCTCGAGGACCAGCAGTCGCGGCAGAGGTCGTGGCGGGTCTAATTCTAGCGGTCCTCGAGAACGCATTTATGCCTTGTCGGCCGGCGGGACCGGGGCGTCACGATGTCGTCGCGGTACTTTATCGGTTCATGTTGTGGCGTGTATGCCTTGATAGATCCGGTTCTACTCTGTCTATATATCTCTCCTTATTGCGGTAGGATAGGGATAGAGCACGAGTCCATAGACCGCTTCGAGGTAGCTACGCGATGGGTGATTCGATGGTAGATCGGCGGGTATTTAGGGCTTGCCCGATGACTTTATGCGATCGTCGGACCCTGGCCGACTTGATAGAGTTGGATATGACCGATTCGATGTGATTATGGGTATGGATTGGCTAGCTTCTTGCTACGCCAATGTGGTGCGAGGAGAGAGTGGTACGGTTCGATTTCTGAGGAGCCGGTTATTGAGTGGGAGGAACACCGTGTCGTAGGGGTAGGTTTATTTCTTACCTCAAGGCCGGGAAGATGGTGCGAGAAGGGTATATCTACCATCTCATTCGGGTGTTTGATCACGAGGCTGCGGTACCAGATTTTGATCGATTCCGATAGTCGAGAGTTCCCGGATGTGTTTCAGCACGACCTCCGGGTATCCCTCACGAGATGGAGATAGAGTTTTGTATCGATGTCTTTGCGGACACTCGGCCTATTTCCATTCCGTCATACGTAATGCACTGCCCGAGTTGAGAGAGTTGAAGGACGGTGAGGATTTCTTTGGAGAAAGGGCTTCATCGAGCCTAGTGTTTCTCCCAGGGAAGCGCCGGTATTGTTCGTGAAGAAGAAGGGCGGGGCGCTGCGCATGTGTTGATTCTGACGGTGAACAAGGTGACTATTAAGAACGAATACCCTTACGGGATTGATGATTTGTTCGACCGATTGCGAGTGCGAGATGTTTCTCCAAGATTGATCTGCGATCGGGCTATCATCAGGTATGAGTTAGAGAGGCGGGTGTCTCTGATCGCATTCCGGACGTGCACGCACTATGAGTTCGAGGTTATGTCTTTCGGTTTGACCAATGCTCGTGGTATTTATGGATTTGATGAACCGAGTGTTCAAGCCATTTTGGATACGTTTGTGATAGTATTCATTGATGACATCTTGGTTTATTCTCGCTCGAGGCGAGGAGCATGCGGAGCATTTGAGGTGTCTTTGAGAGTTCTCCAGACCAGCGATTTATGCGCCAAGTTTTCCAAATGTGAGTTTTGGTTGGTTTCGTGGCTTTTCTTGGGCACATTGTAGGGTGATGGTATTCGGGTGGAATCGCCAAGATCGAGGCGATCGGGAGTTGGCCTAGACCTACTACTCAACGCAGTGCGCGACTTTTCCGGGCCTTGCAGTTACTATCGGAGGTTCGTGGAGAAGTTTGCTTCTATTTGGCACCTTTGACTAAGCCGACTCGAAAGCGGCTAAGTTTGATGGTGATGCTTGTGGCGGGGTTTCGATTCTTGAAGGAGAGGCTGACGACCGCCCTAGTTCTTACTCTTCCAGAGGGTCTAGACGGCTATGTGGTGTATTGTGATGCGTCAAGCATCGGGCTTGGATGTGTGTTGATGCAGCAGGGCAAGGTTATAGCGTACGCATCCCGACTTAAGAAGCATGAGGAACTACCCCACCCATGATTTGGAGTTAGCGGCGGTGATTCACGCCAAGATCTGGAGGCACTATTTGTATGGAGTTCATGTGGATATTTACACGGACCACAAGAGCCTCGGTATATCTTCATCGAGAGGAGCTGAACTTACGGCGAGCGGTGGTTAGAGTTACTCAAGGATTATGATGTCGATATCTGTACCACCGGGGAAGGCCAATGTTGTGGCGTATGCCGCAGTCGTAGGTCGATGGGGAGTCTATCAGTGGTGCAACCAGAGAGGAGGGGCATGGTCCGCGAGTTACATCAGTTAGCGAGCCTTGGAGTCCGATTGATTGGTTCTGATAGCAGTGGGGTTCGAGTTCGAGAGGTTGCCGAGTCTTCCATCGTCGAGGAGGTGAAGAGGCAACAGTTTGAGGATCCTATTTTGACCCGGTATCGTGATACGACTCTTCGTGAGGGAAAGGGTCCTTTTGAGGTAGCACCTGATGGGGTGCTAAGGTTTGAGGACAGGTTGTGTATTCCAGATATTGCAGGACTTCGGCGAGTTCTAGGGAAGCACCTGCGCCGCGTTACTCTATCCATCCGGGGTCGACAAAGATGTACCACGACCTCAGATCTGTGTATTGGTGGGATGAATTGAAGAGGGACGTTGTAGAGTTTGTGGCTCAGTGCCCGTGTTGTCAGCAGGTGAAGGTAGAGCACGGAGGCACAGTCGATTATTGCGCGATAGAGATCCCGACGGAAGTGGGAGGTGATCAACATGGACTTTATCACGGGGTTACCTCGCACTCAGGAAACATGATTCTATCCGGGTTATCGTCGACGGTGTGAAATCAGCCCACTTTCTTCCGGTCGGGATGACTTTTTCGTGAGGATTATGCGGACTTTACATCAGAGATCGTGAGCGCATGGGGTCCCTATTTACGTTATACCGTATTTCCGAGTATATGCGTGGGGCGTCGTAGAAAAATTTGAACTTTTACATAGGCTTGGCCGAATTAACTTTGTTCACAACACCCGATTAGAGTCGTTTTTTGACGAAACGTTTCCACAACTTTCGTAGGGAAAATTCCGGCTATGTCATTTTTAATTTTTGCGGATTTTTCCGAGAGACGAAACATTTTGGACCAACAAGAGGGTGACACTTGTCACCCTCTCATTGGAACACCTTGTGTGACGCCCCGAAAATCGGGCCCGTCACTGGTGCCTTACCCCGGGCACCCTAGTGATACAACATCAGAGAAAACCAGCGGAAATAAAAACTTTACACATGAAATGAGAGATATAATAAATAAACAGGCCAACCAAAACAGTTGCCTTCAGTATATACATAAAACCTGAACAGTTTAATCCTTTTACAACCCTGCCCACAACAGTACTACAGACCTCTAATATTTATACAACAACTATGACGGGACAGGGCCCCGCCATACCCCTGAACGTACAAGAACTTACAGACTCAGGGTAACATACCAAAGATAAGCCTCCGACGGAATGGAGCTCCCAAAGCTGAAATGAGATCCTAAACGCGGATCGGCAACCGATGTACCTCTACTGCGGCGTAACGGCCACGAAGGAGGTCGGTACAACATGTACCAAGTATGTGAAATCAGTAAATCGTAAATGAAATCATAATAGTCTATATAAAGCGGGAGACATGTATGATGACCAAACTACGATATATAACATATAACCGATTACATCAAGCGAGGACTCACGCCTCCAAATTATCACTCGTGCGTGGAATTTCTTCCTCACCGCCAGGTTTATGATATAACAATACCAAGGATTATACATGAACACGTGTCCCACTGTGTTATAAAAACCGTCTGAGACAAGTATAACTACCAGATCCGACCGTACCAATAATACAATGCAACCAAAACACGGCCGTCACGGGGCAAGTGCGAGAGCCGACTCAGGAGACCAAGGCGGTCACGAGTGGCCAGGGCAAGTACGCGGGCTGACCACCCGGGACCACGGCCGTATCACGAGACTTCGTCACTATACTTGAGCAGGGCAAGTGCGGGGTGACTCACGGTGCCAAGGCGAATCATCCATGAGGCGGCAATACGAGAGCCGACCACCGGGACCAAGGCGAGCAAGAAGAAACCTCATGGAGAGCTAGTCCATAAATAACAATTCTTGCACAACCAAGGCTATCACCACAAGCATAAGCAAGTTACGCAACAACAAGCATATGCAAGTTACACAACAACAAGCATAGGCAAGTTACACCACAACAAGCGTAGGCAAGTTACACAACTCAAGTTACTTTCATTTTATGCCAAAGTCCGGGTTTTAACCTAAAGTACTACGTACGTTAAATCCCTTTTAAAAGAGATCTATTACTCTTATCAAAGTCACCCGATACCCGTAGTATTAGAATGACCAACCCACATTCCTTTTCAAAATCAAGTAACAACATTCTTTTCCTAAGTTCCAGTTTGCCTAGTTTCAATAACTCAAGCTTCTCATTTTCAAATGGTTTCATAGTTCATAAACTTAATCACTTGATTCCTTTTTAGAACAATTGAGTAATATATGTCTTACGTGAGAGTAGGTTATTCTTGTTTACAACATTCTTATTACAGCAGCCATGATCTAGAAAATGTATATCATTTTGTCTCATCTTAGTTTCTATGCAGATGGAGGTTTCTACTGGTTTTAATACAATTCATCATTATTTAATACATTTTCCTTTTATTAACGCAGCTGCGGTGATGCTGTCGATACACATTACGATTTCCAAATCAAGAAACATTATCCCTTTAAATAAAACCAAGTACTCATTACTCACGAATGAGGTTTCACACAAACATTCACATTAAAACAAATAAGTTAAGTCTCTTATCTTATAAGATCAAGTCTCTTAACTTCTAACATCAGTAAACCATTTTCTTTACCTCTCTTAAGACATTATACCTAACTCCCCATAAAGCTAGTATAACTCTTTTTAAAACCTTTAAAACCAAGTGTTACTCTTCCTTCAAAACGATTATAAATCTTTTGAAATACATCAAGTTCTTTATTATAACAAGCCAGTTATAATTCACATCAGTTACCTTTTAAAACCACAAAGTATTTTCTTACCTACATAAAGCTGTTATAACCAACTTCCCATAAAGCCGTTATAACACTTTATGTTTTAAGACAATCAAACACAGTTAACACATGTACGTCTACCGTACTACATAGTTCACACATATCATGCTAGAAGAGATAGGAAGAGGTTCACATAACTCGCGACGAGTGCCGACTACTAGCAAAACGCTCCAAGTACTTCAAACCGTCGGCTACTCCTTAAGCCACGTAGATCGCACCACACGTAGTACTTCAACCTATAAGGCCACAAGGCGCTTATTAACATCTAGATCTCATCGTTCCATATTCTACAGAAAATTCGGCAGCACCTCCCCCCCCCGCCATAGCGTAAATCTCCTTCTCTATCGAAGCCGGCTACCAAGCCAACCAGGGGGGGGTTTTTACACGCCTAACCGGACGTGTACAATTCTACTACACAGTAATACTACACAAGTCTCTTTATGTCTGATCCTATGTAATTACGATTCGATTCTTAATTCTTGAGCTTAAGTCAAAAGACATTGCCACAGTACTAAGTATAGTTCTATATATAGTATACTTCAACTATATATTCTTACAACATGTAATTTCCAATTACAATAGAAGAACAGTAGTGTTTACCTCGATAAGCCCAAAATTATCCGAGTATAATGTCGCGCCTGAGCAAGGTTTAGCTCTACTCGAGTGCTCCAATCCGCTCCAAACAACCCTTAGAAGTTCTAACCAACTTACTCCAAAACTTCAACCAACGGTGAAGGTTTCCTTAGGGTTTCGGTTTGAGACTAAAAGGACAAAAGGTAGTATTCTGACTCTCCGTATAGAGGTACCGTGGGAATACTACAAGGTATCAGGCTAAGGTATTTTGGGCATTATAACAATACTTGGAGGAGTATTTTAATACCACAAAGGGGGGGTACCACACGAGAACAACACCCTAAGGGAGGGTGTTCTCGGCTTTAGGCTCATGAGGGAAGGTTTGGCCAAAAGGCCTTCACAAGGAGAGGGCTCTTGGACGAGAGTCAACAAGAGGAGGAGGGGTTCTCAAGACTTAGGCAAGTGAAGAGTGGATGAAGAAGTCTTCAAAGAGAGGGTATTTATAGCAAAACCAAAGGCCAACCAATGGCAAGATCAAGCCATGTGCAAGGCAAGTGTAAGGCCAAGATCAAGCCAAGTGCACCTAACCCTACTCCACAAAACACTCCACAAAACAAGCCACAAAGCAAGGCACAAAGAGGAGCCAATCGGCAAGGCCAACCAAGGCTCTCTTTGGGCCCAATCGTCCAACCTTCCCACTTGCTTCCAATGTGAGGTGACACGTGTCACCCTCCCGTTGGTCCAAAATGTTTCGCCTCGCGTAAAAATCCGCAAAATTTTTACATGACAGCGCCGTAATTTTCCCAACGTACGCTGTGGAAAGTTTTCGTCACAACACGACTCTAATCGGCACTTGTGCCCAAATTTCGAATCCAATGCCTAACTTAAGGCTCAAATTTCGTACGTACGTCCATACGTACATACTCTGGAAATACGGGGTATAACATTCTTCCCCCCTTAGAAACATTCGTCCCGAATGTTCTTTCTAGGTCTCAAAACAAACAGGCGTCAGTATAGTCTTCACTGCTATCGTGCGAAAATAATCATGCCACGCGCCACAAAAACACGCGTTCACTTCTCCCTTTCTCGTAGTACTGCGTCACGAACACTCGAACTCGTTCTAGTATCCGTACCACTTACATCAACGCTTCTGTTTCCAACCCTTGGAGTCACTACCTCCAAACTTGGTCATCTCCCTAACCTCGATTTCCCCTAAGGCCATTCCCGGCCTTCACGAACTGATTCTGATCGAACGCATCCACGAACTCATACGATGGTCATCTAAACTTGGGCCTAGCACCCTCGTGACCCTACCAACTGGCGGGACCACCCGAACGACTTACCCCAAACCGGGTTACGGTTGACCCGCAAATGGTCCTCAACCCGACCGCGCAACTCTTGTTCCCGATCCGAAACAATCTTACTATTTCACATCATGAAAGCTACCACTTCCATCTCACACTACCTGTGGACTTACCCTTTTCACTAACTGGGTTTCTAAATCACATTTTAGCACAAAGCTATCCAAACATAACATTAAACACATCAACAACATCAATACAAACAAAACTCTAGAGGTTAAGGATATACACAAACTAGGCGGTTCAAGGACCGCTAAAATCGAACTCCCGCGACCTCTGGGGCCTTAGGTGTACTAACATCTGCTGGCTATGGAAGGTGAAGAACCCGCAATCGCTCTAGTAGTCCATGCTATCCTACCCGGTGCTACCCACAGTGGACGATCTCTTGCCGGATGGCCCCGTTGGCGCAAAAATAACAATCTCCCGAGTTAGTACGACACTCTCCCTTATGAAGCTTTCCACAACGCCACACTGAGACAAGGGCAACCTCATCCGCAGCACTCCTGCTCCCAAAATCTGAAACACAGGAGCCCCAGGCACTGCTCCGAATATCCCGAAGGTCCCGAAAAGTGGAGGACCACTCTGCTTGTGAGGTACATAACTAGTCTGCTGGCGGTCCGCCTCGAAAGTCACCAAAGGACCTGCTGTTACGGCCTCTTCTGCGACTTTGGTCATTCCGTCGATTTATCCGCTCCTCACATCCAAGTGTATACGCCTGCATGTGGCAATGTCCATGCCCGGCTGAAGAGCTACACCCGAACAACTCTCTGCAAGGCAATCATCGAGCCCTGTAACATATCGGTGCACTCGATCCTCCATACAAGCTACTAACGCGGGGACGTACCGGGCCAATGAGTCGAACTCCACATTGTACTCCCGAACCGTACGCCTGCTTACTGCAGTAACACCAAAAATGCTGCCGGCGAGCCTCTCGTCTGGGGAGGCAAGAAATGTGCAAGAAAGGCTTCTGAGAACTCGTTCCATACCGCTGGAAGTGCATGCTCTCCCCTGGACAGCTCCCAAGAATCAAACCAGTCGACTGCGGTATCACGCAGTTGATGTGAACCTAGGGCCACCGACTCGATCTCCGATGCCTTGATCACTCTCATGATCCGCTGTAACTGTCGGATGAACTCCTGCGGATCATCCTCAGGCCTCGACCCATAAAACTCTGGCGGCCTACAACTCAGAAAATCCCGTAGCCTCGAACTATCTGATCTAGGGTGAACCACTGGTGCTCTGGGACCTGCTGCGTCCGACTTATCCTCAAGTCGCTGCCACAACCACGGCCATTAATCGGGCCACTCCTTGTAACTCATCTCCTCGCTCCATCGCGGGTGGAGGCTCGTGTATCGTGGTCTCTGCCATTTGCTCTACTCGCGACTCCTCTGCCGCCTTGCCATACGGGCGGGTTGCCTTACGCGGAGGCATAACTGGTAAAAACGAAGTATGTCAGAGGGGTCCAATCTTATCACACAGCTCTAAGGCACGATCTCAGAATGAGAAGAATGGAAACCAATCCTAAATGTCCTATAGCCTCCTGATTATAGATGTGGTGCACAACACATCGATAATCAAGACTCTACTAGACACGGTCTGTAGACACTTTCCGAGGATTAACTGCTCTGATACCACTTGTGATGCCCCGAAAATCGGGTTGTATCACTAGGGTGCCCGGGGTAAGGCACCAGTGACGGGCCCGATTTTCGGGGCGTCACACCTTGGGCGGTAATAGTGGTGGCCGAAAGTATGGCCTTTGTGGTCAAGGGTTGGTAGGATATTTTGTGTTAGTTGGCTAGTGTGCACTTGGCAAGATCTTGGCCCTACACTTGCTATGCACTTGGCAAGATCTTGGCCATTGGTTGGCCTTGGCTTGTCCTATAAATACCCACCCATTTGGAAGACTAATTCATCCATAAATTTGCCTAAGTCTTGAAAGCTCTCTTTCTCCCCTTTGTGTGTTGAGTTCGGCCGAGAGGCCTCCCCCTCTCCTAAGGCCTTGGCCGAGGGGTACACCCCCCCTCCTAGTGGTGCTAGCCGTGGGGTACCCCCCCCTAGCCTAGTTGTCTCGTATAATACTCCCCCCCCTCTTGGTAGAAATACTCTCAAAAGTATTGTTATAATGCCCAAATTACCTTAGCCATATACCTTGTAGTATTCTAAGGTTATACCTTTACAAAAAGCCCAGTTATACTATTATACTTCCCGTCAGTCACAAAACCGAACCCTAAGTAAATCTTCACCCGTAGTTGAAGTTATAAGTAGAAGTTGGTTAGAACTTCTAAGGGTTGTTTGGAGCGGGTCGGAGCGCTAGTAGGAGCTAACCCTTGCTCAGGATCGACATTTAAACTCGGATAATTATGGGCTTATCGAGGTAAATATCTTGTCCCTCTATTGTAATTGGAGATTACATGATTGTTAGACTATATAGTTGAAGTATACTATATATAGAACTGAACGTTGTTATCGGCAATGTCTTTTGACTTAAGCCTGAATAATAAGAAACCTTTTCGAAAGAAGATCTTGAATCAGTATTTACATAGGGTGTATTCAGATGAGACTTGTGTAGCTTTTACGTGAGGTAGAATTGTGCACGTCGGATTAACGTATAACCCCCGGTTGGCTTGGTAGCCGGCCCGATAGAGAGGAGATTTCTGTTGTTGCGGGGAAAGTGAGTCTGAATTTTCAGAGAAGGTTCTACGAAGAGATTTAAATGTTAATAAGCGCCTTGTGGCCTTATAGGTTGAAGTAATACGTGTGGCGCGATCTACGGCTTAGGAGTAGCCGACGGTTGGAAGTACTTGGAGCGTTTTGCTATTAGTCGATACTCGTCGCGAGGTATGTGAACCTCTTCCTATCTCTTCTAGCATGATATGTGTGAACTATGTAGTACGGTAGACGTACATGTGCTAAATGTATTTGATTGGTTTAGAACATAAAGTGTTATAACGGCTTTACGGGAAGTTGGTTATAACAGCTTTATGTAGGTAAGAAAATACTTTGTGGTTTTTAAAAGATAACTGATTTGAACTATAACTGGCTTGTTATGTGATAATAAAGAACTTGAGGTATTTCAAAAGATTTTTGAATCATTTTGAAAGAAGAAGTAATACTTGGTTTTTGAAAACTTAAGAGTTATACTAGCTTTATGGGAAGTTAAGTATAACGGCTTAAGAATGTTTTACTGATTTCGGAAATCAGAATGTGTATCGACAAACCACTGCAACGTTAATAAAAGGAAATGTTTTGTGATTAAGTATTATTAAAACCAGTAGAAACTTCCATTTGCATAGAAGCTAAGATGAGACAAAATGATATTTCCTAGATCATGGCTACTGTAATAAGGTTGTTATAAACAAGAATATCCTACTCACACATAAGGCTTATGTTTCTCAGATGGTTTAAAAGAGAATTATATTCTTAAATGAATAAGACTATGAACTACGAAACCTTTCTAAAATAAGAAACGTGAACATTTGAAATTAGGCAAACTTGGACGTTTGGAAAATAATGTTGTTACTTGATTTTACAAAGGTAAGTGTTTGATTTACTTCAAAAGATAATCACTCTATTTTCATATACTACGGGTATTGTGTGGTTTCTGTGAAAGTAGCGTATCTTTTAAAGAGTTAATGTATGAAGTACTTTGGGGATAAAAACCCGAACTTGTTGATATATAGTAGAAAGTACCTTGTGTGCATAACTTGATTGTGTTGGTTTGTGATAGCCTTGTAATACTTTCTTGTTGATTGATAAGTAAACATGCTAGGATGCTACGTGTGTTAGTATCTTGTGATGTTTGTGTAAAGGGGTTTTTCCTTTGTTGTGCTTATGTTGTTTAACGATAAGCTGTTATGTTAGTATTTTACATCACTCATCTCTTGAGATGATTCCGGTTAAGTCGCCTCCGACGCGGGTAGACTCAAAGCGTCGATGGACCTATGATTCGAGAATACCTCACGCGGGTCCCGAGGGCCTATGCGGAGCTACGAGTTCCGTGTTAGGTGCGTCCTTTATGGGCATGCGGTCTATGTGGGCTACGCGATCGCGGTCCAGCGGACGCCGGAGTAGCTACCGACGCGGGGTTATACCTCATGCGGGCGATGAGATTGGCCTATCGCGAGTCGCGGAAGTTCCGGGGCTAGACGCCGCACATTAGATACTGCGGCGAGTGGCGGCTTTGATCATGTGACGGTCAGACAGATCTCATGATACGATTATTACCTTGTTGGTGCCGTAGGTTTTAGTAGTCGGCTATGCCTTCGCATTACCCCGTGCGGTTTATTATAACACGTGGGACCCGTGTTCATGTGTGTTCCTTGGTGCTTTCATATCATAGATCGCCAAGGTGAGGAATGTGTTCCACGAGAACGATTGATGTTGTGGGCGTGAGACCCATTGTTATGTTTAAGTGATGACTTGAGGGCGTGAGTCCCTGACTTGACATGACTGCTTATTTATTGTGAACTGTAGTTTGGTTATCATACATGTCTCCTGCTCTGTATAGACTACTATGATTTCATTTACTGATTTATTTTCGCCACATACTTAGTACTGTTGATCGACCTCCTTCGGGCCGTTCATGCCGCAGGTTGAGGTACACCAGTCGTTGATCCTAGCTCTCAGGGTCACAGTTCAGCGTATGGGAAGCTTCGTTTCTCCGGAGGCTTGTCAGTGGTATAGTCCCCTGTCGTAATAGGTGTTTACATTCAGGGGTTTGGCGGGCCCCGCCCCGCCATTGTTGTCGTATCATTTCTGCAGGTCCAGTAATCGCTGTAAGCGTGGTTTGTAAATAAAGGATTAAACTGTTCATTTTGAAAGAGTTGTTATTATTATTTATGCCGAAAGGCAAGTTTTCTAAAGATAATCATGTACGCTTCTTGTTATTTCATGTTGTTGTGTTATGTTCCACGACACTGATGTTGTATCACTAGGGTGCCCGGTAAGGCACCATCACGCCCGTTCGGTCGTGACAAAAGTGGTATCGAGCGATTAATCCTGAAAGTGTCTGAACGTATCGATCCAGAGTCTTGATTATCGGTGTGTTGTGCACCACACCAATAATCAGGAGGCTATAGGATATTTAGGATTGGTTTCCATTCTTCTCACTCTGAGATCGTGCCTTAGAGCTGTGTTGTAAGTTGGACCCTCTATCGTATTTCTTTCCCTTACCGTTATGCCTCCGCGTAGGGCAAACCCGAGCCCAGGAGGGCAAGGCAGCAGAGGGAGCTGCGAGTAGAGTTCAGAAGGTTACGAGGGCACAGGCCCAACCATCACCTGAGTTAGGTGCTCATTCGGGAGTTATGCTACGTCACCAGCCCCAACAGAGTTTAGCACGGCGATTCCATCGCGCCATGATATTTGAACCTTCAGTTCCACGACCGAGAACAGAGAATATAGATTGCCAAGAGGCGACCCTATTACTAGCTATGGATTTGGCTACCAGAGAGTATACCGATGTACCGCGAGTCTTGATGACTATCTAAGAGAGGGTTGTGCGAGAGTAATTCTTCAGTTAGGCTTGAGCATGGCCTGTGTACGGGCTTATGCGCAGCAGGCCGAGAAACGTAGATCGGCGGGTTTACGGGCGAGAAGAGGGCCGCAAAGAAGGTCCTTTGGTAACTTTCGAGGCGAGTCGCCTCATCAGCAGATTAGATATGCACCTCCACCAGTGCAGAATGGTCCTCCACGGGGTTCAGGACGTTCGGGGTGTGCAAGAATTGGTCAGAGCTCCAGAGCTTCCGGTTCACAGCTACACGTGGGTTCCAAACACCGATTCGCTTTTTTTCCGGTGTTCACGGTGTGACGTCATCCCGGGGAATGTCCTCTTTTAGTTGGTACTTGTTTTACCTGCGGCCGTCAGGGCCATGTGTCGAAAGGATGTCCTAGTAGGAGGACTCACCTTCAGGATCGGTGGGTAGTTCGTCATCTCCCTAGCATGCGCCTACGGACGAGTTTGATTAGAACGACTAAGGGGAGCGAAGAGATATAGATATATCCTTAACCCTCTGAGATCTCAGATGTGATAAGGTGAGTATACCTTAAGTGCTATGTTCTGATAGCAGTGTGTTAGTTGTGATTAGAAATCATGGTGGGTTAACCGAGTAAGATTTTAGGGGATAGAGAAGGTGTGAGCCTTAGAGTTTTATACGTAGAGACCTTAGAGGTAAGGCCATCTTGAGTATAGGTGTAGTGTTATGTTTGATCCTTATCGGAGTGCATAGTGCACGTGAGCTATGTTTGTGGGATAAGTCCCTGAGTAGCGTGATTTGAAAGAGGGTAGTCGAGCTAGGAAGACCGCTAGGTTTTCGTAACGTGATTTGTGAAATTGTTCCGGATCGGGGAGCTAGTGTTTTGCGCGATGCCGGGTAGGGTTGAGGCCATATTGCGGGTCAACCCGCGGCCTGTTTGGTGGTGGGGTCAGTTTGTGGTGGTCCCGCCTTGTGATAGGGTCACGAGGGTGTTAGGCCCAAGTTTAGTTAACCAGCGTACGAACTCGTGGATGCTTTCGACCAGTAGTCGGGCCGAGGAGGTCAGCCGTCTTGTCTTTTAGCAAAGACAGTTTACTCGGCAGTGTTGATTTTATCAGAAAGGTTGTAAGGCTGCACGGGGTGCCTACCTTTACCTTATGACAGACAGTGGAGCCCAGGGTACGACTGTTGTTGTTTCGGGAAGTTTTACCAAGCAGGGTTGAGAACTCAGGTGAGTCTCAGAATCACATTCACCCTCGGGCAAGTGTTTGGATTTCAGGGGTAGTTGCAAGGATTGTTGTCTCCTGTTGAAGGAGTGTTTAAGCTACCATTTCAGTGTTCGGATATCGCCTTGTGACGCCTTGTAGGGGCGGAAGTGTAAGTTGCCGGTCGATTGGTTCGACGTTGGCAAGGTTCAGATAGTTGGTTCATACGTGTTCAGCAGGATGTGGATAGGGTGAAGCTTATCCAGAAGAGGTTTTTGGAAGCTCAGAGGAATCGTGCGGATTATCGGCGACGACGCTTAGAGATCAGGTTGACGGTCGGTCTTCTTGAAGGTACCACCCCGGATAGGGTGCGACGAGTTTTGGAAAAACAGAAGGAACTTAGCCCGTGTTACTTTGGGACTTTTGAGTTCATGTGAAGAATAGGCCAGGTTGCCTATATATTAGCATTTGTCGTCCGACTTAGGAGGGAGTACGTCCGGTCTTTCGTATTGTTATGTTCGGGAAAGTATCGGAAATCCATCCAAAGTGTTCCCAGTTAATGATGACCACGTTAGAGATAGTAACCCCGAGTTTTGGAAACTGAAGCAGTATCAAGAGTTCGAGTGTTTGACAGCCTCAGTGATCGCATGCAGTCCGGTACCAATTGTTGGGTCGCTTGAGAAGGTTAATGCCTCAGGCAAAGTGACAAAAGTGGTATCCTTTTGGTGATGTTAGAGGTGTTTCCTCGTGGATTTGGATGTAAGTATTTTGCGTGGGTGTTTCTGTGGCCAGATGTGACAGGTTTGTCCTCGTAAGTATAGTAGTGAAGACTATACTGGCGCGCGTTTGTTTTGAGACTTAGAAGGAACATTCGGGACGAATGTTTCTAAGGAGGGGAGAATGTTATACCCCGTATTTCCGCAGTATGCGTGGGGCGCACGTAGAAAAATTTGAACTTTTACATAGGCTTGGCGAATTAACTTTGTTCACAACACCCGATTAGAGTCGTTTTTTTGACGAAACGTTTACACAGCTTTGGTAGGGAAATTCCGGCGAGGTCATTTTTAATTTTTGCGGTTTTTTCCGAGAGACGAAACAGTTTGGACCAACAAGAGGCGACACTTGTCACCCTCTCATTGGAACACCTCACGGTAATAGTGGTGGCGAAAGTATGGCCTTTGTGGTCAAGGGTTGGTAGGATATTTTGTGTTAGTTGGCTAGTGTGCACTTGGCAAGATCTTGGCCCTACACTTGCTATGCACTTGGCAAGATCTTGGCCATTGGTTGGCCTTGGCTTGTCCTATAAATACCCACCCCTTTGGAAGACTAATTCATCCATAAATTTGCCTAAGTCTTGAAAGCTCTCTTTCTCCCCTTTGTGTGTTGAGTTCGGCCGAGAGGCCTCCCCCTCTCCTAAGGCCTTGGCCGAGGGGTACACCCCCCCTCCTAGTGGTGCTAGCCGTGGGGTACCCCCCCCTAGCCTAGTTGTCTCGTATAATACTCCCCCCCCCCTCTTGGTAGAAATACTCTCAAAAGTATTGTTATAATGCCCAAATTACCTTAGCCATATACCTTGTAGTATTCTAAGGTTATACCTTTACAAAAGCCCGATTATACTATTATACTTCCACCACAAAACCGAACCCTAAGTAAATCTTCACCCGTAGTTGAAGTTATAAGTAGAAGTTGGTTAGAACTTCTAAGGGTTGTTTGGAGGCCTGAGCGCACGGAGTAGAGCTAAACCTTGCTCAGATCGACATTTAAACTCGGATAATTATGGGCTTATCTAGGTAAATATCTTGTCCCTCTATTGTAATTGGAGATTACAGGATTGTGAGACTAGATAGTTGCAGTATACTATATATAATCAACGTTGTTATCGGCAATGTCTTTTGACTTAAGCCTGAATAATAAGAAATCTTTTTGAAAGAAGAGTACTGAACTGTATTTACATAGGACTGTATTACAGTAGACTTGTGTAGCTTTTCTGTGAGGTAGAATTGTGCACGTCCGGATTAAACGTATAACCCCCGTTGGCTTGGTAGCCTACCGATAGATGAGGAGATTTACGCCGTTGCGGGGAGGTGCTGCCGAATTTTCTGTAGAATGTTCTACGAAGAGATTTAAATGTTAATAAGCGCCTTGTGGCCTTATAGGTTGAAGTACTACGTGTGGCGCGATCTACTTGGCTTAAGGAGTAGCCGACGGTTGGAAGTACTTGGAGCGTTTTGCTATTAGTCGATACTCTTCGCGAGGTATGTGAACCTCTTCCTATCTCTTCTAGCATGATATGTGTGAACTATGTAGTACGGTAGACGTACATGTGCTAAATGTATTTGATTGGTTTAGAACATAAAGTGTTATAACGACTTTACGGGAAGTTGGTTATAACAGCTTTATGTAGGTAAGAAAATACTTTGTGGTTTTTAAAAGATAACTGATTTGAACTATAACTGGCTTGTTATGTGATAATAAAGAACTTGAGGTATTTCAAAAGATTTTTGAATCATTTTGAAAGAAGAAGTAATACTTGGTTTTTGAAAACTTAAGAGTTATACTAGCTTTATGGGAAGTTAAGTATAACGGCTTAAGAATGTTTTACTGATTTCGCAAATCAGAATGTGTATCGACAAACCACTGCAGCGTTAATAAAAGGAAATGTTTTGACAGATTAAGTATTATTAAAACCAGTAGAAACTTCCATTTGCATAGAAGCTAAGATGAGACAAAATGATATTTCCTAGATCATGGCTGCTGTAATAAGGTTGTTATAAACAAGAATATCCTACTCACACATAAGGCTTATGTTTCTCAGATGGTTTAAAAGAGAATTATATTCTTAAATGAATAAGACTATGAACTACGAAACCTTTCTAAAATAAGAAACGTGAACATTTGAAATTAGGCAAACTTGGACGTTTGGAAAATAATATTGTTACTTGATTTTACAAAGGTAAGTGTTTGATTTACTTCAAAAGATAATCACTCTATTTTCATATACTACGGGTATTGTGTGGTTTCTGTGAAAGTAGCGTATCTTTTAAAGAGTTAATGTATGAAGTACTTTGGGGATAAAAACCCGAACTTGTTGATATATAGTAGAAAGTACCTTGTGTGCATAACTTGATTGTGTTGGTTTGTGATAGCCTTGTAATACTTTCTTGTTGATTGATAAGTAAACATGCTAGGATGCTACGTGTGTTAGTATCTTGTGATGTTTGTGTAAAGGGGTTTTTCCTTTGTTGTGCTTATGTTGTTTAACGATAAGTCGTTATGTTAGTATTTTACATCACTCATCTCGAGATGATTAGGGTTAAGTCCTCCGATGCGGGGTAGACTCAGCGGTCGATGGACCTATGATTCGAGAATACCTCATGCGGGTCCTGTGGCCTATGCGAGCTACGAGTTCCGTGTTAGGTGCGCCCTTTATGGGCATGCGTCTATGTGGCCATGCGGATCGCGGTCGAGCGGACGCCGGAGTAGCTACCCTCGATGCGGGTTATACCTCATGCGGGCCGATGAGATTGGCCTATGCGGAGCTGCGGGAAGTTCCAGGGCTAGACGCGCACATTAGATACTGCGGGCGAGTGACCAGCTTTGATCATGTGACGGTCTAGACAGATCTCATGATACAGTTATGACCTTGTTGGTACTGTTGGTTTTAGTAGTCGGCTATGCCTTCGTACTTACCCCGTACGGTTTTATTATAACACAGGTGGGACCTGGTGTTCATGTGTGTTCCTTGGTACTTTCATATCATAGACTGCCGGCAGTGAGGAATGTGTTCCACGAGAACGATTGATGTTGTGGGCGTGAGACCCATTGTTATGTTTAAGTGATGACTTGAGGCGTAGTCCACGACTTGACATGATCGCTATTTATCAGGAACTGTAGTTGGTTATCATACATGTCTCCCGCTCAGTATAGACTACTATGATTTCATTTACGATTTATTTTCGTTTCACATACTTAGTACTGTTATCGACTCTCCTTCGGGCCGTTCATGCCGCAGTTGAGGTACACCGGCCGTTGATCCTAGCTCTCGTGGTCACAGTCGTATGGGAAGCTTCGTTTCTCGGAGGCTTGTCATGGTATAGTCCTCGTCAGAATAGGTGTTTACATTCGGGGTTTGGCGGGCCCCGTCCCGCCATTGTTGTCGTATCATTTCTTAGAGGTCCAGTAGTACCGCAAGTGTGGTTTGTAAAGAAAGGATTAAACTGCTCATTTTGAAAGAGTTGTTATTATTATTTATGCCGAAAGGCAAGTTTTCTAAAGATAATCGTTGTACGCTTCTTGTTATTTCATGTTGTTGTGTTATGTTCCGATTACTCGATGTTGTATCACTAGGGTGCCCGGTAGACACGATCACGCCCGGTTCGGTCGTGACAATTTCTATCATATCGCATGCAGAGCCCGATTTCGCTAACTGGAGGTCTTTCCGGCGGATTAGGGACGCAGTGAGCCTCGATCGCATTCCATCCTCGCATGCAGACGGACAGCAGAGGCCCTATCCGCACACTTGAGGATATGTCATGAGCCTGTGTTATTGACTTCGTGGGTAGCCGAGGATCATTTGCCTCTAGTAGAGTTTGCGTATAATAATAGCTACCACTCTAGTATTCAGATGGCGCCTTATGAGGCCTTGTATGAGAGGAAGTGCAGATCGCCGATAGGCTGGTTTGATGTGGGCGAGGTGCAGTTAGTGGGACCAGACTTGATACAAAGCAGCGATGGATAAGGTGAAGCTTATCCAGAGCGACTATTGACACCGTAGTCGCATGTAAGTCGTATGCAGATCATCGTCGTCGGCATCTGGAGTTTGAGGTTGATGATTGGGTTTTCCTGAAGGTGTCACCCATGAAGGGTGTGATGAGGTTCGGGAAGAAAGGGAAGCTCAGCCCAAGGTACATTGGGCCTTATCAGATTGTCCGCAGGGTAGGCAAGGTTGCCTATGAGTTGGATCAGCCGTCCGATCTGGAGGCAGTGCATCCGGTTTTTCATGTTTCTATGCTGAGGAGATGTATCGGGGATCCATCTAGAGTACACCCGATTGACGATGTCCAGGTGACCGAGGGGTTATCGTATGAGGAGAGTCCCATAGCGATACTCGATCGTCAAAGTTAGCGCCGCGACAAAGGATGTGGCTTCCGTCAAGGTCTTATGGCGAACGAGAACGAGCAGAGGAGATGGCGTGGGAAGCGAGAGGACATGAGGCGTAAGTATCCTCACTTATTCCCCACACCTCCGTAACTCACTTTCCTACTTGTTGATTAAATTGACTTATGTGCTTAAGTGTTGTATTATGGCCATGTGTGGCATTTGCGATTTGTTTAAATTGTGAGGAACTATATCGTTATCTGTCTTGAGAAGGAACATTCAGGACGAATGTTTCTAAGGAGGGGAGAATGTTATACCCCGTATTTCCGGAGTATGTATGTGAGGACGTACGTACGATTGTGTAAACCCTAATTAGGTTAAGGACGAAATTGTGAACTTTCGACGGAAAAGATTCCGAACCTTGTGAAGGAAATTTTGCGTTTTTAATATTTTAACCGATTATGGATTTTTCCGAGAGACGAAATATTTTGGACGATAGAGGGCGACATGTGTCACCCTTAGGTGGCATTGTTTGGACGAAATGTTGGGCTAGTGGACAAGTCAAATAGTCAAGTCTTGCAAGATATTTTCTTTGGGTGAGTGGGAGTAGGTGGTGGACGGTTTTTGTGAGCCATGTGGATGGCCACATGGCTCATTGTTGTGGTGGACATATGTTCCAATGTTGTGGTGGACATATGTCCCAATATTGTATGACACTTGGTGGAAGACTCCACTCACACAAGCTATCTAATCTACACCCTCCACTTGCTTTAATCTTGGCCATTGAAGGTTCTATAAATACCCCCCTATTGTGCAAGACTTCTTCATTCACTTAACACTTCCAAGTCACAAAATCCTTCCCCCTTTGTAGTAGAGCTTTCTTCCAAGCTTCCTGTCACGACCCGAACCTGGGCCCGTGACTGGTGCCTTACCCCGGGCACCCTAGTGATACAACATCAGAGTAATCAGCGGAACATAAAACACATACATGAAACAAATGAAGTACAAAACAGTAATCTGAGGAAAACTTGCCTGAGGCATATATATAAATAACAACTCTTACAAATGAACAGTTTAATCCTTTTTACAAACCCTGCCCACAACAAGATTACTGCACTTCTAAGAAATGATACGACAACAATGACGGACAGGGCTCGCCATACCCCGAATGTAAGCACCTACAACAACAGGGACTATACCAAGATAAGCCTCCGAGAAACGAGCTTTCCCAAACGAATCGTGACCCTAAGAGCGAGGATCAACGATCGTGTACCTTTACTGCGGCATGAACGCAGCTTCAAGCGAGGTCGATAACAAAAATGTACCGAGTATGTGAAATCAAAATAAATATCAGAAATGAAATCATAGTAGTCTATAAAGCAGAGACATGTATGATAACCAAACTACGCTCACAATAAGCGATATGTCAAGTCGTGACTCACGCCTCAAAGTCATCACAATAAAACCGCACGGGTAAGTGCGAAGGCATAACCGACTACTAAGACCCCCAAGCACCACAAATGCCATAAATCAGATCACGAGGTCTTTCTAGACCGCACTACATGATCGGCCGCCACCGCTCGCAGATCACCGCGGCGCGTCTATTCTGGAACTCTCGCAGCCCGCATAGGTCACACACGACCCGCATGAGGTATTCCTCGAATCATGGTCCTGCATCACTGAGGTATACCCCGCATCGAGGCGCTTAACCCCGTATCCGCCAGGCTCCCGCAACCCGCATAGTCTCAAAAGACCGCATAGTCTCAACAGACCGCATAGGAATCCCCGCATCGTGCTAAACACCCGAATGATCAATCTCGAGCTACCGCGACCGCATAGTCACAAGGACCACATAGCCGTAGAGACCCGCATCGGGTGGCAAGCCCTGTATAATAAGTCAAAGGGTATGTGATACAATAATAGTACAACGCTTAACGCTTAACAACGTAAGCACAACAAGAATGACCCCCTTACACAACATCACAAGATACTAACACACGTAGCATCCTAACATGTTTACTTATCAAATCAACAAGAAAGTATTACAAGGCTATCACAAACCAACACAATCAAGTTATTCACACAAGGTACTTTATGCTAACAAGTTCGTATCTAACCCCAAAGTACTTCACACATTAAATCTTTAAAAGATCTGCTTTTTTCACATAAGTCACACAATACACGTAGTATAAAATAGAGTGACTGTCTTTTTAAGTAAACTAAAACACTTACCTTTGTAAAATCAAGTAACAACATTATTTTCCAAACGTCCAAGTTTGCCTAATTTCAAATGTTCACGTTTCTTATTTTAGAAAGGTTTCGAGTTCAAGGTCTTATTCATTTAAGAATATAATTCTCTTTTAAACAATCGGAGAAAACATAAGCCTTATATGAGTAGGATATTCTTGTTTATAACAATCTTATTACAAAGAATGCATGATCTAGGAAATATCATTTTGTCTCATCTTAGTTTCTGCAGATGGAAGTTTCATCGTTTTAATAATACTTAATTATTCAATACATTTTCCTTTATTAACGCCGCAGTTGGTTTGTCGATACACATTTCGATTTCAAATCAAGAAACATTATCCCTTTTAAAATCAAGTACTCATTACTCACGAATGAGGTTTCACACAAAATTCATATAATTTATTTAAGTTAAGTCTCTTATCTTACAAGATCAAGTCTCTTAACTTCTATAATAATTAAAATCATTCGCTTTATCTTTCTTAAGCCGTTATACCTAACTTCCCATAAAGCTAGTATAACTCTTAAGCTTTTAAAACCAAGTACACTCTTCTTTAAAAACAGTTCTTAATTCTCTTGAACTACTTCAAGATTATTATTATTCGCTTAAGTCAAAAGACATTGCCGTACAACTACGTTCAAATAACATACGACGCTCACCGCATACTACATAGTTATACACACATCATGCTAGAAGAGATAGGAAGAGGTTCACATACCTCGCGACGATTATCGACTATTAGCAAATCGCTCACGGCTATAACCCGCTAGCTGGTCCACCTTCTCAAGTAGCACGCTACTCGCAGAACATTCAACCTATACAGTTACACAAGTCTATCAAAGTCTAGACTACTCGGTAGAATAAATCTAGATGCAAGATCCTACGGAAAATTGGGCACCCTTCCCACCCAAACTACACAAGTCTATGTCTGAATACACCCTAAGTAATTACAGTTCGATTGGGCTTCAGCTTAAGTCCAAGGACATTGCCACAACATTAAGTTCAAGACTATATATAGTATACTTCAACTATATATTCTAACATTATGTAATTTCCAATTACAATAGAGGACAAGATAATTACCTCGATAAGCCCATAATTATCCGAGTTTAATGTCGATCCTTAGCAAGGTTTAGCTCCAACTCCGAGCGCCCAACCCGCTCTAAACCACCCTTAGAAGTTCTAACCAACTTCTACACAATACTCCAACTGACTATGGAGATTTTCCTAGGGTTTCGGTTTTGTGATTGACGGAAGTATAATAGTATTTCCGGCTTTTCAGAAAGGTATAACCTTAGAATACTACAAGGTATACGGCTAAGGTAATTTGGGCATTATAACAATACTTTGAGAGTATTTCTACACCACAAAGGGGTATTATACGAAAGCAACAAGGCTAGTGGGTACCCCACTGCTAGCACCTCAAAGGAGGGGAGGGCTCTCGCCAAGGTGGGGAGGCTTAGACGAACTCAACACAAGGGAGGGAGAAGGAGAGCTTTCAAGACTTAGGCAAATATTTGGATGAAGAAGTCTTCACTAAGGGGTATTTATAGGTCAAGTGAAGGCCAACCAATGGCCAAGATCTTGCCAAGTGCTATGCAAGTGTAGGGCAAGATCTTGCCAAGTGCACACTAGCCAACTAACACAAAAATATCCTACCAACCCTTGACCACAATGGCCAACTTTCGCCACTACATTATCACTGAGGTGTCCCAATGAGAGGTGACAAGTGTCGCCTCTTGTTGGTCCAAAATGTTTCGCCTCTCGGAAAAATCCGCAAAATAAAAATGGCATAGCCGAAATTCCCTACGAAAGTCGTGGAAAACGTTTCACCAAAAACGACTCTAATCGTGTTGTGCACAAAATTAAATCGCCAAGCCTACTTGAAGTTCGAATTTCCTACGACGTCCTGCGCATATACTGGAAATACGGTATAACATTCTCCTCCTTAGAAACATTCGTCCGAATGTTCCTTCTAAGTCTCAAAACAAACGCGCCAAGATAGTCTTCACTACTATTCTTACGAGAACAAACACGCCACATCCGCCACGAAACACCCCGCTAAATACTTACATCTAAGTCCACGAGGAAACACCTCTAACATCACCAAAATGATACTACTTTGTCACTTTGTCGCGAGCCTTGCTCCGACGACCCAACAAATGGTACCGGCCGCACGCGATCACCAAGCCGCCGTGACACTCAATTCTTACCACATTTCGAGCATCGCTTTAGTATCCAAAACTCGGTTACTATCTCTTAACGTGGGCATCATTTATCGAACATTCGATGGATCTTCGATACTTTCCAACATAACAATACGAAGATCGGACGCCCCGCCTCCTAAGTCGGACGGCAAATGCTAACATATAGGCAACCCGCCTATTCTTCACATGAACTCACAAAGGCCCATGTAACTCGGGCTAAGTTTCTCTGCTTTCCCAAAGCTCGTCACACTCGACGGGTGGTAATTTCAAGAAGACCGACCGCCAACTCAACTCTGGCGTCGTCGCCGATTATCCGCACGATTCCTCTGAGCTGCCAGAACTTCTTCTAGACAAGCTTCTCACTAACCACGGTCTGCTGGAACAAGCCTGAACCGACTGTCTGAACCTTGCCAACATCGAACCAATCGACCGGCAACTTACACTTCCGCCTTTACAAGGCTTCATAAGGCGACATCCGAACACTGCAATGGTAGCTAAAACACTTCTCTCTACAGGAGACAACCATCCCCACAACTACCCCTGAAATCCAAACACTGGCCTGAGGGCGAATGCGATTCTGAGACTCACCTGAGTCCTTAACCCTGCCTGGTAAAACTTCCAGAAACAAAAGCAGCCGTATCCTGGGCTCCACTGTCTGCCATAAGGTGAAGGTAGGCACCCCGTGCAGCCTTACAACCTTTCTGATGTATCAACACTGCCGAGTGAATGGTCCCGACCGAAGAACACGATGGGCTGCCCCCATCGGCCCGACCACTGGTCGAACGCATCCACGAACTCGTACGCTGGTTAACTAAACTTGGGCCTAACACCCTCGTGACCTACCACAAGGCGGACCACCACAACCGCACTTCACCACCAAACATGCCGCGGGTTGACCCGCAACGTGGCCTCAACCCGACCCGCAAGGCGCAAAATACTATCCCCAAGGAACAATCTCACTAAACATGTTACGAAACCTGGCGGTCTTCTTAGCTCAACTACCCTCTTCATTCCACACTACTGGGACCTATCCCAAACATAGCTCACGTGCACTAGGCACCCGATAAGGATCAACATAACCATACGTCTTTTACTCTAGATGACCTTACCTCAAGGTCTCTACGTAACAAGACTCTAAGGTTTACACCTTCTCTATCCCCCCAATTCTTACTTGGTTAACTAACCAGGATTTCTAATCACAACTAACACAAAGCACTTAAGGTATACTCACCTTATCACATAAACAAAACTCTAGAGGGTTAAAGATATATCTATATCTATCGCTTCACTCCCTTAGTCGTTTAATCAAACTCGCCTGTAGGCGATAAATGGCGGAGATGACAAACTACCCACCGATCCTGAAGGCTAAGTCCTCCTACAAGGACACTATTCGATACCAGACCCTGACGGTCATAGGTACAACAAGTACCAACCTAAAAGATGACATTCCCCGGGATGACGTCTGTCACACTGTGAACCGGAAGCCCTGGAGTTCTAACCAACTCCTGCATACCCCGAACGTCCTGAAATTCGTGGAAGACCACTCTGAACTGATGTATGTGAATAATCAAATCTGCCGTGAGGTGACTCACGAAAGTTACCAAAGGACCTTGATGCTCGCCCTCTTCGTTGTCCTTCGTTAACCCGCCGATCTCTACGTTTCTCGCCGCGCATAAGCCCGCATACGTGCCATGCTCAAGCCTAATCAAGGATTACTCTTGCACAATCTTCTCTTAGGTAGTCATCAAGACTTGCGGTACAACGGTATACTCTTTGGTAGCCAAATCCATAGCTAGTAACAGGGTCGCCTTCTTGCAATCTAAATTCTCTGTTCCCGGTCGTGGAACTGAAGGTTCAAATATCATGGCCGCAGAGAATCGCCGCCGCCGCTAAACTCACTGGGCTAGTGATGTCGCAGAAATCCCCAAATGAAGCACCTAACTCAGTGATGATTGGGCTCGCCCTCGTAACCCTCTCGAACTCTACTCGCAGCCTCCTCGGCCGCTTGCCTCCCGCCCGGGTTGCCTACGCGAGGCATAACGGTAAGGGAAAGAAATACGTTTAGAGGGTACAATTTACAACACAGCTCTAAGGCACGACCTCAGAGTGAGAAGAATAGAAACCAATCCTAAATATCCTATAGCCTCCTGATTAGTGGCGTGGTGCACAACACACCGATAATCAAGACTTCATCGATACTGGTCGTAGACACTTTCCGAGGATTAATCGCCTGATACCACTTTTGTCACGACCAACTCAGGCCCGTGGATCGTGCCTTACCGGGCACCCTAGTGATACAACATCGTAGTAATCACGAACATAAAACACATACATGAAACAAATGAAGTACAAAACAAGAATTGAGGAAAACTTGCACGAGGCATATATATAAATAACAACTCTTACAAATGAACAGTTTAATCCTTTTACAAACCCCGCCCACAACAAGATTACTGCACTTAAGAAATGATACGACAACAATGACGGACAGTGGTTCGTCATACCCCTCGAATGTAAGCACCTACAACAACAGGACTATACCAAGATAAGCCTCCGAGAAACGGAGCTTTCCCAAACGCTGAATCGTGACCCTAAGAGCGAGGATCAACGATCGTGTACCTTTACCGCAGATGAACGCACTTCGGGCGAGGTCGATAACAGTACCGAGTATGTGAAATCAAAATAAATCATCAGAATGAAATCATAGTAGTCTATAAAGCAGAGACATGTATGATAACCAAACTACAGCTCACAATAAGGCGATATGTCAAGTCGTGACTCACGCCTCAAAGTCATCACAATAAAACCGCACGGTAAGTACGAAGGCATAACCGACTACTAAGACCCCGCACCACAAATGCCATAAATCGTATCACGAGGTCTTTCTAGACCGCACCACATGATCGAAGCCGCCACCGCCCGCAGATCATCACCGCGCGTCTATTCTGGAACTCTCGCAGCCCCGCATAGGTCACACACGACCCGCATGAGGTATTCCTCGAATCACGGTCCTGCATCACCGAGGTATACCCCGCATCGAGGCGGCTTAACCCCGGATCCGCCAGGCTCCCGCAACCCGCATAGTCTCAAAAGACCGCATAGTCTCAACAGCACCGCATAGGAATCCCCGCATCGCTAAACACCCGAATGATCAATCTCGAGCTACCGCGACTCGCATAGTCACAAGGACCGCATAGCCGTAGAGACCCGCATCAAGGGTGGCAAGCCCTGTGATAATAAGTCAAGGGTATGTGATACAATAATAGTACAACCGCTTAACGCTTAACAACGTAAGCACAACAAGAATGACCCCTTACACAACATCACAAGATACTAACACACGTAGCATCCTAACATGTTTACTTATCAAATCAACAAGAAAGTATTACAAGGCTATCACAAACCAACACAATCAAGTTATTCACACAAGGTACTTTATGCTAACAAGTTCGAATATCTAACCCCAAAGTACTTCACACATTAAATCTTTAAAAGATCTGCTTTTTCACATAAGTCACACAATACACGTAGTATAAAATAGAGTGATCTTTTTAAGTAAACTAAAACACTTACCTTTGTAAAATCAAGTAACAACATTATTTTCCAAACGTCCAAGTTTGCCTAATTTCAAATGTTCACGTTTCTTATTTTAGAAAGGTTTCGTAGTTCAAGGTCTTATTCATTTAAGAATATAATTCTCTTTAAACAATCGTAGAAAACATAAGCCTTATATGTGAGTAGGATATTCTTGTTTATAACAATCTTATTACAGCAGCCATGATCTAGGAAATATCATTTTGTCTCGTCTTAGTTTCTATGCAGATGGAAGTTTCTACTGGTTTTAATAATACTTAATTATTCAATACATTTTCCTTTATTAACGCTGCAGTGGTTTGTCGATACACATTTCTGATTTCCGAAATCAAGAAACATTATCCCTTTTAAAAATCAAGTACTCATTACTCACGAATGAGTTTTCACACAAAATTCATATAATTTAATTAAGTTAAGTCTATTATCTTACAATATCTAGTCTATTAACTTCTATAATAATTAAAATAATTCGTTTTATCTTTCTTAAGCCGTTATACCTAACTTCCCATAAAGCTAGTATAACTCTTAAGCTTTTAAAACCAAGTACACTCTTCTTTAAAAACAGCTTCTAATTCTCAACTACTTCAAGATTATTATTATTCGGGCTTAAGTCAAAAGACATTGCCGCACAACCACGTTCAAATAACATACGTCGCCTACCGTACTACATAGTTATACACACATCATGCTAGAAGAGATAGGAAGAGGTTCACATACCTCGCGACGATTATCGACTATTAGCAAATCGCCCACGCTATAACCCGCTAGCTGGTCCACCTTCTCAAGAGCACATGCTACTCGCAGAACATTCAACCTATACAAAGTTACACAAGTCTATCAAAGTCTAGACTACTGTAGAATAAATCTAGATGCAAGATCCTACGGAAAATTGGGCACCCTTCCCTACCCACAACTACACAAGTCTATCTAATACACCCTAAGTAATTACAGCTCAGCTTCTTCAGCTTAAGTCCAAGGACATTGCCACAACATTAAGTTCAGTACTATATATAGTATACTTCAACTATATATTCTAACATTATGTAATTTCCAATTACAATAGGACAAGATAATTACCTCGATAAGCCCATAATTATCCGAGTTTAATGTCGATCCTTAGCAAGGTTTAGCTCCAACTCCGAGCGCTCCAACCCGCTCTACACCACCCTTAGAAGTTGTAAGCCACTTCTCCACTCTACTCCAACGGACTATGGAGATTTTCCTAGGGTTTCGGTTTTATGACTGACGGAAGTATAATAGTATTTCTGGCTTTTCGTAAGGTATAACCTTAGAATACTACAAGGTATACGGCTAAGGTAATTTGGGCATTATAACAATACTTTTGAGAGTATTTCTACACCACAAAGGGGGGTATTATACGAAAGCAACAAGGCTAGGGGGGGTACCCCACGGCTAGCACCTCAAAAGAGGGAGGGCTCTCGCCAAGGGTGGGGGAGGCTTAGGACGAACTCAACACAAGGGGAGGGAGAAGGAGAGCTTTCAAGACTTAGGCAAATATTTGGATGAAGAAGTCTTCACTAAGGGGGGGTATTTATAGGTCAAGTGAAGGCCAACCAATGGCCAAGATCTTGCCAAGTGCTATGCAAGTGTAGGGCCAACATCTAGCCAAGTGCACACTAGCCAACTAACACAAAAATATCCTACCAAACCTTGACCACAATGGCCAACTTTCGGCCACTACATTACCGCCCAAGGTGTCCCAATGAGAGGGTGACAAGTGTCGCCCTCTTGTTGGTCCAAAATGTTACGTCTCTCGGAAAAATCCGCAAAAATAAAAAATGGCATAGCCGGAAATTCCCCTACGAAAGCTGTGAAAACGTTTCGCCGAAAAACGACTCTAATCGGGTGTTGTGCACAAAATTAAATCGGCCAAGCCTACTTGAAGTTCGAATTTCCTACGACGCCCCTGCGTACATACTGGAAATACGGTATAACACTTCCCCTTTGGAAGCTTTCCAAGCACCCTCTCCCCTTTCCTAGTTGTCTCGAAATACCCTCCCCTTGGTAGAAAAGTTGTCTTCTAGTATTGTTACTATTTCCAAATACCTTAGCCTAAATCCCTTATTATATTCCAAAGTTACCTCTATACTAAAAGCCCGGAAATACTACTTTATTCCCTTTAGTCACAAAACGAAACCCTAGGGAAATCTTCATAGTTGGTTGAAGTATTAAGTAGAAGTTGTTTAGAAACTTCTAAGGGTTTCTTGGAGCGATCGGAGCGTGCAGAATAGGAGCTAAACGTTGTTCAGGATCGACATTAATCTTAGATAATTTTGGGCTTATCGAGGTAAATAATCTTGTCCTTCTATTGTAATTGGAGATACATACTGTAGTAGTATAGAAATAAGTATAAGATATATAGAAGGAGGGTATAAAAGAAGAGAATTGAACTGTACTTACGTATGACTGTATTTACAGTAGACTTGAGTAGTTTGACGGGTAGGGAAGTACTGCCCAATTTTCCGTAGAATTAAGAACCTTCTGCGTAGAATATTCTACAAAGTAGTCTAGACGTTGATAGACGTATTTGACTATTATAGGTTGATACTCTGCGCGCGACATATTCAACTTGGCAGGTGGATTTCATGGCGAGGTATGTGATTCTTCCTATCCTCTTGAGCATGATATTTTTGATATATATATATATATATAGTACGGTAGACGTACGTGTGTTAACTAAAAAATTGTTTTACTCTGATGTCTTTTGACTTGAACTTTAAATAATAAAAAATCTTGAAGCATTTCAAAAGAGTTATGAATCATTTTTGGAAAGAAAAGTAATACTTGGTTTTAAAAAGCTTAAGAGTTATACTAGCTTTATGGGAAGTTAGGTATAACGACTTAAGAAAGATAAAAGGAACGTTTTACTTATTTGTTTATGAAAGTCGTGTATTGATTTCTGGAAAGTGTAGTAAGATGGTTTGATAAGTAGAAATATTATGATACTACGTGTGTTAGTGTCTTGTGATGTTTGTGTAAGGGGGTTATTCTTGTTGTGCTTACGTTGTTAAACGATAAGCCCGTTGTACTGCTATTATATCACATACCCCCCTGACTTGTTATGATGCCGAGGACTTGCCACCCTCGATGCGAGGAATACCTCATGCGGTCTGTGTGACTATGCGGAGCTGCGGGAGTTCCAGGATTGATCATTCCGGGTGTATTATCCCGATGCGAGGAATGCCTCATGCGGCCGCGTGACCACGCGGTCTCGTGACTATGCGGATCGCGGAGTCCGAGAGGATGCCGGGTTAGCTACCCCGGCGCGAGGAATACCTCATGCGGTGCAGGTGACCTATGCGGATCGCGGAGTTCCAGATTAGGCTCGCATAATGATACTATGGGCGATTGGCCTTGCCCGATCATTAGCGCCTAGAAAAGACCGGCTACATTATATCTATTTTTGCTCTTGTTTATGTTGTGGCACTATGCGCGTTGAATTAGTTGTATTTGTAAGTGGTTTTAAAATGCTTTGATTTCGATTAAGTACTTTACGCTTCACATACTTGGTACCGCATCGACTTCTTCGGGCCGCTCACGCCGCAGTGTAGGTACTCACATTGTTGATCCCCGCCTCCTAGGATCATCGTTTAAGCTTGCTGGGAAAGCCCCGCTTCTCCGAGGCTTATCTTTGGGTATGATCTCCGTCATTTGTAGATTTATGTACATTCAGGTATGGCGGGCCCCGTCCCGCCATAGTTGTTTACATTCCTGCAGGTGCAGTAGTCCGCTGTAAAGTTGGGATGAATCGCTCACTCTTGATGTATATATACATGCCGAAAGGCAATCTTTTCTTGGATAAACTGTTCTCATTTCATAATTGTTTCATGTCTTGTTTTTATATTCCGCTGATTACTCTGATGTATGTCTACTTGGGAGCCCGAGTAAGGCACCAGTCACGGGCCCGGGATCGGGTCGTGACACTTGTCCTGGTCATTTCTCGTGTATCGGCAGGCTCTGGTAGATAGCTTAAGATACTTGCCTCAGTCATATCTCGTGATACGGTAGGCTCTTTTTACACCCCGTAACTCCAGGACATGTTTAAGAGAATGTAAGTAAGGAACACAAGACTTGAAAAGGGTACGAAAGGAAGAATTTGTTTTTCCGACGGAAAATCTTCCGAACGTCGGAAAGGAAAAATGTTCGTTGAAGAGAATTGGATTCTCAAAATGCATTAATTGAGGATTATGGAATGTATTATCATGATGAAAATTTATTTTTACGGAATTGGTCACGTGGGGCCCACCCGAGGAATTTTACGTTTTGTGGGACCCACGAGGGTTACAGAATTTTATGGACGAATGGGAGGGAGACACGTGGCACCCCCCAAATTGGTCTTGGACGAAATTAATGCAAGGGCAAAATGGTCTTTTGGCCAAATGTTAAGATGACCAAGGCTTGCTAATTTAAGAGCTTGACATTATTGACTAAGTCCAAGGGCCACTTGGCTTGATCTCTTCCATACAAATCTAACATGTATTATAATCTAGACCCTACAATGTGTTATATAAGCATACTAGTAGTGCAAGACTTGATCATTCTATACTTAGAGAAAAATTTCAAGAAACTTGTCTTGTTGAAAGTGAGGCTCTCGACTTTGAGCTAAAGGAGACAATAAATTTTTTCAATGGTTGTCCAATATTCATAAGACTTTAACCCAAGGTCCCTAAGGGTATTGTAAGGATATCTCAATAGAAAGATTTCGGAAAAACGACGTTTTTACGTTAGTCGCAAGGCGAAACCCTAAGGTGTTCTTCAACTTTGAAGATGGAACTTGAAGAGAAGTTCTTCATGAGCTTCTAAGGAGTGCTTGGAGCGGATTGGAACATAAGGAAAGGAGCTAAGAATTTCTAAGGAGCGACTTTGAATCTTGAAAAGATTAAGGGCTTGTAAAGGTATAATTCTTGTCGTTTTAGTAATTAAGATTACTTATTGTTGTAGCTATGGATATTAGCAAGCATGAGGTATTTAGTATGAAGTTTGATAAGTGTATTGATTGTTGGAACCCTAATCCGAAAACTAGTATGTTAGCCCTTAAGATTTTAATTCAAGTTGGTTACTAGTTAAGTTGTCATATGTTATATAAAGAAGGAAATTGTAGTTGTTGAAGTTGTTTTTGACTATATAACATGTTGACCCAAGAACTTGGATTGGAAAAGAATTGGAAGACTTTTTATTGTAGCACCTTTTAGCCGAAAATGGCATGGAAATTATTGGATTGTTTTGTATTGTTGTGGGGCGGAATTTTACACGTATTGTAAGGCGTGTAATCCCCTTTGTATTTGCTGAATTGATTTGAGCCTTAAATGTGGCGTTTGGTTATTGAATTCGGCCTTGAAAAAGGTGGCAAAGTATGTAGAAACAAAGGAAGTGCTGCCCGATTTTCCGTAGAATTTAGTGACTTAGCACTTAGAATATTCTACGTTTGAAGTAAGAGGTTAATGGACGTATTGTGGCCATTATAGGTTGAAGTACTAAGTATAGCGTTGTTATACCCGTATTTCCAGAGTATGTACGTGAGGGCATACGTATAAAAATTTAAGCCTTAAAGTTGGCAAGGTTCGAAATTTGGGCACAAGTACCGAAAAGAGTCATTTTTCGACGAAACGTTTTACAAGACTTGCGAAGGGAAAAATACGGCTATGTCATTTATAATTTTTGCGGATTTTCCGAGAGACGAAACATTTTGGGCCAACGGGAGGGTGACATGTGTCACCCTCACATTGGGCGTGATTGTGGACGGCAAAGGGACGAATTGGTGGCATTGGTTAGGTAGGATATTTTGTGCAAGTTGGTGTGGTAGATGGATAAGGTACACATGGTTAAATCCTAGCCCTACACTTGCCTAACACTTGGATGGATCTTGGCCATTGGTTGGCCCTTGCTTGACCTATAAATACCCCTCTAGGTTGAAGACTTTCTTCATCCAAACTTGAGCATTTTTCTAAGTCTCAAAACACTCCCTCCCTCTTGAGCTTTCTTCCGCCACACCCCCCTCCCCTTTGAGAAAGGCCCTCGGCCGAGCACCCCCCCCCCCCCTTGCCTAGTGGTTCTAGCCGAGCCTACCCCCCCTTGGTTGAGAAATACTTCTCCAAGTATTGTTATAATGCCCTAAATACCTTAGCCCATATACCTTGTAGTACTTTCCAAAGTTACCTCTATACGTAGAGCCCGGAAATACTATTATACTTTCCCTCAGTCACAAAAACGAAACCCTAAGGAAAACCTTCATAGTCGGTTGAAGTGTTAAGTAGAAGTTGCGTAGAACTTCTAAGGGTTGTTTGAGCGGGTTGAGCGCCTGCAGTAGAGCTAAACGCCGCCAGATCGGCATATATACTTGGATAATTGTGGGCTCATCGAGGTAAATAATCCTATCCTTCTAGTGTAATTGGAAATTACATACTGTAGTAGTATAGAAATGAATATAAGATTCATAGAAGAGAATTGAACTGTAATAGAGGAATATTACAGAAAAGACTTGAATCAAATCACATCGTAAGAATAATAAAGTAGAAGATTCAATCATTTACATAGGATCAGTATTTACTGTAGATCGATAGCCTTTATTGGTTGAATGTTCTGCGAGTAGCATGTGCTACTTGGAAGGTGGACAAGGCTAGCCGGGTTATAGCCGTGGAGCGTTTTGCTTATAGTCGATAATCGTCGCGAGGTATGTGATTCTTCCTATACTCTAGAGCATGAAGTATTTTAACGGAATATATATATACTGCGGTAGACGCACGTGTGGCAATGTCTTTTGACTTAAGCCTGAATAATAAGAATCTTGAAATATTTTAAAGGAATATATATATAGTACGGTAGACGTACGTGTGTTAACTGAATGTAGTGTTACGGCAATGTCTTTTGACTTAAGCCTGAATAATAAAGAATCTTGAAGTATTTCAAAAGATTAAGAAACCGTTTTGAAAGAAGAGTAATACTTGGTTTTGAAAAACATAAGAGTTATACTAGCTTTATGAGAAGTTAGGTATAACGTCTTAAGAGAGATAAAGAGAATGGTTTACTGATTTTTAGAAGTTAAGAGATTTGATCTTAAAAGATAAGAGACTTGACTTGAATGAATTAATATGAATTTTGTGTGAAACCTCATTCGTGAGTAATGAGTACTTGGTTTTTAAAAGGAGAAATGTTTTACTGATTTTCGGAAATCAGAATGAGTATCGACAAACCACTGCAACGTTAATAAAGGAAAATGTATTGAATAATGAAGTATTATTAAAACCAGTAGAAACCTCCATCTGCATAGAAACTAAGATGAGACAAAATGATATTACATTTCCTAGATCATTGATGCTTAATAAGATTGATTATAAACAAGAATAACCTACTCACATATAAGGCATATGTTTCTCTAATTGTTTAAAAGAGAGTTATGTTTGAAAGGATTAAAATTATGAACTACGAAACCTTTTCGAAAATGAGAAACTTGAGCATTTGAAATTAGGCAAACTTGAACGTTTGGAAAATAATGTTGTTACTTGATTTTACAAAGGAAAGCATTTTGGTTTACTTAACGATATAAGTCACTCTATTTTTTATACTAAGGGTATCGGGTGACTTTTATAAAAGGAATGGATCTCTTAAAAGGAATTTAACGTACGTAGTACTTTAGGGTTAAAACCCGGACTTTGACATAAAATGAAAGTATCTTGAGTTGTGTATAACTTGCCTATGCTTGTTGTTGTGAAACTTGCCTATGCTTGTTGTGATAGCCTTTGTTGTGCGAGAATTGTGTTTCTATACTACCGCGTCTCTCGATGGAGGGCCGGTTGACTTGTTGAGAACTTACTTGGACGTACCGGCAGTGACGGAGAATTCCGCAGCACGCCTCCTATCGATAGTGTTATTCCATGGACTAGCTCTCCACGAGGTTTCTTACGTCGCCTTGGTACCGGTGGTCGGCCAGACTTGCCCCGCCTCGTGGCTGATTCGGCCTTAGTACCGTAGTTAGCCCTCGTGACTTGCCCCGTTCGGTGTAGTGACGGTCTCGTGATACGCCTGGTACTGGTAGTTAGGCTCAGATTGCCCCTTGCCAGCCTACGTGGCCGACCTCGTATCCGTAGTCGCTTCGTACTTGCCCCGTGTCAGCTTCGTGGTTTGGTTGTATTGTGTTGTTAGTACGGCTTTGGCATCAGGTAGGACTTGGTGTTCATGTGTACTTCTTGGTGTTATCATAGACTGCCGGCAGTGAGGAAGGTATTCCACGGGCATGATTGATGTTATGGGCGTGAGACCCATCATTATATTTGAGTAATGACTTGGAGGGTGTGAGTCCCTGACTTGATATAACTGTTATATGTGTGTACTGTAGTTTGGTTATCATACATGTCTCCTGCTTTATATAGACTATTATGATTTCATTTACTGATTTACGATTCACATACTGTACCGATGTCTTGACCTCCTTCGGCCGTTCATGCCGCAGGTAGAGGTACATCGGCTGTCGATCCCCGCATTTAGGATCACATTTCAGCGTATTGGGAAGCTCCGTTCCTTCGGAGGCTTATCTTTTGGTATGTTACCCTGAGTCGGTAGATTCTTGTACATTCAGGGGTATGGCGGGGCCCTGTCCCGTCATGGTTGTTGTATAAATCTTAGAGGTCTGTATCACTGTTGTGGGTAGGGGTTGTAAGGATTATAACTGTTCAACTTTGTAATTATATATATATGCCGTAAGGCGATTTTCTCTCAGGTAAAATGTGTTTTATTTCACATTTTGTTTCATGTATTGTTTTTATGTTCCGCTGATTACTCTGATGTATGACTACTTGGGTGCCCGGGTAAGGCACCAGTCACGGGCCCCGGAACGGGTCGTGACAAAAGTGGTATCAGAGCAGTTAATCCTCGGAAAGTGTCTACATACCGTGTCTAGTAGAGTCTTGATTATCGGTGTGTTGTGCACCACATCTATAATCAGGAGGCTGCAGGACATTTAGGATTGGTTTCTATTCTTCTCATTCTGAGATCGTGCCTTAGAGCTGTGTGATAAGTTGGACCCCTCTGACGTACTTCGTTTTCACCAGTTATGCCTCCGCGCAAGGCAACCCGCCCGGAAGCGGCAAGGCAGAGAGGAGCCGCGAGTAGAAGCGCAGCCTCTCTACAGACCACAAGACTGAGCCTCCACCCCACACCGGAGCAGAGGAGATGGGTTACAAGGAGTGGGCCCAGTTAATGGCCAGGGTTGTGGCCAGACTTGAGGATAGGCTGGACGCAGCAGTTCCAGTAGCACCAGTGGTTCACCCTAGATCAGATAGTTTGAGGCTACGGGATTTTCTGAGTTGTAGCCCGCCAGAGTTTTATGGGTCGAGGCCTGAGGATGATCCGCAGGAGTTCATCCGACAGTTACAGCGGATCATGAGAGTGATCAAGGCATCGGAGACCGAGTCAGTGGTCCTAGGAGAGAATGCACTTCCAGCTATATGGGACGAGTTCTCAGGGGCATTTCTTGCACATTTCTTGCCTCCACAGATGAGGAGGGCTCGGGCCGACAGATTTTTGGTGTTGCGGCAGAACGGGCGTACGGTTCGGGAGTACAATGTGGAGTTCGACTCATTGGCTCGATACGTCCCCGCGTTAGTAGCTAGTATGGAGGATCGAGTGCACCGATATGTTACAGGGCTCGATGATTACCTAGCAGAGAGTTGTTCGGGTGTAGCTCTTCACCGCACGACATTGCCCGCACGCAGCTTACGACTTGGATGTGAGGAGCGGAGAATCGACGGAATGACCAAGATCAGTAAGAGGCCGTAACAACAGGTACTTTGGTGACTTTCGAGGCGGACCGCCTCAGCAGCAGACTAGTTATGTACCTCCGCCAGTACAGAGTGGTCCTCCACAGCCTTCGGAACCTTCGAGATATTCGGGAGCAGGTCGGGGCTCCTGTGTTTCAGATTTTGGGAGTAGGAGTGCTCGCGGATGAGGTCGCCTCTTGTCTCAAAGGTGGCGTTGTGGAAAACTTCATAAGAGAGAGAGTGTCGTACTAACTTGGGAGATTGTTATTCTTGCGCCAACAGGCCATCTGGCGAGATCGTCCGACTGTGGTAGTGCTGGTAGGATAGCACAGACTACTAGAGCAGTTGCGGGTTCTTCACCTTCCATGGTTAGGCAGGGTGTTCATACACCGGCAGGCCACGACAGAGGTCGCGGTGGAAGTTCCCAGTTTTAGCGGTCCTTTGAACCGCCTATCTTTTCAGGTATATCCTTAACCCTCTAGAGATTTGTATGTATTGATGTTATGATGATGTGTTTAGTGTTATGTTCGGATAGCCTTGTGCTAAAATGTGATTTAGAAACCTGGTTAGTGAAAAAGGGTAAGCCTGGGGGTGAGAAAATGATGAACCTTAGAATATTACAATTGAGACCTTAGATGTAAGGCCGTCTTGAGTACAAGACTTTGCGGGTGTTCTTTGTCAGAATGTATAAGTATACGTGGAGTAATTGTGGGAAAATTCCTTGGGTAGTGTAAAATGGAAGTGGTAGCTTTCATGACCTGTATAGGTAAGATTGTTCCGGATCGGGAAACAAGAGCTTGATGCGTTAAGTGGGTCGGGTTGGGGCCATGTTGCGGGCCAACCCGCGGCCTGTTTCGAGGTGGGGTCAGCTCTGGGTGGTCCCGCCAGGTGGTAGGGTCACGAGGGTGCTAGGCCCCAGTTTAGATGACCATCGTATGGGTTCGTGGAAATGTTCGACCAGAAGCGGATCGTGAAGGCCGGGAATGGCCTTAAGGAAGATTGAGTCTAGTAAGATGACCAAGCTTGGAGGTAGTGACTCCAAAATTTCGGCAACAGAACTGTTGACTGAAGTGTGGTACGTGTACTAAGAAGAGTTCGAGTGTTCGAGAAGGGTACGACGAGAAAGGAAAGAAGTGAACTTGTGCCGAAAGATGGGAGTAATCACTTTTGTGAAATGAAAATGCGAAGGGAGTATCCTTTGGACTAGAAGCGAGAGTTGGTACTGTTTTGCATCGTCGAGGTGATTCCTCGTTGGCTTGGATTTAAGCATTTGCGCGCGTGTTATTCTGTGACCATGTGCGGCATTTGCAAACTGGTTAAGCTATGAGGAACTTGATCGTTATCTGTCTTGAAAAGGAACATTCAGGACAAATGTTTCTAAGGAGGGGAGAATGTTATACCCCGTATTTCCAGAGTATGTACGTGAGGGCATACGTATAAAAATTTAAGCCTTAAAGTTGGCAAGGTTCGAAATTTGGGCACAAGTACCGAAAAGAGTCGTTTTTCGACGAAACGTTTTACAAGACTTGCGAAGGGAAAAATACGGCTATGTCATTTATAATTTTTGCGGATTTTTCCGAGAGACGAAACATTTTGGGCCAACGGGAGGGTGACATGTGTCACCCTCACATTGGGAGTGATTGTGGACGGCAAAGGGACGAATTGGTGGCATTGGTTAGGTAGGATATTTTGTGCAAGTTGGTGTGGTAGATGGATAAGGTACACATGGTTAAATCCTAGCCCTACACTTGCCTAACACTTGGATGGATCTTGGCCATTGGTTGGCCCTTGCTTGACCTATAAATACCCCTCTAGGTTGAAGACTTTCTTCATCCAAACTTGAGCATTTTTCTAAGTCTCAAAACACTCCCTCCCTCTTGAGCTTTCGTCCGCCACACCCCCCTCCCCTTTGAGAAAGGCCCTCACGAGCACCCCCTTGGTTGAGAAATACTTCTCCAAGTATTGTTATAATGCCCTAAATACCTTAGCCCATATACCTTGTAGTACTTTCCAAAGTTACCTCTATACGTAGAGCCCGGAAATACTATTATACTTTCCCTCAGTCACAAAAACGAAACCCTAAGGAAAACCTTCATAGTCGGTTGAAGTGTTAAGTAGAAGTTGCGTAGAACTTCTAAGGGTTGTTTGAGCGGGTTGGGCGCCGAGTAGGAGCTAAACGTCGCTCAGGATCGACATATATACTTGGATAATTTTGGGCTCATCGAGGTAAATAATCCTATCCTTCTAGTGTAATTGGAAATTACATACTGTAGTAGTATAGAAATGAATATAAGATTCATAGAAGAGAATTGAACTGTAATAGAGGAATATTACAGAAAAGACTTGAACTGAAATCACATCAGAAGAATAATAAAGTAGAAGATTCAACTGTACTTACATAGGACTGTATTTACAGTAGACTGATAGCCTTTATTGGTTGAATGTTCTGCGAGTAGCATGTGCTACTTGGAAGGTGGACAAGGCTAGTCGGGTTATAGCTGTGGAGCGTTTTGCTTATAGTCGATAATCGTCGCGAGGTATGTGATTCTTCCTATACTCTAGAGCATGAAGTATTTTAACGGAATATATATATAGTGCGGTAGACGCACGTGTGGCAATGTCTTTTGACTTAAGCCTGAATAATAAGAATCTTGAAATATTTTAAAGGAATATATAAATAGTACGGTAGACGTACGTGTGTTAACTGAATGTAGTGTTACGACAATGTCTTTTGACTTAAGCCTGAATAATAAAGAATCTTGAAGTATTTCAAAAGATTAAGAAACCGTTTTGAAAGAAGAGTAATACTTGGTTTTGAAAAACATAAGAGTTATACTAGCTTTATGGGAAGTTAGGTATAACGTCTTAAGAGAGATAAAGAGAATGATTTACTGATTTTTAGAAGTTAAGAGACTTGATCTTAAAAGATAAGAGATTTGACTTGAATGAATTAATATGAATTTTGTGTGAAACCTCATTCGTGAGTAATGAGTACTTGGTTTTTAAAAGGAGAAATGTTTTACTGATTTTCGGAAATCAGAATGAGTATCGACAAACCACTGCAACGTTAATAAAGGAAAATGTATTGAATAATGAAGTATTATTAAAACCAGTAGAAACCTCCATCTACATAGAAACTAAGATGAGACAAAATGATATTACATTTCCTAGATCATGGCTGCTTAATAAGATTGATTATAAACAAGAATAACCTACTCACATATAAGGCATATATTTCTCTAATTGTTTAAAAGAGAATTATGTTTGAAAGGATTAAAATTATGAACTACGAAACCTTTTCGAAAATGAGAAACTTGAGCATTTGAAATTAGGCAAACTTGAACGTTTGAAAAATAATGTTGTTACTTGATTTTACAAAGGAAAGCATTTTGGTTTACTTAACGATGTAAGTCACTCTATTTTTTATACTAAGGGTATCGGGTGACTTTTATAAAAGGAATGGATCTCTTAAAATGAATTTAACGTACGTAGTACTTTAGGGTTAAAACCCGGACTTTGACATAAAATGAAAGTACCTTGAGTTGTGTATAACTTGCCTATGCTTGTTGTAGTGAAACTTGCCTATGCTTGTTGTGATAGCCTTTGTTGTGCGAGAATTGTGTTTCTATACTACCGCGTCTCTCGATGGAGGGCCGGTTGACTTGTTGAGAACTTACTTGACGCGTCTGCGCGACGGAGAATTCCACGCACGCCTCGCTGATAGTGTTATTCCATGGACTAGCTCTCCACGAGGTTTCATCGCTCGCCTTGGTACCGTGGTGGCTTCGATTTGCCCCGTCTCGTGGCTGATTCGGCCTTGGTACCAGTAGTTAGCCCTCGTGACTTGCCCCGTTCGGTGTAGTGACGGTCTCGTGATACGCCTTGGTACCGTAGTTAGGCCTCGTGATTGCCCCGGCCACCACGTGGCGGCCTTGGTATCCGTAGTCGCCAGACTTGCCCCGTGTCAGCTTCGTGGTTTGGTTGTATTGTGTTGTTAGTACGGCTTTGGCATCAGGTAGGACTTGGTGTTCATGTGTACTTCTTGGTGTTATCATAGACTGCCGGCAGTGAGGAAGGTATTCCACGGGCATGATTGATGTTATGGGCGTGAGACCCATCGTTATATTTGAGTAATGACTTGGAGGGCGTGAGTCCCTGACTTGATATAATCATTATATGTGTATCGTAGTTTGGTTATCATACATGTCTCCCGCTTTATATAGACTATTATGATTTCATTCTGATATTCTGATTTCACATACTTAGTACTGTTAGACTTGACCTCTCGGAGTGCGTTCATGCCGCAGGTAGAGGTACATCAGCTATCGATCCCCGCGTTTAGGATCACATTTCAGCGTATTGGGAAGCTCCGTTCCTTCGGAGGCTTATCTTTTGGTATGTTACCCTGTATCTTTTGGTATGTTACCCTGAGGGGTATGGCGGGGCCCTGTCCCGTCATGGTTGTTGTATAAATCTTAGAGGTCTGTAGAACTGTTGGGGGCAGGGTTGTAAGGATTATAACTGTTCAACTTTGTAATTATATATATATGCCGTAAGGCGATTTTCTCTCAGGTAAAATGTGTTTCATTTCACATTTTTTTTCATGTATTGTTTTTATGTTCCGCTGATTACTCTGATGTATGACTACTTGGGTGCCCGGGTAAGGCACCAGTCACGGGCCCCGGAACGGGTCGTGACAAGCGTATTCTACTTGAAGGATGAAATAGCTATCAAGGTTGAAGTACTTTGGAGCATTTTGCTACTTGTCGATAATCGTCGCGAGGTATGTGAACCTCTTCCTTCTTTTGACATGATTCTATGTATGGAATATACATGTGGTATTATTTCATGATTCCTTCTACTCTTAGAAATTAAGAGGTATGTATGTTGATTTACTCTACGTAAGGGTTATGTCTAAGTTATCCTAAGTTCTTACCAAGTCTTATGGGGGATGTTGGTAAGAGTCGTTAGGAGGTATTTTGGAGCCAAGTTGACTTGGCTAAATTATGACACAAATGAGAATAAGTATCGAACAAGCCACTGCAGCGTTAATAAAGGAAAATGTAATGACAATCAATTAAGTTAAAATGAGTAGAATTCTCCATCTGCATAGAAGCTAAGATAAGACAAAATTGTATTACATTTTCTAGATCATGGCTACTTGATTAAGATCGTTATAAATAAGTATAACTTATTCACAACGCACCAAAGTATATGTTACTTAATTTATAAGAATTTACGTATGAGGTTTTAAGTCTATGAACCTCAAATTCTTAAAAGGTTAAGAGACTTTATTTTTCAAGTTATGGGACTTGATTCTTAAAGGAAGAAATGACTTGAAATAAAGAAGGGCAAATTGTTTTAAAGGTACCAATTGCTTAAGGTTTTAAAGAAAGAAGTCACGTGATTTAGAAGCCTATAATTGTATTTCTAAAAGGTATTGTGACTTGTCTTGAAAAGTATATTTGACTTGATACTACGGTTATTAGTATCTTGGAAGTTTTATTTGAAAAAGAGTCATTTTAAAAGAGTAGAGGTACGTAGTACTTTGGGTTAAATTCCCGGATTTTTATGTGAAACGAAAGTGCCATGAGTTTATAAAAATGGAAGTCTAAAGGTTTAATGAACTTTCCTATGTTTGCTTGTGATAGCTTTGAGTGCAAGTATTTGTTATACCCCGTATTTCCAGAGTATCTACGTGAGGGCGTACGTATTAAATTTTTTGCCTTAAGAATTGGCTTTGGTTCGAAATTTGGGCACAAGTGCCGAATAGAGTCGTTTTCTGACGAAACGTTTCCACAGCTTACGTTGGGAAAATTCCGGCTATGTCATTTAGTATTTTGCGGATTTTTCCGAGCGACGGAACATTTTTGGACCAACGGGAGGGTGACACTTGTCACCCTCATCGACGCAAAGCAGGAGGCTTGGCCTTGGCCGATTGGCTCCCTCTTTTGTGCCTTGCTTTGTGGCTTGTTTTGTGGAGTGTTTTGTGGAGTGTTTTGTGGGTGCACTTGGCTTGATCTTGGCCTTACACTTGCCTTACACATGGATGGATCTTGGCCATTGGTTGGCCTTTGCTTGGCCTATAAATAGCTCCCCTTTGTGAAGACTTTCTTCATCCACAAATTGTTCTAAGTGATAAATCCCTTCCCCTCCCTCTTGTAGACTCTCGTCCAAGAGCTCCTCTCCCCCTTTGTGAGCTAGCCGAGAGCCTCCCTCCCCTTAGCCGAGGGTACACCCCCTCTAGTGGTCTAGCCGGGTACCCCACTAGCCTAGTTACTTTCGTATCATACCCCATGTTGTGGTATAGAAATACTCTCCTAGTATTGTTATAATGCCCAAAAATACCTTGGCCTTATACCTTGTTATATTCCAAAAGTTACCTCTATACGTAGAGCCCGAAATACTACCTTTTTAGTCTCAAACCGAAACCCTAAGGAAAATCTTCATTGTTGGTTGAAGTTTTGGTGTATCAGTTGGTTAGAACTTCTAAGGGTTGTTTGGAGCGGATGGAGCACTCGAGTAGGAGCTAAGCGTTGCTCGGGATCGACTTTATACTTGGATAATTTTGGGCTTATCGAGGTAAACACTATCGTTCTTCTATTGTAATTGGAAATTACATGTTTGAATATATAGTTGAAGTATACTATATGTAGAACTATACTTAGTACTGTGGCAATGTCTTTTGACTTAAGCCTGAAGAATTAAGAATCGAATCAATCAGTAATTACATAGATCAGACATGAGACTTGTGTAGTATTATTGTGTAGTAGAATTGTACACGCCCGTTAGGCGTGTAAAACCCGGGTTGGCTTGGTAGCCGGCCTCGATAGAGAAGGAGATTTGCGCTGTGGCGGGGGGGGAGGTGCTGCCGAATTTTCTGTAGATTATGGAACGTTGAGATCTAGATGTTAATAAGCGCCTTGTGGCCTTATAGGTTGAAGTACTACGTGTGGAGTGATCCACTTGGCTTAAGGAGTAGCCGGCGGTTTGAGGTACTTGGAGCGTTTTGCTATTAGTCGACAATCGTCGCGAGGTATGTGAACCTCTTCCTATCTCTTCTAGCATGATATGTGTGAACTATGTAGTACGGTAGACGTACATGTGTTAACTGTGTTTGATTGTTCTTAAAACATAAAGTGTTATAACGGCTTTATGGGAAGTTGGTTATAACAGCTTTATGTAGGTAAGAAAATTCTTTGTGGTTTTAAGAAGGTAACTGATGTGAATTATAACTGGCTAGTTATAATAAAGAACTTGATGTATTTCAAAAGATTTATAAATCGTTTTGGAAGGGAGAGTAACACTTGGTTTTAAAGGTTTTAAAAAGAGTTATACTAGCTTTATGGGGAGTTAGGTATAATGTCTTAAGAGAGGTAAAGAAAATGGTTTACTGATGTTAGAAGTTAAGAGACTTGATCTTATAAGATAAGAGACTTAACTTATTTGTTTTAATGTGAATGTTTGTGTGAAACCTCATTCGTGAGTAATGAGTACTTGGTTTATTTAAAGGGATAATGTTTTACTGATTTCGGAAATCAGAATGTGTATCGACAGACCACGGCAGCGTTAATAAAGGAAAATGTATTGAAAAATGATGAATTGTATTAAAACCAAGAGAAACCTCCATCCGCATAGAAACTAAGATGAGACAAAATGATATACATTTTCTAGATCATGGTCACGTAATAAGAATGTTGTAAAGAAGAATAACCTACTCTCACGTGAGACATATATTACTCAATTGTTCTAAAAAGGAATCAGTGATTAAGTTTGGGAACTATGAAACCATTTGAAAATGAGAAGCTTGAGTAATCAAACTAGACAAACCGAACTTAGGAAAAGAATGTTGTTACTTGATTTTTTAAAAGGGAATGTGGGTTGGTCATTCTAATACTACGGTATCGGGTGACTTTTATAAGTAATGGATCTCTTTAAAAGAATTTAACGTATGTAGTACTTGGGGTTAAAACCCGACTTTGGCATAAAATGAAAGTACTTTGAGTTGTGTGAAACTTGCCTATGCTTGTTGTGAAACTTACTGTGCTTGTTGTTGTGAAACTTGCCTATGCTTGTGATGATAGCCTCTTTGCAAGTGTGGTATTTCGTGTTACCGCGTCTCGATAGAGGCGGTTGACTTGTTGATAACTTACTTGGACGTCTTTGGCGGTGATGGAGAATTCCACGTATGTTTCCATTTTGATTATCGTCTTGTTGTTGATATCACGGACATGTCTACACCGACGCAGATTCGGGGCACGCGCCACGCCGGGTTGATTACCCGATAGATGGTTATTACTGCAACATGGACGTGTCTACACCGATGCAGTATTCCGGGGGCATGTGGCCATGCGGCAGGGTTGACCACCCAGTATATTGTTATTGAGGTTACATGGGCATGTCTACACCGATGCAGTATTCCGGGGGCATGTGGCCATGCGGCCTTGTTATTATTGTTGCATCATGGACATGTCTACACCGAGGCAGTATTCCGGGGGCATGCGGCCATGATGCGAACATGATGGATGTTATGGGCGTGAGACCCATAGTTATATTTGAGTGGTGACTTTGAGGGCGTGAGTCCCTGACTTGACTGTTTTTATGTTGCGTACTGTATTTTGGTTATCATACATGTCTCCTGCTTTTTAAGCTATTATGATTTCATTTACAGTATTTGACAGTTTCACATACTTGGTACCTGTTGTACTGACCTCCTTCGGGGGGCTGAGCGTATAAAGAGGCCAGAGCCTCTACCACGGGAACAGACCCGAACCGTGGCTCTCCGTATGGCACGTCCTGAGAAGGTCCAAACCTCAGGGATCGCAAGCAGCCCGGTACCATTTGTTGGGTCGTCGGAGCAAGGCTCGCGACAAAGTGACAAAGTGGTATCAGAGCAGTTAGTCCTCGGAAAGTGTCTACAGACCGTGTCTAGTAGAGTCTTGATTATCGGTGTGTTGTGCACCACATCTATAATCAGGAGGCTGCGGGACATTTAGGATTGGTTTCTATTCTTCTCATTCTGAGATCGTGCCTTAGAGCTGTGTTGTAAGTTGGACCCCTCTGACGTGTTTCGTTTTTACCAGTTATGCCTCTGCGAAAGGCAACCAGGCCGAAGGGCAAGGCGGCGAGGAGCTGCTAGTGGGATTCAGAGGAGTGCGAGGCGCAGCGGTCAAGACGAGTAGTGCTTGACGGCGAGTTTTGCGACGCCGCCCGACCAGAGTTTAGAGCCGCAGCAGCTGTCGCCGAGACTACAAGATACGAGCCTCCGATCCACGATGCCGAGCGGAAGAGATGGGTCACAGAGATGGCCCGATTATTGGCGCCGTTGTGGCGATATGAGGATAGGCCGACGCAGCAGTTCCAAAGAACACCTGTAGTACACCCGAGGGCAGACAGTTTGAGGCTACGGGATTTCCTTAGTTGTAGCCCGCCTGAGTTTTACGGGTCGAGGCCGGAGGATGATCCGCAGGAGTTCATCCGTCAGTTGCAGAGGATCATGCGGGTGATCAAGGCTTCAGAGATCGAGTCGTGACATTTAGTTCGCATCGGTGCGTGATACCGCAGCGATCGATTGGTTTGACTCGTTGGAGCTTTCGGGAGAGCATGCACTTCCACCGTTTGGGGCGAGTTTTCGGGCCTTCCCGGCATTTCTTGCCTCCACAAATGAGGAGGGCTCGGTAGCAGATTTTTGATGTTAAGGCGTAACGCGCTGATTCGGGAGTACAATGTGGAGTTCGACTCATTGGCCCGGTATGTTCCCGCATTAGTAGCTAGTATGGAGGATCGAGTGCACCGATATGTTACAGGGCTCGATGATTACCTAGCAGAGAGTTGTTCGGGTGTTTCTCTTCAGCCAGGCATGGACATTGCCCGCATTCAGGCTCATGCACTTGGGTGCGAGGAGCGCAGAGATCGACGGGTGGACCGCTTTCAGCAGAAGAAGGCCAAGACGGCCGGATATTTTGGCGACTTTCGAGGCGGACCGCCTCAGCAGCAGACTAGTTATGTACCTCCGCCATTGCAGAGTAGTCCTCCGCAGCCTTCGGGACCCTTGGGATATTCAGGAGCAGGTCAGGGCTCCCAGGTTTCAGATGTTCAGGGGAGTAGGGGTGTTGGCCAGATGCAGTCACCCCTACCTCGGTGTGATCGATGTGGTAGACCGCATTTCGGAGAGTGTCGTAGTACCAAGGGAGCTTGTTATTCTTGCGGCCAACAGGGCCATATATGACGAGACCGTCCGACTGTGGTAGCGCTGGTAGGATAGCACAGACTAGGCGATTGCGGGCCACGGTAGAGTCGCGGTGGAAGTTCGATTTTAGCGGTCCTTGAACCGCCTAGTTTCAGGTATATCCTTAACCCTCTAGAGTTTTGTGTGTATTGATGTTGTTGATGTGTTTAATGATATGTTTGGATAGCTTTGTGCTAAAATGTGATTTAGAAACCTGGTTAGTGAAAAGGGTAAGTCCCTGGGTAGTGTGAAATGGAAGTGGTAGCTTTCATGACCTGTAGAGGTAAGATTGTTCGGATCAAGAAACTAGAGAGTTGGCGCTACAGTGGGTCGGGTTGGGGCCATGTTGCGGGCCAACCCGGCCCCGCTTTGAGGAAGGGTCGCTCGGGTGGTCCCGCCAGTGGCGGTGGTCACGAGGTGCTAGCCCAAGTTTAGATGACCATCGATGAGTTCGTGGATACGCTCGATCGTAATCAGTTCGTGAAGGCCGGAATGGCCTTAGGAAATCGAGGTTAGTGAGATGACCAAGTTTGGAGGTAGTGACTCGAGGGTTGGGAAACGTGCGCGATGAAGTGTGGTACGGACACTAGAACGAGTTCGAGTGTTCGTGACGAGTACTGCGAGAAAGGGGAGAAGTGAACGTGTGTTTTTGTGACCAGGTGTGGCATGATTGTTTTCGTACGTATAGCAGTGAAGACTATACTGACGCCTGTTGTTTTGAGACCTTGAAGGAACATTCGGGACGAATGTTTCTAAGGGGGGAAGAATGTTATACCCCGTATTTCCAGAGTATGTACGTGAGGGCGTACGTATTAAATTTTTTGCCTTAAGAATTGGCTTTGGTTCGAAATTTGGGCACAAGTGCCGAATAGAGTCGTTTTCTGACGAAACGTTTCCACAGCTTACGTTGGGAAAATTCCGGCTATGTCATTTAGTATTTTTGCGGATTTTTACGAGCGACCGAACAATTTTGGACCAACGGGAGGGTGACACTTGTCACCTCATCGACGGCAAAGAGGAGGCTTGGCCTTGGCCGATTGGCTCCCTCTTTTGTGCCTTGCTTTGTGGCTTGTTTTGTGGAGTGTTTTGTGGAGTGTTTTGTGGGTGCACTTGGCTTGATCTTGGCCTTACACTTGCCTTACACATGGATGGATCTTGGCCATTGGTTGGCCTTTGCTTGGCCTATAAATAGCTCCCCTTTGTGAAGACTTTCTTCATCCACAAATTGTTCTAAGTGATAAATCCCTTCCCCTCCCTCTTGTAGACTCTCGTCCAAGAGCTCCTCTCCCCCTCTTTTGTGAGCTAGCCGAGAGCCTCCTCCCCTTAGCCAGAGGTACACCCCCTCTAGTGGTCTAGCCATGGGTACCCCCCCCTAGCCTAGTTACTTTCGTATAATACCCCTTGTTGTGGTATAGAAATACTCTCCTAGTATTGTTATAATGCCCAAAATACCTTGGCCTTATACCTTGTTATATTCCAAAAGTTACCTCTATACGTAGAGCCCGAAATACTACCTTTTTAGTCTCAAACCGAAACCCTAAGGAAAATCTTCATTGTTGGTTGAAGTTTTGGAGTAGAAGTTGGTTAGAACTTCTAAGGGTTGTTTGGAGCGGATTGGAGCACTCGGAGTAGGAGCTAAGCGTTGCTCAGGATCGACTTTTTACTTGGATAATTTTGGGCTTATCGAGGTAAACACTACTGTCCTTCTATTGTAATTGGAAATTACATGTTTGAATATATAGTTGAAGTAGACTATATGTAGAACTATACTTAGTACTGTGGCAATGTCTTTTGACTTAAGCCTGAAGAATTAAGAATCGAATCGAATCAGAATTACATAGGATCTGACAGAGACTTGTGTAGTATTACCGTAGTAGAATTGTACACGTCAGGTTAGGCGTGTAAAACCCCCGGTTGGCTTGGTAGTCGGCCTCGATAGAAGGAGATTTGCTTGCGTGGCGAGTCTGCCAATTTTCAGAGATTATGGAACGTTGAGATCTAGATGTTAATAAGCGCGTGGCCTTATAGGTTGAAGTACTACGTGGAGTGATCCACTGGCTTAAGGAGTAGCCGCGGTTTGAGGTACTTGAGCGTTTTGCTATTAGTCGACAATCGTCGCGAGGTATGTGAACCTCTTCCTATCTCTTCTAGCATGATATGTGTGAACTATGTAGTACGGTAGACGCATACGTGTTAATCGTGTTTGATTGTTCTTAAAACATAAAGTGTTATAACGGCTTTATGGGAAGTCGTTATAATGACTTTATGTAGGTAAGAAAATTCTTTGTGGTTTTAAGAAGGTAATCGATGTGAATTATAAGCGGCTAGTTATAATAAAGAACTTGATGTATTTCAAAAGATTTATAAATCGTTTTGGAAGGAGAGTAACACTTGGTTTTAAAGGTTTTAAAAAGAGTTATACTAGCTTTATGGGGAGTTAGGTATAATGTCTTAAGAGAGGTAAAGAAAATGGTTTATCGATGTTAGAAGTTAAGAGACTTGATCTTATAAGATAAGAGACTTAACTTATTTGTTTTAATGTGAATGTTTGTGTGAAACCTCATTCGTGAGTAATGAGTACTTGGTTTATTTAAAGGGATAATGTTTTACCGATTTCAAATCGAATGTGTATCGACAGGACTACCGGCGTTAATAAAGGAAAATGTATTGAAAAATGATGAATTGTATTAAAACCAGTAGAAACCTCCATCCGCATAGAAACTAAGATGAGACAAAATGATATACATTTTCTAGATCATGGTCACGTAATAAGAATGTTGTAAAGAAGAATAACCTACTCACGTGAGACATATATTACTCAATTGTTCTAAAAAGGAATCAAGTGATTAAGTTTGGGAACTATGAAACCATTTGAAAATGAGAAGCTTGAGTAATCAAACTAGGCAAACCGAACTTAGGAAAAGAATGTTGTTACTTGATTTTTTAAAAGGGAATGTGGGTTGGTCATTCTAATACTACGTATCGGGTGACTTTTATAAGTAATGGATCTCTTTAAAAGAATTTAACGATGTAGTACTTTGGGGTTAAAACCCGACTTTGGCATAAAATGAAAGTACTTTGAGTTGTGTGAAACTTGCCTATGCTTGTTGTGAAACTTGCTGTGCTTGTTGTTGTGAAACTTGCCTATGCTTGTGATGATAGCCTTTCACGTGCAAGTGTGGTATTTACGTGTTACCGCGTCTCGATAGGGCGGTTGACTTGTTGATAACTTACTTGGACGTGCTGGCAGTGATGGAGAATTCCACGGGTATGTTTCCATTTTGATTACAGTCTTGTTGTTGATATCACATGGACATGTCTACACCGATGCAGATTCGGGGCACGCGCCACGCGCCGGTTGATTACCCGATAGATGGTTATTACCGCAACATGGACGCGTCTACACCGATGCAAGATTCCGGCATGTGGCTACGCGCAGGTTGACCACCCAAGATATTGTTATTGAGGTTACATGGGCATGTCTACACCGTCGCAGATTCCGGCATGCGCCACGCGCCTTGTTATTATTGTTGCATCATGGACATGTCTACACCGAGGCGGTATTCCGGCACGCGCCATGATGCGAACATGATGGATGTTATGGCGTGAGACCCATAGTTATATTCGAGTGGTGACTTTGGCGCGAGTCCCCGACTTGATCGCTTTTATGTTGCATCGTATTTTGGTTATCATACATGTCTCGCTTTTTAAGCTATTATGATTTCATTTACGATTTGATTTCACATACTTGGTACCTGATCGACCTCCTTCGGCCGCGTTCATGCCGCAGTAGAGGTACATCGGTCGTGGATCCTCGCTCTAGGATCTCGCCAAAGATTGGGAAGCTCCGTTTCTCGAGGCTTATCTTTTGGTATGTGTTCCCCGAGTTGTAGGTTCTTGTACATTCGGGGTATGGCGGCCCCGTCCCGCCGTAGTCGTTGTAAATCTTAAGGTCTGTAGAATCTGCAAGTGTGGCGGGTTGTAAAAGGATTAAACTGTCGGTTTTATGTATATACCAAGGCAATCGCTTTGGTTGGCCTGTTTATTTATTATATCTCTTGTTTCATGATTCATGTTTTATTTTCCGCTGGTTTTCTCGATGTTGTATCACTAGGGTGCCCGGTAAGGCACCTGCAGAACGCCCGGTTCGGCGCGTTAAGATTATATGTTTACGTTGTCGTGACTCTCGGTTGGAGGGTACCGTCTTGTTGTAAGTTTACTTGACGCATCAAGCGGTGATGTGGGATTCCACGGGTATGCTTCCATTATGATTGATCCTTGGACATGCTTATACGATGTGGGATTCCGGGGCATGTGTTATACCCCGTAATTCCAGGGTATGTATGTGAGGACGTACGTACGAGAATACGACAGTAATTTTGGAAAGAAAGAAAGGTGTGATTTTTTTCGACGGAAAAGTTTCCGGATTTTGTGAAGGAAAGGTTCGTTAATGGGAATTGGATTCCCGGAATTGGTCACGTGGGGCCCGCGGGAGAATTTACGGTTTTGTGGGGCCCACTTTATTTTCGGATTTTTGGCATTACGAATATTTTCGGAAGATGAAATATTTTGGACCAATAGGAGGGCGACATGTGTCACCATAGGTGGCAAGGTTGGACGATTTGGTGGTCAAGTGGCCTTGCACGTTTTTTTCATGTTAAATGCCATAAACATTTGGTCAAAGTCTTGTAGATATTTTGTGTAGTAGTTGGATAAGTTGGACCCACACACACATGGCTCAATCTAGACCACACACTTGCTTCAATCCTAGCCCTTGAATGTCCTATAAATACCCCCTTTAGTTGAAGACTATTCTTCATCCACACTTGAGAAATTCCAAGGCAAAAATACTCCCTCCATTTGTTGTAGTTCTCGTCCCACACCCCTCTCCCTTAACCAAACTTTGTCCAAAAATTCTTAAAGTTTTAAGTGTTCTTCCTTAGTGTATTAGGAAGACTATTAACCAAAAGTTAGAAAAGATTTCACACTTAGCCTAAATACACCCTCGCCGAGAGTTGCCATAAGTTTAGCCTAAGTGTACTTCACTTTTTGGAGTGAAGTGTTTAAGAGAAGTTATTAGAAACTTCTGGGTTGCTTGGGGCGGTTTGGAGCGCATGACAGAGCTAAACGTTGCTCGGGATCGACATATTATCTTGGATAATTTTGGGCTTATCGAGGTAATGATCTTTATCCCCCTATTGTAATTGGAAATTACATGTCGTAGTAATGTATAACTGAGTATACTATATATAGAATGGATATTAAAGAAGATAATTGAATCAGAATTACATAGGACCGTATTTACAATGAGACTTGTAGTATTCTGTGAAGTAGAATTGAACACGTCCAGAAGACGTGTAATCCTCGGGAGTTGTTGGCACAGTAGCGGGCCTTGATAGAGGAGAGACTTATGTCAAAGCGGGGAGGTGTGCCGAGTTTTCCGTAGAAATATTCTACGAAGAGAACTAGAAGTGAATAGGCGTTTTATGGCCATTATAGGTGGAAGTACTACGAGTAGCGTATTCTACTAGAAGGGTGGAAAAGGCTAGCGCGTTGTAGTACTTGGAGCATTTTGCTAATTGTCGATAATCGTCGCGAGGTATGTGAACCTCTTCCTATCTTTTCTAGCATGATATGTTGTGAACTATGTAGTACGGTAGACGTACATGTGTTAAATGAATTTGGTTGGTTTAAAACATAAAGTGTTATAACGGTTTATGAGAAGTTGGTTATAACAACTTTATGTGGGCAAAAAATGGTTTGTGGTTTTTTTAAAAGATAAAAGACTTGATGTGAAATAATAAGGACTTGGGTTGTGTTAAACAGTTGTGAAACCGCTTTTATGAGAAATGGGTACTTGGGTTTTAAAAGGAATAATATTATATTTATTTCGGAAATGAGAATAAGTATCGAACAAACCACTGCAGCGTTATTAAAGGAAAATGTATTGACTAATTAATTACCATTAAAACCAGTAGAAACCTCCATCTGCATAGAAGCTAAGATATGACAAAATTGTATTACATTTCCTAGATCATGACTGCTTTAATAAGAATCATTATAAACAAGCATTAATTTTCTTAAATTTCCAAAGTAAGGAACTTGATTTCTAAAAGAAAAGAGACTTGAGGAATTGAAGAGTTTTTGGTTTAAAAGAAAGACATTGTTTTGTCTTAAATTGGTTTAAAACATAAAGTGTTATAACATCTTTATGGGAAGTTAGTTATAACGACTTTATGAAAACAAAAGAATGGTTTTATCATTGGTTTTAAAATGGTAACTTGACTTTAAAAGGAGAAGTGTTTTGGTCTAAAAAGAAGGCATGGTATTGTCTTAATTTGGTTTAAAAAGGAAAGTATGGAATTTGTTTTGGTTTACTTAAAAATGTTAGTCACTCTATTTTTATAATACGGGCATCGGGTGACCTTTGTAAAAGAAATGGATCTTTTAAAAAGAATTTAACGTACGTAGTACTTTGGGGTTAAAACCTGGACTTTGGCATAAAATAAATGTACCTTGAGTTGTGTGTAACTTGCCTATGTTTGCATGTGATAGCCTTGTCGTGCTAGTATTGTATTTCTATACCACCGCGTCTCTCGATGGAGGGCCGGCTGATTTGTTATGATCTTACTTGACGCACGGCAGCGATGAGCATTCCACGGGCACACTGCGATTATTATTCCATGGACTAGCTCTCCACGAGGTTTTACCGATTCGCTTGGTATCCGTAGTTGGCTCGTACTTGCCCAAGTCGTGGCTTATTCGGCAGTATCCGTAGTTTGCCTCGTGACGGACCCGTTCAGTTTTGTGGACGGTCTCGTGATTCCGCCAGTATCCGTAGTTAGTTCAGATTGCCTCCGCCACCACGTGGCGCAGTGGTATCTGGTAGTTGGCTTTCGTGACTTGCCCGGGTCACCGTGGTATGGTTATATAGATTTGTTAGTACGGCTTTGGTATCCGTAGTTGGCTTTTGTACTTGCCCGTCGATTGATGATGCGACTTTGGTATCTGGTAGTTAGCCTTCGTACTTGCCCCGTACGGTTTTATGACACGTGGGACACGTGTTCATGTGTACTCCTTGTGTGGTTATCGTAGATCGCCAGCTGGAGGAAGGTGTTCCACGCATGATTGATATTGCGGGCATGAGACCCATAGTTATATTTGAGTGATGACTTTGAGGCGTGAGTCCCCGACTTGATACGATCACATATTATGTAATCGTAGTTTGGTTATCATATATGTCTCCTGCTTTATATAGACTACTATGATTTCATTTACGATTTTCGGGCCACATACTGCACTTATGCAGACCGACTCCTTGGGCCGCGTTCATGCCGCAGTAGAGGTACATCGGTTGTTGATCCTCGCCATGGATCACGCTCAACAGATTGGGAAGCTCCGTTTCTCGAGGCTTATCTTTGGTATGTTTACCCGAGTTGTATGTTCTTGTACATCTGTGGTATGGGCGGCCCCGTCCGTCATAGTTGTTGTTACACTCTGCAGGTCCGTAGTACCGCTGCGGTGGTTGTAAAGGATGTAACTGCTCAATTTCTCAGATATACGCAAGAAGGCAAATCGCTTGCTGGCCTGCTTTATTATCGTATCTCTTGTTTCATGTTTAAGTTTTTATTTTCGCTGATTTTCTCGATGTTGTATCACTACGGTGTTCGGTAGGCACGATCCACGCCCGGATCGGTCGTGACAAAAGTGGTATCGAGCGCTTAGTCCTCTGAAAGTGTCTACTGCATCGCGGTTCAGTAGAGTCTTGATTATCGGTGTGTTGTGCACCACATCTATAATCAGGAGGCTGCAGGACATTTAGGATTGGTTTCCATTCTTCTCACTCTGAGATCGTGCCTTAGAGCTGTGTTGTAAGTTGGACTCCCTCTGACGTATTCTTTTATATCAGTTATGCCTCCACGCAAGGCAACCAGAGCCCAGAAGGGCAAGGCAGCAGAGGGAGCTGCGAGTAGAGCACGGAGGGTTACCAGGACAGAGGCCCAGTCTTTACCCGAGGTGGTGCTACAGACGGCGGATTCTACGATGCCGCCAGCAGAGTTTAGAGCAGCAGCAGTAGCTACTGAGGCCACGATATCTGAGCCTCCAGTCCCACAGCCAGGAACAGAGGATATGGGTTGCAAGGAGATGGCCCAGTTACTAGTTAGGTTTATGGCGAGACTTGAGGACAGACGGAGCCGTGGTACCGATGAAGGCACCCTGTGGCCGATAGTTGGAGACTTCGGCACTTCTTAAGTAGCAGTCCACCTGTGTTCTATGGATCGAGTCGAGGATGACCCTCGTGATTTTATCCGGCGATTCTGACGGATCATGAGAGTGATCAAGGCCTCAGAGGCAGAGTCGGTGGTATTGGGTTCGCATCGGCCGCGCGTGATACCGCCGATCGTTTGATTCATGGGAACTGGCGTCGGGAGCATGCGCCTGTGTATGGGATGAGTTCTCAGGGGAATTTCTTGCACATTTCTTGCCCCCACAGATGAGGAGTGCTCGGGCCGACAGATTTTGATGTTGAGGCAGGACGGGCGTACGGTTCGGGAGTACAACGTGGAGTTCGACTCATTGGCCCGATATGTCCCGGCGTTAGTGGCAAATATGGAGGACATAGTGCACCGCTACGTCACGGGGCTCGATGACTACTTGGCAGAGGCTTGCTCGGGTGTAGCTCTTCACCGCATGGACATTGCCCGACGCAGCTTATGCACTTGGGTGCGAGGAGCGGAGAGGTCGACGGAATGACCGGGATCAGCAGAAGAGGGCCAGAACAGTAGGGTCTTTTGGCGACTTTCGAGGCGGACCGCCTCAGCAGCAGACTAGTTATGTGCCTCCGCCAGTACAGAGCGGTCCTCCACAGTCTTCAGGGCATCCAGAGTATTCAGGAGCAGGTCAGGGCTCCAAGTGTTCAGGTTTTCGGGGGAGTAGTGGTGTTGACCAGATGAGGCCACCCTTACCTCAGTGTGGCCGTTGCGGTAAAATCCATAAGGGGGAGTGTCGTGCTGGTTCGGGAGGTTGTTTTACATGCGGCCAGCAGGGCCATTTTGTGAGAAATTGTCCGACCAGAGGTAGCGCGGATGTAGAGACTCGGCCTTCAGGATCTATGGCTGGTTCATCACCTTCTACAGCTATGCGCCCTGCAGGGCAGGCCTATGATTAGAGTGAAGGGGTAGATACAAGTATATCCTTAACCCTCTAGAGATTAGTATGCTTGATATGATGATATTATTATTGTGTGCTATGTACGGATAGTGTGGTGTTATTGGTGAGTTAGAAAACATGGGTAGTTGAAAAGGTAAGTATGGGGGGTATGGAAGGTGTGAACCTTAGAATATTACACGTCGAGACCTTAGATGTAAGGTCGTCTCGAGTAGAAGATTTTTGCGGGCGATCCTTGTCGGAGAGCATTATATACATAGGGTGTACCAGTGGGATAATTCCTTGGGTTGTGTAAGATGAAAGTGGTAGCTTTCAGGACTTGAATAGGTAAGATTGTTCCGGATCGGGGAACAAGAGTTTGGCGCGATTATGGGTCGGGTTGAGGACCATTCGCGGGTCGACCCGCAGCCCGGTTTGGGGTGGGGTCAGTTCGAGGTGGTCCCGCCAGGTGGTAGGGTCACAAGGGTGCTAAGCCCAGGTTTAGGTAACCATCGTAAGAGTTCGTGGATGCGTTCGACCAGAATAGGACCATGAAGACCGGGAATGGCCTTAAAGGAATTTGAGGCTAGTAAGATGACCAAGTTTGGAGGTAGTGACTCCAAGGTTTTGGAAACTGAAGTGAAGAAGGGAGTGTGGTAAGTGTACTAGAAAGAATTCGGGTGTACGAGATGGGTACGACGAGTAAGAAAGGAAGTGAATGTGTGTTAAGAGGTCGGAAGTGATTTTTTTTTTTGTGAAGTGAAGGTGCGAAAAGAGTATTCTTTGGACCAGAAGTGAGAGTTAGTGTTGTTTTTCATCTTAAAGGTGATTCCTCGTTGGCTTGGATTTGGGTTTTTCGCGTGTGTTATATTATGGCCAATGGTGGCATAATTGGTTTCGTAAGTATAGTAGTGGAGACTATACCGGCGCGTGTACGTTTGGAGACTTAGAAGGAACATTAGGGACGAATGTTTCTAAGGGGGGAAGAATGTTATACCCCGTAATTCCAGGGTATGTATGTGAGGACGTACGTACGAGAATACGACAGTAATTTTGGAAAGAAAGAAAGGTGTGATTTTTTTCGACGGAAAAGTTTCCGGATTTTGTGAAGGAAAGGTTCGTTAATGGGAATTGGATTCCCGGATTCGGTATTCGGACTTTTTGGAATATTTGAGAATTATGGAATTTTATTCTTTCCGGAATTGGTCACGTGGGGCCCGCGGGAGAATGTACGGTTTTGTGGGGCCCACTTTATTTTCGGATTTTTGGCATTACGAATATTTTCGGAAGATGAAATATTTTGGACCAAGGAGGGCATACGTGTCACCATAGGTGGCAAGGTTGGACGATTTGGTGGTCAAGTGGCCTTGCACGTTTTTTTCATGTTAAATGCCATAAACATTTGGTCAAAGTCTTGTAGATATTTTGTGTAGTAGTTGGATAAGTGGGACCCACACACACATGGCTCAATGTAGACCACTCACTTGCTTCAATCCTAGCCCTTGAATGTCCTATAAATACCCCCCTTAGTTGAAGACTATTCTTCATCCACACTTGAGAAATTCCAAGGCAAAAATACTCCCTCCCTTTGTTGTAGTTCTCGTCCCACACCCCTCTCCCTTAACCAAACTTTGTCCAAAAATTCTTAAAGTTTTAAGTGTTCTTCCTTAGTGTATTAAGAAGACTATTAACCAAAAGTTAGAAAAGATTTCACACCCTTAGCCTAAATACACCCCCTTGGCCGAGAGTTGCCACAAGTTTAGCCTAAGTGTACTTCACTTTTTGGAGTTGAAGTGTTTAAGAGAAGTTATTAGAAACTTCTTAGGGTTGTTTGGAGCGGTTTGGAGCGTACAGATTAGGAGCTAAACGTTGCTCAGGATCGACATATTATCTTGGATAATTTTGGGCTTATCGAGGTAATGATCTTTATCCCCCTATTGTAATTGGAAATTACATGTCGTAGTAATGTATAGCTGAGTATACTATATATAGAATGGATATTAAAGAAGAGAATTGAACTGTAATTACATAGGACTGTATTTACAGTAGACTTGTAGTATTCCTGTGAAGTAGAATTGAACACGTCCGGTTAGACGTGTAATCCCCTGGGAGTTGTTGGCCTGGTAGCGGGCCTTGATAGGGGAGGAGACTTATGGGAAAGCGAGGGGGAGGTGCTGCCGAATTTTCCGTAGAAATATTCTACGAAGAGAACTAGAAGTTAATAGGCGTTTTATGGCCATTATAGGTGGAAGTACTACGAGTAGCGTATTCTACTTGGCGGTGGAAAAGGCTAGCAAGGTTGTAGTACTTGGAGCATTTTCTTTGATTGTCGATAATCATCGCGAGGTATGTGAACCTCTTCCTATCTTTTCTAGCATGATATGTTGTGAACTATGTAGTACGGTGACGCGTACGTGTTAAATGAATTTGGTTGGTTTAAAACATAAAGTGTTATAACGGCTTTATGGAAAGTTGGTTATAACAACTTTATGTGGGCAAAGAAATGGTTTGTGGTTTTTTTAAAAGATAAAACACTTGATGTGAAATAATAAGGACTTGGGTTGTGTTAAACAGTTGTGAAACCGCTTTTATGAGAAATGGGTACTTGGGTTTTAAAAGGAATAATATTATATTGATTTTGGAAATGAGAATAAGTATCGAACAAACCACTGCAGCGTTATTAAAGAAAAATGTATTGACTAATTAATTACTATTAAAACCAGTAGAAACCTCCATCTGCATAGAAGCTAAGATAGGAAAAAATTGTATTACATTTCCTAGATCATGGCTGCTTTAATAAGAATCATTATAAACAAGCATTAATTTTCTTAAATTTCCAAAGTAAGGAACTTGATTTCTAAAAGAAAATGTTATACCCCGTATTTCCAGAGTATGTACGCAGGGACGTACGTAGGAAATTTCGAACTTGAGAATAGGCTTGGCCGAATTATTTTTGTACACAACACCCGATTAGAGTCGTTTTTCGGCGAAACGTTTTCACAGCTTTCGTAGGGGAATTTCCGGCTATGTCATTTTTAATTTTTGCGGATTTTTCCGAGAGACGAATCATTTTTGGACCAACGGGAGGGTGACACTTGTCACCCTCATTGGACGGTAAAGAGGAGGCTTGGCCTTGGCCGATTGGTTCATGGTTTTGTGCCTTGTTTTGGCCTTGTTTTGTGGCTTGTTTTGTGCCATGTTTTGTGGAGTAGGGGTTAGGGTGCACTTGGCTTGATCTTGGCCTTACACTTGCCTTGCACTTGGCTAGATCTTGGCCATTGGTTGGCCTTTGGTTTTGCTATAAATACCCCCCTTATGTTGATGAACTCTTCATCCACAATGAAACCTTCCAAGCCTAAAATCCCTCCCTCCTCTTGTGTTGTGTTCGTCCAACACCCCCCCTCCCCCTTTGAGTGGCCTTGTGGCCGAGAGCCTCCTCCCCTTGTGGTGCCTCGTCGTGGGTACCCCAGCCTAGTTGTTTTCGTATAATACCCCTTGTTGTGGTATAGAAATACTCCTAGTATTGTTATAATGTCCAAATACCTCGCCCAAATACCTTGTAGTATTCCCAAGGTTACACTTATACAAAAGCCCGTAAAATACGATTATACTTCCTTGAGCCAAAAACACCGAATCCCTAACGAAAACCTCCATAGTTAGTTGGAGTACTAGGTAGAAGTTGGTTAGAACTTCTAAGGTTTGTTTGGAGCGGGTTGGAGCACCCGGAGTAGGAGCGAAACTTTGCTAAGGATCGACATTAAACTCGGATAATTATGGGCTTATCGAGGTAAATATCTTGTCCTCTATTGTAATTGGAAATTACATGTTGTTAGAATATATAGTTGAAGTATACTATATATAGAATCAACGTGGTTAGTTGGCAATGTCTTTTGACTTAAGCCTCAAGAATCGAATCGAATCAGACATGAGACTTGTGTAGTAGTAATCGCGGAGTAGAATTGTACCCGTTCGGGTTTGTTGTATAACCCCCACCAGCTTGGCTTGGTAGCCGTTAGAGAGGAGATTTACGCCACATGGGGAGAGTGCCGAATTTTCTCAGAGAATGTTCTACGATAAGATCTTGATGTTAATAAGCGCCTTGTGGCCTTATAGGTTGAAGTACTACGTGGCGCGTTCTACTTGGCTTAAGGAGTAGCCGACACTGGAAGTACTTGAGCGTTTTGCTATTAGTCGATACTGCCGCGAGGTATGTGAACCTCTTCCTATCTCTTCTAGCATGATATGTGTGAACTATGTAGTACTGCAGACGCATACGTACTAAATGTATTTGATTGGTGTAAAACATAAAGTGTTATAACGGCTTTATGGGAAGTTGGTTATAACGGCTTTATGTTGGTAAGAAAATACATGTGGTTTTTAAAAGGTAATCGATTTGAACTATAATCGCTTGTTATGTGTTAATAAAGAACTTGAAGTATTTCAAAAGAGTTTTGAATCATTTTGAAAGAAGAAGTAATACTTGGTTTGAAAACTTAAGAGTTATACTAGCTTTATGGGAGTTAGGTATAACGGCTTAAGAATGTTTTCTTGATTTCGAAATCGTAATGTATCGACAAACCACAAAGAATTAATAAAGGGAAATGTTTTGATTAATTAAGTATTAATAAAACCAAGAGCAACTTCCATCCGCATGTGCTAAGATGAGACAAAATGATATTTCCTAGATCATGGTTGCGGTAATAAGATTGTTATAAACAAGAATATCCTACTCACATATAAGACTTATGTTTCTCAGATTGTTTAAAAGAAATTATATTCTTAAATGAATAAGGCTATGAACCACGAAACCTTTCTAAAATAAGAAACGTGAACATTTGAAATTAGGCAAACTTGGACGTTTGGAAAATAATGTTGTTACTTGATTTTACAAAGGTAAGAGTTTTGGTTTTCTTAAAAGGACAGTCACTCTATTTTATACTACGTATCAGGTGACTTATGTGAAAGAAACAGATCTTTTAAAGATTTAATGTGTGAAGTACTTGGGGTTAGATAATTCGAACTTGTTAGTAGAAAACACCTTGTGTGAATAACTTGATTGTATTGGTTTGTGATAGCCTTGTAATACTTTCTTGCTGATTTGAGAAGTAAACATGTTAGGATGCTACGTGTGTTAGTATTTTGTGATGTTAGTGTAAAGGGGTTTTCCTCGATCGCGCTTTAAAGTTGTTTGACTATCACCGTTATGTTGGTATTGTACCACTCACCTTGACTTGTGTCCGAGGTTGTCGCCTCCGACGCGGTAGACTCAGCGATGCAGGACCATGATTCGAGGATACCTCATGCGGGTCCGAGGATCCATGCGAACTACGGAGTTCCGTGTTAGTGCGGCCTTTATGGTCACGCGGTCTTCAGGCTACGCGATCGCGAGTCCGTGATTTGCCGGAGTAGCTACCCTCGATGCGGGTTATACCTCACGCGGCCTATGAGGTTGGCCTACGCGAGTCAGGAGAGTTCCAGTGGCTAGACGCGCACATTTGATCTCGCGCGAGTGACCAGCTTTTATCATGTGACGGATGCAGACAGATATCATGACACGCTTTATGACCTTGTTGCATCGCTGGTGTTAGTAGTCGGCTATGCCTTCGCATTTACCCTGCATCGCTTTATTAGGACACAGCGGACACGTGTTCATGTATTCCTTGGTGCTTGATATCACGGCGGTGAGGGCGTATTCCACGCACGATTGATGTTGGGCGTGAGACCCATAGTTACATTTGAGTGATGACTTTGAGGCGTGAGTCCTCGACTTGACACGATCGCTACTTATTGTGAATCGTAGTTTGGTTATCATACATGTCTCCGCTTTATAGACTATTATGATTTCATTTACGTGATTTTCGTTTCACATACTTGGTACCACTGTTATCGACTCTCTTCGGGCCGCGTCATGCCGCAGTAAAGGTACACCGCCATTGATCCTCGCTCTTAGTGGTCACAGCTCACATGGGAAAGCTCCGTTTCTCGGAGGCTTATCAGTGGTATAGTCCCCTCGTTGTAGGTGTTTACATTCGTGGCATGGCGGCCCCGCCCCGCCATTGTTGTCGATCATTTCTGCAGGTCCGTAATCGCTGTAAGTGTGGTTTGTAAAAAGGATTAAACTGTTCATGTTGGAAAAAGTTGTTATTTATATATATTCCGAAATGCAAGTATTTATAAGATGATTGTTACATATTTAATAATATGTCTTGTATTGTTTTATGTTCACGACATTACTGATGTTGTATCACTAGGTGCCCGGTAGGCACTACCACGTCTTAATCGGGTCGTGACAAAAGTGGTATCGAGCGATTAATCCTGAAAGCGGTCTACTGCATCGTATCCAAGAAGTCTTGATTATCGGTGTGTTGTGCACCACACCAATAATCAGGAGGCTATAGGATATTTAGGATTGGTTTCTATTCTTCTCACTCTGAGATCGTGCCTTAGAGCTGTGTTGTAAGTTAGACCCTCTGACGTATTTCTTTCCCTTATCGTTATGCCTCCGCGCAGGCAAACCCGCCCAGAGGCAAGGCGTGCGGAGCCGCGAGTAGAGTTCGTGAGGGTTACGCGGCACAGCCCAATCATTACCTAGGTAATGCTTCATTCGGGATTTCGCGACGCCACTAGCCCCAAGAAAGTTTAGCACGGCGCGCAGCCTCACTGCGCCATGATATTTGAACCTTCAGTTCCACGACCAGGAACAGAGAATATGGATTGCACAGAGGCGACCCTATTACTAGCTATGGAGTTGGCTACCAGAGAGTATACCGATGTCTCGCGAGTCTTGATGAATATCAACGAGCAGGTTGTGCAAGAGTAAGTTCTTCGATTAGGCTTCGAGCATGGCACGTGGTACGCTTATGCACATCAGGCCGAGAAACATAGAGATCGACGGGTTAACAAAGGACAGCGAAGAGGCCGAGCGGCAGGTCCTTGGTAACTTTCGAGGCGAGTCGCCTACCAGCCAGATTAGATTATGCACCTCCGCCAGTCAGCAGTGGTCTTCCACGAGTTCGGGACGTTCGTATGCAGAGTTGGTCGTAACTCCGTGACTTCCGTTCACGATGCCGCGACGCCGCCCCGGGAATGTCGTTTTTAGTTGGTTCTTGTTGTACCTATGACCGCCGTGGTCCGTGTCGAAAAGTGTCCTCAGGAGGACTTAGCCTTCGTGATCGGTGGGTAGTGTGTCATCTCTCACATGCGCCTACGGGCAGTTTGATTAGAACGACTAAGGAGTGAAGCGAAGAGATATAGATATATCTCTAACCCTCTGAGTTCGATGTGTGATAAGATGGGTATATCATAAGTGTTATGTTTTGATAGCAGTATGTTAATATTGTGATTAGAAATCTTGGTTAGTTAACCAAGTAAGATTTGGGGGATAGAGAAGGTGTGAGCCTTAGAGTTTTATACGTAGAGACCTTAGAGGTAAGGCCATCTCGAGTAAAGGTGTAGTGTTATGTTGATCCTTATCGGAGTGCATAGTGCACGTGAGCTATGTTTGGGATAGGTCCCTAAGTAGTGTGAAATGAAAGGGGGTAGTTGAGCTAAAAAGACCACTAGGTTTTCGAAACGTGATTGGTGAGATTGTTCCGGATCGGGGAGCTAGTATTGTGCGCGTTGTCGGGTCGGGTTGAGGCCACGATTGCGGGTCAACCCGCGGCATGTATGGCGGTGGGGTCAGGTTTTGGTGGTCCCGCCTTGTGTTAGGGTTGTGAGGGTGTTAGGCCCAAGTTTAGTTAACCAGCGTACGAGTTCGTGGATGCGTCGACCGATGGTCGGGCGATGGGGCAGCCCATCGTGTTCTTCGGCCGACCGTTTACTCGGCTGTGTTGAGTTATCTGAAAGGTTGTAAGGCTGCACGGGGTGCCTACCTTCACCTTATGACAGACAGTGGAGCCCAGGTTACGCTATTTTTGTTCCTGGAAGTTTTACCAAGCATGTGTTAAGAACTCAGGTGAGTCTCAGACCGCATTCGCCGGGCGGTGTTTGGATTTCGTGATAGTTGTAGGGATTGTTGTCTCTGTGGAGGTAGTGTTTAAGCTACCATTTCGGTGTTCGGATGTGACCTTTGAAGCCTCAGAGGGCGGAAGTGTAAAGTTGCCGGTCGATTGGTTCGATGTTGGCGCGTTCGATATTGGTTCAGCTTGTTCCAAACAGACTATGGATAGTGAAGCTTGTCTAGAAGAAGTTCGCAGCTCGGAGGAATCGTGCGGATAATCGGCAACGACGCCAGAGTTCAGTCGATCGGTCTTCTTGAAAGTACCACCCGGTTAGGGTGTGATGAGTTTTGGAAAACAGAGAAACTTAGCCCGAGTTACTTTGGGCTTTTTGAGTTCATGTGAAGGATAGGCCAGGTTGCCTATATGTTAGCATTTGCGTCCGACTTAGAGGCAAGACGTCCGGCCTTCGTATTGTTATATTCGAAAGTATCGAGAGCCATCCGTAGTGTTCCCAATTAATGATGACCACGTTAGAGATAGTAACCCCGAGTTTTGGAAACTAAGCGATTTAATGTGGTAAGAGTTCGAGTGTACGACATCCTCGGGGATCGCATGGCACCGGCACCATTTGTTGGGTCGTCGAGCAAGGCTCGCGACAAAGTGACAAAAGTGGTACCATTTGTCGGGTCGCCGAGAAGGTTAATGCCTCGTGCAAAGTGACAAAGCGGTATCTACGACGAGTAAAGAGAGAAGCATGTATGGCGAGCATAGATGTGATCATTTCTTTTGTAAAGAGAAGGCGCGAAGGAAGTATATTTTAGACCCGGTGAGAAGTGTTTTGTGGTGATGATTAGAGGTGTTTCCTCGTGGACTTGGATGTAAGCATTTTTGCGCAAGTTGTTTCGTGGCGAGCGTGGTGATTGATTCTCGTAAGTATAGTAGTGAAGACTATATTGGCGACGCTTGTTTTGAGACTTAGAAGGAACATTCGGACGAATGTTTCTAGCGAGGGAGAATGTTATACCCCGTATTTCCAGAGTATGTACGCAGGGACGTACGTAGGAAATTTCGAACTTGAGAATAGGCTTGGCCGAATTATTTTTGTACACAACACCCGATTAGAGTCGTTTTTCGGCGAAACGGTTTCACACCTGTCGTAGGGGAATTTCCGGTAGGTCATTTTTAATTTTTGCGGATTTTTACGAGAGACGCAACATTTTGGATTAACGGAGGGTGACACTTGTCACCCTCATTGACTGAGAAAGAGGAGGCTTGGCCTTGGCCGATTGGTTCATGGTTTTGTGCCTTGTTTTGGCCTTGTTTTGTGGCTTGTTTTGTGCCATGTTTTGTGGAGTAGGGTTAGGGTGCACTTGGCTGGATCTTGGCCTTACACTTGCCTTGCACTTGGCTAGATCTTGGCCATTGGTTGGCCTTTGGTTTTGCTATAAATACCCCCCTTATGTTGATGAACTCTTCATCCACAAATGAAACCTTCCAAGCCTAAAATCCTCCCTCCTCTTGTGTTGTGTTCGCCCAACACCCTCCCCTTTGAGTGGCCTCAGGCCGAGAGCCTCCTCCCCTCAGGTGCTGCCTTGGCGTGGGGTACCCCCTAGCCTAGTTGTTTTCGTATAATACCCTTGTTGTGGTATAGAAATACTCTCCTAGTATTGTTATAATGTCCAAATACCTTGGCCCAAATACCTTGTAGTATTCCCAAGGTTACACTTATACAAAAGCCCGTAAAATACGATTATACTTCCTTTAGCCACAAAACCGAAACCCTAAGGAAAACCTCCATAGTTAGTCGAGTACTATGTAGAAGTTGGTTAGAACTTCTAAGGGTTGTTTGGAGCGTGGAGCACCCGAGTAGAGCGAAACTTTGCTAAGGATCGACATTAAACTCGGATAATTATGGGCTTATCGAGGTAAATATCTTGTCCTCTATTGTAATTGGAAATTACATGTTGTTAGAATATATAGTTGAAGTATACTATATATAGAATGAACGTGGTTAGTTGGCAATGTCTTTTGACTTAAGCCCAAGAATCGAATCGAATCAGACATGAGACTTGTAGTAGTACCGTGAGTAGAATTGTACCCGTTCGTTAGATGTATAACCCCGTTGGCTTGGTAGCCGCCCCGTTAGAGAGGAGATTTACGCTGTGTGCGGGGAGGTGCCGAATTTTCTCGTAGAATGTTCTACGATAAGATCTTGATGTTAATAAGCGCCAGGGCCTTATAGGTTGAAGTACTACGTGGCGCGTTCTACTTGGCTTAAGGAGTAGCCGCGGTTGGAAGTACTTGAGCGTTTTGCTATTAGTCGATACTGCCGCGAGGTATGTGAACCTCTTCCTATCTCTTCTAGCATGATATGTGTGAACTATGTAGTACGTAGACGCATACGTACTAAATGTATTTGATTGGTGTAAAACATAAAGTGTTATAACGGCTTTATGGGAAGTTGGTTATAACGGCTTTATGTTGGTAAGAAAATACATGTGGTTTTTAAAAGGTAACTGATTTGAACTATAACTGGCTTGTTATGTGTTAATAAAGAACTTGAAGTATTTCAAAAGAGTTTTGAATCATTTTGAAAGAAGAAGTAATACTTGGTTTTTGAAAACTTAAGAGTTATACTAGCTTTATGGGGAGTTAGGTATAACGGCTTAAGAATGTTTTACTGATTTCGGAAATCAGAATGTGTATCGACAAACCACAGCAGCGTTAATAAAGGGAAATGTTTTGATTAATTAAGTATTAATAAAACCAGTAGCAACTTCCATCTGCATAGAAGCTAAGATGAGACAAAATGATATTTCCTAGATCATGGTTGCTGTAATAAGATTGTTATAAACAAGAATATCCTACTCACATATAAGACTTATGTTTCTCAGATTGTTTAAAAGAAATTATATTCTTAAATGAATAAGGCTATGAACCACGAAACCTTTCTAAAATAAGAAACGTGAACATTTGAAATTAGGCAAACTTGGACGTTTGGAAAATAATGTTGTTACTTGATTTTACAAAGGTAAGAGTTTTGGTTTTCTTAAAAGGATACCACTCTATTTTATACTACGGGTATTGTGTGACTTATGTGAAAGAAACAGATCTTTTAAAGATTTAATGTGTGAAGTACTTTGGGGTTAGATACGAACTTGTTAGTAAAGCACCTTGTGTGAATAACTTGATTGTATTGGTTTGTGATAGCCTTGTAATACTTTCTTGCTGATTTGAGAAGTAAACATGTTAGGATGCTACGTGTGTTAGTATCTTGTGATGTTAGTGTAAAGGGGTTTTCCTCGATCGCGCTTAAAGTTGTTTGACTATCACCGTTATGTTGGTATTGTACCACTCACCTTGACTTGTGTCCGAGGTTGTCGCCTCCACGCGGTAGACTCAGTGATGCAGGACCATGATTCGAGGATACCTACGCGGGTCCAGGGATCCATGCGAACTACGGAGTTCCGTGTTAGTGTCGGCCTTTATGGTCATGCGGTCTTTGTGGCTACGCGATCGCGAGTCCAGATCGATGCCGGAGTAGCTACCTCGACGGGGTTATACCTCATGCGGGCCTATGAGGTTGGCCTATGCGAGTCGCGGAGAGTTCGTGGCTAGACGCGCACATTTGATATCGCAGGCGAGTGACCGCCTTTATCATGTGACGGTCTAGACAGATATCATGACACGCTTTATGACCTTGTTGCATCTGGTGTTAGTAGTCGGCTATGCCTTCGATTTACCCTGCATCGTTTTATTAGGACACAGTGGGACCAGGTGTTCATGTATTCCTTGGCTTGTATCTGCAGCGGCGGAAGGTATTCCACGGGCACGATTAATGTTGTGGCGTGAGACCCATAGTTACATTTGAGTGATGACTTTGAGGCGTGAGTCCCCGACTTGACACGATCGCTACTTATTGTGAATCGTAGTTTGGTTATCATACATGTCTCTGCTTTATAGACTATTATGATTTCATTTACGTGATTTTCGTTTCACATACTTGGTACTGCCAGACCGACTCTCCTTCGGGCTGCGTCATGCCGCAGTAAAGGTACACCGCCATTGATCCTCGCCTAGGGTCACAGCCACATGGGAAAGCTCCGTTTCTCGGAGGCTTATCGCCGTATAGTCCCTGTTGTTGTAGGTGTTTACATTCGTGGCATGGCGGGGCCCTGTCCCGCCATTGTTGTCGATCATTTCTAGAGGTCCGTAGTAATCACAAGTGTGGTTTGTAAAAAGGATTAAACTGTTCATGTTGGAAAAAGTTGTTATTTATATATATGCCGAAAGGCAAGTTTTTCTCAGATTATTGTTTCATCTTTCATAATATGTCTTGTATTGTTTTATGTTCCGCTGATTACTCTGATGTTGTATCACTAGGGTGCCCGGTAAGGCACGATCACGGGCCTAATCGGTCGTGACAGAAAGAGACTGAGGAATCAAGAGTTTTGGTTTAAAAGAAAGACATTGTTTTGTCTTAAATTGGTTTAAAACATAAAGTGTTATAACATCTTTATGGGAAGTTAGTTATAACGACTTTATGAAAATAAAAGAATGGTTTTATCATTGGTTTTAAAATGGTAACTTGACTTTAAAAGGAGAAGTGTTTTGGTCTAAAAAGAAGGCATGGTATTGTCTTAATTTGGTTTAAAAAGGAAAGTATGGAAGTTGTTTTGTTTTACTTAAAAATGTTAGTCACTCTATTTTTATAATACGGGCATCGGGTGACCTTTGTAAAAGAAATGGATCTTTTAAAAAGAATTTAACGTACGTAGTACTTTGGGGTTAAAACCTGGACTTTGGCATAAAATGAAAGTACCTTGAGTTGTGTGTAACTTGTCTATGTTTGCGTGTGATAGCCTTGTCGTGCTAGTATTGTATTTCTATACCACCACGTCTCTCGATGGAGGGCCGGCTGATTTGTTATGATCTTACTTGACGCACGGCGGTGACGAGCATTCCACTGCACGCTGCGATTATTATTCCATGGACTAGCTCTCCATGAGGTTTTACTGATTCGGCTTGGTATCTGGTAGTTGGATCTCGTACTTGCCCCGAAGTCGTGGCTGATTCGGCTTGGTATCTGGTAGTTGGCCTTCGTACTTGCCCCGTTCAGTTTTGTGACGAAGTCTCGTGATTCCGGCTTGGTATCTGGTAGTTGGCTTTCGTACTTGCCCTGGGTCAGCTTCGTGGTATGGTTATGTAGATTTGTTGGTACGGCTTTGGTATCTGGTAGTTGGCTTTTGTACTTGCCCCGGTCAGTTGATGATGTGGCTTTGGTATCTGGTAGTTAGCCTTCGTACTTGCCCCGTACGGTTTTTATGACGTGGGACCGGTGTTCATGTGTACTCAGTGTGGTTATCGTAGATCGCCGGCGATGAGGAAGGTGTTCCACGGGCATGATTGATGTAGCGCATGAGACCCATAGTTATATTTGAGTGATGACTTTGAGGCGTGAGTCCCCGACTGACACGATCGCCACATATTATGTAATCGTAGTTTGGTTATCATATATGTCTCTGCTTTATATAGACTACTATGATTTCATTTATAGTATTTTCGCCACATACTTGGTACTGGCCAGATCGACCTCCTTCGGGCTGCGTTCATGCCGCAGTAGAGGTACATCGGTTGTTGATCCTCGCCATAGAATCAGTCAACAGATTGGGAAGCTCCGCTTTCTCGAGGCTTATCTTTTGGTATGTTTCCCTGAGTTGTATGTTCTTGTACATTCAGGGGTATGGCGGGGCCCTGTCCCATCATAGTTGTTGTTACACTCTTAGAGGTCTGTAGTACTGTTGTGGGCAGGGTTGTAAAAGATGTAACTGTTCAATTTCTGTAAATATGCAAGAAGGCAACCGTTTTGGTTGGCCTGTTTTATTATCATATCTCTTGTTTCATGTTTAAGTTTTTATTTTCGCTGATTTTCTCTGATGTTGTATCACTACGGCGTTCGGTAAGGCACGATCCACGGCCCGGATCGGTCGTGACAAAAGTGGTATCGAGCGATTAGTCCTCGGAAAGTGTCTACAGACCGTGTCTAGTAGAGTCTTGATTATCGGTGTGTTGTGCACCACATCTATAATCAGGAGGTTGCAGGACATTTAGGATTGGTTTCCATTCTTCTCACTATGAGATCGTGCCTTAGAGGTGTGTTGTAAGTTGGACTCCCTCTGACGTATTCTTTTATATCAGTTATGCCTCCACGCAAGGCAACCAGAGCCCAGAAGGGCAAGGCAGCAGAGGGAGCTGCGAGTAGAGCACGGAGGGTTACCAGGACAGAGGCCCAATCTTTACCCGAGGTGGTGCTACAGACGGCGGATTCTACGATGCCGCCAGCCCCAGCAGAGTTTAGAGCAAAGAAGAGAGCTACGAGGCCACGATATCTGAGCCTCCAGTCCCACAGCCAGGAACGGAGGATATGGGTTGCAAGGAGATGGCCCAGTTACTAGTTAGGTTTATGGCGAGACTTGAGGATGACGGAGCCGTGGTACCGAAGTGCACCCTGTGGCCGATAGTTGGAGACTTCGACTTCTTAAGTCACCACCGTTGTTCTATGGATCGAGAGTCGAGGATGACCTCGTGATTTTATCCGACAGCTTCGGATCATGAGAGTGATCAAGGCCTCAGAGGCAGAGTCGGTGGTATTGGGTTCGCATCGGCTGCGTGATACTGCAGTCGACTGGTTTGATTCATGGGAACTGCCCCGGGGGGAGCATGCACTTCCAGCTGTATGGGACGAGTTCTCAGGGGAATTTCTTGCACATTTCTTGCCCCCACAGATGAGGAGGGCTCGGGCCGACAGATTTTGATGTTGAGGCAGGACGGGTGTACAGTTCGGGAGTACAACGTGGAGTTCGACTCATTGGCCCGATATGTCCCGGCGTTAGTGGCAAATATGGAGGACAGAGTGCACCGCTACGTCACGGGGCTCGATGACTACTTGGCAGAGGCTTGCTCGGGTGTAGCTCTTCAGCCGGGCATGGACATTGCCCGCATGCAGGCTTATGCACTTGGGTACGAGGAGCGGAGAGGTCGACGGAATGACCGGGATCAGCAGAAGAGGGCCAGAACAGTAGGGTCTTTTGGCGACTTTCGAGGCGGACCTCCTCAGCAGCAGACTAGTTATGCGCCTCCGCCAGTACAGAGCGGTCCTCCACAGTCTTCAGGGCATCCAGAGTATTCAGAAGCAGGTCAGGGCTCCAAGGGTTCAGGTTTTCGGGGGAGTAGTGGTGTTGACCAGATGAGGCCACCCTTACCTCAGTGTGGCCGTTGCGGTAAAATCCATAAGGGGGAGTGTCGTGCTGTTTCGGGAGGTTGTTTTACATGCGGCCAGCAGGGCCATTTTGTGAGAAATTGTCCGACCAGAGGTAGCGCGGATGTAGAGACTCGGCCTTCAGGATCTATGGCTGGTTCATCACCTTCTACAGCTATGCGCCCTGCACGGCAGGCCTATGATTAGAGTGAAGCGGTAGATACAGGTATATCCTTAACCCTCTAGAGATTAGTATGCTTGATATGATGATCTTATTATTGTGTGCTATGTACGGATAGCGTGGTGTTATTGGTGAGTTAGAAAACATGGGTAGTTGAAAAGGTAAGTATGGGGGTATGGAAGGTGTGAACCTTAGAATATTACACGTCGAGACCTTAGACGTAAGGTCGTCTCGAGTAGAAGATTTTTGCGGGTGATCCTTGTCGGAGAGCATTATATACATAGGGTGTACCAGTGGGATAATTCCTTGGGTTTTGTAAGATGAAAGTGGTAGCTTTCAGGACTTGAATAGGTAAGATTGTTCCGGATCGGGGAACAAGAGTTTGGCGCGATTATGGGTCGGGTTGAGGACCATTCGCGGGTCGACCCGCAGCCCGGTTTGGGGTGGGGTCAGTTCGAGGTGGTCCCGCCAGGTGGTAGGGTCACGAGGGTGCTAAGTCCAGGTTTAGGTAACCATCGTAAGAGTTCGTGGATGCGTTCGACCAGAATCGGACCATGAAGACCGGGAATGGCCTTAAAGGAATTTGAGGCTAGTAAGATTGTTATACCCCGTATTTCCAGAGTATGTACGTAAGGGAATACGTACAAAAAGTTTGGCTTTAAAGTTAGCCTTGGACGTTTTTTTTGTACACAACTCGCTTAAAGAATCGTTTTCCGACGAAACGCTTTCCACCTTTCGTAGGGAAAATTCCGCTATGCCATTTCTAATTTTTGCGGATTTTTCCGAGAGACGAAACATTTTGGACCAACGGGAGGGCAACACTTGGCACCCTCCCATTGGTGGACTTGAATCGTCCATGGACGAAATTGGAGAGCCAAGGCACGTTTTTTGTGCCTTGTGCACAAGTCAAGGGTTGGTAGGATATTTGTGTTTAGTTAATCCTCACCCTACACTTGCCTTGCACTTGTCTTCATCTTGGCCATTGGTTGGCCAAGGCTTGAGCTATAAATACCCCCTTAGAGATGAAGAGTTATTCATCCACAAAGTTATCTTCCAAGTCTAAAAATCCTCTCCTCTCCCTTAAGCTTTTCGTCCAACACCTCGTCCCTCCCCTTGTGTAGTGTGGCCGAGAGCCTACCCCCCCTAGCCTAGCCGAAATCTACCCCCCCTCCCTTGGTAGAAAAGTTACCTTCTTGTATCGTTATAATGCCCAAAATACCCTAGCCCAAATACCTTAGTACTTAGTAGAAGTTGTGAAGAACTTCTAAGGTTCTTGGAGCATACAACTTAGGAGAAAAACCTTGCTCAGGCGCGACTTTTTCTAGGATATTATTGGGCTTACCGAGGTAATAATCCTAACCCTCTTTTGAATTAGAGAATACTTACTGTTGTAGTATTAGAATAAGTATTAGATACTTAGAAGAATATCACAGAATAGAATTGAACTGTTATCACAGTAGAAGGGTTTAAAAGAAGAATAATCAAACTGTACTTACATAGGACTGTTTTCACAGTAGACTCATATAGCTCACCGGGTAGGGTTGTGCTGCCCGACTTTCCGTAGAATTATGAACCCTCTGTTTAGAATGACCTTCAGAGTAGTCTTTGATAGATATCTGTGACTATTATAGGCTGACTCTGTCACACATATTCAACTCGCGTGGTTTTCACGGTAGAAGGTATGTGATTCTTCCTAAAGCATGATATTTTACAATATATAGTACGGTGACGCATACGTGTTAACTGAATAATAACTACGGCAATGTCTTTGACTTAAGCCTGAATAATACTTACGGCAATGCCTCACGGCATAAGCCTGAATAATACTTACGGCAATGCCTCATGGCTTAAGCCTGAATAACAAAGAACTGAAAACATTTCAAAAGAATACTGAATCATTTTTAACAGAAGATAAATACTTGGTTTTTAAAACAAAAGCTTAAGAGTTATACTAGCTTTATGGGAAGTTAGGTATAACAACTTAAGAAGATAAAAAGGAACTGTTTACTTGTTTGTTTATAAAAGCCTTGTATTGATTTCTCATATGTAGTAAGATTGTTTGATAAGTAGACATGTTATGATGCTACGTGTTAGTGTCTTGTAATGCCGTAAAGGGTCATTCTTGCCAGGCTTACGTTGCTAACCGTAAGTCTATTGTATGTTATTGTATCACCTACCCTCGATCGTTATACCGCGGCTTGCCCCTCGATGCGGTCTATACGCCTACGCGGTCTGTGAGACTATGCGAGCAGCGGTATGCTCCGTGATTGATCATTCCGGCGCTTAGCCCGACGCGGGGACTCCTACGCGTCCGCTGAGACTATGCGGTCTTTTGAGGCTATGCGGGCTGCGCGAGCCTAGGCGGACGCCGGGTTGGCTGCCCCGATGCGAAATATCTCATGCGGTCCGCGGGACCTATGCGCGGCTGCGGAAGTCCGTGACTAGGCACGCAGAATGATACTATGGGCGATCGCCTTGCTTCGATCATTCGCGCCTAGAATAGACTGCTACGCTTTTCCTATTATTGTTGTTTGTGATGTGGCACTATGTGCAATTGAACTGATTGTATTTGTGAAAAGGTTTTAAATACTTTGATTTCATTTTAAAGTACTTTATAGTTTCACATACTTGGTACTGTTATCGACCTCCTTCTGGGCTGCGTTCATGCCGCAGTAAGGCAAGGTGTGCTAGATCCACATCCTTAGGATCTTTCGTTGGTGTCGTGAGCTCCATCTTCTCCGAGGCTCTACTTTTGGGTATGATCTCCCGTATTGTAGATAGTTTTGTCTGATCAGTGGTATGGCGGGGCCCCGTCCCGCCATAGTTGTTTACTTCCAGAGGTCTCAGAGTACTATTGTACAGTTGGGATGTAATCGCAAAACTTGAGTTATTTATATTATGCCGAAAGGCAAGCTTTTCATCGATAAACTGGTCTTATTTTATAAATCGTTCTGTCTTGTTTTATATTCCACGTTACTCGATGTATGACTACTGGGTGCCCTTAAGGCACGATCCACGCCCCCGAACGGTCGTGACAAAAGTGGTATCGAGCGCTTAATCCTCGGAAAGTGTCTACGCACCGTATCTAGTAGAGTCTTGACTATCGGTGTGTTGTGCACCACGCCAATAATCGTGAGGCTATAGGATATTTAGGATTGGTTTCATTCTTCTCATTCTCGAGATCGTGCTTTAGAGCCGTGTTATAGGTTGGACCTCTAACGTATTCCTTTCTCAGAATAATTATTGTAACGCCCGAACCCGGCCCGCATCGTGCCTTACCCCGCACCCTAGTGATACAACATCGAGAAAACCAGCGGAAAATAAAACACGAGTCATGAAACGAGATATAATAAATAAACAAAGCAACCAAAACAGCTTGCCTTCAAGATATACATAAAAACCCAAACAGTTATCCTCAACCCCGCCACAACAAAGCATGCACTTAAGATTTACAACAACTATGACGGACAGGCCCCGCCATACCCCGAATGTACAAGAACCTACAACTCGGAAACATACCAAAGATAAGCCTCAAGGAACGGAGCTTTCCAACACGCTGAAATGAGATCCTAGGAGCGGGGATCCACGACCGATGTAACCTGCGGCATGAACGCAGCCCCCCGAAGGAGGTCAGTACAACAGGTACCAAGTATGTGAAATCACAACATCAGAATGAAATCATAATAGCTTAAAAAGGTGAGACATGTATGATAACCAAAATACAGTACGCAACATAAAAGCAGTCAAGTCAGGGACTCACGCCCTCAAAGTCACCACTCAAATATAACTATGGGTCTCACGCCCACAACATCCATCATGTTCGCATCATGGACGCATGCCCCCGGAATACTGCATCGGTGTAGACATGTCCATGATGCAACAATAATAACAAGGCCGCATGGCCACATGCCCCGGAATCGCGACGGTAGACATGTCCATGATGCAACACATAACAAGTGCCGCACGGCCACATGCCCCCGGAATCGTGACGTGTAGACATGCCCATGTAACCTCAATAACAATATATCGGGTGGTCAACCACGCCGCACGCCACATGCCCCGAATATCGTGACGGTGTAGACACGCCCATGTTGCAGAATAACCATATATCGTAATCAACCCGCCAGACGCCGAATATCGCGTCAGGTGTAGACGCCCATGTGACATCAACAACAAGACAAGAATCAAAATGGAAACATACCCGTGGAATTCTCCTTCACCGCCAAAGACGCCCAAGTAAGTTCTCAATAAGTCAACCGCCTCTATCGAGAGACACGGAATACGTAAATACCACACTTGCACAACAAAGGCTATCATCACAAGATAGGCAAGGTTCACAACAACAAGCATAGGCAAGTTTCACAACAACAAGCATAGGCAAGTTTCACAACAACAAGCATAGGCAAGTTTCACAACAACAAGCATAGGCAAGTTTCACAACAACAAGCATAGGCAAGTTTCACAACAACTCAAAGTACTTTCATTTTATGCCAAAGTCCTGGTTTTAACCCCAAAGTACTACATACGTTAAGTTCTTTTAAAAGAGATCCATTACTTTTATAAAAGTCACCCGATACCCGTAGCCTTAGAATGACCAACCCACATTCCTTTCCAAAATCAAGTAACAACATTCTTTCCTAAGTTACAGGTTGCCTAGTTTCAATTACTCAAGCTTCTCATTTTCAAATGGTTTCATAGTTCATAAACTTAATCACTTGATTTCTTTTAGAACAATTGAGTAATATATGTCTCACGTGAGTAGGTTATTCTTGTTTACAACATTCTTATTACAAAGACCATGATCTAGAAAATGTAATATCATTTTGTCTCATCTTAGTTTCTATGCAGATGGAGGTTTCTACTGGTTTTAATACGATACATCATTATTCAATACATTTTCCTTTATTAACGCTGCAGGGGTCTGTCGATACACATTCGATTTCCAAATCAAGAAACATTATCCCTTTAAATAAAACCAAGTACTCATTACTCACGAATGAGGTTTCACACAAACATTCACATTAAAACAAATAAGTTAAGTCTCTTATCTTATAAGATCAAGTCTCTTAACTTCTAACATCAGTAAACCATTCTTAAGCCGTTATACCTAACTTCCCATAAAGCTAGTATAACTCTTAAGTTTTCAAAACACAATACTACACTTCGTTCAAAACGATTCATAAATCTTTTGAAATACTTCAAGTTTTATTATAACGCCCCAAGCCGCTTATAAATCAAATCGATTATCTTTTAAAACCACAACCCATTTTTTTACCTACATAAAGTCGTTATAACCAACTTCCCATAAAGCCGTTATAACACTTTATGTTTTACAACAATCAAATATAATTAACACATGACGCTCACCGCACTACATAGTTCACACATATCATGCTAGAAGAGATAGGAAGAGGTTCACATACCTCGCGACGGTTGTCGACTAATAGCAAAACGCTCCAAGTACCTCAACCCGTCGGCTACTCCTTAGTCCAGAAGATTACGCCACACGTAGCACTTCAACCTATAAGGCCACAAGGCGCTTATTAACATTTAGATCTCATCGTAGAACATTCTACCAAAATTCGCAAAGACTCTCCCGCAACAACAGAATCTCCTCCTCTATCGAGGCCGACTACCAAGCCAACCAGGGGTTAAACATCTAACCCTTACGGGTACAATTCTACTCCACGGTGCTACTACACAAGTCTACTGTAATACAACCCTATGTAATTACAGTTCAGTTCAGTTCTTCAGGCTTAAGTCGCAAGACAGTGCCGTAAGTATTATTCAGGCTTAAGTCGCAAGACATTGCCGATAACTACGTTCAGTACTATATATAGTATACAACAACTATATATTCAACACTTATGTAATTTCCAATTACAATAGAGGACAAGATAATTACCTCGATAAGCCCAAAATTATCCTAGTTTAAAGTCGCCTCCCGAGCAAGGTTTAGCTCCAACCCGCGCGCTCCAACCCGCCTCCAAACTACCCTTAGAAGTTCTAACCAACTTCTACATACAACTTCAACAACGGGTGAAGATTTCCTTAGGGTTTCGCTTTTAGTGATCGAGGGAAAGTATAACGGTATTTTCTGGCTTGTATAAGTGTAACCTTGGGAATACTACAAGGTATTTGGGGCCAAGGTATTTGGACATTATAACAATACTAGGAGTATTTCTATACCACAACAAGGGTATTTATACGAGACAACTAGGCTAGTGGTACCTCGCCAAAGCTTCACAAAAGGGGGTGTGCTCCGGCTTAGGGCCTTTCATGGGGAGGGGCTTGGGACGAAAGCAAGACAAGAGGGAGGGAGTAGTTTGAGACTTAGATAGATTGCTCAAGTTTAGGATGAAGAATGTCTTCAACTAGAGGGGTATTTATAGGTCAAGTGAAGGCCAACCAATGGCCAAGATGAAGACAAGTGCATAGCAAGTGTAAGGCCAAGATTTAGCCATGTGCTACCTTATCCATCTACCACACAACTTGCACAAAATATCCTACCAACTAAAGTAGCCCCAAATCGTCCCAATTGCCGTCTGCCTTTCCAATGTGAGGTGACACATGTCACCCTCCCGTTGGTCCAAAATGTTTCGCCTCTCGGAAAAATCCGCAAAAATATAAATGACATAGCCGGAATTTTCCCTACGAAAGTCGTGGAAACGTTTTAAAAACGACTCTTTCGCACTTGTACAAATTCAACCTTGTCTAGTCTTTAAGGCTAAAATTTTATACGCACGCCTCACGCATACTCTGGAAATACGGGTATAACATTCTCCTCCTTAGAAACATTCGTCCGAATGTTCCTTCTCAAATGTATAACGAAGAAGTTCCTTCTAACAAGTTGTCAAAGCCACACCGCCACAAACATAACACACGTTCTTCCCTCCTTACTCGTAGTGCCCTCCTCGAACACTTGAACTCTTCTAGTATACGTACCATACTTCAGTCATCATTTCAGTTCCCAAAACTTTGGAGTCACTACCTCCAAACTTGGTCATCTTACTCGCCTCAATCTTCCTTAAGGCCATTCCCGGCCTTCACGATCTACTTCTGGTCGAACGTATCCACGAACTCATACGCTGGTCATTTAAACTGGGCCTAGCACCTCGTGACCGCCACCGGGCGACCACCTGCAGCTGACCCTTCCTCGAACGGGACGCGGGTTGGCCCGCAACATGGCCCCAACCCGACCCACTATCGCGCCAACTCTTGCTCCTCGACACCGAACAATCTTGCTAAATCACATCATGAAAGCTACCACTTTCATTTACTCAACCCAGGGACTTATCACACAATACATTCTAGGCATAAAATGCACTCCGACAAGGATCACTTGCAAAAACTTGTACTCAAAACGGCCTTACATCTAAGGTCTCCTCTGTAATATTCTAAGGTTCATCATTTTCTCACCCCAGGCTTACCCTTTCACTAAGCATGCTTCTAAGTCACATTTTAGCACAAAGCTATCCGAACATAACACTTAACACATTATCATAACATACAAAACTCTAGATGGTTAAGGATATACCTGAAAGTAGGCGGTTCAAAGGACCGCTAGAACTGGGAACTCCCACCGCGACTTACCGGCCTGCCGGTACGAACATTCTGCTCAAGCTATGGAAGGTGAAGAACCCGCAATCGCTCCAAAGAGTCTGGCTATCCTACCAGCGCTACCCAGTCGGACAATCTCGTCATTCCGCCCCGTTGGTCGCAAGAATAACAAGCTCCTCGTACTACGACACTTCCCGAAATGCGGTCTACCACATCGACCACACCGAGGTAGGGTGATCAGATCCGCCAACACCCCTACTCCCCGAACATTCAAGCTCGAGCCCCGACCGCTTCTCGAATATCCTGCGGGTCCCGAAGCGTGCGGGGACCACTGCAATGGCGAGGTACATAACTAGTTCGCTGGCCGAGGCGTCCGCCGAAGTCGCCAAAATATCCGACCGCTCGCCTTCTTCTCACTGGCGGTCCACCTGCCGACCAAGCGCCTCGCACTCCGCGCATGAGCTCGAACGCGGCAATGTCCATGCCCTACAAGAGAAACACCCGAACAACTCTCGCTAGGTAATCATCGAGCCTCAGAACATATCGGTGCACTCGATCCTCCATACTAGCTACTAATGCGGAACATACCGCCAATGAGTCGAACTCACATTGTACTCCCGAATCAGACGCTCGCTCGCCAACATCAAAAATCTGTTACCCGAGCCCTCTCATTTGTGAGGCAAGAAATGTGCCGAAGGCCCCAAAACTCGCCCCAAACGGCCGGAAGTGAATGCTCCCCGAAAGCTCCCACGAAGTCAAACCAATCGATCGCGGTATCACGCAGCCGCGAACCAAATGTCACTGCACTCGGGCCTCTCAAGCCTTGATCACCCGCGACGATCCTCTCAGAATCGACGGATGAACTCGCGGATCATCCTCCGCCTCGACCAGAAACTCAAAGCGGCTACACTAAGAAAATCCCGTAGCCTCAAACTGCTCGCCTCGGTGCACTACAGTGCCGGCTGAACGGAATCGCCAAGGCCCACTTATCTCATATCTCGCCACAACTCGCCAATAATCGGGCCATCTCCTTGTGACCCATCTCCCGCTCTGCATCGCGGACTGAGGCTCAGTATCAGAGTCTCAAAGCACCGCCGCGCTCTAAACTCGCTGGTCAAGCGGCGCGCCGCAAAACTCGCCGTCAAGCACTACTCGTATCGACGCTCGCGCTCGTACTCCTCAATCCCACTAGCGCCTCCTCGCCGCTTGCCCTTCGGGCCCCGTTGCCTTCGCAGGCATAACTGTAAAAACGAAACACGCCGGAGGGTCCAACTTACAACACGCCTCTAAGGCACGATCTCGTAATGAGAAGAATGGAAACCAATCCTAAATGTCCTATAGCCTCCTCGATTATAGATGGTGCACAACACACCGATAATCAAGACTCTACTAGACACGGTCAGACACTTTCCGAGGACTAATCGCTCGATACCACTTTGTAACGCCCAACCCGGCCCGCATCGTGCCTTACCCCGCACCCTAGTGATACAACATCGAGAAAACCAGCGGAAAATAAAACACGAGTCATGAAACGAGATATAATAAATAAAGCCAACCAAAACAGCTTGCCTTCAGATATACATAAAACCCAAACAGCTTATCCTCAACCCCGCCACAACAAAGGCATGCACTTAAGATTTACAACAACTATGACGACAGGGCTTCGCCATACCCCCGAATGTACAAGAACCTACAACTCGTGGAAACATACCAAAGATAAGCCTCCAAGGAACTGAGCTTTCCAACACGAAATGAGATCCTAGGAGCGGGGATCCACGATCGATGTACTTACTGCGGATTTAACGCAGCCCCGGGCGAGGTCGATAACAGTACCAAGTATGTGAAATCACAACATCAAATGAAATCATAATAGCTTAAAAGCGTGAGACATGTATGATAACCAAAATACAAGACGCAACATAAAAGCGGCCAAGTCGTGGACTCACGCCTCAAAGTCACCACTAAATATAACTATGGGTCTCACGCCCACAACATCCATCATGTTCGCGTCATGGCCGTGCATGCCCCTAATCGTGACGGTAGACATGTCCATGATGCAACAATAATAAGCGCCGCATGGCCACATGCCCCGGAATCGCGACGGTAGACATGTCCATGATGCAACACACAATAACAAGGCCGCACGCCACATGCCCCGGACATCGCGACGGTGTAGACATGCCCATGTAACCTCAATAACAATATATCGGGTGGTCAACCCCGCCGCACGCCACATGCCCCTGAATCGTGACGGTGTAGACACGCCCATGTTGCGCATAACCATATATCGGGTAATCAACCCGGCCAGACGCTCTAATCAGACGGTGTAGACACGCCCATGTGACATCAACAACAAGACAAGAATCAAAATGGAAACATACCCGTGGAATTCTCCTTCACCGCCAAAGACGCCCAAGTAAGTTCTCAATAAGTCAACCGCCTCTATCGAGAGACACTAGAATACGTAAATACCACACTTGCACAACAAAGGCTATCATCACAAGCATAGGCAAGTTTCACAACAACAAGCATAGGCAAGTTTCACAACAACAAGCATAGGCAAGTTTCACAACAACAAGCATAGGCAAGTTTCACAACAACAAAGATAGGCAAGTTTCACAACAACAAGCATAGGCAAGTTTCACAACAACTCAAAGTACTTTCATTTTATGCCAAAGTCCGGTTTTTAACCCCAAAGTACTACATACGTTAAGTTCTTTTAAAAGAGATCCATTACTTTTATAAAAGTCACCCGATACCGTAGCCTTAGAATGACCAACCCACATTCCTTTCCAAAATCAAGTAACAACATTCTTTTCCTAAGTTCCAGCTTGCCTAGTTTCAATTACTCAAGCTTCTCATTTTCAAATGGTTTCATAGTTCATAAACTTAATCACTTGATTTCTTTTAGAACAATTGACTAATAAATGTCTCAAATGAGAGTAGGTTATTCTTGTTTACAAAATTCTTATTAAAGCAGCCATGATATAGAAAATGTAATATCAGTTTGTCTCATCTTAGTTTCTATTCAGATGGAGGTTTATACTGGTTTTAATACAATACATCATTAATCAATACATTTTCCTTTATTAACGCTGCAGTTGGTCCTGTCGATACACATTCGATTTCCAAATCAAGAAACATTATCCCTTTAAATAAAACCAAGTACTCATTACTCACGAATGAGGTTTCACACAAACATTCACTTTAAAACAAATAAGTTAAGTCTCTTATCTTATAAGATCAAGTCTCTTAACTTCTAACATCAGTAAACCATTCTTAAGCCGTTATACCTAACTTCTCATAAAGCTAGTATAACTCTTAAGTTTTCAAAACACAATACTACACTTCGTTCAAAACGATTCATAAATCTTTTGAAATACTTCAAGTTTTATTATAACGCCTGCCGCTTATAAATCAAATCGCTTATCTTTAAAACCACAACCCATTTTTCTTACCTACATAAAGTCGTTATGACCAACTTCCCATAAAGCCGTTATAACACTTTATGTTTTACAACAATCAAATATAATTAACACATGACGCTCACCGCACTACATAGTTCACACATATCATGCTAGAAGAGATAGGAAGAGGTTCACATACCTCGCGACGTTGTCGACTAATAGCAAAACGCCTCCAAGTACCTCAACCCGTCGGCTACTCCTTAGTCCGTAAGATTACGTCACACGTAGCACTTCAACCTATAAGGCCACAAGGCGCTTATTAACATTTAGATCTCATCGTAGAACATTCTACCAAAATTCTAAAGACCTCCCCGCAACAACAGAAATCTCCTCCTCTATCGAGGCCGCCACCAAGCCAACCAGGGGTTATACATCTAACCCTAACGGTACAATTCTACTCCACGGTGCTACTACACAAGTCTACTGTAATACAACCCTATGTAATTACAGTTCAGTTCAGTTCTTCAGGCTTAAGTCGCAAGACATTGCCGTAAGTATTATTCAGGCTTAAGTCGCAAGACATTGCCGATAACTACGTTCAGACTATATATAGTATACAACAACTATATATTCAACACTTATGTAATTTCCAATTACAATAGAGGACAAGATAATTACCTCGATAAGCCCAAAATTATCCTAGTTTAAAGTCGCTCCTGAGCAAGGTTTAGCTCCAACTCCGTGCGCTCCAATCCGCTCCAAACTACCCTTAGAAGTTCTAACCAACTTCTACATACAACTTCAACAACGGGTGAAGATTTCCTTAGGGTTTCGTTTTAGTGACTGAGGGAAAGTATAACGGTATTTTCTGGCTTGTATAAGTGTAACTTGGGAATACTACAAGGTATTTGGGCCAAGGTATTTGGACATTATAACAATACTAGGAGTATTTCTATACCACAACAAGTGGTATTTATACGAGACAACTAGGCAGTGGGGTACCCCTACCAAAGCTTCACAAAAGGGGGTGTGCTCTCGGCAGGGCCTTTCTCAAGGGGAGGGGCTTGGGACGAAAGCAAGACAAGAGGAGGAGTAGTTTGAGACTTAGATAGATTGCTCAAGTTTAGGATGAAGAATGTCTTCAACTGAGGGTATTTATGGGTCAAGTGAAGGCCAACCAATGGCCAAGATGAAGACAAGTGCATAGCAAGTGTAAGGCCAAGATTTAGCCATGTGCTACCTTATCCATCTACCACACAACTTGCACAAAATATCCTACCAACTAAAGTAGCCCCAAATCGTCCCAATTGCCGTCAGCCTTCCAATGTGAGGTGACACATGTCACCCTCCCGTTGGTCCAAAATGTTTCGCCTCTGAAAAATCCGCAAAAATATAAATGACATAGCCTAATTTTCCCTACGAAAGTCGTGGAAACGCTTTCGTCGAAAACGACTCTTTTCGCACTTGTGTACAAATTCAACCTCGTCTAGTCTTTAAGGCTAAAATTTTATACGCACGCCTCACGCATATACTCGAAATACGGTATAACGCTTATGCCTCCACGTAAGGAAACCCGCCCGGCGGCAAGGCAGCCGAGAGCCGCTAGCGTGACACCCAGAGTTACGAGGGCTCGTGCCCGCCATACCGCAGACGGCGAGTTCTATGACGCCGCTGCCCCAAAGAGACCACGCACCCACACCTCCCGCCCCACACCGGGCGGAGGAGTTAGGGTACAAGGAGATGGCCCACTATTGGCTAAAGTTGTGGCCCGACACGAGGAGGTCGATGCGACAGCCCAGCCTCCAGCCCAGCCGCACCAGTAGTGCACCCGAGGCGAATAGTTTGAGGCTACGAGATTTCTTGAGTTGTAGCCCGCCGTAGTTTTACTGGTCGAGGCCGAGGATGATCCGCAGGAGTTCATCCGTCACCGCAGAGGATTATGCGGTGATCGTGGCTTCAGAGATCGAGGCCGTGACATTCGGTTCGTGACGGCCGCGTGATACCGCAATGATTGGTTTGATTCATGGAGCTTTCCGGAGAGCATGCACCTCCAGCAGATGGGATGAGTTTTGAGGCTTTTCTCACACACTTCTTGCCTCCGCAGATGAGGAGGGCACGAGCCGATAGATTCTTGTTGCCGAGACAGGAGGACGACAGCCGAGGAGTACAATGTCGAGTTTGATTCTTTGGCTCGATATGTCCCTCGCACCGTAGCGAGATGGAGGACGGTGCATCGCTATGTCACCGGGCTAGATGATTACATGGCCGAGTCTTGTGCGGTGTGTCCTTCACCCGAGCATGGACATAACCCGTATGCAGCTCATGCTCAGGATGTGAGGAGCGTAGAGACCGCCGGTAGAGCGATATCGCCAGCAGGTTAAGGCCAAGACGGCCGGTTCTTTTGGTGGTCCTCGTGGTGGCGGCATCGCCAGGTCTAGATTTGCACCACCGCCAGTGCAGAGCGCTCCTACCTCATTTTCAAGACAACAGAGCGCCGGGCGTGTCGTGGCCCTGACTTTGGATTTGCAGGTAGCGAGTGCTAACTGCTCGAGGTTCCGCTCAGCCCGTTGTGGCGTATACCATTCGGGAGTCAGATTCGAGCTCGCTATACTTGTGGGCCGCAGGTCATTTCGCGAGTTTGTCCGACCGAACGGCGCTAGTAGTAGGCCCGGCCATGTGGTCTGCTGCCGCTTCTTCATCCTCGACAGCTACTCGCCTTGAGGCAAGGTACACATGGATCAGCGGGTCGCGGCAGAGGTCGTGGCGCAGTCCCGATTCTAGCGTCCTCGTAACCGCATATATGCTTTGTCCACCGACAGATCGTGAGGCCTCACCGATGTCGCCACAGTACCTTATCGCTTCGGGTTTGATGTTTATGCCTTGATAGATCCGGTTCTACTCGCCCCATATATCTCCCTTGTTGCTAGTAGGATAGGGATAGAGCACGAGTCCATAGACCCTTTCGAGGTAGCTACGCCAGGGTGATTCGGTGGTAGCTCGGCGGTATATAGGGCTTGTCCTGTGACCATTTACGTCGCCGCACTCGCCGACTTGATAGAGTTGGAGATGATTGACTTCGACGTGATTATGGGGATGGATTGGCTAGCTTCTTGCTATGCCAATGTAGACCGCAGAGAGAGTAGTACGGTTCCAGCTTTTCTCGAGGAGCCGTTATTGAGTGGGAGGAGCACTCAGACGCCGAGGGTAGGTTTATTTCCTACCTCAAGGCTAGGAAGATGGTGCGAGGGGTATATCTACCATCTAGTTCGAGTGTTTGATATCGAGGTCGCGGTACCAGATTTTCATCGCCTCGTAGTCACGAGTTCCCGCACGTGTTCCTGCATGACCTCCCGTATCCTCCCGAGAGGAGATCGAGTTTTGTATTGACATATTGCCAGATACTACGCCTATTTCCATTCCGACATACATAATGGCACCTGCCGAGTTGAGAGAGCTGAAGGACCAGCTGAGGATTTGCTGGAGAAGGGCTTCATTAGGCCCAGTGTTTCCCCCTGGGGGGCGCCGGTATTGTTCGTGAAGAAGAAGGACGGGACGCTGCGCATGTGTTGATTACAGCACCAACAAGGTGACCATTAAGAATGATACCCCCTTCCTGTGATTGATGATTTGTTCGACCACTGGTGGCGCGAGATGTTTCTCCAAGATTGATCTGCGTCGCTATCATCGTGTTCGCGAGAGAGGCGATGTCCCTAGGATCGCATTCGGACCAGACGCATTATGAGTTCGTGGTCATGTCTTTTGGGTTGACCAATGCTCGGCGGTATTCATGGATTTGATGAACCGAGTGTTCAAACCATTTTTGGACACGCTTGTGATAGTGTTCATTGATGATATCTTGGTTTATTCTCGCCAGAGCAGAGCACGCGAGCATTTGAGGACTGTGGCCGATTCTCCAGATCAGCGATTGTACGCCAAGTTTTCCAAATGTGAGTTTTGGTTGACTTGATGGCGCTTGGGCATATTGTCGGCCGATGGCATTCGAGTGATACGCCAAGATCGAGGCGATCGAGACTTGGCCTAGACCTACTACTCCGGCGCAGGTTCGCAGCTCGGGCCTTGCAGTTATTATCGGTTCGTGGAGAAGTTTGCTTCTATCTTCGCACCATTGACTAGGCCGACTCGTGGCGCAGCGTGTTTCGATGGATCGATGCTTGTGGAGCGGGGTTTCGATTCTTGAAAGAGACCGACGACCGCCCCGCTTCTTACTCTTCCGCAGGTCCGGATGGTTATGTCGTATTGTGACGCGCCGCATCGGGTTGGGATGTGTGACGCAGATGGCAGGGTTATAGCATATGCATCCCGACACCAAGAAACACGAGGAACTACCCCACCCATGATTTGGAGTCGGTACCGTGATTCACGCTTTGAAGATCCGAGGCACTATTTGTATAGGGTTCACGTGGATATTTATACGCACCACAAGAGCCTCCAGATATCTTCACCCGCAGGAGCTGAACTCATGCGAGACGGTGGTTAGAGTTGCTTAAGGATTACGATGTTGATATCTTGTACCACGGGAAGGCCAATGTTGTGGCGTATGCTCTTAGTCGTAGGTCGATGGGGAGCCTATCGATGTGCGGCTAGAGAGGAGGACATGGTTCGTGATTTGCATCGATTAGCGAGCCTTGGTGTCCGTTTGATTGATTCTGATAGCAGTGGGGTTAGAGTTCGTGAGGTTGCCGAGTCTTCCATCGTCGTGAAGAGGCAACAGTTCGAGGATCCAGCTTTGATTCGATATCGTGATACAACTCTTCGTGAGGGCAAGGGTCCTTTTGAGGTAGCACCTGATGGGGTGCTAAGGTTTGAGGGCGCATCGTGTGTTCCGGATGTTTCGTGACTTCGCAGGAGTTCTGGGGAAGCGCACAGCGTTACTCTATCCATCCGGTCGACCAAGATGTACCACGACCTTAGATCCGTATTGGTGGGATGGCTTGAAGAGGACGTTGCGAGTTCGTAGCTCGCGCCGTGTTGTCGGCAGTAAAGGTAGAGCACCGAGGCACGGTGGTTTGTTACAGGCGATAGAGATCCCGACCTGGAAGTGGGAGGTAATCAACATTGACTTCATCACAGGATTACCTCGCACTCAGAGGAGGCATGATTCTATATGGGTTATCGTCGACAGTCGACGAAATCAGTCCACTTTCTTCCCGTCGACGACTTTTTCTGAGGATTATGCCGACTTTACATCCGAGAGATCGCCGATCGCATGGAGTCCCTACTGATCATATCGCATAGGAGCCCGTTTACGCTAACTTCGGAGGTTCTTCCAGAGGGTTTAGGACGCAGTGAGCCCGAGTAATCGCATTTCATCCACGCATGCACGGACAGCAGAGCGCACTATCCAGACTCTGGAGGATATGCTGCGAGCCTGTGTTATTGACTTCAGTGGTAGTTGGCAGGATCATTTGCCGCTAGTTGAGTTGGCGTATAATAATAGCTACCACTCCAAAGATTCGATGGCGCCTTATGAGGCCTTGTATGGGAGGAAGTGCAGATCGCCTATAGGTTGGTTCGGCAAGTGGGCGAGGATGCTAGTGGGACCAGATTTGGTACAACAGGCAGTGGATAAGGTGAAGCTTATCCGAGAGCGGCTATTGACATCTCAGAGTCGACAGAAGTCGTATGCAGATCATCGTCGTCGGCATCTTGAGTTCGAGGTTCATGATTGGGTTTTCCAGGTGTCACCCATGAAGCGGTGTGATGAGATTTGGGAAGAAGGAAACTCACTAGGTACATCGGGCCGCTTCGCATTGTCCGCAGGTAGGCAAGGTTGCCTATGAGTTGGATCTGCCGTCCGATCTGGAGGCAGTGCATCCGGTTTTTCACGTATCTATGCTGAGGAGATGTATCTGGATCCATCTAGGGTACACCCGATTGACGATGTCCAGGTGACCGAGGGGTTATCGTATGAGGAGATTCCCATAGCGATAGACGATCGTCGTTAGGCGTCTGCATGACGGGTGGTGTCACGACCCGATCCGGCCCGTGATCGTGCCTTACCCCGCACCCTAGTGATACAACATCGAGAAAACCAATGAAATAAAACTTAAACATGAACATGAGACAAGATAATAAAACAAAGCAACCAAACGGTTACCTTCCATTAAAATATATATAAACAACTCTTTCAAAACGAAGCAGTTTAATCTTTTTACAAAACCCCGCCACACAAAGGCTGCACTCTAAGATTTACAACAACTATGACGACGTGGCCGCCATACCCCGAATGTACAAGAACCTACAACTCAGTGGAACACATACCAAAAGATAAGCCTCCAAGGAACGGAGCTTCCCAATACTGAAAGGTGATCCTAATAGCGGGGATCGATACCAATGTACTTCTACCGCGGCATGAACGCACTTCGGGCGAGGTCGATAACAGTACCAAGTATGTGAAATCAGAATATCAGAAATGAAATCATAATAGTCTATATAAAGCGGAGACATGTATGATGACCAAACTACAAGACATAACATATAACTAGTTACATCAAGTCGTGGACTCACGCCCAAATTATCACTGTGTCGTGGAATTTCTTCCTCATCACGCAGCTTTATGATATGACAATACCAAGGAGTATGCATGAACACCGAGTCCCACTGTCATAAAAACCGTATAGGACAAGTATAACTACCAGATCCGACCGTACCAATAATATAATGCAACCAAAACACGGCCGACACGGGCAAGTGCGAGCCGACCATCGGATACCAAGGCCGGTCACGTAGCTGACCGGCAAGTACGAGGGCTGACCACCGGGGACCAAGGTCAGATCACGAGACTTCACTACTACATCGAACGGGCAAGTCACGGTGACCACGGTACCAAGGCCGAATCAGCCATGAGACGGGGCAAGTACGAGAGCCGACCACCAGGGACCAAGGCCGAACAGTAAGAAACCTCATGGAGAGCTAGTCCATAAAATAACCATTCTTGCACAACCAAGGCTATCACCACAAGCATAAGCAAGTTACGCAACAACAAGCATAGGCAAGTTACACAACACAAGCATAGGCAAGTTACACAACAACCAGTATAGGCAAGTTACACAACACAAGCATAGGTAAGTTACACAACTCAGGTTACTTTCATTTTATGCCAAAGTCCGGGTTTTTAACCCTAAAGTACTACGTACGTTAAATTCCTTTTAAAGAGATCCATTCCTTTTATAAAAGTCACCCGATGTCCGTAGTATAAAAATAGAGTGACGAGCATTGTTAAATAAACAAAATGCTTTCCTTTGTAAAATCAAGTAACAACCTTATTTTCCAAACGTTCAAGTTTGCCTAATTTCAAATGCTCAAGTTTCTCATTTTTAGAAAAAGGTTTCGTAGTTCATAGTTTTAATCCTTTAACACATAATTCTCCTTTAATGATTTGAGAAACATATGCCTTATATGTGAGTAGTTTATTCTTGTTTATAATCGATCTTATTAAGCAGCCATGATCTAGGGTATGTAATATCATTTTGTCTCATCTTAGCTTCTATGCAGATGGAGGTTTCTACTGGTTTTAATACAATACTTCATTATTCAATACATTTTCCTTTATTAACGCTGCAGTGGTCTGTCGATACACATTCTGATTTCCGAAATCAGTAAAACATTATCCCTTTAAATAAAACCAAGTACTCATTACTCACGAATGAGGTTTCACACAAGCATCCACATTAAAACAAATAAGTTAAGTCTCTTATCTTATAAGATCAAGTCTTTTAACTTCTAACATCAGTAAACCATTTTCTTTACCTTTCTTAAGACATTATACCTAACTTCCCATAAGCTAGTATAACTCTTTTTAAAACCTTTAAAACCAAGTGTTACTCTCCCTTCAAAACGATTTATAAATCTTTTGAAATACATCAAGTTCTTTATTATAACTAGCCAGTTATAATTCACATCAGTTACCACAAAGTATTTTCTTATTTACATAAAGCTGTTATAACCAACTTCCCATAAAGCCGTTATAACACTTTATGTTTTAAAAACAATCAAACACAGTTAACACATGTACGTATACCGTACTACATAGTTCACACATATCATGCTAGAAGAGATAGGAAGAGGTTCACATACCTCGCGACGAGTGCCGACTAATAGCAAAATGCTCCAAGTACTTCAAACCGTCGGCTACTCCTTAAGCCACGTAGATCGCACCACACGTAGTACTTCAACCTATAAGGCCACAAGGCGCTTATTAACATCTAGATCTCATCGCTCCATATTCTACGTAAAATTGGCAAAGACTCTCCCGCAATAAACAGAAATCTCCTCTCTATCGAGGCCGCTACCAAGCCAACCGAGGGGTTAACACGCCTAACCGACGTGTACAATTCTACTACAAGTAATGTTACACAAGTCTCATGTCTGAATACACCTATGTAATTACGTCGATTCTTCTTTAAATTCAGCTTAAGTCGCAAGACATTGCCGTAAGTATTATTCAGGCTTAAGTCAAAAGACATTGCCGCAATTATAATCAGTTCTATATATAGTATACATCAACTATATATTCCTACAACATGTAATTCCCAATTACAATAGAAGGTCAAGAGTGTTTACCTCGATAAGCCCAAAATTATCCGAGTTTATATGTCAATCCTGAGCTAGGTTTAGCTCCTACTCCGGCGCTCCATCCGCCTCCAAACAACCCTTAGAAGTTCTAACCAACTTCTACTTAACTTCAACTACGGTGAAGATTTACTTAGGGTTTCGTTTTTGACCGAGGAAGTATAATAGTATTTACCTGCTCTACGATAGAGGTAACTTTGGAAGTACTATACGGTAGATGGCCTAGAGTATTTGGGGCATACTACCACGACTCGGAGAGTATTTCTATCCCCCAAAAAAGGGGGGTATTATACGAAAACAACTAGGCTAGGGGTACCCCACTACCAAACACCACAAAGGGAGCGGGGGGCTCTCGGCCAAGGGCTCACAAAGGGGGAGGTGATTTGGACGAGAACTACACTTAAGGGGGGGGAGAGATTTTAACACTTAGAAAGGATTTTTGGATGAAGAAGTTCATCAACATAAGAGGGGTATTTATAGGTCAAGGGATGGCCAACCAATGGCCAAGATTATGCCAAGTGCAAGGCAAGTGTAAGGCCAAGATTTGGGCAAGTGTCCTAAGCCAACTTGCACACAAAATATCCTACCAACTCCAAGACAAAACAAGCCACCTTGTTCGTCCCTTTTGCCGTCTCCACTCAAGGCGATGTGAGGTGACACTTGTCACCCTCCCGTTGGTCAAAAATGTTTCGTATCTCGGAAAAATCCGCAAAAATTAAAAATGACATAGCCGGAATTTTCCCTACAAAAGCTGTGGAAACGTTTCGTCAGAAAACGACTCTTTTCGGCACTTGTGCACAAATTTCCAAACTAGCCAACTTTAAGGCTCAAATTATTATACGACGCCTCACGCATATACTGAAATACGGTATAACATTCTCCTCCTTAGAACCATTCGTCCCGACTGTTCTGTCTCAAGACGGATAACGATAAAGGTCTTCTAATAAGTTGCCAACGCCACTACTGGCCACGAAACAACACCTGCACGCAAATACTTATATCCAAGTCCACGAGGAAACACCTCTAACATCACAACTTTTGTCACTTTGCCGCGAGGTTCTAGTGTCACCCGTGACCCAACAAATGGTACCGGATCGCATGCGATCCACGAGGTCTAAAATATACATCCTTCGACCTTCTCTCTTTACAAGAAATGATCATATCTATGCTCGCAATACATGCTCGTCTCTACTCTTACTCGTCACTCTTCTCGAACACCGAACTCTTCTAGTATACGCACCATACTTCGCTTTCCAAAACTTTGGAGTCACTACCCCAAACTTGGTCATCTTACTAGCCTCGATCTTCCTTAAGGCCATTCCCGCCTTCCGATCTCACTGGTCGAAACACCCACGAACTCATACGGTGGTCAACTAAACTTGGGCCTAGCACCCTCGTGACTTACCACCGCGGAACCACCCAGGGCTGACCCCACTTTGAAACCGGCCGCGGGTTGGCCCTCAACATGGCCCCAACCCGATCCACTAACGCATCACGCTCTTGTTCCCCGACCCGGAACAATCTTACCTCAACAGGTCATGAAAGCTACCACTTCCATTCAACACTACTCAAGGAAATTATCACACAACACATTCTAGGCATAAAATGTATTCCGACAAGGATCACTTGAAAAATCTGGTACTCAAGACGACCTTACATCTAAGGTCTCAACATGAAATATTCTAAAGTTCACACTTTCCATGCCCCCATACAAATCCTTTCAACTAGCCAAGCTTTCTAACTCATAACCATCATAACGCTATCCGAACGTAGCACACAATAATAAGGTCATCATATCATGCATACAAATCTTTAAAGGGTTAAGGATATACTGAAAATAGGCGGTTCAAAGGACCGCTAAAATCGGAACTTCCACCGCGACTTACCGGGCTCACGGTGTACGAACATCCCGCTCAAGCATGGAAGGTGAAGAACCCGCAATCGCCTTAAGTAGTCCATGCTATCCTACCAGCTACTACTCGGCCTGGACGCCTTCTGCCGATGGCCTGTTGGCCGCAAAAATAACAATCTCCCGAGTTAGTACGACACTCTCCTTATGAAGCTTTCCACAACGCCACACGGAGACAAGTGGCAACCTCATCCGGCGAGCACTCGCTTCCTCAGGTCACGACTGCCCGGCCCGTGGATCGTGCCTTACCGGCACCCAAGTAGTCATACATCGAGAAATCAGCGGAAATATAAAACAAGACATGAAACAGCTTTATAAAATAAGCATACGCTTTATGTGAGAAAACACGCTTTCGGCATATAAATATATAATCATAGTTCACCAGAAACAACCGACACAGAACAACATCACTACACACCTCTAAGAAAATATACAACTATGGCGACAGTGGCCCGCCATACCCTCGATCATACAAAACTATCTACAACAGGAGATCATACCAAAAGTAGAGCCTCCAAGAGATGGAGCTCCGACACCAACGTAGAGATCCTAGGAATGCGGATCTAACACTGCCGCTTTACTCATGCGGCATGAACGCAGCCCAAGGAGGTCGATAACAGTACTAAGTATGCGAAATCAGAAGTACTCAAATGAAACATATCATTTTTAAAACCGGTTTACAAATATGTGTGAACAACTAGAAACCGCATATAGTGCCACATCACAAACAAGAGCAACAATAGGTAATCAGAATGAGTCTTGTCTAGGCCGCGAATGATCGAAACAGGCCACTCGCCTATCATCATTCTCGCAGCCTAATCCTGGACTCCCGGAGTCCGCATAGGCCACTCACATGGGCCCGCATGAGGTATAACCCCGCATCGAGGGTAGCTACTCCTCGGCATCGTCCTGGACTCGCTGTCCGCATGGCCACACAGACCGCATGAGGTATAACCCCGCATACTAACCTGGAACTCTCGTAGCTCCGCATAGGCCCCCTGGACCCGCATGAGGTATTCTCGAATCATGGTCCTGCATCACCGAGTCTACCCCGTGACGGAGGCGCCTTAACCCCCGGTATCATCTCAAGAGGTGAGTGATAGTATACTAACATAACAACTTATCTTTAAACAATATAAGCACAACAAGGATACTCACCTCTACAAACGTTACAAGATACTAACACACATAGCATCATATCATGTCTACTTATCAAACCATCTTTATTATTCTTTTCACAATATAAGTCTGTTATAAACACATAGGCAAACTTGTTTCTTTTATAAATCTTAAGTGGTTATACTTACTTCCCATAAAGCTAGTATAACTCTTAAGCTTCGCTTTAAAACCAATTAGTTCTCTTCTCATAATATGATTCAAAGAGTCTTTTGAAATGTTTTCGATTCTTATTATTCAGCTTAAGCGAGGCATCGCTGTAAGTATTATTCAGGCTTAAGCCGCGAGGCATTGCCGTAAGTATTATTCAGGCTTAAGCCGTGAGGCATTGCCGTAATTATATTGTAAAATATCATGCTTTAGGAAGAATCACATACCTTCTCAAATAAACCACCGCCAAGTGAATATGTCGCGCAGAGTCACCTATAATAGTCACGTATATCTATTAAAGACTACTCAAGGTCATTCTAAACAGGGGTTCATAATTCTACTGAAGTCGGGCAGCACTTCCCTACCCGTGAGCTATATAAGTTCATCGTGAAAACAAATTCTATGTAAATACAGTTTGATTATTCTTCTTTAAACCCTTCTAAGTGATTAACACTTCAATTCTATTCGTGATATACTTCTAAGTATTTATACTAATTCTTATACTATAACAGAAGTATTCTCTAATTCAAAAGAGGTTAGGATTATTACCTCTAAGCCCAATAATATCCTAGAAAAGTCGCTACCGAGCAAGGTTTTGCGCGTAAGTAGTATGCTCCAAGATCCTTATAAGTTCTTCAGAACTTCTACAAAGTACTAAGGTATTTGGGCTAGGTATTTTGGGCATTATAACGATACAAGAAGGTAACTTTTCTACCAAGGAGGGGGTAGATTTTTGGCTAGGCTAAGGGGGGTATTCGGCCAAGGCCACCTTCACAAGGGGAGGGGGAGGTGTTTGGACGAAATGGCTACAAAGGGAGAGGAGAGGATTTTTAGACTTGGAAGATAACTTTGTGGATGAAGAACTCTTCATCAAAGGGGGTATTTATAGCTCAAGCCTTGGCCAACCAATGGCCAAGATGAAGACAAGTGCAAGGCAAGTGTAGGGTGAGGATTAACTAAACACAAATATCCTACCAACTCCTTGACTTGTGCCATGGCACAAAAAACGTGCCAATGTTTCTCCATTTTCGTCCAATGGACGATTCAAGTCCATCAATGGGAGGGTGCCAAGTGTTGCCCTCCCGTTGGTCCAAAATGTTTCGTCTCTCGGAAAAATCCGCAAAAATAAGAAATGGCATAGCCGGAATTTACTCTACGAAAGTCGGGAAACGCTTTCGCCTGAAAACGATTCTTCTAGTGAGTTGTGTACAAAATGAAACGCCCAAGGCTTATCTTTAAGGCTAGACTTTCGTACGTATTCCCTTACGTACATACTCTGGAAATACGGGGTATAACATTCTCCCCTCCTTAGAAACATTCGTCCCGAATGTTCCTTCCCAAGACAGTTATCGAAGAAGTTTAAACAGTTAGCAAATGCCACACGCGGCCACACAACAACACTTAGGCATAAATGATAATGGAAAATTACAAGTAGGAAAGTGAATTACCTGGAGGTGTGGGGAATAGGTGAGGATACTTCCGCCTCATGTCCTCCTCGGCTTCCCATGTCATCTCCTCCTCGAGCCTGCTCCGCCACAAGACTTTGACGGCCACGCCCTTCGTCCGCAGACGCCTAACTCGACGATCGACTATCGCTATGGAATCTCTCATACGATAGCCCTCGGCACACCGACATCGCCAATCGGTGCACCCTAGATGGATCCCCGATACATCTCCTCAAAGATAGATACGTGAAACACCGGATGCCGCCTCCAGACGGACGGCAGATCCAACTCGTAGGCAACCTTGCCTACCTCGCGACAATCAAACGCCCAACGTACTGGGCCGAGCTTCCTTCTTCCCGAATCTCATCACACCCTTCATGGGTGACACCTTTAGGAAAACCCAATCATGAACCTCGAACTCAAGATGCCGACGACGATGATCTCGTGATACGACTTCGCCGACTCGAGTCATTAATAGCCGCCTTGATAAGCTTCACCTTATCCATCGTCATTGCATCAACCGTCCCACTAGCCGCCCTCGCCCACATCGAACCAACCTATAGGCGATCTGCACTTCTCCCATACAAGGCCTCATAAGGCGCCATCCGAATACCTGAGTGGTAGCTATTATTATACGCGAACTCAACTAGAGGCAAATGATCCTCCCAACTACCACTAAAGTCAATAACACAGCTCGCAGATATCCTCGAGTCCGGATAGTGCGCTCTGCTGTCCGTCTGCCTGTGGATGAAATGCGCATCGTGCTCACCGCCCCTAAACCCTCTCGAAGGACCTCCAGGTTAGCCAGAACCGCCTCTGCGATATGATCGGTAGGGACTCCATGTAGTCCGACGATCTCTGATGTAAAGTCCGCATAATCCTCACCAAAAGTCGCCCCGACGGAAGAAAGTGGGCTGATTTCGCCACCGTCGACGATAACCCATATAGAATCATGTCTCCTCCGAGTGCGAGGTAATCCCGTGATGAAGTCCATGTTGATTACCTCCCACTTCCGTGTCGGGATCTCTATCGCAGAATAAACCACCGTGCCTCCGTGCTCTACCTTCACCGCCGACAACACGCACCGAGCTACGAACTCGCAACGCCCTCTTCGCCATCCCACCAATACACGATCTAAGGTCGTGGTACATCTTGGTCGACCGGATGGATAGAGTAACGCGCTACGCGGTGCTTCCCCAAGAACTCTTGCCAAGTCCTCAAACATCCGAACACACACCGCCTCAAACCTTAGCACCCCATCAGTGCTACTCAAAAGGACCTTGCCTCACGAAGAGTCAGATCACGATATCGAATCAAAGCCGATCCTCGAATCGCTGCCTCTTCACCTCTCGACGATGGAAGACTCGGCAACCTCACGAACTCTAACCCCACCGCTATCGTAATCAATCAAACGGACACCAAGGCTCGCTAATCGATGCAAATCACGAACCATGTCCTCCTCTCTAGCCGCACATCCGATAGGCTCCCATCGACCTACGACTAAGAGCATCCGCCACAACATCGCCTTCCCGTGGTATAGATATCAACATCGTAATCCTTAAGCAACTCTAACCACCGCCTCGCCGAAGTTCACTCCTCCGTCAAGATATACCTGAGGCTCTTGTGGTCTCAGATAAATATCCACGTGAACCCCATACAAATAGTGCCTCCAGATCTTCAAAGCGAATCACTACCGCTAACTCCAAATCATGCGGGTAGTTCCTCTCGTGTTTCTTCACCGCCGGGATGCATATGCTATAACCCCGCCATGCCGCATCAATACACATCCCAACCCGATGCTCGACGCATCACAATACACGACATAACCATCCGACCTCCGAAGAGTAAGAACGGGCGCCGCCGCCTCTCTTTCAAGAATCGAAACCCCGCCACAAGCATCACCATCAAACTTGGCCGCTTCGAGTCACCTAGTCAATGGTGCGTAGATAAAGCAAACTTCTCCACGAACCGATAATAACTGCAAGGCCCGTAAAATCGCGAACCTCTGCCGGAGTAGTAGGTCTCGCCAAGTCTCGATCGCCGATTCGCCAGACAACTCGAATGCCATCACCATAATATGCCCAAGAAACGCCATCAAGTCAACCAAAACTCACATTTGGAAAACTTGGCGTATAATCGCTGGTCTGGAGAATCACAAGATAGCCTCAAATGCTCGCATGCTCCCGCTCTGGCGAGAATAAACCAAGATATCATCAATGAACACTATCACAAACGTGTCCAAAATGGTTTGAACACTCGGTTCATCAAATCCATGAATACCACGAGCATTGGTCAACCCAAAAGACATGACCTGAACTCATAATGCCCGCATCGTCCGAATGCACCCTAGGGACATCCACCTCTCTCGACTCGTGACTGATGATAGCCCGATCGCAGATCAATCTTGAGAAACATCTCGCACCGCAATCGTCGAACAAATCATCAATCCCGGGAGGGTATTCGTTTTAATGGTCACCTTGTTCACCGCTCAGAATCAACACATGCGCAGCGGCCCCGCCCTTCTTCTTCACGAACAATACCGCGCTTCAGGGAGAAACACTGGGCCTAATGAAGCCCTTCTCTAGCAAATCCTAAGCCGATCCTTCGACTCTCAACTCGGGCAGTGCCATTCGTATGGCGGAATGGAAATAGGCCGAGTATCCGCAATATGTCAATACAAAACTCAATCTCCTCTCGAGGGATACCCGAGGTCATCCGGGAACACGTCTGGGAACTCACGACTACGGAATCGATCAAAATCTGCACCGCAGCCTCAGATCAAACACTCGAACTAGATGGTAGATGTACCCTTCTCGCACCATCTTCCTAGCCTTGAGGTAGGAAATAAACCTACCCTCTACGATACTGGTGCTCCTCCCACTCAACAACCGGCCCTCAGAAACTGGAACCGCACTACTCTCTCTCTGCCTACATTGGCATAGCAAGAAGCTAGCCAATCCATCCCCATAATCACGTCGGTCAATCATCTCCAACTCTATCAAGTCGGCTGGTCCGACGATCAGAATGGTCACAGACAAGCCCTATATACCCGCCGAGCTACCACCGAATCACCCATCGCGTAGCTACTCGAAGCGGTCTATGGACTCGTGCTCTATCCCTATCCTACTAGCAACAAGGGAGATATATAGACAGAGTGGAACCCGGATCTATCAAGGCAGAAACATCAAAACCAGAAACTGATAAGTTACCTTAGACGACATCAGGTGAGGCCTCCTGATCCTGTCTGCTGGACAAAGCATAAATGCTGTTCTGAGGACCGCTAGAATCGACTCGAGCCACGACTCGCCGCGACTGGCCGACCCATGAGCACCGCGCCCGGGGCGAGTAATCAGAGGAGATGATGAAGCGGCCACGTAACACGAAGGTTGGGCCCTACCACCGGCCACGCCGGCCGGACAGCCTCGCAAAGTGACCGCCGCCACAATCAGAACAAGATCCATAAGTAGTACCACACTTCCCGTAATGGGATCTACCGTGACGCCACACCGGGTGGTCCCGATCGCCGCACTCGCTACTCGACGCCCAAGCCCTCGCCCCGGTCCGCCTCAAAACTCTGGTGGCCGAGGACGGTGCAGAGTGCTCGAGCCGGCCGTGGTGCGACCTAGATCGCCGAGGCCGCCACCACGATAACCACCGTAAAACCTCCCGCCCCGCCTTCTTCTCGCCGACTCGCCCACTGCCGACCGCGCCTCGCATCCAAGGGCGTGAGCCTGCATGCGGGTAATGTCCATACCCGGCTGGAGAGAAACCCCCGCACATGACTCGGCCATGTAGTCATCTAGCCCAGTGACATAGCGGTGTACCCTATCCTCCATATCTGCTACCAATGCTGGGACATATCGAGCCAATGAATCAAACTCGACATTGTACTCCCGACAAGGTCGCCTCTCGCCTCGCCAGAAAAATCTATCACCGCGCCTCCTCATCCGCGAGGCAAGAAGTGAGTGAGGAAAGCCTCTGAGAACTCGTCCCAAGTAGCTGGGGACGCGTGCTCTCCCCGGGATAACTCCCATGAATCAAACCAATCGACTGCGGTATCACGCAGCCTATGTGAACCAAAGATCACGGACTCGGTCTCCGACGCTCGATCACTCAAAATCCTGCCGAAGGCGGATGAACTCCTCGGATCATCCTCCGCCGACCCATAAAACTCCGCGGCTACAACTCAAGAAATCTCGTAGCCTCAAACTATCTCGCCTCTGTGTACCACGGTGCGACCGAGCCGAGCTGAACCGAACCGCCGATCCACCTCTCTCGTGTCGGGCCACAACTTTAGCCAAAAGTCGGCCATCTCTCAGACTTAACCTCCGCCCAGCCGCAAGGTGTGAGGCGGGTACCGTGGTCTGGCTGGCTGGCGGCGCCATAGAACTCGCCGTCTCGTATAGACTGGGCACGAGCCTCGTGACTCGGGTGTCTCGCTAGCGCCTCCGCTTTGCCCTTCCGGGCCCGGTTGCCTTACGTGAGGCATAATCATACAGAAAGGAATACGTTAGAGGGTCCAACCTATAACACGCTTCTACAAAGACGATCTCGTAATGAGAAGAATGGAAACCAATCCTAAATATCCTATAGCCTCTCGATTATTGGTGTGGTGCAACACACCGATAATCAAGACTCTACTAGATACGGTGCGTAGACACTTTCCGAGATTAATCGCTCGATACCACTTTTGTCACGACTGCCCGGGCCGTGGATCGTGCCTTACCGGCACCCAAGTAGTCATACATCGTAGAAATCAGCGGAAATATAAAACAAGACATGAAACAGCTTTATAAAATAAGACACGCTTTATGTGAGAAAAACACCGCCTTTCGCATATATATATAATCATAGTTCAAATAGCTACATCCGACAATCGCATAAACATGACTACAGCACTTAAGAAAATATACAACTATGGCGACAGGGCCCGCCATACCGATCTGCATAAAACTATCTACAACAGGAGATCATACCAAAAGTAGAGCCTCCTAAGAGATGGAGCTCCCGACACCAACATAGAGATCCTAGGAATGCGGATCTAACACTGCTGCCCTTACCGCAGATGAACGCAGCCCAAGGAGGTCGACAACAGTACTAAGTATGCGAAATCAGAAGTACTCAAATGAAACATATCATTTTTAAAACCGGTTTACAAATATGTGTGAACAACCAGGAAACCGCATAGTGCCACATCACAAACAAGAGCAACAATAGGTAATCAGAATGAGTCTTGTCTAGGCCGCGAATGATCGAAACAGGCCACTCGCCTATCATCATTCTCGCAGCCTAATCCTCGACTCCCGAGTCCGCATAGGCCACTCACGGGCCCGCATGAGGTATAACCCCGCATCGAGGGTAGCTACTCCGCATCGCCCCGACTCATTGTCCGCATGGCCACACGCACCGCATGAGGTATAACCCCGCATACTAACTCGAACTCTCGTAGCTCGCATAGGCCCCCGACCCGCATGAGGTATTCTCGAATCATGGTCCTGCATCACCGAGTCTACCCCCGTGACGGAGGGCAGCTTAACCCCCGGTATCATCTCAAGAGGTGAGTGATAGTATACTAACATAACAACTTATCTTTAAACAATATAAGCACAACAAGGATACTCACCTCTACAAACGTTACAAGATACTAACACACATAGCATCATATCATGTCTACTTATCAAACCATCTTTATTATTCTTTTCACAATATAAGTCTGTTATAAACACATAGGCAAACTTGTTTCTTTTATAAATCTTAAGTGGTTATACTTACTTCCCATAAAGCTAGTATAACTCTTAAGCTTCTGTTTTAAAAACCAATTAGTTCTCTTCTGTTAATATGATTCAGTAGTCTTTTGAAATGTTTTCAGTTCTTTATTATTCAGGCTTAAGCCGTGAGGCATTGCCGTAAGTATTATTCAGGCTTAAGCCGCGAGGCATTGCCGTAAGTATTATTCAGGCTTAAGCCGTGAGGCATTGCCGTAATTATATTGTAAAATATCATGCTTTAGGAAGAATCACATACCTTCTCAGCGAAAACCACCTGCCAAGTTGAATATGTCGCGCGCAGAGAGTCAGCCTATAATAGTCACAGATATCTATTAAAGACTACTCTGAAGGTCATTCTAAACAGGGGTTCATAATTCTACTGTAAGTCGGGCAGCACTTCCTACCCTGAGCTATATAAGTTCATCAGTGAAAACAAATTCTATGTAAGTACTTTGATTATTCTTCTTTAAACCCTTCTAAGTGATTAACACTTCAATTCTATTCTGTGATATACTTCTAAGTATTTATACTAATTCTTATACTATAACAAGAAGTATTCTCTAATTCAAAGAGGTTAGGATTATTACCTCGGTAAGCCCAATAATATCCTAGAAAAGTCGCCGAGCAAGGTTTTGCTCCTAAGTTGTATGCTCCAGAACCTTAGAAGTTCTTCACAACTTCTACAAAGTACTAAGGTATTTGGGCTAGGTATTTTGGGCATTATAACGATACAAGAAGGTAACTTTTCTACCAAGGGAGGGTAGATTTTTGGCTAGGCTAGGGGTATTCGGCAAGGCCACCTTCACAGGAGGGGAGGTGTTTGGACGAAATGGCTACAAAGGAGAGAGAGGATTTTTAGACTTGGAAGATAACTTTGTGGATGAAGAACTCTTCATCAAAGGGGGTATTTATAGCTCAAGCCTTGGCCAACCAATGGCCAAGATGAGGACAAGTGCAAGGCAAGTGTAGGGTGAGGATTAACTAAACACAAATATCCTACCAACTCCTCGATTGTGCCATGGCACAAAAACGTGCCAATGTTTCTCCGTTCGCCCAATGGACGATTAAGTCCATCAATGGAGGGTGCCAAGTGTTGCCCTCCCGTTGGTCCAAAATGTTTCGTCTCTAAAAATCCGCAAAAATAAGAAATGGCATAGCCGGAATTTACTCTACGAAAGCTGTGGAAACGTTTCGTCGGAAAACGATTCTTCTAGTGAGTTGTGTACAAAATGAAACGTCCAAGGCTTATCTTTAAGGCTAGACTTTCGTACGTATTCCCTTACGCATATACTGGAAATACGGTATAACACCAAAATCAAACACAGGAGCCTCGACCGCTCCCAATATCTCGGCGTCCCGAAGCGTGGAGGACCACTGCATCTTGGTGAGGCGCATAATCGCTCGGCTTCGAGGCGGTCCGCCTCGAAGTCACCAAAGGACCTGCTGCCTGGCCTTCTGCGACCACGGTCATTCCGCCGATTTATCCTCTCCTCACATCCCAAGCATAAGCTCGCATGCGAGCAATGTCCATGCCCACAAGAGCTACACCCGAACAACTTCGGCTAGGTGATCATCGAGCCTGTAACAAATCGGTGCACTCGATCCTCCATACTAGCTACCAACGCGGACGTCACGCCAATGAGTCGAACTCACATTGTACTCCCGAACCGCACGCGGCTCACAGAACACCAAAAACTGCTCGCCCGAGCCCTCTCATCCGTGGAGGCAAGAAATGTGCAAGAAAGGCCTCTCGAGAATTCGTCCCATAAAGCCGGAAGTGCATGCTCTCCCGGACAGCTCCCACGAATCAAACCCGATCGGCGGTATCACGCGGTGATGCGAACCTAGGACCACCGACTCGGTCTCCGATGCCTTGATCACTTCATGATCCGTCAGAATCGCTTGATGAACTCCTGCGGATCATCCTCGTGCCTCGACCCATAAAACTCGCGCCTACAACTCGTAAAAATCCCGTAGCCTCGAACAATCTGATCTAGGGGGAACCACAGCTGCTACTGGAACTGCGGCGTCCAGCCTATCCTACAGTCTGGCCACAACCCCGCCATCAATCGCCCACTCTTGTAACTCATCTCCTCTCGCCTGCATCGCGGATCGAGGCTCAGTATCGTGGCCTCTGCCACGCTCTACTCGCAGCCTCCTCTCACGCTTTGCCCTTCCGGGCCCGGTTGCCTTACGCGAGGCATCACCGTAAAAACGGCGATGTCGAGGGGTCCAATCTTATCACACACTCTAAGGCACGATCTCGTAATGAGAAGAATGGAAACCAATCCTAAATGTCCTATAGCCTCTTGATTATAGATGGTGCACAACACATCGATAATCAAGACTCTACTGAACACGGTCAGACACTTTCCGAGGATTAATCGCTCGATACCACTTTTGTCACGACCGATCCGGCCCGTGGATCGTGCCTTACCCCGCACCCTAGTGATACAACATCGAGAAAACCAGGAAATAAAAACTTAAACATGAACATGAGACAAGATAATAAAACAAAGCAACCAAACGTTACCTTCCATTAAAATATATATAAACAACTCTTTCAAAACGAATGCTTTAATCTTTTTACAAAACCCCGCCACACAAAGGTCCTGCACTTAAGATTTACAACAACTATGACGGGACAGGGCCCCGCCATACCCCTGAATGTACAAGAACCTACAACTCAGGGAACACATACCAAAAGATAAGCCTCCGAAGGAACGGAGCTTCCCAATACGCTGAAAGGTGATCCTAATAGCGGGGATCGACAGCCAATGTACTTCTACCGCAAGATGAACGCATTTCAAGGAGGTCAAGACAACAGTACCAAGTATGTGAAATCAGAATATCAGAAATGAAATCATAATAGTCTATATAAAGCAGGAGACATGTATGATGACCAAACTACAGGACATAACATATAACTAGTTACATCAAGTCGTGACTCACGCTCCAAATTATCACTAGTGCCCGTGGAATTTCTTCCTCACTGCCGGCAGTTTATGATATGACAATACCAAGGAGTATGCATGAACACCAGGTCCCACCTGTGTCATAAAAACCGTATAGGACAAGTATAACTACCAGATCCGACCGTACCAATAATATAATGCAACCAAAACACGAAGCCGATACGGGGCAAGTGCGAGAGCCGACTACCGGATACCAAGGCCGGTCACGTAGCTGACCGGCAAGTACGAGGGTTGACCACCGGGACCAAGGTCAGATCACGAGACTTCGTCACTACACCGAACGGGCAAGTCGAGGGTGACTCACGGTACCAAGGCCGAATCACCATGAGACGGGGCAAGTACGAGAGCCGACCACCAGGGACCAAGGCCGAACAGTAAGAAACCTCATGGAGAGCTAGTCCATAAAATAACCATTCTTGCACAACCAAGGCTATCACCACAAGCATAAGCAAGTTACGCAACAACAAGCATAGGCAAGTTACACAACACAAGCATAGGCAAGTTACACAACAACCAGTATAGGCAAGTTACACAACACAAGCATAGGTAAGTTACACAACTCAAAGTTACTTTCATTTTATGCCAAAGTCCGGTTTTAACTCCTAAAGTACTACGACGTTAAATTCCTTTTAAAGAGATCCATTCCTTTTATAAAGTCACCCGATGTCCGTAGTATAAAAATAGAGTGACGAGCATTGTTAAATAAACAAAATGCTTTCCTTTGTAAAATCAAGTAACAACCTTATTTTCCAAACGTTCAAGTTTGCCTAATTTCAAATGCTCAAGTTTCTCATTTTTAGAAAAAAGTTTCGTAGTTCATAGTTTTAATCCTTTAACACATAATTCTCCTTTAATGATTTGAGAAACATATGCCTTATATGTGAGTAGTTTATTCTTGTTTATAATCGATCTTATTAAGCAGCCATGATCTAGGGTATGTAATATCATTTTGTCTCATCTTAGCTTCTATGCAGATGGAGGTTTCTACTGGTTTTAATACAATACTTCATTATTCAATACATTTTCCTTTATTAACGCTGCAGTGGTCTGTCGATACACATTCGATTTCCAAATCGAGAAACATTATCCCTTTAAATAAAACCAAGTACTCATTACTCACGAATGAGGTTTCACACAAGCATCCACATTAAAACAAATAAGTTAAGTCTCTTATCTTATAAGATCAAGTCTTTTAACTTCTAACATCAAGAAACCATTTTCTTTACCTTTCTTAAGACATTATACCTAACTTCCCATAAGCTAGTATAACTCTTTTAAAACCTTTAAAACCAAGTGTTACTCTCCTTCAAAACGATTTATAAATCTTTTGAAATACATCAAGTTCTTTATTATAACTAGCTTATAATTCACATCGATTACAAAGTATTTTCTTATTTACATAAAGTCGTTATAACCAACTTCCCATAAAGCCGTTATAACACTTTATGTTTTAAAACAATCAAACACGTTAACACATGCACGTATACCGCACTACATAGTTCACACATATCATGCTAGAAGAGATAGGAAGAGGTTCACATACCTCGCGACGAGTGCCGACTAATAGCAAAACGCCCAAGTACTTCAAACCGCTACTCCTTAAGCCACGTAGATCGCACCACACGTAGTACTTCAACCTATAAGGCCACAAGGCGCTTATTAACATCTAGATCTCATCGTTCCATATTCTACGTAAAATTCGGCAAAGACTCTCCCGCAACAACAGAAATCTCCTCCTCTATCGAGGCCGCTACCAAGCCAACCAGTGGGGTTAACACGCCTAACCGACGTACAATTCTACTACAAGTAATGTTACACAAGTCTCATCTGAATACACCCTATGTAATTACGTCAGTTCTCTTCTTTAAATTCAGGCTTAAGTCGCAAGACATTGCCGTAAGTATTATTCAGGCTTAAGTCAAAAGACATTGCCGCAATTATAATCAGTTCTATATATAGTATACATCAACTATATATTCCTACAACATGTAATTCCCAATTACAATAGAAGGTCAAGAGTGTTTACCTCGATAAGCCCAAAATTATCCGAGTTTATATGTCGATCCTGAGCAAGGTTTAGCTCCTACTCCGGCGCCCAATCCGCTCCAACAACCCTTAGAAGTTCTAACCAACTTCTACTTAACTTCAACTACGGGTGAAGATTTACTTAGGGTTTCGTTTTTGATCGAGGAAGTATAATAGTATTTCCTGCTCTACGTATAGAGGTAACTTTGGAAGTACTATAAGGTATATGGGCTAGAGTATTTTGGGCATTATAACAATACTAGGAGAGTATTTCTATACCACAAAAAGGGGGGTATTATACGAAAACAACTAGGCTAGGGGGGGGTACCCCACGGCCAAACACCACAAAGGGAGGGGTGGCTCGCCAAGGGCTCAAAGGGAGGTGATTTGGATGAGAACTACACTTAAGGGGGGGGGAGAGATTTTAACACTTAGAAAGGATTTTTGGATGAAGAAGTTCATCAACATAAGAGGGGTATTTATAGGTCAAGGGATGGCCAACCAATGGCCAAGATTATGCCAAGTGCAAGGCAAGTGTAAGGCCAAGATTTGGGCAAGTGTCCTAAGCCAACTTGCACACAAAATATCCTACCAACTCCAAGACAAAACAAGCCACCTTGTTCGTCCCTTTGTCACTCACTCGATGTGAGGGTGACACTTGTCACCCTCCCGTTGGTCCAAAATGTTTCAGATCTCGAAAAATCCGCAAAATTAAAAATGACATAGCCGAATTTTCCCTACAAAGTCGTGAAACGTTTAGTAAAAACGACTCTTTTCGGCACTTGTGCACAAATTTCCAAACTAGCCAACTTTAAGGCTCAAATTATTATACGTACGCCCTCACGTACATACTCTGGAAATACGGGGTATAACACGTGGCTTCCGTCAAAGTCTTGTGGCGGAACGAGCTCAGAGAGGAGATGACGTGGGAAGCCGAGGAGGACATGAGGCAGAAGTATCCTCACCTATTCCCCACACCTCCAGGTAATTCACTTTCCTACTTGTAAATTTCCATTATCATTTATGCCTAGTGTTGTTTTGTGGCCGTGTGGCATTTGCTAATCGCTTAAGCTTCTTCGATAATCGTTTGAGAAGGAACATTCGACGAATGTTTCTAAGGGGAGAATGTTATACCCAGTATTTCCGGAGTATGTACGTGGGAATACGCATAAAAAGTTTGGCTTTAAAGTTAGCCTTGACGCGTTTTTGTACACAACTCGCTTAAAGAATCGCTTCCGACGAAACGTTTCCACACTTCGTAGGAAAATTCCGCTATGCCATTTCTAATTTTGCGGATTTTTCCAGAGACGAAACATTTTGGACCAACGGGAGGGCAACACTTGGCACCTCCCATTGGTGGACTTGAATCGTCCATGGACGAAATTGAGAGCCAAGGCACGTTTTTGTGCCTTGTGCACAAGTCAAGGTTGGTAGGATATTTGTGTTTAGTTAATCCTCACCCTACACTTGCCTTGCACTTGTCTTCATCTTGGCCATTGGTTGGCCAAGGCTTGAGCTATAAATACCCCTTAGAGATGAAGAGTTATTCATCCACAAAGTTATCTTCCAAGTCTAAAAATCCTCTCCTCTCCCTTAAGCTTTTCGTCCAACACCTCCTCCCTCCTCAGGTAGTGTGGCCGAGAGCCTACCCCTAGCCTAGCCGAAATCTACCCCTCCCTTGGTAGAAAAGTTACCTTCTTGTATCGTTATAATGCCCAAAATACCCTAGCCCAAATACCTTAGTACTTAGTAGAAGTTGTGAAGAACTTCTAAGGTTCTGGAGCATACAACTTAGGAGCAAAACCTTGCTCAGCGACTTTTCTAGGATATTATTGGGCTTACCGAGGTAATAATCCTAACCTCTTTTGAATTAGAGAATACTTCTTTGTTGTAGTATTAGAATAAGTATTAGATACTTAGAAGAATATCACGAATAGAATTGAATCAAGTTATCACAAAGAAGGGTTTAAAAGAAGAATAATCAAATCAGACTTACATAGGACTGTTTTCACAAGAACTCATATAGCTCACCGTAGGGTTGTGCTGCCCACTTTCCGTAGAATTATGAACCCTCTGCTTAGAATGACCTTGAGTAGTCTTTGATAGATATCTGTGACTATTATAGGTGACTCTCTGCGCGACATATTCAACTTGGCGGTGGTTTTCACGGAAGGTATGTGATTCTTCCTAAAGCATGATATTTTACAATATATAGTGCGGTGACGCGTACGTGTTAATCGAATAATAACTACGGCAATGTCTTTGACTTAAGCCTGAATAATACTTACGGCAATGCCTCACGGCTTAAGCCTGAATAACAAAGAACTGAAAACATTTCAAAAGAATACTGAATCATTTTTAACAGAAGATAAATACTTGGTTTTTAAAACAAAAGCTTAAGAGTTATACTAGCTTTATGGGAAGTTAGGTATAACAACTTAAGAAGATAAAAAGGAACTGTTTACTTGTTTGTTTATAAAAGCCTTGTATTGATTTCTGTTAAGTGTAGTAAGATTGTTTGATAAGTAGACATGTTATGATGCTACCTGTGTTAGTGTCTTGTAACGCCGTAAAGTGGGTCATTCTTGCGGCTTACGTTGCTAACCGGTAAGTCTATTGTATCGTTATTGTATCACCTACCCTCGATCGTTATACCGCGGCTTGCCGCTTGATGCGGGTCTATACGGCTATGCGGTCTGTGAGACTATGCGAGCGCGGTATGCTCCGAGATTGATCATTCCGCGCTTAGCCTGACGCGGACTCTACGCGTCTGCTGAGACTATGCGGTCTTTTGAGGCTATGCGCGGCTGCGGAGCCTAGGCGGATGCCGGGGTTAGCTGCCCCGGCGCGAAATATCTAAATGCGGTCCGTGGGACCTATGCGGGCCGCGGAAGTCCGATTAGGCACGCAGAATGATACTATGGGCGATCGCCTTGCTTCGATCATTCGCGCCTAGAATAGACTGCATACAATTTTCCTATTATCGTTGTTGTTTGTGATGTGGCACTATGTGCAATTGAACTGATTGTATTTGAGAAAAGGTTTTAAATACTTTGATTTCATTTTAAAGAACTTTATAGTTTCACATACTTGGTACTGTTAGATCGACCTCTCGGGCTGCGTTCATGCCGCAGGTGGCAAGGTGTGCTAGATCCACATCCTTAGGATCTTTGCGTTGGTGTCGTGAGCTCCATCTTCTCCGAGGCTCTACTTTGGGTATGATCTCCTGTATTGTAGATAGTTTTGCTGATCGGGGTATGGCGGCCCTGTCCCGCCATAGTTGTTTACTTCCTTAGAGGTCTCAGAGTACTATTGTACTGGGATGTAACTGCAAAACTTGAGTTATTTATATTATGCCGAAAGGCAAGCTTTTCATCAGATAAACTGTGTCTTATTTTATAAACTGGTTCCTGTCTTGTTTTATATTCCGCTGGTTACTCTGATGTATGACTACTTGGGTGCCCCGGTAAGGCACCAGTCACGGGCCCCGGAACGGGTCGTGACAAAGATGACCAAGTTTGGAGGTAGTGACTCCAAGGTTTTGGAAACTGAAGTGATGAAGGGAGTGTGGTAAGTGTACTAGAAAGAATTCGGGTGTACGAGAAGGGTACGACGAGTAAGAAAGGAAGTGAATGTGTGTTAAGAGGTCGGAAGTGATTTTTTTTTTGTGAAGTGAAGGTGCGAAGAGAGTATCCTTTGGACTAGGAGTGAGAGTTAGTGTTGTTTTTCATCTTAAAGGTGATTCCTCGTTGGCTTGGATTTGGGTTTTTCGCGTGTGTTATATTATGGCCAATGGTGGCATAATTGGTTTCGTAAGTATAGTAGTGGAGACTATACCGGCGCGTGTACGTTTGGAGACTTAGAAGGAACATTAGGGACGAATGTTTCTAAGGGGGGAAGAATGTTATACCCCGTAATTCCAGGGTATGTATGTGAGGACGTACGTACGAGAATACAATACGACAGTAATTTTGGAAAGAAAGAAAGGTGTGATTTTTTTCGACGGAAAAGTTTCCGAATTTTGTGAAGGAAAGGTTCGTTAATGGGAATTGGATTCCCGGATTCGGTATTCGGACTTTTTGGAATATTTGAGAATTATGGAATTTTATTCTTTCCGGAATTGGTCACGTGGGGCCCGCGGGAGAATTTACGATTTTGTGGGGCCCACTTTATTTTCGGATTTTTGGCATTACGAATATTTTCGGAAGATGAAATATTTTGGACCAATAGGAGGGCGACATGTGTCACCCATAGGTGGCAAGGTTGGACGATTTGGTGGTCAAGTGGCCTTGCACGTTTTTTTCATGTTAAATGCCATAAACATTTGGTCAAAGTCTTGTAGATATTTTGTGTAGTAGTTGGATAAGTGGGACCCACACTGTCACGACCGCCCGGGCCCGCATCGTGCCTTACCCGCACCCCAAAGAGTCATACATCGAGTAATCACGAACATAAAATAACCAAGATATGAAACAAGATAAATTGAGACACGATATACGAAGAAAGTTGCCTTTTCGATATATATATATACAACAACTCTTTCAACATGAGCAGTTTAATCCTTTTTACAAACCCCGCCCACAACAAGATTACTGCACTCTACGAATGATATGATAACAACGACGATGGGGCCCGCCATACCCCGAATGTAAGCACCTACAACAACAGGGACTATACGAAGATAAGCTCCGAGGAACGGAGCTTCCCAAACGCTGAACTTTGACCCTAAGAGCGAGGATCAACGATCGTGTACCTTTACTGCGGCATGAACGCACTTCTCAAGGAGGTCGCATAACAAAAATGAGTATGTGAAACTGAAAATATCGTAAATGAAATCATAGTAGTCTATATAAAGCGAGACATGTATGATAACCAAACTACGATTCAATAAATAAGCGATATATCAAGTCGTGACTCACGCCTCAAAGTCATCACTCAAATATAAACATGGGTCTCACGCCCACAACATCAATCATGCCGGAATACCTTCCTCACCGCCTCTAGTCTATGATATATAAAGCACCAAGGAATACATATGAACAGCAGGTCCCACCTGTGTCCAAATAAAACCGTACAGGGTAAGTACGAAGGCATAGCCGACTACTAACACCCACAGTACTAACAAGGTCATAAACTGTATCATGATATCTGTCTAGACCGTCACATGATCAAAGTTGGTCGCTCGCCCGCAATATCAAATGTGCGCGTCTAGCCCTGGAACTCCCCGCAGCTCCGCATAGGCCAATCTCATAGGCCCGCATGAGGTATAACCCCGCATCGAGGGTAGCTACTCCCCGGCATCGTCCTGGACTCGCAGTCCGCATGGCCACATAGACCGCATGACCATAAAGGCCGCACACTAACCTGGAACTCTCGTAGCTCCGCATAGGCCCCCGGGACCCGCATGAGGTATTCTCGAATCATGGTCCTGCATCACCGAGTCTACCCCGCATCGGAGGGCAGCTTAACCCCCGGAAACACGGTGAGTGGTATAATACCAACATAACAGTTTATCGTTTAAACAACATAAGCACAATCAAGGGAAAACCCCTTTACACAAACATCACAGAATACTAACACACGTAGCATCCTAATATGATTACTTATCAAATCAACACGAAGGTATTACAAGGCTATCACAAACCAATACAATCAAGTTATTCACACATAAGGTACTTTCTACTATGTGTCAACATGTTCGGGTTTCTATTCCCAAAGTACTTCATACATTAACTTTTTAAAAGATACGTTACTTTCACAAAAGTCACACAATACCCGTAGTATATGAAAATAGAGTGATTATCTTTTGAAGTGAACCAAAACACTTATCTTTGTAAAATCAAGTAACAACATTATTATCCAAACGTCCAAGTTTGCCTAATTTCAAATGTTCACGTTTCTTATTTTAGAAAGGTGTTATACCCCGTATTTCCAGAGTATGTACATGTGGACGTACGTACGAATTTTGAGCCTTAAGTTAGGCATGTTTCGAAATTTTGTGCACAACCCCCGTATAGAGTCGTTTTTAGACGAAAAGTTTACACAGCTTTCGTAGGGAAAAATACGGCTATGTCATTTATAATTTTTGCGGATTTTTCCGAGAGACGAAACATTTCGGACCAACGGGAGGGTGACATGTGTCACCCTCACATTGGAAGCAAGTGGGGGCTTGGACGATTTGGGCGTCCAAGAGGCCTTGGTTGGCCTTGGCCGATTGGCTCCCTCTTTTGTGCCTTGTTTTGTGGCTTGTTTTGTGGAGTGTTTTGTGGAGTAGGGTTAGGGTGCACTTGGCTTGATCTTGGCCTTACACTTGCCTTGCACATGGCTTGATCTTGGCCATTGGTTGGCTTTGGTTTTGCTATAAATACCCCCTAAGTGTGAAGACTTCATCCATTCCAAATATGTTCCAAGTCTTGCTATCCTTCCCCTCCCCTCTTGTTTGACTCTCGTCCAAGAGCCCCCCCCCTCCCTAGATAGGCCTTTGTGGCCGAGAGCCTCCCCCTCTCCCCTTTGTGGTGTGGCCGTGGGGTACCCACTAGCCTAGTTGTCTCGTATAAATCCCCCTGGTGGTATAGAAATACTCTCCAAAGTATTGTTGTAATGTCCAAATACCTTGGCCCAAATACCTTGTAGTATTCCCAAGGTTACACTTATACAAAAGCCCAGAAAATACGATTATACTTCCTATAGCCACAAAAACGAAACCCTAAGGAAATCTTCACCCGTTGTTGAAGTACTTAAGAGAAGTTGGTTAGAACTTCTAAGGGTTGTTTGGAGCGGGTTGGAGCACCCGGAGTAGGAGCGAAACATTGCTAAAGATCGACTTTAAACTCGGATAATTTTGGGCTTATCGAGGTAAATATTCTTGACCTTCTATTGTAATTGGAAATTACATGTCTGTTAAAATATATAGTTGAAGTATACTATATAGAACTGAACGTAGTTGTTGGCAATGTCTTTTGACTTAAGCCTGAAGAGTAAAGAATCGAATCAGTAATTACATAGGATCAGACATGAGACTTGTGTAGTATTACTGTATAGTAGAATTATACCCGTTCGGGTAAGATGTATAACCCCCCCCCTGGTTGGCTTGGTAGCCGACCTCGATAGAGGAGGAGATTTACGCGGTTGCGGGGGGGGGGGAGGTGCTGCCGAATTTTCTGTAGAATGTTCTACGTTAAGATCTAGATTTTAATAAGCGCCTTGTGGCCTTATAGGTTGAAGTGCTACGTGTGACGTAATCTTCTGGACTAAGGAGTAGCCGACGGTTTGAGGTACTCGGAGCGTTTTGCTATTAGTCGATAATCGTCGCGAGGTATGTGAACCTCTTCCTATCTCTTCCAGCATGATATGTGTGAACTATGTAGTACGGTAGACGTACATGTGTTAGCTGTGTTTGATTGTTTTTAAAACATAAAGTGTTATAACGGCTTTATGGGAAGTTGGTTATAACAGCTTTATGTAGGTAAGAAAATACTTTGTGGTTTTAAAAGGTAACTAATGTGAATTATAACTGGCTTGTTATAATAAAGAACTTGATGTATTTCAAAAGATTTCTAAATCGTTTTGAAGGGAGAGTAACACTTGGTTTTAAAGGTTTTAAAAAGAGTTATACTAGCTTGATGGGGAGTTAGGTATAATGTCTTAAGAGAGGTAAGGAAAATGGTTTACTGATGTTAGAAGTTAAGAGACTTAACTTATTTGTTTTAAAGGTGAATGTTTGTGTGAAACCTCATTCGTGAGTAATGAGTACTTGGTTTTATTTAAAGGATAATGTTTCCGATTTGGAAATCGAATGTGTATCGCACCAACTGCGGCGTTAATAAAGGAGAATGTATTGAATAATGATGAATTGTATTAAAACCAGAGAAACCTCCATCCGCATAGAAACTAAGATGAGACAAAATGATATTACATTTTCTAGATCATGGTCTTTGTAATAAGAATGTTGTAAACAAGAATAACCTACTCTCACGTGAGACATATATTACTCAATTGTTCTAAAAGAAATCAAGTGATTAAGTTTATGAACTATGAAACCTTTGAAAATGAGAATGCGTAATTGAAACTAGGCAACCGAACTTAGGAAAAGAATGTTGTTACTTGATTTTGAAAAGGAATGGGTTGGTCATTCTAATACTACGTGTCACGCCCGAATTCGCCCGTGGATCGTGCCTTACCCCGCACCCTAGTGATACAACATCGAGAAAACCAGCGGAAAATAAAACACGAGTCATGAAACAAGAGATATAATAAATAAACAGCCAACCAAAACAAGCTGCCTTCAGATATACATAAAAACCCAACAGCTTATCCTTTTACAAACCACGCCACAACAAAGCAAGGCACTTAAGATTTACAACAACTATAACGGACAGTGGCCGCCATACCCCTGAATGTACAAGAACCTACAACTCAGGGAAACATAACAAAGAAAAGCCTCCCAAGGAACGGAGCTTTCTAACACGCTGAAATGAGATCATAAGAGCGGTGATCCACGACCGATGTACCTCTACCGCGGATTGAACGCACCCCAAGGAGGTCGATAACAGTACCAAGTATGTGAAATCACAACATCAGAATGAAATCATAATAGCTTAAAAAGGTGAGACATGTATGATAACTAAAATACAAGACGCAACATAAAAAGCTAAGTCGTGACTCACGACCTCAAAGTCACCACTCAAATATAACTATGGGTCTCACGCCCACAACATCCATCATGTTCGCATCATGGCCGCATGCCCCCGGAATACTTCATCGGTGTAGACATGTCCATGATGCAACAATAATAACAAGGCCGCATGGCCACATGCCCCCGGAATACTGCATCGGTGTAGACATGCCCATGTAACCTCAATAACCATAAAAGGGGTGGTAAACCCTGCCGCATGGCCACATGCCCCGGAATCAGACGGTGTAGACACGCCCATGTTGCAAGAATAACCATATATCGGTAATCAACCCGCCGCATGGCCGCATGCCCCTAATATCAGACGGTGTAGACATGTCCATGTGACATCAACAACAAGACAAGAATCAAAATGGAAACATACCCGTGGAATTCTCCATCACCGCCAAGACGCCCAAGTAAGTTCTCGATAAGTCAACCGCCTCTATCGAGACGCGGTATACGTAAATACCACACTTGCACAACAAAGGCTATCATCACAAGCATAGGCAAGTTTCACAACAACAAGCATAGGCAAGTTTCACAACAACCAAAGAAAGGCAAGTTTCACAACAACTCAAAGTACTTTCATTTTATGCCAAAGTCCGGTTTTTAACCCCAAAGTACTACATACGTTAAGTTCTTTTAAAAGAGATCCATTACCTTTATAAAAGTCACCCGATACGTAGTATTAGAATGACCAACCCACATTCCTTTTCAAAATCAAGTAACAACATTCTTTTCCTAAGTTCCAGCTTGCCTAGTTTCAATTACTCAAGCTTCTCATTTTCAAATGGTTTCATAGTTTCCAAACTTAATCACTTGATTCCTTTTAGAACAATTGAGTAATATATGTCTCACGCGAGAGTAGGTTATTCTTGTTTACAACATTCTTATTACAAAGACCATGATCTAGAAAATGTATATCATTTTGTCTCATCTTAGTTTCTATGCAGATGGAGGTTTCTACTGGTTTTAATACAATTCATCATTATTCAATACATTTTCCTTTATTAACGCTGCAGTGGTCTGTCGATACACATTCTGATTTCCGAAATCAGTAAAACATTATCCCTTTAACTAAAACCAAGTACTCATTACTCACGAATGAGGTTTCACACAAACATTCACATTAAAACAAATAAGTTAAGTCTCTTATCTTATAAGATCAAGTCTCTTAACTTCTAACATCAGTAAACCATGTTCTTTACCTCTCTTAAGACATTATACCTAACTCCCCATAAAGCTAGTATAACTCTTTTTAAAACCTTTTAAAACCAAGTGTTACTCTCCCTTCCAAAACGGTTTATAAATCTTTTGAAATACATCAAGTTCTTTATTATAACTAGCCAGTTATAATTCACATCAGTTACCTTTTAAAACCACAAAGTATTTTCTTACCTACATAAAGCTGTTATAACTAACTTCCCATAAAGCCGTTATAACACTTTATGTTTTAAGAACAATCAAACACGCTTAACACACGTACGCGTCACCGTACTACATAGTTCACACATATCATGCTAGAAGAGATAGGAAGAGGTTCACATACCTCGCGACGATTATCGACAATAAGCAAAAGCTCCAAGTACTACAACCTTGCTAGCCCTTTCCACTCTCGAGTAGAATACGCTACTCTTAGTACTTTCACCTATAAAGGTCACAAACGTCTATTAACCCCAAAACACAAGTTTATCTTTCTACCAAAATTGAAGACCTCCCGCAACAGCGTAAATCTCCTCCTTTATCGAGGTCGGCTACCAAGCCAACCAGGGGGGGGGGGTTTATACATCTAACCGGACGTGTACAATACTACTCAGTAATGCTACATAAGTCTATCAGAATACACCTGCTGTAATTACGCTCGCTTCTTCTCTTTATTAACCTTCTATGTGATTACTGTTCAATTCTTTATTCTTCAGGCTTAAGTCAAAAGACATTGCCACAATACTAAGTTCAGTTCTATATATAGTATACAACAAATATATATTCAACACTTATGTAATTTCCAATTACAATAGAAGGACAGTAGTGTTTACCTCGATAAGCCCAAAATTATCCAAGTATAAAGTCGATCCTGAGCAACGCTTAGCTCCTACTCCGAGCGCTCCAAACAACCCTTAGAAGTTCTAACCAACTTCTACTTACAACTTCAACAACGGTGAAGATTTCCTTAGTGGTTTCGTTTTGTGGCTAAAGGAAGTATAATCGTATTTTCCGGCTTTGTATACGTGTAACCTTGGGAATACTACAAGGTATTTGGGCCAAGGTATTTGGGCATGATAACAAGACGAGGAGAGTATTTCTATACCACAACAAGGGGTATTTATACGAGACAACTAGGCTAGTGGGTACTCACCGCTAGCACCACTAGGAGGGTGGTGCTCTCGCTAGTACTCACAAAGGGTAGGGTTTCTACCACAAGGCCTCACAAGGGGAAGAGGGGTGGTGGACGAACTACACAAGGGAGGAGGAAGAGAACTTCAAGACTTAGGAAGATTTTTGATGAAGAAGTCTTCCAAAGGTGGGTATTTATAGGTCAAGAAATGGCCAACCAATGGCCAAGATTCAACCAAGTGTAAGGCAAGTGTAGGGCTAGATTTCAACCATGTGGACCTTATCCATCTACCACACAACTTGCACAAAATATCCTACCAACTAAAGTGGTCCAAATCGTCCAAGTCAAGCCATGGTTGCCGCCCAAGTTTTCCAATGTGAGGGTGACACATGTCACCCTCCCGTTGGTCCAAAATGTTTCGCCTCTCTAAAAATCCGCAAAATTTTTAAATGACATAGCCGAAATTCCCTACGAAGTCGTGGAAAACGTTTCGCCGAAAACGACTCTAACCGTGTTGTGCACAAAAGAATTCGCCAAGCCTAAAGAAGTTCGAAAATTTCTACGTCGCCCCCACGCACATACTGAAATACGGTATAACATTCTTCCTTCCTTAGAAACATTCGTCGAATGTTCCTTCTAAGTCTCAAACAACGCGCGCCAAAGATAGTCTTCACTACTATACTTACGAGAATCAAACATGCCACACCGCCACAAAATAACACGCGCAAGAAACCCAAATCCACGCAAACGAGGAACCACCTCGCTTAGCACAAAAGTCCCCACCAAGGTCTAAAATATACTCCTTCGCACCTACATTTCACAAAAGAAACGATCACACACGCTCACTTCTCCTCTATCTCGCCGCACTTTCTCAACACTCGAGCTCTTTCTAGTATCCGCACTACACTTCCGCCAACGCTTCGCTTTCCAACCCTTGAGTTACTACCTCCAAACTTGGTCATCTTACTACCTCGATTTCTAAGGCCATTTTCGCCTTCACGAACTGATTCTCGGTCGAACGATTCCACGAACTCATACGATGGTCATCTAAACTGGGCCTAGCACCTCGCGGACTCGCCACCGGCGACCACCCGAGCTGACCTTCCTCGAACAGACGCGGGTTGGCCCGCAACATGGCCCCAACCCGACCCATCAGTAGCGCCAACTTCCGCCTCCGACACGGACACATCATGGAAGCTACCACTTCCATCTCACACTAACCAGATTTTTTTAATCACACTATAGAACAAAGCTATCCGAACATAACACTTAACACATCATTAACATCAATACATACAAGTATCTGCTGTGGTTAAGGATATACTCAAACTAGGCGGTTCAAGGACCGCTAAAATCGAACTTCCACCGCGACTTACCGTGGCCCGCAATCGCTTCTAGTAGTTCAGGCTATCCTACCGCTACCGCTCGGCCTTCGTCATATGGCCCTCGCCGCAAGAATAACAAGCTCCTCGTACTACGACACTTCAAATGCGGTCTACCACATCGACCACACCGAGGTAGGGTGATCGATTCCGCCAACACCCCTACTCCTCAACATTCAAACTCCGGGAGCCCCGACCGCCTCGAATATCCTGCGGTCCCGGCGTCGCGGAGGACCACTCGCAATGGGCGAGGTACATAACTAGTTCACTGGCCGAGGCGGTCCGCCGAAAGTCGCTAAAATATCCGCCGCTCGCCTTCTTCTCGAAAGCCGTCCACCTGCCGATCCGCGCTCCTCGCACTCCGCGCATGAGCCCGAATGCGGCAATGTCCATGCCCTACAAGAGAAACACCAACAACTTCTCGCTAGGTAATCATCGAGCCTCAGAACATACTTCGGCACTCGATCCTCCATACTAGCTACTAATGCGGAACATACCGCCAATGAGTCGAACTCACATTGTACTCCCGAATCAGACGCCTGCTCGCCTCAACATCAAAAATCTGTTTACCGAGCCTCCTCATTTGTGCGAGGCAAGAAATGTGCCAGAAGGCCCTCAAAACTCGCCCCAAACGGCCGGAAGTGCATGCTCTCCCGAAAGCTCCCACGAGTCAAACCAATCGATCGGTATCACGCGGCCGATGCGAACCAAATGTCACGCACTCGGTCTCAAGCCTTGATCACCCGTGATGATCTCTTCAGAATCGACGGATGAACTCCTGCGATCATCCTCCGCCGACCAGAAACTCAAAGCGCTACAACTAAGGAAATCCCGTAGCCTCAAACCGCTCGCCTCTGCAGCGCATCATGCGCCGCTGAATCGAACCGCCGCCCACTTATCTCATATTCGCCACAACCTCGCCAATAATCGCCATCTCTCAGGACCCATCTCCCGCCTGCATCGCGGGACCGAGGCTCGTGTATTGTAGTCTCATCAGCCCACGGCCGCGCTCTAAACTCGCTGGTGCCGGGCGGCGTCGCTAAACTCGCCGTCAAGCACTGCTCAGTATCGACCGGCTCGCGCTCGTGACTCTCTCAGATCCCACTAGCAGCCTCCTGGCCGCTTTGCCCTTCTGGCACCGTCGCCAAGGCGAGGCATAATCGTAAAATGAAACACATCGTAGGGTCCAACTTACAACTCACTTTCTAAGGCACGATCTCGTAATGAGAAGAATAGAAACCAACTTACATGTCCTATAGCCTCTCGATTATAGATGTAGTGCACAACACACCGATAATCAAGACTCTACTAGACACGGTCAGTAGACACTTTCCGAGGACTAATCGCTCGATACCACTTTGTCACGCCCAACCGGCCCGTGATCGTGCCTTACCCCGGCACCCTAGTGATACAACATCGAGAAAACCAGCGGAAAATAAAACACGAGTCATGAAACAAGAGATATAATAAATAAACAAAGCCAACCAAAACAGCTTGCCTTCAAGATATACATAAAACCCGAACAGCTTATCCTTTTACAAACTCCCACAACAAAGGCTGCACTTAAGATTTACAACAACTATAACGACAGGTCTCGCCATACCCTCGAATGTACAAGAACCTACAACTCGTGGAAACATACCAAAGATAAGCCTCCAAGGAACTGAGCTTTCCAACACGCAAATGAGATCCTAAGAGCGGATCCACGATCGATGTACTTCTACTCGCAGATGAACGCAGCCGGGCGAGGTCAAGACAACAGTACCAAGTATGTGAAATCACAACATCAGAATGAAATCATAATAGCTTAAAAAGGTGAGACATGTATGATAACTAAAATACAAGACGCAACATAAAAGCCAAGTCGTGACTCACGCCTCAAAGTCACCACTAAATATAACTACGGGTCTCACGCCACAACATCCATCATGTTCGTGATCATGGCCGCGTGCCCCATATCGTGACGGTAGACATGTCCATGATGCAACACATAATAAGGCCGCACGCCACATGCCCCGGACATCAGACGGTAGACATGCCCATGTAACCTCAATAACAATATATCGGGTCAACCTCGCCGCACGCCACATGCCCCGGATATCAGACGGTAGACACGCCCATGTTGCGCATAACCATATATCGTAATCAACCGCCGCATGGCCGCGATGCCCTAACATCAGACGGCAGAGATACGCCCATGTGACATCAACAACAAGACAAGAATCAAAATGGAAACATACCCGCGGAATTCTCCATCACCGCCAAGACGCCCAAGTAAGTTCTCGATAAGTCAACCGCCTCTATCGAGACGCCAGAATACGTAAATACCACACTTGCACAACAAAGGCTATCATCACAAGCATAGGCAAGTTTCACAACAACAAGCATAGGCAAGTTTCACAACAACCAGCAAAGGCAAGTTTCACAACAACTCAAAGTACTTTCATTTTATGCCAAAGTCCGGGTTTTTAACCCCAAAGTACTACATACGTTAAGTTCTTTTAAAAGAGATCCATTACCTTTATAAAAGTCACCCGATACCCGTAGTATTAGAATGACCAACCCACATTCCCTTTTCAAAATCAAGTAACAACATTCTTTTCCTAAGTTCCAGTTTGCCTAGTTTCAATTACTCAAGCTTCTCATTTTCAAATGGTTTCATAGTTTCCAAACTTAATCACTTGATTCCTTTTTAGAACAATTGAGTAATATATGTCTCACGTGAGAGTAGGTTATTCTTGTTTACAACATTCTTATTACAGCAGCCATGATCTAGAAAATGTATATCATTTTGTCTCATCTTAGTTTCTATGCAGATGGAGGTTTCTACTGGTTTTAATACAATTCATCATTATTCAATACATTTTCCTTTATTAACGCTGCAGTGGTCTGTCGATACACATTCTGATTTCCGAAATCAGTAAAACATTATCCCTTTAACTAAAACCAAGTACTCATTACTCACGAATGAGGTTTCACACAAACATTCACATTAAAACAAATAAGTTAAGTCTCTTATCTTATAAGATCAAGTCTCTTAACTTCTAACATCAAGAAACCATGTTCTTTACCTCTTAAGACATTATACCTAACTCCCATAAAGCTAGTATAACTCTTTTTAAAACCTTTTAAAACCAAGTGTTACTCTCCTTCCAAAACGATTTATAAATCTTTGAAATACATCAAGTTCTTTATTATAACTAGCCGCTTATAATTCACATCGCTTACCTTTTAAAACCACAAAGTATTTTCTTACCTACATAAAGTCGTTATAACCAACTTCCCATAAAGCCGTTATAACACTTTATGTTTTAAGAACAATCAAACACGCTAACACACGTACGCCTCACCGCACTACATAGTTCACACATATCATGCTAGAAGAGATAGGAAGAGGTTCACATACCTCGCGACGATTATCGACAATAAGCAAAAAGCTCCAAGTACTACAACCTTGCTAGCCCTTTCCACTCCTCGAGTAGAATACGCTACTCTTAGTACTTTCACCTATAAAGGTCACAAACGCCTATTAACCCCAAAACACAAGTTTCTATCTTTCTACGAAATTCAAGAAGACTCTCCCCGCAACAGCCAGAAATCTCCTCCTTTATCGAGGTCGCTACCAAGCCAACCAGTGGGGTTTATACATCTAACCTGACGTACAATACTACTCAAGAATGCTACATAAGTTCATCGTAATACAAATTCAAGGTAATTACAGTTCAGTTCTTCTCTTTATTAACCTTCTATGTGATTACTGTTCAATTCTTTATTCTTCAGGCTTAAGTCAAAAGACATTGCCACAATACTAAGTTCAGTTCTATATATAGTATACAACAAATATATATTCAACACTTATGTAATTTCCAATTACAATAGAAGGACAGTAGTGTTTACCTCGATAAGCCCAAAATTATCCAAGTATAAAGTCGATCCTGAGCAACGCTTAGCTCCTACTCCGAGCGCTCCAAACAACCCTTAGAAGTTCTAACCAACTTCTACTTACAACTTCAACAACGGGTGAAGATTTCCTTAGGGTTTCGTTTTTGTGGCTAAAGGAAGTATAATCGTATTTTCTGGGCTTTTGTATACGTGTAACCTTGGGAATACTACAAGGTATTTGGGCCAAGGTATTTGGGCATTATAACAATACTAGGAGAGTATTTCTATACCACAACAAGGGGTATTTATACGAGACAACTAGGCAGTGGGTACTCCCACGCTAGCACCACTAGGAGTGGGTGGTGCTCTCGGCTAGTACTCACAAAGGGGTAGGGTTTCGCCACAAGGCCTCACAAGGGGAAGAGGGGGGGTGGTGGATGAACTACACAAGGGAGGGAGGAAGAGAACTTCAAGACTTAGGAAGATTTTTGACGAAGAAGTCTTCCAAAGGGTGGGGTATTTATAGGTCAAGAAATGGCCAACCAATGGCCAAGATTCAACCAAGTGTAAGGCAAGTGTAGGGCTAGATTTCAACCATGTGGACCTTATCCATCTACCACACAACTTGCACAAAATATCCTACCAACTAAAGTGGTCCAAATCGCCCAAGTCAAGCCACGGTTGCCGCCCAAGCCTTCCAATGTGAGGTGACACATGTCACCCTCCCGCTGGTCCAAAATGTTTCGCCTCTCGGAAAAATCCGCAAAAATTTTAAATGACATAGCCGAAATTCCCTACGAAAGCTTAGAAAACGCTTTCGAAAAACGACTCTAACCGTGTTGTGCACAAAAGAATTCGCCAAGCCTAAAGAAGTTCGAAAATTTCTACGCACGTCCCCACGCATATACCGAAATACGGGTATAACAACTGTATCGTGACTTTGATAAAAGTAATGGATCTCTTTTAAAGAATTTAGCGTACGTAGTACTTTAGGGTTAAAACCCGGACTTTGGCATAAAATGAAGGTACTTTGAGTGATGTGAAACTTTCCTATGCCTGTTGTTGTGAAACTTGCCTATGCTTGTGATGATAGCCTTTGTTGTGCAAGTGTGGTGTTTCTGTGTTACCGCGTCTCTCGATAGAGGGCCGTTGGATCGTTGAGGTTTCATCGTCGCCTTGGTACCGGTGGTCGCCTCGATTGCCCCGCCTCGTGATCGATTCGCCTTGGTATCCGGTAGTCACCGCACTTGCCCTGCTCAACAGAGTGACGAAGTCTCGTGATACGCCGTCCCCGTGGTCACCAGATTTGCCCCGGCCGCCACGTGACCGCCTTGGTATCCTGAGTCGGCTCGCACTTGCCCCGTGACGCCTTCGTGTTTTGGTTGCATTGTATTATTGGCACGGCGGATCCGGTAGTTGTACTTGTCCTCAGACGGTTTTATGACACACGTGGGACTCGTGTTCATGTATACTCCTTGGTATTGTTATATCATAACCGCTACGGCAGTGAGGAAGAAATTCCACGCACGAGTGATAATTTGAGGCGTGAGTCCTCGACTTGATGTAATCGTTATATGTTATGTATCGTAGTTGGTCATCATACATGTCTCCCGCTATATAGACTATTATGATTTCATTTACAGATTTACGCTTCACATACTGTACTGTTGCATCGACCTCTTCGGGCCGCGTTCATGCCGCAGTAAAAGGTACATCGATCGCCGATCCCCGCTTATAGGATCACATTCAGTGTTGGGAAGCTCCGCTTTCTCGAGGCTTATCTTTTGGTATGTGTTCCCCGAGTTGTAGGTTCTTGTACATTCGTGGTATGGCGGGCCCCGTCCCGTCATAGTTGTTGTAAATCTTAGAGTCTGTAGAACTGCAAGCGTGGTTGTAAAAGGATTAAACTGTCGGTTTTATGTATATATCAAGGCAACTGCTTGCTGGCCTGCTTATTTATCATGTCTCTCATTTCATGTTTAAAGTTTTTATTTCGCTGGTTTTCTCGATGTTGTATCGCTAGGGTGCCCGGTAAGGCACTACCACGCCCGATTTTCGGGTGTGACATAGTGGTATCGTGAGCGATTAATCCTGAAAGTGTCGCTGCATCGTGTTCTAGTAGTCTTGATTATCGGTTGTGCACCACATCTATAATCAGGAGGCTATAGGACATTTAGGATTGGTTTCCATTTCTTCTCATTCTGAGATCGTGCCTTAGAGCTGTGTGATAAGATTGGGCCCCTCTGACATACTTCGTTTTTTACCAGTTATGCCTCCGCGTAAGGCAACCCGGCCCCGGCGGCAAGCGCAGCAGAGGAGTCGCGAGTAAGCAGCCGCAGAGACCACAAGACTGAGCCTCCATCCGCAGCCGAGCAGCAGGAGATGAGTTACAAGGAGCGGCCCGCTAATGGCCGTGGTCAGAGCGACTTGAGGATAGGCCGGACGCAGCAGCCCAAAGAGCACCAGCCGTTCACCCTAGATCGATAGTTCGAGGCTACGGATTTTCTGAGTTGTAGGCCGCCAGAGTTTTATGGGTCGAGGCCTGAGGATGATCCGCAGGAGTTCATCCGCCAGTTACAGCGGATCATGAGAGTGATCAAGGCATCGGAGATCGAGTCGGTGGCCCTAGGTTCACATCAACTGCGTGATACCGCAATGACCGTTTGATTCTCGAGTCGCCCAGGAGAGCATGCACTTCCAGCCGTATGGAACGAGTTCTCGAGGCCTTTCTTGCACATTTCTTGCCTCCCGGATGAGGAGGGCTCGGGCCGACATTTTTGGTGTTACGCAGAATCGCGCATTCGAGTACAACGTGGAGTTCGACTCATTGGCCCGAGACGTCCTCGTTAGTAGCTAGTATGGAGGATCGAGTGCACCGATATGTTACGTGGCTCGATGATTGCCTTGCAGAGAGTTGTTCGTGTAGCTCTTCACCGGCATGGACATTGCCGCACGCAGCGTATACACTGATGTGAGAGCGGATAAATCGACGGAATGACCAAGGTCGTAAGAGGGCCGTAACAGCAGGGTCCTTTGGTGACTTTCGAGGCGACCGCCTCAGCAGCAGACTAGTTATGTACCTCCGCCAGTACAGAGTGGTCCTCCAGCCTTCGGGACCTTCGGATATTCGTGAGCGCGTGCCTGGCTCCTGTGTTTCAGATTTTCGGGGAGCGGGAGTGCTCGCCGGACGAGGTTGCCCTTGTCTCAGGTGTGGCTGTTGTGGAAAGCTCCATAAGGGAGAGTGTCGTACTAACTCTGAGATTGTTATTTTTGCGCCAACAGGCCATCCGGCAAGAGATCGTCCACTGTGGGTAGCACCGGTAGGATAGCATGGACTACTAGAGCAGCTATGGTTCTTCACCTTCCGTAGCAGCAGATGTTCGTCAGACACCTAAGGCCCCAGAGGTCGCGTGGAGTTCAGCTTTAGCGGCCCTTGAACCGCCTATTTTCGTGTATATCCTTAACCTCTGAGACTTATATTGTATTGATGTTGATGATGTGTTTAGTGTTATGTTCGATAGCTTTGTGCTAAAATGTGATTTAGGAGCATGGTTGATGAAAAGGGTAAGCTCGGGGCATGGAAAGTGTGAACTTTAGGACATTTTATGTTGAGACCTTACGGTAAGGTCGTCTTGAGTAAAAGATTTATTTTTATGTTTGACCTTTATCGTAACGCGAGTGTACGTGGGTTATAATTGTGTGATAAGTCCTTGGGTAATGTGGGATGGAAGTGGTAGCTTTCATGGCTTGAATAGGTAAGATTGTTCCGTGTCGAGGAGCAAGAGTTGGCGCGACAGTGGGTCGGGTTGGGCTGTTGCGGGCCAACCCGGCCCCGCTTTCGAGGTAGGTCAGCTCAGGTGGTCCCGCCAGTGGCGCAGGTCACGAGGGTGCTAGGCCCAAGTTTAGATGACCATCGTATGAGTTCGTGGATACGCTCGATCGAATCGTTCGTGAAGGCCGGAATGGCCTTAGGGAAATCGAGGTTAGTGAGATGACCAAGTTCGAGGTAGTGACTCCGGGTTGGGAAACGTGCGTTGATGTATGTGGTACGGATACTAGAACGAGTTCGAGTGTTCGTGACGAGTACTACGAGCGGAGAAGTGAACGTGTGTTTTTGGCGGTGTGGCATGATTGTTTTCAGACGATAGCTGAAGACTATATCGACGCCGCTTGTTTTGAGATTGAAGGAACATTCGGACGAATGTTTCTAAGGGAAGAATGTTATACCCTATTTCCAGATTATGTACATGTGGACGTACGTAATAATTTTTATCCTTAAGTTTGGCATGTTTGGAAATTTTTTGCACTACCCCCGTATAGAGTCGTTGACTAAACGTTTCCACGACTTCGTAGGGAAAATTCCGCTATGTCATTTATAATTTTGCGGATTTTTCCGAGAGACGAACATTTCGACCAACGGAGGGTGATACGTGTCACCCTCACATTGGAAGCAAGTGGGGGCTTGGGCGATTTGGGCGCCCAAGAGGCCTTCGTTGGCCTCGCCGATTGGCTCCTCTTTTGTGCCTTGTTTTGTGGCTTGTTTTGTGGAGTGTTTTGTGAGTAGGGTTAGGTGCACTTGGCTTGATCTTCGCCTTACACTTGCCTTGCACATGGCTTGATCTTGGCCATTGGTTGACTTTTGGTTTTGCTATAAATACCCTAAGTGTGAAGACTTCATCCATTCCAAATATGTTCCAAGTCTTGCTATCCTTCCTCCTCTTGTTTGACTCTCGCCCAAGAGCCCCCTCCCTAGATAGGCCTTTGTGGTAGAGCCTCCCCTCTCCCTCAGGTGCGCCGTGGGTACCCCTAGCCTAGTTGTCTCGTATAAATACCCCTTGTGGTATAGAAATACTCTCCAAAGTATTGTTGTAATGTCCAAATACTCGCCCAAATACCTTGTAGTATTCCCAAGGTTACACTTCTACAAAGCCCGTAAAATACGATTATACTTCCTATAGCCACAAAAACGAAACCCTAAGGAAATCTTCACCCGTTGTCAAGTACTTACAGAAGTTGGTTAGAACTTCTAAGGGTTGTTCGAGCGGGTCGAGCACCGAGTAGAGCGAAACATTGCTAAAGATCGACTTTAAACTCGGATAATTTTGGGCTTATCGAGGTAAATATTCTTGACCTTCTATTGTAATTGGAAATTACATGTCGTTAAAATATATAGTTGAAGTATACTATATATAGAATCAACGTAGTTGTTGGCAATGTCTTTTGACTTAAGCTGAAGAATAAAGAATCGAATCGAATCAGTAATTACATAGGACTATTACATGAGACTTGGTAGTATTATCAGATAGTAGAATTATACCCGCTCGTAAGATGTATAACCCCCGTTGGCTTGGTAGCCACCGATGAAGAGAGAGATTTACGCGCATGGGGGAGGTGTCACGAATTTTCGTAGAATGTTCTACGTTAAGATTTAGATTTTAATAAGCGCCCGTGGCCTTATAGGTTGAAGTGCTACGTGTGACGTAATCTTCGGACTAAGGAGTAGCCGACGGTTTGAGGTACTGAGCGCTTGCTATTAGTCGATAATCGTCGCGAGGTATGTGAACCTCTTCCTATCTCTTCCAAAGATGATATGTGTGAACTATGTAGTACGGTAGACGTACATGTGTTAGCTGTGTTTGATTGTTTTTAAAACATAAAGTGTTATAACGGCTTTATGGGAAGTTGGTTATAGCAGCTTTATGTAGGTAAGAAAATACTTTGTGGTTTTAAAAGGTAACTAATGTGAATTATAACTGGCTTGTTATAATAAAGAACTTGATGTATTTCAAAAGATTTCTAAATCGTTTTGAAGGGAGAGTAACACTTGGTTTTAAAGGTTTTAAAAAGAGTTATACTAGCTTGATGGGGAGTTAGGTATAATGTCTTAAGAGAGGTAAGGAAAATGGTTTACTGATGTTAGAAGTTAAGAGACTTAACTTATTTGTTTTAAAGGTGAATGTTTGTGTGAAACCTCATTCGTGAGTAATGAGTACTTGGTTTTATTTAAAGGATAATGTTTTACTGATTTCGGAAATCAGAATGTGTATCGACAGACCACTGCAGCGTTAATAAAGGAGAATGTATTGAATAATGATGAATTGTATTAAAACCAGTAGAAACCTCCATCTGCATAGAAACTAAGATGAGACAAAATGATATTACATTTTCTAGATCATGGCTGCTGTAATAAGAATGTTGTAAACAAGAATAACCTACTCTCACGTGAGACATATATTACTCAATTGTTCTAAAAAGAAATCAAGTGATTAAGTTTATGAACTATGAAACCTTTTGAAAATGAGAAGCTTGCGTAATTGAAACTAGGCAAACTGGAACTTAGGAAAAGAATGTTGTTACTTGATTTTGAAAAGGAATGTGGGTTGGTCATTCTAATACTACGGGTATCGGGTGACTTTGATAAAAGTAATGGATCTCTTTTAAAGAATTTAACGTACGTAGTACTTTAGGGTTAAAACCCGGACTTTGGCATAAAATGAAGGTACTTTGAGTGATGTGAAACTTTCCTATGCCTGTTGTTGTGAAACTTGCCTATGCTTGTGATGATAGCCTTTGTTGTGCAAGTGTGGTGTTTCTGTGTTACCGCGTCTCTCGATAGAGGGCCGGTTGACTGGTTGAGGTTTCTTCGTTCGCCTTGGTACCGGTGGTCTCGGCCTTGCCCCGCCTCGCGGATCGATTCGCTGGTATCGGTAGTCACCGCGACTTGCCCCTGCTCAGCCAGAGTGACGGTCTCGTGGATACGCTCGTCCCCGTGGTCACCCTCGTACTTGCCCCTGGCCAGCCACGTGACCGCCTTGGTATCCGTGAGTCGGCCGCGACTTGCCCCGTGACGCCTTCGTGTTTGTGGTTGCATTGTATTATCGCACGGCCGATCCGTAGTTGTACTTGTCTCAGACGGTTTTTATGACACAGTGGGACTCGTGTTCATGTATACTCCTTGGTATTGTTATATCATAAACCGCCAGCTGAGGAAGAAATTCCACGCACGAGTGATAATTTGGAGGCGCGAGTCCTCGACTGATGTAATCGTTATATGTTATGTCTCGTAGTTGGTCGTCATACATGTATCCTGCTTATATAGACTATTATGAGTTCATTTACAGTATTTACAGATTCACATACTGTACTGTTATCGACCTCCTTCGGGGCCGCTCATGCCGCAGTAAAAGGTACATCGATCGTCGATCCCCGCCATAGGATCACATTCGCCGTGTTGGGAAGCTCCGCTTCTCCGAGGCTTATCTTTGGTATGTTTCCCTGAGTTGTAGGTTCTTGTACATTCAGGGGTAAGGCGTGGCCCTGTCCCGTCAAAGTTGTTGTAAATCTTAGATGTATGTAGCACACATGTTGGCATCGTTGTAAAAGGATTAAACTGTTCGGGTTTTATGAATATACTGAAGGCAACTGTTTTGGTTGGCCTGTTTATTTATCATGTCTCTCATTTCATGTTTAAAGTTTTTATTTCCGCTGGTTTTCTCTGATGTTGTATCGCTAGGGTGCCCGGGGTAAGGCACCAGTCACGGGCCCGATTTTCGGGGTGTGACAAAAGGTTTCGTAGTTCATAGTCTTATTCATTTAAGAATATAATTCTCTTTTAAACTATCTGAGAAACATAAGCCTTATATGTGAGTAGGATATTCTTGTTTATAACAATCTTATTACAAAGACCATGATCTAGGAAATATCATTTTGTCTCATCTTAGCTTCTGCAGATGGAAGTTTCTACTGGTTTTAATAATACTTAATCACAAAACATTTCCTTTTATTAACGCCGCAGTTGGTTTGTCGATACACATTCGATTTCCAAATCAAGAAACATTCTAAGCCGTTATTACCTAACTTCCCATAAAGCTAGTATAACTCTTAAGTTTTCAAAACCAAGTATTACTTCTTCTTTCAAATGATTCAAAAATCTTTTGAAATACTTCAAGTTCTTTATTAACACCTAACAAGCCGCTTATAGTTCAAATCGCACCTTTTAAAACCACAAGTATTTTCTTGCCAACATAAAGTCGTTATAACCAACTTCCCATAAAGCCGTTATAACACTTTATGTTTTAAACCAATCAAATACATTTAGCACATGTACGTCTACCGTACTACATAGTTCACACATATCATGCTAGAAGAGATAGGAAGAGGTTCACATACCTCGCAACGAGTATCGACTAATAGCAAAACGCTCCAAGTGCCTCAAGTTGTCGGCTACTCCTTAAGCCAAGTAGATCGCGCCACATGCAGTACTTCAACCTATAAGGCCACAAGGCGCTTATTAACATCTAGATCTTATCGTAGAACATTCTACAGAAAATTCGGCAGCACCTCCCCCCCCGTCACAGCGTAAATCTCCTCCTCTATCGAGGCCGGCTACCAAGCCAACCAGGGGGGGGGGGGGGTTCTACACGTCTAACCGGACGTGTACAATTCTACCTCACATAAAAGTTACACAAGACTATCAGAATACACCCTATGTAAATACAACAAGACTTCTTTCGAAAAGGTTTCTTATAATTCAGGCTTAAGTCAAAAGACATTGTCGATAACAACGTTCAGTTCTATATATAGTATACTTCAACTATATAGTCTAACAATCATGTAATTTCTAATTACAATAGAGGGACAAGATATTTACCTCGATAAGCCCATAATTATCCGAGTTTAAATGTCGATCCTGAGCAAGGTTTAGCTCCTACTCCGCGCGCTCCGACCCGCTCCAAACAACCCTTAGAAGTTCTAACCAACTTCTACTTATTACTCCAACTAACTATGGAGATTTTCCTGTGGTTTTGCTTGGATCAAGGGAAGTATAATAGTATTTCCGGTTTTTAGTATAGGTATAACCTTAGAATACTACAAGGTATATGGCTAAGGTAATTGGGCATTACAACAATACTTTTGAGAGTATTTCTACCAAGAGGGTAGTATTTCGACTAGCACAACTAGGCAGTGGGTTGCTCTCGCCCAAAGGCCACTCAAAGGGGAGGGTGGACGAGAACCATACTTAAGGAGAGGATTTCAACACTTAGGAAATATTTGTGGATGAAGAAAGTTCATCACTTAGAGGGTATTTATAGACAAGCCAAGGCCAACCAATGGCCAAGATGAATCCACGTGTTAGGCAAATGTAAGGTGTAGATTAAGCCATGTGTTGTGTGGGTCCCACTTGGTCATCAACCACACAAATATCCTACCAAACATTGACCAAATGTTTTAGGCAACAAAATGCCAAAAACGTGCCCAACAATTCCTTCGTGCCGCCCACTTGCTTCAATGCGAGGTGACACATGTCACCCTCCCGTTGGTCCAAAATATTTCGTCTCTCGGAAAAATCCGCAAAAATTAGAAATGACATAGCCGGAATTTTCCCTACGAAAGCTGTGGAAATGTTTCGTCGAAAAACGACTCTAATCGGGTGTTGTGCCCAAAGTGAAAATCGCCAAGCCTACTTAAGCTTCAAAAATTTTCACGTCATACACCGGAAATACGGTATAACATTCTCCTCCTTAGAAACATTCGCCCCGAATGTTCCTTCTAAGTCTCAAAACAAACGCGCGCCAGTATAGTCTTCACTACTATACTTACGAGAACAATCCTGCCACACATGGCCACAGAAACACCTGCGCAAAATACCTCCATCCAAGTCCACGAGGAAACACCTCTAACATTACCACAAACACCCCTCTCCGGGGTCTAAAATATACTTCCTTCGCACCTTCTCCTTACAAAAGAAATGATCACATCTATGCTCGCCATACATGCTCGCTTCTCCCTTTACTCGTCGTGACCACTTTTGTCACTTTGCCGCGAGGTTCTAGTGTCACCCGCGACCCAACAATTGGTACCGGCCGCATGCGATCCCCGAGGTCGTCAGACACTCGAACTCTTACCACATTTCGATATCGCTCAGCTTCAAAACTCGTTACTATCTCTAACGTGGTCATCATTAATCGAGAACACTCGATGGATCTCCAATACTTTCCAACATATCAATACGAAGATCGGACATATCGCTTCCTAAGTCGGACGGCAAATGCTAACATATAGGCAACCCGCCTATTCTTCACATGAACTAAAAAGTGGCCCAAAGTAACTCGCTAAGTTCCATCTGCTTTCCAAAACTCGTCACACCCAACCCGGTGGTACTTTCAAGAAGACCGACCGTCAACTCAACTCTAAGCGTCGTCGCCGATTATCCGCACGATTTCTCTGAGCTGCCAGAACCTCTTCTAGACAAGCTTTACCCTATCCACAGTCTGCTGGAACAAGCCTGAACCAACCATCTGAATCTTGCCAACATCGAACCAATCGACCGGCGACTTACACATCCGCCCCCCGAAGGCTTCATAAGGCGACATCCGAACACTGAAATGGTAGCTTAAACACTCCCTCCACAGGAGACAACAATCCTCACAACTACCCCTGAAATCCACACACTGGCCCGAGGGCGAATGCGATTTTGAGACTCACCTGAGTTCTTAACCCTGCTTGGTACAACTTTTAGAAAACGAAAGTAGCCACCACCTGGGCTTCACTGTCTGCCATAAGGTGAAGGTAGGCACCCCGTGCAGCCTTACAACCTTTCTGATATAAACAACACTGCTGAGTACACGGTTTTTACTAGAAGACAAGACGGGCTGACCTCCTCGGCCCGACCATCGTCGAACGATCCACGAACTCAGACACTGTTAATCGAATTTGGGCCTAACACCCTCGTGACCCTACCACCCGGCGGGACCACCACAAACTGACCCCACCACCATACATGCCGCGGGTTGACCCGCAACATGGCCTCAACCCGACCCGGCAATGCGCAAAACACTATCTCCCCGATCCGGAACAATCTCATTAATCACGCTTCAAAACCTAGCTGGCCTTCTTAACTCAACTACCCTTTTTCATTTCACACAACTCAGGGACTTATCCCACAAACATAGCTCACGTGCACTATGTACTCCGGTAAGGGTCAAACATAAAATAAATCTTTACCCGAGATGGCCTTACCTCTAAGGTCTCCACGTATAACATTCTAAGGTTCACACCTTCCCTTATCCCCAACCTTACCCTTTCTATCTAACCATGGTTTCCAACCACAACTTTACACTTATGTTATCAGAACATCACTTAAGACATACTCATCTTATCATACATACTAATCTCTAGAGGGTTAAGGATATATCCGACCCATCGCTTCGCTCCTTAGTCGTTTAATCAAACCTCGCCTGCAGTAGGCGCATAGCTGGAAGGTGACGAACTACCCACCGATCTCAAGGCTAAGTCCTCTTACAAGGACACTCTTTCGACATCGCACTCGACGGCCGTAGGTACAACAAGTATCAAAAGACGACATTCCCGATGACGCTCATCACACCGTGAACCTAAGATCCGAGCTCGACCAACTCCTCGCATACCGAACGCCCCAAATTCGTGGAGACCTTCTCGACCGTGGATGTGCAAATCTAATCACGCGAGGTGACTCGCCTCGAAAGTTACCAAAGGACCTTGCCGCTCGCCTCTTCTCGCCCTTCGTTAACCCGCCGATCTCTACGCTTTCGGCCGCGCATAAGCCCGCATACGTGCCATGCTCAAGCCCAATCAAGAGTTACTCTGCATTTACCCTCTTTAGATAGTCCTCAAGACTCACGGTACATCCAGATACTCTCGTAGCCAAATCCATACTAGTAATGTGGTCGCCTTCTTGCACTACATTCACTGCTTCCGGCCGTGGAACCAAGGTTCAAATATCATGGCGCAAGAGGAATCGCCGCCGCTAATCTCTCGCGGGCTAGCGACGCCGCAAAACTCCCAAATGAAGCACCACCTCAGTGATGATTGGGCTGTGCCCACGTAACCCTCTCAGATTTCTACTCGCAGCCTCCTCGCCTTACCCTCCGGGTCGGCGCTCACGCGAGGCATAACGGTAAGTGGAAAGAAATACGTTAGAGGTCCAACTTACAACACGCCTAAGGCACGATCTCAGAGTGAGAAGAATAGAAACCAATCCTAAATATCCTATAGCCTCCTCGATTATTGGTGTGGTGCACAACACACCGATAATCAAGACTTCATCGATACGGCCCGTAGACACTTTCCGAGGGTTAATCGCTCGATACCACTTTTGTCACGACCTGCCCGGCCCGTGATCGTGCCTTACCCGCACCCCAAAGAGTCATACATCGAGTAATCACGAACATAAAATAACCAAGATATGAAACAAGATAAATTGAGACACGATATTCAAGAAAGTTGCCTTTCGGCATATATATATATACAACATCTCTTTCAACATGAACAGTTTAATCCTTTTTACAAACCCTGCCCACAACAGTACTACATACCTCTACGAATGATATGACAACAACGACGGATAGCGCCACATACCCCGAATGTAAGCACCTACAACAACAGGGACTATACCAAGATAAGCCTCCGAGGAACGAGCTTCCCAAACGCTGAACTTTGACCCTAAGAGCGAGGATCAACGATCGTGTACCTTTACTCGCAGATGAACGCAGCCGGCGAGGTCAAGATAACAGATACCGAGTATGTGAAATCAAAATATCAGAAATGAAATCATAGTAGTCTATATAAAGCAGAGACATGTATGATAACCAAACTACGCTCACAATAAATAAGCAATATATCAAGTCGTGACTCACGCCTCAAAGTCATCACTCAAATATAAACACGGGTCTCACGCCCACAACATCAATCATGCCGGCGTTTACATGATATATAAAGCACCAAGGAATACATATGAACAAAGCAGTCCCACTGTGTCCAAATAAAACCGCATGCAGGCACGAAGGCATAGCCGACTACTAACACCCACAGCATTAACAAGGTCATAAATCAGATCATGATATCTCGCTCAGCGTCACATGATCAAAGCCGGTCGCCGCCCGCAATATCAAATGCGCGTCTAGCCTCGAACTCCCGCACTCGCATAGGCCAATCTCATAGGCCCGCATGAGGTATAACCCCGCATCGAGGGTAGCTACTCCCCGGCATCGTCCTGGACTCGCAATCCGCATGGCCACATAGACCGCATGACCATAAAGGCCGCACACTAACCTGGAACTCTCGTAGCTCCGCATAGGCCCCCGGGACCCGCATGAGGTATTCTCGAATCATGGTCCTGCATCACCGAAGTCTACCCCGCATCGGAGGGCGCTTAACCCCTAAACACGGTGAGTGGTATAATACCAACATAACGCTTTATCGCTTAAACAACATAAGCACAATCGAGGAAAACCCTTTACACAAACATCACGTATCACTAACACACGTAACATCCTAATATGATTACTTATCAAATCAACACGAAGGTATTACAAGGCTATCACAAACTAATACAATCAAGTTATTCACACATAAGGTACTTTCTACTATGTGTCAACATGTTCGGGTTTCTATTCCCAAAGTACTTCATACATTAACTTTTTAAAAGATACGTTACTTTCACAAAAGTCACACAATACCCGTAGTATATGAAAATAGAGTGATTATCTTTTGAAGTGAACCAAAACACTTATCTTTGTAAAATCAAGTAACAACATTATTATCCAAACGTCCAAGTTTGCCTAATTTCAAATGTTCACGTTTCTTATTTTAGAAAGGTTTCGTAGTTCATAGTCTTATTCATTTAAGAATATAATTCTCTTTTAAACTATCTGAGAAACATAAGCCTTATATGTGAGTAGGATATTCTTGTTTATAACAATCTTATTACAAACATGATCTAGAAATATCATTTTGTCTCATCTTAGCTTCTATGCAGATGGAAGTTTCTACCGGTTTTAATAATACTTAATCACAAAACATTTCTTTTATTAACGCCGCAGTGGTTTGTCGATACACATTCTCGATTTCAAATCAAGAAACATTCTTAAGCCGTTATTACCTAACTTCCCATAAAGCTAGTATAACTCTTAAGTTTTCAAAACCAAGTATTACTTCTTCTTTCAAATGATTCAAAATCTTTTGAAATACTTCAAGTTCTTTATTAACACCTAACAAGCCGCTTATAGTTCAAATCGCTACCTTTAAAACCACAAGTATTTTCTTGCCAACATAAAGTCATTATAACCAACTTCCCATAAAGTCGTTATAACACTTTATGTTTTAAACCAATCAAATACATTTAGCACATGACGCTCACCGCACTACATAGTTCACACATATCATGCTAGAAGAGATAGGAAGAGGTTCACATACCTCGCGAGTATCGACTAATAGCAAAACGCCCAAGTGCCTCAAGCCGCTTGGCCACTCCTTAAGCCAAGTAGATCGCGCCACACGCAAGATTTCAACCTATAAGGCCACAAGGCGCTTATTAACATCTAGATCTTATCGTAGAACATTCTACGTAAAATTCGCAAGATTTTCCCCGCCACAACAGAAATCTCCTCCTCTATCGAGGCCGCTACCAAGCCAACCGTGGGGTTCTACACGCCTAACCTGACGTGTACAATTCTACCTCACAAAAGTTACACAAGACTATCGTAATACGCCCTATGTAAATACAACAAGACTCTTCTTTCAAAAGGTTTCTTATAATTCAGCTTAAGTCAAAAGACATTGTCGATAACAACGCTCGCTTCTATATATAGTATACTTCAACTATATAGTCTAACAATCATGTAATTTCTAATTACAATAGGGACAAGATATTTACCTCGATAAGCCCATAATTATCCGAGTTTAAATGTCGATCCCGAGCAAGGTTTAGCTCCTACTCCGCGCCCGACCCGCCTCCAAACAACCCTTAGAAGTTCTAACCAACTTCTACTTATTACTCCAACTAACTATGGAGATTTTCCTTAGGGTTTCGGTTTTGTGGATCAAGGGAAGTATAATAGTATTTCTCGATTTTTAGTATAGGTATAACCTTAGACTACTACAAGGTATATGGCTAAGGTAATTTGGGCATTACAACAATTCTTGTGCGAGGATTTCTACCAAGAGGTAGTATTTCGACTAGCACAACTAGGCTGTGGGTTGCTCTCGCCCAAAGGCCACTCAAAGGGGAGGGTGGACGAGAACCATACTTAAGGGGAGAGGGATTTCAACACTTAGGAAATATTTGTGGATGAAGAAAGTTCATCACTTGTAGGGTATTTATAGGACAAGCCAAGGCCAACCAATGGCCAAGATGAATCCATGTGTTAGGCAAGTGTAAGGTGTAGATTAAGCCATGTGTTGTGTGGGTCCCACTTGGTCATCAACCACACAAATATCCTACCAAACATTGACCAAATGTTTTAGGCAACAAAAATGCCAAAAACGTGCCCAACAATTCCCTTTGGTGCCGTCCACTTGCTTCCAATGTGAGGGTGACACATGTCACCCTCCCGTTGGTCCAAAATGTTTCGTCTCTCGTAAAAATCCGCAAAAATTAGAAATGACATAGCCGGAATTTTCCCTACGAAAGCTGTGGAAACGTTTCGTCGAAAAACGACTCTAATCGGGTGTTGTGCACAAAGTGAAAATCGGCCAAGCCTACTTAAGCTTCAAAAATTTTCTACGTACATCCTTACGTACATACTCTGGAAATACGGGGTATAACACACACACACATGGCTCAATCTAGACCACACACTTGCTTCAATCCTAGCCCTTGAATGTCCTATAAATACCCCCCTTAGTTGAAGACTATTCTTCATCCACACTTGAGAAATTCCAAGGCAAAAATACTCCCTCCCTTTGTTGTAGTTCTCGTCCCACACCCCTCTCCCTTAACCAAACTTTGTCCAAAAATTCTTAAAGTTTTAAGTGTTCTTCCTTAGTGTATTAAGAAAACTATTAACCAAAAGTTAGAAAAGATTTCACACCCTTAGCCTAAATACACCCCCTTGGCCGAGAGTTGCCACAAGTTTAGCCTAAGTGTACTTCACTTTTTGGAGTTGAAGTGTTTAAGAGAAGTTATTAGAAACTTCTAAGGGTTGCTTGGAGCGGTTTAGAGCGTACAGATTAGGAGCTAAACGTTGCTCAGGATCGACATATTATCTTGGATAATTTTGGGCTTGTCGAGGTAATGATCTTTATCCCCCTATTGTAATTTGAAATTACATGTCGTAGTAATGTATAACTGAGTATACTATATATAGAATGGATATTAAAGAAGAGAATTGAACTGTAATTACATAGGACTGTATTTACAGTAGACTTGTAGTATTCCTGTGAAGTAGAATTGAACACGCCCGTTAGACGTGTAATCCTCGGGAGTTGTCGCCCGTAATGCCTTGATAGGAGAGACTTATGTGAAAGTCGGGTGTGCCAATTTTCCGTAGAAATATTCTACGAAGAGAACTAGAAGTTAATAGGCGCTTTATGGCCATTATAGGTGGAAGTACTACGAGTAGCGTATTCTACTGGGCGGTGGAAAAGGCTAGCGTTGTAGTACTTGGAGCATTTTGCTAATTGTCGATAATCGTCGCGAGGTATGTGAACCTCTTCCTATCTTTTCTAGCATGATATGTTGTGAACTATGTAGTACGGTAGACGTACATGTGTTAAATGAATTTGGTTGGTTTAAAACATAAAGTGTTATAACGGCTTTATGGAAAGTTGGTTATAACAACTTTATGTGGGCAAAGAAATGGTTTGTGGTTTTTTTAAAAGATAAAATACTTGATGTGAAATAATAAGGACTTGGGTTGTGTTAAACAACAGGAAACCGCTTATGAGAAATGGGTACTTGGGTTTTAAAAGGAATAATATTATATTGATTTCGGAAATGAGAATAAGTATCGAACAAACCACTGCAGCGTTATTAAAGGAAAATGTATTGACTAATTAATTACTATTAAAACCAGTAGAAACCAGTAGAAGCTAAGATAGGACAAAATTGTATTACATTTCCTAGATCATGGCTGCTTTAATAAGAATCATTATAAACAAGCATTAATTTTCTTAAATTTCCAAAGTAAGGAACTTGATTTCTAAAAGAAAAGAGACTTGAGGAATTGAAGAGTTTTTGGTTTAAAAGAAAGACATTGTTTTGTCTTAAATTGGTTGTAAAACATAAAGTGTTATAACATCTTTATGGGAAGTTAGTTATAACGACTTTATGAAAATAAAAGAATGGTTTTAGCATTGGTTTTAAAATGGTAACTTGACTTTAAAAGGAGAAGTGTTTTGGTCTAAAAAGAAGGCATGGTATTGTCTTAATTTGGTTTAAAAAGGAAAGTATGGAAGTTGTTTTGGTTTACTTAAAAATGTTATTCACTCTATTTTTATAATACGGGCATCGGGTGACCTTTGTAAAAGAAATGGATCTTTTAAAAAGAATTTAACGTACGTAGTACTTTGGGGTTAAAACCTGGACTTTGGCATAAAATGAAAGTACCTTGAGTCGTGTAACTTGCCTATGTTTGCGTGTGATAGCCTTGTCGTGCTAGTATTGTATTTCTATACCACCGCCTCTCGATGGAGGCCATTGATTTGTTATGATCTTACTTGGACGCACTGTCACGCACGAACCCGCCGCGATCGTGCCCTACCCGGGCACCCTTTCGTATACATCGAGAATAGCAATGAACATACACAACATAAACATAGGTGTAACAACATAACAACACAAAGCAGCCGATAAGTGCCGCTTCCAATATATAAACAAAGACAAAAGTACAACTTACAACTCGGCCTTATAGCCCAACCACATATGTGACTACTGCACTCTAGAATAACAATCGTGGCGGGACAAGGCCCCGCTGCACTTCAATATACATAAACGTGACAACTCCGAACACCGAGCCATCTCGACTTGCAACCGGATCCTAAGCTCGTGGATCCACAATCGTACCTAAACTCGGGCATGAACGCAGCCTCAAGGGGTCAAGATAACAGTACCGAATATGGAATGTAAATAACGCAAGAAATGATCACAATCAGACAAGAGAATGACAGGACACGTATAAAAATACTTACGATCCTACGTGTCATTACCACTTATGAACTTAATCGCACTTATTATCTTTTCCCATTTCAATAAAAGTTATAGCCATATATTACGTACTTACTTAGGAGAAGTCATTAAGTTCATCTCTATTTAACTTACTTATCTTTCATAACATAGTCCGACCCATTACGGAGGGACACATATACTACCCGGCCCAAACTGGGACGCGATCCAATCACACTAATATCAAAGCATGCCCGTGGAATCCCCCATCACCGTCGACAGCTATAAGTGTAAAATATAACCATGTGACGCGCCCGTGGCATCCTACCTCACTGTCAGCGTACACATACACAATACATATATATATATATATATATCTCCTGCCCGTGGAATCCCCCATCACTACCGATAGCCGTACATGTAAACTATAACCATGTGACGCGCCCGTGGCATCCTACCTCACTGTCAGCGTACACATACACAATACATACATATATATATATATATATATCTCATGCCCGTGGAATCCCTCATCTCGGGTACATGACTTCATGAGGCGTCCCTCACATCGTGGGTAGCAAATCCACAAAAACAGGTGGTATAACGATCTTGGGAAGCTATCCCTCAGATATACTCTACCCTCGAAACTACATGCCCTAATCCTCATCGTAAGCATGTTCACGGTGCATACCCGTGGAATTCTACTTCACCGACGGTATGTCCCAAGAACTCATACCAAGGCCATGGAAGCATACCCGTGGAATCCCACATCACCGACAGACGCCCGTAGACTCATAACAAGGCAACGGGAGCATACCCGTGGAATTCCACATCACCGCTTGACGCCCAAGTAACTTACAACAAGACCGCCCTCCAACCGAGAGTCGCGCAACGCAATAAAACATAATACTTGCACTCAAAGGCTATCACCAAAGACACATATAGGCTAATTCTCAATCAACTAAGCCAAAGTACTACACGACGCATTCTTTTCAAAAGACTCCTTTCCAATAAAACTTCCCAATACTAACCACCGCAGATCAAGTCCTATCCTCCTTTCAAGACAAGTCACAATACCCTTTTTAGAAATACAATTACCGGCTTCTAAATCAAGTGACTTCTTTATTAAAAACCGTAAGCAATTGGTACCTTTAAAACAATTGCCCTTCCTTAATACAAGTTATTCCTTTGATTGCTTTACTAGAGAAAACCATTCTCTTAACCTTCCATAAAACCGTTATAACCAACTTCCCATAAAGCCGTTATAACCCTTTATGGTTTAGACCAATACGTTCCTTTTATAACAAGAGACTTCTACTTTCAAATCACTTCTCTTAACTTTCGAAATACTTCAAGTCTCTTAACTTTTAAGAAAACAAGTTTCAAGTCTTAAAAGCTTCATACGTAAACTCTTTTAAAATTGTGACAAATCTTTGGTGCGTCGTGAATAAGTTATACTTATTTATAACGATCTTATTCAAGTAGCCATGATCTAGAAAATGTAATACAATTTTGTCTTATCTTAGCTTTTATGCAGATGGAGGATTTCTACTTGTTTTAACATAACTGATTGTCATTACATTTTCCTTTATTAACGCTGCAGTGGCTTGTTCGATACTTATTCTCATTTGTGCCGTGACTTAGCCAAGTCAACTCGCTCTTTATATTATAAATCCTTAGGCAATTGATGCCTTAAAATCAAGTTGCCTTTTGTTCTACAATCAAGTCATTATCCTTCCATAAAGCAAATATAACCAACTCCCCATAAAGTCGTTATATTCACTTTATACCTTAGCCATAATACAATTTCCTATCCAAGGACTTATACGCTTAAAACGAATCAAGTATCACATACTTTAAATCTCTTCAAGTCCCTTAACTTTTATAAAACATTAGACATCCTTTAAACTTTCAAAGAAGTGAGTTAATCTCCTAACTCACCCGTCTTGGCTATTCATAAAACTAGTAAAGGATATCAAGGTGTCAGACGCTCACCGCACTACATACGTGCAACTAGTCAAGTTCACAAGATAGGAAAAGTTCTACATGTAGTAGATCACATAACTACCTCTTAACTTCTAAGAGTAACAGAAACATGAAATGATACCACGTGTATATTCCATACATAGAATCATGCCAAAGGAAGGAAGATGTTCACATACCTCATGACGATTGTCGACAAGTAGCAAAATGCTCCAAGTACTTCAACCTTGATAGCTATTCCATCTTCCAAGTAGAATACGCTATACTTAGTACTTCAATCCTATAAAGGGTCATAAAACATCTATTAACCTCTAGCTTCAACGTAGAACGCTCTAAGTGTTAAGTCACTAAACTCTACGGAATTCCGACAAAGACCTCCTTTGTTTCAACTTACTTTGCCACCTTTTCAAGGCCGAAAACGATAACCAACGCCACATTTAAGTCTCAATCAATTCAACTTAAATAAAACAACATCAGGCTCATCTCTTAACTACTAAAATCCTCAGGCTCAGTTCTTAACTACTATAACTAGAAAACTTCAATCCAAGAGAAGGGAAACGCTTACCTTTTGGAAAAGCCCACAAAAGCCCTTTTCTTCCACTTCTTTCCTGCCAAACTTGTCTACCCAAGCTTCCCACAAGTCTATCCACACTCGCCTTTGACGCCGCTCAATCAATACCTCTAGGCTAGGTTTTCCTTCAAAACCCTAAGAGAAAGAGAGAGAGAGAGATTTTTGGAGTTCTAAGGTGAAATGAAAGACTTGGTCTTAAAATAGGCCCTTTCAGAGTCAACAAGATGGGAGGACACTTTTCCTCCCATAGGCCCTTTTCAAAATAACCTCTGCTTTTAGCAATTCCAGACAAAATTCCGCCGCGCCGCTGCCTCGCATTCGGCGCCACACTGCAACTCCGCGAACTCCCAAGACAACCGGCCGCGCTGCATTCTGGCCGCGCGCCGCACTTCAATCGAAACCATCGCTTTGCTCGATCGCGCACCAAACATGAAACTTTCATAACTATTGACACCGATCACCTATCGACCAACGGTATGTTGAGTTGGTAACTAGATTTAACGTACTACACACTAGGCTTCCCGAAACACTTTACAAAATCTAAACAACGGGGTACAACACCTGTAGACTAAAAATCCGCCCAACACATGTTGGTCAACTTATCTTCATCTTTCTAATCTTATTTCCTTTCATACATTCTTAACTTAACCTCTTGAATTTACGGGGTGTAACATTCTTCCCCCCTTAGAAACATTCGTCCCCGAATGTTCTTTTGGAGTCCATCTAGTAAGTTGCGACACAGTTCCTTTTACAACCCCTTCATACCATTTCTTTTTCCACGATTATCTAAAACTGTAACCTTTAGCACAACGACACTGAAGGTCTTACCAGTCTCACATCCATCGCTATATAACCTGGGTACACACAACCCCATAATACGCAAAACCATCCTTTTACGTGGGGGAGAGAGCTCATCTCTCCTTCATAATCTTGATCATCTAGTGCCACCGGACAGTTATTATATATCCGCCACTACCACCCATCACTCACGGTGTAGTCACCTCGAAAGGTTCTCAAGGATTTAGGCTCTATTCCTTTACACTTGGTTGCTCTGCTCATCGGTCGCATTCTTTCCGTATTTCCAACTCATACTAGCATACATACATTACCCCATACCTTCCCTGTATCTAGTTGTCTTTACCAACTCTTGGTAATCTAAAATCATCCTAGGCAACACGCGTCTGACCCTCATACATAACTCCGTATAGATGTATATCACAATACCAACTATACTACAATCATTACCAACCTGGATACGCAATCCACATAGTCCTTCTTGGGTCACTGCTGCCTTTCTCGTAGCTGAAATCAACATAACTCGTTAGGGAGGACCCTAACAAAGACACTCTATCGCACGATCTCGTGAGAAGAATGGAAACCAATACTAAATGTCCTGAAGCATCCTGATTATAGATTTGGTGCACAACACACCGATAATAAAGACTCTACTTAGACACGGTATGTAGACACTTTCCGAGACTAATCGCTTCGATACCACTTTTGTCACGAGCCAACTCAAGCTCGATCGTGCCCTACCGCACCCTTTGGTATACATCGAGAATAGCAATGAACATACACAACATAAACATAGGTGTAACAACATAACAACACAAAGCAGCCGATAAGTGCCGCTTTCCAATATATAAACAAAGACAAAAGTACAACTTTACAACTCGCTTATAGCCCAACCACATATGTGACTACGCACTTCTAGGAATAACAATCGTATGGACAAGGCCCCGCCGCACTTCAATATACATAAACGTGACAACTCCGAACACCGAGCTATCTCGACTTTGAACCGGATCCTAAGCTCGCGGATCCACAATCGTGTACCTAAACTCGCGGCATTTAACGCAGCTTCGGGCGGGGTCGATAACAAAATGCGAATATGGAATGAAATAACGCATAAGCAAATGTATCACAATCAGATAAGAGAATGACAGGGACACGTATAAAAATACTTACGATCCTACGTGTCATTACCACTTATGAACTTAATCGCACCTTATTATCTTTTCCCATTTCAATAAAAGTTATAGCCATATATTACGCATTTACTTAGGAGAAGTCATTAAGTTCATCTCTATTTAACTTACTTATCTTTCATAACATAGTCCACCCATTACGAGGGACACATATACTACCCTACCAAATCGACGCGATCCAATCACACTAATATCAAAGCATGCCCGTGGAATCCCCATCACCGCCGATACTATAAGTGTAAAATATAACCACGTGACGCGCCTGCGTGGCATCCTACCTCACTGTCAGCGTACACATACACAATACATATATATATATATATATATCTCCTGCCCGTGGACTCCCCCATCACTACCGCTAGCCGGACAGATCAACTATAACCATGTGACGCGCCCGGGGCATCCTACCTCATCACAACAGACACATACACAATACATACATATATATATATATATATATATATCTCATGCCCGTGGAATCCCTCATCTCGGGTACATGACTTTATGAGGCGTCCCTCACATCGTGGGTAGCAAATCCACAAAAACAGGTGGTATAATGATCTTGGGAAGCTATCCTCGATATACTCTTACCTCAAACTACATGCCTCTAATCCTCATCGTAAGCATGTCTACGGTGCATACCCGTGGAATCTCTACTTCACTGACGGTATGTCCCAGTAAACTCATACCAAGGCCATGGAAGCATACCCGTGGAATCCCACATCACTGACGGTACGTCAAGGTAGACTCATAACAAGGCAATGGGAGCATACCCGTGGAATTCCACATCACTGTCGGTACGTCCAAGTAACTTACAACAAGACCGCCGGCCCTCCAACCGAGAGTCGCGGCAACGCAATAAAACATAATACTTGCACTCAAAGGCTATCACCAGCACACATATAGGCTAATTCTCAATCAACCAAGCCAAAGTACTACGTACGTACATTCTTTTCAAAAGACTCCTTTCCAATAAAACTTCCCCAATACTAACCACCGCAGTATCAAGTCCTATCCTCCTTTCAAGACAAGTCACAATACCTTTTTAGAAATACAATTACCGGCTTCTAAATCAAGTGACTTCTTTATTAAAAACCGTAAGTAATTGGTACCTTTAAAACAATTGCCCTTCCTTAATACAAGTTATTCCTTTGATTGCTTTACTAGAGAAAACCATTCTCTTAACCTTCCATAAAACCGTTATAACCAACTTCCCATAAAGCCGTTATAACCCTTTATGGTTTAGACCAATACGTTCCTTTTATAACAAGAGACTTCTACTTTCAAATCACTTCTCTTAACTTTCGAAATACTTCAAGTCTCTTAACTTTTAAGAAAACAAGTTTCAAGTCTTAAAAGCTTCATACGTAAACTCTTTTAAAATTGTGACAAATCTTTGGTGCGTCGTGAATAAGTTATACTTATTTATACCGATCTTATTCAAGTAGCCATGATCTAGAAAATGTAATACAATTTTGTCTTATCTTAGCTTCTATGCAGATGGAGGATTTCTACTTGTTTTAACATAACTGATTGTCATTACATTTTCCTTTATTAACGCTGCAGTGGCTTGTTCGATACTTATTCTCATTTGTGCCGTGACTTAGCCAAGTCAACTTGGCTCTTTATATTATAAATCCTTAGGCAATTGATGCCTTAAAATCAAGTTGCCTTTTGTTCTACAATCAAGTCATTATCCTTCCATAAAGCAAATATAACCAACTCCCCATAAAGTCGTTATATTCACTTTATACCTTAGCCATAATACAATTTCCTATCCAAGGGACTTATACGTTTAAAACGAATCAAGTATCACATACTTTAAAACTCTTCAAGTCCCTTAACTTTTATAAAACATTAGACATCCTTTAAACTTTCAAAGAAGTGAGTTAATCTCCTAACTCACCCGTCTTGGCTATTCATAAAACTAGTAAAGGATATCAAGGTGTTGTACGTCTACCGTACTACATACGTGCAACTAGTCAAGTTCACAAGATAGGAAAAGTTCTACATAGAGTAGATCACATAACTACCTCTTAACTTCTAAGAGTAACAGGAAACATGAAATGATACCACAGGTATATTCCATACATAGAATCATGCCAAAGGAAGGAAGATGTTCACATACCTGACGATTTATCATTTACAAGTAGCAAAATGCTCCAAGTACTTCAACCTTGATAGCTATTCCATCTTCCAAGTAGAATACACTATACTTAGTACTTCAATCCTATAAAGGGTCATAAAACATCTATTAACCTCTAGCTTCGAACGTAGAACGTTCTAAGTGTTAAGTCACTAAACTCTACGGGAATTCTGACAGCACCTCCTTTGTTTCAACTTACTTTGCCACCTTTTTCAAGGCCGAAACGATAACCAACGCCACATTTAAGGCTCAATCAATTCAACTTAAATAAAACAAATTTCGTGCTCATCTCTTAACTACTAACACCTCAGCTCGCCTTAACTACTATAACTAGAAAACTTCAATCCAAGAGAAGGGGAAACGCTTTACCTTTTGGAAAAGCCCACAAAAGCCCTTTTCTTCCACTTCTTTCCTGCCAAACTTGTCTACCCAAGCTTCCCACAAGTCTATCCACACTCGCCTTCGACGTCGCTCCAATCAATACCCTCTAGGCTAGGTTTTCCTTCAAAACCCTAAGAGAAAAGAGAGAGAGAGAGAGAGATTTTTGGAGTTCTAAGGTGAAATGAAAGACTTGGTCTTAAACTAGGGCCCTTTTCGTAGTCAACAAGATGGGAGGGACACTTGTCCCCCTCCCATAGGCCCTTTTCGAAAATAACCTCTGCTTTAGCAATTCCGCAGACAAAATTCGCCTTGGCGCTGCCTCGCATTCGGCCATGGCGCTGCAACTCCCGCGAACTCCCAGTACAACCGCGCGCCATGCCTCGCATTCGGCCAAGGCGCTGCACTTCGAATCAAACCACTGCTTTGCCTGACTGCGCACCAAACTTGAAACTTTCATAACTTTTGACTCCGATGTCCTATCGACGAACGGTTTGTTGCGTTGGGAACTAGATTTAACGTACTACACACTAGGCTTCCCGAAACACTTTACAAAATCTTAACAACGGGGGTACAACACTCCAGGTAGACTAAAAATCCGTCCAACACATGTTGGTCAACTTATCTTCATCTTTCTAATCTTATTTCCTTTCATACGTTCTTAACTTAACCTCTTGAATTTACGGGGTGTAACAGTACCGGCAGTGACGGAGCATTCCACGGGTACGCTTCTGCGATTATTATTCCATGGACTAGCTCTCCATGAGGTTTTACTGATTCGGCTTGGTATCTGGTAGTTGGCTCTCGTACTTGCCCCGAAGTCGTGGCTAATTCAGCTTGGTATCTGGTAGTTTGCCTTCGTACTTGCCCCGTTCAGTTTTGTGACGAAGTCTCGTGATTCCGGCTTGGTATCTGGTAGTTAGTTCAGATTGCCCCGCCACCACGTGGCGCAGGTGGTATCTGGTAGTTGGCTTTCGTACTTGCCCTGGATCAGCTTCGTGGTATGGTTATATAGATTTTTTGGTACGACTTTGGTATCTGGTAGTTGGCTTTTGTACTTGCCCGCCGATTGATGACGCGCTTTGGTATCCGGTAGTTAGCCTTCAGATTTGCCCAGACGGGTTTTATGACACAGTGGGACTCGTGTTCATGTACTCCTTGGTGTGGTTATCGAGATCGCGGCAATGGCGGAAGGTGTTCCACGGGCATGATTGATGTTGCGGGCATGAGACCCATAATTATGTTTTAGTGATGACTTTGAGGGCGTGAGTCCCTGACTTGACATGATCGCTACATATTATGTAATCGTAGTTTGGTTATCATATATGTCTCTGCTTTATATAGACTACTATGATTTCATTTACGTGATTTTCGGGCCACATACTTGGTACTGTTGCATCGACCTCCTTGGAGGCTGCGTTCACGCCGCAGTAGAGGTACATCGGTTGTTGATCCTCGCTCATGGATCACAGCTCAACAGATTGGAAGCTCCGTTTCTCCGGAGGCTTATCTTTTGGTATGTTTCCCTGAGTTGTAGGTTCTTGTACATTCAGGGGTATGGCGGGGCCCTGTCCCGTCATAGTTGTTGTTACACTCTTAGAGGTCTGTAGTACTGTTGTAGGCAGGGTTGTAAAGGATGTAACTGTTCAATTTCTGTATATATGCAAGAAGGCTACCGTTTTGGTTTGCATGTTTTATTATCATATCTCTTGTTTCATGTTTAAGTTTTTATTTTCGCTGATTTTCTCTGATGTTGTATCACTAGGGTGCCCGGGGTAAGGCACCAGTCATGGGCCCGGGATCGGGTCGTGACAGCATGTGACCAGGAGGCGGGTTAGATTCCCGGATTTGTTTTATTACCCATGGCCATGCTTATACGATGAGGGATTCCGGGGCATGCGACCATGCATTGTATGATTATTACTCCATGGGCTAGCTCCCCATGAAGATATGTACCCACGATGAGGGATTCCGGGGGCATGTTATATTATTACTCCATGGGCTAGCTCCCACGAAGACCGCACTCACGATGAGGACGCCGAGGCACGTTATGGCCATGCTTATACGATGAGGATTCCGGCATGCGACCACGTTATATATATATATATATGTTGTATATGTACGCCATTAACGAGGTAAGATGCCACGCGCGCCATACATGGTTATATGTTACACCTACTACCGGGCGGTGATGGGATTCCACGCGTGACATATATATATGTATTGTGTATGTGTATGCCAGCAGTGAGGTAGGATGCCACGGGCGCGTCACATGGTTATATGTTACACTTATGACTGTCGGCAGTGATGGGGGATTCCACGGGCATGCTTTGATATTTGTGTGATTTGATCGCCCCGCATCGGGTAGTAAGATGCGCCCCTCCATAAAGGGCCGGATTATGTTATGAAAGATAAGTAAGTTATATGGTAATGAACTTAATGATTTCTCCTAAGTATGTACGTAAGATTTGGCTATAACTCTTAATGGAATGGAAAAGATAATGATGTGCAATTAAGTTCATGAGTGGTAATGACACGCAGATCCGTATGTACTTTTATACTTTCCTGTCATTCTTTTGTACGCTTATGATCTGCATCAGACTTTATTTCCGCTCCATATTCGTACATGTTGTCGACTTCTTTCGGGCCGTCACGTCCGCAGTTTAGGTACAATTGTGGATCCGCGAGCTTAGGATCCTGATTCAAGATTTGAGATGGCTACAATGTTCGGAGTTGTCATGGCTATGTATATTCGTGGTACGGCGGCCTTGTCCCGTCATAGTATTTGTTCAAATCTTAGAGGTTTGTATTCATCCGTAATGGATCGCTAGAGTTGTTTTTTTACATTGTTAAATGTGTAGACTTTCGTAATTTTTATGATTATGGCGTTTATCGGCTTGGCCTTGGTTTTTAAAAAAAGTGTGTTATTTATCTTCCGCAGCTTTATTATGTTGTATGATTGAAGCGGTGCCTGTGTAGGCACTAGTCGCGCCCGGCCGGTCGTGACAAAAGTGGTATCACGCCAGCTTAGTCCTCGTAGTGTCTACGCATCGTGTCTAGTAGAGTCTTGATTATCGGTGTTGTGCACCACATCTATAATCGTGAGGTTGCAGGACATTTAGGATTGGTTTCCATTCTTCTCACTCTGAGATCGTGCGATAGAGTGTGTTGTTAGGTCGCTCTCCCTAACGAGTTATGTTGATCGCAGCCTACGAAAGCGCAAAGATGACCGGGAAGGACTATGTGGACTGCGTATCCAGGTTGGTAATGATTATAGTATAGTTGGTATTGTGACATACATCTATACGGAGTTATGTATGAGGGTCAGACGCGTGTTGCCTAGAATGATTTTAAATTACCAGGAGTTGGTAAAGACTAACTAGATACCGGGAAGGTATGGAACAGTTAATGAATTCTCGCCAAGGTCTTATGTTTTATTTTGAGATAATTGGGGAAGGATGAGTTGTCTGATAGGGTAGTGAACCCTTAAGAAGTCATGTTAAGGAACTTAATGGAATACCATGTTAATATATTAAGCTACGTGGTAGGCTTAAGAGAATTGTACGGATGAGGTCCGTATAGAGTAAGTAATGGTTGTTGTGATCAAGATGACACGATTATGGTATTATGAGAAGTTTTTGTACCCATTTACTGGGGGACTGGTAAGGTAGGCTTGGAGCATGGAAATTGCGAGCCAAAGAATATTGATGATCCGCTGAGACCTTAGATGTACAAGGTCTTCTCGGGTAGAAAGATTTATTATAGACCAAGAATAAGAGTTAAGTGCGACGGTGGGACGGGGTGAGGACCTATTGTTGGTCGCCCCATAGCCTGAAATGGAGTGGGATCAGTTGGTAGTAGTTCCGCTATGTGACAGGGTCACGAGGGTGCAAGGCCCAAGTCTAGTTAATTATTTTATGGGTTCGTGGACGCGTTCCACCGGAACAAGGTCGTGAAAGCCGGAAATGGCCTTATATTGTTTTATAGAGTGACTCCAAAGATTAGAGGCCAGAATCGGTATGGAAGTTATGTATGTATGCTAGTATGAGTTGGAAGTACGGAAAGAGTACGACCAGTAAGAAAGATAGCAACCAAGTGTAAAGGAGTAGAGCCTGAATCCATAAGAACCTTTCGAGGTAACTACACCCGTGAGTGTGTGGGGTGGTAGCTGAGCGGGAATATGAGATTTTTTTTCGGTGATGATACAGTCGTCAGACCCTAGTAGACCTAGTAGAGAGGATTATGACATACTTTGAGGTCATTATGAGTATGGGCTAGTTGGCTTCGTGAGTGCCAAGGTTGACATTTTAGTATAAGTATTGTTATGTGGCCATGGTGGCATATGTAGTATGAAGGGCGCAGTAAAAGGAGACTATGTCACTATCTAATTAGTTTGGACTCCGAAAGAACATTCGGGGACGAATGTTTCTATGGGGGAAAGAATGTTACACCCCGTAACTCCAGGACATGTTTAAGAGAATGTAAGTAAGGAACACAAGACTTGAAAAGGGTACGAAATGAAGAATTTGTTTTTCCGACGGAAAATCTTCCGAACGTCGGAAAGGAAAAATGTTCGTTGAAGAGAATTGGATTCTGAAAATGCATTAATTGAGGATTATGGAATGTATTATCATTATGAAAATTTATTTTTATGGAATTGGTCACGTGGGGCCCACCCGAGGAATTTTACGTTTTGTGGACCCACGAGGGTTACAGAATTTTATGGACGAATGGGAGGGCGACACGTGGCACCCCCCCCCCCCCCCCACATTGGTCTTGGACGAAATTAATGCAATGGCAAAATGGTCTTTTGGCCAAATGTTAAGATGACCAAGTCTTGCTAATTTAAGAGCTTGACATTATTGACTAAGTCCAAGGGCCACTTGGCTTGATCTCTTCCATCCAAATCTAACATGTGTTATAATCTAGACCCTACAATGTGTTATATAAGCATACTAGTAGTGCAAGACTTGATCATTCTATACTTAGAGAAAAATTTCAAGAAACTTGTCTTGTTGAAAGTGAGGCTCTCGGCTTTGAGCTAAAGGAGACAAGAAAAATTTTCAATGGTTGTCCAATATTCATAAGACTTTAACCCAAGGTCCCTAAGGGTATTGTAAGGATATCTCAATAGAAATATTTCGGAAAAACGACGTTTTTACGTTAGTCGCAAGGCGAAACCCTAAGGTGTTCTTTAACTTTGAAGATGGAACTTGAAGAGAAGTTCTTCATGAGCTTCTAAGGAGCGCTTGGAGCGGATTGGAACATAAGGAAAGGAGCTAAGAATTGCTAAGGAGCGACTTTGAATCTTGGAAAGATTAAGGGCTTGTAAAGGTATAATTCTTGTCGTTTTAGTAATTAAGATTACTTATTGTTGTAGCTATGGTTATTAGCAAGCATGAGGTATTTAGTATGAAGTTTGATAAGTGTATTGATTGTTGGAACCCTAATCCGAAAACTAGTATGTTAGCCCTTAAGATTTTAATTCAAGTTGGTTACTAGTTAAGTTGTCATATGTTATATAAAGAAGGAAATTGTAGTTGTTGAAGTTGTTTTTGACTATATAACATGTTGACCCAATAACTTGGATTGGAAAAGAATTGGAAGACTTTTTGTCGTAGCACCTTTTAGCCGAAAATGGCATGGAAATTATTGGATTGTTTTGTATTATTGTGGGGCGGAATTTTACACGTATTGTAAGGCGTGTAATCCCCTTTGTATTTGCTGAATTGATTTGAGCCTTAAATGTGGCGTTTGGTTATTGAATTCGGCCTTGAAAAAGGTGGCAAAGTATGTAGAAACAAAGGAAGTGCTGCCCGATTTTCTGTAGAATTTAGTGACTTAGCACTTAGAATATTCTACGTTTGAAGTAAGAGGTTAATGGACGTATTGTGGCCATTATAGGTTGAAGTACTAAGTATAGCGTATTCTACTTGAAGGATGGAATAGCTATCAAGGTTGAAGTACTTTGGAGCATTTTGCTACTTGTCGATAATCGTCGCGAGGTATGTGAACCTCTTCCTTCTTTTGACATGATTCTATGTATGGAATATACATGTGGTATTATTTCATGATTCCTTCTACTCTTAGAAGTTAAGAGGTATGTATGTTGATTTACTCTACGTAAGGGTTATGTCTAAGTTATACTAAGTTCTTACCAAGTCTTATGGGGGATGTTGGTAAAAGTCGTTAGGAGGTATTTTGGAGCCAAGTTGACTTGGCTAAATTACGATACAAATGAGAATAAGTATCGAACAAGCCACTGCAGCGTTAATAAAGGAAAATGTAATGACAATCAATTAAGTTAAAATGAGTAGAATTCTCCATCTGCATAGAAGCTAAGATAAGACAAAATTGTATTACATTTTCTAGATCATGGCTACTTGATTAAGATCGTTATAAATAAGTATAACTTATTCACAACGCACCAAAGTATATGTTACTTAATTTATAAGAATTTACGTATGAGGTTTTAAGTCTATGAACCTCAAATTCTTAAAAGGTTAAGAGACTTTATTTTTCAAGTTATGGGACTTGATTCTTAAAGGAAGAAATGACTTGAAATAAAGAAGGGCAAATTGTTTTAAAGGTACCAATTGCTTAAGGTTTTAAAGAAAGAAGTCACGTGATTTAGAAGCCTATAATTGTATTTCTAAAAGGTATTGTGACTTGTCTTGAAAAGTATATTTGACTTGATACTACGGTTATTAGTATCTTGGAAGTTTTATTTGAAAAAGAGTCATTTTAAAGGAGTAGAGGTACGTAGTACTTTGGGTTAAATTCCAGGATTTTTATGTGTGAAACGAAAGTGCCATAAGTTTATAAAAATGGAAGTCTAAAGGTTTAATGAACTTGCCTATGTTTGCTTGTGATAGCTTTGAGTGCAAGTATTATATGTTTACGTTGTCGTGACTTCACTGGAGGGACTACCGTCTGTTGTAAGTTTACTCGACGCATCGGCGGTGATGTGGGATTCCACGGGTATGCTTCCATTATGATTGATCCTTGGACATGCTTATACGATGTGGGATTCCGGGGCATGTGACCAGGAGGCGGGTTAGATTCCAGGATTTATTTTATTACCCATGGCCATGCTTATACGATGAGGGATTCCGGGGCATGCGACCATGCTATGTACGATTATTACTCCATGGGCTAGGTCCCCATGAAGACATGTACCCACGATGAGGGATTCCGGGGGCATGTTATATTATAACTCCATGGGCTAGCTCCCCATGAAGACCTGCACCTATGATGAGGGATGCCGAGGGCACGTTATGGCCATGCTTATACGATGAGGATTTCGGCATGCGCCACGTTATATATATATATATATATGTATTGTGTAATGTACGCCGCGGTGAGGTAGGATGCCACGCGCCACATGGTTATATGTTACACTTATGACCGCCGGCGGTGATGGGGATTCCACGCACGCTTTGATATTTGTGTGATTTGATCGCGTCCCGCATCGGGTAGTATATACGCGCCTCCATAAAGCGGCCGGATTATGTTATGAAAGATAAGTAAGTTATATGGTAATGAACTTAATGATTTCTCCTAAGTATGCACGTAAGATTCGCTATAACTCTTAATGGAATGGAAAAGATAATGATGTGCGCTTAAGTTCATGAGTGGTAATGACACGGCAGATCCGTATGTACTTTTATACTTGCTCCCGCCATTCTTGTGGAGCAGGTTTCGCCATCGGCGAGAGATCGACGATCGCTTCGCTTTACTCTTCCGCAGGTCCGCACGGTTATGTCGTATTGTGATACGCCGTGCATCGGGTTGGGATGTGTGTTGACGCAGCAGGCAAGGTTATAGCGTATGCATCCCGACACCAAGAAACACGAGAGGAACTACCCCACCCATGATTTGAGTTGGCAGCGTGATTTACGCCAAGATCTCGAGGCACTACTTGTATGGGTTCATGTGGATATTTATACGCACCACAAGAGCCTCCAAGATATCTTCACCGAGGAGCCGAACTTACGGCGAGACGGTGGTTAGAGCTGCTCAAGGATTACGATGTTGATATCCTGTACCATCCGGGGAAGGCCAACATTGTGGCAGATGCTCTTAGTCGTAGGTCGATGGGGAGTCTATCAGATGTGCAGCCGGAGAGGAGGGGCCTGGTTCGTGATTTGCATCAGTTAGCGAGCCTTGGTGTCCGTTTGATTGATTCTGATAGCAGCGGGTTCGAGTTCGTAGGTTGCCGAGTCTTCCATCGCCGGAGAGCAAGAGGCAACACCGAGGATCCAGCTTTGACACGTTATCGTGATACGCTCTTCGTGAGGAAGGGTCTTTGAGGTAGCACCATGGGTGCTAAGGTTTGAGGCGGTTGTGTGTTCCGGATGTTTCGTGACTTCGCAGCAGGTTCTGGGAAGCACACAGCAAGCGTTCTATCCATCCGTGGTCGACCAAGATGTACCACGACCTTAGATCCGTGTATTGGTGGGATGGCTTGAAGAGGACGCCAGCAGTTCGTAGCTCGCCCGTGTTGTCGGCAGTGAAGATAGAGCACCGAGAGGCCCGTGGTTTGTTACGCACGATAGAGATCCCGACCGAAGTGGGAGGTGATCAACATGGACTTCATCACGGATTACCTCGCACTCGGAGGAGACATGATTCTATATGGGTTATCGCCGACAGTCGACGAAATCAGCCCACTTTATTCCCGCCAGACGACTTTTTCTACCGAGGATTATGCCGACTTTACATCCGAGAGATCGCCGATCGCATGGAGTCCCTATTTCGATCATATCGCATGCAGGAGCCCGCCACGGCTAACTTCGAGATCTTTCCGTATGGGTTTGGGACGCAGTGAGCTCGAGCATCGCATTCCATCCACGCATGCATCGACAGCCGGTAGCGCACTATCCGCACTTCGAGGATATGTCGCGAGCCCGTGTTATTGACTTCGTGGTAGCCGAGGATCATTTGCCTCTAGTTGAGTTTGCGATAATAATAGCTACCACTCCAAAGATTCGAATGACGCCATGAGGCCTTGTGAGAGGAAGTGCAGTCGCCGATAGGCTGGTTCGATGGGCGAGGTGCGATTAGTGGGACCAGATTTGGTGCAGAGGCGGTGGATAAGGTGAAGCTTATCCAGAGAGGTTGCCGACACTCGAGTCGACGAAGTCATACGCAGATCATCGCCGTCGATCCGAGTTCGAGGTTGATGATTGGGTTTTCTCACGTGTCACCCATGGCGGTGTGATGAGATTCGGGAAGAAAGGGAAACTCACCAAGGTACATCGGGTCGTACGATTGTCCGCAGGTAGGCAAGGTTGCCTATGAGTTGGATCTCGTCCGATCCGGAGGCGGCATCCGTGTTTCATGTTTCTACGCCGGCGAGATGTATCGGATCCATCTGTGGTGCACCGATTGACGATGTCCAGTGACCGAGGGGTTATCGTATGAGAGATTCCCATAGCGATAATCGATCGTCGTTAGCGTCTCGCGACCAAGGACGTGGCTTCCACAAAGTCTTGTGGCGAACGAGCTCGGGAGAGATGACGTGGGAAGTCGGCGAGGACATGAGGCGTAAGTATCTCACCTATTCCCACACCTCCGTAATTCACTTTCCTACTAGTAAATCTTCATTATCGTTTATGCCTAAGTGTTGTTTTGTAGCCGTGTGTGGCATATGCAAACCGCTTAAGTTATGAGGAACCTTATCGTTAGCTATCTTGGGAAGGAACATTCGGACGAATGTTTCTAAGATGGAGAATGTTATACCCGTATTTCCAGTATATGCGTAAGTGCGTGACGAAAGTGTAGCCTTAAAAGTTTAGGCCTAGGACGTTGTTTTGGGCACAACTCACACAAAGAATCGTTTTCCGACGAAACGTTTAACAAGACTCGCGTAGGATAAATTCCGGCTATGTCATTTCTAATTTTTATGCGATTTTTCCGAGAGACAAAACACTTTGGACCAACGAGGCGACACTTGTCACCCTCTCATGGATGTGGGACGCGACATTAGGGCCGATTGAAGGACCTTGTTTGTCAAGTAGTTGGTAGGATATTTTGTGTGCAAGTTGGCTAAGGTACACTTGCCCTAATCTTGACCTTACACTTGCCTAGCACATGGCTTAATCTTGGCCATTGGTTGGCCACTTCTTGACCTATAAATACCCCCCTTAAGATGAAGAGTTCTTCATCCACAAATCTTTCTCCAAGTCGTGAAAATCCTCTCCTCTCCTTTGAGCCTTTTTCGTCCAACACACCCTCCCCTTTGAGTGAAGCTCGCCGAGGCAACCCCCGAGCCTAGCCGAAACCTACCCCCCTCCCTTGGTAGAAAAGTTGCCTTCTAGTATTGTTATAATGCCCAAAATACCCTAGCCCAAATCCCTTAGTACTTAGTAGAAGTTGTGAAGAACTTCTAAGGGTTCCTTGGAGCTATTGGAGCGTACAAATTAGGAGCTAAGCCTTGCTCCGGATCGACTTATATCTAGGATATTATTGGGCTTATCGAGGTAAATAAACTTGTCCTTCTTTTGTAATTAGAGAATACATACTTTAGAAGTATAGAAATAAGTATTAAATACTTAGAAGGATATTACAGAATAGAATTGAATTGTTACCACAGTAGAAGGGTTTAAAAGAAGAATAATTGAACTATACTTACTTAGGACTGTTTTCATGAGACTTGAGTAGCTCACCGTAGGGAAGTCGCCCAATTTTCCGTAATAGAGAACCCTCTCGCTTAGAATCAACATGAATAGTCTAGACGTTGATAGACGTATTTGACTATTATAGGTCGATACTCTGCGCGCGACATATTCGACTTGGCAGGTGGATTTCGCCGAGAAGGTATGTGATTCTTCCTAAAGCATGATATTTTAAAATATATATATAGTACGGTAGACGTACATGTGTTAACTGAATAATAACTACGACAATGTCTTTTGACTTAAGCCTGAATAATAATTACGGCAATGTCTTTTGACTTAAGCCTGAATAATGAGAGTCTTGATGCATTTCAAAAGAATATCAATCATTTTAATGTAAGAGAACTAATTGGTTTTAAACAAAAGCTTAAGAGTTATACTAGCTTTATGGGAAGTTAGGTATAACAACTTAAGATTTATAAAAGGAACGATTTACTTATGTGTTTATAATGACTTATATTGATTTATGAAAGAATAATAAAATGGTTTGATAAGTAGACATGATATGATGCTATGTGTGGTAGTGACTTGTAACGCTTGTATAAGAGGTATTCTTGTTGTGCTTATGTTGTTTAACGATAAGTCGTTATGTTGGTATTATATCACTCACCTCTTGACATGTTACCGGGGTTGTCGCCTCCGACGCGGGGTAGACTCGGCGATGCAGGACCATGATTCGAGAATACCTCATGCGGGTCCAGGGACCTATGCGAGCTACGAGTTCCGTGTTAGTGTGCGGGGTTATACCTCACGCGTCTATGTGGCCATGCGGACTACGAGTCCGGGGCGATGCCGAGGAGTAGCTACCCTCGATGCGGGTTATACCCTACGCGCCTATGCGAGTGGCCTATGCGACTACGGAGTCCGAGATTAGGCTTGCAGAGTGATACTACGCAATTGGCCCGCTCGATCATTCGCAGCCTAGAAAAGACACATTCTGTTTACCTATTGTTGCTCTTGTTTATGATGGCACTATGCGCATTCGGGTTGTTTCGTGCATATTTATAAAATTGGTTTTAAAATGATATGATTTCATTTAAGTACTTTACGCTTTCACATACTTAGTACCGTTGTATCGACCTCCTTCTGGGCCGCTCATGCCGCAGGTGGCAAGCAGTGCTAGATCCACATCCTTAGGATCTTTGCGTTGGTGTCGTGAGCTCCATCTTCTCCGAGGCTCTACTTTGGGTATGATCTCCCTGTATTGTAGATAGTTTTGTACATTCAGGTATGGCGGCCCCGTCCCGCCATAGTTGTTTACTTCCTTAGAGGTTTGTAGTCCTATTATACAGTTGGGATGTAATCGCAAAACAATGTTTATATATATATCTTTGAAAAGGCAAGCTTTTCTTCGAATAAACTGTTTCTCCTTTTAATAATGTTTCTTGTCTTGTTTTATATTTCCGCTGATTTTCTCTGATGTATGGCCTTGGGTGCCTCGTAAGGCACGATCCACGAGCCCCGAACGTCGTGACAAGATTGGTGGGATGTCTGAAGAAGGCGTTGCGAGTTTGTTGCTCGGTGCGAATTGTCGCAGGTCAGGTGGAGCACCGTGCCCGTGGGTTGTTGCAGATGATAGAGATTACGACATGGAAGTGGGAGTTGATCAATATGGACTTTATTACAGGGTTACCTCGCACTGAGAGGAAGCATGATTCCATCTGGGTTATTGTCGACAGGCTGACGAAATCAGCCCACTTTCTTCCAGTCAGGACGACTTTTTCGGCCGAGGATTATGCTAGACTTTACATCCGAGAGATCGTGAGACTGCATGGGGTCCCTATATCTATTATATAGGACAGAGGAGCCCAGTTTACGGCTAATTTCTGGGGGTCTTTCCAGAAGAGATTAGGGACGCAGGTGAGCCTCAAGATCGCATTTCATCCTCGCAAGCGGACAGACGAAGCGTCTTATCCGGACACACTTGTGTATATGCTGCGAGCCTGTGTTATTGATTTCAGGGGTAGCTGGGAGGATCATTTGCCTCTAGTGGAGTTTGCGTATAACAACATCTACCATTCTAGTATCCATATGGCGCCTTATGAGGCCTTATATGGGAGGAAGTGCAGGTCATCGATAGACTGGTTTGATGTGGGCGAAGTTCAGTTAGTCGGGCCGGACTTGATTCAGCAGGCGGTGGATAAGGTGAAGCTTATCCAGGAGCGGTTATTGTCACCGAGTCGGCGTAAGTCGTATGCAGATAATCGGCGTTGACACTTGGAGTTTGAGATAGATGATTGGGTTTTCCTGAAGGTGTCACCCATGAAGGGTGTGATGAGGTTTGGGAAGAAGGGGAAACTCAGCCCAAGGTACATTGGACCTTATCAGATTGTCCGTAGGGTAGGCAAGGTTGCCTATGAGTTGGATCTGCCGTTCGATCTGGAGGCAGTACATCCAGTTTTTCATGTTTCTATGTTGAGGAGGTGTATCGGAGATCCATCTAGAGTGCACCCGATTTATGACATCTAGGTGACAGAAGGGTTATCGTTTGAGGAGAGTCCCATAGCAATACTCGATCGTCAGGTTAGGCGACTGCGGACAAAGGATGTGGCTTCCGTCAAGGTCTTATGGCGGAAAGAGAACAGAGAGGAAATGACATGGGAAGCAGAGGAGGACATGATGAAGAAGTATCCTCACTTATTCCCTACCCCTCCAGGTAACTCACTTTCCTACTTGTTGATTTTAACTGACATATATGCTTAAGTGTTGTTATGACTATGTATGGCATTCTTGTTATGTGGGTTATAGTAAGAGGGGCTATGTCGATATCTATTTTGATTTAGCGTAGAAGGAACATTCGGGATGAATGTTTCTAAGGGGGCGAGAATGTTACACCCCGTAGTTCCAGAGTACGTATGTGAGGACGTACGTACGAATGTATAACCCATATTTAGGTTAATGATGAAAATTTTGAATTTTCGACGGAAAATGTTCTGAACTTCGTGAAGGAAAAAGGTTTATTATTGAGAATTAGATTCTCAACTTTGGTATTTAAGACTTTAAGAATATATAAGAATTATGGATTTTATTTTCCGGAATTGGTCACGTGGGGCCCACGGGAGAAATTTACGGTTTGTGGGGCCCACTTTATTATCGAGATTTTTGGCATTACAGATATTTTCGGAAGATGAAATATTTTGGACGAGTAGGGGGGCGACATGTGTCACCCCCAGAGCTCATGGCCGAAACGCGACACTCGCATCGTGGTCGATTTTGGAGACACGCTAGCCACATGTCTCAAGTTTGTGTGGGAAATGTGGTTTGTGGGACCCACACACACATGTCCCCAATATTCACCACACAATTGCTTTCATCTTGGCCATTTATTGTCCTATAAATACCCCCTTAAGTGCAAGACTTCTTCATCACTTACTTAAACACTTCCAAGTCACAAAATACTCCTCCTTCAGAGTTCTCGTCCAAACCCCTCTTGTGAAGAATTTCTTCATGTGTTGTTATTATCCCAAATACCTTAGCCTAATATCCCTTGTAGTATTCCAAAGTTATCTCAATACTAAGAGCTCGAAAATACTACTTTATTCCTTTAGTCGCAAAATGAAACCCTAGGAAAATCTTCATAGTTGGATGAAGTGTTAAGAGAAGTTGTTTAGAAACTTCTAAGGGTTTCTTGGAGCGGATTGGAGCATAAGGAATAGGAGCTAAACGTTGCTCAGGATCGACTTATAAATCTTGGATAATTTTGGGCTTATCGAGGTAATGATCTTTGTCCTTCTATAGTAATAGCAGACATATATCAGTAGTAGTTTAGAATCGAGTATAAGATATATGGAAGGATGATTAAAAGAATTAAATCAGATTTACATTGGATCAGATTTACTGAGACATATGTAGTATTATCGTGAGGCAAGATTGTACACGCCCGAGAGATACGTAATCCCTCGAGTTGTTGGCTGGTGACAGCCTTGATATGAGGATATTTATGTGGATACGGGGAGGGGGGGGAGGTGCTGCCCAATTTTCCGTAGAATAAGGAATTTTATGCTTAGAATATTCTACGAAGTAGTCTAGACGTTGATAGACGTATTTGACTATTATAGGTTGATACTCTGCGCGCGTCATATTCGACTTGGCAAGTGGATTTAGCCGATGAGGTATGTGATTCTTCCTATCCTCTTGAGCATGATATTTGTGAAATATATAGTATGGTAGACGTACGTGTGTTTTAATGAATTTGGTTTCACTTTGATGTCTTTTTGACTTGAGTTCTAAATGTTAAGAATCTTGAAATATTTCAAAAAAAGTTATGAATCATTATTCGGAAGGAAATTAATACTTGGTTTTAAAAGAATAAGTTCTTTTGGTTTTCCAAATAAATGTGAATGTTTTGATCTATTACAAAGTTTAAGTGTTATACTAGCTTTATGAGAACTTAGTTATAACGACTTAAGGAAGATAAAAAGAATGGTTTACTTACTTGTTTATAAAAGTCTTGTAATGATTTCTGAAGGTGTGGTAAGTTGGTTTGATAATTAAACATGTTATGATGCTACGGGTGTTAGTGTCTTGTGACTTTTGTGTTAAGGGGGTTTCTTGTTGTGCTTATGTTGATTACGATAAGCTGGTTGTGCTGGTGTTATATCACTTACCCCCCTGACTTGATACATGTGCCGCGAGTTAGCTACCCCCGATGCGAGGAATACCTCATGCGGGTCCATGTGACCTATGCGGGCTACGGTAGTCCAGGAATCACTCCGGGTGTGTTACGCCGATGCGAGGAATACCTCATGCGGTCCAATTGGCCATGCAGACTACGGTAGTCCAGGGAAATGCTGCGGGTTAGCTACCCCCGATGCGAGGAGGACCTCATGCGGGCCCAGGTGACCTATGCGGACTACGGAAGTCCAGGATTAGGCACGCATAATGATACTATGGGCGAATGTCCTTGCTTCGATCATTAGCGGCCTAGAAAAGACCGGTTACGTTACACCTGTTTGCTCTTGTTTATGCTGTGGCACTATGTGCGGTTAATTGGTTTTTCATACATATCTGTGGATTTGTTTTGGAAATGTTATGATTTCATTACAGCACTTTACAGTTTCACATACTTGGTACCTGTTGTACTGACCTCTTTCGAGGGGCTGCGTTTATGCCGCAGGTAGAGGTACATCGGTTTTTGATCCTCGCTCATAGGATCACCGTTCTGCTTTTGGGAAAGCTCCTTTTCTCCGGAGGCTTATCTTTTGGTATGATTCCCTGTCATTTTAGGTTTATGTACATTCAGGGGTATGGCGGGGCCCTGTCCCGTCATAGTTGTTATAAACTCTTAGAGGTCTGTAGTCCTGTTGTAAATGGGGTTTGTAAAGGATGTAACTGACAGGCTTTGATATATATATACATGCTGAAAGGCAATTACTTTGGTTAGACTATTTCTCATTTTACACTGTTCCATGTTTGTAAGTTTATTTCCGCTGGTTACTCTGATGTATATCTACTAGGGTGCCCGGGTAAGGCACCAGTCACGGGCTCGGGAACGGGTCGTGACAGTTAGAAACTAGAAGTTGATAGTAGTGTCGTGGCCATTATAGGTTGACAATTCTACGTGCGGCGTATTCGACTTAGCTTGTGGATTAAGCCAAAAAGGTATGTGAACCATCTCCTCTTCTTCTAGCATGATTCCTTATGGTAAAGTAAGTAAGTCATACTCCTTAAATGATCCATTCCTTGATTGTACTTTGGATGCTTAAATTGGAAATTGTTATAATCCATTACCTTGATGAAATTTGGATTTTCAAAAGTGAAAGTGTTTTACTTGAAGTACATAGAGTCTTAAAAAGGAAGTGTTGTCTTGATTTGCTAAAATGATGGTTTATTCATTTTATAAATAAAGGTCAAGAATGGTTTGCTTGCATATGGGTTGCTCATATAGACATTCGTGCAAGTGTCGTATTTCCACATCTCCGCGTCCCTTCATAAAGGGCCGACAACTTAATTCAAGAGATATCATGGGGTAGCTCCCTATGGTGGTGAGTGGTACATACTCACGGCGGGTCGGATAGACTCGGGCTGGGTTAAATTCCCGGGATATATAAGCCATGGATTAGCTATCCGTGATGCGAGTATCGTGTACCGATGACTCATTGCGGGTCCACATGACCTATGCGGGTGAAATAGTCCCTTGCGGGTGAAATAGTCCTATGATAGGTTGCCTTATAACACAGAGCGTGGTTGACCCTGACACTGGCACGGCCTTCATGTTTTGAAACGGTTGTGATTTCATTAATGAAAGGGTGCAGTGTGTTTATGACTTAAAGTGGAACAATTAATCTCATTGTTAACTTAAAAGGTAAAAATGATTGCATTACTCTCATGTTTGCAAGGTTCAGTGTACTGTTGTTTTGAGTTATCATACTTGCTTCCTGTTATATGTGGACTGTGTGATCTCTCCTTTATAGTACTTATCGTTTCACATACTTGGTATATTTTTCGTACTGACCTCCTTCGGGGGGCTGCGTTCATGCCGCAGGTTTAGGTATGCAGTTTGGTGATTTGCAAGTGTAGGACCCTTGCTCAGAGTTTTTGGATAGCTCCATCTGTTCAGGAGTTTATCATTTTGGTATAGATCCTTCATTACAGGCTTTTGTACAGTTATGGGTACGGCGGGGCCTTGTCCCATCATAGTTCAGTAAAACTCTTAGAGGTCTGTATTCATATGTGGGATTGGACTCGTGTACAGTATAGTGCCTTTTTGTTATGTATATTATATGGCAGCCTTGTCGGCTTTGTCCTTGCATGTTCGTTGGTTTAAAAAAAAAAGAGGTGTTATTTAATTCCGCGGTTTACTTGTGTCAGTTAGGTAGAAGGGTGCCCAGGTTGGGCACCAGTCACAGGCCCGGGGTTTGGGGCGTGACAATAACGATCTTGTCCATTGAGCCATGATCTAAAAAATGTAATACAATTTTGTCTCATCTTAGTTTCTATGCAGATGGAAGATTCTACTCATTTCAATGTAATTGATTACCGATACATTTTCATTAACGCTGCAATGGCTTGTTCGGTCCCTTTTTTTTTCATTAGTGAAGTAATTTAGCAAGGTCAACTAGACTCCAATACTTCCTAACGACTCTTACCAACGTCCCCCATAAGACTTGGTAAGAACTTAAGAATATTCTAGACATGCCTTTAGCATAAAATCAATAACAAGGATACTTCCTATGACAAGGAAAGTATACTCAAGAACAAGTCATGTATACTCCTAACAACAAGGCAAGTATACTTCAAATATCAAGGCAAGTATACTCCTAACAACAAGGCAAGTATACTTCAATATCAAGTCATGCATACTCCTAATAACAAGGCAAGTATACCATAAAGATAATCATGTCTATAGAAAGAAGAAGTTCACATACCTCATGACGACTAACCAATACGACAAGTAGCAAAATGCTCCAAAGAACTTCAACTTCATCGGCTATTCCTTAAGTCAAGTAGACTCTGCTACACGTAGTACTTCAACCTAAAATGGCCATAGTACTTCTATCAATATCATACATACTATTGTAAGACTTATACCAAATAATTGCCCTCTAATTCTACGGAAAATCGGGCAGCACTTCCTTTGTTTCTACGTATTTTTCCACCTTTTCTAAGGCCCGTATTCATCAACCAATAAGCCACATTTAAGGCGCAACAAACCAGCAATTCAAAGGGGATTACACGCCTTAACAAGATATGTAAAATTCTGCCCCACAATTAATGTAAAATTGTCCAACAATCTTAAGCCATTCTCGGCAACAACAACATAAACCTTCATTAAATCCATTATACTTCAAGTCATACCTCCACACTTATACATAATTCATACCAAAATTTAATGACATGACTCCCTTCAACATATAACATGTAATTAACGAAGGTAACAACGACATTACTCAACGAAAGCTTAAGGCGACAAAACTGTCCAAAATTCTAGGCCATTTCGGCAATCACAAGGACAATAACAACATCTATTCTTTTCCACTTCCTTTTCAATCCAAGTTGTTATTCTAACATGTTATATAGTCACAATCAATTATAACAACTAAAATCCCTTCCTTATACAACATGCGACGATTATAACTAACGACCAAATTGATTTCCAATTTTAATGGCTAACATGCCAATCTCGGATTTAAGATTCCAAATTCCACAACACTTATCAATCTTCATAATATATATCACATGATCATTTCTAACTTATCATAACATGGAATATTCAATTACAATAGTAAGACGAAGATTATTACCTCAATAAGCCCAAATTTAATCCAAGATTCAAAGTCGATCCTTAGAAACTTTAGTTCCTCTTCTTGACGTTCCAATCCACTCCAAGAAACCCTTAGAAGTTCATAAACAACTTCTCTTCAATTTCCAACTTCAAAGTTGAAGAACACCTTAGGTTTTCATCTTGCGACTAACGTAAAAACGTAGTTTTTCCGGGATTTTTGTGTTGAGATATCCTTAGAATACCCTTAGGGATCTTAGGTTTGAATATTGGGATTTATGAAGCAAGATTGAAGAATTTTTTTTCTAAAATGAGATCTTGGCCGAGGGCCCCTCTAAAGAACACTAAAATTTTCTTGAAAATTTTCTAAGTATGAAATGCTAGTCTTTCACTAGTAGTAGAAGATATATATAATGCATCCAAGGGCTAAGATTAATCCAAATGGAAGGCTAGGATGAGGTCAACTATCTCAAGCCACACTTTTTTAGTTGACTTGGTCCATTTTTATTCATCCAACAACCCCATGTGGAGGGTGACACGTGTTGCCCTCCCATTGGTCTAAAATATTTCGTTTCCCGAAATTTTCATAATTGGTCAAAATACCAGAAACCTCGTGGGCCCCACAAAAACGTAAAATCTCTCGGGTGGGCCCCACGAATCCAATTCTGAAAATAAAATTTCATAGTTTCGATAAATTCCAACAGTCTCAAATAAAATTTCTGAGAACCCAATTCTCATTAACGAACAATTTTCCTTCCCGAGGTTCGGAAGATTTTTCCTTGGAAAACAATTCTTTCTTCGTTCAAATTTTAAGCCCTGATTCCTTACGTACATTCTCTTAAACATGTCCGGGAATTACGAGGTGTAACATTTATCTTGGTTCTTGATCATACAGTTCATTCATGCGTACTACCCGCATTTATATCCTTACGACACTTCTTCAACCATTTCCTAGTGTCGTCCTCAATTACCCCAACCCAATACCTTTTTCTAAGGTTATCTAAAATTGTAACCTATAGCATAACGAAGCTGGAGACTTTACCAGTCCCATATCTATGGCCTAATAATATGGGTGTGCATAAACCTTCATAATACGCAAAACTATCTTCTTACGTGGGGGAGAGAGCTTATCTCCCTTTCATAATCTTTCCTTGACGTTACAACCCTAATCACAGGGTCCTTGTCACGCCCCGAACCCAGGGGCCCGTGACTGGTGCCCTACCTGGGAATCCTTCTACCTAACTGACACAAGTAAACCGCAAAATTAAATAACACCTTTTTTTAAAACCAACGAACATGCAAGGGCAAAACCGACAAGGCTGCCATATAATATACATAATCAAAAGACACTACACTATACACGAGTCCAATCCCACATATGAATACAAACCTCTAAGAGTTTTACTGAAATAAGACGGGACAAGGCCCCGCCGTACCCATAACTGTACAAAAGCATGTACTGAAGGATCTATACCAAAATGATAAACTCCTCAATGTATGGAGCTATCCAAAACTCGAGCAGGTGGTCCTACACTCGCAGACAAAGAATCGCTGCACCTAAAGTCATGCAGATGAACGCAGCCTCGGGCGAGGTCAAGACGGGAATGTACCAAGTATGTGAAATCAAAATATCAGAATGAAATCATAGCAGCTATATAAAATAGAGACATGTATGATAGCCAAACTACAGACACACATGTAAGCAGTCATATCAAGTCAGGGACGCATGCCCTCAAAGTCACTACTCAAATATAACTATGGGTCTCACGCCCATAATATCAACCATGCCCGTGGAATCCTTCCTCACTACCGGCAGTCCATGATATAATATAACACCAATACGCATACATGAACACCAAGTCCCACATGTGTCCTAAAATTGTACGGGCCATGTAGGAAAGCGAACCACCAGATCCAGCCTGCATCATAAAAATGACCGGGGCAAGTACGAAAGCCAACTACCAGATCCAGCCTGCGTCAACAACTGACCGGGGCAAGTACGAAAGATAACTACCAGATCCAGCCTGTCGTCACGAGATATGATCGGGGCAAGTGCGAAAGCTATCTACCGGAGCCTACCGTACCAAACTGTGCAATAGAACTGACGGGGGCAAGTACGAAAGCTATCTACCAGACCATCTTACGATAGCCACTGACCGGGGCAAGTACGAAAGCTCTCTACCAGACCATCCTGCGTCACTAAATCTCATGGAGGGCTAGTCTATGGAATAACAATATCCAACATGGTCGCATGCCCCGGAATCCCACATCGTATAAGCATGTCCATGGGGTAATACAAACAAATCCGGGAATCTAACCTGCCTCCTGGTCACATGCCCCGGAATCCCACATCGTATAAGCATGTCCAAGGAGTAATAAAAACAATTCGAGAATCTAACACGCATCCTGGTCGCATGCCCCGGAATCCCACATCGTATAAGCATGTCCATGTATCAATCATAATGGAAGCATACCCGTGGAATCCCACATCACCGCTGCACGCTGTAAACTCACACAAGACAAATCCTTCTTCAACTGAGAGTCGCGGCAGCGTAAAAATATAATACTTGCACTCAAAGGCTATCACAAGCACACATAGGAAAGTTCATAAAATATTTAGACTTTCATTATCATGCTCAAATGAATTTCATTTTATAAACTCAAGGCATTTTCATTTTATATAAAAATCTGGGGTTTTAACCCTAAGTACTACGTACTTCCATTCTTTTCAAAAGACTCCTTTTTATATAAAACCCCAAGATACTAACACCCGTAGTATCAAGGCATGTCTATTTTTCAAATTAAGTTACTACACTTTTAGAAATTCATTTCAAGACTTTGAAACCAAGTAACTTAAAATTTCACAACCTAGGCAACTCATGCCTATCAATCAAAATAGACAACTTTCTTAACCTTCCATAAAGCCGTTATAACTAACTTCCCATAAAGTCGTTATAACCCTTTATGGTTTTAGACAAATTCATTCTTTTTATAACCAAGAGACTTATACTTTTAAAACCAAGTTACTTAACTTTCAAAATACTTCAAGTCTCTTAACTTTAGAGATTAAGTTACATAACTTTCAAAATACTTCAAGTCTCTTAACTTTAGAGATTAAGTTTCTTAACTTTAGAAATCAAGTTTCTTCTACTTTTAAATCTCAAGTAACTTACACATTTAAAACAAGTTACTTCTCTTTAAATCATGTCATTTCTCCCCTTTTAAATCAATTAAGTAAATCACTCCTTTGACTCCCCTAAAGTCATTATATCAACCTTTAGGTTTTGGAACTAAGGCACTAGCCAAAAGATTTGGAAACCACTTCCTTTTCAAGACTCTATGTACTTCAAGTAAAATACTTTCACTTTTGAAAATCCAAACTTCATTAAGGGAATAGATTATAACAACTTCCAATTTAAACATCCAAAGTACAATCAAGGAAGTATATAGAACAACTTATATATTAGGCAATCCAAGTACAATCAAGGAATGAATCATTTAAGGAGTAGGACTTACTTTCTTTATCATAAGGAATCATGCTAGAAGAAGAGGAGATGTTTCACATACCTTTTCGGCTTAATCCACAAGCTAAGTCGAATACGCCGCACGTAGAATTGTCAACCTATAATGGACACAACACGACTATCAACTTCTAGTTTCTAATACTAAGTATACGGTCTCTTATTATACGGAAAATCGGGCAGCACCTCCTTTGTTTCTACGTACTTTTCCACCTTTTTCAAGGCCTGATAATCAATAACCAACATGCCACATTTAAGGCTCAATACATCAACCAATCAAAGGGGATTACACGCCTTACAATACGTGTAAAATTCTGCCCCACAATTCATATAAAACAATCCAACACTTATAAGGGCATTCAGCCACCAATATAACCAATCCTAAGTCCTTTCCAGTTCTTTTTCAATCCAAGTTTTTAGGTCAACATGTTATATAGTCATAAACAACTTTAACAACTACAATTCCTTCTTTATATAACATGCGACGACTAAACTAATAACCAAATTGAATTGTAATCTCAAAGGCTAAACATGCTAGTTTCGGATTAGGGTTCCAATATCCAATACACTTATCAAACTTCATACTATATACCTCATGCTTGCTAATATCCATAGCTACAACAATAAGTAATCTTAATTACTAAAACGACAAGATTGTTACATTTATAAGCCCTTATAAAATTCCAAGTTTTAAAGTCGCTCCTTAGAAATTCTTAGATCCTTTCCTTTACGCTCCAATCCGCTATTTGAAGCCTTTAGAAGTTCACAACCAACTTCTCTTCCATTTCCAATCAAAACCTATGAAAACGACTTAGGTTTTCGCCTTGCGACTAACGTGAAAACGTCGTTTTTCCGAGATATTTCTATTGATATATCCTTACAATACCCTTAGGTACATTGGGTTAAAGTCTTGTGAATAATGAACCACAATTGCAAATTTTTTGTGTGGGAATTATAGCCAACCCGAGAGCAACTATATGAAGAACAAGGTTCTCTAATTTTTCTAACTGTTGAAGACTAAGTCATGCACTAGTGTAGTATATATAACACAATAGAGGGCTTAGATTACAACATATGTGTGGCTAGGATGAAGAGTAATTAATATCTACACAAGTGGCAAGTTGACTAAGTCAATAATCTCAAGCTTGCAAGACTTGATCATCTACCTTGGACAATGACCATTTTACCCTTGTCTTAATTCGAGCAAGCCATGTGGGGAGGGGGAGGGGGTGACACGTGTCTCCCTCCCATTCGTCCATAAAATTCCGTAACCCTCGTGGGCCCCACAAAACGTAAAATTTCTCGGATGGGCCCTATGTGACCAAATATGTAAAAATAAGTTTCCATAATGATAATAAATTCCATATTCCTCAAATAATGCATTTTGAGAATTCAATTCTCATCAACGAATATTTTTCCTTTCCGACGTTCGGAAAAACAATTCTTCCTTTCGTACCAATTTTCAAGTATTGTGTCCTCGCGTCCATTCTCTTATACATGTCCTGAAATTACGGGGTGTAACAGTCCTGTTACGGTTTCCTCTATAATTCTAATCATCAAGCACCGTCTTATAAATCGTGTAGATTTTCAAAACCTACTAATGATGTCTTCTGTTTTTCGTCGGTATCACTCATACTTATCTCATTCTGGCTTTGCGCATTCTCTGGAGATTATTCGGAAAGTCGTGGCCTTGACTGCCACACTAAGCCGACTCCAAGTACCTCCAAGGGTACTTATAATATAATCCTTCAATAATCATACGTTCTTAACCCCGTCTCTTAACGTTCAAATTCAAATCAATCACTTCAATGAAACAAGTCACATAGACTCCACAATTTATCATGTCAAAGAAGGAAGGAATAACTTACATATTACTAACACTTCCATTCCTTCCCCATCGATAGCCGGCTTACCGGGAAACTGGAATCAAACCAATCTCTCTCTACAGTCAACGTTGGCATACAAGAAGCCAACTAGTCTGTTACACCCCGTAGTTCCAGGGTATGTATGTGAGGACATATGTACGAGAATACGACATTAAGATTGGAAAGGAAGAAGGATTTGATTTTCCGAAGGAAAATTTTCCGAATTTTGTGAAGGAAAAAAGTTCGTTAATGGGAATTGGATTCCCAGATTTGGTATTCGGACTTCTTGGAATATTAGAGAATTATGGATTTTATTTTCCGGAAAAGGTCACGTGGGGCCCAGGGGAGGAATTTTCGGTTTTGTGGGGCCCACTTTGTTTTCGAGATTTTGGCCATTATGGATATTTTCGGAAGATGAATATTTTAGACGAGTAGGAGGGCGACACGTGTCACCCCCTTAGGTGGCACATGACCGAAATTGGTGTGCCAAGTGGCTCTTGGCCGATTTGTTGGGATATGTGGCTAGCCACTTGTCTCAAGTTGGTCTTGCTTGGACAAGTGGCTTGTGGCACACACACTTGTTCCCCAATCTCACCACATACTTGCTCTCATCCTAGACCTTGATTGTTCTATAAATACCCCTGCTGGAAAGATCGCCACGACTGCCCGGCCCGTGACTGGTGCCTTACCCCGGGCACCCTAGTGATACAACATCAGAGAAAAACCAGCGGAAATGAAAACTTAAGCATTTAAATAGACATTGATCAAGATAAAGAAAATAGGCCAACCAAAACGGTTGCCTTTCAACATATATATATGTATAGACATTTGAACAGTTACAATCCTTACAACCCTGCCCACAACAGTGCTACAGACCTCTAAGATTTATACAACAACTATGACGGGACAGGGCCCCGCCATACCCCTGAATGTACAAGAACCTACTGCATATCGTGGTAACATACCAAAGATAAGCCTCAAGGAACGGAGCTTCCCAAGACGAAAGGTGATCCTAAAATGGATCGACAAATACCGATGTCTACCTGCAGATGAACGCAGCTTCAAGGAGGTCAAGATAACAGTACCAAGTATGTGAAACCGTAAATATCAGAATGAAATCATAGCGCTATATAAAGCAGAGACATGTATGATAATCAAACTACAAGACACCACATATAAACAAATATATCAAGTCGTGACTCACGCCTCCAAATCATCACTGTGTTCGTGGAATTCCTTCCTCACCGCCACTGCCTATGATATAACAATACCAAGGAGTATATGTGAACACCATGTCCTACTGGTCAATAAAACCGTGACGGCAAGTATAACTACCGATCCGACCGCACTAATAATATCAGCATAACCATATCACGGTCGACACGCGGCAAGTGCAATAGCCTCCACTGGCCCACCGCGCCACGTGAATGACGGGGCAAGTGAATCGCCACGCACTGCATCACAACCGTAAGTCACGGCTCTATCCAAATACCGACTCGCGGTCGACACGCGGCGTGCAATAACCTATACCAGATCCACCGCGCCACGAGCCGACGGGGCAAGTAAACGGCTACGCACCCGATCACAACCGTAAGTCACGATACTTCGCCGCGAAGCTGACACGTGGCAAGTGCAATAACCTATACCAGATCCACTGCGCCACGAGTCGACGGGGCAAGTAAACAGCTACGACCCGATCACAACCGTAAGTCACGATACTTCGCCATAACCATAACGGTCACATGTCCACATAATCCATCAACAGCGACATGCCCATGTAACAATGCATCGAAGCATACCCGTGGAATCTCCCATCACTGCCGGTACGTCCAAGTAAGTTCTCAACAAGTCAACCGGCCCTCCATCGAGAGACGCGGTAGTATAGAAACACAATTCTTGCACAACAAAGACTATCTCAATAAGCATAGGCAAGTTACCCAACAACAAGCATAGGCAAGTTACACAACAACAAGCATAGGCAAGTTACACAACAACAAGCATAGGCAAGTTACACAACTCAAAGTACTTTCATTTTAAGTCAAAATCCGGGTGTTAACCCTAAAGTACTACGTACGTTAAATTCCTTTTTAAAGAGATCCATTCCTTTTATAAAAGTCACCCGATACCCGTAGTATAAAATAGAGTGACTCACGTTTTTAGGTAAACCAAAACACTTTCCTTTTCAACCACATTCTTTTCCCTAAGGTTCCAGTTTGCCTAATTTCAATTACTCAAGGCTCTTTATTTTAGAAAAGTTTCATAGTTCAATGTCTTAATCTCTTTTAAAACATTTGAGTAACATATGCCTTATATGAGTGTAGGTTATTCTTATTCATAATCAATCTTATTAAGCAGCCATGATCTAGGAAATGTAATATCATTTTGTCTCATCTTAGTTTCTATGCAGATGGAGGTTTCTACTGGTTTTAATAATACTTCATTATTCATTACATTTTCCTTTATTAACGCTGCCGTGGTTTGTCGATACTCATTCTGATTTCCGAAATCAGTAAAACATTATTCCTTTTAAAACCAAGTACCCATTACTCACGAATGAGGTTTCACATTGTTAACAAACTTCATATCAATACAATTAAGTCAAGTCTCTTATCTTTTAACATTAAGTCTCTTAACTTCTAAAAATCAGTAAACCATTCTTTTTATCACTCTTAAGACGTTATACCTAACTTCCCATAAATCTAGTATAACTCTTATGTTTTCAAAACCAAGTATTACTCTTCTTTAAAAAAGGTTTCTTATTTCTTTTGAAATACTTCAAGATTCTTCTTATTCAGGCTTAAGTCAAAAGACATTGCCGTAACACTACATTCGCTAACACACGACGCTCACCGTACTATACCTATATTCCTTTCAAAACATTTCAAGGTTCTTATTATTCAGGCTTAAGTCAAAAGACATTGCCACACGTACGTCTACCGTACTATATGTATTCTTTTAAAATACTTCATGCTCAAAAGTATAGGAAGAATCACATACCTCGCGACGATTATCGACTATAAGCAAAACGCTCCACGGCTATAACCCGGCTAGCCTTGTCCACCTTCTAAGTAGCACATGCTACTTGCAGAACATTCAACCAATAAAGGTTATCACCATCAGAATACAAATCTATGTAAATACGTTCAATCTTCTACTTATATATTCTTCATGTGATTTCATTCAAGTCTATTCGTAATATCCTTCTATTACAGTTCAAATCTCTTCTATGAATCTTATATTCATTTCAATTCAACTTCACGATGTAATTTCCAATTACACTAGAAGGATAGGATTATTTACCTCGATGAGCCCAAAATTATCCAAGTTTAATGTCGCTCCCGAGCAACGCTTAGCTCCTACTCCGAGTGCTCCAATCCGCTCCAACAACCCTTAGAAGTTCTACGCAACTTCTACTAAACACTTCAACCGACTATGAAGGTTTTCCTTAGGGTTTTTTTGTGGCTAAAGGAAAGTATAATAGTATTTCCTGCTCTACGATAGAGGTAACTTTGGAAAGTACTACAAGGTATATGGGCTAAAGTATTTGGGCATAATAACAATACTTGAGAGTATTTCTATACCACAAAAGGGGGTATTTATACGAGACAACTAGGCAGGGGTACCCTCTCGCCAAGCCAACCAGAGGGAGGCTCTCGCCAAGGCTTCTCAAAAGAGGGGCTTTGGACGAATTTAACTCACAAAGGGAGAGATTTCAAGACTTGAAAATGATTTTTGGATGAAGAAAGTTCATCAACTAAGGGGTATTTATAGGTCAAGCAAGGGCCAACCAATGGCCAAGATCAATCCAAGTGTAAGGCAAGTGTAGGGCTAGGATTTACCCATGTGTCCTTATCCATCTACTACACAAAATATCCTACCTAACCCTTGACCAAGAAAATGCACAAAACGTGCAAACAACGGCCCTCTTAGTCGTCCATTGAGGGTGACAAGTGTCACCCTCCCGTTGGTCCAAAAGCTTTTGTCTCACGGAAAAATCCGCAAAAATTATAAATGACATAGCCGGAATTTTCCCTACGCAAGTCGTGCAAAACGTTTCGTCGAAACGACTCTTTCTGCTTGTGTACAATTTTCAAACTTGCCAAATCTTTAAGGCTCAAATTTTTATACGCACGCCTCACGCATATACCAAAATACGGTATAACATTCTCCTCCTTAGAAACATTCGTCCCGAATGTTCCTTCTCAAGACGGATAACGATAAAGTTCTTCTTAACAAGTTGCCAATGCCACACCGCCACAAAATAACACACGCTCTTCTTCCTTCCTTACTCGTCGCACTTTCTCGAACACTTGAACTCTTTTAGTATACGCATTCACACTTTAGCCATCGCTTAGTTTCCAAAACTTTGGAGTCACCACCTCCAAACTTGGTCCTCTTACTAGCCTCAATCTCCTTAAGGCTATTCCCGCCTTCACGATCCGCTCGTCGAACATATCCACGAACTCATACGATGGTCATCTAAACTGGGCCTAGCACCTCGTGACCCTACCACCGCGGGACCACCCAGAGCTGACCCTACCGAACAGCCGCGGGTTGGCCCGCAACATGGCCCCAACCCGACCTACTTAACGCATCAAGCTCTTGTTCCCGATCCTAACAATCTTACCTATACAGTCGCGAAAGCTACCACTTCCATTTCACACTACCCATGGACTTATCACACAATACATTCTAGGCATAAAATGCACTCGACAAGGATCACTTGCAAAATCTTGTACTCAAGACTACTTACATCTAAGGTCTCAACCGTAATATTCTAAGGTTCATCATTTTCTCACCCCACAGCTTACTCCTTTCTCACTAACTGTGTTTCTAAATCACATTTTAGCACAAAGCTATCCGAACATAACACTTAACACATTATCATCATAACAATACATACAAGTCTGCAGAGGTTAAGGATATACTGAAAATAGGCGGTTCAAAGGACCGCTAAAATCGGGAACTCCACCGCGACCTTCGCTGGCCCGCCGTGTGTGTACATCCCGCCTAGCTATGGAAGGTGAAGAACCCGCAATCGATCTAGTAGTCCGTGCTATCCCACCAAGATTACCCCTCGGCCTGGACGCCTCCACAAATGGCCCCGCTGGCCGCAAGTATAGCAATCTCCCAAACCAAGACGACATTCCTCAATGGGCTTTACCACAATGGTCACACCGAGATACGGGTGGCCTCATCCGCGAACACTTCTACTCCTCAAGATCTGAAACTGGAGCCCCGACCGCCTCGAATATCCCGGCGTCCCGAAGCCGCGAGGACCACTGCATCGGGCGGAGGTACATAACTAGTTCTGCCGAGGCGGTCCGCCTCGAAAGTCACCAAAGGACCTGCTGCTCGCCTCTTCGCTGATCTCGGCCATTCCGCCGATTCTCCGCCTCACATCCAAGTGCATAAGTCAGATGCGGCAATGTCCATGCCCGATCAAGAGCTACACCAACAACTCTCGCTAGGTAATCATCGAGCCACCGTAACATATCGGTGCACTCGATCCTCCATACTAGCTACTAACGCGGACGCATCGCGCCAATGAGTCGAACTCCACATTGTACTCCCGACCGTGACGCCTGCTCGCCGCAACACCAAAAATTTGTCACCGAGCCCTCCTCATCCGCGAGGCAAGAAATGTGCAAGAAATGCCTCTAAGAACTCGTTCCACACCGGAAGTGCATTCTCTCCCGACAGCTCCCACGATCAAACCAATGATCGCGGTATCACGCAGATGCGAACCTAGACCACCGACTCGGTCTCCGATGCCTTGATCACTCATGATCCGTCAGAATCGCTTGATGAACTCCCGCGGATCATCCTCGTGTCTCACCCATAGAACTCGCGGGTTACAACTCGTAAAATCCCGTAGCCTTAAACTATTTGATCTAAAGTGAACCATCGTGCATCGAACTGCCGCGCCCACCTATCCTCAAGTCCGCCACAACCCCGCCATCAATCGCCCACTCTTGTAACTCATCTCTTCTCGCCTGCATCGTGGACCGAGGCTCGTGCATCGTGGTCTCAGAGATCGCCGTTTCTACTCGCAGCCTCCTCACGCTTTGCCCTTCTCGCCCGGTTGCTTGCGCGAGGCATAATCGTAAAAACGGCACGCTGAGGGTCCAACTTATCACACACTCTAAGGCACGATCTCGTAATGAGAAGAATAGAAACTAATCCTAAACGCCTGCACCTCCCGATTATAGATGTGGTGCACAACACATCGATAATCAAGACTCTACTAGACACGGTCCAGACACTTTCCGAGACTAATCGCTCGATACCACTTTTGTCACGACTGCCTCGGCCCGTGATCGTGCCTTACCTCGCACCCTAGTGATACAACATCAGAGAAAAACCAGAGGAAATGAAAACTTAAGCATTTAAATAGACATGGATCAAGATAAAGAAAATAGGCCAACCAAAACGGTTGCCTTTCAACATATATATATATGTATAGACATTTGAACAGTTACAATCCTTATAACCCTGCCCACAACAAAGGCTGCACTTAAGATTTATACAACAACTATGACGGACAGGCCCCGCCATACCTCGAATGTACAAGAACTCTACAGCATATCGTGGTAACATACCAAAGATAAGCCTCCAAGGAACGAGCTTCCCAAGACGCCAAAGGTGATCCTAAAAGCGGGATCGACAATGATGTACTCTACCGCAGATGAACGCACTTCAAGGAGGTCGATAACAGTACCAAGTATGTGAAATCAGAAATATCAGAATGAAATCATAGCTTATATAAAGTAGAGACATATATGATAATCAAACTACAAGACACCACATATAAACAAATATATCAAGTCAGGGACTCACGCCCTCCAAATCATCACTCGTGCCCGTGGAATTCCTTCCTCACTGCCGGCCGTCTATGATATAACAATACCAAGGAGTATATGTGAACACCAGGTCCTACCTGTGTCAATAAAACCGTACGGGGCAAGTATAACTACCAGATCCGACCGTACCAATAATATCAGACAACCATATCATGGTCGACACGCGGGCAAGTGCAATAGCCTCCACCAGCTCCACCGCGCCACGAATGACGGGGCAAGTGAATCGCCACGCACTGCATCACAACCGTAAGTCACGGCTCATCCAAATACCGACTCGCTGAAGGCGACACGTGGCGTGCAATAACCTATACCAGATCCACCGCGCCACGAATGACGGGGAAAGTAAACGCCACGCACCCGATCACAACCGTAAGTCACGATACTTCGCCGGGCGACACGCGGGCAAGTGCAATAACCTATACCAGATCCACCGCCACGAAATGACGGGGACAAGTAAACAGGCTACGCACCCGATCACAACCGTAAGTCACGATACTTCGCCATAACCATAATGGTCACATGTCCACATAATCCATCAACAGTGTGGACATGCCCATGTAACAATGCTACTGGAAGCATACCCGTGGAATCTCCCATCACTGCCGGTACGTCCAAGTAAGTTCTCAACAAGTCAACCGGCCCTCCATCGAGAGACGCGGTAGTATAGAAACACAATTCTTGCACAACAAAGACTATCTCAATAAGCATAGGCAAGTTACCCAACAACAAGCATAGGCAAGTTACACAACAACAAGCATAGGCAAGTTACACAACAACAAGCATAAGCAAGTTATACAACTCAAAGTACTTTCATTTTAAGTCAAAATCCGGGTGTTAACCCTAAAGTACTACGTACGTTAAATTCCCTTTTAAAGAGATCCATTCCTTTTATAAAAGTCACCCGATACCCGTAGTATAAAATAGAGTGACTCACGTTTTTAGGTAAACCAAAACACTTTCCTTTTCAACCACATTCTTTTACCTAAGGTTCCAGTTTGCCTAATTTCAATTACTCAAGGCTCTTTATTTTAGAAAAGTTTCATAGTTCAATGTCTTAATCTCTTTTAAAACATTTGAGTAACATATGCCTTATATGAGTGTAGGTTATTCTTATTCATAATCAATCTTATTAAGCAGCCATGATCTAGGAAATGTAATATCATTTTGTCTCATCTTAGTTTCTATGCAGATGGAGGTTTCTACCGGTTTTAATAATACTTCATTATTCATTACATTTTCCTTTATTAACGCTGTCGTGGTTTGTCGATACTCATTCTGATTTCCGAAATCAGTAAAACATTATTCCTTTTAAAACCAAGTACCCATTACTCACGAATGAGGTTTCACATTGTTAACAAACTATATGTATTCTTTTAAAATACTTCATGCTCAAAAGTATAGGAAGAATCACATACCTCGCGACGATTATCGACTATAAGCAAAACGCTCCACGGCTATAACCCGGCTAGCCTTGTCCACCTTCTAAGTAGCACATGCTACTTGCAGAACATTCAACCAATAAAGGTTATCACCATCAGAAATACAAATTCTATGTAAATACAGTTCAATCTTCTACTTATATATTCTTCTGATGTGATTTCAGTTCAAGTCTATTCTGTAATATCCTTCTATTACAGTTCAAATCTCTTCTATGAATCTTATATTCATTTCAATTCAACTACAGTATGTAATTTCCAATTACACTAGAAGGATAGGATTATTTACCTCTATGAGCCCAAAATTATCCAAGTTTAATGTCGCTCCTGAGCAACGTTTAGCTCCTACTCCGAGTGCTCCAATCCGCTCCAAACAACCCTTAGAAGTTCTACGCAACTTCTACTAAACACTTCAACCGACTATGAAGGTTTTCCTTAGGGTTTCGTTTTTGTGGCTAAAGGAAAGTATAATAGTATTTCCGGGCTCTACGTATAGAGGTAACTTTGGAAAGTACTACAAGGTATATGGGCTAAAGTATTTGGGCATAATAACAATACTTGGAGAGTATTTCTATACCACAAAAGGGGGGTATTTATACGAGACAACTAGGCAAGGGGGTACCAAGCCTCACTCGTGGGGAGGCTCTCGCCAAGGCTTCTCAAAAGAGGGGGCTTTGGACGAATTTAACTCACAAAGTGGGAGAGATTTCAAGACTTGAAAATGATTTTTGGATGAAGAAAGTTCATCAACTAAGGGGGTATTTATAGGTCAAGCAAGGGCCAACCAATGGCCAAGATCAATCCAAGTGTAAGGCAAGTGTAGGGCTAGGATTTACCCATGTGTCCTTATCCATCTACTACACAAAATATCCTACCTAACCCTTGACCAAGAAAATGCACAAAAAACGTGCAAACAATGGCCCTCTTAGCCGTCCATTGAGGGTGACAACCCTCCCGTTGGTCCAAAATATTTCGTCTCTCGGAAAAATCCGCAAAAATTATAAATGACATAGCCGGAATTTTCCCTTCGCAAGTCTTGCAAAACGTTTCGTCGAAAAACGACTCTTTTCGGTACTTGTGTACAATTTTCGAAACTTGCCAAATCTTTAATGCTCAAATTTTTATACGTACGCCCTCACGTACATACTCTGAAAATACGGGGTATAACAAAGACTTCATCCCACACTTGAGATTTCCAAGGCAATTCTCCCTCCCTCTCCTTGTTGTTCTCGGCATTGGCCATCCCCCTTGACCAAAAGTTGTCCAAAACTCCTTAAACTTCTAAGTGTTCTTCCTTAAGGTGTTAGGAAGATTGTGAACCAAGTGTTGGAAAAGATTTCACACCCCTAGACTAATACACCCCATTGGCCGAAAGTTGGTAGTGTTGGAACCTAAGTGTTCTTCACATTTTGGAGTTGGATCTTGAAGAGGAGTTGGTTAGGAGCTTCTAAGGGTTGCTTGTGCAGTATTGGAATGTAAGGAATAGGAGTAAACGTTGCCCAGGATCGACTTATAAATCTTGGATAAATTTTGGGCTTAACGAGGTAATGATCTATGTCCTTCTATTGTAATTGGAGATTACATATTGTAGTAGTTTATAAATGAGTAAGATATATGGAAGGATGATTAAAAAGAATTGAACTGTATTTATGTTACACCCCGTATTTTCCAGAGTATGTATGTGAGGACGTACGTACGTTTGTACATGCCCTATTTAGGTTAAGGATGAAATTGTGAACTTTCGACGGAAAAGATTCCGAACCTTGTGAAGGAAATTCTACGTTTTTAATATTTTAACCGATTACAGATTTTTTTTCCGAGAGACGAAATATTTTGGACCAATAGGAGGGAGACATGTGTCACCCTTAGTTGGCATGAGTTGGACGAAATGGTGGCCAAGTGGACAAGGTCAAATGGTCAAGTCTTGCAAAGATATTTTTTTGGATAGTGGGGGTAGGTGAGGTTGGACGGTTTTGTGAGATAGTGGAGGCCACATGGCTCATTGTTGTGGGGGACATATGTCCCAATGTTGTGGTGGACATATGTCCCAATATTGTGGTGGACACTTGGTTGGAAGATCTCATCTTTCACATGGATCCTAATCCCCACCCTCCATTTGTTTTAATCTCGCCTCGTGTTCTATAAATACCCCCCCTTGAGTTGAAGACTTCTTCATCCACTCCATATTTTCTAAGTCTCAAAATCCTTCCCCCTTTGTGTAGAAGTCTCGTCCAAGTCTCCCCCCCCCCTCTTGAGAAGAGCTAGCCGAAACACCCCATTTCCCCCCCTTCCTAGTTGTCTCGTCAAAAGCCCCCCCCCCCTTGGTAGAAAATATTCTCCAAGTATTGTTACAATTCCAAAATACCTTAGCCCTAATACCTTGTAGTATTCCAAAGTTATTTCAATACTAAGAGCCCGGAAATACTACTATACTTTCTTTAGTCACACAACGAAACCCTAGGGAAAAATCTTCATAGTGGTTGAAGTATTAAGTAGAAGTTGTGTAGAACTTCTAAGGGTTTCTTGGAGCGAATTGGAGCGCACGGATTAGGAGCTAATCGTTGTTCATGATCGACATTTTAACTTGGATAATTTTGGGCTTATCGAGGTAAATATCTTTGACCTTCTATTGTAATTGGAGATTACATATAGTAGTTTATAAATGAGTATAAGATATATAAGGATGGTATAAAAGAAGAGAATTGAACTGTAATTACATAGGATTGTATTACAGTAGACTTGTGTAGTTAGACGGGTAGGGAAGTGCTGCCCGATTTTCCGTAGCAATAAGCACCTTCTGCTTAGAATATTCTACAGAGTAGTCTAGACGTTGATAGACGTATTTGACTATTATAGGTTGATACTCTGCGCGCGACATATTCGACTTGGCAGGTGGATTTCGCCGAGGAGGTATGTGATTCTTCCTATCCTCTTGAGCATGATATTTTAAAAGAATATATATATAGTACCAGAGACGCGTGTGTTGACTGGACGTGGTTTTACTTCGATGTCTTTTGACTTGAGTTTTAAATAGTAAGAATCTTGAAGTATTTCAAAAGAATTAAGAATCGTTTTTGAAAGAAGAGTAATACTTGGTTTTAAAAGCTTAAGTGTTATACTAGCTTTATGGGAAGTTAGGTATAACGACTTAAGAGAGATAAAAGGAACGGTTTACTTAATTATTTACGAAAGCCTTATATTGATTTCGGAAATGAGAATAAGTATCGAACAAACCACTGCAGCGCTAATAAAGGAAAATGTATTGACTAATTAAGGATTATTAAAACCAGTAGAAACCTCCATCTGCATAGAAGCTAAGATAAGACAAAATTGTATTACATTTCCTAGATCATGGCTGCTTTAATAAGATTGTTATAAACAAGAATAACCTACTCACACATAAGGCATATGTTACTCAAATTATTTTAAAAAGGAGATTACGTTGTTAAGTGTTTATGTCACGACCCGTTCCAGGGCCCATGACTGGTGCCTTACCTGGGCACCCAAGTAGTCATACATCAGAGTAATCAGCGGAATATAAAAACAAGACAAGAAGCAAATGTAAATTAAGACACCGTTTATCTGAGAAAAGTCGCCTTTCGGCATATATATATATAAACCAAAATCGCGCTACATCCCAACTGCATAACAGACTCTGCACTTCTAAGGAAGTAAACAACTATGGCAGGACAGGGCCCCACCATACCCTGAATGTACAAACTATCTACAACAACAGGGAGATCATACCCAAAAGTCGAGCCTCCGGAGAAGATGGAGCTCCTGACACCCAAGCAAAAGATCCTAAGGATGCGGATCTAGCACCTGCTTTCCCTTACCTGCGGCATGAACGCAGCCGGGCGAGGTCGATAACAGGTACCAAGTATGTGAAACTGTAAAGTGCTTAAATGAAATCATATCATCTTAAAACCAATTTTTACAAATATGTACGAAACAACCAAGGTAACCACACATAGTGCCACATCACAAACAAGAGCCATAAGAGGTAAACTGTAACAGGTCTCTTTCTAGGCTGCGAATGATCGAAGCAAGGCCAATCACCCATAGTATCATTAAACATGCCTAATCCTGGACTCCCGCAGTCCGCATAGGCCACTCACGTAGGCCCGCATGAGGTATTCCCCGCATCGAGGGTAGCTACTCCTCGGCATCGTCCTGGACTCGTAGTATGCATGGCCACATAGACCGCATGGCCACAAGGACCGCACACTAACCTGGAACTCTCGTAGCTCCGCATAGGTCCCCTGGATCCGCATGAGGTATTCTCGAATCATAGTCACACAAACTGCCTGAGTATACCCCGCATCGGAGGGCAGCTTAACCCCCGGTATCATGTCAAGAGGTGAGTGATGTAATACTAACATAACGACTTACCGTTAAACAACATAAGCACAATAAGAACAACCTCTTATACAAACGTTACAAGACACTAACACACATAGCATCACAATATGTCTACTCAACAAACCATCTTATTATACTTTCCAGAAATCAATACAAGTCTTTTATAAACACATAAGTAAACTGTTCCTTTTCTCTTTCTTAAGTTGTTATACCTAACTTCTCATAAAGCTAGTATAACTCTTAAGCTTTTGTTTTAAAAACAAATATTCTTCTTCTTTCAAAAATGATTTATAATTCTTTTGAAAGACTTCAAGATTCTTATTATTTGGACTCAAGTCAAAAGACGTCAAGTAAAACCATGTTCAGTTAACACATGTACGTCTACCGTACTATATATACACTTAAAATATCATGCTCAAGAGTATAGGAAGAATCACATACCTTCTCGGCGAAATCTACCTGCTAAGTCGAATATGTCGCGCGCAGAGAATCAACCTATAATAGTCAGATACGTCTATCAATGTCTAGACTACTCTGTAGATTATTCTAAGCAGAGGGTTCTTTATTCTACGGAAAATTGGGCATTACTTCCCTACCCGGTAAACTACACAGTCTACTGTAAATACAGTCCTATGTAAGTACATTTCAATCTTCTTTATTATTCTTCTGATGTGATTACAGTTCAATTCTATTCTTTAATATTCTTCTATATCTTATACTCATGTCTTAACTATTCTTATATGTAATATCCAATTACAATAGAAGGACAAGATTATTTACCTCGATAAGCCCAAAATTATCCAAGTTAAATGTCGATCCTGAGCAAGGTTTAGCTCCTAATCTGAACGCTTCAATCCGCTCCAAGAAACCCTTAGAAGTTTCTACACAACTTCTACTTACAACTTCAACCAATAATGAAGTTTCTCCTAAGGTTTCGTTTAGTGACTAATGGAAGTATAGTAGTATTTCTGGGCTTTTAGTATAGGGGTGACTTTGGAAATACTACAAGGGATTGGCTAAGGTATTTAGGAGATAGTAACAACACTTGGAGAGTATTTTCTACCAAGGGGGGGGGGGGGGAGGTACTTACCGAGACTACTATGGAAAGGGGGGGAAGAGGGTGTTTCGGCTAAGCTCTCTAGAGGGGGGGGGGGGGGAGAAGTGAGGCTTGGACGAGAAGCTCACAAGGGGGAAGGGAGATTTCAAGACTAGGAAAGTTGATTTGTGGATGAAGAATTCATCAACTCAAGGGGGGTATTTATAGGGCTTTCAAGGGCCAAGATGAAGCCAAGTAGTAGGCAAGTTTATGGTGGAGATTTGCACAAGTGCACCCTAACCTACTCCACAAATCCCTCACAAACATTGACCCAAGTTTTAGGCCACAAAACAAGCCACAAAATCATGCCCATCGTCCAAGGTTCCGCCCCCCTTTGCCGTCCACTTGAGGGTGACAAGTGTGACCCTCTCGTTGGTCCAAATTATTTCATCTCTCGGAAAAATCCGCAAAAATTATAAATGACATAGCCGTAATTTACACTACGCAAGTTTTATAAAACGTTTCGTCGGAAAACCATCTGTTTCGTAGGTTGTGCACAAATTTCGTCCATAATGCCTAACTTAAGGCTAAACTTTTATACGTATGCCCTTACGTACATACTCTGAAAATACGGGGTATAACAGTTTAAAACTATGATCTATGAATCTTTTGAAGATAAGAGACTTGACTAAATTGACTTGATATGGATTTTGTTAAAAAGTGTGAAACCTCATTCGTGAGCAATGAGTACTTGGTTTTTAAAGAGTTAATGTATGAAGTACTTTGGGGATAAAAACCCGAACTTATTGACATAAAGTAGAAAGTACCTTGTGTGAATAACTTGACTATGTTGGTTTGTGATAGCCTTGTAATGCTTCCTTGTTGGTTTGATAAATAAACATGTTATGATACTACGTGTGTTAGTATCTTGTGATGTTTGTGTAAAAGGGGGTTCCCTTGTTGTGCTTATGTTGTTTAACGATAAGCTGTTATGTTAGTATTGTACCACTCACCTCTTGACATGTTATACCGGTTAAGTCGCCCCGACGCGAGGATGCCTCACGCGTCCAGGGACCTATGCGGAGCTACGAGTTCCGTGTTAGTGTGCGGGTAATTACCTCACGCGTCTATGTGGCCATGCGGACTATGAGAGTCCGTGAGGATGCCGCGGTTAGCTGCCCCGACGCGAGGAATACCTCACGCGGGCCTATGTGTGGCCTGCGCGAGCAAACAGTATGCTCAGATTAGACGCGACATTGACATCGAGGGCGAGTGGCCGCCTTCGATTACGTGGCGCGCCAGAAAGACCTCGTGATACGTTGTATGGCATTGTTGGTACCGTGGGTTTTAGTAGTCGCTATGCCTTCGTGATTTACCCCAGACGGTTTTATTATGACACGTGGGACTCGTGTTCATGTGTATTCCTTGGTGCTTTTATATCATGGATCAGGAAGTGAGGAAGGAATTCCACGCATGATTGATATCATGGGCATGAGACCCATGGTTATATTTGAGTAATGACTTTGGGCGTGAGTCCCCGACTTGACATGATCGCCATATCAGGCATCATAAATTGGTTATCATATATGTCTTCTGCTTTATATAGACTATTATGATTTCACTTACGATTTTCGCCACATACTTGGTACTGTAGATCGACTCCTTCGGGGTTGCGTCACGCCGCAGTAGATGTACACCGCTTGTTGATCCTCGCCATGTGGTCACAGCTGCGTTTGGAAGCTCCGCTTCTCCGAGGCTTATCTCGTGGTATAGTCCTCGCCGTCAGAGTACTCATATTCGTGGTATGGCGGCCTGTCCGCCATTTTTGTTATCACATTCTTAGAGGTGCAGTAGTAATCAAGTGTGGTTTGTAAAAGGGATGTAATTGTTCAAGTTTTCATATATATATATATGCCGAAAGGCAACTTTTCTCAGATAAACTGTTTCTCATTCATATTGTTTCATGTCTAGTTTTATATTCCGCTGGTTACTCTGATGTTGTATCACTAGGGTGCTCGGGGTAAGGCACCAGTCACGGGCCCGGGGTCGGGTCGTGACAATTTACATTGGACTGTATTTACAGTAGACTTATGTAGTATTATTGTGGGGCAGAATTGTACACGTCCGGATAGGCGTGTAATCCCCTTGGAGTCGTTGGCTTGGTAGCAGGCCTTGATATAAGAGGATATTTTTGTGGTTGCGGGGGGGGGGGGGGGAGTTGCTGCCCAATTTTCCGTAGAATAAGGAACTGTATACTTAGAATATTCTACGAAGAAGTCTAGAAGTTGATAGATGTATTGTGATTGTTATAGGTGGATATTCTACGCGCGACATACTCGACTTGGCTTGTGGATTAAGCCGAAGAGGTATGTGATTCTTCCTATTCTCTTGAGCATGACTATGTGTGAAATATATAGTGCGGTAGACGCACGTGTGTGAAAGGAGTTTGATTTCCTTTTTGTGTCCTTGACTTGATTCTAAAGGTAAGTGACTTGATATGAAATGTTAAAGACTTGAATTGTGTTAAAAAGTTGTGAAAACCTCATTCGTGAGTAATGGGTACTTGGTCTTTAAAAGAATAAAGTTTCTTGATTTCGGAAATGAGAGTAGTTGTCCTTGGTTGGTTTAAAACATAAAGTGTTATAATAGCTTTATGGGAAGTTAGTTATAACGACTTTATGAAAACAAAAGAATGGTTTTATTATTGGAATTAAAATGGTAACTTGACTTTAAAAGGATAAGTGATTTGGTTTAAAAAGAAGGTGTGGTATTGTCTTGATTTGGTTTAAAAAGAAGGCATGGTATTGTCTTAGTTTATTTAAAAGAAGGTATGAAAATTGTTTTGGTTTACTTAAAATAATAGTTACTCTATTTTTGGATACTACAAGTGTTATCATCATGTGACTTTTGTGAAAGAAATGAATCTTTTTTTAAAGAGTTGAAGTATGTAGTACTTGGGGTTAAAACCTGGATTTTTGGCATGAAATGAGAGTCTAGAAGTATGGTAATTTGTCTGTGCTTTCTTGTGATAGCCTTGTTGTGCAAAGGTTGTATTCTTATGCTACCGCGTCTCTCAATGGAGGGTCGGTATATTGTTATTGTGGTTACATGGACATGTCTACACCGATGAAGAATTCCGGGGGCATGCGGCCATGCGGCGGGTTAAGCACCCGGTATATTGTTATTGTGGTTACATGGACATGTCTACACCGATGAAGAATTCCGGGGTCATGCGGCCATGCGGCTGGTTAAGCGCCCGGTATATTGTTATTGTGGTTACATGGACATGTCTACACCGATGAAGAATTCTGGGGGCATGCGGCCATGCGGTGGGTTGATCACCCGGTATATTGTTATTGTTGCTACATGGACATGTCTGCACCGATGAAGAATTCTGGGGGCATGCGGCCATGCGGCGGGTTAAACTCCCGGTCATATTATTATTGCACCATGGACATATCTACACCGATGAAGAATTCCGGGGGCATGCGACCATGATGCGGGCATGATATATATGTAGATATATATTACATTGGCGCCTGTCGGCCATGAGGAAGGAATTCCACGTGCATGATTGATATTGTGGGCGTGAGACCCATGGTTGTATTTGAGTGATGACTTTGAGGGCGTGAGTCCCTGACTTGACATGACTGTTTATATATTGTGTACTGTAGTTTGGTTATCATACATGTCTCCTGTTTTATATAGACTATTATGATTTCATTTACAGTATTTTCAGTTTCACATACTTGGTACCTGTTGTCGACCTCGCCCGGTGCGTTCATCTGCGGTAGAGGTACACCGGTTGTTGATCCTCGCTCATAGGATCACGGTTCTGCATATTGGGAAGCTCCGTTTCTCCGGAGGCTTATCTTTTGGTATAGTCCTCTGTCATTGTAGGTACTTATACATTCAGGGGTATGGCGGGGCCCTGTCCTGTCATAGTTGTTATAAAAACTCTTAGAGGTCTGTAGTACTGTTGTGGGTAGGGTTTGTAAAGGATGTAACTGTTCAGTTTTATATATATTACAGAAAGGTGACCGTTTTGGTTAACCTGCTTCTTATTTCATATTGTTCATGTTATACCCCGTATTTCCAGAGTATGTACGTAAGGACGTACGTAGAATGTTTGGGCTTTAAAGTAAGGCTTGGCCGATTTTTATTTGTGCACAACACCCGGTTAGAGTCGTTTTTCGACGAAACGTTTTCCACGACTTTCGTAGGAAAATTCGGCTATGTCATTTATTATTTTTACGGATTTTTAGAGATGAAATATTTTGGACCAACGGAGGGTGACACTTGTCACCCAGTGGGGATTTTGGGGCTTTTGGTTGAGCACGTTTTTGTGTTTTCTTGCCAAAAATGTTTGGTCAATGTTATGTAGATATTTTGTGTGGTAGATGAGAAAGTGGGACCCAAGACACTTGGCTAAATCCACCCTACACTTGCCTAACACTTGGATTAATCTTGGCCATTGGTTGGCCTTGGCTTGTCCTATAAATACCCCTCTAAGTGATGAACTTTCTTCATCCACAAATATTTCCTAAGTGTTGAAATCCTCTCCCCTTAAGTATGGTTCTCGTCCAACCCTCCCCTGAGTAGGCCTTGTGGCGAGAGTACCTCTCCCAGCCTAGTTGCTAGTCAAATACTACCCCCTTGGTTGAGAAATACTTCTCCAAGTATTGTCACTATACCCAAAATACCTTAGCCTTACCTTGTAGTACTTTCCAAAGTACCCTATCTGAAAAACCCGGAAAATACGATTATACTTTCCTCGACCACAAAAACGAAACCACAAGGAAAACCTTCATAGTCGGTTGAAGTGTTAAGTAGAAGTTGCGTAGAACTTCTAAGGGTTGTTTGGAGCGGGTTGGAGCGCACGGAGTAGGAGCTAAACCTTGCTCAGGATCGACATCTGTACTTGGATAATTATGGGCTTATCGAGGTAATTATCTTGTCCCCTATCAGAATTGGATATTACATGTTGTAGGAATATATAGTTGAAGTATACTATATATAGAACTGAACATAGTTTTGTGGCAATGTCTTTGGACTTAAGCCTGAATTTAAAGAAGAGAACTGAACTTTAATTACATAGAATTTGTATTCTGATGACTTGTGTAGTTTGACGGGTAGGGAAGGGCTGCCCAATTTTCCCGTAGGGTCTTGTATCTAGATTTATTCTACCGAGTAGTCTAGACTTTGATAGACTTATGTAACCTGTATAGGTTGAATGTTCTGCGAGTAGCATGTGCTACTTGAGAAGGTGGACCAGGCTAGCCGGGTTATAGCCGTGGAGCGATTTGCTAATAGTCGATAATCGTCGCGAGGTATGTGAACCTCTTCCTATCTCTTCTAGCATGATATGTGTATAACTATGTAGTATGGTAGACGTACGTGTATTAATTGAACGTAGTTGTACGACAATGTCTTTTGACTTAAGCCCGAATAATAATAATCTTGAAGTAGTTCAAGAGAATTAAAGCTTGTTTTAAAAAAGAAGAGTAATACTTGGTTTTAAAAGCTTAAGAGTTATACTAGCTTTATGGGAAGTTAGGTATAACGGCTTAAGAAAGATAAAACGAATGATTTAATTATTTTAGAAGTTAAGAGACTTGATCTTGTAAGATAAGAGACTTAACTTAATTGAATTATGTGAATTTTGTGTGAAACCTCATTCGTGAGTAATGAGTACTTGGTTTTAAAAGGGTTAATGTTTCTTGATTTGAAATCGAATGTGTATCGACAAACCACCGCAAAGATTAATAAAGGAAATGTTTTGACTAATTAAGTATTAGTAAAACGGTAGAAACCTCCATCTGCATAGGAGCTAAGATGAGACAAAATGATATTACATTTCCTAGATCACTACCGCTTTAATCAGTTGATTATGAACAAGAATAACCTACTCACATATAAGGCATATGTTTCTCGAGTTGTTTTAAAAGAGGATTATATTATTACGTGGTTAATAATATGAGCATTTAAACCTTTCTAAAATAAGAAATGTGAACATTTGAAATTAGGCAAACTTGAACGTTTGGAAAATAATGTTGTTACTTGATTTTACAAAGGTAAGTGTTTTGGTTTACTTAAAAAGACAGTCACTCTTTTTGTACTACGGGTATTGTGTGACTTATGTGAAAGAAATGATTCTTGTAAAAAATTTAATGAATGAAGTACTTTGGGAATAGATACCCGAACTTGTTAGTAGAAAGTACCTTGTGTGAATAACTTGGTTGTATTGGTTTGTGATAGCCTTGTAATACTTTCTTGTTGATTTGATAAGTAAACATGTTAGGATGCTCGTGTGTTAGTATCTTGTGGTTGTTATGTAAGGGGGTCATTCTTGCGTGCTTACGTTGCTAAGCGGTAAGTCCATTATCTTGTTATTATATCACCTACCCCGACTTATTATACCGAGGGCTTGCCACGCGATGCGGTCTATACGGCTATGCGGTCCTTGTGACTATGCGAGCGGCGGTATGCTCGAGATTGATCATTCGGTGTTTAGCCCGACGCGGGATTCCTATGCGGTCTGTTGAGACTATGCGGTCTTTTGAGACTATGCGGGCTGCGGGAGCCTAGGCGGATACGGGTTAAGCCGCCTCCGACGCGGTATACCTCATGCGGTGCGTGTGTGACTATCGCGGGCTGCGGTAAGTTCGAGGATAGACGCCAAGCGGTGATACCGCGGCGAGTGGCGGCCGATCATGGTGCGGTCCAGAAATACCTCGTGATATAGTTTATGGTATTTACAGTGCGTGGGTCTTAGTAGTCGGCTATGCCTTCGCACTTACCCGCACGGTTATTGTGATGACTTTGAGGCGTGAGTCCCGACTTGGCATGATCGCTTATTTATTGTGAACGTAGTTTGGTTATCATACATGTCTCTGCTTTATATAGACTACTATGATTTCATTTACTGATTTATTTTCGTTTCACATACTTGGTACTGTTATCGACCTCCTTCGGGCCGCGTTCATGCCGCAGTAAAGGTACACCGATCGTTGATCCTCGCTCCTGAGTCACAGTTCGGCGTTTGAAAGCTCCGTTCCTTGGAGGCTTATCTTCGTATAGTCCTGTTGTTGTAGGTGCTTACATTCGGGGTATGGCGAGGCCGTCCGTCGTTGTTGTCATATCATTCGTAGAGTGCATGTAATCTTGTTGTGGCGGGGTTTGTAAAAAGGATTAAACTGTTCATTTTTTTTTAGAGTTTTTATATATACGCCGAAAGGCAACTTTTCTTCAGATAAACATGTGTCTTCTTTACAATGTATCATGTTATTGTTTTATGTTCCGCTGATTTTCTCTGATGTATGACTACTTGGGTGCCCGGGTAAGGCACCAGTCACGGCCTCCGATTCGGGTCGTGACAGTTCATATCTTTGAGTTTTTATTTCGGCTGATTTTCTCTGATGTTTTTATCACTACGGTGCCCGGGGTAAGGCACCAGTCGCGGGCCCGAGGTCCGATCGTGACAAAAGTGGTATCAGAGCAGTTAATCCTCGGAAAGTGTCTATAGACCGTATCTAGTAGAGTCTTGATTATCAGCGTGTTGTGCACCACACCTATAATCAGGAAGCTGCAGGATATTTAGGATTGGTTTCTATTCTTCTCACTCTGAGGTCGTGCCTTAGAGTTGTGTTATAAGTTGGACTCCCTCTGACGTATTCTTATGTGCCAGTTATGCCTCTACGCAAGCAACGAGCCCGAAGAGGCAAGGCGAGAGGAGGCTGCGAGTAGAGCATAGGGTCACGAGGCACCGCCCGATCTTTACGAGGTGGTGCTACAGACGGCAAATTCTACGCCGCCCTTGACCCGAGAGTTTAGAGCGGCGGTCTTTACGAGGCCACAGCACGAGACTTGATCCCACGACGAGCCGATAATATGGATTACAAGAGATGGCCCGATTACTAGCTAGGATTGTGGTGAGAATGAGGACGCACGTGAGGCGGCCAGTTCGGTTGTACCGTAGTTCACCCAGATCCGATAGTTTGAGACCGGGACTTTTGAGTTGCATCCACCGTAGTTCTATGGGTCGAGGATGAGGATGATCCTCGTGAGTTTATCAAGCGATTCTGACGGATCATGAGAGTGATCAAGGCCTCAGAGACAGAGTCGGTGGTATTGGGTTCACATCGGCTGCGTGATACTGCAGTCGACTGGTTTGATTCATGGGAACTATCCCGGGGGGAGCATGCGCTTCCAGCTATTTGGGACAAGTTCTCAGAGGCGTTTCTTAGCCATTTATTGCCTCCGCAGATGAGGAGGGCTCGGGCCGATAGATTTTTGATGTTGAGGCAGAACGGGCGGACGGTTCGGGAGTACAATGTAGAGTTTGACTCATTGGCTCGGTACGTCCCCGCTTTAGTGGCAGACATGGAGGATAGAGTGCACCGCTATGTCTCAGGGCTCGATGATTACTTAGCAGAGGGTTGCACGGGAGTAGCTCTTCAGCCGGGCATGGATATTGCCCGTATACAGGCTTATGCACAGGGGATAGAGGAACGTAGAGACCGACGTAGGGACCAGGATCAGCATAAGAGGGTCAAGACAGCAGGGTCCTTTTGTCACGACCCGACCCCGGGCCGCGACTAATGCCCTACCTGGGCACCCTCCTAATCATACTACATAGTAAACTGCGGAAGATAAATAACACACTTTTTTTTTTAAAACGAAGGCAAAGCCGATAAGGCTGCCATAATATAAATCACCCAAAAAGGGCTTACACTATCCAAAAATGTAATTACAACTCTAACCAGTCCACCCCACATGAGAATACAGACCTCAAAGATTTGAACAAATACTATGACGGGACAAGGCCCCGCCGTACCCCTGAATATACATAGCCATGACAACTCCGGAACATTGGAGCCATCTCAAAATGCTGAACCAGAATCCTAAGCTCGCGGATCCACAACTGTGTACCTAAACCTGCGGACATGAACGCAGCCCCCCGAAGAAGTCGATCAAACAGTACTAATATGGAACGGAAATAAAGTACGATAAGCAGATCATAATCAGACAAAAGAATGACGAGGCAAGTATAAAAGTACATACGAGATCTGCCGTGTCATTACCACTCATGAACTTAATTGCACATCATTATCTTTTCCATTCCATTAAGAGTTATAGCCAAATCTTACGTACATACTTAGGAGAAATCATTAAGTTCATTACCATATAACTTACTTATCTTTCATAACATAATCCGACCCTTTATGGAGGCGCGTATACTACCGCCCAATCTGGGACGCGATCAAATCACACAAATATCAAAGCGTGCCTGTGGAATCCCCCATCACTACCGACAGTCATAAGTGTAACATATAACCATGTGACGCGCCCGTGGCATCCAACCTCACTGTCGGCGTACACATACACAATACATATATATATCTCCCGCCGTGGAATCCACATCACGCCGACAGCCGTAGTAGGTGTAACATATAACCATGTGGACGCGCGTGGCATCCTACCTCACTGTCGGCGTACACATATACAACAACACACACACATATATATATAACGTGGTCGCATGCCCCGGAATCCCTCATCGTATAACCATGGCCATAACGTGCCCCCGGAATCCCTCATCGTAGGTGCAGGTCTTCATGGGGAGCTAGCCCATGGAGTAATAATATAACATGCCCCCGGAATCCCTCATCGTGGGTACATGTCTTCATGGGGAGCTAGCCCATGGAGTAATAGTCGTACATAGCATGGTCGCATGCCCCGGAATCCCTCATCGTATAAGCATGGCCATGGGTAATAAAACAAATCCGGGAATCTAACCCGCATCCTGGTCACATGCCCCGGAATCCCACATCGTATAAGCATGTCCAAGGATCAACCATAATGGAAGCATACCCGTGGATTCCCACATCACTGTCGGTACGTCCAAGTAAACTTACAACAAGACAGCCGGCCCTCCAACTGAGAGTCACGACAACGTAAACATGTAATACTTGCACTCAAATCTATCACAAGCAAACATAGGCAAGTTCATTAAACCTTTAGACTTCCATTTTTATAAACTCATGGCACTTTCGTTTCACACATAAAAATCCGGGAATTTAACCCAAAGTACTACGTGCTTACATACTTTTCAAAAGACTCCTTTTCATATAAAACCCCAAGATACTAACACCCGTAGTATCAAGGCTTGTTTACACCTTACATAAGTCACTACACTTTTAGAAATACATTTTTCGGCTTCTAAATCAAGTGACTTCTTTCCTTAAAACTTAAGCAATTGATGCTTTTAAAATCCATTTGCCTTTCTTTATTTCAAAACATTTATCATTACTTAGAGTAAACCACTCTTTTAACTTTTCATAAAGCTATTATAACCCACTTCCCATAAAGTCGTTATACTAACTTTATACCTTAGGCATATACATTCTTTTTCTAACCAAGAGACTTATACTTTCGAAAACCAAGTATCGTATACTTTCAACATACTTCAAGTCTCTTATCTTTTAGAATCAAGTTTCGTAGTTCATAGTCTTAACACTTCATTACGTAAACTCTTTAAATTAAGCAACATATGCCTTATATGTGTGAATAGGTTATACTTGTTTATACTGATCTCATTAAAGCAACCATGATCTAGAAAATGTAATACAATTTTGTCTTATCTTATCTTCTATGCAGATGGAGAATTCTACTTGTTTTAACTTAATTAATTGTCATTACATTTTCCTTTATTAACGCTGCAGTGGCTTGTTCGATACTTATTCTCATTCGTGCCATAAATTAGCCAAGTCAACTTGGCTCCAAACACCTCCTAACGACTCTTACCAACATCCCCCATAAGACTTGGTAAGAACTTAGGATAACTCAGACATAACATTTACATAGAGTAAAACAACATACATACTTCTTAACTTCTAAGAGTAGAAGGAAACATGAAATAATACCACATGTACATTCCATACATAGAATCATGTCAAAAGAAGGAAGAGGTTCACATACCTCGCGACGATTATCGACAAGTAGCAAAATGCTCCAAAGTACTTCAACCTTGATAGCTATTCCATCCTTCAAGTAGAATACGCTATACTTAGTACTTCAACATATAATGGCCATAATACGTCCATTAAACCTCTAGCTTTAAACGTAGAATATTCTAAGTGCAAAGTCACTAAATTCTACGGAAAATCGGGCAGCACTTCCTTTGTTTCTACATACTTTGCCACCTTTTTCAAGGCCGAATTCAATAACCAAACGCCACATTTAAGGCTCAATTCAATTCATCAAATACAAAGGGGATTACACGCCTTACAATACGTGTAAAATTCCGCCTCACAATTAATACGAAACTAGTCCACAATACAATGCCATTTTCGGCCAAAAGGTGCAACAACTTATCAAACTTTCTAATCCAAGTTCTTAGGTCTAACATGTTATATAGTCATAAACAACTTCAACAACTACAATTTCCTTCAATATATAACATGTGACGACTTATACTTATAATCAACTTGAATTGTAATCTTAAGGCTAAACATACTAGTTTCAGATTAGGGTTCCAATAGCCAATATACTTATCAAACTTCATACTAAATACCTCATGCTTGCTAATATCCATAGCTACAACAATAAGTAATCTTAATTACTAAAACGACAAGAATTATACCTTTACAAGCCCTTAATCTTTCCAAGATTCAAAGTCGCTCCTTAGCAATTCTTAGCTCCTTTCCTTATGTTCCAATCCGCTCCAAGCACTCCTTAGAAGCCTATGAAGAACTCATCTTCAAGTTCCAACTTCAAAGTTGAAGAACTCCTTAAGTTTCCGCCTTGCAACTAATACGAAAACGCCACTTTTCCGAAATCTTTCTATTGAGATAACCTTACAATACTCTTAGGAACCTTGGGTTTAAGTCTTGTGAATTATCATCCACAATTGCAAAATTTTTGTCTCTAAAAATCCCTTTGGCCGAGAGCACCTAAAGCTAGCACAATGTTTTCTTGAAAATTTTTCTAAGTATAGAACTTGTCTTGCACTAGTGTAGGATATATACTACAAAGGAGGGCTTAGATAATAACACATGTGGGGCTAGGATGAAGAGCAATTAATAATTATCCAAGTGGACAAGTTGACTAGTCAACAATCTCAAGCTAGCAAGACTTTGTTCATCTTCAATGGTCAATGACCACTCTAACCTTGAATATTTCGACCAAGCCATGTGGGAGGGGTGCCACGTGTCGCCCTCCCATTCGTCCATAAAATTCTGTAACCCTCGTGGGCCCCACAAAACGTAAAATTCCTCGGGTAGGCCCCACGTGACCAAATCCGTAAAATTAAATTTCCATAATGATAATACATTCCATAATCCTCAATTAATGCATTTTGAGAATCTAATTCTCACCAACGAACATTTCTCCTTCCCGACGTTCGGAAGATTTTCCGTCGGAAAAACAATTCTTCCTTTCGTACCCTATTCAAGTCTTGAGTTCCTTACGTACATTCTCTTAAACATGTCCTGGAGTTACGGGGTGTAACACCTTTGGTAACTTTCGAGGCGGACCACCTCAGCAGCAGGCTAGTTATGCGCCTCCGCCAGTACAGAGTGGTCCTCCACAACCTTCAGGGCGTCCAGGGTATTCAGGAGCAGGTCAGAGCTCCAAGGGTTCAGGTTTTCAGGGGAGTAGGGGTGTTGGCCAGATGCAGCCACCCCTACCTCGGTGTGGTCGATGTGGTAGACCCCATTTTGGGGAGTGTCGTGCTGCTAAGGGAGCCTATTATATTTGCGGCCGTCAGGGCCATTTTGCGAGGAACTGTTCCACCAGAGGTAGCGCGGATGTTACGAATCAGCCTTCAGGATCAGTGGCTGGTTCATCACCTTCTCTAGCTATGCGCCCAGCAGGGCAGGACTGTGATTAGAGTGAAGCAGTAGTTACAGGTATATCCTTAACCCTCTAGAGACTAGTATGCGTAATAAGATGATTACATATTGAGTGCTATGTACGGATAGCATTGTGTAAATTGTGATTTAGAAAACATGGTTAGTTGAAAAGGTAAGTTTGGGGATAGGTAAATTGTGAACCTTAGAAATTATAACAGTTGAGACCTTAGATGTAAGGCCGTCTTGAGTAAAAGATTTTACGGTTAGTCTTTGTCGAAGTACTTGGTATGCGTGAAATGTATTGTGGGATAATTCCATGGGTAGTGTAAGATGAAAGTGGTAGCTTTCATGACGAGAATAGTAAGATTGTCCCGGACGGGAACAAGAATTTGGAACGATAGTGGGTCGGGTTGAGGCAAGATCGCGGGTCAACCCACAACCCGGAATGAGGTGGAGTCAGTTTGGGGTGGTCCCGCCAGGTGGTAGGGTCACGAGGGTGCTAGGCCCAAGTTTAGGTAACCATCGTACGAGTTCGCGGATGTGTTCGACCAGAATCGGATCGTGAATGCAGGGAATGACCTTAAAGGAATTTGAGGTTAGTAAAATGACCAAGTTTAGAGGTGGTAACTCTAAGGTTTTGGAAACTGAAGCGATGACTGAAGTGTGGTACGTGTACTAGAAAGAGTTCGGGTGTACGAGAAGGGTACGACGAGTAAGGAAAGAAGTGAACATGTGTTAATAGAATGGAAGTGATCATTTTTGTGAAGTGAAGGTGCGAAGGGAGTATACTTTAGACCATGGGTGGGAGATTTTGTGATGTTAGAGGTGATTCCTCGTTGGCTCGGATTTGAGTTTTGCGCGTGTGTTATATTATGGCCAGGTGTGGCATAATTGGTTTTGTAAGTATAGTAGTGAAGACTATACCGACGCATGTATGTTTGAAGACTTAGAAGGAACATTCGGGACAAATGTTTCTAAGGGGGGAAGAATGTTACACCCCGTAGTTATAGGGTATGTATGTGAGGACATACGTACGAGAATACGACATTAAGATTGGAAAGGAATAAGGATTTGATTTTCCGACGGAAAATTTTCCGGATTTTGTGAAGGAAAAAGGTTCGTTAATGGGAATTGGATTCCCATATTTGGTATTCGGACTTCTTGGAATATTAGAGAATTATGGATTTTATTTTCTGGAAATGGTCACGTGGGGCCCACGGGAGGAATTTTCGGTTTTGTGGGGCCCACTTTGTTTTCGAGATTTTGGCCATTATGGATATTTTCGGAAGATGAAATATTTTGGACGAGTAGGAGGGAGACACGTGTCACCCCCCTTAGGTGGCACATGTCCGAAATTGGTGTGCCAAGTGGCTCTTGGCCGATTTGTTGGGACATGTGGCTAGCCACTTGTCTCAAGTTGGTCTTGCTTGGACAAATGGCTTGTGGCACACACACTTGTTCCCCAATCTCACCACACACTTGCTCTCATCCTAGCCCTTGATTGTTCTATAAATACCCCCCCTTGAGCTTGCAAGACTTCATCCCACACTTGATATTTCCAAGGCAATTCTCCCTCCCTCTCCTTGTTGTTCTCGGCATTGGCCATCCCCCTTGACCAAAAGTTGTCCAAAAATCCTTAAACTTCTAAGTGTTCTTCCTTAAGGTGTTAGGAAGATTGTGAACCAAGTGTTGAAAAAGATTTCACACCCCTAGCCTAAATACACCCCCTTGGCCGAAAGTTGGTAGTGTTGGAACCTAAGTGTTCTTCACTTTTTGGAGTTGGATCTTGAAGAGGAGTTGGTTAGGAGCTTCTAAGGGTTGATTGTGGCGTATTGGAACGTAAGGAATAGGAGCTAAACGTTGCTCAGGATCGACTTATAAATCTTGGATAAATTTTGGGCTTATCGAGGTAATGATCTATGTCCTTCTATTGTAATTGGAGATTACATATTGTAGTAGTTTATAATTGAGTAAGATATATGGAAGGATGATTAAAAAGAATTGAACTGTATTTACATTGGATTGTATTTACAGTAGACTTATGTAGTATTATTGTGGGGCAGAATTGTACACGTCCGGGTAGGCGTGTAATCTCCTTGGAGTCGTTGGCTTGGTAGCGGGCCTTGATATAGGAGGATAATTTTGTGGTTACGGGGGGGAGATGCTGCCCAATTTTCCGTAGAATAAAGAACTGTATACTTAGAATATTCTACGAAGAAGTCTAGAAGTTGATAGATGTATTGTGATTGTTATATGTGGATATTATACGCGCGGCATACTCGACTTGGCTTGTGGATTAAGCCGAAGAGGTATGTGATTCTTCCTATTCTCTTGAGCATGACTATGTGTGAAATATATAGTGCGGTAGACGCACGTGTGTGAAAGGAGTTTGATTTCCTTTTTGTGTCCTTGACTTGATTCTAAAGTTAAGTGACTTGATATGAAATGTTAAAGACTTGAATTGTGTTAAAAAGTTGTGAAAACCTCATTCGGAGTAATGAGTACTTGGTCTTTAAAAGAATAAAATTATCTTGATTTCGGAAATGAGAGTAGTTGTCCTTGGTTGGTTTAAAACATAAAGTGTTATAATAAATTTATGGGAAGTTAGTTATAACGACTTTATGAAAACAAAAGAATGGTTTTATTATTGGAATTAAAATGGTAACTTGACTTTAAAAGGAGAGGTGATTTGGTTTAAAAAAAAGGCATGGTATTGTCTTGATTTGGTTTAAAAAGAAGGCATGGTATTGTCTTAGTTTATTTAAAAGAAGGTATGGAAATTATTTTGGTTTACTTAAAATAATAGTTACTCTATTTTTGGATACTACAAGTATTAGCATCATGTGACTTTTGTGAAAGAAATGAATCTTTTTTTAAAGAGTTGAAGTATGTAGTACTTGGGGTTAAAACCTGGATTTTTGGCATGAAATGAGAGTCTAGAAGTATGGTAATTTGCCTGTGATAGCCTTGTTGTGCAAAGGTTGTATTCTTATGCTACCGCGTCTCTCAATGGAGGGCCGGTATATTGTTATTGTGGTTATATGGACATGTCTACACCGATGAAGAATTCCGGGTGCATGCGGCGGGTTAAGCACCCGGTATATTGTTATTGTGGTTACATGGACATGTCTACACCGATGAAGAATTCCGGGGGCATGCGGCCATGCGGCGGGTTAAGCACCCGGTATATTGTTATTGTGGTTATATGGACATGTCTACACCGATGAAGAATTCTGGGGGCATGCGGCCATGCGGCGGGTTGATCACCCGGTATATTGTTATTGTTGCTACATGGACATGTCTGCACCGATGAAGAATTCCGGTGGCATGCGGCGGGTTAAACTCCCGGTCATATTATTATTGCACCATGGACATGTCTACACCGATGAAGAATTCCGGGGGCATGCGGCCATGATGCGGGCATGATATATATGTAGATATATAGTACATTGGCGCCTGCCGGCCATGAGGAAGGAATTCCACGGGCATGATTGATATTATGGGCGTGAGACTCATGGTTGTATTTGAGTGATGACTTTGAGGGCGTGAGTCCCTGACTTGACATGACTGTTTATATATTGTGTACTGTAGTTTGGTTATCATACATGTCTCCTGTTTTATATAGACTGTTATGATTTCATTACAGTATTTTCAGTTTCACATACTTGGTACCTGTTATCGACCTCCTTGGCTGCGTTCATGCCGCAGGTAGAGGTACACCAGTTGTTGATCCTCGCTCATAGGATCACGGTTCTGCGTATTGGGAAGCTCCGTTTCTCCGGAGGCTTATCTTTTGGTATAGTCCCCTGTCATTGTAGGTACTTGTACATTCAGGGGTATGGCGGGGCCCTGTCCCGTCATAGTTGTTATAAAAACTCTTAGAGTGCAGAAATCTTGTTGTGGGCAGGGTTTGTAAAGGATGTAACTGTTCAGTTTTATATATATTACAGAAAGGTGACCGTTTTGGTTAGCCTGCTTCTTATTTCATATTGTTTATATCTTTGAGTTTTTATTTCCGCTGATTTTCTCTGATGTTTTTATCACTAGGGTGCCCGGGGTAAGGCACCAGTCACTGGCCCGAGGTCGGGTCGTGACATAGTTCATACCCATAATGACCTCAACGTCTGTCGTATCCAGCTCTACTAGGTCTGCTAGGGTCTGATGACTGTATCATCACTGGGCAATTCTTATATACCCGCTCAGCTACTACCCAATCACTCACGGGTGTAGCTATCTCGAAAGGTTCTTATGGATTCAGGCTCTATTCTTTTACACTTGGTTGCTCCCTTTCTCACTGGTTATACTCTTCCCGTACTTCCCAACTTATTATAGCATACGTACATAACCTCCATACTGATCCTGGCCTCTAATATTTGGAGTTACTATATCAACCAATTTAAGGCCATCTCCATGCCCCAAGCCTACATTACCCTTCCCTTCATACGGGTAAGATAGCTTCTCATAATACCACAATCGTGTTGTCTTGATCACAACCACCATACTTACTCCTTATGGATCTCATCCGTACAATTCTCTTAAGCATACTACGTAGCTTAATTTATTAACATAGTCTTCCATTAAGTCTCTTACCATGATTTCTTAAAGGTTCATTACCTTCTCAGACATCTCATCACCTCCTAATTATCTCAAATTAGCACGTAAACCTTGATGAGAATTCATTAAGTTGTTTCATACCTTCCCGGTATCTAATTAGTCTTTACCAATCTTTGGTAATTTAAAATTATTCTAGGCAACACGCGTCTGACCCTCACACATAAATCCGTATAGTTGTATGTCATTATACCAATAATACTACAAGTATTACCAACCTGGATACGCAATCCACATCATCCATCCCGGGTCACTGCTGCCTTTCTCATAGCTGCAATCAACACAACTCGTGAGGGAGAGACTACCCTAACAACACAACTCTATCGCACGATCTCAGAGTGAGAAGAATGGAAACCAATCCTAAATGTCCTGCAGCCTCCTGGTTATAGATGTGGTGCACAACACACCGATAACCAATACTCTACTAGACACGGTCTGTAGACACTTTCCGAGGACTAACTGCTCTGATACCACTTTTGTCACGACCCGACCCCGGGCTCGATACTGGTGCCCTACCTGGGCACCCTTACCGGTATACATCAGAGAAAATCAGCGGAACATACACGAAACTCATAACAAACATCAATAGTAAGTAAACCACAGGCTAGCCGGTAAGGCTACCTCCCTGGACATATATATATGTACATAACCCAAAAACAGTTACATCCTTTTTGTTTACAACCCAACCCACAAGATATGACTACAGACCTCTAAGGATTTTGACATAACAACTGTGACGGGACAGGGCCCCGCCATACCCCTGAATGTACATAAATCTACAACATCAGGGAAACCGTACCAAAAGACAAGCCTCCGGAGAAATGGAGCTTTCTGACAACTGATCAGTGATCTTAAGAGTGAGGATCCGCAACCTTCTTACCCCTACCTGCGGCATGAACGCAGCCCCCCGAGGAAAGGGGGTTAATACAAAATATGTACCAAATATGTAAAACTGAAAGTACTGTAATTTAAATCATAAAGTCTAGATGTATAAAGCTGGAGACAAGTATGATAATCAAATTAACAGTACAACCGTGCCTTGCCGAAATGAAAGTAATGAAAGTCAGTTTTACCTTTTAAAGACTATTTCAACACATGAATAATAGTCACACCAAGGCTAGGGACACAAGCCCTCAAAATCATCACACGGTCCAGTAAGGGTCTCAAGCCCGCAAACATCAAAGCGTGCCTGTGGAATCCTCCATCACTGCCGACAGCCGCAAGTGTAAAATATATATATATGTAACACGCTCGTGGAATGCTACATCACTATCGGCATGCACATATGTAATATATATATATATATATATATATATATATATATATATCTCATGCCCGTGGAATCCCTCATCTCGGGTACATGACTTCATGGAGAGCTAATCCATGGAATAATAATAGTATATAACATGCCCGTGCAATCCCTCATCTCGGGTACATGTCTTCATGGAGAGCTAATCCATGGAATAATAATAGCATCCGGGAGTTTAACCCGCATCATGGTTGCATGCCCCTGAATCCCTCATCGTATAAGCATGTCCATGGAACGATCACAATGGAAGCATACCCGTGGAATCCTTCATCACTGTCGGTACGTCCAAGTAAATTCACAACAAGACAGCCGGCCCTCCAACTGAGAGTCGCGGCAGCACAAAAATATAATACTTGCACTCAAAGGCTATCGCAATCAAGCATAGACAAGTTCATAAAATCTTTAGACTTTCATTATCATACAAAATGAATTTCATTTTATAAACTCAAGGCACTTTCGTTTTACGTGAAATACGGGGATTTAACCCAAAGTACTACGTACTTCTAAGATTTTGAAAAGGACTTATTTCATAAAATAACCACAAGATACTAATTCCCGTAGTATCGAGGTAAGTCTACTTTTCGAGTCAAGCCACTATACCTTTAGAAATACATTTTAAGGATTCTAAACCAAATGAACTCTACTTTTGCAACCTAGGCAACTCATGCCTATAATTCAAGTAGACCACTCTCTTAATCTTCCATAAAGTCGTTATAACTAACTTCCCATAAATCCGTTATAACTCTTTATGTTTTAGACAAGCCAAGACAATTACGTTCCTCTTTGAAACCAAGAGACTTATATATTTGAAACCAAGTATCATATACTTTCAAATCAAGTTTCATAACTTTCAGAATACTTCAAGTTCCTTGACTTTAGAAATCAAGTCTCTTAACTTTTGAAATAGTTCAAGTAACCCATAATTTTCCAAATCAAGTATTCTATTATTTTCAAGTCAAGTAATCTTTACATGTAACATCAAGTAACCTATACTTTTAAAAGCCGAGTTACTTCACTTTTCGAAATCAAGGCAATGATACCAAACTGAAACCAAGTTCACGTAAAATACGTATGTCTACCGTACTATACCTTTGTAAATACTCATGCTCAAGAGATAGGGAAAAGTTCACATACCTCTTCGACTTAATCCACTTGCCAAGTTGAATATGCCGCACGTAGAATGTCAACCTATAATGACCATAATACGTCTATCAACTTATAGCTCAATTGTATAAAAACATAAAGTTAATTCCAATTCCTTTTCAATCCAAATTGTTATTCTAACATGTTATATAGCCGAAATCGCTTATAACAACTATAATCCCTTCTTTCTATAACATGCGACGATCGTAATTAATAATTAACTTGAATTACAATCTTAACAGCATGAACTTTTCGGATTTTAGGCTTCCAAAATTACATAACACTTATCAATCTTCATAATATATATCACATGATCATTTCTAACTTATCATAACATGGAATCTTCAATTACAATAGTAAGACGAAGATTATTACCTCAATAAGCCCAAATCTAATCCAAGATTCAAAGTCGATCCTTAGCAACTTTAGCTCCTCTTCTTGATGTTCCAATCCACTCCAAGCAACCCTTACAAGCTTATGAAGAACTCCTCTTCAAGTTACAACTCCAACTATGAAAACCCCCTTAGGTTTTCATGTTGCGACTAACGTAAAAACGTAGTTTCCGAGATTTTTGTATTGGGATATCCTTAGAATACCTCTAGGGATCTTAGGTTTAAGTATTGTGAATTATGAAGCAAGATTGCAAAAAAAATTTGTGTGGAGATGCACATTGCCGAGAACCCTCTTCAAGCACACAAGTCTTGCCAATTTTTTCTAAGTGTTGAAATGATCTAGTCTTGCACTAGTAGTAGTAATATATAATGAGACTAAGGGTTAGGATTAATCCAAATGGAAGGATAGGATGTGGTCAATTATCTCAAGCTATCTTGACTATTTGACTTAGTCAATTTTTTCTTCATCCAACAAGCCCATGTGGAGGGTAACACGTGTCGCCCTCCCATTGGTCTAAAATATTTCGTTTCCCAAAATTTCCATAATTGGTCAAAATATCGGAAACCTCGTGGGCCCCACAAAACGTAAAATTTCTCGGGTGGGCCCCACGTATCCAACTCTGAAAATAAAATTCCATAATTCCGATAAACTCTTATAAGTCCCAAATAACAAATTTAAGAACCCAATTCTCATTAACGAACAATTTTCCTTCCCGAGGTTCGGAAGATTTTTCCTTTGGAAAACAATTCTTTCTTTCGTTCAAATTTTTAAGTCTTGTGTTCTCCCGTCTATTCACCTATACATGTCCTGGAATTACGGGGTGTAACAGAGATAATGCAGCAAGGGAGACTGGTTATTGAGTTCTGACAACGAAAGAGTTTGTGAAGGGGTAGATGTCTCCCACACTATTGCATCGAGTAAGAATTCTCCCCGTATTGAGATCCTTCACAGAGAAACCAAAAGGGTCAAAATGTTACACCCCGTAGTTCCAGGGTATGTATGTATGTGAGGACGTACGTACGAGAATACAACTTTAAGATTGGAAAAGAAGAAAGATTTGATTTTCCGACGGAAAATTTTCCAGATTTTGTGAAGAAAAAAGTTCGTTAATGCGAATTGGATTCCCAGATTTTGTATTCGGACTTCTGGGAATATATTAGAATTATGGAATTTTATTTCTGGATTTGGTCACGTGGGGCCCACGAGTGAAAATTTCGGTTTTGTGGGGCCCACTTTGTTTTCGAGATTTTGGACATTGTGAATATTTTCGGGAGATGAAATATTTTGGACGAGTAGTAGGGCGACACGTGTCACCCCCCCCCCCTTGGTGGCATGTAGCCGAAATGAGTGGGACAAGTGGCTAGACACTTGTCCCTTGGCCGAAATGGTGAGACAAGTGGTTTGCCACTTGTCTCAACTTTTGTGTAGACATGTGGTGGGTGGGACCCACACACACTTGTCCCCCAATCTCACCACACACTTGCCTTGATCCTAGCCTTTGATTTCTCTATAAATACCCCCCTTAAGTTGCAAGACTTCATCATCCACACTTGAGATTTCAAGTCACAAAATACTCCCTCCCTTTGTGTGTTCTCGTCTACCCCCCCCCCCCCCCCACTTGGTGTAGAAATATTTCAATTGTTGTTGTATAATCCCAAATACCTTAGCCTTATATCCCTAGTAGTATTCCAAATTAATCCCAACATAAGAGCCCGGAAATACTACTTTATTCCAATAGTCGCAAAATGAAACCCTAGGAAAATCTTCATAGCTTGGATGAAGTGTTAAGAGAAGTTGTTTAGAAACTTCTAAGGGTTTCTTGGAGTGGATTGGAGCATAAGGAATAGGAGCTAAACGTTGCTCAGGATCGACTTATAAATCTTGGATAATTTTGGGCTTATCGAGGTAATGATCTTTGTCCTTCTATTGTAATTGGAGATTACATATTGTAGTAGTTTAGAATTGAGTATAAGATATATGGAAGGATGTTTAAAAAGAATTGAACTGTATTTACATTGGACTGTATTTACAGTAGACTTATGTAGTATTACTGTGGGGCAGTTTTGTACACGTCCAGTAGGCGTGTAATCCCCTTGGAGTTGTTGGCTTGGTAGCGGGCCTTGGTATAAGAGGGTATTTTATGTGATCGGGGAGAGTCTTGCCCAATTTTCCGTAGAATAAAGAATTGTATACTTAAAAATATTCTACGAAGAGAACTAGAAGTTGATAGATGTATTGTGGTTATTATAGGTGGATATTCTACGCGCGACATACTCGATGTGGTGCACAACACAACGATAATCAAGACTCTACTAGATACGGTCTGTAGACACTTTCCGAGGATTAACTGCTCTGATACCACTTTTGTCACGACCCGTTCCGGGGCCCGTGACTGGTGCCTTACCCGGGCACCCAAGTAGTCATACATCAGAGTAATCAGCGGAATATAAAAACAAGACATGAAACAGTTGTAAAATGAGACACAGTTTTATGTGAGAAAATGTCGCCTTTCGGCATATATATATAAACATAGTTTTTGCAGTTACATCCCAACTATACAATAGGACTACAGACCTCTAAGAAGATAAACAACTATGGCGGGACAGGGCCCCGCCATACCCTGAATGTACAAAACTATATACAACAACAGGGAGATCATACCCAAACGTCGAGCCTCCGGAGAAGATGGAGCTCCTGACACCGAATCAAAAAGATCCTTGGATGTGGATCTAGCACCTGCTTGCCCTTACCTGCGGCATGAACGCAGCCCCCCGAAGGAGGTCAGTACAACAGGTACTAAGTATGTGAAACTGTAAAGTACTGAAGTAAAATCAAAGTATTTAAAACCATTTGCAAATACAACCAGTTTAATCGCATAGTGCCACAACATAAACAAGAGCAAAATAGATATAATGTAAGGTCTTTCTAGGCGCGAATGATCGAAGAAAGGCGATCGCCCATAGTATCATTATGCGTGCCTAGTCATGGACTTCCCGCGATCCGCATGGTCACACACGCACCGCGTGAGGTATTCCTCGCGTCGGGTAGCTAACCCCGGTACTCTCCTCGACTCCGCGATCCGCATAGTCTCATAGACCGCGTAGTCACACGCACCGCATAGTGGCATCCCGGATCGGGATAAAACACCGAATGATCAATCCTGGAACTCCGCAGACCGCATAGTCACATAGGATCGCATAGCCGTATAGACGCATCAAGGGTGGCAAGCCCTCGGTATAACAAGTCGAGGGTAGGTGATATAATAACAAGATAACCGACTTACCGCTTAGCAACGTAAGCACAACAAGAATGACCCCTTTCACAACATCACAAGACACTAACACTGTAACATCATAATATGTCTATTTATCAAACAATCTTACTACACCTTACAAATCAATACAAGGTTTTTATAAACAAATAAGTAAATTCCACTTTTATCTTTCTTAAGTTGTTATACCTAAATTCCCATAAAGCTAGTATAACTCTTAAGCTTTTGTTTAAAACCAAATATTTCTCTTACATTAAAAATGATTGATATTCTTTTGAAATGCTCCAAGATCTTTATTATTCAGCTTAAGTCAAAAGACATTGCGTAATTACTATTCAGCTTAAGTCAAAGACATTGCGTAATTATTATTCAGCTTAAGTCAAAAGACATTGCCGTAATTATTATTCGATTAACACGTATCGCTCTACCGTACTATATATATATTTAAAATATCATGCTCAAGAGTATAGGAAGAATCACATACCTTCTCGCGAAAACCACCGCCAAGTCGAATATGTCGCGCAGAGAATCAACCTATAATAGTCGACACGCCTATCAACGTCTAGACTACTCATGCAGATTCTAAGCAGAGGGTTCTCTATCCTACGGAAAATTGGGCAGCACTTCCCTACCCGTCAAGCTACTCAAGTCTACTGTAAAAACAGTCCTATGTAAGTACAGTTCAATTATATTCTTTAATATCCTTCAGTGTATCTTATACTCAAGTCTATACTATTATTATATGTAATATCCAATTACAATAGAAGGACAAGAGTATTTACCTCGATAAGCCCAAAATTATCCAAGTATAAACGTCGATCCTGAGCGAGGTTTAGCTCCTAATTTTCACGCACCGATAGCTCCAAGAAACCCTTAGAAGTTCTACACAACTTCTACTAAAATACTATAAGGGATTTGGGCTAGGGTATTTTGGAATAGTGACTATACTTGGAAGACAACTTTCTACCAAGGGGGGGGAGGGGGTTTCGGCTAGAGCTACTAGGCTAGGGGGGAAGAGGTGTTTCGGCCAAGGCCTTCCAAGAGGGGGGGGGGGAGTGTTGGACGAAAACACAACAAGAGAGGGGGAAGGGTTTTCAAGACTTGGAGAATGGATTTGTGGATGAAGAAAACCTTGAGTTAGAGGGTATTTATAGGCCAACCAATGGCCAAGATGAAGCCAAGTGCTATGCAAGTGTAGGGTGAGGATTTAGGCAAGTGTCCTTATCCATCTACTACACAAAAATATCCTACCAACTCCTTGACAAAACAAGCCACCATTCGTCCCCTTTACCGCCCAAACATCCTCCAATTAGAGGGTGACAAGTGTCGCCCTCTCGTTGGTCCAAAATTTTTCGTCTCTCGGAAAAATCCGCAAAAATTATAAATGACATAGCCGGAATTTTCCCTTCGCAAGTTTTGTAAAACGTTTCGTCGGAAAACGATTCTTTTAGTGAGTTGTGTACTAATTTTCGTCCTTAATGCCTAACTAAGGCTAAAATTTTGTACGTACGCCCTTACGTACATACTCTGGAAATATGGGGTATAACACTAACGTGTCATATAAAAATCAGAGCCAACTGTACCTTGTATCACTGTACTACTGTAACACCGTACCACTTTCAAATATGAAATTCATGTCAAAATCCGGGACACCTGCCCTCAACATATAATATCACAGAAGCATGCTCGTGTAATACAACATCATTGTCAGCATGTAACAAGTATAATATACAACTACCAGTACACTGTGCCTTTTTAACAATAAGAGTAATGAGAGTCAACTTTATCTTTTTAAACCCTACTTTTACAAAATGAGATTTACCACCTCATCTCAAATCATGAAATCACTGAACCCTTTCATTAATGAAATCAATACCATTTCAAATTATGAAAGACATGTCAATATACGGGACACTTGCCCACAATTATGCAATCTTATTCATGAGACTATATCAACCACATAGGTCTTGTGGACCCGTAATGGAGCAATTTGCCCCGCATAGGTCTTGTGGACCCGCAATGGAGCAATTTGCCCCACATAGAACTATTTCACCCGCATAGGCCCTATGAACCCGCAATGAGCATATACGCAATATTCGCATCGTGGAGAGCAAGTCCACGAATATGTATAATGTCCCGGGGATTGGCCCCGCAATAAATAATATAACATTAGAACTAATGACTATCATGAACAAACATATGCAAGTTAACATAATCTTTGACTCTCAATAGAACAAATGGGATGTACTCTCCTCATAGAAAAACCAAGGCAATATCATGCCTTCTTTTCTAAAATAACCAAAACACTAACAAGTCTTTCATTTTTATAACACCAAGACACTATCACACCTTGCATAACTAAGGATTAAAGTCCATTACAACAATGTACGTGAGCCGTACATTCACTTTATAAACTAAATTTCCATTTTAGAAAAGCCCAAGTACTATATGTATCACTAGGAAGTAGAATCCAATACATGTATCATTTTGAAACCATCATCGAGACACTTATCATACCAAGTATCTTTCTAAGACATGGTTTGGAAAATCAAGGCAATAGACATCACGTATTACTTTAAAACATCTTTGAAAATCAAAGTACCACATATCATGAACTATATTAAGGACATAATCATGGACATTCTCACATGATTTCCTTACAATATTTTAAACCCTCTCTTGAATTTCCACAAACCTTGTTAAAACAAACTTCCCAAAAAGTCGTTGATTTTCAGAGAGTCAACTTTATCTTTTTAAACCCTTCTTTTACAAAATGAGATTTACCACCTCATCTCAAATCATGAAATCACTGAACCCTTTCATTAATGAAATTAATACCATTTCACATTATGAAAGACATGTAAATATACGGGACACTTGCCCACAATTACGCAATATTATTCATGGGACTATTTCACCCGCATAGGTCTTGTGGACCCGCAATGGAGCAATTTGCCCCGCATAAGACTATTTCACCCGCATAGGTCTTGTGGACCCACAATGGAGCAATTTTGCCTCGCATAGGACTATTTCACCCGCATAGGCCCTACGAACCCGCAATGAGCATATACGCAATACTCGCATCGTGGAGAGCAAGTCCACGGATATGTATAATGTCCCGGGGATTGACCCCGTAATAAATAATATAACACTAGAACTAATGGCTATCATGAACAAACGTATGCAAGTTAACATAATCTTTGACTCTCAATAGAACAAATGGCCTGTCCTCTCCTCATAGAAAGACTAAGGCAATACCATGCCTTCTTTTCTAAAATAACCAAGAGACTAACAAGTATTTCGTTTTTATAACACCAAGGCAATATCACACCTTGCATAACTAAGGATTAAAGTCCATTACAACAATGTACGTGAGCCGTACATTCACTTTATAAACTAAATTTCCATTTTAGAAAAGCCCAAGAACTATATGTATTACTAGGAAGTAGAATCCAATACATGTATCATTTTGAAACCATTATCGAGACACTTATCATACCAAGTATCTTTCTAAGACATGGTTTGACAAATCAAGGCAATAGACATCACATATTACTTTAAAACATCTTTGAAAATCAAAGTGCCACATATCATGAACTATATTAAGGACTTAATCATGGACATTCTCACATGATTTCCTTACAATATTTTAAACCCTCTCTTGACTTTCCACAAACCTTGTTATAACAAACTTTCCATAAAGTCGTTATAACACTTTCATTTAGAAAACTAAAGCACTACCACATCTTTCCTTCTAATACAACCACGACACTATCATATTATGTAAGACATTTAAACCCAAAGTACTATGTACGTCTACTCTTTATAAAAGAATCGTTTCATGCAATATTTAGGGAGTTGAACCAAAAAGCACCTTCACTATTAAAACCAAGTTACTTATGCTTTTAAATCAAGTCACTTCTTCTTTCAAAATTCAAGTAACTTACTTTTAAATCAAGTAAACTTCCTTTTTCAAAATCAAGTTACTTATACTCTTTAAATTAAGTATCATATACTTTTCAAATCAAGTTACTTATTTTCTTTGAATCAAGTAACATATACTTTTCATAATTAAGACTCATATCCTTTCTAATAACTCTTACCAACATCTCTCATAAGACTTGATAAGGACTTAGGATTATCTTTGGACATGTCTTTAACATAAGATCAATAACATGAATACTTCCTAATGAAAAGGCAAGTACTTCAAGAAAACAAATCACGTATACTCCAAAACAAGGCAAGTATATTTCAAGAATAATCATGTCGATAGAAGGCAGAAGTTCACATACCTCGTTGACGACTAACTCATACGACAAGTAGCAATACGCTCAAATGTACATCAACCTTATCGTCTATTCCACATTCCAAGTAGAATATGCTACACGTAGTACTTCAACCTATAATAACGATAGCACTTCTATCAATATCATACTTAATAGTATAAGACTTATACCAAATAATGACCCTCTTATTCTACGGAAAATTGGGCAGCACTTCCTTTGTTTCTACGTACTTTTCCACCTTTTCCAAGGCCAAAATTCATCAACCAACAAACCACATTTACGGTACAACCAACAGTTAACCAAAAGGGGATTACACGCCTAACTTGACGTGTAAAATTCTTCCCCACAATCTATACAAAGCAGTCCGCAAAACAGTCCATAAAATAGTCCACTAAACAGTCCATAATAAACCAACATTAAGGGTACAATGTGAAGCCTTTAACACCCTTATTCCTTAGGACTTTCACTAGTCATTTTACCACATTAATCATGCATGTTAGGGGATGATTTTACAGTATAACAACACCCCAAAACAGTCCATAAAAATGACACAACGACGTCTAACAGTTTTAGGCAGTTTTCGGCCAACAACAACCATACCAATCCGATAACTCTTTCCTTAATCCATTTTATTTCAATTCAAGTTCCAACACTTCTATATATGACATGCCAACTTATCAACAACCATATTTCCTCATTTTAACATGCAACAAGTGTGGATAACAACAACAATAAAACCAACGAAACCAATGGCACAATATTGCCTCAAATCGGCCAACAACATATCTATATCATACACATCTTATTTTCCATTTCTTCCTTAACATAAATTCATCCCTTAAACATAACAATAAGTAATATCCAATTACTTTAATTTAAGAAGAACTATTACCTCATTTTTGTGCCAAAAATCGTCCAAAACATCCCCTACTATATTCGTCCGCAGTTTTCGTTTCGCTCCACTTCTTCAAGCTCCAATCAAATATATATGACCCCTATGAGCTTATACACAACTTCACTTTGTATTTCACTTCCAAAAAGTCGACGGAACCTTAGGGTTTCACCCTGATTTCTCGGCCCAACACCTTGTTCTTGGGGTTTAAGGGGTTATCTTGGCTTAGAACTCCATTAGGGATCTTAGTTTTGGATTGTAGGGTTTATTAATGAGGATTGAAGAATTTTTGTCCTCAAAATAGGCCCTTGCCCGAGAGCATTTCAAAGGGACACAATATATTTGTGTGAAATTTGGCTAAGTATAGAACAAGTCTTGCAAGCCCTCTCTAATATATAGATGTATATTCAAGTAACAAGACAAGTGGAGTGGGACCCACATGGCCCACTTGTCCATTTGTCTCTAAAATATCTAGTCCAATCTTCCAAAATATCTAAGGTCAAATAGTCAAAGTCTTTCAACACAAAGAGAAGTGGGGGGGGGGGGGGGGGTGCCATGTTTCACCCAATTATTGGTCCAAAATTATTTCATCTCCCAAAATATCCATATTTGGCCAAAATATCGAAAACCTTGTTGGCCCCATAAAATCATAAAATTTCCCGGGTGGGCTCCACATGACCAAATCCGAAACTTAAAAATCCATAAATCCAATATATTTCAAAAGTCTCACATATCAAATTTGAGAATCAAATTTCCATTAATAAACCTTTTTCCTTCACGAGGTTCCGAGATTTTTCCTTAAGAAAAAGTAATATTTCTTTCCACAATTCAAATTTCATATTCTTAATCACGTTCTCACTTACGTGCCATGGTATAACGGGGTGTAACAAAGGTAATATGATTTTTTTAAGAATTTGTGTATATTATTAAAATAGTAAACCTTTCTCTACCAACTGAAATTGATTTAAGAGAAGTGTTATGGCTGAATCCCACAAGATGTTTTCTTGTAAGAATTTTATGAAAATAAGATAAAAGGGAGAAATTTTTTCAATGCTTGACACAATTCTGAGCGCTCCCTTTTATTTCTTGAAGCTTGATATTATATATTTAGTTCCAAATTTGATTAGAGGGTTATGTAGTATTCATGTTTTTTTAATTCATTGTTATTATCTCGAGAAACATTAATTTATAGAGTCATTACGTTCTTTAAAAGATTGAGAAGTGAAGGTAGAGGTTTTATTGATAAGATGGATTCCCATGTTTAATTTTACTGGTGCAAAATAGATCATGAACTTTTGTTTATACATAGAATTTCAAACACAATTTTTAATAGATTTAAGAAAACGATTTTGTTGTTGTAGTTAATCAATAAATATTTGCGGCAACAAGAGTTCTTGATAATATTTTGTCACGACCCGAACCCCGGGCCCGCGACTGGTGCCCAGACCCATACAACACAAGTAACCCGCGAAAGCTAAATAACACTCATCGTCATTTTTTTCCAAACAAAGGCAAAGCCGGCAAAGCTGTCATAATATATAACACCCGAATGAGACTACAACTGTACAAAAATATAAATACAACTCACGCAAGTCCAGCCCACATATGAATACAGACCTCTAAGAGTTTGGACAGTAAACTATGACGGGATAAGGCCCCGTCTGTCACGACCCGTTCCGGGGCCCGTGACTGGTGCCTTACCGGGGCACCCAAGTAGTCATACATCAGAGAAATCAGCGGAAATATAAAACAAGACATGAAACAGTTTATAAAATAAGACACAGTTTATGTGAACAAACGTCGCCTTTCGGCATATATATATGAACAAGGTTTAGCAGTTACATCCGACACTGTACAACATGACTACAGACCTCTAAGGAAATATACAACTATGGCGGGACAGGGCCCCGCCATACCACAGACAAACTATCTACGATACAGTGAGATCATAGCAAAAGTAGAGGCTCCGGAGAAGATGGAGCTCCTGACACCAATGCATAGAGATGCTAAGGATGCGGATCTAGCACACCTTGCCACTTACTGCGGCATGAGCGGCCCCGAAGGAGTCGATCTACAGGTACCAAGTATGTGAAACTATAAAGTACTTTAAAATGAAATCAAAGTATTTAAAACCTTTTCACAAATACAATCAGTTCAATTGCACATAGTGCCATATCACAAACAATAACAGTACTAGGAAAACTGTAACAGGTCTAGTCTAGGCCGCGAATGATCGAAGCAAGGCCAATCGCCCATAGTATCATTCTGCGTGCCTAGTCCTGGACTTCCGCAGTCCGCATAGTCACACATGCACCGCATGAGGTATACCTCGCGTCGGGGCAGCTAACCCCGGCATCCGCCTAGGCTCCGCAGCGCATAGCCTCAAAAGACCGCGTAGTCTCAGCGGACCGCATAGGAATCCCCGTCGGGCTAAACGCCGAATGATCAATCTCGAGCATACCGCTGCTCGCATAGTCTCACAGACCGCGTAGGCCGTATAGACCCGCATCAGGGCAAGCCTCGGTATAAATAAGTCAAGGGGTAGGTGATACAATAACGATAACGGACTTACCGTTAGCAACGTAAGCACGGAAGAATGACCCTTTACACAAGATTACAAGACACTAACACAGTAGCATCATAACATGTCTACTTATCAAACAATCCTACTACACTTAACAGAAATCAATACAAGGCTTTTATAAACAAACAAGTAAACAGTTCCTTTTCATCTTTCTTAAGTTGTTATACCTAACTTCCCATAAAGCTAGTATAACTCTTAAGCTTTGTTTTAAAACCAAATATTTATCTTCTGTTAAAAATGATCGAGATTCTTTTGAAATGTTTTCAGTTCTTTGTTATTCAGGCTTAAGCCGTGAGGCATTGCCATAAGTATTATTCAGGCTTAAGCCGTGAGGCATTGCCATAAGTATTATTCAGGCTTAAGCCGTGAGGCATTGCCATAAGTATTATTCGATTAACACGTATCGTCACCGCACTATATATTGTAAAATATCATGCTTTAGGAAGAATCACATACCTTCTCAGCGAAAACCACCTGCCAAGTTGAATATGTCGCGCGCAGAGAGTCAGCCTATAATAGTCACAGATATCTATCAAAGACTACTCTGAGGGTCATTCTAAACAGGGGGTTCATAATTCTACGGAAAGTCGGGCAGCACAACCCTACCCGGTGAGCTATTTAAGTCTACTGTGAAAACAGCCCTATGTGAGTACAGTGATTATTCTTCTTTTAAAACCTTCTACTGTGGTAATAGTTCAATTCTTTTCTGTGATATTCTTCTAAGTATTTATACTTATCCTTATACTACAACAGTAAGTATTCTCTAATTCAAAAGAGGGTTAGGATTATTACCTCGGTAAGCCCAATAATATCCTAGATAAAGTCGCGCCTGAGCAAGGTTTAGCTCCTAAGTTTATGCATGGTAGCTCCAAGAAACCTTAGAAGTTCTTCACAACTTCTACCAAAGACTAAGGGATTTGGGCTAGGGTATTTTGGGCATTATAACGATACTAGAAGACAACTTTTCTACCAAGGGAGGGGGGGTAGATTTCGGCTAGGCTAGGGGGGTATTCGGCGAGGCCACCTTCAGGGGAGGGGGAGGTGTTTGGACGAAATGGCTACTAAGGGAGAGGAGAGGATTTTTAGACTTGGAAGATAACTTTGTGGATGAAGAACTCTTCATCAAAGGGGGTATTTATAGCTCAAGCCTTGGCCAACCAATGGCCAAGATGAAGACAAGTGCAAGGCAAGTGTAGGGTGAGGATTAACTAAACACAAATATCCTACCAACTCCTTGACTTGTGCCATGGCACAAAAAACGTGCCAATGTTTCTCCATTTTCGTCCAATGGACGATTCAAGTCCATCAATGGGAGGGTGCCAAGTGTTGCCCTCCCGTTGGTCCAAAATGTTTCGTCTCTCGGAAAAATCCGCAAAAATAAGAAATGGCATAGCCGGAATTTACTCTACGAAAGCTGTGGAAACGTTTCGTCGGAAACGATTCTTTTAGCGAGTTGTGTACAAATTTCGAACTTGGCCTATCTTTAAGGCTAAACTTTTGTGCGTCGTATTCCCCTTACGTACATACTCTGAAATACGGTATAACATTCTCCTCCTTAGAAACATTCGTCCGAATGTTCCTTCTCAATCTGATTATCGAAGAAGCTTAAACAGATTAGCAAATGCCACACGGCCACAAAACAACACTTAGGCATAAATGATAATGGAAATTTACAAGTAGGAAAGTGAATTACGGAGGTGTGGGAATAGGTGAGATACTTCTGTCTCATGTCCTCCTCGGCTTCCCACGTCATCTCTTCCACGAGCTCGTTCCGCCACAAGACTTTGCGGAAGCCACGCCCTTCGTCAGACGCCTAACTTTGACGATCGACTATCGCTATGGGAATCTCCTCATACGATAGCCCTCGATCACTGGACATCGTCAATCGGTGCACCCTAGATGGATCCCCGATACATCTCCTCAAAGATAGATCGTGAAACACCGGATGCACCGCCTCGGTCGGACGGCAGATCCAACTCGTAGGCAACCTTGCCTACCCCTGCGGACAATCAAACGGCCCAATGTACCTTGGGCTGAGCTTCCCCTTCTTCCCGAATCTCATCACCCTTCATGGGTGACACCTTTAGGAAAACCCAATCATGAACCTCGAACTCAAGATGCCGACGACGATGATCTGCATACGACTTCTGTCGACTCTGAGCTGTCAATAGCCGCCTCGGATAAGCTTCACCTTATCCGCACTGCTGTACCAAATCTGGTCCCACTAGCCGCCCTCGCCCACATCGAACCAACCTATAGGCGATCTGCACTTCCTCCCATACAAGGCCTCATAAGGCGCCATCCCGAATCGGAGTGGTAGCTATTATTATATGCGAACTCAACTAGAGGCAAATGATCCTCCCAACTACCACTAAAGTCAATAACACGGGCTCGCAGATATCCTCGAGAGTGCGGATAGTGCGCTCTGCTGTCCGTCATGCGTGGATGAAATGCGATACTCGAGCTCACTGCGTCCTAAACCCTCTGGAAGGACCTCCGAGTTAGCCGTGGCGGGCTCCTGCATGCGATATGATCGGTAGGGACTCCATGTAGTCCGACGATCTCTCGGATGTAAAGTGCGGCATAATCCTCGGTAGAAAAAGTCGCCCCGACGGAAGAAAGTGGGCTGATTTTCGACTGTCGACGATAACCCATATAGAATCATGTCTCCTCCGAGTGCGAGGTAATCCGTGATGAAGTCCATGTTGATTACCTCCCACTTCCAGTCGGGATCTCTATCGCTGTAACAAACCACCGTGCCTCCGGTGCTCTACCTTCACTGCGACAACACGCACCGAGCTACGAACTGCAACGTCCTCTTCAAGCCATCCCACCAATACAGATCTAAGGTCGTGGTACATCTTGGTCGACCCGGATGGATAGAGTAACGCGCGCGTGTGCTTCCCAAGAACTCCGCCAAGTCCTCAAACATCCGGAACACACGATCGCCTCAAACCTTAGCACCATCAGGTGCTACCTCAAGGACCCTTGCCCTCACGAAGAGTCAGATCACGATATCGAATCAAAGCCGGATCCTCGATCGCTGCCTCTTCACCTCCTCGACGATGGAAGACTCGGCAACCTCGAACTCTAACCCCAGCTATCGGAATCAATCAAAGCGGACACCAAGGCTCGCTAACCGATGCAAATCACGAACCATGTCCTCCTCTCTAGCGCACATCCGATAGGCTCCCATCGACCTACGACTAAGAGCATACGCCTGACATTGGCCTTCCCGTGGTATAGGATATCAACATCGTAATCCTTAAGCAACTCTAACCACCGCCTCGCCGTAAGTTCGGCTCCTCTGGTGAAGATATCTTGGAGGCTCTTGTGGTCCGTATAAATATCCACGTGAACCCCATACAAATAGTGCCTCAGATCTTCAAAGCGTGAATCACGGTACCGCTAACTCCAAATCATGGGTGGGGTAGTTCCTCGTGTTTCTTCATGTCGGGATGCATATGCTATAACCCCGCCATCGCATCAATACACATCCCAACCCGATGCCCGGCGATCACAATACACGACATAACCATCCGACCTGCGGAAGAGTAAGAACGGGGCGGCGTCGGTCTCTCCTTCAAAGAATCGAAACCCCGCTCACAAGCATCACCATCAAACTTGGCGCTTTCCGAGTCACCTAGTCAATGGTGCGAAGATAAAGCAAACTTCTCCACGAACCGATAATAACTGCAAGGCCCGAAATCGCGAACCTCGCCGGAGTAGTAGGTCTCGCCAAGTCTCGATCGCCGATCTTGGCCGTATCAACTCGAATGCCATCACCCGCAATATGCCCAAGAAACGCCATCAAGTCAACCAAAACTCACATTTGGAAAACTTGGCGTAAGCTGATCTGGAGAATCGGCCTGATCGCTCAAATGCTCGCATGCTCCCGCTCTGGCGAGAATAAACCAAGATATCATCAATGAACACTATCACAGCGTGTCCAAAAATGGTTTGAACACTCGGTTCATCAAATCCATGAATACCACGAGCATTGGTCAATCCAAAAGACATGACCACAACTCATAATGCGTCACGGTCCGAATGCGATCTAGGGACATCCACCTCTCGACACGAACTCGATGATAGCGACGCAGATCAATCTTGGAGAAACATCTCGCACCCTGCAACTGGTCGAACAAATCATCAATCCTGGGAAGAGGGTATCTGTTCTTAATGGTCACCTTGTTCAGCTGCCTGTAATCAACACACATGCGCAGCGTCCCGTCCTTCTTCACGAACAATACGCGCCGGGGGAGAAACACCGGGCCTAATGAAGCCCTTCTCTAGCAAATCCCTAAGCCGATCCTTCACTCTCTCAACTCGGCAGTGCCATTACGTATGGCGGAATGGAAATAGCCGAGTATCCGCAATATGTCAATACAAAACTCAATCTCCTCTCGGGAGGATACCCGAGGTCATCCGGGAACACGTCGGGAACTCACGACTACGGAATCGATCAAAATCTGTACGCGACCTCGTGATCAAACACTCGAGCGAGATGGTAGATATAACCCTTCTGCACCATCTTCCTAGCCTTGAGGTAGGAAATAAACCTACCCCTCGGCGATACCGTGCTCCCCTCCCACTCAACAACCGGCTCCTCAGGAAACTGGAACCGTACTACTCTCTCTCTGCAGTCCACATTGGCGTAGCAAGAGGCTAGCCAATCCATCCCCATGATCACGTCGAAGTCAATCATCTCCAACTCTATCAAGTCGGCTAGGGTTCGACGACTGTAAATGGTCACAGGACAAGCTCTATATACCCGCCGAGCTACCACCGAATCACCATCGCGTAGCTACCTCGAAAGTGGTCTATGGACTCGGGCTCTATCCCTATCCTACTAGCAACAAGGGAGATATATAGGGCAGTAGAACCCGGATCTATCAAAGCATACACATCAAACCCGAGAACCGATAAGGTACTGTGGCGACATCGGTGAGGCCTCCGATCTGTCGGTGGACAAAGCATATATGCGGTTACGAGGACCGCTAGAATCGACTGCGCCACGCGACCTGCGCGACCGCTGATCCATGTACCTTGCCCTCCGGCGAAAATCGCTGTCGAGGATGAAGAAGCGGCAAGACTCGTAGGTGAGCCTACCAGCCGCCCCGGTCGGACAAACTCGCAGTGACCTGCGGCCACAAGTATAGCAAGCTCGAGTCTGACTCGAATGGTATACGCCACAACGGGCACAGGCGGACCTCGAGCAGTTAGCACCCGCTACCCGGAAATCCGAAGTCCTGGGCCCGACCGCCCCGACCGCTCTGTGGGCTGAAAATGAGGTAGGGCGCTCTGCGCCGTGGTGCAAATCGGACTTCTGCGATGCCGCCCACCACGAGGACCACCAAAAGAACCGGCCCGTCTTGGCCTTCTCTGCTGATATCGCTTACCTGCCGGTCTCGCGCTCCTCGCATCCTAGTGCATGGGCTGCATGCGGGTAATGTCCATACCCGGTGAAGAGAAACACCCGCATACGACTCGGCCATATAATCATCTAGCCCGTGACGTGGCGGTGTACCCTATCCTCCATATCTGCTACCAATGCGGGACATATCTAGCCAAAGAATCAAACTCGACATTGTATTCTCGACGGTCGTCCCCTGTCTCAGCAGCAGAATCTATCGGCTCGTGCCTCATCTCATGCGGAGGCAAGAAGTGTGTGAGAAAAGCCTCAAAACTCATCTCATCTGCCGAGGTGCATGCTCTCCCGAAAGCTCCATGAATCAAACCAATCGATTGCGGTGTCACGCGGCCGATGCGAACCGAATGTCACGGCCTCGATCTCGAAGCCACGATCACCGCATAATCCTCTGCGGTGACGGATGAACTCCTGCGGATCATCCTCGCCTCGACCAGTAAAACTGGCGGGCTCTGACTCAAGAAATCTCGCACCTCAAACTATACGCCTCGGGTGCACTACGGGTGCGACCGAGCCGAGCTGGGCGCCGCGTCAGTCTCTCCTCGTATCGGGCCACAACTTTAGCCAATAGCTGGGCCATCTCCTTGTACCCTAACTCCTCCGCCCCAGGCTGTGGGACAGGAGGTGTGGGTACTGTGGTCTCTGCTGGGGCCGGTGGCGTCATAGAACTCGCCGTCTCCGGTATAGACTGGGCCTGAGCCCTCGTGACTCGGGTGTCTGCTAGCGGCTCCTCACGCCTTGCCGCCCGGGCGGGTTGCCTTACGTGGAGGCATAATCATATAGAAAGGAATACGTTAGAGGTCCAACCTATAACACGCCTCTAAAGCACGATCTCGTAATGAGAAGAATGGAAACCAATCCTAAATATCCTATAGCCTCACGATTATTGGTGTGGTGCACAACACACCGATAATCAAGACTTACTAGATACGGTGCAGTAGACACTTTCCGAGGATTAACTGCTCTGATACCACTTTTGTCACGACCCGTTCCGGGGCCCGTGACTGGTGCCTTACCGGGGCACCCAAGTAGTCATACATCATAGAAATCAGCGGAAATATAAAACAAGACATGAAACAGTTTATAAAATAAGACACAGTTTATGTGAACAAACGTCGCCTTTCGGCATATATATATAAAACAGGTTTAGATTTACATCCGACCTTCGCATAACATGACTACAGACTTCTGAAATATACAACTATGGCGGGACAGGGCCGCCATACCGATCGCACAAACTATCTACAATACAGGAGATCATACCAAAAGTAGAGCCTCGGAGAAGATGGAGCTCGACACCAATGCAAAGAGATCCTAAGGATGCGGATCTAGCACTGCGCTTGCCCTTACCTGCGCATGAACGCCACCGAAGGAGGTCAAGATAACAGTACCAAGTATGTGAAACTATAAAGTACTTTAAAATGAAATCAAAGTATTTAAAACCTTTTCACAAATACAATCAGTTCAATTGCACATAGTGCCATATCACAAACAATAACAGTACTAGGAAAACTGTAACAGGTCTAGTCTAGGCCGCGAATGATCGAAGCAAGGCCAATCGCCCATAGTATCATTCTGCGTGCCTAGTCCTGGACTTCCGCAGTCCGCATAGGTCACACACAGACCCGCATGAGGTATACCTCGCATCGGGGCAGCCAACCCCCGGCATCCGCCTAGGCTCCCGCAGCCCGCATAGCCTCAAAAGACCGCATAGTCTCAACAGACCGCATAGGGAATCCCCGCGTCGGGCTAACGCCGGAATGATCAATCACGGAGCATACCGCTGCTCCGCATAGTCTCACAGACCGCATAGGCCGTATAGACCCGCATCAAGGGGGGCAAGCCCTCGGTATAAATAAGTCAAGGGGGTAGGTGATACAATAACAGTACAACGGACTTACCGGTTAGCAACGTAAGCACAGCAAGAATGACCCCTTTACACAGCATTACAAGACACTAACACAGGTAGCATCATAACATGTCTACTTATCAAACAATCCTACTACACTTAACAGAAATCAATACAAGGCTTTTATAAACAAACAAGTAAACAGTTCCTTTTCATCTTTCTTAAGTTGTTATACCTAACTTCCCATAAAGCTAGTATAACTCTTAAGCTTTGTTTTAAAACCAAATATTTATCTTCATTAAAAATGATCGAGATTCTTTTGAAATGTTTTGATTCTTTGTTATTCAGCTTAAGCGTGAGGCATTACCATAAGTATTATTCGAGCTTAAGCCGTGAGGCATTACCATAAGTATTATTCAGCTTAAGCGTGAGGCATTGCCATAAGTATTATTCGATTAACACGTATCGTCTACGTACTATATATTGTAAAATATCATGCTTTAGGAAGAATCACATACCTTCTCAATGAAAACCACCGCCAAGTTGAATATGTCGCGCAGAGTCACCTATAATAGTCACAGATATCTATCAAAGACTACTCGAGGGTCATTCTAAACAGGGGTTCATAATTCTACTGAAAGTCGGGCGACAACCCTACCCAGGTGAGCTATTTAAGTCTTACGTGAAAACATCTATGTGAGTACAGTGTGATTATTCTTCTTTAAAACCTTCTTGTGGTAATAGTTCAATTCTTTTCTGTGATATTCTTCTAAGTATTTATACTTATCCTTATACTACAACGGAAGTATTCTCTAATTCAAAGAGGTTAGGATTATTACCTCGGTAAGCCCAATAATATCCTAGATAAAGTCGCGCTTTGAGCAAGGTTTAGCTCTAAGTTGTATGCGCCCTAGCTCCAGAAACCTTAGAAGTTCTTCACAACTTCTACCAAAGACTAAGGGATTTGGGCTAGGTATTTTGGGCATTATAACGATACTAGAAGACAACTTTTCTACCAAGGGAGGGGTAGATTTCGGCTAGGCTAGGGGTATTCGGCCAAGGCCACCTTCACGAGGAGGGGAGGTGTTTGGACGAAATGGCTACTAAGGGAGAGGAGAGGATTTTTAGACTTGGAAGATAACTTTGTGGATGAAGAACTCTTCATCAAAGGGGTATTTATAGCTCAAGCCTTGGCCAACCAATGGCCAAGATGAAGACAAGTGCAAGGCAAGTGTAGGGTGAGGATTAACTAAACACAAATATCCTACCAACTCCTTGACTTGTGCCATGGCACAAAAAACGTGCCAATGTTTCTCCATTTTCGTCCAATGGACGATTCAAGTCCATCAATGGGAGGGTGCCAAGTGTTGCCCTCCCGTTGGTCCAAAATGTTTCGTCTCTCGGAAAAATCCGCAAAAATAAGAAATGGCATAGCCGGAATTTACTCTACGAAGTCGTGGAAACGTTTCGTCGGAAAACGATTCTTTTAGCGAGTTGTGTACAAATTTCGAACTTGGCCTATCTTTAAGGCTAAACTTTTGTACGTACGTATTCCCTTACGTACATACTCTGGAAATACGGGGTATAACACCGTCGTACCCCTGAATATACCTAGCCATAATGACAAGCTCCGGAACACTGGAGCTCTCCAAAAACGCTGAACAAGGATCCTAAGCTCACGGATCACCCAACTGAGTACCTATACATGCGGGCATGGCGGCCCAGAAGAAGTTAGTAACAGTACTAAGTATGGAACGGAAATAAAGTACAGTATTAAAATCATAGCTGGCCAAGGAATGACAAGGACAAATAAAATAATCAAATACCAGATCCAACCGTGTCATATAAAATAAAAGCCAACTGTACCTTGTATCACTGTACCCCTGTACCACGGTACTACTATATCACTGTACCACTGTACTACTATAACACCGAGAGTCAACTGTACCTTTTCAAGATATGAAAGTCATGTCAAAATCAGGGACACCCGCCCATAGAATCATTACACACATCCTATTACCAAAGCATACCCGTGGGATACCAACCTCACCGTCGGCACCTCCATAGAATAATAAATAACCAATATCACAGAAGCATGCTCGTGGGATACAACCTCACTTTCAATATGTAACAAGTATAATATATAATCATCATCAGAGAATCATGCCCGTGGAATTCCAACATCACTGTCAGTATGTAACAAGTATAATATATAACCAGTACCAAGGAAGCATGCCCGTGGAATTACTCTATCACTGTCAGCATGTAACAAGTGTAATATATAACCAGTATCAAGAAAGCATGCCCATGGAATTCCTCCATCACTGTCAGCATGTCAACCTCACAGAAACATGCCCGTGGAATTCCAACATCACTGTCAGCACGTCCGTGTTATACTATCAAATCAGCATCACTGGAATATGCCCGTGGAATTCCAACATCACTGTCAGCAGTCCATGATATAATATAAAACCAGCATCACTGGAGCATGCCCGTGGAATTCCAAAATCACTGTCAGCAGTCCATGATATAATATAAAATCAGCCTCACAAAAGCATGCCCGTGGAATTCCAACATCACTGTCAGCACGTCTGTAAAATAATATATAATCAATATCACATGTATACATATAACCAAGCCCGACCCTGTTATACCCCGTAGTTCAGGTCCTGCTTATGGGGGACGTACGAAAGGAGTAAGACTTAATTTTTTGAGGAATGTTTCGGACAAATTTTTTTTGTCAACTTTGAGGCGGGTTATGACCCATTACATTGAGAGTTCCTAGGTGTTTCAAAGGCCTAGTGCGTAGTTCGTTGGGTCTAGTTTCCAACACAACCAACCGTTCGTCGATAGGACATCGGAGTAGAAAGTTATGGGAGTTACAAGTTCGGTCGCATGGCCGAGAAAAGTGTTTGATGCAGAGCCACGAGTGGCGCCGGATGCGAGGCAGCGCGCCAGACACCGAGTGTTCGCTGAAGTTGCAGCGCGCCGAGAAGCGTGGCCGCGCCCCGAAGTTCTCAGGAGTCGGCAGAGGTTTCAGGCCAGCCCGATCTGGGCAGCCGCTGCGATCGCAGCCATGGCCGACGCAGCGCGGCGGGTTCTGTGAAGTTGAATGGAAAAATCTGAACTGTTTTGTTTTAAAAAAAGGCCATGGGAGGGTGACAAGTGTCCCCCCCCATCTGATTTTGCATGCACTACTTATTGACCAAGTCTTGAAGACTTGGTCATTCTTCAAGCTCTCATCTCTCTCTAAAAATAAAGCTCTCCATTCTCTCTAGAAAATCAAGTGGAAATCAAAGCTTGAGGAAAATATGAAAAGTGTGGCAAGAAGGAAATTTGTTGGCTAGCTTGTAGGAGTTCTTATGGTGGTGATTGTGGAAAGGAGGCTAGTAAATTTGTTGGAATATTTGGCTAAAGTTCTAAGGTAGCAATTCCTTCTCTCTTTTTTGGTTTTTGGTGTTGTATGTGAAGAAGAAAGAATTTGTAGTTGAAAATATTGCTCTTAGATAAATTGCATGTAAGAAATATGGGTTGAATATGAAAGAATTGGATAAGAAGGTTATGTGAGCATGTTGTAGCCAAAATACTCCCTTAAACTTGTTAAGTTAATTGTTATGTATTGTGGGGTAGAATTTTACACACCCAAGATTAGGTGTGTAATCCCATTTGTGTTGATTGGATTGTTGGGCCTTAAAAATGGCGTTTGGATATTGAATTCGGCCTTGATAAAGGTGGCAAAGTATGTAGAAACAAAGGAAATGCTGCCCGATTTTCCATAGGATTTAGTGACTTTGCACTTAGAATATTCTACGTTGAAATTAGAGGTTAATAAACGTATTATGGTCATTATAGTTTGACGTATTACGTGCGGTATTTTGGACTTAGCAAGTGGATTGACCCGAAGAGGTATGTGGAGCTTTCTTATCTCTTGAGCATGAATAGTTGCATCTATGTAGTACGGTAGACGTACAAGGCTTTGATATTACTTACTTGTCTTATGATGTCTTAAGTTTCAAAGTCAAGGGACTTGAAGTGTTTTAAGTATGTGGTACTTGTTTCGTTTTAAGAGTATAAGTCCCTTGGAGTTAGGGAAATGTGTTTGACTAGTGTATAATGGTAATATAACAACTTTATGGGAAGTTGGTTGTATTGGCTTTATGAAAGGTTAACAAAGAAAGGGTTACTCTAAGTAAAATAAGTACGGATAAAGGATTTGAATTTGTGAAAGGCAGATTGTTTTTAAGGCATTAATTGCCTAAGGTTTTAAAAGAAATGAAGTCACTTGATTTAGAAGCCTAATGTATTTTTAAAGGTAAACGTGACTTGTTTTGAAAAGTTGTCATGACTTGATACTACGGTTATTAGTATCTTGGGAGTTTTGCATAAAAAGGAGTCATTTTCTTAAAGGTTAGAGGTACGTGGTACTTGGGTTGAATCCCCGGATTTTCTTGTAAATGACATGTTAGTGCCTTAAGTAAACTAAAATGAGAGGATATACTAAAAATGTTAATAAGAAGTTAGGGGATATTCTTAACTTGCTTACGTTATGATAAGCCGATAGCGCTTATGTTATGTATGATAGCCGGTTTTGCTGATTTATGTATTATTATTATTATTACTACTTATGCCATGAATTTGCTACCCATGATGCGAGTGCGGCGCTTGTACTCATGCGGGCCCATCGGGTCCATGCGGGTGAAAGTCCCATGCGGGTGAAATAGTCCCATGCGAGGCGGATGACCTCATGCGGGTGAAATAGTCTCATACGGGTGAAATAGTCCCATGCGAGGCGGATGACCTCATGCGGGTCCACAGGACCCATGCGGGTGAAATAGTCCCAGGAGTAGGACTGCTTAATGATACTACGGGCGAGAGACCCTGTTTTGATCATGAGCCTCCTATTTTTATGCAGGAAAGTTTATACTTGATACTCTCATTGTTAGTAAGGCACAGTGTACCGTATTTTGATTTTCTTCCATGACTCCAGCTTATTTAGACTTATGATATTATTACAGTATTTTCCCGTTTTACATACTTGGTACATATTGTGTACTGACCCCCTTCCTCGGGGGCTGCGTTCATGCCGCAGGTAGGGGTAAGCAGGTGGTGGATCCTCATTCTTAAGATCTTGCTCAGGTGTCAGAAGCTCCATTTCTCCGGAGGCTCGACTTTTGGTACGGTTCTCTCTGGTGTTGTAGATGTTTGTACATTCAGGGGTATGACGGGGCCCTGTCCCGTCATAGTGTTTACTCATTCTTAGAGGCCTATAGTTCTGTTATAAATTGGGTTGTTAAGGATGTAACTGTTTAGTTTTTGTTATATTTAGAGGTAGCCATTTTGGGTTAGCCTGCTTATATCCTATATGGGTTCTTGTTGTGAGTTTATTGTTCATTGGTTTTCTCGATGTTGTATCACAAGGGTGCCGGTAAGGCACGATCCACGGGTCCTGGTCGTGACCAAAGTGGTATCGAGCGATTAATCCTCGGAAAGCGGTAATGTCGTATCTAGTAGAGTCTTGATTATCGGTGTGTTGTGCACCACATATATAATCAGGAGGCTACAGGATATTTAGGATTGGTTTCCATTCTTTCACTCTATGATCGTGCAATAGAGCTGTGTTATAGGTTGAACTTCCTCTGACATATTTTTATGTATCAGTTATGCCTCCACGCAAGGCAACCGCGGCCCAGAAGGGCAAGACAGCTGAGAGAGCTGCTAGTAGGACTGTTATACCCCGTATTTTTTCTAGAGTCTGTATGTGAGGACGTACGTACAATTGTATAAGCTCTAATTAGGTTAAGAATGAAATTGTGAACTTTCAACGGAAAAGATTCTGAACCTTGTGAAGGAAATTTTACGTTTTTAATATTTTAACCGATTACGGATTTTTTCGAGAGATGAAATATTTTGGACCAATAGGAGGGCGACATGTGTCACCCTTAGGTGGCATGTTGGACGAAATTAGTGGCCAAGTCAAATAGTCAAGTCTTGGAAGATATTTTTTGTGGGAAAGTGGGAGGGAGCCTTGGACGATTTTTGTGAGCCATGTGGCAAGCCACATGTCTCATTTTTGTGGTGGACATATGTCCCAAAGTTGTGGTGGACATATGTCCCAATGTTGTGGTGGACACTTGGTGGAAGACTCCACTCACACAAGCAACCAAATCTTCACCCTCCACTTGCTTGAATCTTGGCCCTTGATTGTCCTATAAATACCCCCCTTAAGTTGCAAGACTTCTTCATCCACTAAACAATTTCCAAGTCTCAAAATCCTTCCCCCTTTGTTACTCTCTCGTCCAAAAACTCCCTCCCCCTTTCTAGTTGCCTTCGTCCGAAACACCCCTTGGTAGAAATTGTCTTCAAGTATTGTTACTATTCCAAAATACCTTAGCCTAAATCCCTTGTAGTATTCTAAGGTTACCTCTATACTAAAAGCCCGGAAATACTACTTTATTTCCTTTAGTCACAAAACGAAACCCTAGGGAAATCTTCATAGTTGGTTGAAATATTAAGTAGAAGTTGTGTAGAAACTTCTAAGGGTTTCTTGGAGCGAATTGGAGCGTACAGAATAGGAGCTAAACGTTGCTCAGGATCGACATATAATCTTGGATAATTTTGGGCTTATCGAGGTAATAATCTTTATCCTTCTATTGTAATTGGAGATTACATATTGAAGTAGTTTAGAATTAAGTATAAGATATATAGAAGGATGGTATAAAAGAAGAGAATTGAACTGTACTTACATAGGACTGTATTTACAGTAGACTTGTGTAGTTTGACGGGTAGGGAAATGCTGCCCAATTTTCCGTAGAATAGAGAACCTTCTGCTTAGAATATTCTACGAAGTAGTCTAGACGTTGATAGACGTATTTGACTGATATAGGTTGATACTCTGCGCGCGACATATTCGACTTGGCAGGTGGATTTAGCCGAGGAGGTATGTGATTCTTCCTATCCTCTTGAGCATGATACTTTTGAAATATATATAGTACGGTGAGCGTCGTGTGTTAACTAAACTTGGTTTTACTTTGATGTCTTTTGACTTGAGTTTTAAATGATAAGAATCTTGGAAGTATTTCAAAAGAGTTATGAATCATTTTTGAAAGAAAAGTAATACTTGGTTTTAAAAGCTTAAGAGTTATACTAGCTTTATGGGAAGTTAGGTATAACGACTTAAGAAAGATTAAAGGAACGGTTTACTTATTTGTTTATGAAAGTCTTGTATTGATTTCTGGAAAGTGTAGTAAGATGGTTTGATAAGTAAACATGTTATGATGCTACGTGTGTTAGTGTCTTGTGATGTTTGTGCAAGGGGTTATTCTTGTTGTGCTTACGTTGTTAAACGATAAGCGTTGTCTTCTTATTATATCACATACCCCATGACTTGTTATGATGCCGAGGACTTGCCACCTCGATGCGAGGAATACCTCATGCGGGTCCACGTGACCTATGCGAGCTGCGGAGTTCCGTGATTGATCACTCGGGTGTATTCGCCCGTCGAGGATACCTCACGCGTCCATAGGTATCACGGACTTCGGGGTCGAGGATGATCTGCGGGTTAGCTACCCCGTCACGAGAATACCTCATGCGGGCCTATGTGGCCTATGCGATCGCGAGTTCGAGATTAGGCACGCATAATGATACTATGGGCGAATGACCTTGCTCGATCATTAGCGGCCTAGAAAAGACCGATTATGTTATATCTATTTTGCTCTTGGTTATCTTTGTGGCACTATGTGCGATTACATTGGTTGTTTCGTACATATTTGTAAAATTGGTTTTAAAATGATATGATTTCATTTAAGTACTTCTGATTTCACATACTTGGTACTGTTATCGACCTCCTTGAAGTGCGTTCATCTGCAGTAGAGGTACTCGTTGTTGATCCCCGCCTCTAGGATCACGTTTACGCTTTTAGGAAAGCCCCGCTTTCTCGGAGGCTTGTCTTTTGGGTATGATCTCCTGCCATTGTAGCTTTATGTACATTCGGGGTATGGCGGGGGCCACTGTCGCCATAGTTGTTTACATTCCTAAGTGCTGTAGTCTGTTGTAAAGTTGGGATGTAACTGTTCACTCTTGATGTATATATACATGCCGAAAGGCAATCTTTTCTTGGATAAACTGTTTCTCATTTCATAATTGTTTCATGTCTTGTTTTTATATTCCGCTGGTTACTCTGATGTATGTCTACTTAGGTGACCGGGTAAGGCACCAGTCACGGGCTCGGGTTCGGGTCGTGACAAGGACACAGAGGGTTACGAGGGCACATGCCCAGTCTGTACCTGAGATGATGTTCCGGACGGCGAGTTCCACGACGTCGCCACCCCCAGCAGAGTTCGGGGCAGCAGCAGCGGCTACTGAGACCGCGATACCTGAGCCTCCAGTTACACAACCTGGAGTAGAGGAGATGGGTTACAAGGAAATGGCCCAGTTATTAGCCAGGATCGTGGCTAGGCAGGAGGACAGACGGAGGCAGTTCGGTTGTACCGTAGTCCACCCAGTCGATAGCGAGACTGCGGGACTTTTTGAGTTGCAGCCCACCAGAGTTCTATGGGTCGAGGCCTGAGGATGATCCTCAGGAGTTTATCCGACAGTTACAGTGGATCATGAGAGTGATCAGGGCTTCGGAGACAGAGTCGGTATTATTGGGTTCACATCGGCTGCGGGATACTGCAGTTGACTGGTATGATTCATGGGAACTATCCCGGGGGGAGCATGCGCTTCCAGCTATTTGGGACGAGTTCTCAGAGGCGTTCCTTAGCCATTTCTTGCCTCCGCAGATGAGGAGAGCTCGGGCCGATAGATTTTTGACACTGAGGCAGAGTGGGCGGACGGTTCGGGAGTACAATGTAGAGTTTGACTCATTGGCTCGGTATGTACCCGCTTTGGTAGCAGACATGGAGGGCGGTGCACCGCTATGTCACGTGGCTCGATGATTACTTGGCGAGAGTTGCACGGAGTAGCTCTTGATCGGGCATGGACATTGCCGCGTGCAGCATATGCACTTGGGTGTGAGAGCGGGGGCGGCCGGATTGACGAGTATCGGCGAAGAGGGCCGGGGGCGAGGTCCTCTGGTAGTTTTCGAGGTAGACAACCTCGGCGTGACCGGATTGCACCTCGGTAGGTTGAGCTCTCCTCCACCATCTTCCGGACGTACAAGGCATTCAGGGGCAGGACAGGGTCCCAGGGCTTCGGGTTCTCAGAGGGACCAAAGTTCCAGTCAGATGAGGCCACTTATACCTCGGTGTGGCCGATGTGGCGATTACCATTATGGGGGGTGTCGTGTTCCTCCAGGAGCTTGTTACTCTTGTGGCCAACAGGGCCATTTGAGGAGAGATTGTCCGACCAGAGGCGGCGGGAATGTTATGGCTCGGTAGCGAAGTCGATGGCTGGATCTTCGTCTTCGGTGGTGATGCGCCCCGGAGGGCAGGGTGTTCACGGACCAGCAGGCCGCGGCAGGGGTCGTGGTAGGGTCCCGATTCAGCGGTCATCGAGCGCATTTATGCTATGTCGGCCGTCGAGGACGAGGCGTCACGGATGTCGCGGTACATTATTGATTGCATCCTGTGATGTATATGCTTTGATAGATCCAGGGACTACCTTGAACTATATATCTCCTCATATTCTTTGGTAGAATAGGGATAGAGCGAGTCCATAAAACCTTTTGAGGTGGCTACGCCAGTAGGTGATTCGGTGGTAGCCGAGCGGGTATATAAGGCTTGCCCAATGACTATATACGGTCGTCAGACTCTAGCCGACTTGATAGAGTTAGATATGACGGACTTTGATGTGATTATGGGTATGGATTGGCTAGCGTCTTGCTATGCCAATGTGGACTATAGAGAGAGACTTGTACGGTTCCAGTTTCCTGGTGAGCCGGTTATCGAGTGGAAGGGGAATACTGCATCGCCGAGGGGTAGGTTTATTTATTACCTCAAGGCTAGGAAGATGGTGCGGAAGGGGTATATCTACCATATTGTTCGGGTATTCGATCGAGGTGAGATCTGACCTTGATCGATTCCGGTCGTTAGAGAGTTTTCAGACGTATTCCCAGACAAGCTTCCGGGTATCCTTCATGAGAGGGAGATTGCGTTTTGCATTGATTTGGCGCCAGACACTCGACCGATATCTATTCCGCCATACAAGATGGCACCTGCCGAGTTGAGGGAATTGAAGGACCAGCTGAAAGATTTGCTGGAAAAAGACTTTATCAGGCCAAGTGTTTCCCCCTGGGGAGCGCCAGTGTTATTCGTAAAGAAGAAAGATGGGACGATGCGTATGTGTGTTGATTACAGGCAGCTGAATAAGGTAACTATCAAGAACAGATATCCCCTCCCCAGGATTGATGATTTGTTTGACCAGTTGCAGGGTGCGAGGTGTTTCTCCAAGATATACCTGCGATCTGGTTATCATCAGGTGCGAGTTAGAGAGGCAGATATCCCAAAGACTGCATTCCGTACCCGGTATGGGCACTACGAGTTCAGGGTGATGTCTTTCGGGTTGACCAACGCCCCAACAGTATTCATGGATTTGATGAACATGGTGTTCAAGCCATTCTTGGATATGTTCATTATAGTATTCATTGATGATATCCTGGTTTATTCACGCACAGAGCAGGAGCATGCAGATTACTTGAGGCGTGTTAGAGTCCTCCTCGGGGCCGTGATTGTATGCCAAGTTCTCTAAATGCGAGTTTTGGTTGGCCTCAGTGGCTTTCTTAGGGCATGTTATCGGGGCCGATGGTATTCGGGTTGATCTGAGAAAGATTGAGGCGATCAAGACTTGGCCTAGACCACTACACCGGAGTGCGCGGCTTTGGGCCTTGAAGGTTATTATCGGAGGGTTGTGGAGAATTTTGCTTCCATCTCAGCACCTTTGACTAGGCTGACTCAGAAAGCAGTTATGTTCCGGTGGACGGATGCTTGTGAGGTGAGCTTCCAGTTACTGAAGGAAAAATTGACGACCGCCCCAGTCCTCACTCTTCCTGAGGGTTTAGACGGATATGTGGTTTATTGTGATGCGTCGGGTGTCGGGATTGGGTGCGTACTGATGCAGCACGACAAAGTTATAGCTTACGCATCTCGACAACTCAGGAAGCATGAGAAGAACTATCCCACACATGACTTAGAGTTGGCAGCAGTAATTCATGCCTTGAAGATATGGAGACATTATTTGTATGGAGTTCATGTGGACATTTACACAGACCACAAGAGTCTTCAATATATCTTCAACCAGAGGGAGCTGAACTTACGGCAGAGACGGTGGTTGGAGCTGCTTAAGGATTACGATGTCGACATCCTATACCACCTAGGGAAGGCCAATGTAGTTGCAGATGCCCTTAGTCGCAGATCGATGGGTAGTCTGTCAGGTGTGCTATTACACCCCGTAAATTCAAGAGGATAAGTTAAGAGCGTACGAAAGGAAAGAAGATTTGAATTTGGAAACTTAGGTTGGCAAAAGGTTGTGGGAAGACTTTCAGTCAACTTTGGAGCGGTATATCTCTTAGTTCCGTAGGAGTTTTGAGGAGTTTTAAAAGACTAGTATGAAGGTTGTTGAGTCTAGTTTCCAACGCAACAAACCACTCGTCGATTGGACATAGGGGTAGGAAGTTACGGGCGTTAGAAGTTACGTAGTGTGTGAGGACAGATTTCCCAGCGGCGTCGCCGCAGCTTGGCCGTCAGCCAGGCATGGCGCCGATAATTCTGAAAATCCTCACGAGGTTGCAGCGCGCGGCCTGGCTGCGAGGCGCGGCGCGGATTTTTCTGGAAAGGGGCGAAAAACAGGGGATATTTTGATAGAAGGCCTATGGGAGGGTGACAAGTGTCCCTCCCATCTTTATGACCAAGTGAGGGTCTTATTTTATGACCAAGTCTTCAAGACTTGGCCATTTGCAAGGGTTTCCCTAAGAAAAATCCCTCTCCTCTCTCTCAAATTGATGAACCCCGGTGAGATTTTTGGAAAGGCTTCAAGAAGGAAAAGTGTTGGCAAGCTTGTAGAGGGTTCGTGTGGGTAATTTTTAAGTGAAGAAGATTTCGGAAAGAGGGCTTCTTGAGGTAAAATCTTTACCTTCTTGTGTAAATGAAGATTTCAAGTTATAGTAGTTAAGAAATGAGCATGTGGTTGTTATATTAAAGTTTGAAAAGATTTGGATCTTGTAGTCTTGTGGAAAACCGAAAAAGGGCATATTAGCCACTCATGTTGTAATCAATTCGGTTGTTAGCTAAAAATCGTTGCATGTTACAAATATGAGGGTATATAATTGGTTATGATTTATATAACATGTTGGGATAACGAGTTGGGTTAAAAGGAAATTGAAAGGAAATTGATAATTGTTGTAATATTATAGCCGAATGTGGCTTGGAATTATTGGATTGATTTGTATTATTGTGGGGCAGAATTTTACGCGTCCTGTAAAGGCGTGTAATCCCCTTTTGGTTAGCTGAATTGTTGTGCCTTAAATGCGGCGTTTGGTTATTGAATTCGGACCTTGAAAAAGGTGGAAAAGTACGTAGAAACAAAGGAAGTGCTGTCCAATTTTCCCGTAGAACAAGGGACTTTACATTAGAATATTCTACGTTGAAACTAGAAGCTAATAGACGTATTATGGTCATTATAGGTTGGCATCTACGGACGACATATTAGACTTGGCAAGTGGATTAAACAAAAGAGGTATGTGGAAACTTTCTTATCTCTTGAGCATGAGTAGTTATAACTGTATGGTACGATAGACGTACGTGATTTAAATAAGGTAAAGTCATTTGATATACTTGACTTGTTTTAAAGATGCCTAGTCGGTTGAGTTAGAGGATTAACTCACTTGTCCTTGAGAAAAGGTTATAAGAATGGGTTATTCTAATGGGGTAAACAAGGACTTCTTGACGTGAAAAAGTATGGAATACTTGATTTGAAAGTATTGATTCTGGAACTATTATAAAGATAAGAACTTGTTGTCTAAGTTAAGAATTTTGTCTTCTAAAGTAAAGAGACTTGAAGCGTTTTGAAAGTTGTGTAACTTGATTCGAAGTACAAGTCTCTTGGTCATAAAAAGAACGAAGTTGTCTAAGACATAAGGAGTTATAACGGCTTTATGGGAGGCTAGTTATGACGGCCTTATGAAAGGATAAGATTGTCTTAGTTTCTAAAGCATAAAGTTAGTATAACGGCTTTATGGGAAGTTGGTTATAATAACTTTATGGAAGGTTAAAGAAATGGTTTTTCTCTAATAAGGTAAACCTAGATAAAAGAATGGAAGCTAAGAAAGACAATTTGATTTAAAGGCATCAATTGCTTAAAGTTTTAAATGAGGGTCACTTGATTTAGAAGTCGAAGCATATTTCTAATAGTATAGTGACTTGTTTGAAATGTAGATAAGCCTTGATACTACGGGTGTTAGTATCTTGGGGTCTTATGTGGAAAAGGGATCTTGGAAAGAATAGAAATACATAGTACTTTGGGTTGAAATTCCCCCGGACTTGTTAAGTGATATGGAAAGTGCCTTAAGGTCATAAAATGAGATCCATTTTGTATGTTAATGAAAGTCTAAAGAAGTTATGAGTTTACTTGGACGTACCGACAGTGATGTGGGATTCCACGGGTATGCTTCCATTGTCCTAGTATGAGTTTACCTGGATGTACCGACAGTGATGTGGGATTCCACGGGTATGCTTCCATTGAGGTTGATCCTTGGACATGCTTACGATGAGGGATTCCAAGGCATGCACCTTGGACATGCTTTCGATGAGGGATTCTGAGGCATGCAGTATGAGCCATCGGGGCGTGCAAGCGGTGATATGGGATTCCGCAGTGCACTTCCAGAGGTCGATCCTTGGACATGCTACGATGAGGATTCCGAGGCATGCACCTCGACATGCTACGATGAGGATTGAGGCATGCGACCAGGATGCGGGTTAAATTCCCGGATACGACTATTACCCCATGGGTTAGCTCCCCATGAAGTCATGTACCCGAGATGAGGGATTCCATGGGCATGAGATATATATAGGTATATATATATGTGTTGTATGTGTGTACGCCGACAGTGAGGAAGGATGCCACGGGCGCGTCACATGGTTGTATTTTACTCTTACAGCCAGCGTGTGAGATTCCACGCGTAAGATATAGGTTTATATGTGTTGTATGTGTGTACGCCGACAGTGAGGTAGGATTCCACGGGTGCGTCACATGGTTCGATTTTACACCTAGCTGTCGACAATGATGGGGAATCCCACGGGCGCGCTTTGATATTTGAGGGCTGGTGTTCATAGCCCTGGTGTGACTATCGTTCATATGTTGAAACAGGCTGTACAAGGTAAAATTGACTTTTATTACTTCCACTTCAGTAAGACACAGTGTACTATTAATTGGGTTATCATATATGTCTTCAGCTGTATTTTTGACTATTATGATTTAAATTACAGTACTTTCAGTTTTGCATACTTGGTACATATTTTGTACTGACCTCCTTCGGGGGGCTGCGTTCATGCCGCAGGTTGAGGTACATAGCTTGCTGATCCGCACTCTTAGGATCACTGTTCAGTTCTTGGAAAGCTCCATTTCTCCGGAGGCTTTGTCTTTGGTATGGTTCCCTGAAGTTGTTGACTTTTGTACATTCAGGGGTATGGCGGGGCCCTGTCCCGTCACAGTTGTTATGTAAACTCTTAGAGGTCTGTAGTCATATCTTGTGGGTCACTTTATAAAAAAAAAAATTAAGGTAACTGCTTTGGATTTGTTTATATCTAGGAAGGTAGCCTTATCGGCTAACCTATTATTTATTTCATTGTTAAGTTTATGTATGTTCCGCTGATTATCTCTGATGTATACCTGTAAGGGTGCCCAGGTAGGGCACCAGTCGCGGGCCCGGGGTCGGGTCGTGACATGTGCATCCAGAGTGGAGGGACATGATCCGCGAGTTACATCAGCTAGCAAGCCTTGGGGTTCGTTTGGTTGATTCTGATAGTAATGGAGTTCGGGTTCGAGAGGTTGCCGAGTCTTCCATCGTCGAGGAGGTGAAGAGGCGACAATATGAGGATCCGATTATGGTACGGTATCGAGATGCAGCTCTCCAGGAGGAGAAGAGTCTATTTGAGGTAGCACCTGATGGGGTGCTAAGATATGAGGGTCGGTTGTGTGTTCCCGATGTGACGGAACTTCGTCAGCAGATTCTGGGGGAGGCACACAGTGCTCGTTATTCTATTATTCCGGGGTCAACTAATATGTATCATGACCTCAGATGCGTGTATTGGTGGGATGGCCTGAAGAGGGACGTGGCAGGTTTTGTTGCCTGATGTCCTAATTGTCGCCAGTCAAGTTGAGCACGAAGCGGTGGGCATTGCGGCTATTGATATTCCGACTTGGAAGTGGGAGGTGGTAAATATGGATTTTATTACAGGGTTACCTCACACTCAGAGGAAGCATGATTCCATCTGGGTTATCGTCGATAGGTGTGAAATCATCCATTTTCTTCCGATCGGATGACTTTTGAGCGAGGATTATGCTAGATCAGTATATCCGAGAGATTGTGAGGCCGCACGGAGTTCCTATATCGATTATTTCGCATGAGGAGCCCAGTTCGGCTAACTTCGGAGGTCTTTCGAAGGATTAGGGACACAGTGAGTCTCGATCGCGTTTCATCCTCGCACCGACGGACGGTGAGCCGCTATCCGCATACTCGAGGATATGTTGCGGGCTTTTGTTATTGATTTTAGGGGTAGCTGGGAGGATCATTTACCTCCGGTGGAGTTTGCTTATAACAACAACTACCATTCTAGTATTCAGATGGCGCCTTATGAGGCCTTATACGGGAGGAAGTGCAGGTCACCGATAGGCTGGTTCGAGGTGGGAGAGGTGCAGTTAGTCGGGCCAGACTTGATTCAGCAGGAAGTGGATAAGGTTAAGCTTATCCAGGAGCGGTTATTGTCAGCTCAGAGTCGACAAAAGTTGTATGCAGATAATCGGCGTCGACACTTGGAGTTTGAGGTAGATGATTGGGTCTTCCTGAAGGTGTCACCCATGAAGGGCGTGATGAGATTTGGGAAGAAAGGGAAACTCAACCCAAGGTACATTGGGCCTTATCAGATTGTCCGTAAGGTAGGCAAGGTTGCCTATGAGTTGGATCTGCCGTCCGATCTGGAGGCAGTACATCCATTTTTTCACGTGTCTATGTTGCGGAAATATATTGGAGATCCATCTAAAGTGCACCCGATTCGTGATGTCCAGGTGATAGAGGGGTTATCGTATGAGGAGAGTCCCATAGCGATACTCGATCGTCAGGTTAGGCGACTTCGGACAAAGGATGTGGCTTCCGTCAAAGTCTTATGGCGGAACGAGAACAGGGAGGAGATGACGTGGGAAGCAGAGGATGACATGATGAAGAAGTATCCTCACTTATTCCCTATACCTCCAGGTAACCCACTTTCCTGCTTGTTAGTTTTAATTTGGCAATTATGCTTAAGTATTGTTGTGGCATGTGGAGCGTCTTTAATTGCAAAAAGAATAGTTAAGAGGGTCTATGTCGATATTGTGATTTGAGTAAGCCTAAAAGGAACATTTGGGACAAATGTTTCTAAGGGGGGGAGAATGTTATACCCCGTAGTTCAGGTCCTGCTTATGGGGGACGTACGAAAGGAGTAAGACTTAAATTTTTGACGGAATGTTTCGGACAATTTTTTTTGTCAACTTTGAGGCGGGTTATGACCCATTACATTGAGAGTTCCTAGGTGTTTTAAAGGCCTAGTTCGTAGTTCGTTGAGTCTAGTTTCCAACGCAACCAACCGTTCGTCGATAGGACATCGGAGTAGAAAGTTTTGGGAGTTACAAGTTCACTGCGCAGCCGGACAGAAAAGTGGTTCGGTCTGGAGCCACAGGGCCACGGCGCCGGATGCAGGGCCGCGGCGCCAGATTACCTGAGTGTTCACTGAAGTTGCAGCGCCGCGGCGCCGGGAAGCAGGGCCGCAGCGCCGGAAAGTTCTGGGAGTCGGCAGAGGTTTCAGCGCCGTGGCGCCGAGGCGGGTTCTGCGAAGTTGAGTGGAAAAATCTGAACTGTTTTGTTTTAAAGAAAAGGCCATGGGAGGGTGACAAGTGTCCCCCCCCCCCATCTGATTTTGCATGTACTACTTATTGACCAAGTCTTGAAGACTTGGTCATTCTTCAAGCTCTCATCTCTCTCTAAAAATAAAGCTCTCCCTTCTCTCTAGAAAATCAAGTAGAAATCAAAGCTTGAGGAAAATCTGAAAATTGTGGCAAGAAGGAAACTTGTTGGCAAGCTTGTAGGAGTTCTTGTGGTGGTGATTGTGGAAAGGAGGCTAGTAAATTTGTTGGAATATTTGGCTAAAGTTCTAAGGTAGCAATTCATTCTCTCTTTGTTGGTTTTTGGTGTTGCATGTGAAGAAGAAAGAATTTGTAGTTGAAAATATTGCTCTTAGATAAATTGCATGTAAGAAATATGGGTTGAATATGAAAGAATTGGATAAGAAGGTTATGTGAGCATGTTGTAGCCAAAATACTCCCTTAAACTTGTTAAGTTAATTGTTATGTATTGTGGGGTAGAATTTTACACACCCAAGATTAGGTGTATAATCCCATTTGTGTTGATTGGATTGTTGGGCCTTAAAAGTGGCGTTTGGATATTGAATTCGGCCTTGATAAAGGTGGCAAAGTGTGTAGAAACAAAGGAAATGCTGCCCGATTTTCCATAGGATTTAGTGACTTTGCACTTAGAATATTCTACGTTGAAATTAGAGGTTAATAAACGTATTATGGTCATTATAGTTTGACGTATTACGTGCGGTATTTTGGACTTAGCAAGTGGATTGACCCGAAGAGGTATGTGGAGCTTTCTTATCTCTTGAGCATGAATAGTTGCATCTATGTAGTACGGTAGACGTACAAGGCTTTGATATTCCTTACTTGTCTTATGATGTCTTAAGTTTCAATGTTAAGGGACTTGAAGTGTTTTAAGTATGTGGTACTTGTTTCGTTTTAAGAGTATAAGTCCCTTGGAGTTAGGGAAATGTGTTTGACTAGTGTATAATGGTAATATAACAACTTTATGAGAAGTTGGTTGTATTGGCTTTATGAAAGGTTAACAAAGAAAGGGTTACTCCAAGTAAAATAAGTACGGATAAATGATTTGAATTTGTGAAAGGCAGATTGTTTTTAAGGCATTAATTGCCTAAGGTTTTAAAAGAAATGAAGTCACTTGATTTAGAAGCCTATTGTATTTTTAAAGGTAAACGTGACTTGTTTTGAAAAGTTGTCATGACTTGATACTACGGTTATTAGTATCTTGGGAGTTTTGCATAAAAATGAGTCATTTTCTTAAAAGGTTAGAGGTACGTGGTACTTGGGTTGAATCCCCGAATTTTCTTGTAAATGACATGTTAGTGCCTTAAGTAAACTAAAATGAGAGGATATACTAAAAATGTTAATAAGAAGTTAGGGGATATTCTTAACTTGCTTACGTTATGATAAGCCGGTAGCGCTTATGTTATGTATGATAGCCGGTTGTGCTGATTTATGTATTATTATTATTACTACTTATGCCATGGATTTGCTACCCATGATGCGAGTGCGGCGCTTGTACTCATGTGGGCCCACCGGGTCCATGCGGGTGAAATAGTCCCATGCGGGTGAAATAGTCTCATGCGAGGCGGATGACCTCATGCGGGTGAAATAGTCTCATGCGAGGTGGATGACCTCATGCGGGTCCACAGGACCCATGCGGTTGAAATAGTCCCAGGAGTAGGACTGCTTAATGATACTACGGGCGAGAGACCCTGTTTTGATCATGAGCCTCTTATTTTTATGCAGTAAAGTTTATACTTGATACTCTCATTGTTAGTAAGGCACAGTGTACCGTATTTTAATTTTCTTCCATGACTCCAGCTTATTTAGACTTATGATATTATTACAGTATTTTCCCGTTTTACATACTTGGTACATATTGTCGACCCACTCTTCCTGGGCTATATTCACTGCGCAGTAGGGGTAAGCAGGTGGTGGATCCTCATTCTTAGGATCTTGCTCAGGTGTCAGAAGCTCCATTTCTCCGGAGGCTCGACTTTTGGTACGGTTCTTGTTACACCCCGTAAGTCCAGGACATGTATAAGAGAATGTACGTAAGGAATCAAGACTTGGAAATTGGTACGAAAGGAAGAATTGTTTTTCCGACGGAAAATCTTCCGAACGTCGGAAAGGAAAAATGTTCGTTGTTGAGAATTGAATTCTCAAAATGCATTATTTGAAGAGTATGGAACTTATTAACATTATGGAATTTTATTTTTACAGATTTGGTCATGTGGGGCCCACCCGAGGAATTTTACATTTTTTGTGGGGCCCACGAGGGTTACGGAATTTTATGGACGAATGGGAGGGCGACATGTGGCACCTCCCCCACATGGTCTTGGACGAAAATAGTAAGGGTAAAATGGTCATTGACCATCAAGGAAGATAAGTCTTGCTAGCTTGAGATTGTTGACTTGTCAACTTGTCCACTTGGCTTAACATTAATTGTCCTTCATCCTAGCCCACAAGTGTTTTAATCTAAGCCCTCCATTGTGTTATAAATGTTACACTAGTGCAAGACTAAGTCTCCAACACTTAGAAAAATCACAATTCTTTGTTCTTCACACATTGAGCTCTCGGGTTTGTGACTTATCCCACACAAAATTTTTGTAGTTTTGATCCATTATTCACAAGACTTAAACCCAAGTTCCCTAAGGGTATTGTAAGGATATCTCAATAGAAAGATTTCGGAAAAACGGCGTTTTCACGTTAGTCGCAAGGCGGAAACTTAAGGAGATCTTCAACTTTGAAGTTGGAACTTGAAGATGGGTTCTTCATAGGCTTCTAAGGAGTGCTTGGAGCGGATTGGAACATAAGGAAAGGAGCTAAGAATTTCTAAGGAGCGACTTTGAATCTTGGAAATTTTAAGGGCTTGTAAAGTATAATTCTTGTCATTTTAGTAATTAAGATTACTTGTTGTTGTAGCTATGGATATTAGCAAGCATGAGGTATATAGTATAAAGTTTGATAAGTATATTGGCTATTGGAACCCTAATCCGAAAACTAGCATGTTTAGCCTTAAGATTACAATTCAAGTTGATTTTTAGTTTAAGTCGTCGCATGTTGTATAAAGAAGGAAATTGTAGTTGTTGAAGTTGTTTATGACTATATAACATGTTAGACCTTAGAACTTGGAATTGGAAAAAGATTGGAAAAGACTTTGAGTTGTTGTTTATATAGCCGAGAATGGCTTTAAATATGGAACTACTTCGTATGAATTGTGGGGCGGAATTTTACACGTATTGTAAGGCGTGTAATCCCCTTTGATTGGTTGGTATGTTGAGCCTTAAATGTGGCATGTTTGGTTATTGTATTCGGCCTTGAAAAAGTTGGCAAAGTATGTAGAAACAAAGGAGGTGCTGCCCGATTTTCCGTAGAATAAGAGACCGCTTACTTAGTATTATTCTACGTTAGAGACTAGAAATTGATAGTCATGTTGTGACCATTATAGGTTGACAATTATACGTACGGCGTATTCGGCTTAGCTTGTGGATTTAGCCGAAAAGGTATGTGAACTATCTCCTCTTCTAGCATGATTCCTTAAGATAAAGAAAGTATGTCCTACTCCTTAAATGATCAATTCCTTGGTTGTATTTGGATTGCCTAAAATAGAATTTGTTATATGTACTTCCTTGATTGTACTTTGATGTTTAGATTGTAAGTTGTATAATCCATTTCCTTAGTGAAGTTTGGATTCTTAAAAGTGAAAGTATTTTACTTAAAGTACATAGAGTCTTGAAAAGGAAGTGGTTTCCAAGTCTTTTGGCTAGTGCCTTAGTTCCGAAACCTAAGGGTCGTTATAATGACTTTAGGGGAGTCAAATGAGTGATTTACTTAATTGTTTTAAGAGAGGAGAAATGACATGATTTAAGAGAAGTAACTTGTTTTAAAGGTGTGAGTTACTTGAGGTTTAAAAGTAGAAGAAACTTGATTTCTAAAGATTAAGAGACTTGAAGTATTTTGAAAGTTAAGAAACTTGATTTGTAAGTATGTGATACTTGGTTTTAAAAGTATAAGTCTCTTGGTTATAAAAGGAATGAATATGTCTAAAACCATAAAGGGTTATAACGGCTTTATGGGAAGTTGGTTATAACGACTTTATGGAAGGTTAAGAAAGTTGTCTATTTTGATTATTAGGCATAAGTTGCCTAGATTGTGAAAATTTGAAGTTACTTGATTTCAAGCTTTGAAATGAGTTTTATAAAAGTGTAGTAACTTACTTTGAAAAATAGACACACCTTGATACTACAGGTGTTAGTATCTTGGGGTTTTACATAAAAATGAGTCTTTTGAAAAGAATGTACGTACATAGTACTTTGGCTTGTTTAATTGAGAATTATTCTATGTGTGCCTTGATAAGTAATTTGGATTTTTTAATTGAGAATTGCCTATGTGTGCTGGTGATAGCTTTTGAGTGCAAGTATTATGTTTTATTACGTTGCCGCGACTCTCGGTTGGAGGGTCGGTTGTCTTGTTGTAAGTTTACTTGGACGTACCGACAGTGACGTGGGATTCCACGGGTATGCTTCCATTATTTGTGTTACTCATTGGACATGCTTATACGATGTGGGATTCCGGGGCATGTGACCAGGAGGCGGGTTAGATTCCCGGATTTGTTTGTATTACCCCATGGTCATGCTTATACGATGTGGGATTCCGGGGCATGCGACCACGTGGGATATTGTTATTCCATGGATTGGCCCTCTATGAGATTTAGTAGCGACGCAGACCGATCCGTAGTTAGCTGTACTTGCCCCGCTCGATTGATGCGCAGACGGATCCGTAGTTGGCTTTCGTGCCCCCGTCGGTGTTATTACGCTTTGGTACGGTAGACTCCGGTAGATAGCTTCGCACTTACCCGGCCATATCTCGTGGCGACAGCCGGATCTCGTAGTTAGCTTTTACTTGCCCCGTCGATTGATAGCAGCCGGATCTGGTAGTTGGCTTTCGTACTTGCCCCCATCAGTATTATGATGCAGGATGGATCTGGTGGTTCGTTTTCCTACTTGGCCCGTACAGTTTTTAGGACACAGGTAGGACTTGGTGTTCATGTATGCCTATTGGTGTTATATTATATCATGGATCGCCGGTGAGGAAGGATTCCACGCATGATTGATATTATGGCGTGAGACCCACGGTTATATTTTAGTAATGACTTTGAGGCATCGTCCTCGACTTGATATGATCGCTATGTATTGTGTATCGTAGGTTGGCTATCATACATGTCTCTGCTTTGTTTAGACTGTTATGATTTCATTACAATTATCATTTCACATACTTGGTACATTCTTCGTCTTGACCTCGGCCGCGTTCACGCCGCAGTTTAGGTAATGATTTGGTGATCTGCAGTGTAGGACCGCTCGAGTTTTGGATAGCTCCTCTGCTCAAGAGTTTATCTTTTGGTATAGTTCCTTGACATGCTTTTATGCGGTTATGGGTACGGGGCCTTGTCCGTCATATTTCAATAAAACTCTTAGAGTGCAGTATTCATATGTGGGATTGGACTCATGCAGATGTAGGTCTTTTGATTATGTATATTATGGCGGCCTTCGGCTTTGCCCTTGTGCGTATGTTGGTTTTGAAAAAAATGAGGTGTTATTTAATTTCCAGATTTACTTAGTTGTTAAGGTAGAAGGGTGCCCGGTAGGCACCATCACGCCCGGTTCGGGGCGTGACAGAGTGGTATCAGAGAAGTCAGTCCTCGGAATGTCTACAGACCGTGTCTAGTAGAGTCTTGATTATCGGTGTGTTGCGCGCCACACCCATAATGTTACACTCCGTAGTTCCAGAGTATGTATATGAGGACGTACGTACGAGAATACGACACAAAAATTGGAAAGGAAGAAAGATGTGATTTTTCGACGGAAAAGTTTCCGGATTTTGTGAAGGAAAAAGGTTCGTTAATGGGAATTGGATTCCCAGATTTGGTATTTGGACTTTTTAGAATATTTGAGTATTATGAAATTTTATTTCCGAACTTGGTCACGTAGGGCCCACTGAAAATTCTGATTTTGTGGGGCCCACTTTATTTTCGGATTTTGGCATTACGGATATTTTCGGAAGATGAAATATTTTGGACGAGTAGGGGGGCGACACGTGTCACCCCCGTGTGGCCATGTTGGCCGAATTGGAGAAGGGCAAGTGGACGTTTTTTTAGGTGGACAAGTGGGCCATTTTTGTGGTGGCCACTTGTCCCACTTTTGTGGTGAACACTTGGTTAGCCAACTACCCACACACATGTACCCATCCTCACCACCCACTTGCATTAATCTTGACCCTTGATTCTTCTATATATACCCCAGGTTGAAGACAATTTTCATCCCACACTTAAGCTTCCAAGGCAAAATACTCCCTCCTTTGTAGTTGTTTTCGTCCCCCTTCACCCACTTGAGTAGAAAATACTTTGGGTATTATTGTATAATCCCAAATACCTTGGCCTAGTATCCCTAGTAGTATTCCAAAGTTATTTCAATACTAGGAGCCCGAAAATACTACTTTATTCCAATAGTCGCAAAATGAAACCCTAGAAAATCTTCATAAGCTTGGTTGAAGTGTTAAGAGAAGTTGTTTAGAAACTTCTAAGGGTTTCTTGGAGCGGGTTGGAACGTAAGGAATTGGAGCTAAACATTGCTCAGGATCGACTTATAAACTTGGATAATTTTGGGCTTATCGAGGTAATGATCTTTGTCCCCCTATTGTAATTGGATATTACATGTTGTAGTAATGTATAGTTGAGTATACTATATGTAGAATGAATATGGATAAGAATTGAACTGTATTTATATAGGACTGTATTTACAGTAGACTTGTAGTATTATTGTGGAGTAGAATTGTACACGTCCGGTTAGACGTGTAACCCCCCCTGGGATTGTTGGTTTGGTAGCAGGCCTCGTTAGAGGAGGAGATTTATGTGGTTGCGAGGGGGGAGGTGCTGCCGAATTTTCCGTAGAATAAGGAATCTTGTATCTAGAATTATTCTACGAAGAGATCTAGAGGTTGATAGACGTTTTGTGGCCTTTTTAGGTTGAAGTTGTAACGCCCCGAACCCGGGCCCGTTACTGGTGCCTTACCCCGGGCACCCTAGTGATACAACATCAGAGAAAACCAGCGGAAAATAAAACATGAATCATGAAACAAGAGATATAATAAATAAACAGGCCAACCAAAACAGTTGCCTTCAGTATATACATAAAACCCGAACAGTTTAATCCTTTTACAACCATGCCCACAACAAGCATGCACTTAAGATTTACAACAACTATGACGGACAGGGCCGCCATACCCCGAATGTATAAGCATCTACTGCACTCGTGGTAACATACCAAAGATAAGCCTCCAAGGAACGGAGCTTTCAATACGCTGAAGGTGATCCTAAAAGCGGATCGACACCGATGTACCTTTTACTGCGGCATGAACGCAGCCCGAAGGAGGTCGCATAACAGTACTAAGTATGTGAAATACCAACATCAGAATGAAATCATAATAGCTTAAAAAGCAGGAGACATGTATGGTAACCAAAATACAGTACGCAACATAAAAGCAGTCAAGTCAGGGACTCACGCCCTCAAAGTAACCACTCAAATATAACTATGGGTCTCACGCCCACAACATCCATCATGTTCGCATCATGGCCGCATGCCCCCGGAATACTGCATCGGTGTAGACATGTCCATGATGCAACAATAATAACAAGGCGCGTGGCCACATGCCCCGGAATCGCGACGGTGTAGACATGCCCATGTAACCTCAATAACAACCTACTGGGTGGTCAACCATGCCGCATGGCCACATGCCCCCGGAATACTGCATCGGTGTAGACACGTCCATGTTGCAACAATAATAACAAGTCCGCATGGCCATGCCCGGAATCGCGACGGTGTAGACATGCCCATGTAATCTCAATAACAATATACTGGGTGGTCAACCCTGCCGCATGGCCACATGCCCCCGGAATACTGCATCGGTGTAGACATGTCCATGTGACATCAACAACAGGACAGTAATCAAAATGGAAACATACCCGTGGAATTCTCCATCACTGCCAGCACGTCCAAGTAAGTTCTCAACAAGTCAACCGGCCCTCTATCGAGAGACACGGTAACACAGAAATACCACACTGGCACAACAAGGCTATCATCACAAGCATAGGCAAGTTTCACAACAACAAGCATAGGCAAGTTTCGCACAACTCCAAGTACTTTCATATTATGCCAAAGTCCGGGTTTTTAACCCCAAAGTACTACATACGTTAAGTTCTTTTAAAAGAGATCCATTACTTTTATAAAAGTCACCCGATACCCGTAGTATAAGAATGACCAACCCACATTCCTTTTCAAAATCAAGTAACAACATTCTTTTCCTAAGTTCCAGTTTGCCTAGTTTCAATTACTCAAGCTTCTTATTTCAAATGGTTTCATAGTTCATAAACTTAATCACTTGATTTCTTTTTAGAACAATTGAGTAATATAAGTCTCGCGTGAGAGTAGGTTATTCTTGTTTACAACATTCTTATTACAGCAGCCATGATCTAGAAAATGTAATATCATTTTGTCTCATCTTAGTTTCTATGCAGATGGAGGTTTCTACTGGTTTTAATACGATACATCACTATTCAATACATTTTCCTTTATTAACGCTGCAGTGGTCTGTCGATACATTCGATTTCCAAATCAAGATAACATTATCCCTTTAAATAAAACCAAGTACTCATTACTCACGAATGAGGTTTCACACAAACATTCACATTAAAACAATATAAGTTAAGTCTCTTATCTCATAAGATCAAGTCTCTTAACTTCTAACATCAGTAAACCATTTTCTTTACCTCTCTTAAGACTTTATACTTAACTCCCCATAAAGCTAGTATAACTCTTTTTAAAACCTTTAAAACCAAGTGTTACTCTCTTCAAAACGATTTAAAAATCATTTCAAATAAATCAAGATCTTTATTATAACTAGCGCTTATAATTCACATCGATTACCTTTTAAAACCACAAAGTATTTTCTTACCTACATAAAGTCGTTATAACAACTTCCCATAAAGCGTTATAACACTTTATGTTTTAAGAACAATCAAACACGCTTAACACGTATGCGTCTACCGTACTACATAGTTCACACATATCATGCTAGAAGAGATAGGAAGAGGTTCACATACCTCGCGACGATTGTCGACTAATAGCAAAACGCTCCAAGTACCTCAAACCGCCGGCTACTCCTTAAGCCAAGTGGATTACTCCACACGTAGTACTTCAACCTATAAGGCCACAAGGCGCTTATTAACATCTAGATCTCAACGTTCCATAATCTACAGAAAATTCGGCAGCACCTCCCCCCCCCGCCACAGCGCAAATCTCCTTCTCTATCGAGGCCGGCTACCAAGCCAACCAGGGGGGGGTTTTACACGCCTAACCGGACGTGTACAATTCTACTACACAGTAATACTACACAAGTCTATTGTAATACAGTCCTATGTAATTACAGTTCAGTTCAGTTCTTAATTCTTCAGGCTTAAGTCAACAGACATTGCCACAATACTAAGTTCAGTTCTATATATAGTATACAACCACTATATATTCAACACATATGTAATTTCCAATTACAATAGGGGGACAAGATATTTACCTCGATAAGCCCAAAAATTATCCGAGTTTAATGTCGCTCCTGAGCAAGGTTTAGCTCCTATTCCGAGTGCTCCAATCCGCTCCAAACAACCCTTAGAAGTTCTAACCAACTTCTCTTAAGTACTTCAAACAACAATGAAGATTTCCTTAGGGTTTCGGTTTGAGACAAAAAAGGACAAAAGGTAGTATTTCCGGGTTCTACGTATAGAGGTATCTTTGGAATACTACAAGGTACAAGGCTAAGGTATTTTGGGCATTATAACAATACTAGGAGAGTATTTCTATACCACAACAAGGGTATTATACGAAAACAACTAGGCTGGGGTACCCACTACTAGCACCACTAGAGGGGAGGGAGGCTCTCGGCTAGCTCACAAGAGAGGAGAGGAGCTCTTGGACGAGAGTCTACAAGAGGGAGGAAGGGATTTATCACTTAGAACAATTTGTGGATGAATAAAGTCTTCACAAGGGAGCTATTTATAGGCAAGCAAAGGCCAACCAATGGCCAAGATCCATCCATGTGTTAGGCAAGTGTAAGGCCAAGATCAAGCCAAGTGCACCCAAAACACTCCACAAAACACTCCACAAAACAAGCCACAAACAAGGCACAAAAGGAGGGACCAATCGGCCAAGGCCAAGCCTCCTCTTTGCCGTCAACGAGGTGACAAGTGTCACCTCCGGTTGTTCCAAAAATGTTCCGTCGCTCGGAAAAAGCCCCAAAAATAATAAATCACATAGCGGGAATTTTCCCAACTTAAGATGTGGAAAGGTTTCGTCTGAAAACGACTCTATTCGGCACTTGTGCCCAAATTTCAACCAAAGCCAATTCTTAAGGCAAAAATTTAATACGCACGCCTCGTCATACTGAAAATACGGTATAACATTCATCCCTCTTAGAAACATTCGTCGAATGTTCATTCATGGTCTCAAAACAACAGCGCCGTATAGTCTTCACCGCTATACGCATTTAAAACAATCATGCCACACGTCACAAAACACACGCCACTTCTCCCCTTTCTCGCGGATTGCCACGAACACTCGAACTCGTTCTAGTGTCCGTACCACTTCCGCCACGCTTGCTCCCAACCCTTGAGTCACTACCTCCAAACTTGGTCATCTCACTAACCTCGATTTCCCTAAGGCCATTCCGGCCTTCACGAACCGATTCTCGATCGAACGTAACCACGAACTCATACGATGGTCATCTAAACTGGCCTAGCACCGCGTGACCACGCCACTGGCGCGACCACCCGAGCTGACCGCCTCCGTAAACGGGGCGGGTTGGCCGCAACATGGCCCAACCCGACCCAGTAGCGCCCAACTCTCCGGTTTCTAGATCCGAACAATCTTACCTCTACAGTCATGAAAGCTACCACTTCCATTTCACACTACCTGCGGACTTACCCTTTTCACTAACTGTGTTTCTAAATCACATTTTAGCACAAAGCTATCCAAACATATCATTAAAACACATCAACAACATCAATACACACAAAACTCTAGAGGTTAAGGATATACCAAACTAGGCGGTTCAAGGACCGCTAAATCGAACTTCCACCGCGACCTCTGGTGGCCCGCAATCGCTCTAGTAGTCTGGCTATCCTACCGTGCTACCCCGGTCGGACAGCCTCTCGTCATATGGCCTGTTGGCGCAAGAATAACAAGCTCCTTCGTACTACGACACTCCGAAATGCGGTCTACTACATCGACCACACCGTAGGGGTAGTGATCCGCCAACACCCCTACTTCCTGCATCTGAAACCGGGAGCCCCGACCGCTCCTCAATATCCCGCGGTCGAAGGCTGCGGAGGACCACTCTGCAATGGCGGAGGTACATAACTAGTCTGCCGGCGGTCCGCCTCGAAAGTCGCCAAAATATCCGTGCCGTCTTGGCCTTCCTGTGGCGGTCCACCTGCGTCGATCTGCGCTCGCCGCACCAAGTGCATGAGCACGAATGCGGGCAATGTCCATGCCGGTGAAGAGAAACACCGAACAACTCTGCTAGGTAATCATCGAGCCTGAACATATCGGTGCACTCGATCCTCCATACTAGCTACTAATGCGGGAACATACCGCCAATGAGTCGAACTCACATTGTACTCGAGACGCGCGGCTTCGCCTCAACATCAAAAATCTGTCGGCGAGCCCTCCTCATTTGTGGAGGCAAGAAATGTGCCGAAGGCCCCAACTCGTCCCAAACGGTGGAAGTGCATGCTCTCCCGAAAGCTCCACGAGTCAAACCAATCGATCGCGGTATCACGCAGACGCGAACTAAATGTCACCGACTCGGTCTCAAGCCTTGATCACCCGCACGATCTTCTGCGAATCGACGGATGAACTCCTGCGGATCATCCTCCGCCTCGACCAGAAACTCAGCGTGCTACAACTAAGGAAATCCGTAGCCTCAAATGCGCCTCGGGTGCACTACAGGCCGCTGAACTGCGTCGGCCCACTTATCTCATATCTCGCCACAACCTCGCCAATAATCGGGCCATCTCTCGTGACCCGTCTCGCCTGCATCGGTGTGGGGTGGAGGCTCGTGTCTCGTAGTCTCAGCAGCCCATCGCCGCGGCTCTAAACTCGCTGGTCTTTGGCGCCGCAAAACTTCGCCGTCAAGCACTACCTCCGGTCTTGGCCGCTCGCGCCTCGTACTCCTCAATCCACTAGCGCCTCCTCCGGCTGCCTTGCCTCGGGCCCTGGTTGCCTTCGCAGGCATAATCGTAAAAACGAAACACGCCGGAGGGTCCAACTTACAACACGCCTCTAAGGCACGATCTCGTAATGAGAAGAATGGAAACCAATCCTAAATGTCCTATAGCCTCACGATTATAGATGTGGTGCACAACACACCGATAATCAAGACTCTACTAGACACGATCTCAGACACTTTCCGAGGACTAATCGCTCGATACCACTTTGTAACGCCCGAACGGGCGCATCGTGCCTTACCCCGCACCCTAGTGATACAACATCGTAGAAAACCGGAAAATAAAACATGAATCATGAAACAAGAGATATAATAAATAAACAGCCAACCAAAGCTTGCCTTCAGATATACATAAAACCCGAACAGTTTAATCCTTTTACAACCACCGCCCACAAGCACTGCACTTAAGATTTACAACAACTATGACGGACAGGGCCGCCATACCACGAATGTATAAGCATCTACAGACTCAGGGTAACATACCAAAAGATAAGCCTCCGAAGGAACGGAGCTTTCCAATATGCTGAAAGGTGATCCTAAAAGCGGGGATCGACAATGATGTACCTTTTACTGCGGCATGACGCAGCCCGAAGGAGGTCGAGATAACAGTACTAAGTATGTGAAACGACCAAATCGTAAATGAAATCATAATAGCTTAAAAAGCGAGAGACATGTATGGTAACCAAAATACCAAGACGCAACATAAAAGCGATCAAGTCGGTGACTCACGCGCCAAAGTCACCACTCAAATATAACTATGGGTCTCACGCCCACAACATCCATCATGTTCGCATCACGGCGCATGCCTGAATCGCGACGGTGTAGACATGTCCATGATGCAACAATAATAACAAGGCCGCCTGGCCACATGCCCCCGGAATACAGCATCGGTGTAGACATGCCCATGTAACCTCAATACCCACCGACTGGGTGGTCAACCATGCCGCATGGCCACATGCCCCGAATCATGCGCCGGTGTAGACACGCCCATGTTGCAACAATAATAACAAGTCCGCACGGCCACATGCCCCGGAATCGCGCCGGTGTAGACATGCCCATGTAATCTCAATAACAATATCGGGTGGTCAACCGCGCGTGGCCACATGCCGGAATCATCGTCGGTGTAGACATGTCCATGTGACATCAACAACAAGACAAGAATCAAAATGGAAACATACGTGGAATTCTCCATCACCGCCAAGACGCCCAAGTAAGTTCTCAATAAGTCAACCGGCCCTCTATCGAGAGACACGGTAACACAGAAATACCACACTGGCACAACAAGGCTATCATCACAAGCATAGGCAAGTTTCACAACAACAAGCATAGGCAAGTTTCGCACAACTCCAAGTACTTTCATATTATGCCAAAGTCCGGGTTTTTAACCCCAAAGTACTACATACGTTAAGTTCTTTTAAAAGAGATCCATTACTTTTATAAAAGTCACCCGATACGTAGTATAAGAATGACCAACCCACATTCCTTTTCAAAATCAAGTAACAACATTCTTTTCCTAAGTTCCAGTTTGCCTAGTTTCAATTACTCAAGCTTCTTATTTCAAATGGTTTCATAGTTCATAAACTTAATCACTTGATTTCTTTTTAGAACAATTGAGTAATATAAGTCTCGCGTGAGAGTAGGTTATTCTTGTTTACAACATTCTTATTACAAAGACCATGATCTAGAAAATGTAATATCATTTTGTCTCATCTTAGTTTCTATGCGGATGGAGGTTTCTCGGTTTTAATACGATACATCACTATTCAATACATTTTCCTTTATTAACGCTGCAGTGGTCTGTCGATACACATTCTGATTTCCGAAATCAGTATAACATTATCCCTTTAAATAAAACCAAGTACTCATTACTCACGAATGAGGTTTCACACAAACATTCACATTAAAACAATATAAGTTAAGTCTCTTATCTCATAAGATCAAGTCTCTTAACTTCTAACATCAGTAAACCATTTTCTTTACCTCTCTTAAGACTTTATACTTAACTCCCATAAAGCTAGTATAACTCTTTTTAAAACCTTTAAAACCAAGTGTTACTCTCCCTTCAAAACGATTTATAAATCTTTTGAAATACATCAAGTTCTTTATTATAACTAGCCAGTTATAATTCACATCAGTTACCTTTTAAAACCACAAAGTATTTTCTTACCTACATAAAGCTGTTATAACCAACTTCCCATAAAGCCGTTATAACACTTTATGTTTTAAGAACAATCAAACACGATTAACACGTATGCGTCTACCGCACTACATAGTTCACACATATCATGCTAGAAGAGGTAGGAAGAGGTTCACATACCTCGCGACGATTGTCGACTAATAGCAAAACGCTCCAAGTACCTCAAACGCGGCTACTCGCCAAGCCAAGTGGATTACTCCACACGTAGTACTTCAACCTATAAGGCCACAAGGCGCTTATTAACATCTAGATCTCAACGTTCCATAATCTACAGAAAATTCGGCAGCACCTCCCCCCCCCCCCGCCACAGCGCAAATCTCCTTCTCTATCGAGGCCGGCTACCAAGCCAACCAGGGGGGGGTTTTACACGCCTAACCGGACGTGTACAATTCTACTACACAGTAATACTACACAAGTCTATTGTAATACAGTCCTATGTAATTACAGTTCAGTTCAGTTCTTAATTCTTCAGGCTTAAGTCAACAGACATTGCCACAATACTAAGTTCAGTTCTATATATAGTATACAACCACTATATATTCAACACATATGTAATTTCCAATTACAATAGGGGGACAAGATATTTACCTCGATAAGCCCAAAAATTATCCGAGTTTAATGTCGCTCCTGAGCAAGGTTTAGCTCCTATTCCGAGTGCTCCAATCCGCTCCAAACAACCCTTAGAAGTTCTAACCAACTTCTCTTAAGTACTTCAAACAACAATGAAGATTTCCTTAGGGTTTCGGTTTGAGACAAAAAAGGACAAAAGGTAGTATTTCCGGGTTCTACGTAGAGGTATCTTTGGAATACTACAAGGTACAAGGCTAAGGTATTTTGGGCATTATAACAATACTAGGAGAGTATTTCTATACCACAACAAGGGGTATTATACGAAAACAACTAGGCTAGTGGGTACCCCAGCTAGCACCACTAGAGGGGAGGAGGCTCGGCTAGCTCACAAGAGAGGGAGAGGAGCTCTTGGACGAGAGTCTACAAGAGGAGGAAGGGATTTATCACTTAGAACAATTTGTGGATGAATAAAGTCTTCACAAAGGGGAGCTATTTATAGGCCAAGCAAAGGCCAACCAATGGCCAAGATCCATCCATGTGTTAGGCAAGTGTAAGGCCAAGATCAAGCCAAGTGCACCCACAAAACACTCCACAAAACACTCCACAAAACAAGCCACAAAACAAGGCACAAAAGGAGGGACCAATCGGCAAGGCCAAGCCTCTCTTTGCGTCAACGAGGTGACAAGTGTCACCCTCCGTTGGTCCAAAAATGTTCGTCGCTCGGAAAAAATCCGCAAAAATACTAAATGACATCGCGGTATTTTTCCCAACGTAAGCTGTGCAAACGTTTGGTCAGAAAACGACTCTATTCGCACTTGTGCCAAATTTCAACCAAAGCCAATTCTTAAGGCAAAAATTTATCGTGCGCCTCACGCATACTGCGGAAAATACGGTATAGCAAGTACTACGAGTAGCGTATTCTACTTGAAGGGTGGAAAAGGCGAGCAAGGTTAGAGTACGTGGAGCGTTTTGCTAATTGTCGATAATCGTCGCGAGATATGTGAACCTCTTCCTATCTTTTCTAGCATGATTATTGTGAACTATGTAGTACGGTAGACGTACATGTTCTAAGTGAATTTGGTTGGTTTACTGATTTTAAAAGATAAAGGACTTGACTTATATTTGACTTGATATGATATATGAAGAACTCGAATTGTGTAGAAAGTTGTGAAACCTTATTCGCGAGTAATGCGTATTTGGTCTTTAAAAGGAACTTGATTTCTAAAAGAAAAGAGACTTGAGGAATCAAAGAGTTTTTGGTTTAAAAGAGAGACATGATTTTGTCTTAAATTGGTTTAAAACATAAAGTGTTATAACAGCTTTATGGGAAGTTAGTTATAACGACTTTATGAAAGCAAAATAATGGTTTTATCATTGCTTTTAAAATGGTAACTTGATTTAAGTATAGGTTACTTGTTTTGAAAAGAGTAAGTATTTGAGTTTTAAAGAGTATACTTGATGTTGTTTTAAAAGAAAGGCACTTGGTTTAAAAAGTATAGAGTACTTGATTTTAAAAGTCTTGTAAAGGTTTTTACGAAAGTAAAGTAATTTGGTTTGAAAAGGAAATGTGTTTTTGATACTACGAGTATTAGTATCTTTTACGTAAAAAGAGGTCTTTTTGAAAGAATGAAAGTAGGTATTATTTTTGGGTTTGAAACCCGTATTGTTGACATAAAATGAAAGTACCTTGAGTTGTGTGTAACTTGCCTATGTTTGCGTGTGATAGCCTTGTCGTGCTAGTATTGTATTTCTATACCACTGTTATACCCCGTATTTCCAGTGTATGTACGTAAGGACGTACGTAGAAAATTTGAAACTTTTAATATTGGCTTGGCCGAAAATTATTTGTGCACAACACCCGTTTAGAGTCGTGTTTCGACGAAACGTTTTCCACGACTTTCGTAGGGAATTTCGGCTATGTCGTTTTTAATTTTTGCGGATTTTTCCGAGAGACGAAACGTGTTGGGCCAACAAGAGGGCGCCACTTGGCACCCTCCCATTGGCGGACGTGAGGCTCGGTTGTGGCCGATTGGAATGGCTTTAGTTGGTAGGATATTTGTGTGTTAGTTGGTTAAGGGGCACTTGGCAAGATCTTGGCCCTACACTTGCCTTGCACTTAGCAAGATCTTGGCCATTGGTTGGTCATTGGTTGGCCTATAAATACCACCCTATGTTGAAGACTTTCTTCATCCTAAAATCCTCTAAGTGTTAAAATCCCTCCTCTCCTCCTTGTGGTTCTCGTCCAAAGCCTTCCCCCTCGGCGAGAGTTCCCCCTAGTGGGGTAGTCGAGGGTATACACCCCCTCCTTGGGGTGCTAGCGTGGGTACCCACTAGCCTAGTTGTTTTCATATAATACCCCCTCTTGGTAGAAATACTCTCAAAAGTATTGTTATAATGCCCAAATTACCTTAGCCATATACCTTGTTGTATTCTAAGGTTATACCTATCTGAAAAGCCGTAAATACTATTATACTTACGTCAGTCACCAAACCGAAACCCTAAGGAAAAACTCCATGGTTAGTTGGAGTTGTATGTAGAAGTTGGTTAGAACTTCTAAGGGTAGTTTGGAGCGGGTTGGAGCGCACGGAGTTGGAGCTAAACGATTGCCCAGAATCGACTTTAACTAGGATAATTATGGGCTTATCGAGGTAATTATCTTGTCCCTCTATTGTAATTGGAATTTGCATATTGTTAGAATATATAGTTGAAGTATACTATATATAGAACTGAGCGTAGTTATCGGCAATGCCTCACGCTTAAGCTCGAATAATACTTACGGCAATGTCTTGCGACTTAAGCTGAATTAAAGAAGAATCTTGTCGTAATTACATAGGTATTACAGAGAACTTGTGTAGTAGTACCGTGGAGTAGAATTGTACCGTTAGGGTTAGATGTATAACCCCTTGGTTGGCTTGATGGCGGCCCCAGATAGAGGAAGAGATTTACGCTGTCATGGGAGGTCTTTGCCAATTTTGGTAGAATGTTCTACGATGAGATCTAAATGTTAATAAGCGCCTTGTGGCCTTATAGGTTCAAGTACTACGTGTGGCGCGATCTACTTGGCTTAGGAGTAGCCGACGTTTGGAAGTACTTGAGCGTTTTGCTATTAGTCGATACTGTCGCGAGGTATGTGAACCTCTTCCTATCTCTTCTAGCATGATATGTGTGAACTATGTAGTACGGTGAGACGCATGTGCTAAATGTATTCGATTGGTGTAAAACATAAAGTGTTATAACGGCTTTATGGGAAGTTGGTTATAACAACTTTATGTTGGTAAGAAAATACATGTGGTTTTAAAAAGGTAACTGATTAGAACTATAACTGGCTTGTTATGTGTTAATAAAGAACTTGAAGTATTTCAAAAGATTTTGAATCATTTTGAAAGAAGAAGTAATATTTGGTTTTGAAAACTTAAGAGTTATACTAGCTTTATGGGAAGTTAGGTATAACGGCTTAAGAATGTTTCTTGATTTGAATCGTAATGTGTATCGACAAACCATCAGCTGTTAATAAAAGGAAATGTTTTGAAAAATTAAGTATTATTGAAACCAGAGAAACTTCCATCCGCATAGAAACTAAGATGAGACAAAATGATATTTCCTAGATCATGGTCATTGTAATAAGATTTATATAAACAAGAATATCCTACTCACATATAAGGCTTATGTTTCTCAGATGGCTTAAAAGAGAATGATATTCTTAAGTGATTAATACTATGAACTACGAAACCCTTTCAAAAACTGATAAACTTGAACATTGGAAATTAGGCAAACTTGATCATTGGAAAAGAATGTTGCTACTTGATTTTACAAAGAGAAGTAATTGATTTACTTTAAAAAGATAGTCACTCTATTTTTATACTACGGGTATTGTGTGACCTTTGTGAAAGTAACGATCTTTTAAGAGTTAATGTATGAAGTACTTTGGGAATAAAAACCCGATCTTGTTAATCATGTAGTAGAAAGTACCTTGTGTGAACAACTTGATTGTATTGGTTTGTGATAGCCTTGTAATACTTTCTTGATTGCTTTGATAAGTAAACGTGTTAGGATGCTACGTGTGTTAGTAACTTGTGATGTTTGTGTAAAGGGTTTCCTTGATTGTGCTTATTAACTATCGGTCGTTATGATAGTATTGTGGCATTCATCTCGAGATGATTCCGGTTGCGCCCTCCGACGGGTAGACTTCAGCGGGTCGATGGACCTATGATTCGAGAATACCTCACGCAGTCCCGGCTATGCGGAACTACGAGTTCGTGTTAGTGTCGTCGCTTTATGGGCACGCGGTCCATGTGGCCACGCGGTGCGAAGTCGGGGCGATGCCGGAGTAGCTACCGATGCGGGGAATACCTCATGCGGGCGATGAGATTGGCCTATCGCGAGTCGCGGGAGTTCGAGGTTAGACGCGTGCATCGATCTGCGGGCAAGTGGCGGCTTTGATCATGTGACGGCTAGACAGATCTTATGATCTGATTCATGACCTTGTTGATGCGTGGGTTTTAGTAGTCGGCTATGCCTTCGCACTTACCGTCTGCGGTTTTATTATGACACAGGTGGGACCTGGTGTTCATGTGTATTCCTTGGTGCTTTTATATCATAGACTGCCGGCAGTGAGGAAGGTATTCCACGGGCATGATTGATGTTGTGGGCCTGAGACCCATTGTTATACTTGAGTGATGACTTGAGGGCGTGAGTCCCTGACTTGACATGACTGCTTTGTTGTAAACTGTAGTTTGGTTATCATACATGTCTCCTGCTTTATATGACTGCTATGATTTCACTTACGAGATGTATTTTGATTTCACATACTCGGTTTTGTTGTCGACCTCGCCCGAAGTGCGTTCATGCCGCAGGTTGAGGTACACCAGTCGTTGATCCTAGCTCTTAGGGTCACAGTTCAGCTTTTGGGAAGCTCCGTTTCTCCGGAGGCTTATCTTGGTATAGTCCCCTGTTGTCGTAGGTGCTTACATTCAGGGGTATGACGGGGCCCTGTCCCGTCGTTGTTGTCATATCTTTCGTAGGTGCATGTAATCTTGTTGTGGCGGGGTTGTAAAAAGATTAAACTGCTCATGTTGAAAAAGTTGTCATTTTTATATATCTTAGAAAACAAGTTTTCTCAGATTATTGTTTCATATTTCATAATATGTCTTGCATTGTTTTATGTTCCGCTGATTACTCTGATGTTGTATCACTAGGGTGCCCGGGGTAAGGCACCAGTCACGGGCCCGGAATCGGGTCGTGACAACCACCGCGTCTCTCGATGGAGGGCCGGCTGATTTGTTATGATCTTACTTGGACGTACCGGCAGTGACGGAGGATTCCACGAGTGCGCTCCTGTTGATAGCGTTATTCCATGGACTAGCTCTCCATGAGGTTTTCTTGGTCGGCCTTGGTATCCGTGGTTGGCTTTCGTACTTGCCGCCTCGTGGTGATTCGGCCTTGGTACAGTAGTTAGCCTTGCACTTGCCGCTCGGTTTAGTGGCGAAGTCTCGTGATCTGACGCTTGGTATCCGTAGTTAGCCCTCAGATTTGCCCGGCCAGCTACGTGACACGGCTTTGGTATCTGGTAGTTGGCTTTCGTACTTGCCGTGCTCGAACCGTGGCGGTCTCGTGATCTGACCTCGGTATCCGTAGTTAGCCTCGTACTTGCCGGTCATTACGTGACACGGCTTTGGTATCGGTAGTTGGCTTTCGTACTTGCCGTGTCGCCCGTGGTTTGGTTGTATAGTATTGTTAGTACGGCTTTGGTATCCGGTAGTTGGCTTTCGTACTTGCCGGTTAGTTGATGATCGACTTTGGTATCCGGTAGTTAGCCGTCACTTGCCGTCACGGTTTTATAACACAGTGGGACACTCGTGTTCATGTGTACTTCTTGGTGTTGTTATATCATGATCGCCGTGATGAGGAAGGTATTCCACCGCATGATTGATGTTGTGGGCGTGAGACCCATTGTTATATTTGAGTGATGACTTTGGTAGTGAGTCACGACTTGACATATTTGCTACATATTATGTATCGTAGTTTGGTTATCATATATGTCTCTCTGCTTTATATAGACTACTATGATTTCATTTATAGTATTTTCGATTTCACATACTTGGTACTGTTGATCGACCTCCTTGGGCTGCGTTCATGCCGCAGGTAGACATTCGGTTGTTGATCCTCGCTCATAGGATCACGGTTCGCGTTTGGGAAGCTCCGCTTCTCCGAGGCTTATCTTTGGTATAGTCCTAACGTTGTAGGTGCTTACATTCGCGGTATGGCGGGGCCCCGTCGTCATAGTTGTTATAAAATTCATGAGGTGCAGTAGATCGCTGTGCCGGGTTTGTAAAAGGATTTAACTGCTCGTATATATATATGCAGAAAGGTAACCGTTTTGGTTAGCCTGTTTCTTATTTTATCTTATTTCATGTTTAAATTTTTATTTCCGTTGATTTTCTCTGATGTTGTATCACTAGGGTGCCCGGGGTAAGGCACCAGTCACGGGCCCGAGATCGGGTCGTGACAAAAGTGGTATCGAAGCGATTAGTCCTCTGAAAGTGTCTGAGCAGGTGTCTAGTAGAGTCTTGATTATCGGTGTGTCGTGCACCACATCTATAATCAGGAGGCTGCAGGATATTTAGGATTGGTTTCCATTCTTCTCACTCTAAGATCGTGCCTTAGAGCTGTGTTATAAGTTGGACTCCCTCTGACGTATTCTTTTCACCCGTTATGCCTCTACGCAAGGCAACCAGAGCCCAGGAGGGCAAGGCGTGAGGAGGCTGCGAGTAGAAACCGAGAGGTTACGAGCACAGCCCAATCATTATCGAGCGTGCTGCATTCGAGGAGTTCTGCGGCCGCTAGCCCCGGGAGAGTTTAGAGCAAGTGCAGTAGCTACGAGACCACGATACGAGCCTCGGTTTCACGACCGTGAGCCGAGGATATGAGTTACAAGAAATGGCCCGATTACTAGCTAGGCTTGTGGCTAGGAATGAGGACGAGCGAGTCGGAGGTTCCGATACCGATGGTTCACCCTAGATCCGATAGTTGAGATTTGGGACTTCGAGTTGCAGATCCACCGAGTTCTATGGATCTAGAACGAGGAAAATCATCGTGAGTTTATTCGACGATTCAGCGGATCATGAAAGTGATCAAGACCTCGAGGCATTTCTTACACTTGCCCTCGCGGATGAGGAGAGCTTCGGGCGAGATAGATTTATGAGGTTGGCGAGCAGGCGGACGGTTCGGGAATACAGTATAGAGTTTGACTTATTGGCTCGTTATGTCCCGCGTTAGTGTCAGACATGTGAGGAGAGAATGTCCTAGTAGGACGGATACAGGTGGTATGACTTAGACTACCGGTCATTGAGGATTGATGGTTCGGAGAGGAAGGGGTGTTAGCGGAGAAGCCACCCACCTCGTTATGGCGTTGCGGTAGGTGTTCTTACGAGTGTCGTACTACTTAGATAGCTTGTTAGGCTTGCGGCCAGCGGGCCATTTGCGAGAAATTGTCAGGCCGGTGGCGCGGATGTTACGACTCACGCCGGGATCGATGGTGGTTCATCACCTTATAGTTATCGCCCGTGAGCGAGGATTTGATTAGAGCGACAAAGGGAAAGTGAGGCAGTAGTTACAGAGATATCTTCAGCCTTAAGAGACTTGTTTAGGTCGTTATGGTAGATACATGTGGAGTGCTATGTTCGGTTAGCATTGTGTAAGTTGTGATTAGAAAACATAGGCAGTTGAAAAGGGTAAGTCCGGGGACGAGAAATGGGGAGCCTTAGAATTTATAACAGTTGGGACCTTGGATGCAAGGCCGTCCTGAGTGGATGTTACGGTTGGTCCTTGTCGAAGTACTTGGTATGCGTGATATATATTGTGGGATAATTCCATGGGTAGTGTGAGATGGAAGTGGTAGCTTTCATGATTTGAACTGGTAAGGTTGTTCTGGATCGGGAGCGAGTTTAGTCTGAAGTGGGTCGGGTTGAGGCCATATCGCGAGTCAACCGCGGCGGATTGTGGTGAAGTCGGTTGAGGTGGTCGCTAGATGATAAGTCACGAGGTGTTAAGCCCAAGTTAGGTAACCATCGTACGAGTTCGTGGATGCATTCGACCAGTAGTCGGGCCGATGAGGTCAACCCATCTTGTCTTTCAGTTAGGACTGTTTACTCGGCGGAGGGTTATGCGAGATGTTATCAGGAAGGTTGTAAGGCTGCACGGGGTTCCTACTTTTATTTTATGGCGACGTGAGCACGCTTTATGGCTATTTCTTTTGGGAGGTTTCTGAGCGGGGTTAGGAACTCGGTGAGTCTTAGTATTGCATTCACCCTCGGGCGGACGAACATCGCATTTATCCGCACGTTTGAGGATAGGTTACGGGCCGGTGTTTTGATTTCAGGGGTAGCTGTGAGGATTATTTGCCTCTTGTTGAGTGAGTATTATACTAGCTACCATTTTAGTATTCGGATGGTGCCTTATGAAGCCTTGTATGGACGAAAGTGTAGGTTGCCGGTCGATTGGTTCGATGTTGGCAAGGTTCAGGTAGTTGGTCCCTACTTGATTCAGTAGGATGTGGGTAAGGTGAAGCTTATCCAGAAGAGGTTTTTTTTTTAGCAGCTCAGAGTCAACAAAAGTCGTGTGGATAATCGGCGTCGACACTTGGAGTTCAGGTTGACGGTGGGTCTTCTTGAAGGTACCACCCGGAAGGTGTGTGAAATTTGGAAAGAAGGGGAAACTTAGCCCGAGGTACTTTGGGCATTTTCAGATAATAGTAGAATAGGCCAGGTTGCCTATAAGTTAGCACTGCCGTCCGACTTAGGAGGCAGTACGTCCGGTATTCCATGTTGCTATGTTTCGGAAGAGTAATCGGATATCCCTCCAGAGTGTTCCCATTTAATGATGACCAAGTTAGAGATAGTAACCCCGAGATTTTGGAAACTGAAGCAATGATAGAAATGTGGTAAGTATATGAGGAAGAGTTCGAGTGTACGAGGAGGGTACGACGAGTAAGGGAAAAAGCGAGCATGTGTTATGAGAATAGAAGTGATCATTTCGTGTGTGAAGAAAGTATCCTTTGGACCATAGGTGGAGCTAATGGTATTGTTATACGATTTGAGGTGATTCTTCGTTGGCTTGGATGTGAGTTTTTGCGCGTATGTGGTATTATGGCCATGTGTGGCATAATTGGTTCCGTAAGTATAGTAGTGGAGACTATCTGCAGACGCGTGTGTGTTTGGAGACTTAGAAGGAACATTCGGGACGAATGTTTCTAAGGGGGGAAGAATGTTACACTCCGTAGTTCCAGAGTATGTATATGAGGACGTACATACGAGAATACGACACAAAAATTGGAAAGGAAGAAAGATGTGATTTCTCGACGGAAAAGTTTCCGGATTTTGTGAAGGAAAAAGGTTCGTTAATGGGAATTGGATTCCCAGTTTGGTATTTGGACTTTTAGAATATTTGAGTATTATGAAATTTTATTTCGAAATTGGTCACGTGGGGCCAGGGAAAATTCTGATTTTGTGGGGCCACTTAATTTTCGGATTTTTGCATTACGGATATTTTCTAAGATGAAATATTTTGGGCGAGTAGGGGGCAACACGTGTCACCCCCGTGTGGCCATGTTGGCCGAATTGGAGAAGGGCAAGTGGACGTTTTTTTAGGTGGACAAGTGGCCCATTTTTTGGTGGCCACTTGTCCCACTTTTGTGGTGAACACTTGGTTGGCCAACTACCACACACATGTACCCATCCTCACCACCCACTTGCATTATTCTTGACCGCGGATTCTATATATACCCCCTTAGGTTGAAGACAATTTTTATCCCACACTTAAGCTTCCAAGGCAAAATACTCCCCTCCCCTTTGTAGTTGTTTTCGTCCCCCTTCCCCCACTTGAGTAGAAAATACTTTGGGTATTATTGTATAATCCCAAATACCTTTGCCTAGTATCCCTAGTAGTATTCCAAAGTTATTTCAATACTAGGAGCCCGAAAATACTACTTTATTCCAATAGTCGCAAAATGAAACCCTGGAAAATCTTCATAAGCTTGGTTGAAGTGTTAAGAGAAGTTGTTTAGAAACTTCTAAGGGTTTCTTGGAGCGGGTTGGAACGTAAGGAATTGGAGCTAAACATTGCTCAGGATCGACTTATAAACTTGGATAATTTTGGGCTTATCGAGGTAATTATCTTTGTCCCCCTATTGTAATTGGATATTACATGTTGTAGTAATGTATAGTTGAGTATACTATATGTAGAATGAATATGGATAAGAATTGAACTGTATTTACATAGGATTTGTATTCTGATGAGACTTGTAGTATTATTGTGGAGTAGAATTGTACACGTCCGGTTAGACGTGTAACCCCCCCTGGGATTGTTGGTTTGGTAGCAGGCCTCATTAGAGGAGGAGATTTATGTGGTTGCGAGGGGGGAGGTGCTTCCGAATTTTCCGTAGAATAAGGAATCTTGTATCTAGAATTATTCTACGAAGAGATCTAGAGGTTGATAGACATTTTGTGGCCTTTTTAGGTTGAAGTACTACGAGTAGTGTATTCTACTTGAAGGGTGGAAAAGGCGAGCAAGGTTAGAGTACGTGGAGCGTTTTGCTAATTGTCGATAATCGTCGCGAGGTATGTGAACCTCCTCCTATCTTTTCTAGCATGATTGTTGTGAACTATGTAGTACGGTAGACGTACATGTTCTAAGTGAATTTGGTTGGTTTACTGATTTTAAAAGATAAAGGACTTGACTTATATTTGACTTGATATGATATATGAAGAACTCGAATTGTGTAGAAAGTTGTGAAACCTCATTCGCGAGTAATGCGTATTTGGTCTTTAAAAGGAACTTGATTTCTAAAAGAAAAGAGACTTGAGGAATCAAAGAGTTTTTGGTTTAAAAGAGAGACATGGTTTTGTCTTAAATTGGTTTAAAACATAAAGTGTTATAACAGCTTTATGGGAAGTTAGTTATAACGACTTTATGAAAGCAAAATAATGGTTTTATCATTGGTTTTAAAATGGTAACTTGATTTAAGTATAGGTTACTTGTTTTGAAAAGAGTAAGTATTTGAGTTTTAAAGAGTATATTTGATGTTGTTTTAAAAGAAAGGCACTTGGTTTAAAAAGTATAGAGTACTTGATTTTAAAAGTCTTGTAAAGGTTTTTACGAAAGTAAAGTAATTTGGTTTTAAAAGGAAATGTGTTTTTGATACTACGAGTATTAGTATCTTTTACGTAAAAGAGTCTTTTGAAAGAATGAAAGTAGGTATTATTTTGGGTTTGAAACCCGTATTGTTGACATAAAATGAAAGTACCTTGAGTTGTGTGTAACTTGCCTATGTTTGTGTGTGATAGCCTTGTCGTGCTAGTATTGTATTTCTATACCACCGCGTCTCTCGATGGAGGGCCGGCTGATTTGTTATGATATTACTTGGACGTACCGGCAGTGACGGAGGATTCCACGGGTGCGCTCCTGTTGATAGCGTTATTCCATGGACTAGCTCTCCATGAGGTTTCTTGGTCGGTCTTGGTATCTGGTGGTTGGCTTTCGTACTTGCCCCGTCTCGTGGCTGATTCGGCCTTGGTACCTGGTAGTTAGCCTTCGCACTTGCCCCGTTCAGTTTAGTGGCGAAGTCTCGTGATACGGCCTTGGTATCTGGTAGTTAGCCCTCGTACTTGCCCCGGTCAGCTACGTGACACGGCTTTGGTATCTGGTAGTTGGCTTTAGTACTTGCCCCGTATCAGCTTCGTGGCGAAGTCTCGTGATACGGCCTTGGTATCTGGTAGTTAGCCCTCGTACTTGCCCCGGTCAGCTACGTGACACGGCTTTGGTATCTGGTAGTTGGCTTTCGTACTTGCCCCGTATCAGCTTCGTGGTTTGGTTGTATAGTATTGTTGGTACGGCTTTGGTATCTGGTAGTTGGCTTTCGTACTTGCCCCGGTCAGTTGATGATCTTTGCTTTGGTATCCGTAGTTAGCCGTACTTGCCCGTCACGGTTTTATAACACAGTGGGACACGGTGTTCATGTACTTCTTGGTGTTGTTATATCATAGGCTGCCGTGATGAGGAAGGTATTCCAGGCATGATTGATGTTGTGGGCGTGAGACCCATTGTTATATTTGAGTGATGACTTTGAGGCGTGAGTCCACGACTTGACATATTTGCTACATATTATATCTTGTAGTTTGGTTATCATATATGTCTCTGTTTTATATAGACTACTATGATTTCATTTATAGTATTTTCATTTCACATACTTGGTACTGTTGTCTTGACCTCCTTCGGCTGCGTTAAATGTCGCGGTAGAGGTATACCGTTGTTGATCCTCGCTCATGGGATCACAGTTCAGCGTTTGGGAAGCTCCGTTTCTCCGGAGGCTTATCTTTGGTATAATCCCCTGTCGTTGTAGGTGCTTACATTCACGGGTATGGCGGGGCCCTGTCCCGTCATAGTTGTTATAAAATTCATAAGTGCAGAATCTTGTTGTGGGCGGGGGTTTGTAAAAGGATTTAACTGCTCGGTATATATATATGCAGAAAGGTAACCGCTTTGGTTGCTTTGTTTCTTATTTTATCTTATTTCATGTTTAAGTTTTTATTTCCGCCGATTTTCTCTGATGGTGTATCACTAGGGTGCCCGGGGTAAGGCACCAGTCGCGGGCCCGAGATCGGGCCGTGACACATAAACAGGAGGCTACAGGACATTTAGGAGTTGGTTTCTATTCTTCTCACTCTAAGATCGTGCCATAGAGCTGTGTTAGTAAGATAATTCCTCTCTGACGTAATTTTGTGTATTCTGATTATGCCTCGAGGAGGCAACCACCCGGAAGGGCAAAGGAGTAGCGAGGAGCTACTAGTCGACTCGAGAGTTGATAGGGCTTATGCCCATGGTATCTGGATATTGTCTTGATCGGCGAGTTAACCTGCGCCAGGTTTTAAGGCCCAAGCACCAGAGCCTCCAGTTTCTCAGTTAGGGGAAGACTATAGGGTCATGAGGGAAGCAGTTATGTTATTGACTAAGATAGCGGTGCTACAGTTTCATCGTGAGAGGTTATTCGGCGATCTGACAGTGTACAGAGGGTAGAGGGCCAACGCGGAGATCAGCGTAAGAGGGCTAGACCGGTTGGTTATCCCGGTGAGCTTTTGGACGAGCAACCTCAGCAGCGAGTGAGATATTCGTCCCAGCCTACCCAGTACATACCCCCGCAGTCCACAGGTGGGAGATTTGACCCCACAAGGTATTTAGGAGCTGGTCCGAGCTCCAGGGTTCGAAGTTCTCAGAGGAGCAGAGGATTTTCTCAGTCGAGGCCACTTATTTTCAGTGTTTCCGATGTAGTAAGCGTCATATGGGGAAATGTCGTTATGGCACAGGTGTTTGTTTTTATTGTGGTCGTCCGGGTCATATACTGAGGGTGTGTCCTTTTAGAAAGAGCACCGGTGAGGTGGCTCAGCCTATGAGGCCAGTAGTTGGTTCCCTTTCCTCCACGACTGTGCGTCCCCCAGGGCGGGGTGTTCAGATGTCAGCCAGTCGTGGTAGAGGTCAGGGTGGAGTTTATGGTTCTGGTGGTCCTTCGAACCGCAGAGATGACGTGACTACGGGGCAGGATCAGGAGGCGACATCGCATGGGGTTACAGGTATATTTCGATTCTTTTGAATCATACGTGCATTGATAGATTCAGATTTCGCCCTAGCATATATGTTTTCCCTTTGTTGCTAGCAGTTGTAAGTGATAGTACCCCCAGAGGTAGGAATACTTTGATTAGTAAAGTGAAAAGTTAAGAATGTTGACAAGAATGATAAAGTGAACTGAGACTATAGTTGTGTAGAGTTCACAAGTTGTAGTTACCCCATATAAGTGTAAAGACCGATAGGGAAGGATGTACAGTAGAAATACTTTGGCTTATGTGATGAACCTCTAGTGAATGGGAGGATAGGGTGAGAAGTACCTTGAGATAAGAGAAAGATTTATTTCAGACTAAGAATGAGAAGTTAAGTGTGACGATGATGTCACGACCCGACCTCGGGCCCGCGACTGGTGCCTTACCCCGGACACCCTAGTGATACAACATCAGAGAAAATCAGCGGAAATAAAAACTTAAATATGAAGCAAGACATAAAGTAAGAAACAGGCTAACCAAACCGGTCACCTTCCCGTATAAATATATATAAAACCGAACAGTTAAAATCCTTTACAAACCCTGCCCACAACAGTACTACAGACCTCTAAGAATGTAACAACAACTATGATGGGACAGGGCCCCGCCATACCCCTGAATGTACAAGTACCTACAATGACAGGGGACTATACCAAAAGATAAGCCTCCGGAGAAACGGATCTTCCCAAACGCTGAACTGCGATCCTATGAGCGAGGATCAACAACCGTTGTACCTCTACCTGCGGCATGAACGCAACCCCCCGAAGGAGGTCGATCTGAGTACCAAGTATGTGAACCTGAAAATACTATAAATGAAATCATAACAGTCTATATAAAGCAGGAGACATGTATGATAACCAAACTACCGTCCATAATATATAAGCGATCATGTCAAGTCGTGACTCATGCCCTCAAAGTCATCACTCAAATATAACTATGGGTCTCGCGCCAACATCAATCATGCCCGTGGAATACCTTCCTCCGCTGCCGGCGATCATGATGTAATAACACCGCGAGTACACATGAACACGAGTCCCACTTGTGTCAAGAACCGTCTGCGGGGCAATGCGAAGGCATAGCTACGGATCCACCTGCATCATCAATCGACTGGGGCAATGCGAAGCCAACTACCGAACCTCCGTACCAACAATACTAAATACGATATCACGAAGTGGCCGGCAAATCGATAGCCTCTGCGGATCCACTGCGTCACGTCACGGCCGGGGCGTCGTAGCTAACTTCCATATCCACCCTGCATCACGAGACTTCATCCTAACACTGACAAACTGCGTCACGAAGCTGACCGGGACAAGTGCGATAACCTCTACCAGATCCACCCTGCATCACGTCGGCCGGGGCAAGTCGTGAGCTAACCACCAGATCCACCTGCGTCACGAGACTTCGTCCAAACACGACTCGCGAAGGCGACACGTGGCAAGTGCGATAACCTCTACGGATCCTCCTGCGCCACGTAGGCGGCGGGGCAAGTAACGAGCTAACCACGGATCACAACCGTAGTCACGAGACTTCGCCACAAAATTGAACGGGGCAAGTACGAAGGCTAACTACCAGAACCAAAGCCGAATCAGCCACGACCGGGGCAAGTACGAGAGCCAACTACCAGATACCAAAGCCGAATCAGTAAAACCTCATGGAGAGCTAGTCCATGGAACAACAATCCTAATGGAACCATACCCGTGGGCCACCCAACGTGTCAGTAGGTCCAAGGATATAACAAGATAACCGGCCCTCCATCGAGAGACTCGGTAGCACAGAATCAAAACACTTGCACAACAAAGGCTATCACAACAAGCATAGGCAAGTTCAACGTACTCATAGACTTTCATTTTATTACAACAAATTCGGATTTTAACCCCAAGGTACTACGTACTTTAACTCTTTAAAAGATCCATTTCTTTCACAAAAAGTCACACGATACCCGTAGTTATCAAAATAGGTAATCATGTCTTTTTAAGTAAACCAAAACAATTTCCATACCTTCTTTTTAAACCATCTTAAGACAAAACCATGCCTTTCTTTTAAACCAAAACACTTCAAATTCCTCAAGTCTCTTTTCTTTTAGAAAACAGGTTCCTTACTTTGGAATTTAAGAAAAATCAATACTTGTTATTAATGATCTTATTAAAGCAACCATGATCTAGGAAATGTAATACAATTTTGTCTTATCTTAGCTTCTATGCAGATGGAGGTTTCTACTGGTTTTAATATAATTAATTATTTGTCAATACATTTTCCTTTATTAACGCTGCAGTGGTTTGTTCGATACTTATTCTCATTTCCGAAATCAATAACTTATTCCTTTTTAAAAACCCAATTACCCATTTCTCGTAAATGCGGTTTCACAACTTTTTAACACAAACCAAGTCCTTAATATTTCACATCAAGTCATTTATAAGTCAAGTCTCTTATCTTTTAAAAACCACAAACCATTTCTTTACCTACATAAAGTTGTTATAACACACTTCCCATAAAGCCGTTATAATACTTTATGTTTTAAACCAACCAAATTCGTTTAGCACACGTCTAGTACCGCATTACATAGTTCACATAATCATGCTAGAAAAGATAGGAAGAGGTTCACATACCTCGCGACGATTATCGACAATTAGCAAAGCGCTCCAAAGTACTATAACCTGCTAGCCTTTTCCACCCTTGAGTAGAATACGCTACTCGTAGTACTTGACCTATAAAGGCCACAAAAGCGTCTATCAACCTCTAGATCTCTTCGTAGAACAATTCTAAGTACAAGGTTCCTTATTCTACAGAAAATTCGGCACCTCCCCATGACCACATAAATCTCCTCGCCTCAACAAGGCGCTACAAGCCAATCAACTCGAGGGGGTGGGTTACACGTCTAACCGGACGTGTACAACTCTACTCCACAATAATACTACAAGTCAAATGTAAATACAGTCCAATGTAAATACAATTCAATTCTTTATAAACATCCTTCCATATATCTTATACTCAATTCTATACTACTACAACATGTAATATCCAATTACGATAAAAGGACTAAGATCATTACCTCGATAAGCCCAAAATTATCCAAGATTTATAAGTCGATCCTGAGCAACGTTTAGCTCCAATTCCTTACGCTCCAACCCGCTCCAAGCAACCCTTAGAAGTTTCTAAACAACTTCTCTTAACACTTCATCTAAGCTATGAAGATTTTTCTAGGGTTCAATTTACGACTATTGGAAAAAAAGTAGTATTTCCGGGCTCCTAGTATTGAAATAACTTTGGAATACTACTAGGAATACTAGACTAAGGTATTTGGGATAATACAACAACACTTGAAGTATTTCTACACAAAGTGGGGTTGGACGAGAACAGCACACAGGGAGGGGATATTTTTGCCTTGGAAAATCTTTAAGTATGGATGAAATTAAGTCTTGCAACATAAGGGGTATTTATAGAGAAATCAATGGCCAAGATCTAGGCAAGTGTGTGGTGTAGATTGGGGACATGTGGGTGTGGATTCTACCAGCGGATGTCCACTTTAAAATGGGACAAGTGGCTTGCACTTGTCCCCACAAACCGCCCAAGTGTCCACTTTGAATTCGGCCATGGGGCGTAGGGGTGACACGTGTCGCCCCCTACTCGTCCAAAATATTTCATCTTCCGAAAATATCCGTAATGCCAAAAATCCGAAAATAAAGTGGGCCCCACAAAACCGTAAATTCTCCCGTGGGCCCCACGTGACCAATTCCGGAAAATAAAATTTCATAATTCTCAAATATTCCAAAAAGTCTGAATACCAAATCTGGGAATCCAATTCCCATTAACGAACCTTTTTCCTTCACAAAATCCGGAAACTTTTCCGTCGAAAAATCACATCTTTCTTCCTTTCTAATTTTTGTGTCGTATTCTCTTACGTACGTCATCACATACATACCCTGGAACTACGGGGTGTAACATTCTTCCCCCCTTAGAAACATTCGTCCCGAATGTTCCTTCTAAGTCTCCAAACGTACATGCGCTGGTATAGTCTTCACTACTGTACTTACGAAACCAATCATGCCATCAATGGCCATAATATAACATACGCGCTAAATCCAAATCCAAGCCAACGAGGAATCACCTCGAAGATGTAAAACAACACTAACTCTCGCTCCTGGTCCAAAGGATACTCTCTTCGCACCTTTACTTCACAAAAACGATCACTTCCATCTCTTAGCACATGTTCACTTCTTTCCCTACTTGTCGTACCCTTCTCGTACACCCGAACTCTTTCTAGTACACATGCCATACTCCAGTCATCGCTTCAGTTTCCAAAACCTTTGGAGTCACTACCTCCAAACTTGGTCATCTTACTAGCCTCAAATTCTTTCAAGGCCATTCCCGACCTTCACGATCCGATTCTAGCCGAACACATCCGCGAACTCGTACGATGGTTACCTAAACTTGGGCCTAGCACCCTCGTGACCCTACCACATGGCGGGACTACCTCGAACTGACCCCACCTCATTCCGGGTTGCGGATTGACCCGCGATCTGGCCTCAACCCGACCCGCTATCGCGCCAACTCTTGTTCCCCGATCCGGAACAATCTTACCTATACAAGTCATGAAAGCTACCACTTTCATCTTACACGACCCATGGAAATATCACACTAATACACCCTATGCAAATAATGCACTCCGACAAGGATCATCTGCAAAATCCTTTACTCAAGACGGCCTTACATCTAAGGTCCCAACGTGTAATATTCTAAGGTTCACACCTTCCATGTCCCCATACTTACCTTTTCAACCACCCATGTTTTCTAATTTGCTATAAGCACAATGCTATACATAGATAGCACTCAACAAGAAAAATTCATCATATCACACATACTAGTCTCTAGAGGGTTAAGAATATACCTGTAACTACTGCTTTGCTTTCCCTTTGCCGCGCTACCTCTGGTCGGACAATCCTTCGCAAAATGGCCCTGTCGGCCGCAAGTATAGCAATCTCCCAAACTAGCACGACACTCCCCACAATGGGTTCTACCACATTGACTACACCGAGGTAGAGGTGGCTTCCTCAGACTAACACCCCTACTCCCCCGAAAACCTGAAACCTGGGAGCTCTGACCCGCTCCTGAATACCCTGGATGCCCTGAAAACTGCGGAGGACCACTCTGTACTGGAGGTGTATAACTAGCTCTTCTTTGGCGGTCTGTCTCTGAGTTCTTGAAGGACCTGCTATCTCGGCCTCTTATGCTGATCCTGGTCCCTACGTCGGTCTCTACGTTCCTCCATCCCCTGCGCATAAGCCTGTATACGGGCAATGTCCATGCCCGGCTGAAGAGCTACTCCTGTGCAACCCTCCGCTAAATAATCATCAAGTCCTGTGACATATCGGTGCACCCTATCCTCCATGTCTGCCACTAATGCGGGGACATACCGGGCTAATGAGTCAAACTCTACGCTGTACTCCGGCAAATGCGCGGCTTACGCCTCAACGTCAAAAATCTGTCGGCCCGAGCCCTCCTCATCTGGGGAGGCAAGAAATGTGCAAGAAATGCCCCTGAGAACTCGTCCCAACCAGCTGGAAGCGCATGCTCCCCCCGGGACAGTTCCCATGAATCAAACCAGTCGACTGCAGTATCACGCAGCCGATGCGAACCCAATATCACCGACTCTGCCTCTGAGGCCTTGATCACTCTCATGATCCGCTGTAACTGTCGGATAAACTCCTGAGGGTCATCCTCAGCTCTCGATCCATAGAACACTGGTGGACTGCAACTTAAGAAGTCCCGAAGTCTCCAACTATCGGCCCTGGGGTGCACTACTGGTACCACCGGCTCCCGCCTATCCTCAAGTCTCGCCATATAGCCTCCTGATTATAGGTGTGGTGCACAACACGCCGATAATCAAGACTCTACTAGATACGGTCTGTAGACACTTTCCGAGGATTATGTTACACCCCGTAGTTCCAGGGTATGTATACGAAGACGTTCATACGAGAATACGACACAAAAATTGGAAAGGAAGAAAGATGTGATTTTTCGACGGAAAAGTTTCCGGATTTTATGAAGGAAAAAAGCTCGTTAATGGGAATTGGATTCCCAGATTTGGTATTCGGACTTTTTAGAATATTTGAGAATTATGGAATTTTATTTCCGAAATTGGTCACGTGGGGCCCATGGGGAAAATTTACGGTTTTGTGGGGCCCACTTTATTTTCGGATTTTTGGCATTACGGATATTTTTGGAAGATGAAATATTTTGGACGAGTAGGGGGGAGACACGTGTCACCCCCATGTGGCCATGTTGGCCGAATGGCTAGAGGACATGTGGTCTTGGACGTTTTAGTGGATTTTGTGGTGGACATATGTCCCATTGTTGTGGCGGACACTTGGTTGGAAGACTCCACTCCCACTTGGACCAAATCCTCACCTTACACTTGCTTTGATCCTAGCCATTGGTTGGTCTATAAATACCCCCCTTGTTTGCAAGACTTTATTCATCCACTTAAGAGTTTTCAAGGCAAAAATTCTCCCTCCCCCCTTAGTTGTTCTCGTCCAAACACCCCCCCCCCCTTTGTGTAGAAAATTATTCAAGTGTTGGTATAGTCCCAAATACCTTAGCCTTGTATCCCTAGTAGTAATCTAAAGTTATCCCAACATAAGAGCCCGGAAATACTACTTTTTTTCCAATAGTCGCAAAATGAAACCCTAGGAAAAACCTTCATAGATGGATGAAGTGTTAAGAGAAGTTGTTTAGAAACTTCTAAGGGTTGCTTAGAGCGGGTTGGAGCGTAAGGAAGTGGAGCTAAACTTTGCTCAGGATCGACTTATAAATCTTGGATAATTTTGGGCTTATCGAGGTAATAATCTTTATCCCCCTATTGTAATTGGAGATTACATCTTGGATTAATATATAGTTGAGTATACTATATATAGAATGAATATTGATAAGAATTGAATTGTATTTACATTGGACTGTATTTACAGTAGACTTGTAGTATTATTGTAGGGCAAAATTGTACACGTCCGGTTAGACGTGTAATCCCCTGGGAGTTGTTGGCCTGGTAGCAGGCCTTGTTAGTGGAGGTTATTTATGTGGTTCGGGGGGGGGGGGGGGGAAGGTGCTGCCGAATTTTCCGTAGAATATGGAACCTTGTACTTAGAAATATTCTACAAAGGGATCTAGAAGTTAATAAACGTTTTATGGCCATTATAGGTTGAAGTACTACGAGTAGCGTATTCTACTTGAAGAGTGGAAAGGCTAGCAGTGTTATAGTACTTTGGAGCATTTTGCTTATTGTCGATAATCGTCGCGAGGTATGTGAACCTCTTCCTATCCTTTCTAGCATGATTGTTGTGAAATATATATAGTGCGGTAGACGCACGTGTGTTTAAAGGAATTTGATTTTCCTTTTGTGTCCTTGATTTGATTCCAAAGTTAAGTGACTTGTTATGAAAAATTAAGGACTTGAATTATGTTAAAAAGTTGTAAAACCTCATTCATGAGTGATGGAAGTGTGGTCTTTTAAAGAATAGAGTTATCTTGATTTCGAAAATGAGAATAGTTGTCCTTGGTTAGTTTAAAACATAAAGTGTTATAATAGCTTTATGGGAAGCTATTTATAACGACTTTATGAAAACAAAAGAATGGTTTTATCATTGGATTTAAAATGATAACTTGACATTTTAAAAGTTGGAGGTTGGTTTCCTTAAAAGATATGATTTAAAGGTATAGGATACTTGTTTCTAAAAGAGTACGACACTTGGTTTAAAAAGTATATTGCTATTTGACTTTAAAAAAGAAAAGTGTCTTTGTTTTAAAGGAAGACATGGTTTTGTCTTAAAATGATTTTAAAAGGAAGGCATGCTTTTTCTTAAGATTGGTTTAAAAAGAAGGTATGGAAATTGTTTTGGTTTACTTAAAAAGATAGTTACTCTATTTTGATACTACGAGTATCGTGTGACTTTTGTGAAAGAAATGGATCTTTTTTTAAAAGAGTTAAAGTATATAGTACTTTGGGGTTAAAACCCGGATTTGTTGGCATCAAATAAAAGTACCTTGTGTGAGTAACTTACCTATGATTTGCCTGTGATAGCCTTGTAATACTTCTTGTCGGTTTGATAAAGTGAACATGTTATGATGCTACGTGTGTTAGTATCTTGTGATGTTGTGTAAGGGGGTTATTCTTGTTGTGCTTACGTTGTTTAATGATAAGCCCGTTGTACTGGTATTATAACACATACCCCCCTGACTTGTTATGTTGCCGCGGGTTAGCTACCGATCACGAGGAATACCTCATGCAGTCCATGTGACCTATCGCGAGTGCGGGAGTTCCAGGCGTGATGATCACTCTGCAAGGGTGTATTCGCCGTCACGAGAATACATCATCATGCGGTCCATGTGTGGCTATGCGGACTTCGGGGGTCCAGGTTGATGCCGCGGTTTAGTTACCCCCGATGCGAGGAGTACCTCATGCGGGCCTATGTGGCTATCACGGAGACGCGGTGAGATTCTGAGGTTAGACGCACATTGATACTGAGGGTGAGTGGCCCGCTTCGATCATGTGGCGGTCTAGAAAGACCTCGTGATACAGTTTTATAGCATTGTTGGTACGGTGGGTTCTAGTAGTCGGCTATGCCTTCGTACATACCCCATACGGTTTTATTATGACACAGGTGGGGCCTGGTGTTCATGTGTATTCCTTGGTGTTTTTATATCATGGACTGCCGGCAGTGAGGAAGGAATTCCACGGGCATGATTGATATTGTGGGCATGAGACCCATGGTTATATTTGAGTGATGACTTTGAGGGCGTGAGTCCTCGGCTTGACATATTGCCATATTGTGTATCGTAAATTGGTTATCATATATGTCTTACTTTTTATAGACTATTATGATTTCATTCTGATATTTTCGATTTCACATACTTGGTACTGCTTGTTACACCCCGTAGTTCGAGTATGTATGTCACGACCGAACCGGGCGTGGTCGTGCCTTACCCGGGCACCTAAGTAGACATACATCAGAGTAACCAGCGGAATATAAAACAAGACATGAAATAATTATGAAATGAGAAACAGTTTATCCAAGAAAAGATTGCCTTTCGGCATGTATATATACATCAAGAGTGAACAGTTACATCCCAACTTTACAAAAGGACTACAGACCTCTAGGAATGTAAACAACTATGGCGGGACAGGGCCCCGCCATACCCTGAATGTACATAAAGCTATAATGGCAGGGAGATCATACCCAAAAGACAAGCCTCCGAAGAAACGGGGATTTCCCAAAAGCAGGAACGGTGATCCTAGGAGCGGGGATCAACAACAGGAGTACCTCTACCTGCGGCATGAACGCAGCCTCGAAGGAGGTCGATTAACAGTACCAAGTAAGTGAAACTGTAAAGTACTTAAATGAAATCATATCATTTTAAAACCAATTTTACAAATATGTACGAAACAACCAATGTAACCGCACATAGTGCCACAGCATAACCAAGAGCAAAATAGATATAACATAACTGGTCTTTTCTAGGCCGCTAATGATCGAAGCAAGGCCATTCGCCCATAGTATCATTATGCGTGCCTAATCCTGGAACTCCCGCAGTCCGCATAGGCCACATAGGCCCGCATGAGGTATTCCTCGCATCGGGGTAGCTAACCCGCGGCATCATCCTGGACCCCGGTCCGCGATAGTCCTATGGACGCGTGAGGTATTCCTCGCGACGTAACACACCCGGAGTGATCAATCCTGGAACTCCCGCAGCTCCGCATAGGTCACATGGACCCGCATGAGGTATTCCTCGCATCGAGGGTGGCAAGTCCTCGGCATCATAACAAGTCAGGGGGGTATGTGATATAATAGCAGTACAACGGGCTTATCGTTTAACAACGTAAGCACAACCAGAATAACCCCCTTACACAAACATCACAAGACACTAACACACGTAGCATCATAACATGTTTACTTATCAAACCATCTTACTACACTTTCCAGAAATCAATACAAGACTTTCATAAACAAATAAGTAAACCGTTCCTTTTATCTTCCTTAAGTCGTTATACCTAACTTTCCATAAAGCTAGTATAACTCTTAAGCTTTTAAAACCAAGTATTACTTTTCTTTTAAAAATGATTCATAACTCTTTTGAAATATTTCCAAGATTCTTATCATTTAAAACTCAAGTCAAAAGACATCAAAGTAAAACCAAGTTTAGTTAACACGTATGCGTCACCGTACTATATATATTTCAAAAGTATCATGCTCAAGAGGATAGGAAGAATCACATACCTCCTCGGCTAAATCCACCTGCCAAGTCGAATATGTCGCGCGCAGAGTATCAACCTATAATAGTCAAATACGTCTATCAACGTCTAGACTACTTCGTAGAATATTCTAAGCAGAAGGTTCTCTATTCTACGGAAAATTGGGCAGCATTTCCCTACCCGTCAAACTACACAAGTCTACTGTAAATACAGCCCAATGTAAGTACAGTTCAATTCTCTTCTTTTATACCATCCTTCTATAAATCTTATACTTAATTATAAACTACTACAATATGTAATGTCCAATTACAATAGAAGGACAAAGATTATTACCTCTATAAGCCTAAAATTATCCAAGAAATAAGTCGATCCTGAGCAACGTTTAGCTCCTATTCTGCACGCTCCGATAGCTACAAGAAACCCTTAGAAGTTTCTAAACAACTTCTACTTAATACTTCAACCAACTATGAAGATTTTCCTAGGGTTTCGTTTTGACTAAAGGAAATAAAGTAGTATTTCCGGGCTCTTAGTATAGAGGTAACTTGGGAATACTACAAGGGATTTGGGCTAAGGTATTTTGGAATAGTAACAATACTAGAAGAGATTTTCTACCAAGGGGGGGGGGTGATTTCGGACGAGATTTTCCAAAGGGGGGAGGGAGTTTTTGGACGAGAGCTTACTACAAAGGGGGAAGGATTTGAGACTTGGAAATTGTTAAGTGGATGAAGAAGTCTTGCACTTAAGGGGGGTATTTATAGGACACTCAAGGGCCAAGATTAAAACATGTGTAAGGTGTAGATTTGGTTGCTTGTGCAAGTGAAGTCTTCCAACCAAGTGTCCACCACAACTTTGGGACATATGTCCACCACAACAATGAGACATGTGGCTAGCCACTTGCTCTCCAAAAACCGTCCAACCCCCTCCACTTGCACCACAAAAAAATATCTTCCAAGGCTTGAATTCTTGACTTGGCCACTTGCCCATTAATTTCGTCCAACATGTGCCACCTAAGGGTGACACATGTCACCCTCCTATTGATCCAAAATATTTCATCTCTCGGAAAAATCTGTAATTGGTTAAAATATTAAAAGCGTAAAATTTCCTTCACAAGGTTCGGAATCTTTTCCGTTGGAAGTTCACAATTTCATCCTTAACCTAATTAGGGCTTATACAATTGTACGTACGTCCTCACATACATACTCTAGAAAATACGGGGTATAACATTCTCCCCTCCTTAGAAACATTCGTCCCGAATGTTCCTTCTAGATTCAATTAAATCAGAAACGACATAGCTCCCCACAACTTAAACAGTTTGCAAATGCCACACATGGCCACAATACAACACTTAAGTACATATGAAAATTAAAATCAAGTAGGAAAGTGAGTTACCTGGAGGTGTGGGGAATAAGTGAGGATACCTCTGCCTCATGTCCTCCTCTGCTTCCCACGTCATCTCCTCTCTGTGCTCGTTCCGCCATAAGACCTTGACGGAAGCCACATCCTTTGTCCGTAGTCGCCTAACCTGACGATCGAGTATCGCTATGGGAATCTCCTCATACGATAACCCCTCGGTCACCTGGACATCGTCAATCGGGTGCACTCTAGATGGATCTCCGATACATCTCCTCAGCATAGAAACATGGAAAACCGGATGCACTGCCTCCAGATCGGACGACAGATCCAACTCATAGGCAACCTTGCCTACCCTGCGGACAATATGATAAGGCCCAATGTACCTTGGGCTGAGTTTCCCTTTCTTCCCGAATCTCATCACACCCTTCATGGGTGACACCTTCAGGAAAACCAATCAAGACCTCAAACTCAAGCTATCGACGCCGATGATCTGCATACGACTTTTGTCGACTCGAGCCAAGAATCGCTCTAGATAAGCTTCACCTTATCCACCGCTGAACCAGTCCGTCCCACTAATCGCACTTCGCCACATCAAACCAGCCTATCGGTGAACTGCACTTCCTCCCATATAAGGCCTCATAAGGCGCCATCCGATCTTTGGAGTGGTAGCTGTTATTATACGCAAACTCTACTAGCGGCAAATGATCCTCCCAGCTACCCTTGAAATCAATAACACAGGCTCGCAGCATATCCTCAAGAGTCTGGATAGTACGCTCTGCCTGTCCGTCTGTCTGAGGATGGAATGCAGTATTGAGGCTCACCTGCGTCCCTAATCCCTTCTGGAAAGACCTCCAGAAGTTAGCCGTAAACTGGGCTCCTCTGTCTGATATGATAGAAATAGGAACCCCATGCAGTCTGACGATCTCTCGGATGTAAAGTCTGGCATAATCCTCAGCCGAAAAAGTCGTCCTGACGGGAAGAAAGTGGGCTGATTTCGTCAGCCTGTCGACGATAACTGTCACGACCCGTTCCGGGGCCCGTGACTGGTGCCTTACCGGGGCACCCAAGTAGTCATACATCAGAGTAACCAGCGGAATATAAAACAAGACAGGAAACAGTTTATAAAGTAAGACACGCTTTATCGATGAAAAGCTTGCCTTTCGGCATAATATAAATAACTCAAGTTTTGCGATTCATCCCAACTGCATAATAGTACTCTGCACCTCTAAGGAAGTAACAACTATGGCGGGACAGGGTTCGCCATACCGATCAGCATAAAACTATCTACAATACAGGAGATCATACCCAAAGTAGAGCCTCCGAGAAGATGGAGCTCACACCAACGCAACGATCCTAAGGATGTGGATCTAGCACCTGCTTGCCCTTACCTGCGGCATGAACGCAGCCCCCCGAAGGAGGTCAGTACAACAGGTACCAAGTATGTGAAACTATAAAGTACTTAAATGAAATCAGAGTATTCAAAACCTTTTCACAAATACAATCAGTTCAATTGCACATAGTGCCACATCACAAACAAGAATAAAGAATAGGAAAAGCGTAATGTCTATTCTAGGCCGCGAATGATCGGGCAAGGCCAATCGCCCATAGTATCATTCTGCGTGCCTAGTCACGGACTTCCGCAGCCGCATAGGTCCCACACGCACCGCATGAGATATTTCTCGCGTCGGGGCAGCTAACCCGGCATCCGCCTAGGCTCCCGCACGCGCATAGCCTCAAAAGACCGCGTAGTCTCAACAGACCGCATGTGGATCCGCATCGTGCTAAACGCGCCGGAATGATCAATCTCGAGCATACCGCTGCTCGCATAGCCTCACAGCACGCATAGGCCGTATAGACCGCATCGAGGGGCAAGCCTCGTATAACGATCGAGGGTAGGTGATACAATAACAAGATCAATGGACTTACCGGTTAGCAACGTAAGCACAAAGAATGACCCGCTTTACACAAAGATTACAAGACACTAACACAGTAGCATCATAACATGTCTACTTATCAAACAATCCTACTACACTTAACAGAATCAATACAAGGCTTTTATAAACAAACAAGTAAATGATTCCTTTTTATCTTTCTTAAGTTGTTATACCTAACTTCCCATAAAGCTAGTATAACTCTTAAGCTTTGTTTTAAAAACCAAGTATTTATCTTCTGTTAAAAATAGTTCAGTATTCTTTTGAAATGTTTCAGTTCTTTGTTATTCAGGCTTAAGCCGTGAGGCATTGCCATAAGTATTATTCGCTTAACACGTATGCGTCTGCACTATATATATTAAAATATCATGCTTTAGGAAGAATCACATACCTTCTCTCAAAAACCACCGCTAAGTTCAATATGTCATGAGAGAGTCACTATAATAGTCACACATATCTATTAAAGACTACTCAAGGTCATTCTAAACAGGGGTTCATAATTCTACGGTAAGTCGGGCAAGACTTCCCTACCGGTGAGCTATATAAGTTCATCGTGAAAAGCAGTCTATGTAAATCTGATTTGATTATTCTTCTTTTAAACCCTTCTAAGTGATTAATACTTCAATTCTATTCTGTGATATACTTCTAAGTATTTATACATATTCTTATACCATAACAATAAGTATTCTCTAATTCAAAAGAGGGTTAGGATTATTACCTCGGTAAGCCCAATAATATCCTAGATAAAGTCGCGCCTGAGCAAGGTTTAGCTCCTAAGTTGTACGCCCCGGTAGCTCCAAGAAACCTTAGAAGTTCTTCACAACTTCTACCAAAGACTAAGGGATTTGGGCTAGGGTATTTTGGGCATTATAACGATACTAGAAGACAACTTTTCTACCAAGGGAGGGGGGGTAGATTTCGGCTAGGCTAGGGGGGTAGGCTCTCGGCCATACAACACAAGGGGAGGGAAGAGGTGTTTGGACGAAAAGCTTAAGGGAGAGGAGAGGATTTTTAGACTTGGAAGATAACTTTGTGGATGAATAACTCTTCATCTCTAAGGGGGTATTTATAGCTCAAGCCTTGGCCAATCAATGGCCAAGATGAAGACAAGTGCAAGGCAAGTGTAAGGCCAAGATCAAGCCAAGTGCACCCTACTCCTACTCCACAAAACACTCCACAAAACACTCCACAAAACACTCCACAAAACAAGGCCTAAACAAGGACCCAATCGGCCAAGGCCAACACCCCTCTTTGGGCCCAATCGTCCAAAGCCACCCTACTTGCTTCCAATGTGAGGTGACACATGTCACCCTCCCGTTGGTCCAAAATGTTTCGTCTCTCGGAAAAATCCGCAAAATAAGAAATGGCATAGCGGAATTTACTACGAAGCGTGGAAACGTTTCGTGAAAACGATTCCTTTAGTGAGTTGTGTACAAAATAAAACGTCAAGGCTTATCTTTAAGGCAAGACTTTTCGTGACGTATTCCCACGCATACTCCGAAATACGGTATAACATTCTCCCCTCCTTAGAAACATTCGTCCCGAATGTTCCTTCCCAAGACGGTTAGCGAAGAAGCTTAAACAGTTGTAAATGCCACACACGGCCACAGAGCAATACATAGGCAGAAACGATAACGAAAATTTACAAGTAGGAAAGTGAATTTACCTGGAGGTATGGGGAATAGGTGAGGATACTTCCGCCTCATGTCCTCCTCGGCCTCCCATGTCATCTCCTCCCTGAGCTCGTTCCGCCACAAGACTTTGACGGAAGCCACGTCCTTCGTCCGCAGACGCCTAACTCGACGATCGACTATCGCTATGGGAATCTCCTCATACGATAACCCTCCACACTGGACATCGTCAATCGGGTGTACCTAGATGGATCCCCGATACATCTCCTCAAAGATAGATACGTGAAAACCGGATGCACCGCCTCCGGATCGGACGGCAGATCCAACTCATAGCAACCTTGCCTACCTCGCGACAATCAAACGGCCCAATGTACCTGGGCCGAAGTTTCTTCTTCCCGAATCTCATCACACCCTTCATGGTGACACCTTTAGAAAACCCAATCATGAACCTCGAACTCAAGATGCCGACGACGATGATCTGCATACGACTTCGCCGACTCGAGTCATTAATACCGCCTCGGATAAGCTTCACCTTATCCATCGTCATTGTATCAAATATGGTCCCACTAGCCGCACTCGCCCACATCGAACCAACCTATAGGCGATCTGCACTTCCTCCCATACAAGGCCTCATAAGGCGCCATCTGAATACTGAAGTGGTAGCTATTATTATATGCAAACTCAACTAGGGGCAAATGATCCTCCCAACTACCATCGAAGTCAATAACACAAAGCTCGCAGATATCCTCAAGAGTCCGATAGTGCGCTCGCCCGTCTGCTGCGTGGATGAAATGCGATGTGCTCACTCGCCCCTAAACTCTCGAAGGACCTCCGTGTTAGCCGTAACCGGGCTCTGCTCGATATGATCAAGTAGGGACTCCATGCATCGACGATCTCTGATGTAAAGTCCGCATAATCCTCACCGAAAAGTCGCCCCGACGGAAGAAAGTGGGCTGATTTCGCCACCGTCGACGATAACCCATATAGAATCATGTCTCTCCGAGTGCGAGGTAATCCCGTGATAAAGTCCATGTTGATTACCTCCCACTTCCGTGTCGGGATCTCAATCGCTCAGAATAAACCACCGTGCCTCCGTGCTCTACCTTACTCGCCGACAACACGGCACCGAGCTACGAACTCGCAACGCCCCTCTTCAAACCATCCCACCAATACACGATCTAAGGTCGTGGTACATCTTGGTCGACTCGGATGGATAGAGTAACGCTACGTGTGCTTCCCAAGAACTCGCCAAGTCCTCAAACATCCGGAACACACAACCTCGCCTCAAACCTTAGCACCCCATCAGTGCTACCTCGCGACCCTTGCCCTCACGAAGAGTCAGATCACGATATCGAATCAAAGCCGGATCTCGAATCGCCTCTTCACCTCCTCGACGATGGAAGACTCGGCAACCTCACGAACTCTAACCCCATCGCTATCGTAATCAATCAAACGGACACCAAGGCTCGCTAATCGATGCAAATCACGAACCATGTCCTCCTCTCTAGCCGCACATCCGATAGGCTCCCATCGACCTACGACTCAGCATCCGCCACAACATTGGCCTTCCCGGTGGTATAGGATATCAACATCGTAATCCTTAAGCAACTCTAACCACCGCCTCGCCGTAAGTTCACTCCTCGGTGAAGATATACCGAGGCTCTTGTGGTGCGTATAAATATCCACGTGAACCCCATACAAATAGTGCCTGCATCTTCAAAGCGTGAATCACCGCCGCCACCCAAATCATGGGCGGGTAGTTCCTCGTGTTTCTTCACCGCCGATGCATATGCTATAACTCGCCATGCCGCATCAACACACATCCCAACCCGATGCTCGACGCATCACAATACACGACATAACCATCCGACCTCCGGAAGAGTAAGAACGGGCGGTCGCCGCCTCTCTTTCAAAGAATCGAAACTCGCCACAAGCATCACCATCAAACTTGGCCGCCTTCGAGTCACCCTAGTCAATGGTGCGTAGATAGAAGCAAACTTTTCCACGAACCGATAATAACTCGCAAGGCCCGTAAAATCGCGAACCTCTGCGGAGTAGGTCTCGCCAAGTCCTCGATCGCCGATCTTGGCCAGATTAACTCGAATGCCATCACCCGACAATATGCCCAAGAAACGCCATCAAGTCAACCAAAACTCACATTTGGAAAACTTGGCGCATAATCACTGGTCCCGAGAATCACAAGATAGCCTCAAATGCTTCGCATGCTCCGCTCTGAGCGAGAATAAACCAAGATATCATCAATGAACACTATCACAAACGTGTCAAAAATGGTTTGAACACTCGGTTCATCAAATCCATGAATACCGCGAGCATTGGTCAACCCAAAAGACATGACCGAACTCATAATGCCGCATCGTCCGAATGCATCCTAGGGACATCCTCTCTAACTCGCACTGATGATAGCCCGATCGCAGATCAATCTTGAGAAACATCTCGCACTCGCAACCGGTCGAACAAATCATCAATCTCGGGAGGGTATTCGTTTTAATGGTCACCTTGTTCACCGTCAGAATCAACACATGCGCAGGCCCCGCCCTTCTTCTTCACGAACAATACCGCGCTTCGGGAGAAACACCGGGCCTAATGAAGCCCTTTCTAGCAAATCCCTAAGCCGATCCTTCACTCTCTCAACTCGGCAGTGCCATTCTCAGTATGGCGGAATGGAAATAGGCCGAGTATCCGCAATATGTCAATACAAAACTCAATCTCCTCTCGGGAGGATACCCGGAGGTCATCCGGGAACACGTCTGGGAACTCACGACTACGGAAATCGATCAAAAATCTGTACCGCACCTCGTGATCAAACACTCGAACTAGATGGTAGATATACCCTTCTCGCACCATCTTCCTAGCCTTGAGGTAGGAAATAAACCTACCTCTACGATACCGTGCTCCTCCCACTCAACAACCGGCCTCAGAAACCGGAACCGCATTACTCTCCTTCGCGGTCTACATTGGCATAGCAAGAAGCTAGCCAATCCATCCCCATGATCACGTCGAAGTCAATCATCTCCAATCTATCAAGTCGGCGGTCCGACGATCGTAAATGGTCACAGACAAGCTCTATATACCCGCCGAGCTACCACCGAATCACCATCGGCGTAGCTACCTCGAAAGTGGTCTATGGACTCGTGCTCTATCCCTATCCTACTAGCAACAAGGGGAGATATATAGACAGAGTAGAACCCGGATCTATCAATGCATACACATCAAACCAGAACCGATAAGGTACCGCGATTTACATCGGTGAGGCCTCCCGATCCCGCTGGCCGGACAAAGCATAAATGCGGTTCGAGGACCGCTAGAATCGGGACCCGAGCCACGACCTCGCGCGACTGCGACCCATGAGTACCTTGCTCCGGCGAGTAATCGTCGGGGATGAAGAAGCGCAATGCACTCGTAGGCCGAGCTCTACCACGCCGCCGGCCGGACAAACTCGCAGTGACCTGCCGCCACAAGTATAGCAAGCTCCCGAGTACGCCTCCTGAATGGTATCTCGCCACAACGGGCACACCGAGCACTCGAACGGTTAGCACCCCGCTACTCGAAATCCAAGTCCCGGGGCCCCGACCGCCCCACCGCCTCTGGGCTGAAAATGAGGTAGGAGCGCTCGCCGGGCCGTGGTGCACCGACTTCACGACGCCGCCACCCCGAGGACCACCAAAAGAACCGCCGCCTTGGCCTTCTTCGCTGCTGATATCGCTCTACCCGCGGTCTCGCGCTCCTCGCATCCTAGTGCATGGGCTCGCACGCGGTAATGTCCATACCCGCCGAAGAGAAACACCCGCATGACTCGCCATATAATCATCTAGCCCTGGACGTAGCGGTGTACCCTATCCTACATATCGCTACCAATGCCGGGACATATCTAGCCAAAGAATCAAACTCGACATTGTATTCCCGACGGCAAGGCCCCCGCCTCAAAGAAGAAGAATCTATCACTCGTGCCTCTCATCCGCGGAGGCAAGAAGTGTGTGAGAAAAGCCTCAAAACTCATCCCATACTGCTGGAGGTGCATGCTCTCCCGAAAGCTCCCATGAATCAAACCAATCGATCGCGGTGTCACGCACGATGCGAACCGAATGTCACACCTCGCCTCCAAGCCCCGATCACTCAAAATCCTTCAAGTCGACGGATGAACTCCTGCGGATCATCCTCCGCCTCGACCCATAAAACTCCGCGTGCTACAACTCAAGAAATCTCGTAGCCTCAAACTATCTCGCCTCGGGTGTACCACGGTGCGACCGAGCCGGAGCTGAACTGAACCGCCAGATCCAATCTCTCTCGACGGGCCACAACTTTAGCCAAAGTCGGGCTATCTCTCAGTACCCTAACTCTCCGCCTGTGCCGGGACAGAGGTAGGTACCGTGGTTCGTGGCCGGGGCGGCGTCATAGAACTCGCTGCCTCTCGTATAGACTGGGCCCGAGCCCTCGTGACTCGGGTGTCTCGCTAGCGCCTCCTGCCGCCTTGCCCTTCTCGCCCGGCCTTTACGCGAGGCATAATCACAGAAAGGAATACGTTAGAGGGTCCAACCTATAACACGCCTCTATAGCACGATCTCGTAATGAGAAGAATGGAAACCAATCCTAAATATCCTATAGCCTCACGATTATTGGCGTGGTGCACAACACACCGATAATCAAGACTCTACTAGATACGGCCTCAGACTCTTTCCGAGGATTAATCGCTCGATACCACTTTTGTCACGACTGCCCGGCCCGTGGATCGTGCCTCACCGGGCACCCAAGTAGTCATACATCGAGTAACCAATGAATATAAAACAAGACAGAAACAGATTTATAAAGTAAGACACGCTTTATCTCGATGAAAAGCTTGCCTTCAAGATAATATAAATAACTCAAGTTTTGCGCTACATCCCAACTGCATAATAGTACTATGCACTTCTGGGCGAAGTAACAACTATGGCGGGACAGGCCCCGCCATACCTCGATCAGACAAAACTATCTACAATACAGGAGATCATACCCAAAAGTAGAGCCTCCGAGAAGATGGAGCTCCCGACACCAACGCAAAGATCCTAAGGATGTGGATCTAGCACTGCTGCCTTACCTGCAGAGAACGCAGCCCCGAAGGAGGTCAGTACAACAGGTACCAAGTATGTGAAACTATAAAGTACTTAAATGAAAACAGAGTATTCAAAACCTTTTCACAATACAATCCGCTTCAATTGCACATAGTGCACATCACAAACAAAGAATAAAGAATAGGAAAATCAGAATGTGTCTATTCTAGGCCGCGAATGATCGGCAAGGCCAATCGCCCATAGTATCATTCTCGTGCCTAGTCCTCGACTTCCGCAGCGCATAGGTCCTGCACTGCACTGCATGAGATATTTCTCGTCGGGGCAGCTAACCCCGGATCCGCCTAGGCTCCCGCAGCCCGCATAGCCTCAAAAGACCGCGTAGTCTCAACAGACCGCATAGGATCCTCGCATCAAAGCTAAACGCCGGAATGATCAATCTCGAGCATACCGCTGCTCGCATAGCCTCACAGCATCGCGATAGCCGTATAGACCGCATCAAGGGGCAAGCCTCGTATAACAATCGAGGGTAGGTGATACAATAACAGTACAATGGACTTACCGGTTAGCAACGTAAGCACAGCAAGAATGACCCCTTTACACAGCATTACAAGACACTAACACAGGCAGCATCATAACATGTCTATTTATCAAACAATCTACTACACTTAACAGAAATCAATACAAGGCTTTTATAAACAAACAAGTAAACAGTTCCTTTTTATCTTTCTTAAGTTGTTATACCTAACTTCCCATAAAGCTAGTATAACTCTTAAGCTTTGTTTTAAAAACCAAGTATTTATCTTCTGTTAAAAATGATTCAGTATTCTTTTGAAATGTTTTCAGTTCTTTGTTATTCAGGCTTAAGCCGTGAGGCATTGCCATAAGTATTATTCAGTTAACACATGTACGTCTACCGTACTATATATATTAAAATATCATGCTTTAGGAAGAATCACATACCTTCTCAGCGAAAACCACCTGCCAAGTTGAATATGTCGCGCGCAGAGAGTCAGCCTATAATAGTCACACATATCTATTAAAGACTACTCTGAAGGTCATTCTAAACAGGGGGTTCATAATTCTACTGAAGTCGGGCAGCACTTCCTACCCTGAGCTATATAAGTTCATCAGAAAACAAATCCTATGTAAGTACAGTTTGATTATTCTTCTTTTAAACCCTTCTAAGTGATTAATACTTCAATTCTATTCTGTGATATACTTCTAAGTATTTATACATATTCTTATACCATAACAATAAGTATTCTCTAATTCAAAAGAGGGTTAGGATTATTACCTCGGTAAGCCCAATAATATCCTAGATAAAGTCGCGCCTGAGCAAGGTTTAGCTCCTAAGTTGTACGCCCCGGTAGCCCCAAGAAACCTTAGAAGTTCTTCACAACTTCTACCAAAGACTAAGGGATTTGGGCTAGGGTATTTTGGGCATTATAACGATACTAGAAGACAACTTTTCTACCAAGGGAGGGGGGGTAGATTTCAAGGCTAGGGGTAGGCTCTCGGCCATACAACACAAGGAGGGAAGAGGTGTTTGGACGAAAAGCTTAGGGAGAGGAGAGGATTTTTAGACTTGGAAGATAACTTTGTGGATGAATAACTCTTCATCTCTAAGGGGTATTTATAGCTCAAGCCTCGCCAATCAATGGCCAAGATGAAGACAAGTGCAAGGCAAGTGTAAGGCCAAGATCAAGCCAAGTGCACCCTACTCCTACTCCACAAAACACTCCACAAAACACTCCACAAAACACTCCACAAAACACTCCACAAAACACTCCACAAAACAAGGCCTAAACAAGGACCCAATCGGCCAAGGCCAACACCCCCCTTTGGACGCCCAATCGTCCAAAGCCACCCTACTTGCTTCCAATGTGAGGGTGACACATGTCACCCTCCCGTTGGTCCAAAATGTTTCGTCTCTCGGAAAAATCCGCAAAAATAAGAAATGGCATAGCCGGAATTTACTCTACGAAAGCTGTGGAAACGTTTCGTCGGAAAACGATTCCTTTAGTGAGTTGTGTACAAAATAAAACGTCCAAGGCTTATCTTTAAGGCAAGACTTTCGTACGTATTCCCTTACGTACATACTCTGGAAATACGGGGTATAACAATAACCCAGATAGAATCATGCTTCCTCTAAGTGCAAGGTAATCCTGTGATAAAGTCCATGTTGATCACCTCCCACTTCCAGGTCGGGATCTCTATCATCTGCAATAATCCACCAGGCCTCTGGTGCTCTACCTTTACCTGCTGACAACACGGGCACTGAGCAACAAACTCTGCAACGTCCCTCTTCAGGCCATCCCACCAATACACAGATCTGAGGTCGTGGTACATCTTTGTCGAACCTGGATGGATAGAGTAACGCGCGCTGTGTGCTTCCCCTAGAACCTGCTGCCGAAGTCCTGCAATATCTGGAACACACAACCCGCCCTCAAACCTTAGAACCCCATCAGGTGCTACCTCAAAAGGACCCTTCCCCTCACGAAGAGTCGTATCACGATACCGTGTCAAAATCGGATCCTCAAACTGTTGCCTCTTCACCTCCTCGACGATGGAAGACTCGGCAACCTCTCGAACCCGAACCCCACTGCTATCAGAACCAATCAGTCGGACTCCAAAGATCTCTAGCTGAAGTAACTCACGGACCATGCCCCTCCTCTCTGGCTGCACATCTGATAGACTCCCCATCGACCTACGACTAAGGGAATCTGCCACAACATTGGCCTTCCCTGGGTAATACAGGATATCGACATCATAATCCTTGAGTAACTCTGTTATACCCCGTAGTTCCAGGGTATGTATGTGAGGACGTACGTACGAGAATACGACAGAAATTTTGGAAAGAAAGAAAGATGTGATTTTTCGACGGAAAAGTTTCCGGGTTTTGTGAAGGAAAAAGGTTCGTTAATGGGAATTGGATTCCCAGATTTGGTATTTGGACTTCTTGGATTATATTAGAATTTTGGGATTTTATTTTCAGAAATGGTCACGTGGGGCCCACGGGAGAAATTTACGGTTTTGTGGGGCCCGCTTTGTTTTTGAGATTTTCGGTATTTTGGATATTTTCGGAAGATGAAATATTTTGATTTAGCCTGGGAGACACCTGTCACCCCCATGTGGCACCTTGGCCGAATTGGAGGGACAAGTGGCTAGCCACTTGTCCCCTTGGCCGAAATGGTCATAACACTTAGAAGCTCATTTCGTTGGCCATGTGCTGTGGTGGGACCCACACACACATGGCCCAATCTTGACCACACACTTGCATGGATCATGACCCTTGAATTCCCTATAAATACCCCCCCTTAGTTCAAGACTTCATATCATCCCCACTTAAAGATTTTCCATAGCAAAACATACTCCCTCCCTTTAGTTATTTCGTCCAACCCTGCCCCACTTGTGTAGAAAATACTTCAAGTATTGTAGTATAATCCCAAATACCTTAGCCTAGTATCCCTAGTTGTATTCCAAAGTTATTTCAATACTAGGAGCCCGGAAATACTACTTTATTCCAATAGTCGCAAAATGAAACCCTAGAAAAATCTTCATAGCTTGGTTGAAGTGTTAAGAGAAGTTGTTTAGAAAGTTCTAAGGGTCGCTTGGAGCGGGTTGGAGCCGGGGGGGGGGGGGGGAAGTGCTGCCGAATTTTTTGTAGGATAAGGATCCTTGTACTTAGAATTTTGCTACAACGAGAACTAGAGATTGTGTCACGACCCGAACCCGGGCCCGTGACTGGTGCCTTACCCGGGCACTTAAGTAGACATACATCAGAGTAACCAGCGGAATATAAAAGCAAGACATGAAACAATTATGAAACGAGAAATAGTTTATCCAAGAAAAGATTGTCTTTCGGCATGTATATATACATCAAGTGTGAACAGTTACATCCCAATTTACAACAGGACTACATACCTCTAGGAATGTAAACAACTATGGCGGGACAGGGCCCCGCCATACCCTGAATGTACATAAAGCTATAATGACAGGGAGATCATACCCAAACGATAAGCCTCAGGAGAAAGGGGGCTTTCCCAAAAGCAGAAACGGTGATCCTAGGAGCGGGGATCAACAACAGGAGTACCTCTACCTGCGGCATGAACGGCCCGGGAAGGAGGTCGATCTGATAGGTACCAAGTATGTGAAACTGTAAAGTACTTAAATGAAATCATATCATTTTAAAACCAATTTTACAAATATGTACGAAACAACCAATGTAACCGCACATAGTGCCACAACATAACCAAGAGCAAAAATAGATATAACATAACTGGTCTTTTCTAGGCCGCTAATAATCGAAGCAAGGCCATTCGCCCATAGTATCATTATGCGTGCCTAATCCTGGAACTCCGCGATCGCGCATAGGCCATAGGCCCGCGTGAGGTATTCATCGCATCGGGGTAGCTAACCCGCGCATAATCACGGACCTCGAAAGTCCGCGTAGTCCTATGGACGCGTGAGGTATCCTCGCGTCGGCGTAACACACCGGAGTGATCAATCACGAACTCCCGCGACTCGCATAGGTCACACAGACCGCATGAAGTATTCCTCGCATCGAGGGTGGCAAGTCCTCGGCATCATAACAAGTCAGGGGGGTATATGATATAATAGCGATAACGGGCTTATCGTTTAACAACGTAAAGCACAAGAATAACCCCCTTACTCAAACATCACAAGACACTAACACACGTAGCATCATAACATGTTTACTTATCAAACCATCTTACTACACTTTCCAGAAATCAATACAAGACTTTCATAAACAAATAAGTAAATCGTTCCTTTTATCTTTCTTAAGTCGTTATACCTAACTTCCCATAAAACTAGTATAACTCTTAAGCTTTTAAAACCAAGTATTACTTTTCTTTCAAAAATGATTCATAACTCTTTCGAAATACTTCCAAGATTCTTATCATTTAAAACTCAAGTCAAAAGACATCAAAGTAAAACCAAGTTTAGTTAACATATGTACGTCTACCATACTATATATATTTCAAAAGTATCATGCTCAAGAGGATAGGAAGAATCACATACCTCCTCGGCTAAATCCACCTGCCAAGTCGAATATGTCGCGCGCAGAGTATCAACCTATATCAATCAAATACGTCTATCAACGTCTAGACTACTTCGTAGAATATTCTAAGCAGAAGGTTCTCTATTCTACGGAAAATTGGGCAGCATTTTCCTACCCGTCAACCTACACAAGTCTACTGTAAATACAGTCCTATGTAGGTACAGTTCAATTCTCTTCTTTTATACCATCCTTCTATATATCTTATACTTAATTCTAAACTACTACAATATGTAATCTCCAATTACAATAGAAGGACAAAGATTATTACCTCGATAAGCCCAAAATTATCCAAGATTAAATGTCGATCCTGAACAACGTTTAGCTCCTATTTTGCACGCTCCGATAGCTCCAAGAAACCCTTAGAAGTTTCTAAACAACTTCTACTTAACTTCAACCAACTATGAAGATTTTCCTAGGGTTTCGTTTTGTGACTAAAGGAAATAAAGTAGTATTTCTGGGCTTTTAGTATAGAGGTAACTTGGGAATACTACGAGGGATTTAGGCTAAGGTATTTTGGAATAGTAACAATACTTGAAGACAATTTTTCTACCAAGGGGTATTTCAAGAGAGACTTCTCAAGGGGGAGTTTTGGACGAGATACTACAACAAAGGGGGAGGGATTTTGGAGACTTGGAATTTTTTTAAGTGAATGAAGAAGTCTTACACTTAAGGGGGGTATTTATAGAACAATCAAGGGCCAAGATTCAAGCAAGTGGAGGGTGTAGATTAGGTAGCTTGTGTGAGTGGAGTCTTCCACCAAGTGTCCACCACAACATTGGGACATATGTCCACAACTTTGGGACATATGTCCACCAAAAATGAGCCATGTGGCTATCCACTTGCACTAAAACCGTCAAGGCAATCCCACTTGCCCACAAAAATATCTTCCAAGACTTTGACTAATTGACTTGGCCACTTGCCCATGATTTTCGTCAACATGTACACTAAGGGTGACACATGTCGCCCTCCTATTGGTCCAAAATATTTCATCTCTCGGAAAAATCCGTAATTGGTTAAAATATTAAAACCGTAAAATTTCCTTCACAAGGTTCGGAATCTTTTCCGTTGGAAGTTCACAATTTCATCCTTAACCTAATTAGGGTTTATACAATTTGTACGTATGTCCTCACATACATACTCTGGAAATAAGGGGTATAACATTCTCCCCCCCCTTAGAAATATTCGTCCCGAATGTTCCTTCTCAAGTCAGATAACGATAAAGTTCCTCACAATTTAAACAATTTGCAAATGCCACACATGGCCACAATACAACACTTAAGTACATATGCCAAAGAAAATTTACAAGTAGGAAAGTGAGTTACCTGGAGGTGTGGGGAATAAGTGAGGATACCTCTGCCTCATGTCCTCCTCTGCTTCCCACGTCATCTCCTCTCTGCGCTCGTTCCGCCATAAGACCTTGGCGGAAGCCACATTCTTTGTCCGTAGTAGCCTAACCTAACGATCGTGTATCGCTATGAGAATCTCCTCATACGATAACCCCTCGGTCACCTGGACATCGTCAATCGGGTGCACTCTAGATGGATCTCTGATACATCTCCTCAGCATAGAAACATGGAAAACCGGATGCACTGCCTCCAGATCGAACGGCAGATCCAACTCATAGGCAACCTTGCCTACCCTGCGGACAATCTGATAAGGCCCAATGTACCTTGGGCTGAGTTTCCCTTTCTTCCCGACTCTCATCACACCGCCGTGGGTGACACCTTCAGAAAACCCAATCGTGACCTCAAACTCCAAATGTCGACGCCGATGATCTGCGCATACGACTTACATGCGACTCTGTTGTCGATGGCGCTCTGGATAAACTTCACCTTATCCACTGCCTGCTGTATCAAGTCCGGCCCAACCAACTGAACCTCGCCCACATCGAACCAGCCTATCGGTGACCTGCACTTCCTCCCATATAAGGCCTCATAAGGCGTCGTCGGATCTTTGGAATGGTAGGCTGTTATTATCGCAAACTCTACTAGCGGCAAATGATCCTTCCTGCTACCCCTGAAATCAATAACATAGGCTCGCGAGATATCCTCAAAATGCGGATAGTGCGCTCTGCTGTCCGTGCTGCGAGGATGAAATGCGATCGAGGCTCACCTGCGTCCCTAATCCCTTCTGGAAAGACCTTCAGAAGTTAGTAAATGGCGGCTCATGCGATATGATAGAAATAGGGACCCCATGCAGTCTCACGATCTCTCGGATGTAAAGTCTAGCATAATCCTCAGCCGAAAAAGTCATCCTGACGGGAAGAAAGTGGGCGGATTTCGTCAGCCTGTCGACGATCACCCAGATAAAATCATGCTTCCTCTAAGTGCGAGGTAACCCTGTGATAAAGTCCATGTTGATCACCTTCCACTTCCAGGTTGGGATCTATCGTCTGCAATAACCCACCAGGCCTCTGATGCTCTACCTTTACCTGCTGACAACACGGGCACTGAGCAACAAACTCTTCAACGTCCCTCTTTAGGCCATCCCACGTCTACGGATCGAGGTCGTGGTACATCTTTGTCGACCCGGATGGATGAGTAACGCTTGCTGTGTGCTTCCGTAGAACTCCGTCGAAGTCCTGCAACATCTGGAACACACAACCTGCCCTCAAACCTTAGCACCCCATCAGGTGCTACCTCGAATGGACCCTTCCCCTCACGAAGAGCCATATCACGATACCGGGTCATACTCGGATCCTCAAACTGTCGCCTCTTCACCTCCTCGACGATGGAAGACTCGGCAACCTCTCGAACTCGAACCCCACTACTATCAGAATCAATCTATCGGACTCCAAGGCTCGCTAGCTGATGTAACTCGCGGACCATGCCCCTCCTCTCTGGCTGCACCTCTGATAGACTACCCTTCGACCTACGACTAAGGGCATCTGCCACAACATTGGCCTTCCCTGGGTGGTATAGGATATCGACATCGTAATCCTTGAGTAGCTCTAACCACCGTCTCTGTCGTAAGTTCAGCTCCCTATGGCTGAAGATATATTGGAGGCTCTTGTGGTCTGTGTAAATATCCACATGAACTCCATACAAATAGTGCCTCCAGATCTTCAAGGCTTGAATCACCGCTGCCAACTCCAAATCATGGGTGGGGTAGTTCTTCTCATGCTTCTTGAGCTGTCGAGATGCGTACGCTATAACCTTGCCCTGCTGCATCAACACACATCCAAGCCCGATCCCTGACGCATCACAATACATGACATAGTCGTCTAGACCCTCAGGAAGAGTAAGAACTGGGGCGGTCGTCAATCTCTCTTTCAGTAACCGGAAGCCCTCCTCACAAGCATCCGTCATCGAAACTTAGCGCTTCAGTCGACTTAGTCAAAGGTTCGAAATAGAAGCAAACTTCTCCACAAACCTCCGATAATAGCACTGAGGCCGTAAAGCCGCTCACCTGCCGAGTAGTAGGTCTAGGCCAACTCACATCGCCGATCTTGGCGTATCCACCGAATACCATCGGCCCGACAATGTGCCCAAGAAAAGCCACCAAGGCAACCAAACTCACATTTGGAAAACTTGGCGTCTGCTGGTCTGGAGAACTCTCGGCCACGATCGCCGAATGATCCGCGTGCTCTGCTCTGGCGGAATAAACCAGATGTCATCAATGAATACTATCACAAGCGTATCCAAAAATGGCTTGAACACTAGGTTCATCAAATCCATAAATACCGCGAGCATTGGTCAAACCGAAAGACATAACCACTGAACTCATAGTGCGTCTGGTCGAATGCGATCTAAGGACATCCGCCTCTCTAACTCGCACTGATGATAGCGATCGCGGATCAATCTTGGAGAAACATCTCGCACTCGCAAGGTCGAACAAATCATCAATCACGGGAAGGGGTATCTGTTCTTAATAGTCACCTTGTTCACGTTGCGTAATCAACACACGTGCGCGGCGTCGCCCTTCTTCTTCACGAACAATCTGGCGCTCCCGGGGAGAAACACTAGGCTGATGAAGCCCTTCTCCGGAAATCTCTCGGTGGTCCTTCAACTCTCTCAACTCGGCGGTGTCATTACGTATGGCGGAATGGATATAAGTAAGTGGTGGCAGACATCGATACAAAACTCTATCTCCTCTCGGGAGGATACCGAGGTCGTCTGAAACACATCGGGAACTCTCGACTCACTGGGCCCGGTGAAAATCTGGTATCGCGACCTCGGTATCAAACACCGAATGAGATGGTAGATATACCCTTCGCACCATCTTCCTAGCCTTGAGGTAAGAAATAAACCTACCCTCGGCGACACGGTGTTCCTCTCACTCGATAAGCGGCTCCCAGAAAGCTGGAACCGTACCACTCTCTCCCTGCGGTCTACATTGGCGTAGCAGAAGCTAACCAATCCATACCATGATCACATCAAAATCGGTCATATCCAACTCTATCAAGTTGGCTGGAGTCCGACGACTGCGTAAAGACACCGGGCAAGCCACATATACCGCCGAGCTACCAAATCACCCATCGCATAGCTACCTCAAAGGTCTATGGACTCGGGCTCTATCCCTATCCTACTAGCAATAAGGGAGATATATAGGGGCAGTAGAACCGGTTCTATCAAGGCATACACGTCACAACAAGAAGCGATAAAGTACTGTGGCGACATCCGCGATGCCTCAGTCTGTCGGCTGGACAAGGCATAAATGCGGTTCTGAGGACCGCTAGAACTAGGACCCCTGCCACGACCTGCTGGTCCCTGAGCACCCTGCCTTCCGGGGCGAGTAACCGTAGGTGAAGAAGACCCGGCGAAAGACCCTGTAGGCTGACCCCTACTATCTGCGCTGCCTGCGGACGGTCTCGCATAGTGACCTGGCGCGCAGTGTAGATGTAATACCGTATTTCGCAGTATGCGTAAGGAATACGTATAAAAGTTTGGCCTTAGTTAGACTTGGACGTTTTCTTATGAACACAACTCGCTAAAACAATCGTTTTCCTAAGAAACGATTCCAAAGCTTTCGTAGAGTAAATTCCGGCTATGCCATTTCTTATTTTTGCGGATTTTTCCGAGAGACAAAACATTTTGGACCAACGGGAGGGTGACATGTGTCACCCTCACATTGGAAGCAAGTGGGGTGGCTTTGGACGATTGGGCGTCCAAAGAGGGGTGTTGGCCTTGGCCGATTGGTTCCTTGCTTAGGCCTTGTTTTGTGCCATGTTTTGTGGAGTGTTTTGTGGAGTGTTTTGTGGAGTAGGGGTTAGGGTGCACTTGGCTTGATCTTGGCCTTACACTTGCCTTGCACTTGTCTTCATCTTGGCCATTGGTTGGCCAAGGCTTGAGCTATAAATACCCCCTTAGAGATGAAGAGTTATTCATCCACAAAGTTATCTTCAAGTCTAAAAATCCTCTCCTCTCCCTTAAGCTTTTAGTCCAACACCTCTTCCCTCCTTGTGTAGTGTGGCGAGCCTACCCACTAGCCTAGCCGAAATCTACCCCCCTCCCTTGGTAGAAAAGTTGTCTTCTAGTATCGTTATAATGCCCAAAATACCCTAGCCCAAATACCTTAGTACTTAGTAGAAGTTGTGAAGAACTTCTAAGGTTTCCTTGGAGCATACAACTTAGGAGCAAAACCTTGCTCGGTAGCGACTTTTCTAGGATATTATTGGGCTTCGAGGTAACTAATCCTAACCCTCTTTTGAATTAGAGAATACTTCTTGTTGTAGTATTAGAATAAGTATTAGATACTTAGAAGAATATCACGAATAGAATTGAACTGTTATCACGATAGAAGGGTTTAAAGAAGAATAATTGAAGCTGTACTCACATGGGATGTTTTCACTGATGAACTTACATAGCTCACTGTAGGGTTGTCTTTGCCCGACTTTCCGTAGAATTATGAACCCACTGTTTAGAATGACCCTCGAGTAGTCTTTGATAGATATACGTGACTATTATAGGTGACTCTCTGCGCGACATATTCAACTTGGCGGTGGTTTTATTTGAGAAGGTATGTGATTCTTCCTAAAGCATGATATTTTACAATATATAGTACGGTGACGTACGTGTGTTAAGCGAATAATAACTACGGCAATGTCTTTGACTTAAGCTGAATAATACTTATATGGCAATGCCTCGTGGCTTAAGCTTTGAATAATAAAAGAATCTTGAATCATTTTTAACAGAAGATAAATATTTGGTTTTAAAACAAAAGCTTAAGAGTTATACTAGCTTTATGGGAAGTTAGGTATAACAACTTAAGAAGATAAAAAGGCTGTTTACTTGTTTGTTTATAAAAGCCTTGTATTGATTTACATTAAGTGTAAGATTTGTGTGATAAGTAGACATATTATGATGCTACAGGTTAGTGTCTTGAATTCTTTGTGCTTACATTGCTAACCGGTAAGTCTGTTGTCTTGTTATTGTATCACTACCCCCTTATTTGTTATCAGGGCTTGCCCCGCGATCTTGGTCTATACGGCCTATGCGATCTGTGAGACTATGCGGGCGGCGGTATGCTCGATTGATCATTCGGTGTTTAGCCCGATGCGGGATTCCTATGCGGTCTGTTGAGACTACGCGGTCTTTTGAGGCTATGCGGGTGCGGGAGCCTAGGCGGATCTGGGGTTGGCTGCCCCGTGCGGGAATACCTCATGCGGTGCAGTGTGTGACTATGCGAGTGCGGAAGTCGAGGACTAGGCACGCAGAATGATACTATGGGCGATTGGCCTTGCTTCGATCATTCGCGGCCTAGAATAGACTGCTGATTTTCCTATTATCATTCTTGTTTGTGATGTGACACTATGTGCAATTGAACGGATTGTATTTGTGAAAAGGTTTTAAATACTTTGATTTTATTTGATTCTTTATAGTTTCACATACTTGGTACTGTTATCTTGACCTCCTTGAAGTGCGTTAAATCTGCGCGGTAAGGCAGCGGTGCTAGATCCACATCCTTAGGATCTTTGCGTTGGTGTCGAGCTCCATCTTCTCCGAGGCTCTACTTTTGGGTATGATCTCCTGTATTGTAGATAGTTTTATGCGATCGAGGTATGGCGGGGCCCTGTCCGCCATAGTTGTTTACTTCCTTAAGTGCATGTCTTTGTTATGCAGTTGGGATGCTTATGCAAAACTTGAGTTATTTATATTATCTTAGAAAGACAAGCTTTTCATCGGATAAAGCGTGTCTTATTTTATAAAGCATTTCTGTCTTGTTTTATATTCCAGGTTACTCGATGTATGACTACTTGGGTGCCGGTAAGGCACGATCCACGGGCCGGAACAGTCGTGACAAAAGTGGTATCGAAGCGATTAATCCTCGGAAAGTGTCTGAGGCCAGTATCTAGTAAGTCTTGATTATCGGTGTGTTGTGCACCACACCAATAATCGAGGCTATAGGATATTTAGGATTGGTTTCCATTCTTCTCATTACGAGATCGTGCTTTAGAGTCGTGTTATAGGTTGGACCCATCTAACGTATTCCTTTCCTGTATGATTATGCCTCACGTAAGGCAACCGGGCCCGAGAAGGGCAAAGCGGCCGAAGGCTGCTAGCGAGGACACCCAGTCACGAGGCTCGGGCCCAGTCTATACGAGGCGGCGAGTTCTATGACGCCGCCCGGCCAGCGAGACCACGGTACCCCGCTCGCATCCCGCGGCACAGGCGGAGGTTAGGGTCTGAGAGATGGCCCGACTATTGGCTAAAGTTGTGGCGATCGAGGAGAAGGCTGGATCACGGCAGTTCGGCTCGGCTCGATCGCACCGTAGTGCACCCGAGGCGAGATAGTTTGAGGCTACGAGATTTCTTGAGTTGTAGCCCGCGAGTTTTTCTGGTCAAGCGGAGGATGATCCGCAGGAGTTTATCCGTCAGCTGCAGAGGATTATGCGGGTGATCAGGGCTTCAGAGACTGAGGCTGTGACATTCGGTTCGCATCGGCTGCGTGATACTGCAGTCGATTGGTTTGATTCATGGGAGCTTTCCCGGGGAGAGCATGCCTCCGCGGTATGGGATGAGTTTTGAGGCTTTTCTCACACACTTCTTGCCTCCGCGGATGAGGAGGCACGAGTGATAGATTCTTGTTCTTTGAGGCATGTAGGGCCTTGATGAGGAGTACAATGTCGAGTTTGATTCTTTGGCTCGATATGTCCCACTGCCGTAGCGAGAGATGGAGGGCGGTGCATCGCTATGTCATCGGGCTAGATGATTACATGGCGAGTCTTGTGCGGGTGTGTCCGCCCGGCCGAACATGGACATAACCGTATGCGAGCTCATGCCTGGGATGTGAGGCGTAGAGACCGCCCGGGTAGAGCGATATCAGCGGCGAGAAGAAGGCGAGCAGGCGGTTCTTTTGGTGGTCCTCGGGGTGGCGGCATCGTGAAGTCGGTGCACCACGGCCGGTAGAGCGCTCTACCTCATTCGATCTGCCCAGGCGAGCGTCGGGGCGGTCGGGGCCCGGGACTTGATTTCGAGTAGCGGGTGCTAACCGTTGAGTCTGTTCGATGTGCCCGTTGTGGCGAATACCATTCAGGGCGTACTCGGGAACTGCTATACTTGTGGCGGCGGTCATTTTGCGAGTTTGTCGTGGCGGCGGCTGGTGGTAGGGCTCACCTACGAGTGCATTGCGCTTCTTCATCCCCAGCGATTACTCGCCCGGAGGCAAGGTACACATGGATCAGCGGGTCGCGGCGAGTCGTGGCGCGAGTCGGTCTAGCGGTCCTCGACCGCATATATGCTTTGTCGGCCAGCGGGATCGTGAGGCCTCACCGATGTCGTCCGCAGTACCTTATCGGTTCGGGTTTGAAGTGTATGCTTTGATATATCCTGGTTCTACTCTGTCATATATATCTCACCTTGTTGCTAGTAGGATAGGGATATAGCATGAGTAAATAGACCCTTTCGATGTAGCTACGCCAGTGGGTGATTCGGTGGTAGCTCGGCGGGTATATAGAGATTGTACTGTGACCATTTACTGATCGTCGGACCCAGCCGACTTGATAGAGTTGGAGATGATTGACTTCGGCGTGATTATGGGGATGGATTGGCTAGCTTCTTGCTACGCCAATGTAGACTGCAGAGAGAGTAATGCGGTTCCATTTCTGAGGAGGCGGTTGTTGAGTGGGAGGAGCACGGTATCGCGAGGGTAGGTTTATTTCCTACCTCAGGCTAGGAAGATGGTGCGAGAAGGGTATATCTACCATCTTGTTCGGGTGTTTGATCTGAAGGCTGCGGTACCAGATTTTGGTCGATTCGATGGTCGTGAGTTCCCAGGCGTGTTTCGGATGACCTCCGGGTATCCCTCACGAGAGGAGATTGAGTTTTGTATTGACATATTGCGGACACTCGGCCTATTTCCATTCCGCCATACGTAATGGCACCGCCGAGTTGAGAGAGTTGAAGGATCGGCTTAGAGATTTCTTTGGAGAAGGGCTTCATCGGCTGAGTGTTTCTCCAGGAAGGCCGGTATTGTTCGTGAAGAAGAAGGGCGGGGCCAGCTGCGCATGTGTTGATTACGGTGAACAAGGTGACCATTAAGAACGAATACCGCTTCCGGGATTGATGATTTGTTCGACCGGTTGCGAGTGCGAGATGTTTCTCCAAGATTGATCTGCGATCGGGCTATCATCAGTGCGAGTCGAGAGGTGGATGTCCACTAGATCGCATTCGGACGATGCGGGCATTATGAGTTCGGTCATGTCTTTTGGGTTGACGATGCTCGTGGTATTCATGGATTTGATGACCGAGTGTTCAAACCATTTTTGGACACGTTTGTGATAGTGTTCATTGATGATATCTTGGTTTATTCTCGCTCGGGCGAGCATGCGGAGCATTTGAGAGGCTGTCTTGTGATTCTCGGGACCAGCGGTTATCGCCAAGTTTTCCAAATCACGAGTTTTGGTTGACTTGATGGCGTTTCTTGGGCATATTATGGGCTGATGGCATTCGAGTTGATACGACAAGATCGAGGCGATCGAGGACTTGGCCTGAACTACTACTCGACGAGAGGTTCGCGATTTTACGGGCCTTGCGAGGATATTATCGACGGTTCGTGGAGAAGTTTGCTTCTATCTACGCACCATTGACTAGGTGACTCGAGAGCGGCCAAGTTCGATGGGTGATGCTTGTGGCGGGGTTTCGATTCTTGAAGGAGAGATTGACGGCGCCCGTTCTTACTCTTCGGAGGGTCGAGCGGTTATGTCGTGTATTGTGATCGTCGGGCATCGGGTTGGGATGTGTGTTGATGCGGCATGGCGGGGTTATAGCATATGCATCCCGACGGTGAAGAAACACGAGAGAACTACCCCACCCATGATTTGGAGTTAGCGGTAGTGATTCACGCTTTGAAGATGCGGAGGCACTATTTGTATGGGGTTACGTGGATATTTATCTGAGACCACAAGAGCCTCGGTATATCTTCGGCCGGAGGAGTGAACTTACGGCGAGGCGGTGGTTAGAGTTGCTTAAGGATTACGATGTTGATATCCTGTACCACGGGAAGGCCAATGTTGTGGCGTATGCTCTTAGTCGTAGGTCGATGGGAGCCTATCGGATGTGCTAGAGAGGAGGACATGGTTCGTGATTTGCATCGATTAGCGAGCCTTGGTGTCCGTTTGATTGATTACGATAGCGGTGGGGTTAGAGTTCGTGAGGTTGCCGAGTCTTCCATCGTCGAGAGGTGAAGAGCAGCGATTCGAGGATCGGCTTTGATTCGATATCGTGATACGACTCTTCGTGAGGCAAGGGTCGCTTTTGGTAGCACAATGGGGTGCTAAGGTTTGAGGCGGTGTGTGTTCGGATGTTTGAGGACTTGGCGAGTTCTTGGGAAGCACACAGCGCGCGTTACTCTATCCATCGGGGTCGACCAAGATGTACCACGACGACCAGATCGTGTATTGGTGGGATGGCTTGAAGAGGCGTTGCGAGTTCGTAGCTCGGTGCGTGTTGTCGGCGGTGAAGGTAGAGCACGAGGCACGGTGGTTTGTTCTGAGCGATTGAGATCGACACGGAAGTGGGAGGTAATCAACATGGACTTCATCACGGGATTACCTCGCGCTCGGAGGAGACATGATTCTATATGGGTTATAAATCGGCGGTGACGAAATCAGCCCACTTTCTTCCGTCGGACGACTTTTGGTGAGGATTATGCGGACTTTACATCAGAGATCGTCGGTGCATGGAGTCCCTACTTCGATCATATCGAGAGGAGCCCGGTTCTGGCTAACTTCGAAGGTCCTTCGAGGGTTTAGGGGCGGTGAGCACAGTCGCATTTCATCCACGCAGACGGACGGGCGAGCGCACTATCGGACTCTTGAGGATATCTTTGCGAGCTGTGTTATTGACCGATGGTAGTTGGGAGGATCATTTGCCTCTAGTTGAGTTTGCGTATAATAATAGCTACCACTCCGGTATTCGAGATGGCGCCTTATGAGGCCTTGTATGGGAGGAAGTGCGGATCGCCTATAGGTTGGTTCGATGTGGGCGAGTGCGGCTAGTGGGACGGTTGGTGCAGTGACGGATGGATAAGGTGAAGCTTATCAGAGGCGGCTATTGTGACTGAGTCGGCAGTCGTATCACGAGATCATCGTCGTCGGCATCTTGAGTTCGAGGTTCATGATTGGGTTTTCCTAAAGGTGTCACCCATGAAGGGTGTGATGAGATTTGGGAAGAAGGAAACTCGACCCAGTACATTGGGCGTTTCAGTTGTCGCGAGGTAGGCAAGGTTGCCTATGAGTTGGATCTGTGTCCGTCTGGAGGCGGTGCATCCGGTTTTCACGTATCTATCTTGAGGAGATGTATCGGGGATCCATCTAGGGTACACCGATTGGCGATGTCGTGTGACCGGGGTTATCGTATGAGAGATTCCCATAGCGATAGTCGATCGTCGGAGTTAGGCGTCTGCGGACGAAGGGCGTGGCTTCGTCAAAGTCTTGTGGCGGAACGAGCTCGAGAGAGGAGATGGCGTGGGAAGCCGAGGAGGACATGAGGCGAAGTATCCTCACCTATTCCCACACCTCCGGGTAATTCACTTTCCTACTTGTAAATTTTCGTTATCGTTTATGCCTAAGTGTTGTTTTGTGGCGCGTGTGGCATTTGCAAGCTGTTTAAGTTATGAAGAATCTTATCGTTAAGCGTCTTGAGAAGGAACATTCGGGACGAATGTTTCTAAGGAGGAGAATGTAATACCCGTATTTCGGAGTATGCGTAAGGGAATACGTCAAAAGTTTGGCCTTAGTTAGCCTTGGGCGTTTTCTTTTGTACCTGACTCGCTAAAAGAATCGTTTTTCGAAAGCGTTTCCCACGACTTCGTAGAGTAAATTCGGCTATGCCATTTCTTATTTTGCGGATTTTTCCGAGAGGCGAAACATTTTGGACCAACGGGAGGGTGACATGTGTCACCTCACATTGAAGCAAGTGGGGTGGCTTTGGGCGATTGGGCGTCAAAGAGGGTGTTGGCCTTGGCGATTGGTTCCTTGCTTAGGCCTTGTTTTGTGCCATGTTTTGTGGAGTGTTTTGTGGAGTGTTTTGTGGAGTAGGGGGTAGGGTGCACTTGGCTTGATCTTGGCCTTACACTTGCCTTGCACTTGTCTTCATCTTGGCCATTGGTTGGCCAAGGCTTGAGCTATAAATACCCAGAGATGAAGAGTTATTCATCCACAAAGTTATCTTCAAGTCTAAAATCCTCTCCTCTCCCTTAAGCTTTTCGTCAACATCTCTTCCCTCCCCTTGTGTAGTGTGGCGAGCCTACCCACTAGCTGGCGAAATCTACCCCACTCCCTTGGTAGAAAAGTTGTCTTCTAGTATCGTTATAATGCCCAAAATACCTAGCCCAAATACCTTAGTACTTAGTAGAAGTTGTGAAGAACTTCTAAGGTTTCCTTAGCATACAACTTAGGAGCAAAACCTTGCTCAGTAGCGACTTTTCTAGGATATTATTGGGCTTACCGGGTAACTAATCCTAACCCTCTTTTGAATTAGAGAATACTTCTTTGTTGTAGTATTAGAATAAGTATTAGATACTTAGAAGAATATCACGAATAGAATTGAGCTGTTATCACGATGAAGGGTTTAAAGAAGAATAATTGAACTGTACTCACATAGAATTTGTTTTCTGATGAACTTACATAGCTCACGGGTAGGGTTGTCTTTGCCCGACTTTCCGTAGAATTATGAACCCCTGTTTAGAATGACCCTCGAGTAGTCTTTGATAGATATCTGTGACTATTATAGGGTGACTCTGCGCGACATATTGACTTGGCGGTGGTTTTTATTTGAGAAGGTATGTGATTCTTCCTAAAGCATGATATTTTACAATATATAGTACGGTAGGCGTCATGTGTTAAGCGAATAATAACTACGGCAATGTCTTTGACTTAAGCTGAATAATACTTATGGCAATGCCTCACGGCTTAAGCTGAATAATAAAGAATCTTGAATCATTTTTAACGGAAGATAAATATTTGGTTTTAAAACAAAAGCTTAAGAGTTATACTAGCTTTATGGGAAGTTAGGTATAACAACTTAAGAAGATAAAAGGAGCTGTTTACTTGTTTGTTTATAAAAGCCTTGTATTGATTTACATTAAGTGTAGTAAGATTTGTGTGATAAGTAGACATATTATGATGCTACAGGTTAGTGTCTTGAATTCTTGTGCTTACATTGCTAGCAGGTAAGTCATTTGTCTTGTTATTGTATCACCTACCCCCTTGTTGTTATCACAGGGCTTGCCGCTTGATCTTGGTCTATCGGCCTATGCGATCTGTGAGACTATGCGAGCGGCGGTATGCTCCGAGATTGATCATTCGGGTGTTTAGCCTGATGCGGGGATTCCTATGCGATGCATTGAGACTATGCGGTCTTTTGAGGCTATGCGGCTGCGGGAGCCTAGGCGGATCTGGGGTTGGCTGCCCCGATGCGAGGAATACCTCATGCGGGTGCATGTGTGACCTATGCGAGTGCGGAAGTCGAGGACTAGGCACGCAGAATGATACTATGGGCGATTGGCCTTGCCCGATCATTCGCGGCCTAGAATAGACTGTTCTGATTTTCCTATTCTATTGCTGTTTGTGATGTGACACTATGTGCAATTGAACCGATTGTATTTGTGAAAATGTTTTAAATACTTTGATTTTATTTGATTCTTTATAGTTTCACATACTTGGTACTGTTATCTTGACCTCGCCCGGAGTGCGTTAAATCTGCGCGGTAAGGGCAAGCAGTGCTAGATCCACATCCTTAGGATCTTTGCGTTGGTGTCGGGAGCTCCATCTTCTAGGAGGCTCTACTTTTGGGTATGATCTCCTGTATTGTAGATAGTTTTATGCGATCGAGGTATGGCGGGAGCCTGTCGCCATAGTTGTTACTTCCTTAGAGTGCAGTAATCTTGTTATGCGGTTGGGATGTAGCGCAAAACTTGAGTTATTTATATTATGCGAAAGGCAAGCTTTTCATCGAGATAAAGCGTGTCTTATTTTATAGATCATTTCTGTCTTGTTTTATATTCATTGGTTACTCGATGTATGACTACTTGGGTGCCCGGTAAGGCACGATCGCGAACCGGGCGAAGTCGTGGTGATAACAAACTCCCAAAGTAGTACCAAAACTCCCGGAATGGAATCTACCGCATCGGACACACTGAGAGGACCTCGATCGGTTAGCACCCCTGCTACCCTGGAAGTCCGAAGTCCTGGGGCCACGATGCGCCCCGAATACCACTGGCGTCACGAAGGCGGTGTAGGAGTGCTCTGAACTGGCGGTGGTGCAAATCTAGTCTGCTGCTGAGATCGTCCACCCCGAGAGCCACCAAAAGACCCTGCCGTCCTGGCCTTCTTCTGCTGAAATCTGACAACCCGCTGGCCTCTACGCTCCTCACATCCTAGTGCATAAGCCTGCATGCTAGTGCATAAGCCCGCACATAGTCCCCCGTTGGATTTTTCTGCCGCGACCTGCTGGTCCCTGAGCACCCTGCCCTCCGGGGCGAGTAACCGTCGGTGAAGAAGACCCGGGGAACGACCCTGTAGGCTGACCCCTACCATCTGCGCTGCCTCTGGTCGGACAGTCTCTCGCATAGTGACCCTGCTGGCCGCAAGTGTAGCAAACTCCCGAAGTAGTACCACAACTCCCGGAATGGAATCTACCGCATCAGACACACTGAGAGGACCTCGATCGGTTAGCACCCCTGCTACCCTGGAAGTCCGAAGTCCTGGGGCCCTGATCTGCCCCCGAATACCCTGGCTGTCCTGAAGACGGTGTAGGAGTGCTCTGAACTGGCGGTGGTGCAAATCTAGTCTGCTGCTGAGATCGTCCACCCCGAGAGCCACAAAAGACCTGCCGTCTGGCGCCTTACGCTGAAATCGGACCCGGCCTCTACGCTCTCACATCCCGGTAAGCTGCGTGCGGGCAATGTCCATGCCCGACTGAAGAGCTACACCTGAGCAACCCTATGCCAAATAGTCGTCGAGCGGTGGCGTGGCGGTGCACTCGGTCCTCCGTATGCGCCACAATGCGGGGACATATCGAGCCAACGAGTCGAACTCCACATTGTACTCCCGGACTGTGCGCCCTCTCTGTCTCAGCATCAGAAATCTGTCGGCCCGTGCCCTCCTCATATGCGGAGGCAAGAAGTGGCTGAGAAAAGCCTCCGAGAACTCGTCCCATACCGCTGGAAGGGCATGCTCTCCCGGGACAGCTCGCGAATCAAACCAATCGTGCGGTATCACGCGGCGATGTGAACCTAAGACCACTGACTCGGTCTCCGAAGCCCTGATCACTCTCATGATCCGCTGTAGCTGTTGGATGAACTCCTGCGGATCATCCTCAGGCCTCGACCCATAGAACTCTGGCGGTCTACCACTCAGAAAATCCCGTAGTCTCAAGCTGTCCGATCTGGGGTGAACCACGGGTGCTCTTTGGGCTGCTGCGTCCGGCTATCCTCATGTCGGCCCAATCCACGGCTATGTGGCGGGCCATCTCACAGCCCATCTCTCTGCTCGGTGTGGGGCGGAGGCGCAGTCTTGTGGTCTCGGTGGCCCGCTCTGCGACTCTAAACTTCTTTGGGGCGGCGGCGTCGTGGAACTCACCGTCGAGGTATCACCTCGGGTAAAGGCGGGCACAGGCCTCGTGACACTCTGTGTCCTACTAGCGACTCCTCGGTTGTCTTGCCGCCGGGCGGGTTGCCTTGCGTGGAGGCATAGCGGTGCGAAAGAAATACGTTAGAGGGTCGACTTATGACCACGACTCTAAGGCACGATCTCGAGTGAGAAGAATGGAAACCAATCCTAAATATCTTATAGCCTCACGATTATTGGTGTGGTGCGCAACACCGATAATCAAGACTACTAGATACGGTGCAGACACTTTCCGAGGATTAATCGCTCGATACCACTTTTGTCACGACCGAACCGGGCGTGTGGTAGTGCTACCGGGACCTAAGTAGACATACATCGAGTAACCAGGAATATAAAAACAAGACATGAAACAATTATGAAATGAGAAAGCTTTATCGAAAAGATTGTCTTTCGGCATGTATATATACATCAAGAGTGGCTGTTACATCCCAACTTTACAACGGGACTACTGGACCTGCAGGAATATAAACAACTATGGCGGGACGGGGCCGCCATACCTGAATGTACATAAAGCTACAATGGTAGGAGGTCATACCCAAAGACAAGCCTCGGAGAAAGCGGGGCTTTCCCAGCGGCGGTGATCTAGGAGGCGGGGATCAACAACGGGACTACCTCTACTGCGGCGTGACGCGGCCCGAAGGAGTCGATCTGACAATTATCAGTATGTGAAGCGTAAAGTACATAAATGAAATCATATCATTTTAAAACCAATTTTACAAATATGCGAAACAACGATGTAACCGCATAGTGCCGCATCATAACCAAGAGCAAAATAGATATAACATAACCGGTCTTTTCTAGGCGCTAATGATCGAAGCAAGGTCATTCTCCCATAGTATCATTATTCGTGCCTAATCCTGGAACTCCGCGATCGCATAGGCCACGTAGGCCCGCGTGAGGTATTCTCGCATCGGGGTAGCTAACGCGGTATCATCCTGGACCCCGAAATGCGCATAGTCACATGGACGCGTGAGGTATTCCTCGCATCGGCGTAACACACCGGGTGATCAATCACGGAACTCCGCGACTCGCGCATAGGTCACGTGGACCGCGTGAGGTATTCCTCGCATCGAGGGTGCAAGTCCTCGGCATCATAACAAGTCAGGGGGGTATGTGATATAATAGCAGTACAACGGGCTTATCGTTTAACAACGTAAGCACAACAAGAATAACCCCCTTACACAAACATCACAAGACACTAACACATGTAGCATCATAACATGTTTACTTATCAAACCATCTTACTACACTTTCCAGAAATCAATACAAGACTTTCATAAACAAATAAGTAAACCGTTCCTTTTATCTTTCTTAAGTCGTTATACCTAACTTCCCATAAAGCTTGTATAACTCTTAATCTTTTAAAACCAAGTATTACTTTTCTTTCAAAAATGATTCATAACTCTTTTGAAATAATTCCAAGATTCTTATCATTTAAAACTCAAGTCAAAAGACATCAAAGTAAAACCAAGTTTAGTTAACACATGTACGTCTACCGTACTATATATTTCAAAAGTATCATGCTCAAGAGGATAGGAAGAATCACATACCTCCTCGACTAAATCCACCTGCCAAGTCGAATATGTCGCGCGCAGAGTATCAACCTATAATAGTCAAATACGTCTATCAACGTCTAGACTACTCTGTAGAATATTCTAAGCAGAAGGTTCTCTATTCTACGGAAAATTGGGCAGCATTTCCCTACCCGCCAAACTACGCAAGTCTCATAAATACAACCCAATGTAAGTACAGTTCAATTCTCTTCTTTTATACCATCCTTCTATAAATCTTATACTTAATTCTAAACTACTACAATATGTAATCTCCAATTACAATAGAAGGACAAATATTATTACCTCGATAAGCCCAAAATTATCCAAGATTAAATGTCGATCCTGAACAACGTTTAGCTCCTAATTTTCACGCTCCGATAGCTCCAAGAAACCCTTAGAAGTTTCTAAACAACTTCTATTTAATACTTCAACCAACTATGAAGATTTTCCTAGGGTTTCGTTTTGTGACTAAATGATATAAAGTAGTATTTTCGGGCTTTTAGTATAGAGGTAACTTTGGAATACAACAAGGGATTTAGGCTAAGGTATTTGGGATAGCAACAATACTAGAAGACAATTTTCCTACCAAGGGGGTGTTTCAGACGAAGCAACTAGAAAGGGGAGGGTGTTTTGGGCGAGAGCACTACTGAGGAAGGATTTTTGGATTGGAAATTGTTAAGTGGATGAAGAAGTCTTGCACTTAAGGGGGTATTTATAGAACCTTGATGGCAAGATTCAAGCAAGTGGAGGGTGAAGATTTGGTTGCTTGTGTGAGTAGAGTCTTCCACCAAGTGTCCACCTGACATTGGGACATATGTCGCCTGACTTTGGGACATATGTCCACCACAAAAATGAGCCATGTGGCTATCCACTTGCTCCTCCAAAAACCGTCCAAGGCACCTCCACTTGCCCCAAGAAATATCTTCCAAGACTTTGACTAATTGACTTGGCCACTTGCCCACAATTTTCGTCCAACATGTGCCACCTAAGGGTGACACGTATGCGCCTCTATTGGTCCAAAATATTTCATCTCTCGGAAAAATCCGCAATAAATTAAAATATTAAAACCATAAAATTTCCTTCACAATGTTCGGAATCTTTTCCGTTGGAAGTTCACAATTTCGTCCTTTACCTAATTAAGGCTTATATATTCGTATGTACGTCCTCACATACATACTCTGGAAATACGGGGTATAACAACACTTGTCCCACCATTTCGGCCAAGGTGCCACATGGGGGTGACACGTGTCGCCCCCTACTCGTCCAAAATATTTCGTCTTCCGAAAATATCCAAAATATCGAAAATCTCTAAAACAAAGTGGGCCCCACAAAACCGTAAATTTCTCCCGTGGGCCCCACGTGACCATTTCCGAAAATTAAATCTCATAATTTTAATATAATCCAAGAAGCCCAAATACCAAATCTGGGAATCCAATTCCCATTAACGAACCTTTTTCCTTCACAAAACCCGGAAACTTTTCCGCCGAAAAATCACATCTTTCTTTCTTTCCAATATTACTGTCATATTCTCGTACGTACGTCCTCACATACATACCCTGGAACTACGGGGTATAACATTCTTCCCCCCTTAGAAACATTCATCCCGAATGTTCCTTCTAAGGCTCTAAACGTACTTGCGCCGGTATAGTCTCCACTACTATACTTACAAAAACCGATCATGCCACCAATGGCCAGAATATTGTCACGACCCGTTCCGGGGCCCGTGACTGGTGCCTTACCGGGGCACCCAAGTAGTCATACATCAGAGTAACCAGCGGAAATATAAAACAAGACAGGAAACATAGTAAAAGCGAAGCAGTTTATCGATGAAAAGCTTGCCTTACGGCGTAATATAAATAACTCAAGTTTTGCGATTACATCCCAGTGTACAATAGTACTACAGACCTCTGAGAAGTAAACAACTATGGCGGGACGGGGCCCATACCACTGGCTATCTGAAACTATCTACTACAGGAGATCATACCCAAAGTAGAGCCTCGGAGAAGATGGAGCTCACGACACCAGCGCAAAGATCTAAGGATGTGGATCTAGCACACCTTGCCTTTACTGCGGCATGAACGCGGCCCAGGAGGTCGATACAGTACCAAGTATGTGAAACTATAAAGCGAAATGAAATCAAAGTATTTAAAACCTTTTCACAAATACAATCGGTTCAATTGCACATAGTGCCACATCCTGCAACAACAATAATAGGAAAAGCGTAGCAGTCTATTCTAGGCGCCAAATGATCGAAGCAAGGCGATCGCCCATAGTATCGTGCGTGCCTAGTCCTGACTTCCGCGATCCGCATAGGTCACACGGACCGCGTAGGTATTCCTCGCGTCGGGGCAGACCCCGGCATCCGCCTAGGCTCCGCGGCCGCGTAGCCTCAAAAGACCGCGTAGTCTCAGCGGACGCGTAGGAATCCCCGCGTCGAGCTAAAACACCGAATGATCAATCACGGAGCATACGGCTGCTCGCGTAGTCTCGCGACCGCGTAGGCGTATAGACCGCGTCGAGGGCAAGCCACCGGTATAACGATCGAGGGTAGGTGATACAATAACGATTACAACGGACTTACCAGGTTAGCAACGTAAGCCGCAAGAATGACCCCCTTTACGGCATTTCAAGACAATAACCTGTAGCATCATAATAGGTCTACTTATCACACAAATCTTACTACACTTAATGTCAATCACAAGGCTTTTATAAACAAACAAGTAAACAGTTCCTTCTTATCTTTCTTAAGTTGTTATACCTAACTTCCCATAAAGCTAGTATAACTCTTAAGCTTTTGTTTTTAAAAACCAAATATTTATCTTCTGTTAAAAAATGATTCAGTATTCTCTTGAAATGCTTTGATTCTTTATTATTAGGGCTTAAGCGTGAGGCATTCTGTAAGTATTATTCGAGCTTAAGCGTGAGGCATTCGTAAGAATTATTCGAGCTTAAGTCAAAGACATTGCCGTAGTTATTATTCAGTTAACACGTATGCGTCTACCGTACTATATATATATTGTAAAATATCATGCTTTAGGAAGAATCGCATACCTTCCAATGAAAACCACGCGAGTTGAATATGTCGCGCAGAGTCGACTATAATAGTCACAGACATCTATCAAAGACTACTCGAAGGTAATTCTAAGCAGAGGGTTCACAATTACGGAAAGTCGGGCAGACTTCCCTGCGGTGAGCTATATAAGTCTCTGCGGAAGCTTGTCCTATGTAAGTGCAGTTTGATTATTCTTCTTTTAAACCGCCTGCGTGATAACAGTTCAATTCTATACGTGATATACTTCTAAGTATTTATACTTATTCTTATACTACTACGATGAAGTATTCTCTAATTCAAAAGAGGTTAGGATTAGTTACCTCGGTAAGCCCAATAATATCTAGATAAAGTCGCGCTGAGCAAGGTTTAGCTCTAAGTTATGCGCTCAGGTAGCTCAGAAACCTTAGAAGTTCTTCACAACTTCTACAAAGGACTAAGGGATTTGGGCTAGGGTATTTTGGGCATTATAACAATACTAGAAGACAACTTTTCTACCAAGGGAGGGTGGTAGATTCCGCTAGGCTGGGGTAGGCCTCGGCCAAACTCACTCAAAGGGGAGGTGTTGGACGAAAGGCTAAGGGAGAGGAGAGGATTTTTTCAAGACTTGGAAGATAACTTTGTGGATGAAGAACTCTTCATCTCTAAGGGGTATTTATAGGTCAAGAAGTGGCCAACCAATGACCAAGATTAAGACAAGTGCAAGGAAAGTGTAGGGTGAAGATTTACTCCACACAAATATCCTACCAACTCCTTGACTTGTGCACAAGGCACAAAAAACGTGCACTTCTAGTCCAATTCGTCCAAATGGACGATTTCAAGTCCACAAATTGGAGGGTGCCAAGTGTCGCCCTCCGTTGGTCAAAATGTTTCGTCTCTCGGAAAAATCCGCAAAAATTAGTAATGGCATGGCGGAATTTTCCTACGAAAGCTGTGGAAGCGTTTAGTCGGAAAAGCGATTCTTTTAGTGAGTTGTGTACAAATAAAAGCGTCGAGGCTAACTTTAAGGCCAAACTTTTTATGCGTATTCCTTACGTACATACTGCGAAATACGGTATAACATTCTCCCCTCGTAGAAACATTCGTCCGAATGTTCCTTCCCAGACAGATAACGATAAGGTTCTTCATAACTTAAGCGGTTTGCAAAAGCCACACACGGCCCACAAAACAACACTTAGGCAAAGCGATAACGAAAATTTACAAGTAGGAAAGTGAATTACGGAGGTGTGGGAATAGGTGAGGTACCTGCGCCTCATGTCCTCCCGACTTCCCGTCATCTCCTCCCTAAGCTCGTTCGCCCGCAAGACTTTGTGGAAGCCACGTCGCTTGGTCGCGACGCCTAACGACGATCGATTATCGCTATGGGAATCTCTCATACGATAACCCGCCGGTCACTGGACATCGTCAATCGGGTGTACCACTAGATGGATCCGATACATCTCGCCGGCATAGATACGTGAAAAACCGGATGCGCCTCCGGATCGGACGGCGGATCCAACTCATAAACCTTGCGCACCTCTGCGGACAATCCCGAAGCGGCCCAATGTACGCTTGGCGTGTTTCCCTTCTTCCCAAATCTCATCACACCGCCGTGGGTGACACGCTAGGAAAACCCAATCATGAACCTCGAACTCAAGATCGACGACGATGATCTGCATCGACGACATCGACTACGGTATCGATAGCTCTCGGATAAGCCGCCTTATCCATCACTGCTCTTGCACCAAATCTGGTCCCATTAGCCGCACCTCGCCCACATCGAACCAACCTATAGGCGATGCACTTCCTCCCATACAAGGCCTCGTAAGGCGCCATCGAATCTTGGAGTGGTAGCTATTATTATACGCGAACTCAACTAGAGGCAAATGATCCTCCCAACTACCACTGAAGTCAATAACACGGGCTCGCGGCATATCCTCGAAGTGCGGATAGTGCGCTCTGCTGTCCGTCTGCATGCGTGGATGAAATGCGATTACTCGGGCTCACTGCGTCCTAAACCCTCTGGAAGGACCTCGGAAGTTAGGCGTAATGGCTCCGGGCTCCATGCGATATGATCGAAGTAGGGACTCCATGCGATCGGCGATCTCTCGGATGTAAAGTCGGCATAATCCTCGGTAGAAAAAGTCGTCTGACGGGAAGAAAGTGGGCTGATTTCGTCGACCGTCGGCGATAACCCATATAGAATCATGTCTCCTCCGAGTGCGAGGTAATCACGTGATGAAGTCCATGTTGATTACCTCCCACTTCCGGTCGGGATCTCAATCGTGCGTAACAAACCACGGGCCTGCGGTGCTCTACCTTCGCTGCGACATGGGCACCGAGCTACGAACTCGCAACGTCCCTCTTCAAGCCATCCCACCATTACACAGATCTAAGGTCGTGGTACATCTTGGTCGACCCCGGATGGATAGTGTAACGCGCGCTGTGTGCTTCCCCAAGAACCTGCTGCCGAAGTCTTGAAACATCTGGAACACACAACCTGCCCTCAAACCTTAGCACCCGTGGTGCTACCTCAAGACCGCGCCTCACGAAGAGGCGTATCACGATAACGTGTCAATACTGGATCCTGGAACTTTTTCCTCTTCACCTCGCCGACGATGGAAGACTCGGCAACCTCACGAACTCTAACCCACCGCTATCGTAATCAATCAAGCGGACACCAAGGCTCGCTAATCGATGCAAATCACGAACCATGTTCCTCCTCTCTAGCTGCACATCCGATAGGCTCCCGTCGACCTCGACTAAGAGCATACGCCTGACATTGGCCTTCCCGGGTGGTACGGGATATCAACATCGTAATCCTTAAGCAACTCTAACCACCGTCTGCCGTAAGTTCGGCTCCTGCGGTGAAGATATCTGGAGGCTCTTGTGGTGCGTATAAATATCCACGTGAACCCATACAAATAGTGCCTCGGATCTTGGCGTGAATCACTGCGCGATTCCAAATCATGGGTGGGGTAGTTCCTCTCGTGCTTCTTAAGGCGTCGGGATGCGTGCGCTATAACTCTACCATGCTGCGTCAACACACATCCCAGCGATGCGACGCGTCACAATACACAACATAACCGTCTGGACCTGCGGAAGAGTAAGAGCGAGGCGGTCGTCGATCTCTTTCAAAGAATCGAAACCACGCTCCTGACATCGATCCCATCAAACTTGGCTGCGCCACGAGTCGACCTAGTCAAAGTGCGAAGATAGAAGCAAACTTCTCTGAACGCGATAATATCTGCAAGGCCCGTAAGCTGCGAACCTCTGCCGGAGTAGTAGGTCTAGGCCAACTCGGATCGCCTCGATCTTGGCGTATCTACGAATACCATTGGCCCGACAATGTGCCCAAAAAAGCCAAAGTTAACCAAAACTCACATTTGGAAAACTTGGCGTCTGCATTTGTCGGAAGCTGTCGGCCGATCGCCAAATGCTCGCGTGCTCTCTGGCGAGAATAAACAAGATATCATCAATGAACACTATCACAAGCGTGTCCAAAAATGGTTTGAACACTCGGTTCATCAAATCCATGAATCTGGCGGAGCATTGGTCAACCAAAGACATGACCACGAACTCATAATGCCGTCACGGGTCGAATGCGATCTAGGGACATCCACCTCTCGACTTCGCGTCGATGATAGCGAACGGATCAATCTTGGAGAAACATCTCGCGCCTGCAACTGGTCGAATAAATCATCAATCACGGGAAGGGTATACATTCTTAATGGTCACCTTGTTCGTGCACGTAATCAACACACGTGCGCGGCGTCGTCCCTTCTTCACGAACAATACCGCGCTCCCGGGGAGAAACACTAGGCTGATGAAGCCCTTCTCGATGAAATCCTAAGTGATCCTTGACTCTCAACTCGGCGGTGTCGTTACGTATGGCGGAATGGAAATAGGCGAGTGTCCGCAATATGTCAATACAAAACTCAATCTCCTCTCGGGAGGATACCGGGAGGTCGTGCGGAAACACGTCGGGAATTCTCGACCACTGGGCGGTGAAAATCTGGTACCGCGACTTGATATCAAACACCCGAGCGAGATGGTAGATATACCCTTCGCACCATCTTCCTAGCCTTGAGGTAGGAAATAAACCTACCGCCGGCGATCTGGTGCTCCTCACTCAACAACCGCTCGCCGAAGCTGGAACCGTACTACTCTCTCTGCGGTCTACATTGGCGTAGCAAGAAGCTAGCCAATCCATCCCCATGATCACGTCGAAGTCAATCATCTCCAACTCTATCAAGTCGGCTGGTCCGACGACGTAAATAGTCACGGGACAAGCTCTATATACCCGTAGAGCTACCAGAATCACCCATCTGGCGTAGCTACCTCGAAAGTGGTCTATGGACTCGGGCTCTATCCCTATCCTACTAGCAACAGGGAGATATATAGGGCCAGTAGAACCGGATCTATCAAAGCATACACATCAAACCCGAGCGATAAGGTACTGTGGCGACATCGGTGAGGCCTCACGATCTGTCGGTGGACAAAGCATAAATGCGGTTACGAGGACCGCTAGAAGCTGAGACCGCGCCACGACCTCTGCCGCGACCGCTGGTCCATGAGTACCTTGCCTCGGGCGAATCGCTGTCGAGGATGAAGCGGCAATGCACCACATGGCGGGCCTACTACCGCGCCGCCCGGTCGGACAAACTCTCGAAATGACCTGCGGCCACAAGTATAGAAGGCTCGGTCTGCTCGAGAATGGTATCTACCACAGCGCACTGCGAAGCGGACCTCGAGCGGTTAGCACCGCTACGCAAATCCAGTCACGGGGCCACGACACGCCGGCGCTCTGGCTGTATCGAAAATGAGGTAGGGCGCTCTGCGTGTGGTGCAAATACGGACTTCGCGATGCGCCCACCACGAGGACCACGAAAGAACCGGCCGTCTTGGCCTTCCTGCTGCGATATCGCTCTGCGGCGGTCTCTACGCTCGCCGCATCCTAGTGCATGAGCTGCATCGGGTTATGTCCATGTACGGTGAAGGGACACACCGCAAGACTTCGGCCATGTAATCATCTAGCCCGGTGACATAGCGATGCACCGGTCCTCCGTCTGCTACCGGTCTGCGAGGACATATCGAGCCAAAGAATCAAACTCGACATTGTACTCCTCACCGTGCGTCCTCCTGTCTCGACAAGAATCTATCATTTCGTGCCCTCGCCGTCTAAGAATGATATGACAACAATGGCGGGATAGGGCCCGCCATACCCACGAATGTAAATACCTACAATGACGGGGACTATACCAAGATAAGCCTCCGAGAAATGGAGCTTTCCCAAGCTTGACTGTGACCCTAAGAGCGAGGATCAACGGCGGTGTACCTTTACTGCGGCATGAGCGCCCCGAAGGAGGTCGATCTGACAGTACCAAGTATGTGGCGAAAATAGATCGTAAATGAAATCATAGTAGTCTATATAAAGCGGGAGACATGTATGATAACCAAACTACGTTCCTGATAAATAAGCGATCATGTATCCGTCGGGGACTCACGCTCAAAGTTATCACAATAAAACCGTGCGGGGCAAATGCGAAGGCATAGCCGACTACTAAGACCCAGTGCAAAATACCACAAATCGTATCCGAGGTGCATCTGACCGCACTACATGATCGAAGGCGACACTCGCCCGATATCAATGTGCGTGTCTATCCTCGAACTCGCGACTCGCATAGGTCACACACGGACCCGCGTGAGGTATTCCTCGAATCATGGTCCTGCATCGCTGAGGTATACCAGCGTCGAAGCGGTAACCCTCGGTATCCGCTAGGCTCCCGCACCGCATAGTCTCAAAAGACCGCGTAGTCTCAGCCGGACCGCATAGGAATCCCGCGTCGGGCTAAACACCGGAATGATCAATCCGGAGCTACTGCGCTCCGCGTAGTCACGAGGACGCATAGGCCGTAAAGACCGCATCGAGGTGGCAAGCCCTCGGTATAATAAGTCAAAGGGTATGTGATACAATAATAGTACAACGGGCTTAACGTTTAACAACGTAAGCACAACAAGAATGACCCCTTACATCACGATCACACAAGATACTAACACACGTAGCATCCTAACATTTTCACTTATCACATCAACAAGAAAGTATTTACAAGGCTATCTCAAACCAAAGACAATCAAGTTATTCACACAAGGTACTTTAAGCTAACAAGTTCGGGTATCTACCCAAAGTACTTCATACATTAAATCTTTTAAAAGATCCATTTGCTTTCACATAAGTCACACAATACGTAGTATAAAATAGAGTATTTGTCTTTTTAAATAAACCAAAACACTTACCTTTGTAAAATCAAGTAACAACATTATTTTCCAAGCGTCAAGTTTTCCTAATTTCAAATGTTCACGTTTCTTATTTTAGAAAGGTTTAGTAGTTCATAGCCTTATTCATTTAAGAATATAATTCTCTTTTAAACAATCGAAACATAAGTCTTATATGTGAGTAGGATATTCTTGTTTATAACAATCTTATTACAAAGTAGTGATCTAGGAAATATCATTTTGTCTCATCTTAGCTTACATGCGGATGGAAGTTTCTACTGGTTTTAATAATACTTAATTAGTCAAAACATTCCCTTTTATTAACGCTGCAGTGGTTTGTCGATACACATTCTGATTTCCGAAATCAGTAAAACATTCTTAAGCCGTTATACCTAACTTCCCATAAAGCTAGTATAACTCTTAAGTTTTTCAAAAACCAAGTATTACTTCTTCTTTCAAAATGATTCAAAAATCTTTTGAAATACTTCAAGTTCCTTATTAACACATAACAAGCCAGTTATAGTTCAAATCAATTACCTTTTAAAGACCACAAGTATTTTCTTACCAACATAAAGCTGTTATAACCAACTTCCCATAAAGCCGTTATAACACTTTATGTTTTAAATCAATCAAATACGTTTAGCACATGTACGTCACTGGTAATACATAGTTCACACATATCATGCTAGAAGAGATAGGAAGAGGTTCACATACCTCGCGACGAGTATCGACTAATAGCAAAACGCTTCAAGTACTTCCAACCGTCGGCTACTCCTTAAGCCAAGTAGATCGCGCCACACGTAGTACTTCAACCTATAAGGCCACAAGGCGCTTATTAACATTTAGATCTCATCGGAGAACATTCTACCGAAAATTCGCGACACCTCCCCACATGGCGTAAATCTCTCTCTCGGGGTAGCTATCAAGCCAACCAGGGGGGGTTCATACTTCTAACCGGACGTGCACAATTATACCTCACAGAAAAGCTACACAAGTCTCTTATGTCTGATCTATGTAAATCTGATTCGACTCTTCTTTCGAAAAGGTTTCAATTTATTGAGCTTAAGTCCAAAGACATTGCCGACAACAACGTTCATTACATATATAGTATACTTCAACTATATATTCTAACAATATGTAATTTCCAATTACAATAGAGGACAAGATATTTACCTCGATAAGCCCATAATTATCCAAGTATAAAGTCGATCTGGGCAATCGTTTAGCTCAACTCTGGCGCCCAACCCGCTCCAAACTACCCTTAGAAGTTCTAACCAACTTCTACATACTACTCCAACTAACCATGGAGATTTTCCTTAGGGTTTCGGTTTGGTGGTGGGAAGTATAATAGTATAACTGGGCTTTTGTATAGGTATAACCTTAGAATACTACAAGGTATATGGCTAAGGTAATTTGGGAATTATAACAATACTTTTGAGAGTATTTCAACCAAGAGAGGGGGGTATTATACGAAAGAAAATAGGCTAGTGGGTACCACGCCACACTACTAGGAGGAAGGGCTCTCGCCATGGGTAGGGGGCGGACGAGAACAACTCTATCAAGGGAGGGAGGATTTCTAACACTTAGGAAATATTTGGAATGGATGAAGAAGTCATCCTAAGGGGGGTATTTATAGTATAAGCCAAGGCCAACCAATGGCCAAGATCATGCCAAGTGCAAGGCAAGTGTAGGGCAAGATCTTGCCAAGTGCCCTTTCCAACTAACCCACAAATATCCTACCAACCCTTGACCACTTTAACCACACTTTCGCCAACCCTTTACCGCCTGAGCCTAACCAATGAGAGGGTGACAAGTGTCGCCCTCTTGTTGGTCCAAAATGTTTCGTCTCTCGGAAAAATCCGCAAAAATTAAAAATGACATAGCCGGAAATTCCCCTACGAAAGCTGTGGAAACGTTTCGTCGAAAAACGACTCTAATCGGGTGTTGTGAACAAAAAGAATTCGGCCAAGCCTAAATCACAAGTTCAAATTTTCTACGTACGTCCTTACGTACATACTCTGGAAATACGGGGTATAACATTCTCCCCTCCTTAGAAACATTCGTCCCGAATGTTCCTTCTAAGTCTCAAAATGAACGCGCGCCAGTATAGTCTTCACTACTACACTTACGAAACAATCCTGCCACAGCTGGCCACAGAAGCACCTGCGTAAATACTTACATCAAAGTCCACGAGGAAACACCTCTAATCATCCCCACAAAACACTTCTCACCGGGGTCTAAAATATACTTCCTTCGCACCTTCTCTTTACAAAAGAAATGATCACATCTATGCTCGCCATACATGCTCGCTTCTCTCTTTACTCGTCGTAGATACCACTTTGTCACTTTGCCTGAGGCATTAACTGTCACGACCCGTTCCGGGGCCCGTGACCGGTGCCTTACCCCGGGCACCCAAGTAGACATACATCATAGTAATCAGCGGAACATAAAGACAATACATGAAACCAGTGTAATAAGACAGTGAAATAAGAAGACAGGCTAACCAAAAACGGTTACCTTCAGTATATATATAAATAGCAACTTTTTCAACATGAACAGTTTAATCCTTTTTACAAACCCTGCCCACAACAGTACTACAGACCTCTAAGAATGATACGACAACAATGGCGGGACAGGGCCCCAAAAAAACCCCTGAATGTAAACACTTACGACGACAGGGGACTATACCACTGATAAGCCTCCGGAGAAACGGAGCTTCCCAAACTGGCGTGACCACGAGCTAGGATCAACGATCGTGTACCTCAACTGCGGCATGAACGCAGCCCCGAAGGGTCGATAACAGTGCAAGTATGTGGCGAAAATACATACTGTAAATGAAATCATAGCAGTCATATAAAGCAGGAGACATGTATGATAACCAAACTACAGTTTACAACAAAGCAGTCATGTCAAGTTAGGGACTCACGCCCTCAAGTCATCACTCAAGTATAACAATGGGTCTCGTGCCAACATCAATCATGCGTGGAATACCTTCCTCACTGCCAGCCTATGATATAAAAGCACCAAGGAACACACATGAACACGTGTCCCACTTGTCATAATAAAGCTATGCGGGGTAAGTACGAAGGCATAGCCGACTACTAAAAACCCAGTACTAACAAGGTCATGAATCGTATCATAAGATCTGTCTGACCGTCACATGATCAAAGCCGCCACTTGCCCGCAGATGTCAATGTCGCGTCTAACCTCGAACTCCCGCACTCCGCGTAGGCCAATCTCATCGGCCCGCATGAGGTATTCCGCGTCGGTAGCTACTCCCGGCGTCGTCCCCGACTTCGCGATCGCGTGGCCACATGGACCGCATGCCCATAATGGACGAACACTAACCTGGAACTATCGTAGCTCCGCGTAGGACCGGGACTGCGTAGGTATTCTCGAATCATAGGTCCATCGACCGCTGAGTCTACCCGCGTCGGAGCGACTTAACCCGGAATCATCTCAAGAGATGAATGCCACAATACTTATCATAACGATGATAGTTAATAAGCACAATCGCGGAAACCCTTCACACAAACATCACAAGATACTAACACACGTAGCGTCCCAACACGTTTACTTATCAACGCAATCAAGAAAGTATTACAAGGCTATCACAAACCAATACAATCAAGTTGTTCACACAAGGTACCTTCTACTATATGATTAACAAAATCGGGTTTTTATCCCCAAAGCACTTCATACATTAACTATTTAAAAGATACGTTACTTTCACAATGTCACACAATACCCGTAGTATAAAATAGAGTGACTATCCTTTTAAAGTAAATCAATTACTTCTCTTTGTAAAATCAAGTAGCAACATTCTTTTCCAATGATCAAGTTTGCCTAATTTCCAATGTTCAAGTTTCTCATTTTAGAAAGGTTTCGTAGTTCATAGTCTTATTCATTTGAGAATATAATTCTCCTTAAAACTATCTGAGAAACATAAGTCTTATATGTGAGTAGGATATTCTTGTTTATAACAATCTTATTACAGACCATGATCTAGGAAATATCATTTTGTCTCATCTTAGCTTCTATGCGGATGGAAGTTTCTCTGGTTTTAATAATACTTAATTAGTCAAAACATTTCCTGTTATTAACGCTGCGGTGGTTTGTCGATACACATTCGATTTCAAATCAAGAAAACATTCTTAAGCCGTTATACCTAACTTCCCATAAAGCTAGTATAACTCTTAAGTTTTCAAAAACCAAGTATTACTTCTTCTTTCAAAATGATTCAAAAATCTTTTGAAATACTTCAAGTTCTTTATTTACACATAACAAGCCGCTTATAGTTCAAATCAAGACCTTTTAAAAACCACATGTATTTTCTTACCCACATAAAGTCGTTATAACTAACTTCCCATAAAGTCGTTATAACACTTTATGTTTTAAACCAATCACATACATTTAGCACGTATGCGTCTACCGTACTACATAGTTCACACATATCATGCTAGAAGAGATAGGAAGAGGTTCACATACCTCGCGACGATTATCGACTAATAGCAAAGCGCTCCAAGTACCTCAAACCGCCGGCTACTCCCTAAGCCAAGTAGATCGCGCCACGCATAGTACTTCCACCTATAAGGCCACAAGGCGCTTATTAACATAAGGTCTCTTCGTAGAACATTCTCTGAGAAAATTCGGCCTCCCCATGACAGCGTAAATCTCCTCTCTATCGGTAGGCTACCAAGCCAACCAGGGGGTTATACATCTAACCCTAACTGTACAATTCTACTCCACGATACTACTTCACAAGTCTACTGTAATACAGCCCTAAGTAATTACAGTTCAGTAATCTTCTTTAAATACAGGCTTAAGTCGCAAGACATTGCCGTAAGTATTATTCAGGCTTAAGTTAAAAGACATTGCCAACAACTACGTTCAGTTCTATATATAGTATACTTCAACTATATATTCTAACAATATGTAATTTCCAATTACAATAGAGGGACAAGATATTTACCTCAATAAGCCCATAATTATCCAAGTATAAAGTCGATCCTGGGCAATCGTTTAGCTCAACTCAGCGCTCCAACCCGCTCCAAACTACCCTTAGAAGTTCTAACCAACTTCTACAAACTACTCCAACTAACCATGGAGATTTTCCTTAGGGTTTCGTTTAGAGGCTAAAGGGACGTATAATAGTATTTTCCGGGCTTTTCGTATAGAGGGTACTTTGGAAATACTACAAGGTATTTGGGCTAAAGTATTTGGGTATTATAACAATACTTGAAGAGTATTTCTCTACCAAGGGGGGTAGTATTTCGACTAGCACAACTAGGCTAGGGGGGGTTGCTCTCGGCCAAAAGGCCACTCAAAGGGGAGGGGAGTTGGGCGAGACAAGCTGAGGAGGGAGTGTTTTGAGTCTAGGAATTTGCTCAAGTGTGGATGAAATAACTCATCAACTAAGGGGGTATTTATAGGGCACTCAAAGGCCAAGATTGAGCCAAGTGGTAGGCAAGTGTAAGGTGAAGATTAAGCCATGTGTTGTGTGGGTCCCACTTGGTCATCCACTCCACAAAATATCTCACAAACATTGACCAAACATTTTAGGCACAAAAGATGAAAAAAACGTGCAAGCCTAGAAGCTTCCACCAAGGAAATTTCGTCCAACCTTGGACACCTAAGGGTGACACATGTCGCCCTCCAATTGGTCCAAAATGTTTCGTCTCTCGGAAAAATCCGTAAAAATAATAAATGACATAGCCGAATTTTCCTACAAAAGTCGTGGAAACGTTTCACGAAAATGACTCTTTTCGCACTTGTGCACAAAAATAATTTCGGCCAAGCACTTTATCTCAAGTTCGAATTTTCTACGTACGTCCATACGTACATACTCTGAAAATACGGGGTATAACATTCTCCCCTCCTTAGAAACATTCGTCCCGAATGTTCCTTCTAAGTCTCAAAACAAACGTGCGCCAGTATAGTCTTCACTACTATACTTACGAGAATCAATCCTGCCACATCTGGCCACAGAAACAACTGCGTAAATACTTACATCAAAGTCCACGAGGAAACACCTGTAATCATCATCGCAACACACTTCTCACCGGGGTCTAAAATATACTTCCTTCGCACCTTCTCTTTATAAAAGAAATGATCGCATCTATGCTCGCCATACATGCTCGCTTCTCTCTTTACTCGTCGTAGATACCACTTTGTCACTTTGCCTGAGGCATTAACCTTCTCAGGCGACCCAACAAATGGTACCACTTTTGTCACTTTGTCGCGAGCCTTGCTCCGACGACCCAACAAATGGTACCGATCGATGCGATCCCCGAGGATGTCGTATACTCGAACTCTTTCCACATTTACGATCTCGCTTGGTTCCAAAACTCGGGGCTACTATCTCTAACGTGGTCATCATTAAGTGGGAACACTCTGGATGGATCTCCGATACTTTCCCGATCATAACAATACGAAAGACCGGACGTACTGCCTCCTAAGTCGGACGGCAAAAGCTAACATATAGGCAACCTGGCCTATCCTTCACATGAACTCAAAAGGGCCCAAAGTAACACGGGCTAAGTTCCTTTGTTACCAAAACTCGTCACACCTTAACCACAGTCTGCTGGAACAAGCCTGAACCAACTATCTAAACCTTGCCAACATTGAACCAATCGACCGGCAACTAACACTTCCGCCCCTACAAGGCTTCAAAAGGCGACATTCGAAAACTGAAATGGTAGCTTAAACACTACCTCCACAGGAGACAACAATCCCCACAACTAACCCTGAAACCCAAACACTGGCCCGAGGGCGAATGCGATTCTGAGACTCACCTGAGTTCTTAACACATGCTTGGCAAAACTTCCAGAAACAAAAACAGCCGTAACCTGGGCTCCACTGTCTGACATAAGGTGAAGGTAGGCATCCCGTGCAGCCTTACAACCTTTCTGATAAATCAATCACTGTCGAGTACATGGTCCCGACCGAAAAACACGACGGGCTGCCCCCATCGGCCCGGCTACTGGTCGAACGCACCCACGAACTCGTACGCTGGTTAACTAAACTTAGGCCCAACACCCTCGTGACCCCACCACCCGGCGGGACCACCACGAACTGACCCCACCAACAAACAGGTCGCGGGTTGACCCGCGGCATGGCCTCAACCCGACCCACTCTCGCGTAAAACACTTGCTCCCCGGTCCGGAACAACTTCACAAATCACGTTACGAAAACCTAGCGGTCTTCCTAGCTCGACTACCCTCTTTCAAATCACGCTACTCAGGGACTTATCCCACAAACATAGCTCACGTGCACCATGCACTCTGATAAGGATCAAACATAACACTACACCTATACTCGAGATGGCCTTACCTCTAAGGTCTCTACGTATAAAACTCTAAGGCTCCCACCTTCTCTATCCCCCAAAATCTTACTCGGTTAACCCACCATGATTTCTAATCACAACTAACATACTGCTATCAGAACATAACACTTAAGGTATACTCACCTTATCACACATACTCATCTCTAGAGGGTTAAAGATATATCTATATCTACTGCTTCACTCCCCTTAGTCGTTCTAATCAAACCCGCCTGTGGCGCGCTAAGGAAGATGACAAACTACCCACCGATCCTGAAGGCTAAGTCCTCGCAAGGACACTCTTTCGACATCGACCACGGCGGTCATGCCGTACAACAAGTACCAACAAAAAGACGACATTCCCTGGGACGACGCTGTCGCTGTGAACACCGAAAAATCGAATCCGGATGGTGGAACGCCCGTGTGGCGTGAGCGGAAGCTCGAGCTCGACCAACTCCTGCATACCGAACGTCCCGAACCTGCGGAGGACCCTTCGCCTTGTGGATGCGCATAATCTAATCTGCCGTGAGCGACTCGCCGCAAGTTACCAAGGACCTTCTGCTCGCCTCTTCGTTGTCGCCGTTAACCCATCGATCTCTACGTTTCTCGGCCTGCTGCGCATAAGCCCGAACACAGTCCATGCTCAAGCCCGACTGAAGAATTACTCTTGCACAACCCTCTTTTTAGATAGTCCTCAAGACTCGCGGTACATCGGTATATTTTCTGGTAGCCAAATCTATAGCTAGTAACAGGGTCGCCTCTTTGCACTCTATATTCATCGTTCGTCGTGGGCGAAGGTTCATATATCATGGCGCGATGAGGCATCTTGCCGCCGTACTAAACTCTTTGGGCTAGTGGCGTCGCAGAACTCCCGAATGAAGCACTACCCTAGGTAATGATTGGGCTGTGCCCTCGCCACCTCTGAACTCTACTCGCGCCTCCGCCGCCTTGCCTCCCTGGGCGGGTTGCCTACGCGGAGGCATAGCGGTGAGGAAAGAAATACGTCGGAGGTCCAACTTACAACACGCCTCTAAGGCACGATCTCGAGTGAGAAGAATAGAAACCAATCCTAAATACCTATAGCCTCACGATTATTGGTGTGGTGCACAACACACCGATAATCAAGACTTCTTGGATCGATACTGTAGACACTTTCCGAGGATTAATCGCTCGATACCACTTTTGTCACGACCGATTCCGGCGTGATCGTACCTTACCGGGCACCCTAGTGATACAACATCAGAGTAATCAGCGGAACATAAAACGATACAAGACATATTATGAAATATGAAACAATAATCTGAGAAAAACTTGCCTTTCGGCATATATGTAAATAACAACTTTTTCAACATGAACAGTTTAATCCTTTAAAACATACCCTGCCCACAACAGTACTACAGACCTCTAAGAATGATATGACAACAATGGCGGGACAGGGCCCCGCCATACCCCTGAATGTAAATACCTACAATGACAGGGGACTATACCAAGATAAGCCTCCGGAGAAACGGAGCTTTCCCAAACGCTGAACTGTGACCCTAAGAGCGAGGATCAACGACTGGTGTACCTTTACCTGCGGCATGAACGCAGCCCCCCGAAGGAGGTCAGTACAACAGGTACCAAGTATGTGAAACTGAAAATAGATACTGTAAATGAAATCATAGTAGTCTATATAAAGCAGGAGACATGTATGATAACCAAACTACAGTTCACAATAAATAAGCAGTCATGTCAAGTCAGGGACTCACGCCCTCAAAGTTATCACAATAAAACCGTACGGGGCAAGTACGAAGGCATAGCCGACTACTAAGACCAGCGATGCCAAAATACCACAAATCAGATCACGAGGTCTGCATCTAGACCGCACATGATCGGCCGCACTCGCGCAATATCAATGCGGCGTCTATCCTCGAACTCTCGCAGCTCGCATAGGTCACACGGACCCGCATGAGGTATTCCTCGAATCATGGTCCTGCATCCGAGGTATACCGCGTGAAGCGGCTAACCTCGGTATCCGCTAGGCTCCGCAACCCGCATAGTCTCAAAAGACCGCATAGTCTCAACGGATCGCATAGGAATCCGCGTCGGGCTAAACACCCGAATGATCAATCCTGGAGCTACCGAACTCCGCGTAGTCACGAGGACGCATAGCCGTAAAGACCGCATCGGGGTGGCAAGCCCGGTATAATAAGTCAAAGGGTATGTGATACAATAATAGTACAGCGCTTAACGTTTAACAACGTAAGCACAACAAGAATGACCCTCTTACATCACGATCACACAAGATACTAACACACGTAGCATCCTAACATTTTCACTTATCACATCAACAAGAAAGTATTTACAAGGCTATCTCAAACCAAAGACAATCAAGTTATTCACACAAGGTACTTTAAGCTAACAAGTTCGGGTATCTACCCCCTAAAGTACTTCATACATTAAATCTTTTAAAAGATCCGTTGCTTTCACATAAGTCACACAATACGTAGTATAAAATAGAGTGGTATCTTTTTAAATAAACTAAAACACTTACCTTTGTAAAATCAAGTAACAACATTATTTTCCAAACGTCCAAGTTTGCCTAATTTCAAATGTTCACGTTTCTTATTTTAGAAAGGTTTCGTAGTTCATAGCCTTATTCATTTAAGAATATAATTCTCTTTTAAACAATCTGAGAAACATAAGTCTTATATGTGAGTAGGATATTCTTGTTTATAACAATCTTATTACAGTAGTGATCTAGGAAATATCATTTTGTCTCATCTTAGCTTCTATGCGGATGGAAGTTTCTCTTGGTTTTAATAATACTTAATTAGTCAAAACATTCCCTTTTAACGCCGCGGTGGTTTGTCGATACACATTCTGATTTCCGAAATCAGTAAAACATTCTTAAGCCGTTATACCTAACTTCCCATAAAGCTAGTATAACTCTTAAGTTTTTCAAAAACCAAGTATTACTTCTTCTTTCAAAATGATTCAAAAATCTTTTGAAATACTTCAAGTTCCTTATTAACACATAACAAGCCAGTTATAGTTCAAATCAATTACCTTTTAAAGACCACAAGTATTTTCTTACCAACATAAAGGTTATAACCAACTTCCCATAAAGCGTTATAACACTTTATGTTTTAAATCAATCAAATACGTTTAGCACGTATCGTCTCGTACTACATAGTTCACACATATCATGCTAGAAGAGATAGGAAGAGGTTCACATACCTCGCGACGAGTATCGACTAATAGCAAAACGCTCCAAGTACTTCCAACCGTCGGCTACTCCTTAAGCCAAGTAGATCGCGCCACACATAGTACTTCAACCTATAAGGCCACAAGGCACTTATTAACATTTAGATCTCATCGGAGAACATTCTACCGAAAATTCGGCACCTCCCCGCACATGGCGTAAATCTCTCTCTATCAGTGGCTATCAAGCCAACCGGGGGTTCATACTCTAACCGGCCGTGCACAATTATACCTCACGAAAAGCTACACAAGTCTCATGTCTGATCCTATGTAAATACTGATTCAAGATTTCTTCTTTCAAAAGGTTTCAATTTATTCAGCTTAAGTCCAAAGACATTGCCGACAACAACGTTGATTCTATATATAGTATACTTCAACTATATATTCTAACAATATGTAATTTCCAATTACAATAGAGGACAAGATATTTACCTCGATAAGCCCATAATTATCCAAGTATAAAGTCGATCCCGGCAATCGTTTAGCTCAACTCCGCGCTCAACCGCTCCAAACTACCCTTGAAGTTCTAACCAACTTCTACATACTACTCCAACTAACCATGGAGATTTTCCTTAGGGTTTCGGTTTGGTGGTGACGGGAAGTATAATAGTATAACTGGCTTTTGTATAGGTATAACCTTAGAATACTACAAGGTATATGGCTAAGGTAATTTGGGCATTATAACAATACTTTTGAGAGTATTTCAATCAAGAGAGGGGTATTATACTGAAAGCAACTAGGCTGGGGTACCCACGCCACACTACTAGGAGGGGAAGGGCTCTCGCCATGGGGAGGAGGACGAGAACAACTCTATCGAGGAGGAGCATTTCTAACACTTAGGAAATATTTGGAATGGATGAAGAAGTCATCCTAAGGGGGGTATTTATAGTATAAGCCAAGGCCAACCAATGGCCAAGATCATGCCAAGTGCAAGGCAAGTGTAGGGCCAAGATCTTGCCAAGTGCCCTTTCCAACTAACACACAAATATCCTACCAACCTTGACCACTTTAACCACACTTTCGACCAACTTTACCGCTAAGCCTAACGATGAGAGGGTGACAAGTGTCGCCCTCTTGTTGGTCCAAAATGTTTCGTCTCTCGGAAAAATCCGCAAAAATTAAAAATGACATAGCCGGAAATTCCCCTACGAAAGCTGTGGAAACGTTTCGTCGAAAAACGACTCTAATCGGGTGTTGTGAACAAAAAGAATTCGGCCAAGCCTAAATCACAAGTTCAAATTTTCTACGTACGTCCTTACGTACATACTCTGGAAATACGGGGTATAACATACTGCTTCACTTCCCCTTTGTCGCTCTAATCATAATCATGTCCTATTAGGCGCATAGCTAGAGAAGGTGATGAACTAGCCACTGATCCTGAAGGCTGAGTCCCTACATCCGTGGTACCCCTGATCGGACAATTCCTCGCAAAATGGCCCTGCTGGCCGCATGCATAACAAGTTTTCGAAGTAGTACGACACTCCCCAGAATGACACCTACCACAACAGCCACACCGAGGTGGGGGTGGTCTCCTCTAGCTAACACCCCTTCCTCTCCGAACCACTGAATCCACAACTGACCTGGTAGGCTGAGTCCTCCTACCTGTATCCCTCCTACTAGAACATTCTCTCGTCACATGGCCCTGACGGCCGCAGGTAAAACAAGCACCAAAAAAAAGACGACATTCCCCGGGATGACGCCTGCCACATTGTGAACACTGAGGGAAAACTGAATCCGGCTGGCTAGAACCTATGTATAACTGTGAACCAGAAGCCCTGGAGATCTGACCAACTCATGCATACCCCGAATGTCCTGAAGCCTGTGGAGGACCACTCTGCACTGGCGGAGGCGCATATCTAGTCTGCTGCTGAGGCAGTTCGCCTCGAAAGTTACCAAAGGACCCTGCTGATCTGGCCCTCTTCTGCTGCCCTGGGTTAATCTGTCGATCTCTACATTCCTCAGCCTGCTGCGCATAAGCCCGTACGCGGGCCATGTCCATGCCTGACTGAAGAACTACTCTTGCACAACCCTTTACTAGATAATCATCAAGACCCGTGATAAATCGGTACATTATATACTTTCTGGTTGCTGAATCCCTAGCTAGTTGTTATACCCCGTAGTTCCAGGGTATGTATGCGAGGACGTACGTACGAGAATACGACAGAAAGATTGGAAAGGAAGAAAGAGGCGATTTTTCCACGGAAAAGTTTCCGGTTTTTGTGAAGGAAAAAGGTTCGTTAATGGGAATTGGATTCCCAGATTTGGTATTCGGACTTCCTGGAATATTAGAGAATTATGGAATTTTATTTTCGGAAATGGTCACGTGGGGCCCACGGGAGAAATTCTGATTTTGTAGCCCACTTTGTTTTCGAGATTTTGGCCATTGTGGATATTTTCGGAAGATGTTTTATTTTGGGCCAATAGGAGGGTGACACGTGTCACCCCCGCCTAGGTGGCTTGGCCGAATGGCATTTGTGCACAACACCCGGTTAGAGTCGTTTTTAGACGAAACCTTTTACATAACATGCGAGGGGAAAAATACGGCGATGTCTTTTCGGTATTTTGCGGATTTTTCCGAGAGACGGAACATTTTGGACCAACGAGAGGGCGACACTTGGCACCCTCTCATTGGTGGGCAAGGTGGGCGGCACTTGGACGATTTGGGAAGGCAAGTGGGAGATATTTTTGGTAGATATTTTGTGTGCAAGTTGGCTAGGTACACATGGGTGAATCTTGGCCCTACACTTGCCTAACACTTGGTGTAATCTTGGCCATTGGTTGGCTTTCACTTGACCTATAAATACCCCCCCCTTTGAAGACTAATTCATTCACAAAATTGCCTAAGTCTTGAAAGCTTCTTCCTTCCCCCTTAGTGTAGTGTCTTGGCCGAGGCCCTCTCTCCCCCGTCGAGAGTCCCACAGTGGGGTAGGCCGAGGGGTAGACACCCCCCCCTCCTTTGAGGTGCTAGCCGTGGGTACCCACTGCCTAGTTGCTTTCGTATAATACCCCCCTTTGTGGTATAGAAATACTCTCCAAGTATTGTTATAATGCCCAAATACCTTAGCTGTATACCTTGTAGTATTCTAAGGTTATACCTATCTGAAAAGCCGTAAATACTATTATACTTCCCGTCGATACAAAACCGAAACCCTAGGAAAATCTCCATAGTCCGTTGGAGTATTGTGTAAGTTGGTTAGAACTTCTAAGGGTGGTTTAAATGGGTTGGGCGCTCGGAGTTCGAGCTAAGCGTTGCTAAGGATCGACATTTATACTTGGATAATTATGGGCTTATCGAGGTAATTATCTTGTCCCTGTGTAATTGGATATTACATGTTGTAGGAATATATAGTTGAAGTATACTATATATATAGTACTGAACTTAATGTTGTGGCAATGTCCTTGGACTTAAGCCTGGATAATAAGAAACCTTTTCGAAAGAAGAGTACTTGATCAGAATTACATGGACCAGACACTAGACTTGTAGCTTTCTGAGGTAGAAGTGTGCACGTCCGGGTTAGACGTATAACCCCCCCCCCTGGTTGGCTTGATAGCCGGCCCCGTTAGAGGAAGAGATTTACGCTGTTGCGGGGAAGTCTTTGTCGAATTTTGTAGAATGTTCTACGATAAGATCTAGATGTTAATAAGCGCCTTGTGGCCTTATAGGTTGAAGTACTACGTGTGGCGCGTTCTACTTGGCTTAAGGAGTAGCCGACGGCTTGAGGTACTCGGAGCATTTTGCTATTAGTCGATAATCGTCGCGAGGTATGTGAACCTCTTCCTATCTCTTCTAGCATGATATGTGTGAACTATGTAGTACGGTAGACGTACATGTGCTAAATGTATTCGATTGGTTTAAAACATAAAGTGTTATAACGGCTTTATGGGAAGTTGGTTATAACAGCTTTATGTAGATAAGAAAACACTTTGTGGTTTTTAAAAAGGTAAATGATTTGTTTATAACTGGCTTGATGTGTGATTATAAAGAACTTGAAGTATTTCAAAAGATTTCTGAAATCGTTAAGTAATACTTGGTTTTTTGAGAACTTAAGAGTTATACTAGCTTTATGGGAAGTTAGGTATAACGGCTTAAGAACGTTTTACTGATTTTTGGAAATCAGGATGTGTATCGACAAACCACTGCAGCGTTAATAAAAGGAAATGTTTTGAATAATTAAGTATTATTAAAACTAGAAACTTCCATCCGCATAGAAGCTAAGATGAGACAAAATGATATTTCTAGATCATGGTCTTTGTAATAAGATTGTTATAAACAAGAATATCCTACTCACATATAAGGCTTATGTTTCTCCGATTGTTTAAAAGAGAATTATATTCTTAAATGAATAAAGCTATGAACTACGAAACCTTTCTAAAATAAGAAACGTGAACATTTGAAATTAGGCAAACTTGGACGTTTGGAAAATAATGTTGTTACTTGATTTTACAAAGGTAAGAGTTTTGGTTTTCTTAAAAGGATAGTCACTCTATTTTTATACTACGGGTATTGTGTGACTTATGTGAAAGAAACAGATCTTTTAAAGATTTAATGTGTGAAGTACTTTGGGGTTAGATACCCGAACTTGTTAGTAGAAAGTACCTTGTGTGAATACTTTATAGTATTGGTTTGTGATAGCCTTGTAAATACTTTCTTGTTGATTTGAGAAGTAAACATGTTAGGATGCTACGTGTGTTAGTATCTTGTGATGTTAGTGTAAAGGGGTTTTCCCCTCGACTGCGCTTAAAGTTGTTTGACTATCGGTACCGTTATGTTGGTATTGTACCACTCACCTTGACTTGTGTTCCGAGGTTGCGCCTCCGACGCGGGGTAGACTCGAGCGATGCAGGACCATGATTCGAGAATACCTCATGCGGGTCGGGGATCCACGCGGAGCTACGGAGCTCGGGTTAGTGTCGCGGCCCTTGTGGTCATGCGGTCCTCGTGGCCATGCGGTGCGAGTCGGGGCGATCTTGGGAGTAGCTACCCTCGATGCGGGGTTATACCTCATGCGGGCCTATCGACCGCCTATGCGGAGTGCGGAGAGTTCGTGGCTAGACGCGCACATTTGATCTGCGGGCGAGTGACCAGCTTTTATCATGTGACGGTGCAGACAGATATCGTGACACGACTTATGACCTTCTTGTGCATGGGTGTTAGTAGTCGGCTATGCCTTCGTGCTTACCTGTCTTGTTTTATTAGGACAGGTGGGACTGGTGTTCATGTGTATTCCTTGGTGCTTGTATATCATAAAGCTGGCGGTGAGGAAGGTATTCCACGCACGATTGATGTTGTGGGCGTGAGACCCATTGTTAAATTGAGTGATGACTTAAGGCGTGAGTCACGACTTAACATATTTGCTTATTTATGGTGAATCGTAGTTTGGTTATCATACATGTCTCTGCTTTGTATAGACTACTATGATTTCATTTACTGATTTATTTTTAGTTTCACATACTCTGCTTGTTATCGACCTCGCCCGAAGCTGCGTTCATGCCGCGAGTTGAAGGTACACGATCGTTGATCCTAGCTCTCGAGTCACGATTCAGCGTTTGGGAAGCTCCGTTTCTCGGATGCTTATCGATGGTATAGTCCTGCGTAGTCGGTGTTTACATTCGTGGTTCGGCGGGGCCCCGTCCGCCATTGTTGTCGTATCATTCTTAGAGGTGCAGTAATCGTTGTGGCGGGGTTTGTAAAAGGATTAAACTGCTCATGTTAAAAGTTGTCATTTATATTTATGCCGAAAGGCAAGTTTTCCTGATTATTGTTTTATACTTCTGTTATCTCATGTTGTTGTGTTTGTTCGTGATTACTCGATGTATGTCTACTTGGGTGCCCGGTAAGGCACCATCCACGGGCCGGTTGGTCGTGACAAAAGTGGTATCGAGCGATTAATCCTCGAAAGTGTCTGGGACGTATCGATCCAAGAAGTCTTGATTATCGGTGTGTTGTGCACCACATCAATAATCGTGAGGCTATAGGATATTTAGGATTGGTTTCTATTCTTCTCACTGAGATCGTGCCTTAGAGTCATGTTGTAAGTTAGACCTCCGACGTATTTCTTTCCACCGCTATGCCTCGCGTAGGCAAACCGCCCGGGAGGACAAGCGTGAGGAGGCTGCGAGTAGAGTTCGAGGGTTGCGAGGCAGACCCAATCATTACCTAGGGTAGTGCTTCATTCGGGGATTTCTGCGACGTCACTAGCCCCAGCAGAGTTTAAGCACGGCGACGGCAGTTCCTACTGCGGCCATGATATGTGAACCTTCAGTTCCACGACCGGGAACAGAGAATATAGATTGCAAAGAGGCAACCCTGTTACTAGCTATGGATTTGGCTACCAGAGAGTATACCGATGTACCGCGGGTCTTGATGACTACCTAAGAAAGGGTTGTGCAAGAGTAATTCTTCAGTTGGGCTTGAGCATGGCACGTATGCGGGCTTATGCGCGAGCCGAAACGTAGAGATCGACGGGTTAACGAGGGCGAGAAGAGGGCGAGGCGGCCAGCGTCCTTCGGTAACTTTCAAGGTGAGTATACCTTAAGTGCTATGTTACGATAGCGATGTGTTAGTTGTGATTAGAAATCATGGTGGGTTAACGAGTAAGATTTTGGAGGATAGAAAGTGTGAGCCTTAGAGCTTTATACGCAAAGACCTTAGAGGTAAGGCCATCTCGGGTAGAGACGTATGTTTATGTTTGACCCTTATAGGAGTGCATAGTGCACGTGAGCTGTGTTTGGGATAAGTCCCTAAGTAGTATGAAATGAAAGAGGGTAGTTGAGCTAAGAAGACCGCTAGGTTTTCGTAACGTGTTTAGTGAGAATGTTCCTTCGGTGAGATGGTATTTTGCGCCTTGGGTCGGGTTGAGGCTACGTGCGGGTCAACCCGCGGTAGGTTTGGTGGTGGGGTCAGTTTGTGGTGGTCCTCTTTGTGTTAGGGTCATGAGGGTGTTAGGCCCATGTTTAGTTAGCCAGCGTGCAAGTTCGTGGATGCGTTCGACCAGTGGTCGGGCGATGGGGCGACCTATCGTGTTCTTGGTCGGTCGTTCCTCGGCGAGGTTGATGTTATCGAAAGGTTGTGAGGTTGCACGGGTGCCTACCTTCACCTTATGACTGATGGAGCCTGTGCGGCTGTTTCTCTTCGGGAGTTTGTACCAGCGGGGCTAGGAACTCGGTGAGTCTCCGTATCGCGTTCGCCCTCGGGCGTTGTTTTGATTTCGGGTAGTTGTGAGATCGTTGTCTCGGTTGAAGTGTTTAAGCTACCATTTTGTTCGGATGTCGCCTTGTGACGCCTTGTAGAAGCAGAAATGCAAGTTGCGGCCGATTGGTTCGATGTTGGCGGGGTTCGATAGTTAGTTCAGCTTGTTCCACAGACCGTGGATAGTGAAGCTTGTCTAGAAGAAGTTCCGCACTCGGAGGAATCGTGCGGATAATCGGCGACGCTTAGAGTTCAGTTGGGTCGGTCTTCTTGAAAGTACCACCGGACGGTGTGACGAGTTTTGAAATGAAGGAACTTAGCCCGAGTTACTTTGGGCCTTTGTGAGTTCATGTGAAGAATAGGCCAGGTTGCCTATATGTTAGCATTTGCCGTCCGACTTAGGAGGAAGGACGTCCGGTCTTTCGTATTGTTATGTTCGGGAAAGTATCGAAGATCCATCCAGAATGTTCCCAGTTAATGATGACCACGTTAGAGATAGTAACCCCGAGTTTTGGATACTAGCAGTATCAGAAATGTGGTAAGAATTCGAGTGTACGACAGCTTCAGTGATCGCATGCAGCCCGGTACCATTTGTTGGGTCGTTGGAGCAAGGCTCGGCAAAGTGACAAAGTGGTATCTCGTGCAAAGTGACATAGTAGTATTATTTGTGGTGATGTTAGAGGTGTTTCCTCGTGGACTTAGATGTAAGTTTTGCGCAGGTGTTTCCATGGCCAGGTATGGCAGGATTGTTTCGTAAGTATAGTAGTGAAGACTATACTGGCGCACGTTTGTTTTGAGACTTAGAAGGAACATTCGGGACGAATGTTTCTAAGGGGGGAAGAATGTTATACCCCGTAGTTCCAGGGTATGTATGCGAGGACGTACGTACGAGAATACGACAGAAAGATTGGAAAGGAAGAAAGAGGCGATTTTTCCACGGAAAAGTTTCCGGTTTTTGTGAAGGAAAAAGGTTCGTTAATGGGAATTGATTCCCAGTTTGGTATTCGGACTTCTGGAATATTAGAGAATTATGGAATTTTATTTTCGAAATGGTCACGTGGGCCCACGGAGAAATTCTGATTTTGTAGGCCCACTTTGTTTTCGAGATTTTGGCCAGTGTGGATATTTTTCGTAAGATGTTTTATTTTGGGCCAATAGGAGGGTGACACGTGTCACCCCCGCCTAGGTGGCTTGGCCGAATGGCATTTGTGCACAACACCCGGTTAGAGTCGTTTTTCGACGAAACGTTTTACATAACTTGCGAGGGGAAAATTACGGCTATGTGTTTTGTTATTTTTGCGGATTTTTACGAGAGACGGAACATTTTGGACCAACGAGAGGGCGACACTTGGCACCCTCTCATTGGTGGGCAAGGTGGGCGGCACTTGGACGATTTGGGAAGGCAAGTGGGAGATATTTTTGGTAGATATTTTGTGTGCAAGTTGGCTAGGTACACATGGGTGAATCTTGGCCCTACACTTGCCTAACACTTGGTGTAATCTTGGCCATTGGTTGGCTTTCACTTGACCTATAAATACCCCCCCCTTTGAAGACTAATTCATTCACAAAATTGCCTAAGTCTTGAAAGCTTCTTCCTTCCCCCTTAGTGTAGTGTCTTGGCCGAGAGCCCCTCTCTCCCCCTCGCCGAGAGTCCCCCACAGTGGGGTAGGCCGAGGCAGACACCCCTCCTTTGAGGTGCTAGCCGTGGGGTACCCCCCCCCTAGCCTAGTTGCTTTCGTATAATACCCCTCAGGTATAGAAATACTCTCCAAGTATTGTTATAATGCCCAAATACCTTAGCCAGATACCTTGTAGTATTCTAAGGTTATACCTATACGAAAAGCCGTAAATACTATTATACTTCCCGTCAATACAAAACCGAAACCCTAGGAAAATCTCCATAGTCCGTTGGAGTATTGTGTAGTTGGTTAGAACTTCTAAGGGTGGTTTAGAGCGGGTTGAGCGCCGGAGTCGAGCTAAGCGTTGCTAAGGATCGACATTTATACTTGGATAATTATGGGCTTATCGAGGTAATTATCTTGTCCCTATTGTAATTGGATATTACATGTTGTAGGAATATATAGTCAAGTATACTATATATATAGTCTCAACTTAATGTTGTGGCAATGTCCTTCGACTTTAGCCCGATAATAAGAAACCTTTTCGAAGAAGAGTAATCGAATCAGAATTACATGGACCGTATTACATGAGACTTGTGTAGCTTTCTGTGAGGTAGAATTGTGCACGTCCGTTAGACGATAACCCCCCTGGTTGGCTTGATAGGCCTCGATGAAGGAAGAGATTTACGCCGTTGCTGGGGAGGTCTTTGTCGAATTTTCGGTAGAATGTACTACGATAAGATCTAGATGTTAATAAGCGCCTTGTGGCCTTATAGGTTGAAGTACTACGTGTGGCGCGTTCTACTTGGCTTAAGGAGTAGCCGAAGGCTTGAGGTACTCGGAGCATTTTGCTATTAGTCGATAATCGTCGCGAGGTATGTGAACCTCTTCCTATCTCTTCTAGCATGATATGTGTGAACTATGTAGTACGGTAGACGTACATGTGCTAAATGTATTCGATTGGTTTAAAACATAAAGTGTTATAACGGCTTTATGGGAAGTTGGTTATAACAGCTTTATGTAGATAAGAAAACACTTTGTGGTTTTAAAAGGTAAATGATTTGTTTATAACTGGCTTGATGTGTGATTATAAAGAACTTGAAGTATTTCAAAAGATTTCTGAAATCGTTTTGAAAGAGAAGTAATACTTGGTTTTTTGAGAACTTAAGAGTTATACTAGCTTTATGGGAAGTTAGGTATAACGGCTTAAGAACGTTTTACTGATTTTGGGAATCAGGATGTGTATCGACAAACCATCATGCAGCATTAATAAAAGGAAATGTTTTGAATAATTAAGTATTATTAAAACCAGAGAAACTTCCATCCGCATGAAGCTAAGATGAGACAAAATGATATTTCCTAGATCATGGTCAGTAATAAGATTGTTATAAACAAGAATATCCTACTCACATATAAGGCTTATGTTTCTCCGATTGTTTAAAAGAGAATTATATTCTTAAATGAATAAAGCTATGAACTACTAAACCTTTCTAAAATAAGAAACGTGAACATTTGAAATTAGGCAAACTTGGACGCTTGGAAAATAATGTTGTTACTTGATTTTACAAAGGTAAGAGTTTTGGTTTTCTTAAAAGGATAGTCACTCTATTTTTATACTACGTATTGTGTGACTTATGTGAAAGAAATGATCTTTTAAAGATTTAATGTGTGAAATCGTGACGCCCGAAACTCGGGCACATCGTGCCTTACCCTGCACCCTAGTGATACAACATCGAGAAAACCAATGAAATAAAAACTTTACACATGAAATGAGAGACATAAATAAATAAACAGGCCAACCGTTGCCTTCAAGATAAATACATAAAACCCGAGCTTATCCTTTTACAAACCCTGCCCACAACAGTGCTACAAACCTCTAAGATATACAACAACTATGACGGCACAGGGCCCCGCCAAACCACTGAATGTACAATTACCTACAATTACAGGGGACTATCCCAAAAGATAAGCCTCGGAGGAACGAGCTTCAACGCTGAATCGCGATCCTATGAGCGAGGATCAACCAACCGTGTACCTCTACCGCGGCGTGAACGCAGCCCGCGAGGTCGACAACAGTACCAAGTATGTGAAACTGAAAATCGTAATGAAATCACATTTCATCATTTTATAAAACCATTTCGCAATAAGTAAACAAGATGTCAAGTAAGGGGACGATATCCCTGAATAATCACTCACACATAATTACGGGTCTCACGCCCATAATACCACTCATGCCGTGGAACTCATTCCTCATCACGGCATGATGTAAAACAACACCCATATGTGAACTCGAACACTAGATCCTGCGCCATCAAAACCGACGGGCAGTAGAATAGCCAACTACTGTCCAAAAGCTAGTCATATCCCATCACGCAAGGTACGAGCCAACTACTACCCAAAAGCTAGCCACGCAATCGCCGAGGCAAGTATCTTAAGCTAACGTCTAATAGCCTACCGTCTCACAAGATATGACCGAGGCAAGTATCTTAAGCTATCTACCGGAGGCTACCAGACGAGAAAATGACCGAACAAGTATCTAAAGTGTGCTCAACCACACGCATAAACTAAGCCCGTGATCGCCGTCACGCGGCAAGCTTCATGGATTAGCGGTCCATGGACTAACAATCAACCTCACAATGACCGCATGCCCGAGATCTTACCTCGGAAGTCATGGCCATGAAACCATCCTATCGACGACGCCCGTGGAACATCCATCACGCCGGCATGTCCAAAGGAAATAAATCGATAGCCGGCCCTCCAGAGTCACGCACGATCTGAAACAACCCAATACTCAAAGTGGACGATACTCGTGGACCACCCAACGCCAAGATGTCCAAATAATCAATCGATAGCCATCCTGCAGTCAGTCACTAAGACATCAACAAAACACTTGCACCTCAAAGACTATCACAACAAGCATAGGCAAGTTTAACATACATTCATTTTAATCAACAATCCGGTTTCAAACCCAAAATACTACATACTTTCCTTCTTTCAAAAGACCTCTTTCTATGTAAAAGCCATGATACTAATACTGTAGTATATAAAGAAAACACATTTTACTTTTAAAACCAAATTACTTCACCTTCAGAAAATCTTTACAAAGCTTTTAAAATCAAGTACTCTATACTTTATAAACCAAGTGCTTTTCTTTTAGAACAACATCAAGTATACTCTTTTTAAAACCCAATTAACTTACTCTTTTCAAAACAAGTAACCTATACTTAAATCAAGTTACTTCTCCTTTTCCGAAAACAAGTCGTTATAAGTCAAGTCTCTTATCTTTCAAGATCAAGTCTCTTAACTTTCAAAATCAAGTCGTTTTACTGTCAAAACCAAATCTTTCTTTTTATCTTCATAAAGTCGTTATAACTAACTTCCCATAAAGCCATTATAACACTTTATGTTTTAAAACAACCAAAATCGTTTCACACACGCACGCCTACCGTACTATATAGTTCACAACAATCATGCTCAAGAGTATAGGAAGAATCACATACCTTTAGCTTAAACCACAAGCCAAGTCAAGTATGCCGCGCGTAGAAAGATCCACCTATAACAACCATAATATATAAATCAACTTCTAGCACTCTCGTAGAATATTCTAAACACAAGATTCCTTATTCTACGTAAATTTCTAAAGACCTCCCCGCTATCACATAAATCTCCTCCTAACCGGGCGCTACTGTGCCAACAACTCCCAGGATTACACGCCTAACCTGACGTGTTCAAATATGCTTCACAATAATACTTACACAAGTCTACTGTAAGTACAGTCCAATGTAAATACAGTTCAATCCTTTATAATCATCCTTCGAATATAATATACTCAAGTATAACTACTACAATATGTAACATCCAATTACAAGAGGGGGACATAGATCATTACCTCGATAAGCCCAAAATTATCCAAGTTATAAGTCGATCCCGAGCAACGCTTAGCTCCAATCCTTACGCTCCAACCCGCTCCAAGCGACCCTTAGAAGTTTCTAAACAACTTCTCTAAATACTTCCACCAAGCTAGGAAGATTTTTCTAGGGTTTCGCTTTCTGGTATTGGAATAAAGTAGTATTTCCTGCTCCTAGTATTGAAATAACTTTGGAATACTACTAGGGATACTAGGCCAAGGTATTTGGGATTATACAACAATACACCAAGTATTTTCTACACAAGAGGAGGAGGACTAAATCTACACAAAGGGAGGAAAACATTTGCTTTGGAAAGCTTTCTGGTGAGGATGATTTACTTCTTCAACTTAGGGTTTATATAGAGGATTCAGGGCCAAGATCAAGGTAAGTGTAGGGTCAAGATTGGGCCATGTGTGTGTGGGTCCCACCACACCACATGGCCAACGAAACAGGGCCAGTGGCTTGCCACTTGTCAACCCATTCGGCGGACAAGTGGCTAGCCACTGTCCCACCATTTCGCCAAGGTGCCACATGGGTGACACGTGTCGCCCCGACTCGCCCAAAATATTTCGTCTTGAAAATATCCAAAATACCTAAATCTCAAAACAAAGCGGGCCCACAAATCAGTAAATTTCTCCGTGGCCCCACGTGACCATTTCCAAAATAAAATCTCATAATTCTAAAATAATCCAAGAAGTCCAAATACCAAATCTGGGAATCCAATTCCCATTAACGAACCTTTTTCTTCACAAAACCGAAACTTTTCCGCTTAAAAATCACATCTTTCTTTCTTTCCAAAATTTCTGTCGTATTCTCGTACGTACGTCCTCACATACATACCCTGGAACTACGGGGTATAACAAGTACTTTGGGGTTAGATACCCGAACTTGTTAGTAGAAAGTACCTTGTGTGAATACTTTATAGTATTGGTTTGTGATAGCCTTGTAAATACTTTCTTGTTGATTTGAGAAGTAAACATGTTAGGATGCTACGTGTGTTAGTATCTTGTGATGTTAGTGTAAAGGGGTTTTCCTCGATCGCGCTTTTAAAGTTGTTTGACTATCACCGTTATGTTGGTATTGTACCACTCACCTTGACTTGTGTTCGGAGGTTGCTGCCTCCGACGCGGTAGACTCAGCGTCCAGGACCATGATTCGAGAATACCTCGTGCGGGTCCGGGGATCCATGCGGAGCTACGGAGCTCGTGTTAGTGTGCGGCCCTTGTGGTCACGCGGTCGCGTGGCTACGCGGATCGCGAGTCCAGGCGATGCCGGAGTAGCTACCTCGATGCGGGGTTATACCTCATGCGCGCCTATCCGACCGCCTATGCGAGTCATGCGGAGAGTTCTGGGCTAGACGCGCACATTTGATCTGCGGGCGAGTGACCAGCTTTTATCATGTGACGGCCTAGACAGATATCGTGACACGACTTATGACCTTGTTGATGCGTAGGTGTTAGTAGTCGGCCATGCCTTCGTCTTACCTGTCATCGTTTTATTAGGACACAGTGGGACTCGTGTTCATGTGTATTCCTTGGTGCTTGTATATCATAAATCGCCGCCGGTGAGGAAGGTATTCCACGCACGATTGATGTTGTGGGCGTGAGACCCATTGTTAAATTGAGTGATGACTTAAGGCGTGAGTCCCGACTTAACATACGATCGCTATTTATGGTGAATCGTAGTTCGTTATCATACATGTCTCCGCTTTGTATAGACTACTATGATTTCATTTACGATTTATTTTTAGTTTCACATACTCTGCACTGTTATCGACCTCCTTGGGCTGCGTCATGCCGCAGTTGAGGTACACCCGATCGTTGATCCTAGCTCTCGAGTCACAACAGTTCGGCGTTTGGGAAGCTCCGTTTCTCCGGAGGCTTATCAGTGGTATAGTCCCCTGTCGGAGTCGGTGTTTACATTCGTGGTTCGCGGGGCCCCGTCGCCATTGTTGTCGTATCATTCTTAGAGTGCAGTAATCGCGTGGCGTGGTTTGTAAAAAGGATTAAACTGTTCATGTTAAAAGTTGTCATTTATATTTATGCCGAAAGGCAAGTTTTCACAGATTATTGTTTTATACTTCTGTTATCTCATGTTGTTGTGTTTGTTCCGCTGATTACTCTGATGTATGTCTACTTGGGTGCCCGGGGTAAGGCACGATCCACGGCCCGGTTGGTCGTGACACTAGTAACCGCCGCCCGCATCCATATTTTCGCTCCTAGTCGTGGGCGAAGGTTCAAATATCATGGCCGCAGTAGGAACCGCGCCGTGCTAAACTTCTGGCCGCCGACGCCGCAATTCCCGAATAAAGCACCACTTCAGGTGATGATTGGGCCCGTGCCCTGGTAACCCTCTGTGCTCTACTCGCAGCTCCATCTGCTGCCTTGCCCTTCTGGGCCCTGGTTGCCTGGCGCATAGGCATAACTGGCAAAAAAGAATACGTCAGAAGGATTCCAACTTACAACACAACTCTAAGGCACGATCTCAGAGTGAGAAGAAATAGAAACCAATCCTAGATATCCCATAGCCTCCTGATTATGGGTGTGGTGCATAACACGCCGATAATCAAGACTCTACTAAATACGGTATGTAGACACATTCCGAGGATTAACTGCTCTGATACCACTTTTTTCACGACCCAATCTCGGGCCCGCGACTGGTGCCTTACCCCGGGCACCCTAGTGATAACAACATCAGAGAAAATTAGCAGAAATAAAATTTAATCAGAAAACAAGAGACAACATAAGAAAACAGGCTAACCAAAACGGTTACCTTCATGTATATACATAAAACCGAACAGTTACAATCCTTTACAAACCCTGCCCACAACAATTACTACGCACTCTAAGAATGTAACAACAACTATGACGGGACAGGGCCCCGCCATACCCCTGAATGTACACGTATCTACAATGACAGGGGACTATACCAAAAAGATAAGCCTCCGGAGAAACGGAGCTTCCCAACGCTGAACTGCGATCCTATAGCGAGGATCAACAACTGGTGTACCTCTACCTGCGGCATGAACGCAGCTGTTACACCCCGAAATTCCAGAGCATATATACGAGGACGTACGTACGAGAATACGACATTTAAATTGGAAAGGAAGAAAGATGTGATTTTTCGACGGAAAAGTTTCCGAATTTTTGTGAAGGAAAAAGGTTCGTTAATGGGAATTGGATTCCAAGATTTGGTATTCGGACTTTTTGGAATATTTAAGAATTATGGAATTTTATTTTCCGGAATTGGTCACGTGGGGCCCACGGGAGGAATTTACGATTTGTGAGGCCCACTTTATTTTTCAGATTTTTGGCATTACGGATTTTTTTTTTCGGAAGATGAAATATTTTGGACCAATAGGTGGGCGACATGTGTCACCCCTAGGTGGCACATGTTGGACGAATTGATGGACATGTTCTACACGTTTTTGGCATTTTAAAGACCAAAAACATTTGGTCAAAGTCTTGTAGATATTTTGTGTAGTAGATAGATAAGTGGGACCCACACACACATGGCCCAATCTTGACCACACACTTGCTTTAATCCTAGCCCTTGATTTCTCTATAAATACCCCTTAAGCTTGCAAGACTTATTCATCCAACACTTAGAGATTTACAAGTCTTGAAAAATCCTCCCTCCCTTCCCTTGAGTGCCTCGGCAATTGGCCTCCCCCTTGACCAAAAGTTGTCCAAAAATCCTTAAACTTTTAAGTGTTCTTCCTTAAGGTGTTAGGAAGATTGTGAACTAAGTGTTGGAAAAGATTTCACACCCCTAGCCTAAATACACCCCCTTGGCCGGAAGTTGGTAGTGTTGGAACCTAAGTGTTCTTCACTTTTTTGAGTTGGATCTTGAAGAGGAGTTGGTTAGAAACTTCTAAGGGTCGCTTGGAGCGGGTTGGAGCATAAGGATTTGGAGCTAAACGTTGCTCAGGATCGACTTATAATCTTGGATAATTTTGGGCTTATCGAGGTAATGATCTTTATCCCCCTATTTTAATTGGAAATTACATGTTGTAGTAATGTATAGTTGAGTATACTATATATAGAATGAGTATTGATAAGAATTGAACTGTATTTACATTGGACTGTATTTACAGTAGACTTGTAGTATTATTGTGGAGTAGAATTGTACACGTCCGGTTAGACGTGTAACCCCCCTTGGAGTTGTTGGCTTGGTAGCGGGCCTTGATAGAGGAGGAGATTTATGTGGTTGGGGGGGGGGAGGTGCTGCCGAATTTTTCGTAGAAATAGGAACCTTGTACTTTGAAATGTGCTACAAAGAGTTCAAGAAGTTGATAGACGTTTTGTGGCCTTTATAGGGTGAAGTACTACGAGTAGCATATTCGACTTGACGGGTAGAAAAGGCTAGCAAAGTTATAGTACTTTGGAGCATTTTGCTAATTGTCGATAATCGTCGCGAGGTATGTGAACCTCTTCCTATTCTTTCTAGCATGATTATTGTGAACTATGTAGTACGGTAGACGTACGTGTGTTAAACGAATTTGGTCGGTTTAAAACATAAAGTGTTAAAATGGCTTTATGGGAAGTTAATTATAACGACTTTATGTAGGTAAAAAAAATGGTTTATTGATTTTAAAACATAAGAGAATTGACTTATATTTGACTTGATATAATAAGTGAAGAACTTGAATTGTGTAGAAAGTTGTGAAACCTCATTCGTGAGTAATGAGTACTTGGTTGTTAAGTAATAATGTTATATTGATTTCGGAAATGGGAAAGAGTATCGAACAAGCCATTGCAACGTTAATAAAGGAAAATGTAATGACTAATAATTAACTTAAAACAAGTAGAATCTTCCATCTGCATAGAAGCTAAGATAAGACAAAATTGTATTATATTTCCTAGATCATGGCTGCTTTAATAAGATCATTAATAAACAAGTTTTGATTTTCTTAAAATTACAAAGTAAGGGACTTGATTTATAAAAGAGAGAGACTTGAAAAATTGAAGTGTTTTCGTTTAAAAGAAAGGCATGCTTTTGTCTTAAGTTGGTTTAAAAAGAAGGTATGGAAATTGTTTTGGTTTACTTAAAAAGATAGTTGCTCTATTTTGATACTACGGGTATCGTGTGACTTTTGTGAAAGAAATGGATCTTTTTAAAAGAATTAAAGTATGTAGTACTTTAGGGTTAAAAACCCGGATTTGTTGACATGAAATAAAAGTACCTTGTGTGAGTAACTTGCCTATGATTTGCCTGTGATAGCCTTGTAATACTTCTTGTCGGTTTGATAAAGTGAACATGTTATGATGCTACGTGTGTTAGTATCTTGTGATGCTGTGTAAGGGGGTTATTCTTGTTGTGCTTACGTTGTTTAACGATAAGCCCGTTGTACTGGTATTATATCACATACCCCCCTGACTTGTTATGTTGCCGAGGATTTGCCACCCTCGATGCGAGGAATACCTCATGCAGGTCCATGTGTGGCCTATGCGGAGCTGCGGGAGTTCCAGGACAGGATGATCACTCCGGGTGTGTTACGCCGATGCGAGAAATACCTCATGCGGCCCATGTGTGGCTATGCGGACTTCGGGGGTCCAGGTTGATGCCGGGTTAGCTACCCCGTCGCGAGTACCTCACGCGGGCTATGTGTGGCTATCTTGAGCTGCGGTGAGTTCCAGGATTAGACGCGCACATTGATACTGAGGGCGAGTGGCCAGCTTCGATCATGTGGCGGTCTAGAAAGACCTCGTGATACAGTTTTATAGTATTGTTGGTACGGTGGGTTTTAGTAGTCGGCTATGCCTTCATACTTACCTCGTACGGTTTTATTATGACACAGGTGGGACCTGGTGTTCATGTGTATTCCTTAGTGCTTTTATATCATGGACTGCCGGCAGTGAGGAAGGAATTCCACGGGCATAAGTGATATTGTGGGCATGAGACCCAAGGTTATATTTGAGTGATGACTTTAAGGGCGTGAGTCCCTGACTTGACATGACTGCTTACATATTGTGTATCGTAAATTGGTTATCATATATGTCTTCTGTTTTATATAGACTATTATGATTTCATTTCTGATATTTTGATTTCACATACTTGGTACTGTTGTCGACCTCCTTCGGCCGCTTTCATGCCGCAGTAGAGGTACACGATTGTTGATCCTCGCCATAGGATCACGATTCAGCGTTTTGGGAAGCTCCGTTTCTCCGAGGCTTATCTTTCGTATAGTCCCTGTCGTTGTAGGTACTTACATTCGTGGGTATGGCGGCCCTGTCCGTCGTTGTTGTTATAACACTCTTGAGGTGCAGTAATCTTGTTGTGGGAAGGGTTTGTAAAAGGGATGTAACTGTTCAAGTTTTTATTCATATATACAGAAAGGTAACCGTTTTGGTTAGCCTGTTTTCTTATTTCACTGTTTATATTTTTGTGATTTTTTATTTCCGCTGATTTTCTCTGATGTTGTATCACTAGGGTGCCCGGGGTAAGGCACGATCGCGGGCAGTCGGTCGTGTGACAGCTTCCAAGGAGGTCAATACAACAGGTACCAAGTATGTGAAACTGAAAATACAGTAATGAAATCATATTTCATCATTTTATAAAACCATTTCGCAATAAGTATACATTTATGTCAAGTAAGGGGACGCATATCCCCAAAATAATCACTCACACATAACTATGGGTCTCACGCCCATAATATCAATCATGCCCGTGGAACGCATTCCTCACTGCCGGCAGTACATGATGTAAAACAACACCCATATATGAACCTGAACACTAGATCCTGCCTGCGTCATCAAACCGATCGGGACAAGTAGAATAGCCAACTACCATTCCAAAAGCTAGTTATATCCCTTCACGGGCAAGGTACGGAAGCCAACTACCAGTCCAAAAGCTAGCCACGCAACTGGCCGAGGCAAGTAACTTAAGCTAACGTACCCTAGCCTACCGTCTCACGAGATATGACCGAGGCAAGTATCTTAAGCTATCTACCAGAGCTTGCCGATACACGAGAAATGACCAAGACAAGTATCTAAAGTGTGCCTGTAACCACATGTACAAATCAAGCCCGTGATCGCTCGTCACCGCGGCAAGCTTCATGGATTAGCGGTCCATGGACAAATAACATAAACCTCACAATGACCGCATGCCCCGGCATCTTACCTCGGTATAAGCATGGCCATGAAACCATCCTACTGGACGCATACCCGTGGACCATCCATCGTGTCAGTATGTCCAAAGGAAATAACAAGATAATACTAAAAGTGGACGCATACTCGTGGACCATCCAACGTATCAATATGTCCAAAAGAAATAACCAGATAATACTCAAAGTGGACGCATACTCGTGGACCATCTAACGTGTCAGTATGTCCAAACAATCAATCAGATAGCCGGCCCTCCCCGAGAGACACGGTAGCACAAAATCAAAACACTTGCACAACAAAGGCTAACACAACAAGCATAGGCAAGTTCAATATACTTTCATTTTATATCAACGATCCGGGTTTCAACCCCAAAATACTACATACTTTCATTCTTTCAAAAAGACCTCTTTTTACGTAAAAGCCACACGATACTAATACTCGTAGTATCAAAAACACGTTTCCTTTTCAAACCAAATTACTTCATCTTCGTAAAAATCTTTACAAGACTTTTAAAATCAAGTACTCTATACTTTTTAAACCAAATGCTTTTCTTTTAAAACAACATCAAGTATACTCTTTAAAACCCAAATAACATACTCTTTTCAAAACAAGTAACCTATACTTAAATCAAGTTACTTCTCCTTTTCCGAAATCAAGTCGTTTAGCTTTCAAAATCAAATCTTTCTTTTATCTTCATAAAGTCGTTATAACTAACTTCCCATAAAGCCATTATAACACTTTATGTTTTAAATAAACAAAATTCATTTCACACACATACGTCTACCGTACTACATAGTTCACAACAATCATGCTCAAGAGTATAGGAAGAATCACATACCACTTCGGCTTAATCCACAAGCCAAGTCGAGTATGCCGCGCGTAGAAGAATCACCTATAACAACCACAATATATCTATCAATCTCTAGTTCTCTTCATAGCATATACTAAGTAAACAGTTTCTTATTCTACGGAAAATTCGGCAGCACCTCCCCCCCCCCCCCGCAATCACATAAATAACCTCCCCTAACAAGGCCTGCTACCAAGCCAACAACTCCTAAGGGGATTACACGTCTAATCGGATGTGTACAATTCTGCCTAACAATAATACTACACAAGTCTACTGTAAATACAGTCCAATGTAAATACAGTTCAATCCTTTATAATCATCCTTCCAATATATCTTATACTCAATTCTAAACTACTACAATATGTAATATCCAATTACAATAGGGGGACACAGATCATTACCTCGATAAGCCCAAAATTATCCAAGATTATAAGTCGATCCTGAGCAACGTTTAGCTCCAAATCCTGACGCTCCAACCCGCTCCAAGCAACCCTTAGAAGTTTCTAAATAACTTCTCTTAACACTTCAACCAAGCTAGGAAGATTTCTCTAGGGTTTCATTTTGCGACTATTGGAATAAAGTAGTATTTCCGGGCTCATAGTATTGAAGTAACTTTGGAATACAACTAGGGATACTAGGCTAAGGTATTTGGGATTATACTACAATACTTGAAGTATTTTCTACACAAGTGGGGGAGGGGGACGAGAACACTACAAAGGGAGGGGAGTATTTTTGCCTTGGAAAGCTTAAGTGTGGATGATAATAAATCTTGAACTAAGGGGGTATTTATAGAGGAATCAAGTGTTAAGATCTATGCAAGTGTGTGGTCAAGATTGGGCCATGTGTGTGTGGGTCCCACCACACCACATGGCCAACGAATTGAGCTCCAAGTGTGATGGCCATTTCGGCCAAAGGGACAACTGGCAAGACACTTGTCCCACCATTTCGGCCAAGGTTCCACATGGGGGTGACACGTGTCGCCCCCTACTCGTCCAAAATATTTCGTCTTCCGAAAATATCCAAAATATCGAAAATCTCAAAAACAAAGTGGGCCCCACAAAACCGTAAATTTCTCCCGTGGGCCCCACGTGACCATTTCCGAAAATAAAATCTCATAATTTTAATATAATCCAAGAAGCCCAAATACCAAATCTGGGAATCCAATTCCCATTAACGAACCTTTTTCCTTCACAAAACCCGGAAACTTTTCCGCCGAAAAATCACATCTTTCTTTCTTCCAATATTACTGTCGTATTCTCGTACGTACGTCCTCACATACATACCCTGGAACTACGGGGTATAACAGTGACCCTGCTGGCCGCAAGTGTAGCAAACTCCCGAAGTAGTACCACAACTCCCGTGATGGAATCTACCACACCGGACACACTGAGAGGACCTCGATCGGTTAGCACCCCTGCTACCCTGGAAGTCCGAAGCCCTGGGGCCCTGATCTGCCCCCGAATACCCTAGCTGTCCTGAAGACGGTGTAGGAGTGCTCTGAGCTGGCTGTGGTGCAAATCTAGTCTGCTGCTGAGATCGTCCACCCCGAGAGCTACCAAAAGATCCGGCCGTCTTGGCCTTCTGCTGATATCGGTCAACACGTCGGCCTCTACGCTCCTCGCACCCAAGTGCATGAGCCTGAATGCGGGCAATGTCCATGCCCGGCTGAAGAGCCACACCTGAGCAAGACTCTGCCAAGTAGTCATCCAGTCCCGTGACGTAGCGGTGCACTCTATCCTCCATATCTACCACTAACGCAGGGACATATCGAGCCAACGAGTTAAACTCCACGTTGTACTCCCGAACCGTACGTCCTCCCTGTCTCAGCATCAGAAACCTGTCGGCCCGTGCTCTCCTCATCTGCGGAGGCAAGAAGTGGCTGAGAAAAGCCTCCGAGAACTCGTCCCATACCGCTGGAAGTGCATGCTCTCCCCGGGACAGCTCCCACGAATCAAACCAATCGACTGCAGTATCACGCAGCCGATGTGAACCTAAGACCACTGACTCGGTCTCCGAAGCCCTGATCACTCTCATGATCCGCTGTAGCTGTCGGATGAACTCCTGCGGATCATCCTCAGGCCTCGACCCGTAGAACTCTGGCGGGCTACAACTCAGAAAATCCCGTAGTCTCAAGCTGTCCGATCTGGGGTGAACCACGGGTGCTACTGGAACTGCTGCGTCCAGCCTATCCTCATGTCTGGCCACAATCCTGGCTAGTAACTGGGCCATCTCCCTGTAACCCATCTCCTCTGCTCCAGGCTGTGGGACGGGAGGCGCAGGTACTGTGGTCTCAGTGGCCACTGCTGTGGCTCTAAACTCTGCTGGGCCCGGCGGCGTCGTAGAACTCGCCGTCTGAGGTATCACCTCAGGTAAAGTCTGGGCCTGGGCCCTCGTGACCATCGGTGTCCTACTAGCAGCTCCCTCGGCTGCCTTGCCCTTCTGGGCCCGGGTTGCCTTGCGTGGATGCATAACTGGTACAGAAAAGAAATACGTTAGAGGGGTCCAACTTATAAAACAGATCTAAGGCACGATCTCATAGTGAGAAGAATGGAAACCAATCCTAAATATCCTATAGCCTCCTGATTATTAGTGTGGTGCACAACACACTGATAATCAAGACTCTACTAGATACGGTCTGTAGACACTTTCCGAGGATTAACTGCTCTGATACAACTTTTGTCACGACCGAACCGGGCGTGGTCGTGCCTACCCGCACCTAAGTAGACATCGTCGAGTAACCGGAATATAAAAGCAAGACATGAAATAATTATGAAATGAGAAACAGTTTATCCAAGAAAAGATTGTCTTTCGGCATGTATATATACATCAGGAGTGAACAATTACATCCCAAATTTACAATGTGACTACAGACCTGCAGGAATGTAAACAACTATGGCGGGACGGGGCCGCCATACCACTGAATGTACATAAAGCTACAATGGCAGGGAGATCATACCCAAAGACAAGCCTCCGAGAAACGGGGCTTTCCCAAAAGGCGAGCGGTGATCCTAGGAGCGGGGATCAACAACAGGAGTACCTCTACCTGCGGGATGAACGCAGCCCCCCGAAGGAGGTCAGTACAACAGGTACCAAGTATGTGAAACTGTAAAGTACTTAAATGAAATCATATCATTTTAAAACCAATTTTACAAATATGTACGAAACAACCAATGTAACCGCACATAGTGCCACAGCATAACCAAGAGCAAAATAGATATAACATAACTGGTCTTTAATAGGCCGCTAATGATCGAAGCAAGGCCATTCGCCCATAGTGTTATACCCCGTATTTCCTGAGTATGTACGTGAGGGCGTACGTATATTAATTTGAGCCTTAAAGTAAGCATAGTTTCGAAATTCGTACACAAGTGCCAAAAAGAGTCGTTTTTCGACGAAACGTTTCCACAGCTTTCGTAGGGAAAATTCCGGCTATGTCATTTATAATTTTTGCGGATTTTTCCGAGAGATAAAATATTTTAGACCAACGAGAGGGCGACACTTGTCACCCTCTAATTGGAGCACTTGAGGCGTCCTCTTGGACGATTTGGCCTTGGCTTTTAGTCAAGGGTTAGGTAGGATATTTTGGTGGTAGATGGATAAGGTGTACTTGGCTTAATCTTAGCCTTACACTTGCCTAACACTTGGATGGATCTTGGCCATTGGTTGGCCTTTGCTTGACCTATAAATACCCCTCCATGTTGATGAACTTCTTCATCCAAAATTGCCTAAGTCTTGAAAAATCTTTCCCCCTCCCTCTTGCTTACTTTCGTCCGCCACACTACCCCCCCCCCCCCTTGAGAAGCCTTGGCCGAGAGGTCTACCCCCCCCCCCCCCCCTAGCCTAGTTGTTTTCGTATAATACCCCTTGTTGTGGTATAGAAATACTCTCCTAGTATTGTTTTAATGCCCAAATACCTTGGCCTAAATACCTTGTAGTATTCCCAAGGTTACCTTTATACAAAAAGCCCATAAATACTAGTATACTTTCCTTTAGCCACTAAACGAAACCCTTTGGAAAAATCTTCACCCGTAGTTGAAGTTATAAGTAGAAGTTGGTTAGAACTTCTAAGGGTTGGTTGGAGGCGTCGAGCGCCTTGAGTAGGAGCTAAACCTTGCTCAGGATCGACATATAAACTCGGATAATTTTTGGGCTTATCGAGGTAAACATTCCTAACCTTCTGTTGTAATTGGAAATTACATGTTGTAGGAGTATATAGTTAAGTATACTATATATAGAACTGAACATAGTTGTGCGGCAATGTCTTTTGACTTAAGCTGAATAATACTTACGCAATGTCTTGCGACTTAAGCACGAATTTAAAGAAGAGCTGATCGTAATTACATAGGGTGTATTCTGATGAACTTGTAGCATTCGTGTAGTAGAATTGTACACGTCCAGGTTAGGCGTGTTAACCCCAGTTGGCTTGGTAGCCGGCACGATAGAGGAGGAGATTTCTGCTGTTGCGGGGAGAATCTTCTTAGAATTTTCTGTAGAATATTCTACGTCGGGATCTAAAGATATTAATAGGCGCTTTGTGGCCTCTATAGGTTGTAGTACTACATGTGGAGTGATCTGCTTGACTGAGAGGGTAGCCGACGGTTTGAGGTACTTGGAGCGTTTTGCTATTAGTCGATAATCGTCGCGAGGTATGTGAACCTCTTCTTATCTGTTCTAGCATGATAGGTGTATAACTATGTAGTACGGTAGACGTACATGTGTTAAATGTATTTGATTGTTTTTAAACATAAAGTGTTATAACAGCTCTATGTAAATGAGAAATGCTTTGTGATAACTGATTTGACTTATAACCAACTTGATGTGTGATAATAAAGAACCTTGAAGTATTCTAAAAGATTAAGAAACTTTTTTTGAAAGAAGTGTATACTTGGTTTGAAAACATAAGAGTTATACCAGCTTTATGAGAAGTTAGGTGTAACGTCTTAAGTGAGATAAAAAGAATGGTTTAATGGTTTAGAAGTTAAGAGACTTATTCTTAAAAGATAAGAGACTTGACTTAATATGGATGTTTGTGTGAAACCTCATTCGTGAGTAATGAGTACCTGGTTTTTGAAAGGAATAATGTTTTACTGATTTCGGAAATCAGAATGTGTATCGACAAACCACTGCAGCGTTAATAAAGGAAAATGTATTGAATAATTAAGTATTAGTAAAACCAGTAGAAACCTCATCTGCATGAAGCTAAGATGAGACAAAATGATATTACATTTTCTAGATCATTGATTCTTAATAAGATTGATTATGAACAAGAATAACCTACTCGCCTATGGCATATGTTACTCAATTGTTTTAAAAGAGATTAAGACATTGAACTATGAAACTTTTCAAAAAAGAGACTTGCGTAATTAAAATTAGGCAAACTGGAACTTTAGGGAAAAGAAAGGCATTGTGTTGTCTTAAAATGGTTTAAAGCATAAGGTGTTATAACAGCTTTATGGGAAATTGGTTATAACGACCTTATGAAAACAAAAGAAAGGTTTTATCATTGGTTTTAATGTGGTAACTTGACTTTAAAAAAAAAAAGTATGGAAGTTGTTTTGGTTTACTTAAAAGATATAAGTCACTCTATTTTTTTATACTACGGGTATCGGGTGACTTTTATAAAAGGAATAAATCTCTTTAAAAGGAATTTAACGTACGTAGTACTTTAGGGTTAAAACCCGAACTTGGGCAAAAAATGAAAGTACTTCGAGTTGTGTATAAACTTGCCTATGCTTGTTGTTGTGAAACTTGCCTATGCTTGTTGTTGTGAAACTTGCCTATGCTTGTTGTGATAGCCTTTGTTGTGCAAGAATTGTGTTTCTATACTCTGGCGTCTCGATGGAGGGTCGGTTGACTTGTTGAGAACTTACTTGGGCGTGGCCGGCGTGTGGATAAATTCCGCAGTGCGTTCTGTTGATAGTGTTACTTTTGTTAATCGCTTTGGACATACCGACACGATCGTAAGCGCCGCGGTATGCTTTGTCACGACCGAACCGGGCGTGGTAGTGCCTTACCGGGCACCCAAGTTGTTATACCCGTAGTTGCGGGGTATGTATGTGAGGACGTCACGTCACGAAAGTCTGTAAATTTTGAAAAGAAAGAAAGATGTGAGTTTTCGACGGAAAAGTTTCCGGTTATTTGTGAAGAAAAAGGTTCATTAATGGGAATTGGATTCCCAGATTTGGTATTTGGACTTCATAGATTATATTAGAATTTTGAGATTTTATTTTCTGCAATGGTCACGTGGGGCCACGGAGAAATTCTGATTTTGTGGAGCCGCTTTGTTTTGAGATTTCCGTATTTTGGATATTTTGGAAGACGAAATATTCGAAGGCGAATCGAGGCGACACGTGTCACCCCCATGTGGCACCCTTGGCCGAAATATTTATTGTGCACAACACCCGATTAGAGTCGTTTTTAGACGAAACGTTTTACTAAGCTTACGAAGGGAAAATTCCGGCTATGTCATTTAGTATTTTTGCGAATTTTTCCGAGAGACGGAACGTTTTGGACCAACGAGAGGGCAACACTTGGCACCCTCTCGTTGGTGGACTTGAAAGGCGGTAGGGCGAATGGATGGCAAGTTGTGGTAGATATTTGTGTAGATATTTGTGAGGGATTTGTGGAGTAGGGTTAGGGTGCACTTGGCTTGATCTTGGCCTTACACTTGTGTAGCACTTGGCTAGATCTTGGCCATTGGTTGGCCTTTGGCTTTGCTATAAATACCCCTCCCTTGTGAAGACTTATTCATTCACTCCTCACTTTGTCTAAGTCTTGAAATCCTCCTCTCTCCTTGTTGTTGCTCTCGTCCAACTCCTTCTCCCCTTAGAAAGAGGCCTTGGCGAGAACACCCCTCACTAGCCTAGTTGTGCTAGCCGAGCCTACCACCTTGGTAGAAAGTTGTCTTCCAGTATTGTTATAATGCCCAAAATACCTTAGCCTTGTACCTTGTAGTATTCCAAAGATACCTCTTTACGTAGAGTCGGAAATACTACCTTTTGTCCTTTTAGTCTCAAACCGAAACCACAGGAAATCTTCATAGTTGGTTGAAGTATTTGAGTAGAAGTTGGTTAGAACTTCTAAGGGTTGTTTGGAGTGGTTTGGAGCGCACGAATTGAGCTAAACCTTGCTCGGGATCGACATTATAACTTGGATAATTTTGGGCTTATCGAGGTAATTATCTTGTCCTCTATTGTAATTGGAAATTACATGTTTGTTAGCATATATAGTTGAAGTATACTATATATAGAACTACTTAGTATTAATGATGTCTTTTGACTTAAGCTGAAGAATAAAGAATCGAATCGTATTTACATGGGGTGTGTGCGGTAGACTTGTGTAGCATTCGAGTAATTGTACACGTCAGGGTAGACGTGTAAACCCCCTTGGTTGGCTTGGTGGCCGGCCTCGATAGAGGAGGAGATTTCTGTTGTTGCGGGGAGAGTCTTTGCGAATTTTCTATAGAAAGATAGAAACTTGTGTTTTGGGGTTAATAGACGTTTGTGACCTTTATAGGTGAAAGTACTAAGAGTAGCGTATTCTACTCGAGTGGAAAGGGCTAGCAAGGTTGTAGTACTTGGAGCATTTTGCTTATTGTCGATAAATCGTCGCGAGGTATGTGAACCTCTTCCTATCTTTTCTAGCATGATTGTTGTGAACTATGTAGTGCGGTAGACGTCACGTGTGCTAAGTGATTTGGTTGATTTAAAACATAGGGTGTTATAATAGCTTTATGGGAAGTTAGTTATAACGACCTTATGTAAGTGAAAATGGTTTACTGATGTTAGAAGTTAAGAGACTTGATCTTATAAGATAAGAGACTTAACTTATTTGTTTTAATGTGGATGTTTGTGTGAAACCTCATTCGTGAGTAATGAGTACTTGGTTTTAAAGGATAATGTTTCTTGATTTGGGAATCGTAATGTGTATCGACAGCACCAACTGCGGCGTTAATAAAGGAAAATGTATTGAATAATGATGTGTTGTATTAAAACCCGGTAGAAACCTCCATCTGCATAGAAGCTAAGATAAGACAAAATGATATTACATTTTCTAGATCATGGCTGCTGTAATAAGATCGTTATAAACAAGAATAAACTACTCACATATATGACATATGTTACTCAATTGCTCTAAAAAGGAATCAAGTGATTAAGTTTGGGAACTATGAAACCATTTGAAAATGAGAAGCTTGAGTAATTGAAACTAGGCAAACTGGAACTTAGGAAAAGAATGTTGTTACTTGATTTTTAAAAAAATAAGTTGGGTTGGTCATTCTAATACTACGTATCGGGTGACTTTTATAACAAGAATGGATCTCTTTTAAAAGAACTTAACGTATGTAGTACTTTGGGGTTAAAAACTCGGACTTTGGCATAAAATGAAAGTACTTTGAGTTGTGTGAAACTTGCCTATGCTTGTTGTTGTGAAACTTGCCTATGCTTGTTGTTGTGAAACTTGCCTATGCTTGTGATGATAACCTTTATTGTACAAGCGTTGTGTTTCTGTGTTACCGCGTCTCTCGATAGAGGGTCGGTTGGTAGTTGAGAACTTACTTGGGCGTCTTGCGTGATGGCGGAGAAATTCCGCAGATGCGTTCTGTTGATAGTATTATTGTTGTTGTCGCTTTGGACATCTCGACACGATGCGTAGCGCGCGGGTATGCTTCCATTTGGTTAAGGTCTTGTGGTTAATCGCTTTGGATATCTTGACACGATGCGTGGCGCGCGGGTATGTTTCCATTTGATTATCGCCTTGTGATTTCCGCTTTGGACATCCGACCGCGATCGTGGCGCGGGTATCGTCCATTTGGAATCTTTGTCTATTGTTTCCCTTTGGACATCTTGACACGATCGTGGCGCGCGGGTATCGTCCATTTGGAATGTTGTCTTATTGTTTCCCTTTGGACATCTTGACACGATCGTAGCGCGCGGGTATGCTTCCATTTGGATTCTTTGTCTTGTTGTTGAGTCACATGGACATGTCTACCGATCTGGTCCGGGGCATGTGGCCATGGGACATTGGTATTATTGTTGCATCATGGACATGTCTACACCGTCTGATTCCGGCATGCGGCCATGATGCGAACCTGATTGTTGTTGTGGGCGTGAGACCCATAGTTATTTTGGAGTGATGTCTGTTTTATGTTGTGAACTGTAGTTTGGTTATCATTCATGTCTCCTGCTTTATATAGACTAGTATGATTTCATTTCTGATATTATGCAGATTTCACATACTTGGTACTGTTGTCTTGACCTCGCCCGGGCTGCGTTCATCCGCAGTAGAGTACATCGATCGTGGATCCTCGCCATAGGATCACGATTCAGCGCATTTGAAGCTCCGTTTCTCGGAGGCTTATCTTTTAGTAGGTGTTCCACGAGTTGTAGGTTCTTGTACATTCGAGTATGGCGAGGCCTGTCCGTCATAGTCATGTATATCTTAGAAGTGCATGTAATCTTGTTGTGGGCGGGGTTGTAAAAGGATTAAAGCATTCGAGTTTTATGTATATCTGAAGGCAACTTTTTTGGTTGCTTTGTTTATTTATTATATCCCTTGTTAAATGTCTCATGTTTTATGTTCGCTGATTTTCTCTCGATGTATGTATCACTAGGGTGCGGTGTAAGGCACGATGCGGCCCGGGTTGGGCGTTACAAAAGTGGTATCGAGCGATTAATCCTCGGAAAGTGTCTACGCACCGTGTCTAGTAGAGTCTTGATTATCGATGTGTTGTGCACCACATCTATAATCGAGGAGGCTGAGACATTTAGGATTGGTTTCCATTCTTCTCATTCGAGATCGTGCCTTAGAGTCAGTTGTAAGTTGTACCCTCTGACGTATTTCGTTTTTACCAGTTATGCCTCCACGCAAGGCAACCGCAGCCCAGAAGGGCAAGGCAGCCGAGGTCGCTAGTGAGATACTGAGGAGTACGAGGCGCAGCCCGAGCGATACGAGGTTGTGCTTGACGGCGGGTTTCGCGACGCCGCCCGGCCCAGCGAGTTTAGAACCGCAGCGATGGGCGTGAGACTACGATACTGAGCCTCCGGTCCACGATGCAGGCGAGGAGATGGGTCACAAGAGATGGCCCGATTATTGGCGGTTGTGGCGGATATGAGGCAGTGGATCTGGCGATTCGGTTCGATAGCACCATGGTTCACCCCCGGCGAATAGTTTGAGGCTACGGGACTTTACGAGTTGTAGCCCGCCAGAGTTTTATGGGTCGAGGCACGAGGATGATCGCGAGGAGTTCATCCGGCGATTCTGACGGATCATGCGGGTGATCAAGGCTTCGACCGAAGTCTGTGACCTTTGGTTCGCATCGGCCGCGTGATACCGCCGTCGATTGGTTTGATTCATGGAGCTTTCAGGGAGAGCATGCACCTCCAGCGGTATGGGATGAGTTTTGGGCTTTCTCACGCACTTCTTGCCTCCGCGGATGAGGAGAACGCGGTAAACGATTTTTGTTACTAAGGCAGAGGCGCCCGTCGGAAGTACAATGTCGAGTTCGATTCTTTGGCTCGATATGTCCTGCGCTAGTTGCGAATATGGAGGATAGGGTGCATCGCTCGCCACCGGCTTGATGATTATATGGCGAATCTTGTGCGGGTGTTTCTCTTCACCGCATGGACATTGCCCGCACGCAGCTCATGCACTAGGATGTGAGGCACGGAGGGTCGACGGAATGACTGGATCGAGAAGAGGGCGGGGCGGCGAGTCCTGGTGGCTTTCGAGGCGGACCGCCTCAGCGGCGAGCTAGTTATATACCCCACCGGCTGCAGTAGTCCTCCACCGTCTTGAGGCAGTCGGGGCTCGAGGTTCAGATTTTCGAGCGGGGGTGTTAACGGTGAAGCCACCCCTACCTCGTTGTGACCATTGTGGTAGACTCCATTTTGGAGAGTGTCGTGCTAGATTGGGAGTTTGTTTTACATGCGGCCAGCAGGGCCATTTTGCGAGGAACTGTCCGACCAAGGGAAGCGCGGATGTTACGACTCAGCCGTCAGGATCTGTGGCTGGTTCATCACCTTCTACAGCTATGCGCCCTGCAGGGCAGGCCTATGATTAGAGTGGAGCGGTAGCTTCAGGTATATCCTTAACCCTCTAGAGTTTTGGTATGCTGGTTATGATGGTCTCATTATTGTGTGCTATGTACGGATAGCATTGTGATATGTGTGAGTTAGAATGTATGGTTAGTTGGGAGGATACGTATGGGGGCATGGTAAGTGTGAACCTTAGACTATGTCACGACTGAGACCTTAGGGGTAAGGTCGTCTTGAGTTAAAGATTTATTTTTGACCCTTATCAGAGTAGTAGTATGCGTGGGATTTATTTGTGTGATAAGTCCACGGGTAGTGTGAGATGGAAGTGGTAGCTTTCATGATGTGAATTAGTAAGATTGTTTGGATCGGGAACAAGAGTTTGCACGGTTGGGGTCGGGTTTAGGACCATTTGCGGGTCAAACCGTAACCGATTTGGGGTAAGTCGATTGGGTGGTCCCCAGTGGTAGGGTCACGAGGGTGCTAGGCCCAAGTTTGTATGATCATCGTATGAGTTCGTGGACGCGTTCGACGAGCGGTTCGTAAAGGCGGGAATGGCCTTAAGGAAGTTTGAGGTTAGTAAGATGACCAAGTTTGGAGGTAGTGACTCCAGAGATTTTCGGGAACGGAAGTAATGACTGAAGTATGGTACGTACTGGGAGAGTTCTAGTGTTCGAGAAGGGTACACCGAGTAAGGGAGGAAGATAACGTGTGTTATTTCGTGGCCAAGCTGTGGCGTTGACAACTTGTTAGAGGAACTTCATCGATATCCGTCTTGAGAAGGAACATTCGGGACGAATGTTTCTAAGGAGGGGAGAATGTTATACCCCGTAGTTGCAGGGTATGTATGTGAGGACGTCGTGCGTGCGAAGTCTGCGAAATTTTGAAAAGAAAGAAAGATGTGAGTTTTACGGAAAAGTTTCCGTTATTTGTGAAGAAAAAGGTTCATTAATGGGGTGGATTCCCAGTTTGGTATTTGGACTTCATAGATTATATTAGAATTTTGAGATTTTATTTTGGAAATGGTCACGTGGGGCCACGGGAGAAATTTACTGATTTTGTGGAGCCCGCTTTGTTTTGAGATTTCCGGTATTTTGGATATTTTCTAAGACGAAATATTCTGGCGAATCGGGCGACACGTGTCACCCCATGTGGCACTTGGCGAAATATTTATTGTGCACAACACCCGATTAGAGTCGTTTTCGGCGAAACGTTTTACTAAGCTACGAAGGAAAATTCGGCTATGTCATTTAGTATTTTTGCGAATTTTTCCGAGAGGCGGAACGTTTTGGACCAACGAGAGGGCAACACTTGGCACCCTCTCGTTGGTGGACTGAAGGCGGTAGGGCGAATTGATGGGCAAGTTGTGGTAGATATTTGTGTAGATATTTGTGAGGATTTGTGGAGTAGGGTTAGGGTGCACTTGGCTTGATCTTGGCCTTACACTTGTGTAGCACTTGGCTAGATCTTGGCCATTGGTTGGCCTTTGGCTTTGCTATAAATACCCTCCTTGTGAAGACTTATTCATTCACTCCTCACTTTGTCTAAGTCTTGAAATCCCTCCTCTCCTTGTTGTTGCTCTCGCCCAACTCCTTCTCCCCTTAGAAAGAGGCCCTTGGCGAGAACACCCCCCTAGCCTAGTTGTGCTAGCCGAGCCTACCCCCTTGGTAGAAAGTTGTCTTCCAAGTATTGTTATAATGCCCAAAATACCTTAGCCTTGTACCTTGTAGTATTCCAAAGATACCTCTTTACGTAGAGTCGGAAATACTACCTTTTGTCCTTTTAGTCTCAAACCGAAACCCTAAGGAAATCTTCATAGTTGGTTGAAGTATTTGAGTAGAAGTTGGTTAGAACTTCTAAGGGTTGTTTGGAGTGGTTTGGGCGCACGGAGTGGAGCTAAACCTTGCTCGGGATCGACATTATAACTTGGATAATTTTGGGCTTATCGAGGTAATTATCTTGTCCTCTATTGTAATTGGAAATTACATGTTTGTTAGCATATATAGTCAAGTATACTATATATAGAACTACTTAGTATTCGCAATGTCTTTTGACTTAAGCTGAAGAATAAAGAATGATCCAATCGTATTTACATAGGGTGTATTGCGGTAGACTTGTGTAGTATTCTTGAGTAGAATTGTACACGTCCCGGTAGGCGTGTAAACCCCACTTGGTTGGCTTGGTAGCGGCCTCGATAGAGGAGGAGATTTACTGTTGCGGGAGAGTCTTCGAATTTTCTATAGAAAGATAGAAACTTGTGTTTTGGGGTTAATAGACGTTTGTGACCTTTATAGGTGAAAGTACTAAGAGTAGCGTATTCTACTCGAGAGTGGAAAGGGCTAGCAAGGTTGTAGTACTTGGAGCATTTTGCTTATTGTCGATAAATCGTCGCGAGGTATGTGAACCTCTTCCTATCTTTTCTAGCATGATTGTTGTGAACTATGTAGTACGGTGAGACGTATACGTGCTAAGTGATTTGGTTGATTTAAAACATAGGGTGTTATAATAGCTTTATGGGAAGTTAGTTATAACGACCTTATGTAAGTGAAAATGGTTTCTTGATGTTAGAAGTTAAGAGACTTGATCTTATAAGATAAGAGACTTAACTTATTTGTTTTAATGTGGATGTTTGTGTGAAACCTCATTCGTGAGTAATGAGTACTTGGTTTTAAAGGGATAATGTTTCTTGATTTGGGAATCGAATGTGTATCGGCAGACCACTGCGGCGTTAATAAAGGAAAATGTATTGAATAATGATGTGTTGTATTAAAACCGGTAGAAACCTCCATCCGCATGAAGCTAAGATAAGACAAAATGATATTACATTTTCTAGATCATGGCCGCTGTAATAAGATCGTTATAAACAAGAATAAACTACTCACATATATGACATATGTTACTCAATTGCTCTAAAAAGGAATCAAGTGATTAAGTTTGGGAACTATGAAACCATTTGAAAATGAGAAGCTTGAGTAATTGAAACTAGGCAACCGGAACTTAGGAAAAGAATGTTGTTACTTGATTTTGAAAAAGAAGGTGGGTTGGTCATTCTAATACTACGGGTATCGGGTGACTTTTATAACAGTAATGGATCTCTTTTAAAAGAACTTAACGTATGTAGTACTTTGGGGTTAAAAACCCGGACTTTGGCATAAAATGAAAGTACTTTGAGTTGTGTGAAACTTGACTATGCTTGTTGTTGTGAAACTTGCCTATGCTTGTTGTTGTGAAACTTGCCTATGCTTGTGATGATAGCATTTATTGTACAAGCGTTGTGTTTACGTGATTCTGCGTCTCGATAGAAGTCGGTTGGTCGTTGAGAACTTACTTGGGCGTCTTGCGTGGCGGAGAAATTCCGCAGTGCGTTCACGCTGATAGTATTATTGTTGTTAATCGCTTTGGACATACCGACACGATCGTAGCGCGCGGGTATGCTTCCATTTTGGTTAAGGTCTTGTGGTTAATCGCTTTGGATATCGCGACACGATCGTAGCGCGCGGGTATGTTTCCATTTGATTATCGCGCCAGTGATTTCCCTTTGGACATACCGACACGATCGTAGCGCTGCGGGTATGCGTCCATTTGGAATGCTGTCCTATTGTTTCCCTTTGGACATACCGACACGATCGTAGCGCGCGGGTATCGTCCATTTGGAATGTTGTCTTATTGTTTCCCTTTGGACATCGACACGATCGTAGCGCGCGGGTATGCTTCCATTTGGATTCTTTGTCTTGTTGTTGAGGTCACATGGACATGTCTACACCGATGCAGAATTCCGGCATGTGGCCATGGGACATTGGTATTATTGTTGCATCATGGACATGTCTACACCGTCACGATGTTCGGCATGCGGCCATGTCACGAACGATTGATGTTGTGGGCGTGAGACCCATAGTTATATTGGAGTGATGATCGTTTTATGTTGTGAATCGTAGTTTGGTTATCATACATGTCTCTGCTTTATATAGACTAGTATGATTTCATTTCTGATATTATGCAGTTTCACATACTTGGTACTGTTGTCTTGACCTCGCCCGAAGCTGCGTTCATCTGCAGGTAGAAGTACATCGATCGTGGATCCTCGCCATGGATCACGATTCAACAGCGCATTTGAAGCTCCGCTTCTCCGAGGCTTATCTTTTAGTAGGTGTTCCACGAGTTGTAGGTTCTTGTACATTCGTGGGTATGGCGGGGCCTGTCGTCATAGTCATGTATATCTTAAGTGCAGTAATCTTGTTGTGGCGGGGTTGTAAAAGGATTAAACTGTTCGTGTTTTATGTATATCTTAAGGCAATCGTTTTTGGTTGCTTTGTTTATTTATTATATCCCTTGTTAAATGTCTCATGTTTTATGTTCCGCTGATTTTCTCGATGTATGTATCACTAGGGTGCCTGGTAAGGCACGATGAATCTGCCCGGGTTCGGGGCGTTACAAAAGTAGCCATACATCAGAGTAATCAGCAGAATATAAAACAAGACATGAATAAAGTGAAGTGTAAAACATTTATCTGAGAAAAGTTGCCTTTCGGCATAAATATATAACAACTAGAACAGTTACATCCCTTTTTACAATTCGCCCACAACGATTACTGCACTCTAAGAATGATATGACAACAATGATGGCGGGGCCCGCCATACCCCGAATGTAAGCACTTACAACGCGGGGACTATACCATCGATAAGCCTCGAGAAACGGAGCTTCCCAAACGCTGATCGTGACCACTAAGCGAGGATCAACATCGTGTACTCTACACTGCGATGCACTCAGCGAGGTCAAGACAGTACCAAGTATGTGAAATCAAAATCTGTAAATGAAATCATAATAGTCTATATAAGCAGAGACATGTATGATAACCAAACTACGATTCACAATAAATAGCGATCATGTCAAGTCGAGGACTCACGCCTCAAAGTCATCACTCAAATACAACTATGGGTCTCACGCCCACAACATCAATCATGCCCGTGGAATATCTTCCTCACCGCCAGCGATATGATATAAAAGCACCAGGAATACACATGAACACCGTGTCCTACGTGTCATAATAAAACCGTGCGGTAAATGCGAAGGCATAGCCGACTACTAAAACCCACGCACCAACAAGGTTATAAATCGTATCATGAGATCTGTCTGACCGCCACATGATCGAAATCGCCACTCGCGCGCATATATAATGTGCGCGTCTAGTCTCGAACTTCCGCGACTCCGCATAAGCCACTCGATGGCCCGCATGAGGTATTCCCGCGCATCGGTAGCTACTCCCGGCAACGTCTGGACTCGCGATCGCGTAGCCACATGAGACCGCATGACCATAAAGGCCGCACACTAACTCGGAACTCGTAGCTCGCATAGGTCACACAAACCCGCGTAGGTATTCTCGAATCATAGGTCACACAGACACTTTGTCTACCCCGCGTCGGAGGCGCCAACCCGGAATCATGTCAAGAGGTGAGTGATATAATACTAACATAACAACTTATCGTTAAACAACATAAGCACAACAAGGAAACCCCTTTATACAAACATCACAAGACACTAACACACGTAGAATCCTAACATGTCTACTTATCAAACCATCTTACTACACTTTCCAGAATCAATACAAGACTTTCATAAAAAAAAATAAGTAAACTGTTCCTTCTATCTTCCTTAAGTCGTTATACCTAACTTCCCATAAAGCTAGTATAACACTTAAGCTTTTAAAACCAAGTATTTCTTTTCTTTCAAAATGGTTAATAACTCTTTTGAAAGACTTCCATTCTTATTATTTAAACTCAAGTCAAAAGACATCAAAGTAAAACCAAAACAATTTCCATACCTTCTTTTAAAACAAAGGCACTTCTCCTTTAAAAGTCAAGTAGCAATATACTTTTTAAACCAAGTGTCTTACTCTTTTAAAAACAAGTAATCTATACCTTTAAATCAAATTACATCTCCTTTCCCAAAATCAAGTTGTTTATAAGTCAAGTTATCATTTTAAAACCAATGATAAAACCATTCTTATTTTCGAAATCAAGATAACTTTATTCTTTAAAAGACCACACACTCATTAATCATGAGTGAGATTTTACAACTTTTTAACATAATTCAAGTCCTTAATATTTCATAACAAGTCACTTAATGTTATACCCCGTATTTCCAGAGTATGTACGTGAGGGCGTACGTATAAAATTTTAGCCTTAAAGACTAGACAAGGTTCGAATTTGTACACAAGTGCCGAAAAGAGTCGTTTTTAAAAACGTTTCCACGACTTTCGTAGGGAAAATTCCGGCTATGTCATTTATAATTTTGCGGATTTTTAGAGAGGCGAAACATTTTGGACCAACGGGAGGGTGACATGTGTCACCCTCACATTGGAAGGCTTGGACGGCAATTGGGACGATTTGGGGCTACTTTAGTTGGTAGGATATTTTGTGCAAGTTGTGTGGTAGATGGATAAGGTAGCACATGGCTAAATCTTGGCCTTACACTTGCTATGCACTTGTCTTCATCTTGGCCATTGGTTGGCCTTCACTTGACCTATAAATACCCCTCTAGTTGAAGACATTCTTCATCCTAAACTTGAGCAATCTATCTAAGTCTCAAACTACTCCCTCCCTCTTGTCTTGCTTTCGTCCCAAAGCCCCTCCCCCTTGAGAAAGGCCCTAAGCCGAGAGCACACCCCCCCTTTTGTGAAGCTTTGGCCGAGGGGTACCCCCCCCTAGCCTAGTTGTCTCGTATAAATACCCCTTGTTGTGGTATAGAAATACTCCCCTAGTATTGTTATAATGTCCAAATACCTTGGCCCAAATACCTTGTAGTATTCCCAAGGTTACACTTATACAAGCCCAGAAAATACCGTTATACTTTCCCTCAGTCACTAAAACGAAACCCTAAGGAAATCTTCACCCGTTGTTGAAGTTGTAAGTAGAAGTTGGTTAGAACTTCTAAGGGTAGTTTGGAGCGGGTTGGAGCGCACGGAGTTGGAGCTAAACCTTGCTCAGGAGCGACTTTAAACTAGGATAATTTTGGGCTTATCGAGGTAATTATCTTGTCCCTCTATTGTAATTGGAAATTACATAAGTGTTGAATATATAGTTGTTGTATACTATATATAGTACTGAACGTAGTTATCGGCAATGTCTTGCGACTTAAGCCTGAATAATACTTACGGCAATGTCTTGCGACTTAAGCCTGAAGAACTGAACTGAACTGAACTGTAATTACATAGGGTTGTATTACAGTAGACTTGTGTAGTAGTACCGTGGAGTAGAATTGTACCCGTTAGGGTTAGATGTATAACCCCCCCCTGGTTGGCTTGGTAGCCGGCCTCGATAGAGGAGGAGATTTCTGTTTGTTGCGGGGGAGGTCTTGAATTTCGGTAGAATGTTCTACGATGAGATCTAAATGTTAATAAGCGCCTTGTGGCCTTATAGGTTGAAGTGCTACGTGTGACGTAATCTTCTGGACTAAGGAGTAGCCGACGGTTGGAAGTACTTGGAGCGTTTTGCTATTAGTCGATACTCGTCGCGAGGTATGTGAACCTCTTCCTATCTCTTCTAGCATGATATGTGTGAACTATGTAGTACGGTAGACGTACATGTGTTAATTATATTTGATTGTCGTAAAACATAAAGTGTTATAACGGCTTTATGGGAAGTTGGTTATAACAGCTTTATGTAGGTAAGAAAATGGGTTGTGGTTTTTAAAAGATAACTGATTTGATTTATAACTGGCTTGGGGCGTTATAATAAAACTTGAAGTATTTCAAAAGATTTATGAATCGTTTTGAACGAAGTGTAGTATTGTGTTTTGAAAACTTAAGAGTTATACTAGCTTTATGGGAAGTTAGGTATAACGGCTTAAGAATGGTTTACTGATGTTAGAAGTTAAGAGACTTGATCTTATAAGATAAGAGACTTAACTTATTTGTTTTAAAGTGAATGTTTGTGTGAAACCTCATTCGTGAGTAATGAGTACTTGGTTTTATTTAAAGGGATAATGTTTTACTGATTTCGGAAATCAGAATGTGTATCGACAGACCACTGCAGCGTTAATAAAGGAAAATGTATTGAATAATGATGTATCGTATTAAAACCAGTAGAAACCTCCATCTGCATAGAAACTAAGATGAGACAAAATGATATTACATTTTCTAGATCATGGCTGCTGTAATAAGAATGTTGTAAACAAGAATAACCTACTCTCACGTGAGACATATATTACTCAATTGTTCTAAAAAGAAATCAAGTGATTAAGTTTATGAACTATGAAACCATTTGAAAATGAGAAGCTTGAGTAATTGAAACTAGGCAAACTGGAACTTAGGAAAAGAATGTTGTTACTTGATTTTGGAAAGGAATGTGGGTTGGTCATTCTAAGGCTACGGTTATCGGGTGACTTTTATAAAAGTAATGGATCTCTTTTAAAAGAACTTAACGTATGTAGTACTTTGGGGTTAAAAACCCGGACTTTGGCATAAAATGAAAGTACTTTGAGTTGTTGTGAAACTTGCCTATGCTTGTTGTTGTGAAACTTGCCTATGCTTGTTGTTGTGAAACTTGCCTATGCTTGTTGTTGTGAAACTTGCCTATGCTTGTGATGATAGCCTTTGTTGTGCAAGTGTGGTATTTACGTATTCTGCGTGTCTCTCGATAAGTAGGTTGACTTGTTGAGAACTTACTTGGACGTCTTTGGCGGTGAAGGAGAATTCCACGGGTATGTTTCCATTTTGATTCTTGTCTTGTTGTTGATGTCACATGGACATGTCTACACCGTCTGATTCCGGCATCGCGGCCACGCGGCGGAGTTGATTACCCGATATATGGTTATTACCGCAACATGGACGTGTCTACACCGTCGCAGATTCCGGGCATGTGGCCGTGCGGCGGGTTGACCACCCAAAGATATTGTTATTGAGGTTACATGGGCATGTCTACCGTCTGATGTCCGGGGCATGTGGCCACGCGGCCTTGTTATTATTGTTGCATCATGGACATGTCTACCGTCACGATTCGGGCATGTGGCCACGCGGCCTTGTTATTGTTGCATCATGGACGTCTACCCGCCGCAGATATTAGGCATGCGGCCACGTGATGCGAACATGATGGATGTTGTGGGCGTGAGACCCATAGTTATATTTGAGTGGTGACTTTGAGGCGTGAGTCACGACTTGATCGCTTTTATGTTGCGTCGTATTTTGGTTATCATACATGTCTCCCGCTTTTTAAGCTATTATGATTTCATTCTGATGTTGTGATTTCACATACTTGGTACTGTTATCTTGACCTCCTTGGGCTGCGTTATCCGCAGTAGAGGTACATCGGCCGTGGATCCCGCTCTAGGATCTCATTTCGCGTGTTGGAAAGCTCCGTTCCTTGGAGGCTTATCTTTGGTATGTTTCCCTGAATTGTAGGTTCTTGTACATTCGTGGTATGGCGGGGCCCTGTCCGTCATAGTTATTGTAAATCTTAAGTGCATGCCTTTGTTGTGGCGGGGTTGAGATAACTGTTTGGGTTTTTATGTATATCTGAAGGCAAGCTGTTTTGGTTGCTTTATTTATTTATTATATCTCGTTTCATGACTCGTGTTTTATTTTCCTGGTTTTCTCGATGTTGTATCACTAGGGTGCGGGGTAAGGCACGATGCGGGCCGGTTCGGGCGTTACAAAGTGGTATCGAGCGATTAGTCCTCGGAAAGTGTCTACAGCCGTGTCTAGTAGAGTCTTGATTATCGGTGTGTTGTGCACCACATCTATAATCGGAGGCTATAGGACATTTAGGATTGGTTTCCATTCTTCTCATTACGAGATCGTGCCTTAGAGCCGTGTTGTAAGTTGGACCCTCCGACGTGTTTCGTTTTACCGATTATGCCTCTGCGAAGGCAACGGGGCCCGAGAAGGGCAAGGCAGCCAAGGAGGCTGCTAGTGGGATTCGAGAGAGTACGAGCGCGAGCGTCAAGACTGAGTAGTGCTTGACGGCGAGTTTTGCGGCGCCGCCGGCTTCCAGCGAGTTTAGAGCGGCGGTGGCTGCTGAGACTACAATACACGAGCCTCGGTCCCACGATGCAGGCGGGAGATGGGTCGCGAGATGGCGATTATTGGCGAGTTGTGGCGGATATGAGATAAGTGGGCCGGCGCATTCTGCTCCAAAGAAGCTTTGTAGTGCACGAGGCGAGTTTGAGGCTACGGGATTTTCTTAGTTGTAGCCCGCTTTGAGTTTTACTGGTCGAGGCGGAGGATGATCCGCGAGAGTTCATCCGTCGATTCTGAGGATCGTCACGGGTGATCAAGGCTTGAGGCGAGTGCGTGACATTTGGTTCGCATCGGCTGCGTGATACCGCAGTCGATTGGTTTGACTCGTGGGAGCTTTCCCGGGGGGAGCATTCACTTCCAGCCGTTTGGGACGAGTTTTCGGGGGCCTTCGGCACATTTCTTGCCTCCACAAATGAGAGGGCTCGGTAGCATTTTTGATGTTGAGGCGAGCAGGCGTCTGATTCGGGAGTACAATGTGAGTTCGACTCATTGGCGGTATGTTCCGCATTAGTAGCTAGTATGGAGGATCGAGTGCACCGATATGTTACAGGCTCGATGATTACCTAGCGAAGTTGTTCGTGTTTCTCTTGTAGGGCATGGACATTGCCGCGTTCGAGCTCATGCACTTGGAGTGCGAGGCGCGGATCGGCAGGTGGACCGCTTTCAGCGAGAAGAAGGCCAAAGCGTTATACCGTATTTCGAGTATATGCGTGGGGCGTGCGTAGAAAATTTGAACTTGAGAAAGTGGCTTGGCGAAATTTATTTGTGCACAACACGGTTAGAGTCGTTTTCGACCAAACGTTTTCCACGACTTTCGTAGGGAATTTCGGCTATGTCATTTTTAATTTTTGCGGATTTTTAGAGACGAAACATTATGGACCAACAAGAGGTGACACTTGTCACCCTCTCATTGGAACACCTCGCGGAAATTGTGTTGGTAGAAAGTGTGGCTTTTGTGGTCAAGGGTTGGTAGGATATTTTTGTGTTAGTTGGCTAGTGTGCACTTGGCAAGATCTTGCCCTACACTTGCTATGCACTTGGCAAGATCTTGGCCATTGGTTGGCCTTGGCTTACACTATAAATACCCCCTTAGGATGACTTCTTCATCCATTCCAAATATTTCCTAAGTGTTAAATCCCTCCTCTCCCCTCTTGTTTGACTCTCGTCCAAGAGCCCTCCCTAGATAGGCCTTTATGGCGAGAGCCTCCCTCTCCCCTTTGGGGTGTGGCGTGGGTACCCACTAGCCTAGTGTTTTCGTATAAATACCCCCTCTCTTGGTAGAAATACTCTCAAAAGTATTGTTATAATGCCCAAATTACCTTAGCCATATACCTTGTTGTATTCTAAGGTTATACCTATCTGAAAAGCCAGAAAATACTATTATACTTCCGTCAATCACAAAACCAAAACCCTAGGAAAATCTCCATAGTCCGTTTGGAGTATTGTGTAGAAGTTGGTTAGAACTTCTAAGGGTGGTTTAGAAGCGGGTTGGGCGCTCGAGTTGGAGCTAAACGATTGCCGGGATCGACTTTAAGCTAGGATAATTATGGGCTTATCGAGGTAATTATCTTGTCCTCTATTGTAATTGGAAATTACATGTTGTTAGATTATATAGTTGAAGTATACTGTATATAAAACTGAACGTAGTTATCGGCAATGTCTTTTGACTTAAGCCTGAATAAAACTTACGGCAATGTCTTGCGACTTAAGCCTGAATTTAAAGAAGAATCTTGGTTGTAATTACATAGGGTGTATTCAGACATGAGACTTATGTAGTAATACTGTGGAGTAGAATTGTACCCGTTAGGGTTAGATGTATAACCCCCCCCTGGTTGGCTTGGTAGCCGGTCTCGTTAGAGGAGGAGATTCTGTGATTCTTGCGGGAGAGTCTTTGTCGAAATTTCGTAGAAAGTTCTCGATGAGACCTAAAAGTTAATAAGCGCCTTGTGGCCTTATAGGTGGAAGTACTACGTGTGGCGCGATCTGCTTGGCTTAGGAGTAGCCGACGGTTGGAGCGTTTTGCTATTAGTCGATACTCGTCGCGAGTATGTGAACCTCTTCCTATCTCTTCTAGCATGATATGTGTGAACTATGTAGTACGGTAGACGTACATGTGCTAAATGTATTTGATTGATTTAAAACATAAAGTGTTATAACGGCTTTATGGGAAGTTGGTTATAACAGCTTTATGTTGGTAAGAAAATACATGTGGTTTTAAAGGTAACTGATTTGAACTATAACTGGCTTGTTATGTGTTAATAAAGAACTTGAAGTATTTCAAAAGATTTTGAATCATTTTGAAAGAAGAAGTAATACTTGGTTTGTGAAAACTTAAGAGTTATACTAGCTTTATGGGAAGTTAGGTATAACGGCTTAAGAATGTTTCTTGATTTGGAAATCGAATGTGTATCGACATACCAACTGCGGCGTTAATAAAAGGAAATGCTTTTGACTAATTAAGTATTATTAAAACCGGAAACTTCCATCCGCATAGAAGCTAAGATGAGACAAAATGATATTTCCTAGATCATGGTCTTTGTAATAAGATTGTTATAAACAAGAATATCCTACTCACATATGAGACTTATGTTTTTGAGATAGTTTTAAGGAGAATTATATTCTCAAATGAATAAGACTATGAACTACTAAACCTTTCTAAAATGAGAAACTTGAACATTTGAAATTAGGCAAACTTGATAATTGGAAAAGAATGTTGCTACTTGATTTTACAAAGAGAAGTAATTGATTTACTTTAAAAGGATAGTCACTCTTTTTATACTACGTATTGTGTGACATTGTGAAAGTAACGTATCTTTTAAAGAGTTAATGTATGAAGTACTTTGGGGATAAAAACCCGATCTTGTTAATCATATAGTAGAAGGTACCTTGTGTGAACAACTTGATTGTATTGGTTTGTGATAGCCTTGTAATACTTTCTTGATTGCTTTGATAAGTAAACGTGTTGGGATGCTACGTGTGTTAGTATCTTGTGATGTTTATGCGAAGGGGTTTCCCTTGATTGTGCTTATTAACTATCAGTCGTTATGATAGTATTGTGGCATTCATCTCTTGAGATGATTCCGGGGGTTAAGCTGCCCTCCGATGCGGGGTAGACTCAGGCGGGTCGATGGACCTATGATTCGAGAATACCTCACGCAGTCCGGGGGCTATGCGGAGCTACGAGTTCGTGTTAGTATGCGTCCTTTATGGGCATGCGGTCCTTGTGGCCATGCGGACTCGAAAGTCCAGGACGATGCCGGGGAGTAGCTACCCTCGATGCGGGGAATACCTCATGCGGGCCGATGAGATTGGCCTATGCGGAGCTGCGGGAAGTTCCAGGACTAGACGCGCACATTAGATACTGCGGGCAAGTGGCCAGCTTTGATCATGTGGCTACAGCAGATCTTATGATCTGATTAATGACCTTGTTGGTACTGTGGGTGTTAGTAGTCGGCTATGCCTTCGTACTTACCCTGTACAGTTTTATTAGGACACAGGTGGGACCTGGTGTTCATGTGTATTCCTTGGTGCTTGTATATCATAAACTGCCGGCAGTGAGGAAGGTATTCCACGGGCACGATTGATGTTGTGGGCGTGAGACCCATTGTTAAATTGAGTGATGACTTGAGGGTGTGAGTCCCTGACTTGACATGACTGCTTATTTGTGGTGAACTGTAGTTTGGTTATCATACATGTCTCCTGCTTGGTATAGACTACTATGATTTCATTTACAGTATTTATTTTTAGTTTCACATACTAAATTTTTGTTGCATCGACCTCCTTCGGCCGCGTTCATGCCGCGAGTTGAGGTACACGATCGTTGATCCTCGCTCTTAGGGTCACGATTCAGCGTGTGGAAGCTCAGTTCCTCGGAGGCTTATCATGGTATAGTCCCTGTTGTTGTAGGTGCTTACATTCGCGGTATGGCGGGAGCCACTGTCCGCCATTGTTGTCGTATCATTTCTTAGAGGTGCATGTAATCGTATGGCGGGGTTTGTAAAAGGATTAAAGCTCATTTGTAAAAGTTGTTATTTATATATCGAAAGGCAAGTTTTCTCGACATCGCTTTGTACTTCACTTGTTTCATATGCGTGTTTTATGTTCGCGATTACTCGATGTTGTGTCACTAGGGTGCCCGGTAAGGCACGATCCACGGGCCGGTTGGTCGTGACAAAAGTGGTATCGAGCGATTAATCCTCGGAAAGTGTCTACGACCGTATCGATAGAGTCTTGATTATCGGTGTGTTGTGCACCACATCAATAATCAGGAGGCTATAGGATATTTTAGGATTGGTTTCTACTCTTCTCACTCTGAGATCGTGCCTTAGAAGTGTTGTAAGTTGGACCTCTAACGTATTTCTTTCCCTTACCGATATGCCTCGCGTAGGGCAACCGAGCCCGGGAGGGCAAAGCGGAGGAGGCTGCGAGTAGAAATCAGAGGGTGGCGAGGCACAGCCCAATCATTACCTAGGGTAGTGCTTCATTCGGGATTTCTGCGACGTCACTAGCCCCAGTGAGTTTGGCAGCGGCGATCCTCTGCGGCCATGATATATGAACCTTCGTTCCACGGCCAGAACAGAGCATTTAGATTGCAAAGCGACCACATTTGCTAGCTATAGATTTGGCTACCGAGAGTATACCGATGTCTGCGAGTCTTGAGGACTATCTAAAGAGGTTGTGCAAGAGTAATTCTTGATTAGGCTTGAGCATGGCACGTATGCGGGCTTATGCGGTGGCCGAGACGTGTTGAAATCGACAGGTTAACGAAGGACACCTGAAGAGGGCCAGAGCAGCAAGGTCCGGTCGTACCTTTCGAGGCGAGTCACCTCACGTGATCAGTTATGCACCTCGCCCGGTCAGAGTGGTCTTCCGGAGTTCGTGACATTCGGGGTATCACGAGAGTTGGTTAGAACTCGTGGCTTCCGGTTCCACGGTGTGATGAGCGCCATCGGGAATGTCATCTTTTAGGTTGGTACTTGTTGTACCTATGGCGTCGAGTGCAGTGTCGAAGAGTGTCCTTGTAGGAGGACTTAGCCTTCGTGATCGATGGGTAGTCGTCACCTTCCAGTTATGCGCCTACAGGCGGGTTTGATTTGAACGATTAAGGGGAGTGAAGCAGTAGATATAGATATATCTTTAACCCTCTAGAGATCAATATATGTGATAAGGTGAGTATACCTTAAGTGCTATGTTCTGATAGCAGTGTGTTAGTTGTGATTAGAAATCATGGTGGGTTAACCGAGTAAGATTTTGGAGGATAGAGAAAGTGTGAGCCTTAGAGCTTTTTACGCAAAGGCCTTAGAGGTAAGGCCATCTCGGGTAGAGACGTATGTTTATGTTTGACCCTTATAGGAGTGCATAGTGCACGTGAGCTGTGTTTGGGATAAGTCCCTATGTAGTATGAAATGAAAGAGGGTAGTTGAGCTAAGAAGACCGCTAGGTTTTCGTAACGTGTTTAGTAAGATTGTTCCTTCGGGGAGATGGTATTTTGCCTTGCGGGTCGGGTTGAGGCTACGTCGGGTCAACCCGCGGTAGGTTTTGGTGGTGGGGTCAGTTTGTGGTGGTCCCTCTTTGTGTTAGGGTCATGAGGGTGTTAGGCCCATGTTTAGTTAGCCACGTGCAAGTTCGTGGATGCGTTCGACCGGTGGTCGGGCGATGGGGCGACCTATCGTGTTCTTGGTCGTGTCGTTCCTCGGCGGTGTTGATGTTATCCGAAAAGGTTGTGAGGTTGCAGGGTGCCTACCTTCACCTTATGACGGACAATGGAGCCCAGTGCAGTGTTTCTCTTCTGGGAGTTTGTACCGAGCGGGGCTAGGAACTCGGTGAGTCTCGAATCGCGTTCGCCCTCGGGCGGTCGTGGATTTCGAGGTAGTTGTGAGGATTGTTGTCTCTGTGGAGGTAGTGTTTGATCTACCATTTCGGTGTTCGGATATCGCCTTATGAAGCCTTGTAGGCGGAAGTGTAAGTTCACGGTCGATTGGTTCGAGGTTGGCAAGGTTCGACATTAGTTCAGCTTGTTCCGGTACGGGGATAGTGAAGCTTGTCTAGAAGAAGTTACCGCAGCTCGAGGAATTGTGCGGATAATCGGTGGCGACGCTTAGAGTTGAGTTGACGGTCGATCTTCTTGAAAGTACCACCGGGTTTGGGTGTGACGAGTTTTGGAAAGCAGAGGAACTTAGCGAGTTACTTTGGGCCTTTGTGAGTTCATGTGAAGGATAGGCGGGTTGCCTATATGTTAGCATTTGCCGTCCGTGGGAGGCGATGCGTCCGGTCTTCGTATTGTGATGTTCGGAAAAGTATCGGAGATCCATCGAGTGTTCCCACTTAATGATGACCACGTTAGAGATAGTAACCCGAGTTTTAGATCTGGCCGTATCCGAACGTGGTAAGAGTTTGAGTGTCGACATCCTCGGGATCATGGCGGCCGGCACCATTTGTTGGGTCGTCAGCAAGGCTCGCGACAAAGTGACAAAGTGGTATCTACGACGAGTAAAGAGAGAAGCGAGCATGTATGGCGAGCATAGATGTGATCATTTCTTTTGTAGAGAGAAGGTACGAAGGAAGTATATTTTAGACCCTGGAGAGAGGTGGTTGTGGTGATGTTAGAGGTGTTTCCTCGTGGACTTGGATGGGTATTTGTGCGGTTGTTTCTATGGCCATGTGTGGCAAGGATTGTTCTCGTAAGTATAGTAGTGAAGAATATCTTTGGCGACGCTTGTTTTGAGACTTAGAAGGAACATTCGGGACAAATGTTTCTAAGGAGGAGAATGTTATACCGTATTTCCAGTATGTGCGTGGGGCGTCGTAGAAAATTTGAACTTGAGAAAGTGGCTTGGCGAAATTTATTTGTGCACAACACGGTTAGAGTCGTTTTTCGACTAAACGCTTTCCACGACTTTCGTAGGGAATTTCCGCTATGTCATTTTTAATTTTTGCGGATTTTTCCGAGAGGCGAAACATTATGGACCAACAAGAGGTGACACTTGTCACCCTCTCATTCAACACCTTGGCGGAAATTGTGTTGGCGAAAGTGTGGCTTTTGTGGTCAAGGGTTGGTAGGATATTTTTGTGTTAGTTGGCTAGTGTGCACTTGGCAAGATCTTGGCCCTACACTTGCTATGCATGGCAAGATCTTGGCCATTGGTTGGCCTTGGCTTACACTATAAATACCCCCAGGATGACTTCTTCATCCATTCCAAATATTTCCTAAGTGTTAAATCCCTCCTCTCCCCTCTTGTTTGACTCTCGTCCAAGAGCCCCCACTCCTAGATAGGCCTTTATGGCCGAGAGCCTCCCCTCTCCCTTTGGGGTGTGGCGTGGGAGTACCCCACTGCTAGTGTTTTCGTATAAATACCCCTCTCTTGGTAGAAATACTCTCAAAAGTATTGTTATAATGCCCAAATTACCTTAGCCATATACCTTGTTGTATTCTAAGGTTATACTATCTGAAAGCTCGAGAAAATACTATTATACTTCCGTCGATCACAAAACCAAAACCTAGGAAAATCTCCATAGTCAGATTGGAGTATTGTGTAGAAGTTGGTTAGAACTTCTAAGGGTGGTTTAGAGCGGGTTGGGCGCTCGAGTTGGAGCTAAACGATTGCCGGGATCGACTTTAAGCTAGGATAATTATGGGCTTATCGAGGTAATTATCTTGTCCTCTATTGTAATTGGAAATTACATGTTGTTAGATTATATAGTTGAAGTATCGTATATAAAACTGAACGTAGTTATCGGCAATGTCTTTTGACTTAAGCTGAATAAAACTTACGGCAATGTCTTCGCGACTTAAGCCGAATTTAAAGAAGAATCTTGACCGTAATTACATGGGTGTATTACAGTGGACTTGTGTAGTAATCTTGTGGAGTAGAATTGTACCGTTAGGGTTAGATGTATAACCCCTGGTTGGCTTGGTAGGTCGTTAGAGGAGGAGATTTACCTGTGATTGCGGGGAAGTCTTTGCGAAATTTACGTGAAAGTTCTACGATGAGACCTAAATGTTAATAAGCGCCTTGTGGCCTTATAGGTGGAAGTACTACGTGTGGCGCGATCTACTTGGCTTAAGGAGTAGCGACGGTTGGAGCGTTTTGCTATTAGTCGATACTCGCGAGGTATGTGAACCTCTTCCTATCTCTTCTAGCGTGATATGTGTGAACTATGTAGTACGGTGAGCGTACGTGTGCTAAATGTATTTGATTGATTTAAAACATAAAGTGTTATAACGGCTTTATGGGAAGTTGGTTATAACGACTTTATGTTGGTAAGAAAATACATGTGGTTTTAAAGGGTAACTGATTTGAACTATAACTGGCTTGTTATGTGTTAATAAAGAACTTGAAGTATTTCAAAAGATTTTTGAATCATTTTGAAAGAAGAAGTAATACTTGGTTTGTGAAAACTTAAGAGTTATACTAGCTTTATGGGAAGTTAGGTATAACGGCTTAAGAATGTTTCTTGATTTGGAAATCGAATGTGTCGACATACCAACTGCGGCGTTAATAAAAGGAAATGCTTTTGACTAATTAAGTATTATTAAAACCAGTAGAAACTTCCATCTGCATGAAGCTAAGATGAGACAAAATGATATTTCCTAGATCATGTCTTTGTAATAAGATTGTTATAAACAAGAATATCCTACTCACATATGAGACTTATGTTTTTCAGATAGTTTTAAGGAGAATTATATTCTCAAATGAATAAGACTATGAACTACGAAACCTTTCTAAAATGAGAAACTTGAACATTGGAAATTAGGCAAACTTGATCATTGGAAAAGAATGTTGCTACTTGATTTTACAAAGAGAAGTAATTGATTTACTTTAAAAGGATAGTCACTCTTTTTATACTACGGATATTGTGTGACATTGTGAAAGTAACGTATCTTTTAAAGAGTTAATGTATGAAGTACTTTGGGGATAAAAACCCGATCTTGTTAATCATATAGTAGAAGGTACCTTGTGTGAACAACTTGATTGTATTGGTTTGTGATAGCCTTGTAATACTTTCTTGATTGCTTTGATAAGTAAACGTGTTGGGATCTACGTGTGTTAGTATCTTGTGATGTTTATGCGAAGGGGTTTCCCTTGATTGTGCTTATTAACTATCAGTCGTTATGATAGTATTGTGGCATTCATCTCTTGAGATGATTCCGGGGGTTAAGCTGCCCTCCGATGCGGGGTAGACTCGGTGGTCGATGGACCTATGATTCGAGAATACCTCATGCAGTCCCGGGCCTATCGCGAGCTCTGAGAGTTCGAGTTAGTATGCGTCCTTTATGGGCATGCGGTCCTTGTGGCTACGCGGACTCGAAAGTCGGGGCGATCGGGAGTAGCTACCCTCGATCACGGGAATACCTCATGCGGGCGATGAGATTGGCCTATCGCGGAGTGCGGGAAGTTCTAGGACTAGGCCGCGCATTAGATCTGCGGGCAAGTGGCGGCTTTGATCATGTGGACGGTCTAGCAGATCTTATAATCTGCTTTATGACCTTGTTGAATGCATGGGTGTTAGTAGTCGGCTATGCCTTACTTACCTGCATGCAGTTTTATTAGGACACAGTGGGACCCGTGTTCATGTGTATTCCTTGGTGCTTGTATATCATAAAGCTGGCGGTGAGGAAGGTATTCCACGCACGATTGATGTTGTGGCGTGAGACCCATTGTTAAATTGAGTGATGACTTGAGGTGTGAGTCCTCGACTTGACATATTTGCTTATTTGTGGTGAATCGTAGTTTGGTTATCATACATGTCTCTGCTTGGTATAGACTACTATGATTTCATTTACTGATTTATTTTTAGTTTCACATACTCGGCACTTTTGTTATCGACCTCCTTGAAGCTGCGTTCATGCCGCGAGTTGAGGTACACCGATCGTTGATCCTCGCTCTTAGGGTCACAATTCATCGTGTGGGAAGCTCGTTCCTCGAGGCTTATCATGGTATAGTCCCTGTTGTTGTAGGTGCTTACATTCGGGGTATGGCGGGCCCTGTCCGCCATTGTTGTCGTATCATTTCTTAAGTGCAGTAATCTTGTTATGGGCGGGGTTTGTAAAAGGATTAAACTGCTCATTTGTAAAAGTTGTTATTTATATATCTTGAAAGGCAAGTTTTCCTCGATTCTCGCTTTGTACTTCACTTGTTTCATGTCGTGTTTTATGTTCGTGATTACTCGATGTTGTGTCACTAGGGTGCCCGGTAAGGCACGATCCACGGGCCGTTCGGTCGTGACAAAGACGATCGGATATTTTGGCGACTTTCGGCGGACCGCCTCAAGCCGACTAGTTATGTACCTCGCCATTGCAGAGTGGTCCCGCACGCCGGGACCAGGATATTCGAGGCGGTCGGGGCTCCCAGCTTGAGATGTTCGGGAGTAGGGGTGTTGGCGGTCGATCACCACCCTACCTCGGTGTGGTCGATGTGGTAGACCGCATTTCGAAGTGTCGTAGTACCAAGGAGCTTGTTATTCTTGCGGCCAACGGGGCCATATGGCGAGCTGTCCGACCAGGGGTAGCGCTGGTAGGATAGCACGACTCTTGGAAGCGATTAGGTTCTTCACCTTCCATAGCTTGGCGAATGTTCGTGCCGGCAGGCCGGTAGGTCGCGGTGGGAGTTCCAGTTCTAGCGGTCCTTTGACCGCCTACTTTCAGGTATATCCTTAACCATCTAGAGTTTTGTATGTTATGATAATGTGTTAAGTGTTATGTTCGGATAGCTTTGTGCTAAAATGTGACTTAGAAGCATGCTTAGTGAAAGGGTAAGCACAGGGTGAGAAAATGATGAACCTTAGAATATTACAGAGGAGACTTTAGATGTAAGGCCGTTTGAGTACAAGTTTTTGCAAGTGATCCTTGTCAGTGCATTTTATGCCTAGAATGTATTGTGTGATAAGTCCTGGTTGAGTAAATGAAAGTGGTAGCTTTCATGATGTGATTTAGCAAGATTGTTCCGTGTCGGAGCAAGAGTTGGCGCGATAGTGGGTCGGGTTGGGGCCGTGTGCGGGCCAACCCGCGTCCGTTCGAGGAAGGTCAGCTGCAGGTGGTCGCCGGTGGCGAAGTCACGAGGGTGCTAGGCCCAGTTTAAATGACCAGCGTATGAGTTCGTGGATACGTTCGACCAGTAGATCGTGAAGGCGGGAATGGCCTTAAGGAAGATTGAGGAGTAAGATGACCAAGTTTGGAGGTAGTGACTCCAAAGTTTTGGGAAATGAAATGATGATCAAGTATGGTACGTATACTAGAAGAGTTCAAGTGTTCGAGGAGGGCACTACGAGTAAGGAGGAAGAAGAGCGTGTGTTATGTTTGTGGCGGTGTGGCTTTGACAACTTGTTAGAAGGAACTTCGTTATACATTTTGAGAAGAAACATTCGGGACGAATGTTTCTAAGGAGAGAATGTTATACCCGTATTTCCAGTATATGCGTGGCGTACGTATAAAATTTTAGCCTTAAAGACAATACAATGTTCGAATTTGTACACAATTGCCGAAAAGAGTCGTTTTTACACCAAAAGTTTCCACATCTTTCGTAGGGAAAATTCGCTATGTCATTTATAATTTTGCGGATTTTTCCGAGAGACGAAACATTTTGGACCAACGGAGGGTGACATGTCACCCTCACATTGGAAGGCTTGGGCGGCAATTGGGACGATTTGGGGCTACTTTAGTTGGTAGGATATTTTGTGCAAGTTGTGTGGTAGATGGATAAGGTAGCACATGGCTAAATCTTGGCCTTACACTTGCTATGCACTTGTCTTCATCTTGGCCATTGGTTGGCCTTCACTTGACCTATAAATACCCCTCTAGTTGAAGACATTCTTCATCCTAAACTTGAGCAATCTATCTAAGTCTCAAACTACTCCTCCTCTTGTCTTGCTTTCGTCCCAAAGCCCTCCCCGAGAAAGGCCCTGCGAAAGCACACCCCTTTTGTGAAGCTTTGGTAGAGGGTACCCACTAGCCTAGTTGTCTCGTATAAATACCCCTTGTTGTGGTATAGAAATACTCCCTAGTATTGTTATAATGTCCAAATACCTTGGCCCAAATACCTTGTAGTATTCCCAAGGTTACACTTATACAAGCCCGAAAATACCGTTATACTTTCCCTCGATCACTAAAACGAAACCTAAGGAAATCTTCACCCGTTGTTGAAGTTGTAAGTAGAAGTTGGTTAGAACTTCTAAGGGTAGTTTGGAGCGGGTTGGAGCGCGGAGTTGGAGCTAAACCTTGCTCGGAGCGACTTTAAACTAGGATAATTTTGGGCTTATCGAGGTAATTATCTTGTCCCTCTATTGTAATTGGAAATTACATAAGTGTTGAATATATAGTTGTTGTATACTATATATAGTCTTGAACGTAGTTATCGGCAATGTCTTGCGACTTAAGCTGAATAATACTTACGGATGTCTTGCGACTTAAGCTGAAGAATCGAACTGTAATTACATAGGGTTGTATTACTGATGAACTTGTGTAGTAGTACCGTGGAGTAGAATTGTACCGTTAGGGTTAGATGTATAACCCACTGGTTGGCTTGGTGGCCGGCCTCGATAGAGGAGGAGATTTCTGCTGTTGCGGGAGGTCTTTGCCAATTTTCGGTAGAATGTTCTACGATGAGATCTAAATGTTAATAAAGCGCCTTGTGGCCTTATAGGTTGAAGTGCTACGTGTGACGTAATCTTACGGACTAAGGAGTAGCCGACGGGTTGAGGTACTTGGGCGTTTTGCTATTAGTCGACAACCGTCGCGGTATGTGAACCTCTTCCTATCTCTTCTAGCATGATATGTGTGAACTATGTAGTGCAGTGACGCGTACGTGTGTTAATTATATTTGATTGTCGTAAAACATAAAGTGTTATAACGGCTTTATGGGAAGTTGGTTATAACAACTTTATGTAGGTAAGAAAATGGGTTGTGGTTTTAAAGATAAGCGATTTGATTTATAAGCGGCTTGGGGCGTTATAATAAAACTTGAAGTATTTCAAAAGATTTATGAATCGTTTTGAGCGAAGTGTAGTATTGTGTTTTGAAAACTTAAGAGTTATACTAGCTTTATGGGAAGTTAGGTATAACGGCTTAAGAATAGTTTCTTGATGTTAGAAGTTAAGAGACTTGATCTTATAAGATAAGAGACTTAACTTATTTGTTTTAAAGTGAATGTTTGTGTGAAACCTCATTCGTGAGTAATGAGTACTTGGTTTTATTTAAAGGGATAATGTTTCTTGATTTGGAAATCGAGAATGTGTATCGACAGCACCAACTGCGGCGTTAATAAAGGAAAATGTATTGAATAATGATGTATCGTATTAAAACCGGTAGAAACCTCCATCTGCATAGAAACTAAGATGAGACAAAATGATATTACATTTTCTAGATCATGGTCTTTGTAATAAGAATGTTGTAAACAAGAATAACCTACTCTCGCGTGAGACATATATTACTCAATTGTTCTAAAAGAAATCAAGTGATTAAGTTTATGAACTATGAAACCATTTGAAAATGAGAAGCTTGAGTAATTGAAACTAGGCAAGCCGAACTTAGGAAAGAATGTTGTTACTTGATTTTGGAAAGGAATGTGGGTTGGTCATTCTAAGGCTACGGTATCGGGTGACTTTTATAAAAGTAATGGATCTCTTTTAAAAGAACTTAACGTATGTAGTACTTTGGGGTTAAAAACCGGACTTTGGCATAAAATGAAAGTACTTTGAGTTGTTGTGAAACTTGCCTATGCTTGTTGTTGTGAAACTTGCCTATGCTTGTTGTTGTGAAGCTTGCCTATGCTTGTTGTTGTGAAACTTGCCTATGCTTGTGATGATAGCCTTTGTTGTGCAAGTGTGGTATTTACGTATTCCGTGTCTCTCGATAGAGGCGGTTGACTTGTTGAGAACTTACTTGGGCGTCTTTGGCGGTGAAGGAGAATTCCACGGGTATGTTTCCATTTTGATTCTTGTCTTGTTGTTGATGTCACATGGACATGTCTGCCGTCGCAGATTCGGGCATCGGCCATGCGGCCGGTTGATTACCGATATATGGTTATTCGCAACATGGGCGTGTCTACCGTCACGATGATTCGGGGCATGTGGCCGTGCGGCGGGTTGACCACCAGATATTGTTATTGAGGTTACATGGGCATGTCTACACCGTCTGATTCCGGGGCATGTGGCCATGCGGCGCTTATTATTGTTGCATCATGGACATGTCTACACCGTCACGATTCGGGGCATGTGGCCATGCGGCCTTGTTATTATTGTTGCATCATGGACATGTCTACACCGTCACGATATTCGGGGCATGCGGCCATGATGCGAACATGATGGATGTTGTGGGCGTGAGACCCATAGTTATATTTAGTGGTGACTTTGGCGTGAGTCACGACTTGGATACTTTTATGTTGCGTCGTATTTTGGTTATCATACATGTCTCGCTTTTAAGCTATTATGATTTCATTTACTGATGTTGTGATTTCACATACTTGGTACTGTTATCGACCTCGCCCGGGGCTGCGTTAAATCCGCGGTAGAGGTACATCGGTCGTGGATCCCCGCTCCTAGGATCTCATTTCAGCGTGTTGGAAAGCTCCGTTCCTTCGGAGGCTTATCTTTGGTATGTTTCCCTGAGTTGTAGGTTCTTGTACATTCAGGGGTATGGCGGGGCCCTGTCCCGTCATAGTTGTTGTAAATCTTAGAGGTCTGTAGCACTGTTGTGGGCAGGGTTGAGGATAACTGTTTGGGTTTTTATGTATATACTGAAGGCAACTGTTTTGGTTGGCCTGTTTATTTATTATATCTCTCGTTTCATGACTCGTGTTTTATTTTCCGCTGGTTTTCTCTGATGTTGTATCACTAGGGTGCCCGGGGTAAGGCACCAGTAACGGGCCCGGGTTCGGGGCGTTACACTTAACTTTGGAATCAAGTCAAGGACACAAAAGGAAAATCAACTTCCTTTAAACACACGTGCGTCTACCGCACTAAATATATTTCACAAATATCATGCTAGAAAGGATAGGAAGAGGTTCACATACCTTGCGACGATTATCGACAATTAGCAAAACGCTCCAAAGTACTCTAACCTTGCTCGCCTTTTCCACCCTTCAAGTAGAATACGCTACTCGTAGTACTTCAACCTATAAAGGCCACAAAACGTCTATCAACCTCTAGCTCTCTTCGTAGAATAATTCTAGATACAAGATTCCTTATTCTACGGAAAATTCAGCAGCACCTCCCCCGCAACCACATAAAACTCCTCGCCAAACGAGGCTGCTGCAAACCAACAATTCCGGGGTTCAGTCTAACCTGACGTGTACAATTCTACTCCACAATAATACTACAAGTCTACCGCAAATACAATCCAATGTAAATATAGTTCAATTCCTTATAATTATACTTCAATATATCTTATACTCAATGATTAACTACTCTGACATGTAATTTCCAATTACAATAGGGCATAGATCATTACCTCGATAAGCCCAAAATTATTCAAGATTATAAGTCGATCCGAGCAACGTTTAGCTCAATTCTGACGCTCCAACCGCTCCAAGCAACCCCAGAAGTTTCCAAATAACTTCTCTTAACACTTCATCTAAGCTTTGGAGATTTTTCTAGGAGCTTCGTTTTGCGACTAAAGGAATAAAGTAGAATTTCGGGCTCTAGTATTGAAATAACTTGGAATACAACTAGGGATACTAGGCTAAGGTATTTGGGACTATATCAACACTTGAAGAATTTTTCCTACACCAAGGGGAGAGTAGGGCGAGAACCTCAACAAAGGGAGTATTTTGTGACTTAGAATCTCAAAGTGTGGATGAAATAAGTCTTGAAACAATGGGGTATTTATAGGAAAATCAATGACCAAGATCTAGGCAAGTGTGTGGTGAGGATGGGGTACATGTGTGGGTAGTTGGCCAACCATTTGGCTACCACAAAATTGGACAAGTGGCCACAAAAATGGGCCAACTTGTCGCTAAAACGTCCACTGCCTTCTCCAATTCGGCCAACTTGGCCACGGGGTGACATGTGTCGCCCCTACTCGTCAAAATATTTTATCTTAGAAAATATCCGCAATGCCAAAAATCCGAAAATAAAGTGGGCCACAAATAAATTCTCCGTGGGCCCCACGTGACCAATTCGGAAATAAAATTCCATAATTCTCAAATATTCCAAAAGTCCGAATACCAAATCGGGAATCAATTCCCGTTAACGAACATTTTCCTTCTCAAAATTCGGAAACTTTTAGTCGAAAAATCACATCTTTCTTCCTTTCCAATTTTAATGTCGTATTTACGCACGTCGTCCTCATATACATACTGCTGGAACTACGGGTGTAACATTCTCCCCTCGCAGAAACATTCGTCCGAATGTTCCTTCTCAAGACAGATAACGATCAAGTTCCTCATAGCTTAACCAGTTTGCAAATGCCACACATGGCCACAGAAAACACCCGCGCAAATACTTACATCAGAGTCCACGAGGAATCACCTCTAACATCACAAAAACTCCCACTCAAGGGCTAAAAGATACTCTCTTCGCACCTTCACTTTACAAACGAAATGATCACAACTATGTTCTTAACACATGCTCGCTTCTTCCCTTACTCGTCGTACCCTTCTCGTACACTCGAACTCTTTCTCACAACTTACCACATTTCTGCTACTGCTCCAGTTTCCAAATCTCGTCATACCCTTTCCGGGGTGGTACCTTCAAGAAGGCCCACCATCAACCTGAACTCTAAGTGTCGTCGCCGACTATCCGCACGACTTCTGTTGACTCTGAGCTGCCAAAAATCTCTTCTGGATAAGCTTCACCTTATCCACATCCTGCCGAAACAAGTATGAACCAACTATCTGAACTTTGCCAACATCGAACCAATCGGCCAAGCTTACACTTCCGCCCCTACAAGGCGTCATAAGGCGATATCCGAATCTTGAAATGGTAGCTAAACACTCCCTCAGCAGAGGCAACAATCCTCACGAATACCGCAAATCCAAACAACGGCGAGGCGAATGCGATACTAAGACTCACGAGTTCCTAACCCGCTGGTAAAACCTCGAGAAAAAGAAGTAGTAAACTAGGCTCCATTTGCTGTCATAAGGTGAAAGTAGGCACCTCGTGCAACCTTACAACCTTCCCGATATAACATCTCACATAACCTCTGCCGAGTAAACGGTCCCGATTGAAAGACAAGATGGGGTGACCTCATCGGCGACTCGGTCGAACGCCTACTTCCGAACTCGTCGATGGTTAACTAAACTTGGGCCTAACACCCTCGTGACCCTATCATCTAGCGGGACCACCTCAAACCGGCCCACCACTTTCCGGGCTGCGGGTTGACTCGCGATATGGCCTCAACCGACCCACCGTACTAAACTCGTTCCGATTCGGAACAATCTTACCAATTCACGTCATGAAAGCTACCACTTTCATCTCACACTACCCATGGAATTATCCCATAAATACACCACGTATCTGTACTTGACAAAGACCAACCGTAAAATCATCCACTCGGGGCGGCTTGCATCCAAGGTCCCACTATTATAAATTCTAAGGCTCCCCATTTTCGTCCCGGACTTACCCTTTACAACTACCCATGTTTTCTAATCACAATTAACATAATGCTATCAGAACATAACACTTAAGGTATACTCATCTTATCACACATACAAATATCTAGAGGGTTAAGGATATACCTGCATCTACTGCTTCACTTCCTTTGTCGTTCTAATCAATCACCTGTTGGCGCATAGCTAGGAAGATGATGAATTAGCCATCGATCCTGAAGGTGAGTCTCTACATCCACGCCACATCTGGTCGGACAATTTCTGCAAGATGGCCTGCGTGAGAGCAAAACAAGATGTCGAAGAAGTACGACACTCTCCACAATTTCACTTACCACAATGGCCCACGTCAAGGTGGGGTGGCCTCCTGCAGCTAACACCCTTCCTCTGCGAACCACTGAATCATGAATCGACACAGTAGGCTAAGTCATCCCACTGTATCCCTCCTACTAGGACATTCTCTCCTCACGTACGGCGGCCCTTGGTAAAACAAGCGTTAGTAAAAAGCGACATTTTTACGGGATGGCGTCTACCACATAGTGAACATAGAGAAAAGCGAATCGGTGTTTGGAACCTATATAAATCTGTGAACCGAAACCACAGGTTGACCAACTCCTAAATACCCGAGCGTCACGAAGTCAGCGGAGGACCACTCAGATCTTGGCGGAGGCGCATAACGATCTGCTGCGAGAAGGTCGCCTCAAAGTTATCAAAGGACCTGCTATTACGGCCTCTTACGTTGATCTTGGTTAGTCCGTCGATCTCTACGTTCCTCGATCTGCTGCGTGTAAGCATGTACGCGGGCAATGTCCATGTCATCAAGAGCTACTCTTGTACAACTCTGTTAGATAATCGTCATGTCTGTGACATATCGGTGCACTCTATCCTCCATATGCGCCACTAAAGAGGGACATAACGAGCCAATAAGTCAAACTCTATCAGTATTCCCGAACCGTTCGCCTGTTACGCCTCAACCTCATAAATCTATCTGCCCGAGCTCTCATCGGCGAGGGCAAAAGTGTAAGAAATGCCTCGAGGTCTCGATCACTTTCATGATCGCCGCAATGTCGAATAAACTCGATGATCTTCTCGGTCCTCAATCCATAGAACTTCGGGTGGGCGCAAATCAAGAAGCCCGATGCCTCGAAACTATCGGATCTAGGGTGAACTCTGATGCTGTCGGAACCACGGCTCCGTCGTCCTCATTCCGGCCACCGGACTAGCTAGTAACGGGCCATCTCGCGTAACTCATATCCTTTGTTCTGGCCGTGGGACTAGAGGCTCAGTATCGTGGTCTCGATGGCTCGCTCTTGCTCTAAACTCTCCAGGGCTAGCGGCGTCGCGAACTCCCGAATGAAGCGTTGTCTCGGTTAATGAATGGGCGTGCCACAGTAACCTTCGTGCTCTACTCGCGGCTCCTCTGCGCCTTTCCTTCTGGGCTCTGGTTGCCTTGCGTAGAGGCATAACGGGTGAAAAAGAATACGTCAGAGGGAGTCCAACTTATAACACAACTCTAAGGCACGATCTCAGAGTGAGAAGAATGGAAACCAATCCTAAATATCCTGCAGCCTCCTGATTATAGGTGTGGTGCACAACACACCGATAATCAAGACTCTACTAGATACGGTCTGTAGACACTTTCCGAGGATTAACTGCTCTGATACCACTTTTGTCACTTTGTCGCGAGCCTTGCTCCGACGACCCAACAAATGGTACCGGGCTGCTTGCGATCCCTGAGGCATGCCCTACGGCCATCTTCGGGGCGTGCCATACGGAGAGCCACGGTTGGTGCATTCCGTGGTAGAGGCTCGCCTCTTTATATGCTCGGCCAGAAGGTCGAGACAACAGTACCAAGTATGTGGCCCGAAAATACGTAAATGAAATCATAGTAGTCTATATAAAGCGGGAGACATGTATGATAACCAAACTACGATTCCTGATAAATAAGCAGTCATGTCAAGTCAGGGACTCACGCCCTCAAAGTCATCACTCAAATACAACTATGGGTCTCACGCCCACAACATCAATCATGCCCGTGGAATATCTTCCTCACTGCCGGCAGTCTATGATATAAAAGCACCAAGGAATACACATGAACACCAGGTCCTACCTGTGTCATAATAAAACCGTACGGGATAAGTACGAAGGCATAGCCGACTACTAAAACCCACAGTACCAACAAGGTCATAAACTGTATCATGAGATTTGTCTAGACCGCCAAATGATCGAAGGTGGCCACTCGCCAGCAGTATCTAATGTGAGCGTCTAGTCCTGGAACTTCCATGACTCCGCGTAAGCCACTCCGATGGCCCGCGTGAGGTATTCCCGCATCGAGGGTAGCTACTACCCGGCAACGTCCCTGGACTCGCGATCCGCGTAGCCACATAGACCGCATGACCATAAAGGCGCACACTAACACGGAACTCGTAGCTCGCGATAGGTCACACAAACCCGCATGTGGTATTCTCGAATCATAGGTCACACTGGACACTTTGAGTCTACCCGCGTGGAGGCGCAACCCGGAATCATGTCAAGAGGTGAGTGATATAATACTAACATAACAGCTTATCGTTAAACAACATAAGCACAATAAGGGAAACCCCTTTATACAAACATCACAAGACACTAACACACGTAGCATCCTAACATGTCTACTTATCAAACCATCTTACTACACTTTCCAGAATCAATACAAGACTTTCATAAAAAAAATAAGTAAATTGTTCCTTCTATCTTCCTTAAGTCGTTATACCTAACTTCCCATAAAGCTAGTATAACACTTAAGCTTTTAAAACCAAGTATTTCTTTTCTTTCAAAAATGGTTAATAACTCTTTTGAAAGACTTCCAGATTCTTATTATTTAAACTCAAGTCAAAAGACATCAAAGTAAAACCAAAACAATTTCCATACCTTCTTTTAAAACAAAGGCACTTCTCCTTTAAAAGTCAAGTAGCAATATACTTTTTAAACCAAGTGTCTTACTCTTTTAAAAACAAGTACTCTATACCTTTAAATCAAATTACATCTCCTTTCCCAAAATCAAGTTGTTTATAAGTCAAGTTATCATTTTAAAACCAATGATAAAACCATTCTTATTTTCGAAATCAAGATAACTTTATTCTTTAAAAGACCACACACTCATTAATCATGAGTGAGATTTTACAACTTTTTAACATAATTCAAGTCCTTAATGTTTCATAACAAGTCACTTAACTTTGGAATCAAGTCAAGGACACAAAAGGAAAATCAACTTCCTTTAAACACACGTGCGTCTACCGCACTAAATATATTTACAAATATCATGCTAGAAAGGATAGGAAGAGGTTCACATACCTTGCGACGATTATCGACAATTAGCAAAACGATCCAAAGTACTCTAACCTTGCTCGCCTTTTCCACCCTTCAAGTAGAATACGCTACTCGTAGTACTTCAACCTATAAAGGCCACAAAACGTCTATCAACCTCTAGCTCTCTTCGTAGAATAATTCTAGATACAAGATTCCTTATTCTACGGAAAATTCAGCAGCACCTCCCCATGACCACATAAAACTCCTCAAACGAGGCTGCTACCAAACCAACAATTCCGGGGGTTCTGAGTCTAACCTGACGTGTACAATTCTACTCACAATAATACTACAAGTCTCCGCAAATACAATCCAATGTAAATATAGTTCAATTCCTTATAATTATACTTCCAATATATCTTATACTCAATGATTAACTACTCTGACATGTAATTTCCAATTCTGATAGAAGCATAGATCATTACCTCGATAAGCCCAAAATTATTCAAGATTATAAGTCGATCCTGAGCAACGTTTAGCTCCAATTCCTGACGCTCCAACCCGCTCCAAGCAACCCTTAGAAGTTTCCAAATAACTTCTCTTAACACTTCATCTAAGCTTTGGAGATTTTTCTAGGGCTTCGTTTTTGCGACTAAAGGAATAAAGTAGAATTTCTGGGCTCCTAGTATTGAAATAACTTGGAATACAACTAGGGATACTAGGCTAAGGTATTTGGGACTATATCAACACTTGAAGAATTTTTCCTACACCAAGGGGGGAGTAGGACGAGAACCTCAACAAAGGGGGAGTATTTTGTGACTTAGAATCTCAAAGTGTGGATGAAATAAGTCTTGAAACAATGGGGTATTTATAGGAAAATCAATGACCAAGATCTAGGCAAGTGTGTGGTGAGGATGGGGTACATGTGTGTGGGTAGTTGGCCAACCATTTGGCTACCACAAAAATTGGACAAGTGGCCACCACAAAAATGGGCCACTTGTCCACCTAAAAACGTCCCACTTGGCCTTCTCCAATTCGGCCAACATGGCCACAGGGGGTGACACGTGTCGCCCCCCTACTCGTCCAAAATATTTTATCTTCCGAAAATATCTGCAATGCCAAAAATCCGAAAATAAAGTGGGCCCCACAAAACCGTAAATTCTCCCGTGGGCCCCACGTGACCAATTTCGGAAATAAAATTCCATAATTCTCAAATATTCCAAAAAGTCCGAATACCAAATCTATGAATCCAATTCCCATTAACGAACATTTTTCCTTCTCAAAATTTGGAAACTTTTCCGTCGAAAAATCACATCTTTCTTCCTTTCCAATTTTAATGTCGTATTTACGTGCGTACGTCCTCATATACATACACTGGAACTACGGGGTGTAACATGCTTCCACTTTAATTACCGCCTTGTTGTCTTATTGTTTCCCTTTGGACATACTGACACGATGCGTAGCGCACGGGTATGCTTCCATTTGGAATGCTGTCTTATTGTTTCCACTTTCGACATCTTGACCACGATCGTAGCGCGCGGGTATGCTTCCATTTGGAATGTTGTCTTATTTGTTCCCTTTGGACATCGACACGATGCGTAGCGCACGTATGCTCCATTTGGATTCTTTGTCTTGTTGTTATCTTATCATGCATCGCGGTGAGAAGGTACTCACGGGCAGATTGATGTTGTGGGCGTGAGACCACAGAATTGATATAAGCATTATGTGTGTATCGTAGTTTGGTTATCATACATGTCTCACCGCTTTTATAGGCTAGTATGATTTCATTTCTGATATTTCTGATTTCACATACTTAGTACTGTTATCGACCTCGCCCGAAGTGCGTTCATCTGCAGTAAGTACATCGGTACCGATCCGCGTTTAGGATCTCATTTCAGCGTTTTGGGAAGCTCCGCTTCGTCGGAGGCTTATCTTTGGTATGTTACCACAGTCCGTAAGTTCTTGAGCGTTCGGGTATGGCGGGGCCCTGTCCGTCATAGTTGTTGTATAAATCTTAAGTGCATGCTTTGTTGTGGCGGGGTTTGTAAAAGGATAACTGTTCTGGTATTTATGTATATATGATGAAGGCAACTGTGTTGGTTGGGCTGTTTATTTATCTTGTCGCTTAATTCATTTTCATGTTTTTATTTTCGCTGATTTTCTCTGATTTTGTATCACCAGGGTGCCCGGTAAGGCACGATCCACGGGCCGGTTGGTCGTGACAAAAGTGGTATCGAGCGATTAATCCTCGGAAAGTGTCTCTGAACCGTGTCTAGTAGAGTCTTGATTATCGGTGTGTTGTGCACATCTATAATCGTGAGGCTATAGGACATTTAGGATTGGTTTCCATTCTTCTCATTCCGAGATCGTGCCTTAGAGTTTGTGTTGTAAGTTGAACCCTCGACGTATCTCGTTTTTACGATTATGCCTCGCGCAAAGGCCGGGCCCGTAAGGGCAAGTCGCGAGAGGAGATACGAGTAGAAGCGGCGATCTCTGAGACCACAATACACGAGCCTCCACCCTACAGTGGGGCGAGAGATGGGTTACAAGGAGATGGCGATTAATGGCGAGGTTGTGGCGAGCTTGAGGATAAAGTGGACGCAGCGCCTCGATCCGATAGCACCGTAATTCAACCCCGCGAGCGATTTGAGACTACGGGATTTTACGAGTGTAACCCGCCAGAGTTTTATGGGTCGAGGCCCGAGGATGATCGCGAGAGTTCATCCGGCGATTCTGACGGATCATGAGTGATCAAGGCATCGGAGACCGAGTCAGTGGTCCTAGGTTCGCATCGGCTGCGTGATACCGCAGTCGATTGGTTTGATTCGTGGGAGCTGTCCCGGGGAGAGAATGCACTTCCGGCTTTGTGGGACGAGTTCTCAAAGGCATTTCTTGCACACTTCTTGCCGCCACAGATGAGGAGGGCTCGGGCCGACAGATTTTTGGTGTTGCGGCAGAACGGGCGTACGGTGCGGGAGTACAATGTGGAGTTCGACTCATTGGCGACGCGTCCCGCATTAGTAGCTAGTATGGAGGATCGAGTCCACCGATATGTTCTGTGGCTCGATGATTACCTAGCGAAGTTGTTCGGTGTAGCTCTTCAGGGCATGGACATTGCCGCATGCGAGCTTATGCACTTGGAGGTGAGGCGGAGAAATCGACGGAATGACCAAAGTCGTGAAGAGGGCGAGCTGCAGGTCCTTTGGTTATTTTCGAGGCGCATCGCCTCGGCCGAACTAGTTATGCGCCTCGCCCGATCTGAGTGGTCTACAATCTTGAGCGTCGAGTTTTCGTGAGCAAGTCGGGGCTCGAGGTTCAGATTTTCGGGAGAGCAGGGGTGTTAACCAGCTGAAGCCACCCCTACCTCGTTGTGACCGCTGTGGTAGACTCCACAGTGGGGAGTGTCGTGCTAGTCCGGGAGTTTGTTTTACATGCGGCCAGCAGGGCCATTTTGGGAGAAACTGTCCGACCAGGGGTAGCGCTGGTAGGATAGCACAGACTACGGGATCAGTTGCGGGTCCTTCACCTTCCATAGCCAGGCAGGATGTTCATACACCGGCGGGCCACGGTAGAGGTCGCGGTGGAAGTTCCCAGTTTTAGCGGTCCTCTGAATCGCCTATTTTCAGGTATATCCTTAACCCTCTAGAGTTTTGTATTTATTGATGTTGTGATGATGTGTTTAGTGTTATGTTCGGATAGCTTTGTGCTAAAACGTGATGTAGAACCTGGTTAGTGAGAAGGGTAAGCTTGGGGGTGAGAAAATGATGAACCTTAGAATATTACAGTTGAGACCTTAGATGTAAGGCCGTCTTGAGTACCAGATTTTGCAAGTGATCCTTGTCGGAGCGCATTTTATGCCTAGAACGTTTTGTGTGATAAAGTCCCTGGGTAGTGTGAAATGGAAGTGGTAGCTTTCATGGCCTGTAGAGGTAAGATTGTTCCGGATCGGGGAACAAGAGCGTGATGCGTTAAGTGGGTCGGGTTGGGGCCATGATGAGGGCCAACCCGCGGCTGTTCGGTAGGGTCGGCTCAGGTGGTCCCGCCAGTGGTAGGTCACGAGGGTGTTAGGCGTGTTTAGATGACCATCGTATGAGTTCGTGGATATGTTCGACCATAAGCGGATCGTGAAGGCCGGGAATGGCCTTAAGGAAGATTGAGGCTAGTAAGATAACCAAGTTGGAGGTGGTGACTCCAAGGTTTGGAGAACTGAAGCGAGGACTGAAGTGTGGTACGTATTCTAGAAGAGTTCAAGTGTTCGAGAAGAGTACGACGAGTAAGGGTAGAGGCGAGCATGTATTGCGAGCATAGATATGATCATTTCTTGTGAAGGGAGAAGGTGCGAAGGATGTATATTTTAGACCTCAGGGATCGCATGCAGTCCGGTACCATTTGTTGGGTGTCGCCGGAGTGACACTAGAACCTCGCGGCAAAGTGACAAAATCGCCGGAGTGACACTAGAACATCGCGGCAAAGTGACAAAAGTTTGTGATGTTAGAGGTGTTTCCTCGTGGACTTGGATGTAAGTATTTGCGCGGGTGTTTTACGTGGCGGTGTGGCGAGATTGTTCTCGTAAGTATAGTAGTGAAGACTATCTTTGGCGCATGTTTGTTTGAGGCTTAGAAGGAACATTCGGGACGAATGTTTCTAAGGAGGAGAATGTTATACCGTATTTCACGAGTATATGCGTGAGGCGTCGATATTAATTTGAGCCTTAAAGTAAGCATAGTTTCGAAATTTGTACACAAGTGCCAAAAAGAGTCGTTTTTCGACGAAACGTTTCCACAGCTTTCGTAGGGAAAATTCCGGCTATGTCATTTATAATTTTTGCGGATTTTTCCGAGAGATAAAATATTTTGGACCAACGAGAGGGCGACACTTGTCACCCTCTAATTGGAGCACTTGAGGCATCCTCTTGGACGATTTGGCCTTGACTTTTAGTCAAGGGTTAGGTAGGATATTTTGGTGGTAGATGGATAAGGTGTACTTGGCTTAATCTTAGCCTTACACTTGCCTAACACTTGGATGGATCTTGGCCATTGGTTGGCCTTTGCTTGACCTATAAATACCCCTCCATGTTGATGAACTTCTTCATCCAAAATTGCCTAAGTCTTGAAAAATCTTTCCCCCTCCCTCTTGCTTACTTTCGTCCGCCACACTCCCCCCTTCGAGAAGCCTTGGCGAGAGGTCTACCCCACACTGCTAGTTGTTTCGTATAATACCCACTTGTTGTGGTATAGAAATACTCTCTAGTATTGTTTTAATGCCCAAATACCTTGGCCTAAATACCTTGTAGTATTCCCAACGTTACCTCTATACAAAAAGCCCATAAATACTAGTATACTTTCCTTTGCCACTAAACGAAACCCTTTGGAAAAATCTTCACCCGTAGTTGAAGTTATAAGTAGAAGTTGGTTAGAACTTCTAAGGGTTGGTTGGAGCGGGTCTGAGCGCGGAGTAGGAGCTAAACCTTGCTCAGATCGACATATAAACTCGGATAATTTTGGGCTTATCGAGGTAAACATTCCTAACCTTCATTGTAATTGGAAATTACATGTTGTAGGAGTATATAGTTAAGTATACTATATATAACTGAACATAGTTGTGCGGCAATGTCTTTTGACTTAAGCTGAATAATACTTACGGCAATGTCTTGCGACTTAAGCTGAATTTAAAGAAGAGAATCAATCGTAATTACATAGGGTGTATTCAGATAGACTTGTGTAGCATTACTGTGTAGTAGAATTGTACACGTCCGGTTAGACGTGTTAACCCCCCCCCCCCCCCCGGTTGGGGTGGTAGCCCGCCGCGATAGAGGAGGGGATTTACGCTGCTGTTGCGGGAGGTCTTCAATTTCGTAGAATATTCTCGTCGGGATCTAAAGATATTAATAGGCGCTTTGTGGCCTCTATAGGTTGTAGTACTACATGTGGAGTGATCTGCTTGGCGAGAGGTAGTGAGCGGTTTGAGGTACTTGGAGCGTTTTGCTATTAGTCGATAATCGTCGCGAGGTATGTGAACCTCTTCTTATATGTTCTAGCATGATAGGTGTATAACTATGTAGTACGGTAGACGTACATGTGTTAAATGTATTTGATTGTTTTTAAACATAAAGTGTTATAACAGCTCTATGTAAATGAGAAATGCTTTGTGATAACTGATTTGACTTATAACCAACTTGATGTGTGATAATAAAGAACCTTGAAGTATTCTAAAAGATTAAGAAACTTTTTTGAAAGAAGTGTATACTTGGTTTGAAAACATAAGAGTTATACCAGCTTTATGAGAAGTTAGGTGTAACGTCTTAAGTGAGATAAAAAGAATGGTTTAATGGTTTAGAAGTTAAGAGACTTATCCTTAAAAGATAAGAGACTTGACTTAATATGGATGTTTGTGTGAAACCTCATTCGTGAGTAATGAGTACCTGGTTTTTGAAAGGAATAATGTTTCTTGATTTGGAAATCGGAATGTGTATCGACAAACCACTGCAGCGTTAATAAGGGAAAATGTATTGAATAATTAAGTATTAGTAAAACCAGTAGAAACCTCCATCTGCATAGAAGCTAAGATGAGACAAAATGATATTACATTTTCTAGATCATGGCTGCTTAATAAGATTGATTATGAACAAGAATAACTACTACTTTATGGCATATGTTACTCAATTATTTTAAAAGAGATTAAGACATTGAACTATGAAACTTTTCAAAAAAGAGACTTGCGTAATTAAAATTAGGCAAACTGGAACTTTAGGGAAAAGAAAGGCATTGTGTTGTCTTAAAATGGTTTAAAGCATAAGGTGTTATAACAGCTTTATGGGAAGTTGGTTATAACGACCTTATGAAAACAAAAGAAAGGTTTTATCATTGGTTTTAATGTGGTAACTTGACTTTAAAAAAAAAAAAAAGTATGGAAGTTGTTTTGGTTTACTTAAAAGATATAAGTCACTCTATTTTTTTATACTACGGGTATCGGGTGACTTTTATAAAAGGAATAAATCTCTTTAAAAGGAATTTAACGTACGTAGTACTTTAGGGTTAAAACCCGAACTTGGGCAAAAAATGAAAGTACTTCGAGTTGTGTATAAACTTGCCTATGCTTGTTGTTGTGAAACTTGCCTATGCTTGTTGTTGTGAAACTTGCCTATGCTTGTTGTTGTGAAACTTGCCTATGCTTGTTGTGATAGCCTTTGTTGTGCAAGAATTGTGTTTCTATACTACCGCGTCTCTCGATGGAGGGTCGGTTGACTTGTTGAGAACTTACTTGGACGTGGCCGGCGTGTGGATAAATTCCGCAGATGCGTTCGCTGATAGTGTTACTTTTGTTAATCGCTTTGGACATATCGACACGATCGTAGCGCGCGGGTATGCTTCCACTTTGATTACCGCCTTGTTGTCTTATTGTTTCCCTTTGGACATCGACACGATCGTAGCGCGCGGGTATGCTTCCATTTGGAATCTTTGTCTTATTGTTTCCCTTTGGACATACCGACACGATCGTGCGCGCGGGTATGCTTCCATTTGGAATGTTGTCTTATTTGTTCCCTTTGGACATATCGACACGATCGTAAGCGCGGGTATGCTCCCATTTGGATTCTGTCTTGTTGTTATCATATCATAGGCCGGCGATGAAGAAAGGTACTCACGCGGGATTGATGTTGTGGCGTGAGACCACGAATTGATATAATCATATGTGTGTGTATCGTAGTTTGGTTATCATACATGTCTCCCGCTTTATAGGCTAGTATGATTTCATTTACGATTTTTCTGATTTCACATACTTGGTACTGTTATCGACCTCCTTGGAGTGCGTTCAATCTGCAGTAGAAATCGTCATTTACCGCCGATCCCCGCGTTTAGGATCTCATTTCAGCGTTTTGGGAAGCTCCGTTTCGTCGGAGGCTTATCTTTGGTATGTTACCCTGAGTCTGTAAGTTCTTGAACGTTCAGGGGTATGGCGGGGCCCTGTCCCGTCATAGTTGTTGTATAAATCTTAAGTGCATGCTTTATTGTGGCGGGGTTTGTAAAAGGATAAGCTGTTCGTATTTATGTATATATGATGAAGGCAAGCTGTTTTGGTTGCTTTGCTTATTTATCTTGTCTCTTAATTCATGTTCATGTTTTTTATTTCCGCTGATTTTCTCTGATGTTGTATCACTAGGGTGCCCGGGGTAAGGCACCAGTCACGGGCCCGGGTTCGGGTCGTGACACATAGTATCATTATGCGTGCCTAATCCTGGAACTCCCGCAGTCCGCATAGGCCACATAGGCCCGCATGAGGTATTCCTCGCATCGGGGGTAGCTAACCCGCGGCATCATCCTGGACCCCCGAAGTCCGCATAGTCCTATGGACCGCATGAGGTATCCCTCGCATCGGCGTAACACACCCGGAGTGATCAATCCTGGAACTCCCGCAGCTCCGCATAGGTCACATGGACCCGCATGAGGTATTCCTCGCATCGAGGGTGGCAAGTCCTCGGCATCATAACAAGTCAGGGGGGTATGTGATATAATAGCAGTACAACGGGCTTATCGTTTAACAACGTAAGCACAACAAGAATAACCCCCTTACACAAACATCACAAGACACTAACACACGTAGCATCATAACATGTTTACTTATCAAACCATCTTACTACACTTTCCAGAAATCAATACAAGACTTTCATAAACAAATAAGTAAACCGTTCCTTTTATCTTTCTTAAGTCGTTATACCTAACTTCCCATAAAGCTAGTATAACTCTTAAGCTTTTAAAACCAAGTATTACTTTTCTTTCAAAAATGATTCATAACTCTTTTGAAATAATTCCAAGATTCTTATCATTTAAAACTCAAGTCAAAAGACATCAAAGTAAAACCAAGTTTAGTTAACACATGTACGTCTACCGTACTATATATATTTCAAAAGTATCATGCTCAAGAGGATAGGAAGAATCACATACCTCCTCGGCTAAATCCACCTGCCAAGTCGAATATGTCGCGCGCAGAGTATCAACCTATAATAGTCAAATACGTCTATCAACGTCTAGACTACTTCGTAGAATATTCTAAGCAGAAGGTTCTCTATTCTACGGAAAATTGGGCAGCATTTCCCTACCCGTCAAACTACACAAGTCTACTGTAAATACAGCCCAATGTAAGTACAGTTCAATTCTCTTCTTTTATACCATCCTTCTATAAATCTTATACTTAATTCTAAACTACTACAATATGTAATCTCCAATTACAATAGAAGGACAAAGATTATTACCTCGATAAGCCCAAAATTATCCAAGATATAAGTCGATCCTGAGCAACGTTTAGCTCCTATTCTGCACGCTCCGATAGCTCCAAGAAACCCTTAGAAGTTTCTAAACAACTTCTACTTAATACTTCAACCAACTATGAAGATTTTCCTAGGGTTTCGTTTTGACTAAAGGAAATAAAGTAGTATTTCCTGGCTCTTAGTATAGAGGTAACTTGGGAATACTACAAGGGATTTGGGCTAAGGTATTTTGGAATAGTAACAATACTAGAAGAGATTTTTCTACCAAGGGGGGGGGGGTGATTTCAGACGAGATTTTCCAAAGGGGGGAGGGAGTTTTTGGACGAGAGCTTACTACAAAGGGGGAAGGATTTGAGACTTGGAAATTGTTAAGTGGATGAAGAAGTCTTGCACTTAAGGGAGGTATTTATAGGACACTCAAGGGCCAAGATTAAAACATGTGTAAGGTGTAGATTTGGTTGCTTGTGCAAGTGAAGTCTTCCAACCAAGTGTCCACCACAACTTTGGGACATATGTCCACCACAACTTAGGGACATATGTCCACCACAACAATGAGACATGTGGCTAGCCACTTGCTCTCCAAAAACCGTCCAACCCCCTCCACTTGCACCACAAAAAAATATCTTCCAAGGCTTGACTTCTTAACTTGGCCACTTGCCCATTAATTTCGTCCAACATGTGCCACCTAAGGGTGACACATGTCGCCCTCCTATTGGTCCAAAATATTTCATCTCTCGGAAAAATCCGTAATTGGTTAAAATATTAAAAGCGTAAAATTTCCTTCTGAGTTCTAATCTTTTCCGTTGGAAGATCACAATTTCATCCTTAACCTAATTAGGGCTTATACAATTGTACGTACGTCCTCACATACATACTCTGGAAAATACGGGGTATAACAGTATGTGAGGACATACGTACGAGAATACGACATTAAATTGGAATAGAAGAAAGATGTGATTTTTCGACGGAAAAGTTTCCGAACTTCGTGAAAGAAAGAGGTTTATTATTTAGAATTGGATTCTCAACTTTGGTATTTAAGACTTTAAGAACTTATAAGAATTATGGAATTTATATTTTACGGTTTTGGTCATGTGGGGCCCACCCGAGGAATTTTACGTTTTGCGGGGCCCACGAGGGTTACTGAATTTTATGGACGAATGGGAGGGCGACACGTGGCACCTCCCCCACTTGGTGTTGGACGAAAATTTACAAGGGTTGGATGGTCATTTGACCATTGTGGATGAAAGTCTTCAAGCTTGATATTTTTGACCAAGTCAACTTGCCCACTTGGCTATTATCCATGTGCTCTTCATCCTAGCCACATAATTGTTATAATCTTGACCCTCCATTGTTTTATATATACACACTAGTGCAAGACCAAGTCTTCAACACTTAGAAAAAATTTCACAACATTCTTGTTCTTCATTGTAGCTCACGGGTTTGGACCCTCTCTCACACAAAATTTTTAGTTTGTTGTCAATATTCACAAGACTTAAACCCAAGGTCCCTAAGAGTGTTGTAAGGTTATCTCAATAGAAATATCCCGGAAAAGTGGCGTTTTCGTATTAGTCGCAAGGCGGAAACTTAAGGAGTTCTTCAACTTTGAAGTTGGAACTTGAAGATGGGTTATTCATAGGCTTCTAAGGAGTGCTTGGAGCGAATTGGAGCATAAGGAAAGGAGCTATGAATTGCTAAGGAGCGACTTTGAATCTTGGAAATTTTAAGGGCTTGTAAAGGTATAATTCTTGTCGTTTTAGTAATTAAGATTACTTATTGTTGTAGCTATGGATATTAGCAAGCATGAGGTATTTTTTTATGAAGTTTGATAAGTGTTTTGACTATTGGAACCCTAATCCGAAAACTGGTATGTTAGCCCTTAAGATTGTAATTCGATTTAGTTACTAGTTAAGTTGTCATATGTTATATAAAGAAGGAAATTGTAGTGGTGGAAGTTGTTTTTGACTATGTAGCATGTTGGAATAACAACTTGTATTGAAAAAGGAAATTGAAAGAGAAGTAGTGTATTGTAGCCGAGAATTGCATTGTATTGTGGACTAGTTGGTAGTAATTGTGGGGCGGAATTTTACACGTCTTGTAGGGCGTGTAATCCCCTTTGTATTTGTTGAATTGATTTGAGCCTTAAATGTGGCGTTTGGTTATTGTATTCGGCCTTGAAAAAGGTGGCAAAGTATGTAGAAACAAAGGAAGTGCTGCCCGATTTTCCGTAGAATTTATTGACCTTGTACTTAGAATATTCTACGAAGAGAGCTAGAGGTTAATAGACATTTTTATGACCATTATAGGATTGAAGTACTACGAGTAGCGTATTCTACTTGAAGGGTGGAAAAGGCTAGCAAGAGTATAGTACTTTGGAGCGTTTTGCTAATTGTCGATAATCGTCGCGAGGTATGTGAACCTCTTCCTATCTTTTCTAGCATGATTGTTGTAAACTATGTAGAACGGTAGACATACGTGTGCTAAATGAATTTGGTTGGTTTAGAACATAAAGTGTTATAATGGCTTTATGGGAAGTTAGTTATAACGACTTTATGTAGGTAAAAGAATGGTTGATTGTTTATAAAAGATAAGAGACTTGACTTGATATGATTTGTTAAGGACTTGAATTGTGTTAAAAAGTTGTGAAACCTCATTCGTGAGTAATGAGTACTTGGGTTTTAAAGAATAATGTTATATAGATTTCGGAAATGAGAATAAGTATCGAACAAACCAATGCAGCGTTAATAAAGGAAAATGTATTGACTAATTAATTATTATTAAAATAAGTAGAAACCTCCATCTGCATATAAGCTAAGATAAGAAAAAATTGTATTACATTTCCTAGATCATGGCTGCTCTAATAAAATCATTAATAACAAGTATTGATTTTTCTTAAATTCCACAGTAAGGAACTTGATTTCTAAAAGAAAAGAGACTTGAGAATTTTGAAGTGTTTTGGTTTAAAAGAAAGGCATGGTTTTTTCTTAAATTGGTTTAAAACATAAAGTGGTATAATAGCTTTATGGAAAGTTTGTTATAACGACTTTATGAAAACAAAAGGATGGTTTTATTATTGGATTTAAAATGGTAACTTGACTTTAAAGGGAGAAATGATTTGGTTTAAAAAGAAAGTATGGAAATTGTTTTGGTTTACTTAAAAAGATAGTTACTCTATTTTGATACTACGGGTATCGTGTGACTTTTTGTGAAAGAAATGGATCTTTTTAAAGAGTTAAGTACGTAGTACCTTGGGGTTAAAATCCGGATTTGTTGTAGTAAAATAAAAGTCTATAAGTACGTTGGACTTGCCTATGCTTGATGTGATAGCCTTTGTTGTGCAAGTGTTTTGATTACGTACTCAAGTCTCTCGATGGAGCGGCTATCCGTTGATTGATGGACATCGACACGATGGGTGGCCCACGGGTATGCTTCCACTAGGAGTGTTGTCTTGTTATATCCTTGGACCTACTGACACGTTGGGTGGCCCACGGGTATGGTTCCATTAGGATTGTTGTTCCATGGACTATCTCTCCATGAGGTTTACTGATTCGGCATTGGTATCTGGTAGCTAGCCCTCGTACTTGCCCCGGTCGTTGCTGATGCAGGTTGGTTCTGGTAGTTGACTTTCGTACTTGCCCCGATCAATTCTTGATAGTGTCATTCCATGGACCAGCCCTCCATGGGGTTTTACTGATTCGGCCTTGGTATCTGGTGGTTGGCTCTCGTACTTGCCCCGGTCGTGGCTGATTCGGCTTTGGTATCTGGAAGTTAGCCTTGCCGCGTTCAGTTTGTGGCGAAGTCTCGTGATTACGCTTGGTACACCGTAGTTAGCCCTCGTGCCCCGTCATACGTGACGGCTTTGGTATCCGTAGTTGGCTTTATTACTTTCCCGTGTCGACCGTGGTATAGTTATATAGTATTGTTGATACGGCTTTGGTATCTGGTAGTTGGCTTTCGTACTTGCCCCGGTCAGTTGATGATGCGGCTTTGGATCTGGTAGCTATGCCTTCGTACTTGCCCCGTACGGTTTTATGACACAGGTGGGACCTGGTGTTCATGTGATCTCCTTGGTGTTGTTATATCATAGACTGCCGGCAGTGAGGAAGGAATTCCACGGGCATGATTGATGTTGTGGGCGTGAGACCCATTGTTATATTTGAGTGATGACTTTGAGGGCGTGAGTCCCTGACTTGACATGATTGTTTACATATTGTGGACTGTAGTTTGGTTATTGTCACGACCCGAACCCGGGCCCGTGACTGGTGCCTTACCCCGGGCACCCTAGTGATACAACATCAGAGAAAATCAGCGGAAATAAAAACATGAACATGAATTAAGAGAAAAGATAAATAAACAGGCCAACCAAAACAGTTGCCTTCATCATATATACATAAATACCCGAACAGTTATCCTTTTTACAAACCCTGCCCACAACAGTGCTACAGACCTCTAAGATTTTACAACAGCTATGACGGGACAGGGCCCCGCCATACCCCTGAATGTATAAGCATCTGCACTGTGGTAACATACCAAAAGATAAGCCTCCGAAAGGAACGAGCTTTCAATACGCCAAAGGTGATCCTAAGCGGGGATCGACGGCCGATGTACCTTTTACTGCGGCGTGACGCAGCCGAAGGAGGTCGATAACAGTACCAAGTATGTGAAAGCGTAAAAATCGTAAATGAAATCATAATAGTCTATATAAAGCAGAGACATGTATGATAACCAAACTACGATTCACAACATAGAAGCGATCATGTCAAGTCGTGGACTCACGCCTAAAAGTCATCCCTCGTGCGTGGAACTCCTTCCTCAGCTGCAGCGATCTAGGTACAAATCATGTGATACGTATAACGTGTCTCGGCCCATCTTATGGACCCAATATAGAAAAGGGTGGAATACATTCCGGTTCATCCCATGAACCGTAGTCGAGTGGAATACATTCGGATGAACCGTAGTCAAGTGAAATACATTCCCGGATGAACCGGTCCTCAAGTGAAATACATTCCCGGATGAACCGGTCCTCAAGTGAAATACATTCCCGGATGAACCGGTAATCAAGTGAAACACATTCCCGGATGAACCGGTAGTCGAGTAGAACACAGTACTTACACAACAAGGCTATCACACGTAACATGGTCAAGTTTCATAACAACAAGTATAAGCAAGTTACACACGACTCAAGGTACTTTCATTTTATATCAAAGTCCGGATTTTAACCTTAAAGTACTACGTCCGTTAAATTCCTTTTAAGATCCATTTCTTTTACAAAGGTCACCCGATACCCGTAGTATAAAATTTGAGTGACTAACATTGTTAAGTAAACCAAAATGCTTTCCTTTGTAAAATCAAGTGACAACCTTATTTTCCAAACGTTCAAGTTTGCCTAATTTCGAATGCTCAAGTTTCTCATTTTAGAAAAAGGTTTCGTAGTTCATAGTTTTAAATCCTTTAATAAATAATTATCCTTTAAACGTTTGAGAAACCTATGTCTTATAAGTGAGTAGGTTATTCTTGTTTATAATCAATCTTATTAAGCGACCATGATCTAGGAAATGTAATATCATTTTGTCTCATCTTAGCTTATGCGGATGGAGGTTTCTCTGGTTTTAATAATACTTCTTTAGTCAATACATTTTCCTTTTATTAACGCTGCAGGTGGTTTGTCGATACATTCGATTTCCGAAATCGAGAAACATTCTTAAGCCGTTATACCTAACTTCCCATAAAGCTAGTATAACTCTTAAGCTTTCAAAACCAAGTAATACTCATTCTTTCAAAAGCGATTCATAGATCTTTTGAAATGCTTCAAGTTCTTTATTAACACATATCAAGCGGTTATTATTCAAATCGATTACCTTTTAAAAACCACAAAGTATGTGCTTATCCACATAAAGCTATTATAACCAACTTCCCATAAAGCCGTTATAACACTTTATGTTTTAAATCAATCAAATACATTTAGCACACGTATCGTCTGCGTACTACATAGTTCACACATATCATGCTAGAAGAGATAGGAAGAGGTCCACATACCTCGCGACGATTATCGACTAATAGCAAAACGCTCAAGTACCTCAAACCGTCGGCGACACTCTCGATCAGCGGATCACTCCACACGCAGTAATACAACCTATAGAGGCCAAAAAGCGCCTATTAATACCTTTAGATCCCGACGTATAATATTATAAATAAAATTCGGCAGCACCTCCCCCCCCCCCCCCCCGCAACAGCGTAAATCTCCTCCTCTATCGAGGCTACCAAGCCAACGGGGTTAACACGTCTGACCGGACGTGTACAATTCTACTACACGGAATGCTACACAAGTCTCGTAATACAGTCTATGTAATTACGATTCGATTCTCTTATTTAAATTCGGGCTTAAGTCGCAAGACATTGCCGTAAGTATTATTCGAGCTTAAGTCAAAAGACATTGCCGCACAATTATAATGTTGATTCTATATATAGTATACTTCAACTATATATTCCTACAACATGTAATTTCCAATTACAATGTAAGGTCAAGAATGTTTACCTCGATAAGCCCAAAATTATCCGAGTTTATATGTCGTTCTGAACAAGGTTTAGCTCCTACTCGTGCGCTCCAAACGCTCCAAGAAACCCTTAGAAGTGTCTACACAACTTCTACTTAATACTTCAACTACGGGTGAAGATTTTTCCTTAGGGTTTCGTTTAGTGGCTAAAGGAAAGTATAATAGTATTTTCCAAGCCGTATAAAGGTACTTTGGAAAGTACTACAAGGTATTTGGCTAAAGTATTTTGGGCATTATAACGATACTTGTAGAATACATTTCTACCAAGGGGGTAGTATTTTGACTAGCACAACTAGGCTAGGGGGTTGCTCTCGGCTAGCCACTAGGCAAGGGGGCTCGAGGGCCTTGAGAGGGGAGAGGGGTGGTGTTTGGACGAGAACAAGGTTGAGGAGAGGAGGGATTTTCAAGACTTAGACATTTTTGGATGAAGAAGTTCATCAACTAAGGGGTATTTATAGGTCAAGTGAAGGCCAACCAATGGCCAAGATGAAGACAAGTGTGGTGCAAGTGTAGGGCTAGATTTAAGCCAAGTGCACCTTATCCATCTACCACAACAACTTGCACAAAATATCCTACCTACCCCCACTCACCAATTCGTCCAAATTGCCGTCCCACTCCATCAATGTGAGGTGACACTTGTCACCCTCCCGTTGGTCCAAAATGTTTCGTCTCTCGGAAAAATCCGCGAAAATTATAAACGACATAGCGGAAATTCCCTACGAAGTTGTGGAAAACGTTTACGCCGAAAAACGACTCTAACCGGTGTTGTGCACAAAAGAATTCGCCAAGCCTAAAGAAGTTCGAAAATTTCTCGCACGTCCCCACGTACATACTGAAATACGGGTATAACATTCTCCCCTCCTTAGAAACATTCGTCCCAAAGGTTCCTTCTCAAGACGGATAACGATAAAGTTCTTCTAATAAGTTGCCAACGCCACAACTGGCCACTAAACACCATATGCACGCAAATACTTATATCCAAGTCCACGAGAAAACACCTCTAACATCACAAACTTTTGTCACTTTGCGCGAGGTTCTAGTGTCACTCGGCGACCCAACAAAGCGGTCCGGACTGCATGCGATTCGAGGTCTAAAATATACATCCTTCGCACCTTCTCCTTTACAAGAAATGATCAGATCTATGCTCGCAATACATGCCGCCTCTGCCTTACTCGTCGTACTCTTCTCGAACTCTTGAACTCTTTTAGCATACGTATCACACTTTAGTTTCGAAACTTGAGTCACTACCTCCCAACTTGGTCATCCTATTAGCCTCGATCTTCCTTAAGGCTATTCCGGCCTTCACGATCTACTGGTCGAACGTATCCACGAACTCATCGATGGTCATCAAAACTTGGGCCTAGCACCACTGGTGACCCTACCACCGGGACCACCCGAGTGACCCACCTCATTCCGGCCACGGGTTGACACGCAACACGCCCTCAACTCGACCCTCCGTCACGCCAACTCTCTTGTTTCTCGATCCGGAACAACCTTGCTAAATCACATCATGAAAGATACCACTTTCATTTACCCAACCCAGAGACTTATCACACAATATTTTCTAGGCATAAAATGCACTCTGACAAGGATCACTCGCAAAATCTTGTACTCAAGACGGCCTTACATCTAAGGTCTCAACTGTAATATTCTAAGGTTCATCATTTTCTCACCCCCTGTGCTTACCCTTTTTCCCAACCGGGTTCCTAAATCACATTTTAGCACAAAGCTATCCGAACATAACACTTAACACATTAACATAACATCAAAACATACAAGCCTCTAGATGGTTATGATATACCAAACTACCGCTCACTCTAATCATAAGTCGCCTACTGCGGCATGTATCGAAGGTGATGAACACGCCATCGATCCGGTAAGGCTGCGCCAGCCGGTACCTCTCTATAAGCACGATCTCTCGTCACATGGCCCCCGACGGCGCAGTGAAACAAGCACCGATAAAAAAGACGACATTCCCGGGATGATGTTTGCCATCGTGCACACCGGAGGACATGAATCCGCTAGCTAGCACTCACGTATACCTGTGAACGGAAGCCCCGAGCTCGACCAGCTCGAATACCTGAACGTCCCGAAGGCGAGGGGACCACTCTGTCTTGGTGGAGGTACATAACTAGATGCTAACGAGGCGGTCCGCCTCGAAAGTTACCAAAGGACCTGCTCGCCTCTTCGCTGATCTCGGCCATTCCGTCGACCTCTCCGTGCCTCACATCCTAGTGCATGAGCTTGCATGCGGAAATGTCCATGCGGTGAAGAGCTACACCGCATAAGCCTCTGCCAGTAATCGTCGGCCCGGTGACGTGGCGGTGTACTCTGTCCTCCATATCCGCTACTACGGCGAACATACCGAGCTAATGAGTCGAACTCCATTGTACTCTCTAACCGCCCGCCCCGCCTCAACGTCAAAAATCTGCCGGCCCGAGCCCTCCTCATCTGGAGGCAAGAAATGTGCAAGAAATGCCTCGAGAACTCGTCCCAAATCTGGAAGTGCATGCTCTTCCGGACAGCTCCCACGAATCAAACGGTCAGCTGCAGATCACGCGGTGATGCGAACCCAATACCACCGACTCGCCTCGAGGCTCGATCACTCTCATGATCCGTTGTAGGCTGTCGGATAAACTCCGAGTCGTCCTCGGCTCTCGATCCATAGAACGGAGGCTACAACTCGTGAAGTCACGTAGCCTCAAACCGTGCGCTCGGGGTGTACTACGGGTGCTCGGGTGGGCTGCTGCATCCGACCTATCTCATATCGGCCACGACCACGGCGATGGGGCCATCTCCTTGTACCCATCTCATCGGCTCAGTGTGGGGACCGAGGCTCAGTATCGTAGTCTCGGCCACCGCTGCGGCTCTAAACTCTGCTGGTCTTTGTGGCGTCGCGAAACCCGCCGTCGAATCCTTGTCAGTCTTGGCCAGGGCTGCGCCTCGTGCTCCTCTGTATCTCACTAACAGCTCCTCGATCGCCTTGCCCATCTGGGCACAGGTTGCCTACGCGGAGGCATAGCGGTAAAGGAAAGGAATACGTCGGAGGGTCCGATTTATCACTGCGGCTCTAAGGCACGATCTCGGAATGAGAAGGATGGAAACCAATCCTAAATGTCTGCGACCTCACGATTATAGATGTGGTGCACAACACACCGATAATCAAGACTCTACTAGACACGGTGCGTAGACACTTTCGAGGACTAATCGCTCGATACCACTTTTGTCACGACCGAACCGGGCGTGGTCGTGCCTTACCGGGCACCCTAGTGATACAACATCGAGAAAATCAGCGGAAATAAAAACATGAACATGAATTAAGAGAAAAGATAAATAAACAGGCCAACCAAAGCAGTTTCTTCATCATATATACATAAATACCGAACAATTATCCTTTTTACAAACCACGCCCACAATTACTCTGCACCTCTAAGATTTTACAACCGCTATGACGGACAGGGGGGCCATACCCACGAATGTATAAGCATCTACGGACTCGTGGTAACATACCAAAGATAAGCCTCCGAAGGAACGGAGCTTTCAATCGAAAGGTGATCCTAAAGCGGGGATCGACACCGATGTACCTTTTACTGCGGCGTGAACGCAGCCCCGAAGGAGGTCGATAACAGTACCAAGTATGTGAAATCGTAAAAATCAGTAAATGAAATCATAATAGTCTATATAAAGCAGGAGACATGTATGATAACCAAACTACAATTCACAACATAGAAGCCGTCCTGTCAAGGCAGGGACGCACGCCCTAAAAGTCATCCCTCAGGCCCGTGGAACTCCTTCCTCACCGCCGTGATCTAGGTACAACTCATGTGAGACGTATAGCAGGTCTCGGCCCATCTTATGGACCCAATATAGAAAAGGGTGGAAGACATTCCCGGTTCATCCCATGAACCGGTAGTCGAGTGGAATACATTCCCGGATGAACCGGTAGTCGAGTGAAATACATTCCCGGATGAACCGGTCCTCAAGTGAAATACATTCCCGGATGAACCGGTCCTCAAGTGAAATACATTCCCGGATGAGCCGGTAATCAAGTGAAACACATTCCCGGATGAACCGGTAGTCGAGTAGAACACAGTACTTACACAACAAGGCTATCACACGTAACATGGTCAAGTTTCATAACAACAAGTATACGCAAGTTACACACGACTCAAGGTACTTTCATTTTATATCAAAGTCCGGATTTTAACCTTAAAGTACTACGTCCGTTAAATTCCTTTTAAGATCCATTTCTTTTACAAAGGTCACCCGATACGTAGTATAAAATTTGAGTGACTAACATTGTTAAGTAAACCAAAAGGCTTTCCTTTGTAAAATCAAGTGACAACCTTATTTTCCAAACGTTCAAGTTTGCCTAATTTCAATGCTCAAGTTTCTCATTTTAGAAAAAGGTTTCAGTAGTTCATAGTTTTAAATCCTTTAAAACATAATTCTCCTTTAAACGTTTTGAGAAACCTATGTCTTATAAGTGAGTAGGTTATTCTTGTTTATAATCAATCTTATTAAGCGACCATGATCTAGGAAATGTAATATCATTTTGTCTCATCTTAGCTTATGCAGATGGAGGTTTCTACTGGTTTTAATAATACTTCTTTAGTCAATACATTTTCCTTTTATTAACGCTGCAGTGGTTTGTCGATACACATTCTGATTTCCGAAATCAGTAAAACATTCTTAAGCCGTTATACCTAACTTCCCATAAAGCTAGTATAACTCTTAAGCTTTTAAAACCAAGTATTACTCTTCTTTCAAAAAGGATTCTTAATTCTTTTGAAATACTTCAAGTTCTTTATTAACACATATCAAGCGCTTATTATTCAAATCGATTTACCTTTTTAAAAACCACAAAGTATGTGCTTATCCACATAAAGCTATTATAACCAACTTCCCATAAAGCCGTTATAACACTTTATGTTTTAAATCAATCAAATACATTTAGCACGTATCGCTCTGCAGTACTACATAGTTCACACATATCATGCTAGAAGAGATAGGAAGAGGTCCACATACCTCGCGACGATTATCGACTAATAGCAAAAGCGCTCAAGTACCTCAAACCGTCGGCGACACTCTCGATCAAGCGGATCACTCCACACGCGATTACAACCTATAGAGGCCACTGGCGCCTAGTAATACCTTTAGATCGGCGTAGAATATTCTCTGTAAAATTCGCAGACCTCCACACATGCAGCGTAAATCTCCTCTCTATCGGCTAGCTACCAAGCCAACCAGGGGTTAACACGTCTGACCGGACGTGTACAATTCTACTACACAAGAATGCTACACAAGTCTCTTATGTCTGATCCTATGTAATTCTGATTCGATTCTCTTATTTAAATTCAGCTTAAGTCGCAAGACATTTGCGTAAGTATTATTCGAGCTTAAGTCAAAAGACATTGCCGCACAATTATAATGTTCATTCTATATATAGTATACTTCAACTATATATTCCTACAACATGTAATTTCCAATTACAATGAAGGTCAAGAATGTTTACCTCGATAAGCCCAAAATTATCCGAGTTTATATGTCGTTCTGAACAAGGTTTAGCTCTACTGCCGTGCGCTCCAAAGCGCTCCAAGAAACCCTTAGAAGTGTCTACACAACTTCTACTTAATACTTCAACTACGGTGAAGATTTTTCCTTAGGGTTTCGTTTAGTGGCTAAAGGAAAGTATAATAGTATTTTAGGGCCGTATAAAGGGTACTTTGGAAAGTACTACAAGGTATTTGGCTAAAGTATTTTGGGCATTATAACGATACTTGTAGAATACATTTCTACCAAGGGGGTAGTATTTTGACTAGCACAACTAGGCTAGGGGTTGCTCTCGGCTAGAGCCACTAGGCAGGGGGCTCGCCGAGGGCCTTGAGGGGAGAGGGGTGGTGTTTGGACGAGAACAAGGTTGAGGAGAGGAGGATTTTCAAGACTTAGACAATTTTTGGATGAAGAAGTTCATCAACTAAGGGGTATTTATAGGTCAAGTGAAGGCAACCAATGGCCAAGATGAAGACAAGTGTGGTGCAAGTGTAGGGCTAGATTTAAGCCAAGTGCACCTTATCCATCTACCACAACAACTTGCACAAAATATCCTACCTAACCCCACTCACCAATTCGTCCAAATTGCCGTCCCACTCCATCCAATGTCACGACCCGAATCTGGGCCCGTGACTGGTGCCTTACCCCGGGCACCCTAGTGATACAACATCAGAGTAATCAGCGGAACATAAAACACATACATGAAACAAATGAAGTACAAAAGCGATGTCGAGGAAAACTTGCCTTTCGGCATATATATAAATAACAACTCCTACAAATGAACAGTTTAATCCTTTTTACAACCACGCCACAATAGTACTACGCACCTGCGAAATGATACGACAACGATGGCGGGACGGGGCCCGCCAAACCCACGAATGTAAATACCTACAACGACGGACTATACCCAGATAAGCCTCGGAGAAAGCGGAGCTTTCCCAAACGCTGAATCGCGACCCTAAGAGCGAGGATCAACGGCGGTGTACCTTTACTGCGGCATGAAGCGCGGCCCGGGGAGGTCGATCTGACAATTACAGTATGTGGCGAAAATAAATCGTAAATGAAATCATAGTAGTCTATATAAAGCGGGAGACATGTATGATAACCAAACTACGATTCACAATAAATAAGCGATCATGTCAAGTCGTGACTCACGCCTCAAAGTTATCACAATAAAACCGTGCGGGGCAAGTGCGAAGGCATAGCCGACTACTAAGACCACGATACCAAAAATACCACAAAGCGTATCCCGAGGTCTTTCTAGACCGCACACATGATCGAAGGCGGCCACTCGCCCGCAATATCAATGTCGCGTCTATCCACTCGAACTCTCGCGACTCGCATAGGTCACCCACGGACCCGTGAGGTATTCCTCGAATCATGGTCCTGCATCGCTGAGGTATACCCGCGTCGGGCGGCTAACCCTCGGTATCCGCCTAGGCTCCGCGGCCGCATAGTCTCAAAAGACCGCATAGTCTCAGCCAGACCGCATAGGAATCCCGCGTCGGGCTAAACACCGGAATGATCAATCCTCGAGCTACCGCGCTCCGCGTAGTCACAAGGTGCATAGGCCGTATAGACCGCATCGGGTGGCAAGCCCTCGGTATAATAAGTCAAGGGTATGTGATACAATAACGATTACAAGCGGGCTTAACGTTTGACAACGTAAGCACAACAAGAGTGACCCCCTTACACAATAATCACAAGATACTAACACACGTAGCATCCTAACATGCTTACTTATCAAATCAACAAGAAAGTATTACAAGGCTATCACAAACCAATACAATCAAGTTATTCACACAAGGTACTTTCTACTAACAAGTTCGGGTACCTATCCCCAAAGTACTTCATACATTAAATCTTTAAAAGATACGTTACTTCACAAAAACCACACAATACCTGTAGTATATGAAAATAGAGTGATTATCTTTTTAAAGTAAATCAATTACTTCTCTTTGTAAAATCAAGTAGCAACATTCTTTTCCAATGTTCAAGTTGCCTAATTTCCCATGTTCAAGTTTGCCTAATTTCCCATGTTCAAGTTTCTCATTTTAGAAAGGTTTCGTAGTTCATAGTCTTATTCATTTAAGAATATAATTCTCCTTTAAACAATCTGGGAAACATAAGCCTTATAAGTGAGTAGGATATTCTTGTTTATAACAATCTTATTACAACAGCCATGATCTAGGAAATATCATTTTGTCTCATCTTAGCTTCTATGCGGATGGAAGTTTCTCTTGGTTTTAATAATACTTAATTATTAAAAACATTTCCTTTATTAACGTATTTGCGATGGTTTGTCGATACACATTCGATTTCCAAAATCGATAAAACATTCTTAAGCGTTATACCTAACTTTCCATAAGGCTAGTATAACTCTTAAGTTTTCTAAAAATCAAGTATTACCTCTTCTTTCAAAATGATTCAAAAATCTTTTGAAATACTTCAAGTTCTTTATTAACACATAACAAGCGATTATAGTTCAAATCGATTTACCTTTTAAAAACCACAAGTATTTTCTTACCAACATAAAGTCGTTATAACCAACTTCCCATAAAGCCGTTATAACACTTTATGTTTTAAACCAATCAAATACATTTAGCACGTATCGTCTACCGTACTACATAGTTCACACATATCATGCTAGAAGAGATAGGAAGAGGTTCACATACCTCGCGGCAGTATCGACTAATAGCAAATCGCTCAAGTACTTCCAACCGTCGGCTGCTCCTTAAGCCAAGTAGATCGCGCCACACGTAGTACTTCAACCTATAAGGCCACAAGGCGCTCATTAACATTTAGATCTCATCGTAGAACATTCTACCGAAAATTGGCGACCTCCCCATGACAGCGTAAATCTCCTCCTCTATCGGTAGCTACCAAGCCAACCAGGGGTTATGCATCTAACCTACGGTACAATTCTACTCCACGGTACTACTACACAAGTCTCATGTCTGACCTATGTAATTACGATTCGGTATTCCTCTTTAAATTCGGGCTTAAGTCGCAAGACATTCTGTAAGTATTATTCAGGCTTAAGTCAAAAGACATTGCCAATAACTACGTTCAGTTCTAATATATAGTATACTACAACTATATATTCAAGCAATCATGTAATTTCCAATTACAATAGAGGGACAAGATAATTACCTCGATAAGCCCATAATTATCCTAGCTTAAAGTCGATCTGGGCAATCGTTTAGCTCCAACTCAGCGCTCCAACCGCTCTAAACCACCCTTAGAAGTTCTAACCAACTTCTACACAATACTCAACGGACTATGGAGATTTCCTAGGGTTTCGGTTTGGTGGTAGCGGGAAGTATAATAGTATATCGGGCTTTTGTAAAGGTATAACCTTAGAATACTACAAGGTATTGGCTAAGGAAATTTGGGCATTATAACAATACTTTTGAGAGTATTTCTACCAAGAGAGGGGGGTATTATACGGAAACAACTAGGCGAGGGGTACCCACGGCTAGCACCCAGAGGGGGTATACCTCGGCTTACCCACTAGGGGAACTCTCGACAAGGGAGGGAAGGCTTTTGGACGAGAACCTCTAGAAGGGAGAGGGAGGGATTTTAACACTTAGAATATTTTTTTGGATGAAGAAGTTCATCAAAGGGAGGGGTATTTATAGGTCAAGGGATGGCCAACCAAAGGCCAAGATCAAGCCAAGTGTGGTGCAAGTGTAGGGCCAAGATCTTGCCAAGTGCACCTTATCCATCTACCACAAAAATATCCTACCTACTACTTGACAAAAATGTCAAGCAATTCGTCCAACTTGCCGCCCCAAAGCCCACCAATGAGAGGGTGCCAAGTGTCGCCCTCTTGTTGGTCCAAAATGTTTCGTCTCTCGGAAAAATCCGCAAAAATTAGAAATGACATAGCCGGAATTTTCCCTACGAAAGCTGTGAAAACGTTTCGCCGAAAAACGACTCTAACCGGGTGTTGTGAACAAAAATAATTCGGCCAAGCCTATTTGAAGTTCGAATTTTCTACGTACGTCCCTACGTACATACTCTGGAAATACGGGGTATAACATTCTCCCCTCCTTAGAAACATTCGTCCCGAATGTTCCTTCTAGGTCTCGAAACAAACGTGCGCCAGTATAGTCTTCACTACTATACTTACGAGAACAATCCTGCCACACATGGCCACCGAAACAACTGCGCCAAAATACTTATATCCCGATCCACGAGGAAACACCTCTAACATCATAAAGCATACCACTTTTGTCACTTTGCGCGAGGTTCGGTGTCACTCCGCGACCAACAAATGGTGCCGGACTACGTCGATCCCCGAGGTCGTCACTCGAACTCTTACCACATTTAAATCGCTTGATTTCCAAAACTGGTTACTATCTCTAACGTGGTCATCATTAATCGGAACACTCTGGATGGATCTCGATTTCCTTCTCGAACATAATACTGAAGATCGACGCCTTGCCTCCTAAGTCGGACGGCAAATGCTAACATATAGGCAACCCGCCTATCCTCACATGAACTCAAAGGCCCAAAGTAACTCGGGCTAAGTTTCTCTTACACCCTATCCGGTGGTTCCTTCAAGAAGACCGACCGTCGGCTGAACTCTGGCGTCGTCGCCGATAATCCGCACGATTCCTCCAGAGCTACCAAAAACCTCTTACGGATAAGCTTCACCCTATCCACGTCTGCTGAACACGTATGAACCAACTATCGAACGCTTGCCAACGTCGAACCAATCGGCCGTGACTTACACTTCCGCCCTACAAGGCGTCGCAAGGCGATATCCGAACACCGAAATGGTAGCTATAAAACACTTCCCCAAGAGATAACAATCCTTACAACTACCCGAAATCCACGCATGGCGTGGCGAATGCGGTCGAGACTCACGAGTTCTTAACCTGCACAGTAAACTTTAGAAAGCGAAAATAGCCACAACGGGCTTCATGCGACATAAGGTAAAGGTAGGCACCCGTGCAACCTTTCAACCGCCGGATAACTCAACACACCAGTAAACGGTCGAGCGAAGAACACGATGGGCTGCCCCATCGACCCGACCACCGGTCGAATGATCCACGAACTCGTCTGTGGTTAATCGAACATGGGCCTAACACCCTCGTGACCTACCACAAGCGGGACCACCACAACCCACCACCAAACAGGCCGCGGGTTGACCCGCATCATGGCCTCAATCCGACCCGTCAACGAGCACAACACTAGTTCCCCGATCCGGAACAGTCTCACTAATCACGTTACGAAAACCTAGCGGTCTTCTTAGCTCAACTACCCCCTTTCATTCCACACTACTAGGGACTTATCCCAACCATAACTCACGTGCACTATGCACTCCGATAAGGGTCAAACATAACACTACACCTTTTCTCGAGATGGCCTCACCTCTAAGGTCTCTACGTAAAAAGCTCTAAGGCTCACACCTTCTCTATCCCCCAAAATCTTACTCGGTTAAACAACCATGATCTAATCACGACTAACACACTGTTATCAGAACATAGCACTTAAGGTATACTCACCTTATCACGTATACAAAGCTCTAGAGGGTTAAAGATATACCTGAATCTACTGCTTCACTCCCCTTAGTCGTTCTAATCAAACATGCCCCGTAGGGCGCATAGCTAAGGAAGATGACAACTACCCACCGATCCTGAAGGCTAAGTCCTCCCGCAAGGACACTCTTTCGACATCAGACCACGGCGGTCGCCGTACAACAAGTACCAACTAAAGACGACATTCACGAGATGGCGCTGCCACTTGTGAACACCGAGAAAAAGCGAATCGGATGGTGGAACGCCGTGTGGCGTGAGCGGAAGCTCGAGCTCGACCAACTCCTGCATACCCGAGCGTCACGAACCCTGCGGAAGACCACTCTGCATGGCGGAGGTGCATAACTGATCTTTGGTGAGGTGACTCGCCTCGAAAGTTACTAAAGGACCTTCTTTGCTCGCCCTCTTCTCGGTGTCCTTCGTTAACACATGCGATTTCTACCGTCTCGGCTGCTGCGCGCATAAGCCCGTGCAGGCCATGCTCAAGCCTAATCGAAGAATTACTCTTGCACAACCTCTTTTAGATAGTCCTCAAGACTCGCGGTACATCGGTATATTCTCTGGTAGCCAAATCTATAGCTAGTAACAGGGTCGCCTCTTTGCAATCTAAATTCTCTGTTCCCGGTCGTGGAACTGAAGGTTCATATACCATGGCCGCAGTAGGGACTGCCGCTGCCGTGCCAAACTCTGCTGGGGCTAGTGACGTCGCAGAAATCCCCGAATGAAGCACTACCCTAGGTAATGATTGGGCCTGTGCCCTCGCCACCCTCTGCTACTCGCGACTCCTCGCCTTGCCCTCACAGGCTCGGGTTGCCTACGCGAGGCATATCGGTAAGGAAAGAAATCGTTAGAGGGTCCAACTTACAACACAGCTCTAAGGCACGATCTCAGAGTGAGAAGAATAGAAACCAATCCTAAAATATCCTATAGCCTCCTGATTATTGATGTGGTGCACAACACACCGATAATCAAGACTCTCTTGGATACGATGCGTAGACACTTTCCGAGATTAAGCGCTCGATACCACTTTTGTCACGACCGAATGGGCGTGGTAGTGCCTTACCGGGCACCCTAGTGATACAACATCAGTAATCGCGGAACATAAAACACATACATGAAACAAATGAAGTACAAAGCGATGTCGAGGAAAACTTGCCTTTCGGCATATATATAAATAACAACTCCTACAAATGAACAGTTTAATCCTTTTTACAACCCTGCCCACAATAGTACTACAGACCTCTACGAAATGATACGACAACAATGGCGGGACAGGGCCCCGCCAAACCCCTGAATGTAAATACCTACAACGCGGACTATACGGATAAGCCTCGAGAAGCGGAGCTTTCCCAACGCCGAATCGTGACCCTAAGAGCGAGGATCAACGGCGGTGTACCTTTACTGCGGCATGAACGCGGCCCAGGAGGTCGATAACAGTACCGAGTATGTGAAACTGAAAATAAATACAGTAAATGAAATCATAGTAGTCTATATAAAGCAGGAGACATGTATGATAACCAAACTACAGTTCACAATAAATAAGCAGTCATGTCAAGTCAGGGACTCACGCCCTCAAAGTTATCACAATAAAACCGTACGGGGCAAGTACGAAGGCATAGCCGACTACTAAGACCCACAGTACCAAAAATACCACAAACTGTATCCCGAGGTCTTTCTAGACCGCACGTAATCGAAGGCGGCCACTGCGCCGCAATATCAATGTGCGTCTATCCACGAACTCTCGCACTCCGCATAGGTCACCCGCACCGCGTGAGGTATTCCTCGAATCATGGTCCTGCATCGCGAGGTATACCCGCGTCGGCGGCTAACCCTCGGTATCCGCGTAGGCTCCCGCAACGCGCATAGTCTCAAAAGACAGCATAGTCTCAAGAGACCTCATATTGAATCCCGCGCATCAGGCTAAACACACGGAATGATCAATCACGAGCTACCGCTCCGCATAGTCACAAGGACTGCATAGGCCGTATAGACCCGCATCAAGGGTGGCAAGCCCTCGGTATAATAAGTCAAGGGGGTATGTGATACAATAACAGTACAACGGGCTTAACGTTTGACAACGTAAGCACAACAAGAGTGACCCCCTTACACAATAATCACAAGATACTAACACACGTAGCATCCTAACATGCTTACTTATCAAATCAACAAGAAAGTATTACAAGGCTATCACAAACCAATACAATCAAGTTATTCACACAAGGTACTTTCTACTAACAAGTTCGGGTACCTATCCCCAAAGTACTTCATACATTAAATCTTTAAAAGATACGTTACTTCACAAAAACCACACAATACCTGTAGTATATGAAAATAGAGTGATTATCTTTTTAAAGTAAATCAATTACTTCTCTTTGTAAAATCAAGTAGCAACATTCTTTTCCAATGTTCAAGTTGCCTAATTTCCCATGTTCAAGTTTGCCTAATTTCCCATGTTCAAGTTTCTCATTTTAGAAAGGTTTCGTAGTTCATAGTCTTATTCATTTAAGAATATAATTCTCCTTTAAACAATCTGGGAAACATAAGCCTTATAAGTGAGTAGGATATTCTTGTTTATAACAATCTTATTACAGCAGCCATGATCTAGGAAATATCATTTTGTCTCATCTTAGCTTCTATGCAGATGGAAGTTTCTACTGGTTTTAATAATACTTAATTATTAAAAACATTTCCTTTATTAACGCGATGGTTTGTCGATACACATTCTGATTTCCAAAATCAGTAAAACATTCTTAAGCCGTTATACCTAACTTTCCATAAGGCTAGTATAACTCTTAAGTTTTCTAAAAAAATCAAGTATTACCTCTTCTTTCAAAATGATTCAAAAATCTTTTGAAATACTTCAAGTTCTTTATTAACACATAACAAGCGCTTATAGTTCAAATCGATTTACCTTTTAAAAACCACAAGTATTTTCTTACCAACATAAAGCTGTTATAACCAACTTCCCATAAAGCCGTTATAACACTTTATGTTTTAAACCAATCAAATACATTTAGCACATGTACGTCTACCGTACTACATAGTTCACACATATCATGCTAGAAGAGATAGGAAGAGGTTCACATACCTCGCGACGAGTATCGACTAATAGCAAATCGCTCCAAGTACTTCCAACCGTCGGCTGCTCCTTAAGCCAAGTAGATCGCGCCACACGTAGTACTTCAACCTATAAGGCCACAAGGCGCTCATTAACATTTAGATCTCATCGTAGAACATTCTACCGAAAATTCGGCAGCACCTCCCCCCCCGCAACAGCGTAAATCTCCTCCTCTATCGAGGCCGGCTACCAAGCCAACCAGGGGGGGTTATGCATCTAACCCTAACGGGTACAATTCTACTCCACGGTACTACTACACAAGTCTCATGTCTGACCTATGTAATTACGATTCGGATTCCTCTTTAAATTCAGGCTTAAGTCGCAAGACATTGCCGTAAGTATTATTCAGGCTTAAGTCAAAAGACATTGCCAATAACTACGTTCAGTTCTAATATATAGTATACTACAACTATATATTCAAGCAATCATGTAATTTCCAATTACAATAGAGGGACAAGATAATTACCTCGATAAGCCCATAATTATCCTAGCTTAAAGTCGATCCTGGGCAATCGTTTAGCTCGACTCCGGCGCTCAACCCGCTCTAAACCACCCTTAGAAGTTCTAACCAACTTCTACACAATACTCCAACGGACTATGGAGATTTCCCTAGGGTTTCGGTTTGGTGACTGACGGGAAGTATAATAGTATATCAGGGCTTTTTGTAAAGGTATAACCTTAGAATACTACAAGGTATTGGCTAAGGAAATTTGGGCATTATAACAATACTTTTGAGAGTATTTCTACCAAGAGAGGGGGGTATTATACGGAAACAACTAGGCTAGGGGGGGGGGGTACCCCACGGCTAGCACCCCAAGGAGGGGGGGGTATACCCCTCGGCCTACCCCACTAGGGGGGGAACTCTCGGCCAAGGGGGAGGGGGAAGGCTTTTGGACGAGAACCTCTAGAAGGGAGAGGGAGGGATTTTAACACTTAGAATATTTTTTTGGATGAAGAAGTTCATCAAAGGGAGGGGTATTTATAGGTCAAGGGATGGCCAACCAAAGGCCAAGATCAAGCCAAGTGTGGTGCAAGTGTAGGGCCAAGATCTTGCCAAGTGCACCTTATCCATCTACCACAAAAATATCCTACCTACTACTTGACAAAAATGTCAAGCAATTCGTCCAACTTGCCGCCCCAAAGCCCACCAATGAGAGGGTGCCAAGTGTCGCCCTCTTGTTGGTCCAAAATGTTTCGTCTCTCGGAAAAATCCGCAAAAATTAGAAATGACATAGCCGGAATTTTCCCTACGAAAGCTGTGGAAAAGCGTTTAAACACGACTCTAACCGGGTGTTGTGAACAAAAATAATTCGGCCAAGCCTATTTGAAGTTCGAATTTTCTACGTACGTCCCTACGTACATACTCTGGAAATACGGGGTATAACATCCAATGTGAGGGTGACACTTGTCACCCTCCCGTTGGTCCAAAATGTTTCGTCTCTCGGAAAAATCCGCAAAAATTATAAACGACATAGCCGGAAATTCCCCTACGAAAGCTGTGAAAACGTTTCGTCGAAACGACTCTAACCGTGTTGTGCACAAAAGAATTCGCCAAGCCTAAAGAAGTTCGAAAATTTCTCGTCGTCCCACGTCATACTCTGGAAATACGGTATATGATTATCATACATGTCTCCGCTTTATATAGACTATTATGATTTCATTTCTGATATTTTCTGATTTCACATACTTGGTACTGTTGTATTTGTTATACCGTAGTTGCGGGGTATGTATGTGAGGGCGTGCGTCTGAGTCTGCGAAATTTTGAAAGAAAGAAAGATGTGAGTTTTCATGAAAGTTTCCTGTTATTTGTGAAGAAAAAGGTTCGTTAATGGGAATTGGATTCCCAGTTTGGTATTTGGACTTCATAGATTATATTAGAATTTTGAGATTTTATTTTGGAAATGGTCACGTGGGGCCACGGGAGAAATTCTGGTTTTGTGGGGCCCACTTTGTTTTGAGATTTTGGCCATTGTGGATATTTTTGGAAGACGTTTTTGAGGGCCAATAGGAGGGTGACACGTGTCACCCCGCAGGTGGCTTGGCGAATGACATTTGTGCCTGACACGGTTAGAGTCGTTTTTCGACGAAACGTTTTTCGTAACTTGCGAGGGGAAAATTCCGGCTATGTCGTTTTGTATTTTTGCGGATTTTTCCGCGCGCCGAAACATTTTGGACCAACCAGAGGGTGACACTTGTCACCCTCCAGTGAGCAGTAAGTGAAGCTCAAGTGGGACGAATTCATGCCTTGTTTTGGCCTTGTTTTGTGCAATGTTTTGTGGCTTGTTTTGTGGAGTAGGGTCTAGGGTGCACTTGGCTTGATCTTGGCCTTACACTTGCCTTGCACATGGCTTGATCTTGGCCATTGGTTGGCTTTTGGTTTTGCTATAAATACCCCCCTTATGTTGATGAACTCTTCATCCACAAATGAAACCTTCCAAGCCTAAAATCCCTCCCTCCTCTAGTGTTGAGTTCGTCCAACTCATCCCCCCCCTCTTTTGAGAGTCTTGGCCGAGGGCCTCCTCCCTCCCCCTTTGTGGTGCCTTGGCCGTGGGGTACCCCCCCCCCCTAGCCTAGTTGTTTTCGTATAATACCCCTTGTTGTGGTATAGAAATACTCCCCTAGTATTGTTATAATGCCCAAAATACCTTAGCATTGTACCTTGTAGTATTACATAGATACCTATATACGTATATCCCGTAAATAATACCTTTTATCCATTTTAGTCTCTAAGCGAAACCGTAAGGAAATCTTCATAGTTTGTTGAAGTATTTGAGTAGAAGTTGGGTAGAACTTCTAAGGGTTGTTTGGAGTGGTTTGGAGCGCACGGAGTAGGAGCTAAACCTTGCTCAGGATCGACATTATAACTTGGATAATTTTGGGCTTGTCGAGGTAATTATCTTGTCCCTCTATTGTAATTGGAAATTACATGTTTGTTAGAATATATAGTTGAAGTATACTATATATGGAACTATACTTAGTATTCGGCAATGTCTTTTGACTTAAGCACGAAGAATAAAGAATCGAACTCTGTTGTATTTACATAGACTGTATTGCGATGAGACTTGTGTAGTATTCTTGTGTAAATTGTACACGTCAGGTTAGGCGTGTAAACCCCAGTTGGCTTGGTAGCGGCCTCGATAGAGGAGGAGATTCTGTTGTTGCGGGGTGGGGAGAGTCTTGCCAATTTTACGTAGAAAGATAGAAACTTGGGTTTTGGGGTTAATAGACGTTTGTGACCTTTATAGGTGAAAGTACTAAGAGTAGCGTATTTTACTCGAGGAGTGGAAAGGGCTAGCAAGGTTGTAGTACTTGGAGCATTTTGCTTATTGTCGATAAATCGTCGCGAGGTATGTGAACCTCTTCCTATCTTTTCTAGCATGATTGTTGTGAACTATGTAGTACGGTGGACGTACAGGTGCTAAGTGTATTTGTTTGGTTTAAAACATAGTGTGTTATAATAGCTTTATGGGAAGTTAGTTATAACGACCTTATGTAGGTGAAAATGGTTTACTGATGTTAGAAGTTAAGAGACTTGATCTTATAAGATAAGAGACTTAACTTATTTGTTTTAGTGTGGATGTTTGTGTGAAACCTCATTCGTGAGTAATGAGTACTTGGTTTTTAAAGGGATAATGTTTCTTGATTTGGAAATCGGAAGGTGTATCGACAGGACCAACTGCGGCGTTAATAAAGGAAAATGTATTGAATAATGATGTGTTGTATTAAAACCAGTAGAAACCTCCATCTGCATGAAGCTAAGATGAGACAAAATGATATTACATTTTCTAGATCATGGTCTTTGTAATAAGATCGTTATAAACAAGAATAAACTACTCACATATATGACATATGTTACTCAATTGTTTTAAAAGAGATTAAGACTATGAGTTATGAAACCTTTCTAAAATAAGTGACTTGAGCATTTGAAACTGAGAAACTTGAGTAATTGAAACTAGGCAAACTGGAACTTAGGAAAAGAATGTTGTTACTTGATTTTGAAAAGGAATGTGGGTTGGTCATTCTAATACTACGTATCGGGTGACTTTATAAAAGTAATGGATCTCTTTTAAAAGAACTTAACGTATGTAGTACTTTGGGGTTAAAAACCCGGACTTTGGCATAAAATGAAAGTACTTTGAGTTGTGTGAAACTTGCCTATGCTTGTTGTTGTGAAACTTGCCTATGCTTGTTGTTGTGAAACTTGCCTATGCTTGTGATGATAGCCTTTGTTGTGCAAGTGTGGTATTTACGTATTCTGGCGTCTCTCGATAGAGGCGGTCGACTTGTTGAGAACTTACTTGGGCGTCTTTGGCGGTGATGGAGAATTCCACGGGTATGTTTCCATTTTTGATTCTTGTCTTGTTGTTGATGTCACGTGGACGTATCTGCGAGGTAAATTCGGGGCATGCGGCCGTGCGGTCGGGTTGATTACGATATATTGTTATTGTGGTTACATGGACATGTCTACACCGAGGTAGAATTCGGGGCATGTGGCCGTGCGGCGGGGTTGATCACCCGATATTATTGTTGATGTCACATGGGCGTGTCTACAGAGGTAGAATTGGGCATGTGGCCATGGGGCATTGGTATTATTGTTGCATCATGGACATGTCTACACCGTCTGCATTCGGGCATGCGGCCGTGATGCGAACATGATTGATGTTGTGGGCGTGAGACCCATAGTTATATTTGAGTGATGACTTGAGGCGTGAGTCACATGGACATATGTTGCTTTTATGTTGTGAATCGTAGTTTGGTTATCATACATGTCTCTGCTTTATATAGACTAGTATGATTTCATTACAATATTTTCTGATTTCACATACTTAGTACTGTTATCTTGACCTCCTTGAAGTGCGTTCATCATGCCGCAGTAGAGTACATCGGTTGTGGATCCTCGCTCTTAGGATCTCAGTTCAGCGTTTTGGGAAGCTCCGTTTCTCCGGAGGCTTATCTTTCGGTATGTGTTCACTGAGTTGTAGGTTCTTGTACATTCAGGGGTATGGCGGGGCCCTGTCCCGTCATAGTTGTTGTAAATCTTAAGTGCATGAAATCTTGTATGGGCGGGGTTGTAAAAAGATTAAAGCATTCGTTTTGAAAGAGTTGTATTTATTTATGTTATTGGAAGGTAACCGTTGGGTTGCTTTGTTTATGTTCATATATCTTGTTTCTTGTTAAAGTTTTATTTTCCATTGGTTTTCTCGATGATTGTATCACTAGGGTGCAGGATAAGGCACGATGCGGGCCCGAACGGTCGTTACAAAAGTGGTATCGAGCGATTAATCCTCGGAAAGTGTCTGAACCGTGTCTAGTAGAGTCTTGATTATCGATGTGTTGTGCACCACATCTATAATCGAGGAGGCAGAGACATTTAGGATTAGTTTCCATTCTTCTCATTCCGAGATCGTGCCTTAGAGGCGTGTTGTAAGTTGGACCCTCCGACGTATCTCGTTTTTACCGATTATGCCTCCGCGCAGCAGCGAGCCCGAAGGCAAGCGGCCGAGTGCTGCTAGTGAGATCTGAGAGAAGTCGAGGCGCAGTCGGACAGCACTGAGGTTGTGCTTGACGGCGGGTTTTGTAGCGCCCGGCCCAGCGAGTTTAGAGCCGCAGCGGTGGCTGCTGAGACCACGATACACGAGCCTCGTCCCGATGCAGGGCGGAGAAATGGGTTACAAGGAGATGGCCCGATTCTTTGGCGAGTCGTGGCAGATATGAGGATAAATTTGGATCACGCGATTCAGTTCAGCTTGACGTGGTGCACCAAAGCGAATAGTTTGAGGCTACGGGACTTTCCGAGTTGTAGCCCGCGAGTTTTATGGGTCGAGGCACGAGGATGATCCGCGAGTTCATTCGGCGATTCTGACGGATCATGCGGGTGATCAAGGCTTGAGACCGAGTGCGTGACCTTTGGTTCGCGTCGGCTGCGTGATACCGCGATCGATTGGTTTGATTCATGGGAGCTTTCGGGAGAGCATTCACCTCCAGCGATATGGGATGAGTTTTGGGGCTTTCCTCACGCATTTCTTGCCTCCGCGGATGAGGAGGGCGCGGTAAACAGATTTTGATGCTTAGACAGAGCGGGCGTGCGGTTCGGGAGTACAATGTGGAGTTCGACTCATTGGCGTCGTCCAGCGTTGGTAGCTAGTATGGAGGATCGAGTGCACCGATATGTTCTGAGGCTCGATGATTACATGTCGAGGCATGTTCGGGAGTAGCTCTTCACCGCATGGACATTGCCGCATGCGAGCTCATCTGCTGGGATGTGAGGCACGCGGAGGTCGGCGGAATGACCAAGATCGGCGAGAAGGGCGGAACAACGGTCCTTTGGTGACTTTCGAGGCGGACCGCCTCGACATACTAGTTTTGTACCTCCGCCCGGTGCAGTGGTCCTCCACAACCTTGAGTATTCGGGAGCGGTCGGGGCTCGAGGTTGAGTTTCGAGGAAGTAAGGGTGTTGGCCAGATGCGGTCACCCCTACCTCGGTGTGGTCGATGTGGTAGACCGCATTTCGGGGCGTGTCGTGGTGCGAGGAGCTTGTTATTTTTGCGGCCAGCGGGGCCATTTTGCGGCTGTCCGACCAAGGGTAGCCACGGATGTTACGACTCACCTCCGGATCGATGGGTGGTTCATCGCGCCTACGATTATACGCCTGCAGTGGGCCTATGATTAGAGTGGAGCGGTAGCTTCAGGTTTATCCTTAACCCTCTAGAGTTTTGGTATGCTTGTTATGATGGTCTCATTATTATGTGCTATGTACGAATAGCGTTGTGTTAATTATGAGTTAGAAAACATGCTTAGTTGGGAGGATACGTATGGGGGCATGGTAAGTGTGAACCTTAGACTATGTCACGGCGAGACCTTAGGGGTAAGGTCGTCTTGAGTTAAAGATTTATTTTATGTTTGACCCTTATCAGAGTAGTGGTATACGTGGGATTTATTTGTGTGATAAGTCCGTGGGTAGTGTGAGATGGAAGTGGTAGCTTTCATGATGTGAATTAGTAAGATTGTTCCGGATCGGGGAACAAGAGTTTGGCGCGGTTGGGGGTCGGGTTGAGGACCATTTGCGGGTCAACCCGTAACCCGGTTTGGGGTGGGGTCAGTTCTGGGTGGTCCCGCCAGGTGGTAGGGTCACGAGGATGCTAGGCCCAAGTTTGTATGACCATCGTATGAGTTCGTGGACGCGTTCGACCAGAAGCGGTTCGTAAAGGCCGGGAATGGCCTTAAGGAAGTTTGAGGTTAGTAAGATGACCAAGTTTGGAGGTAGTGACTCCAGAGATTTTCGGGAACGGAAGTAATGACTGAAGTATGGTACGTACTGGGAGAGTTCGAGTGTTCGAGAAGGGTACAACGAGTAAGGAAGGAAGATAACGTGTGTTATTTCGTGGCCAAGCTGTGGCGTTGACAACTTGTTAGAGGAACTTCATCGTTATCCGACTTGAGAAGGAACATTCGGGACGAATGTTTCTAAGGAGGGGAGAATGTTATACCCCGTAGTTGCAGGGTATGTATGTGAGGACGTACGTACGAGTACTACAGAAATTTTGAAAAGAAGAAAGATGTGAGTTTTTAGTGGAAAGTTTCCGGTTATTTGTGAAGAAAAAGGTTCGTTAATGGGAATTGGACTCCCAGTTTGGTATTTGGACTTCATAGATTATATTAGAATTTTGAGATTTTATTTTGGAAATGGTCACGTGGGGCCACGGAGAAATTCTGATTTTGTGGTCCCACTTTGTTTTTGAGATTTTGGCCATTGTGGATATTTTTGGAAGACGTTTTTGAGGGCCAATAGGAGGTGACACGTGTCACCCCGCCTAGGTGGCTTGGCGAATGACATTTGTGCACAACACTTTGGTTAGAGTCGTTTTTGACGAAGCGTTTTCGCGTAACTTGCGAGGAAAATTCCGGCTATGTCGTTTTGTATTTTGCGGATTTTTAGAGCGGCGAAACATTTTGGACCAACGAGAGGTGACACTTGTCACTCGAGTGGGACAAAGTGAAGCTTAAGTGGGGCGAATTCGCCTTGTTTTGGCCTTGTTTTGTTTTGTGCAATGTTTTGTGGCTTGTTTTGTGGAGTAGGGTCTAGGGTGCACTTGGCTTGATCTTGGCCTTACACTTGCCTTGCACATGGCTTGATCTTGGCCATTGGTTGGCTTTTGGTTTTGCTATAAATACCCCCCTTATGTTGATGAACTCTTCATCCACAAATGAAACCTTCCAAGCCTAAAATCCCTCCCTCCTCTAGTGTTGAGTTCGTCCAACTCATCCCCCCCCTCTTTTGAGAGTCTTGGCCGAGGGCCTCCTCCCTCCCCCTTTGTGGTGCCTTGGCCGTGGGGTACCCCCCCCCTAGCCTAGTTGTTTTCGTATAATACCCCTTGTTGTGGTATAGAAATACTCCCCTAGTATTGTTATAATGCCCAAAATACCTTAGCCTTGTACCTTGTAGTATTCCAAAGATACCTCTATACGTAGAGCCCGGAAATACTACCTTTTGTCCTTTTAGTCTCAAACCGAAACCCTAAGGAAATCTTCATAGTTGGTTGAAGTATTTGAGTAGAAGTTGGGTAGAACTTCTAAGGGTTGTTTGGAGTGGTTTGGAGCGCACGGAGTAGGAGCTAAACCTTGCTCAGGATCGACATTATAACTTGGATAATTTTGGGCTTGTCGAGGTAATTATCTTGTCCCTCTATTGTAATTGGAAATTACATGTTTGTTAGAATATATAGTTGAAGTATACTATATATGGAACTATACTTAGTATTCGGCAATGTCTTTTGACTTAAGCCTGAAGAATAAGAATCGAATCTGACAGTATTTACATAGGATCAGTATTGCGGAGACTTGTGTAGTATTCTTTGTGTAAAATTGTACACGTCAGGTTAGGCGTGTAAACCCACTGGTTGGCTTGGTAGCCGGCCTCGATAGAAGAGGAGATTTCTGTTTGTTGCGGGAGAGGTCTTCTTGAATTTTACGTAGAAAGATAGAAACTTGTGTTTTGGGGTTAATAGACGTTTGTGACCTTTATAGGTGAAAGTATTAAGAGTAGCGTATTTTACTCGAGGAGTGGAAAGGGCTAGCAAGGTTGTAGTACTTGGAGCATTTTGCTTATTGTCGATAAATCGTCGCGAGGTATGTGAACCTCTTCCTATCTTTTCTAGCATGATTGTTGTGAACTATGTAGTACGGTAGACGTACATGTGCTAAGTGATTTGGTTGGTTTAAAACATAGGGTGTTATAATAGTTTTATGGGAAGTTAGTTATAACGACCTTATGTAGGTGAAAATGGTTTACTGATGTTAGAAGTTAAGAGACTTGATCTTATAAGATAAGAGACTTAACTTATTTGTTTTAGTGTGGATGTTTGTGTGAAACCTCATTCGTGAGTAATGAGTACTTGGTTTTTTAAAGGGATAATGTTTCTTGATTTGGAAATCGGAAGGTGTATCGACAGGACCAACTGCGGCGTTAATAAAGGAAAATGTATTGAATAATGATGTGTTGTATTAAAACCAGTAGAAACCTCCATCTGCATGAAGCTAAGATGAGACAAAATGATATTACATTTTCTAGATCATGGTCTTTGTAATAAGATCGTTATAAACAAGAATAAACTACTCACATATATGACATATGTTACTCAATTGTTTTAAAAGAGATTAAGACTATGAGTTATGAAACCTTTCTAAAATAAGTGACTTGAGCATTTGAAAATGAGAAGCTTGAGTAATTGAAACTAGGCAAACTGGAACTTAGGAAAAGAATGTTGTTACTTGATTTTGAAAAGGAATGTGGGTTGGTCATTCTAATACTACGGGTATCGGGTGACTTTATAAAAGTAATGGATCTCTTTTAAAAGAACTTAACGTATGTAGTACTTTGGGGTTAAAAACCCGGACTTTGGCATAAAATGAAAGTACTTTGAGTTGTGTGAAACTTGCCTATGCTTGTTGTTGTGAAACTTGCCTATGCTTGTTGTTGTGAAACTTGCCTATGCTTGTGATGATAGCCTTTGTTGTGCAAGTGTGGTATTTCTGTGTTACCGCGTCTCTCGATAGAGGGCCGGTCGACTTGTTGAGAACTTACTTGGACGTGCTGGCAGTGATGGAGAATTCCACGGGTATTTTTCCATTTTTGATTACTGTCTTGTTGTTGATGTCATATGGACATGTCTACACCGAGGTAGAATTCCGGGGGCATGCGGCCATGCGGTCGGGTTGATTACCCGATATATTGTTATTGTGGTTACATGGACATGTCTACAGGTAGAATTCGGGGCACGTGGCGTGCGGCGAGGTTGATCACCCAAAGATATTATTGTTGATGTCACATGGGCGTGTCTACACCGAGGTAGAATTCGGGCATGTGGCCGTAGGGCATTGGTATTATTGTTGCATCATGGACATGTCTACACCGATGCGAATTCGGGGCACGCGGCCGTGATGCGAACATGATTGATGTTGTGGGCGTGAGACCCATAGTTATATTTGAGTGATGACTTGAGGCGTGAGTCCCCGATCGATATTCGCTTATGTTGTGAATCGTAGTTTGGTTATCATACATGTCTCTGCTTTATATAGACTAGTATGATTTCATTACGATATTTTTGATTTCACATACTTGGTACTGTCTTGACCTCGCCCGGGGCTGCGTTCATGCCGCAGTAGAGTACATCGGTTGTGGATCCTCGCTCTTAGGATCTCGGATTCAGCGTTTTGGGAAGCTCCGTTTCTCCGAGGCTTATCTTTCAGTATGTGTTCCCTGAGTTGTAGGTTCTTGTACATTCGTGGTATGGCGAGGCCCCGTCGTCATAGTTGTTGTAAATCTTAAGTGCAGGTCTTTGTTATGGCGGGGTTGTAAAAGGATTAAACTGCTCGTTTTGAAAGAGTTGTATTTATTTATGTTATTGGAAGGTAACAGTTGGGTTGGCTTTGTTTATGTTCATATATCTTGTTTCTTGTTAAAGTTTTATTTTCGCTGGTTTTCTCGATGATTGTATCACTAGGGTTCGGGATAAGGCACGATGCGGGCCGGGCAGTCGTTCTGATATTGACCTCCTTCGGGCTGCGTTCATGCCTCGGTAGAAGTGCGGTTGTTGATCCTCGCCTTAGGATCACGCATTCAACGTTTTGTAAAGCTCCGATTCTCTGAGGCTTATCTTTCGTATAGTCCCTGTCATTGTAGGTACTTATACATTCGGGGTATGGCGGCCACTGTCTCGTCATAGTTGTGGTTAAATTCTTAGAGTGCAGTAATCGTTGTGGGCGGGGTTTGTAAAGGATATAACTGCTCGTATATATATGCGAGAAAGGTAACCGTTTTGGTTGCTTTGTTTTTATTTTATCTTGTTTCATGTTTAAGTTTTTATTTCCGCCGATTTTCTACGATGTTGTATCACTAGGGTGCCGGGGTAAGGCACCGATCGAGGGCAGTCGGGTCGTGACAAAAGTGGTATCGAGCGATTAGTCCTCGGAAAGTGTCTGACCGTGTCTAGTAAGTCTTGATTATCGGTGTGTTGTGCACCACATCTATAATCGTGAGGCTACGAGATATTTAGGATTGGTTTCCATTCTTCTCACTGAGATCGTGCCTTAGAGTCGTGTTATAAGTTGGACTCCTCGGACGTACTTGTATGTACGATTATGCCTACGCAGGCAACAAAGGGCCCGAGAAGGGCAAGGCGAGAGGAGGTGCGAGTGGAAAAGCAGAAATCTGAGCGCGAGCACGGCCATTACGAGATAGTACTTGACGGCGAGTTTTATGACGCCGCTAGCTCAGCGAGTTTAGAGCGGCGATATCTGAAGACCACGAGATCGAGCCTCAGTTCCGGCCGAGCCGAGGATATGAGTTCGGAGAGATGGCCCGATTATTAGCTAGGTGGTGGATGGGAATGAGGGCGGACGGAGCCGTGCGTTCCGCGATACCGATTCACCTAGATCCGATAGTCTGAGACTTCGGGATTTCTTGAGTTGCAGTTCGCCAGAGTTCTATGGATAGAGAGCTGAGGATGATCCTCAGGGTGTCGTGCTAATGTGGGAGGGTTTTATACCTGCGGCCGTCAGGGCCATATGATGGGGATGTCCAAGTAGGAGGATACTGAAGGATGACTCGGCCTCAAGGTCGATTCGGATCGATTGTTCGAGAAGGGTGTTAGTCGGATGAGGTCACCACCTGCCTCGTTGTGGCCGTTGTAATAGACTCCATTATGGGAGTGTCGTACTACTTGACGGCTTATGCTTGCAGCCAACAGGGCCATTTGGTGAGAGTTTGTCCGACCAGAGGTAGCACAGATGTAGAGACTCAGCCTTCGGAATCGGTGGCTGGTTCATCGCATTGTATAGCTAGGCGACTGCGAGCGTGATTATGATTAGAGCGACAAAGGGAAAGTGAGGCAGTAGTTACAGAGATATCTTCAGCCCTTAGGAGACTGGTTTACGTTGTTATGGTAGATACATGTTAAGTGTTATGTCTGGATGGCATTGTGTTAAAATATGATTTAGAAGCCTGGTTAGTGAAAAGGGTAAGTCTGGGGATGAGAAAATTTTGAGCCTCAGAAATTATAGCAGTTGAGACCTTAGAGGTAAAGCCGTCTTGAGTAAAAGACTTTACGGTTAATCTTTGTCAGAGTGCTTTGTGTACGTGGAGTATTTGTGTGATAATTCCATGGGTAGTTTGAGATAGAAGTGGTAGCTTCCATGACGTGAATTAGTAAGATTGTTCCGGATCGGGGAACGAGAGAGTTTGGCGCGATAATGGGTCAGGTTGAGGCCAGGTCGCGGGTCAACCCGCAGCCCGGAATGAGGTGGGGTCAGTTCAAGGTGGTCCGCGGTGGTAGGATCACGAGTGCTAGGCGTGTTTAGGTAACCATCGTATGAGTTCGTGGATATGTTCGACCAGAATCGGATCGTGAAGGCCGGGAAATGCCTTAAAGGAATTTGAGGCTAGTAAGATGACCAAGGTTGGAGGTAGTAACTCCAAGGTTTTGGAAACTGAAGCAATGACGGAAGTATGGTACGTGTACTAGAAAGAGTTCGGGTGTTCGAGAAAGGTACGACGAGTAGGGGAAGAAGTGAACATGTGTTAAGAAAAGGGAAGTGATATTTTTGTGAAGTAACGAGGTGAAGGAAGTATCCTTTAGACCATGGGTGGAAGCTTTAGTGTTTTTATACACGTTAGAGATGATTCCTCGTTGGCTTGAATTCGAGTTTTGCGCATGTGTTATATTATGGTCAGGTGTGGCATAATTGGTTTTGTAAGTATAGTAGTGAAGACTATACCGGCGCGTGTATGTTTTGAGACTTAGAAGGAACATTCGGGACGAATGTTTCTAAGGGGGGAAGAATGTTAAACCCCGTAGTTCCAGGGTATGTATGTGAGGACATACGTACGAGAATATGACATTAAATTGGAATAGAAGAAAGATGTGATTTTTCGACGAAAAAGTTTCCGAACTTCGTGAAGGAAAGAGGTTTATTATTGAGAATTGGATTCTCAACTTTGGTATTTAAGACTTTAAGAACTTATAAGAATTATGGAATTTATATTTTACGGTTTTGGTCATGTGGGGCCCACCCGAGGAATTTTATGTTTTGCGGGGCCCACGAGGGTTACGGAATTTTATGGACGAATGGGAGGGCGACACGTGGCACCTCCCACTGGTGTTGGACGAAAATTTACAAGGGTTGGATGGTCATTTGACCATTGTGGATGAAAGTCTTCAAGCTTGATATTTTTGACCAAGTCAACTTGCCCACTTGGCTATTATCCATGTGCTCTTCATCCTAGCCACACAATTGTTATAATCTTGACCCTCCATTGTTTTATATATACACACTAGTGCAAGACCAAGTCTTCAACACTTAGAAAACTTTTCACAACATTCTTGTTCTTCCTTGTAGCTCACGGGTTTGGACCCTCTCTCACACAAAATTTTTAGTTTGTTGTCCAATATTCACAAGACTTAAACCCAAGGTCCCTAAGAGTGTTGTAAGGTTATCTCAATAGAAAGATCCCGGAAAAGTAGCGTTTTCGTATTAGTCGCAAGGCGGAAACTTAAGGAGTTCTTCAACTTTGAAGTTGGAACTAGAAGATGGGTTATTCATAGACTTCTAAGGAGTGCTTGGAGTTAATTGGAGCATAAGGAAAGGAGCTAAGAATTGCTAAGGAGCGACTTTGAATCTTGGAAATTTTAAGGGCTTGTAAAGGTATAATTCTTGTCGTTTTAGTAATTAAGATTACTTATTGTTGTAGCTATGGATATTAGCAAGCATGAGGTATTTTTTTATGAAGTTTGATAAGTGTTTTGACTATTGGAACCCTAATCCGAAAACTAGTATGTTAGCCCTTAAGATTGTAATTCGATTTAGTTACTAGTTAAGTTGTCATATGTTATATAAAGAAGGAAATTGTAGTGGTGGAAGTTGTTTTTGACTATGTAGCATGTTGGAATAACAACTTGTATTGAAAAAGGAAATTGAAAGAGAAGTAGTGTATTGTAGCCGAGAATTGCATTGTATTGTGGACTAGTTGGTAGTAATTGTGGGGCGGAATTTTACACGTCTTGTAGGGCGTGTAATCCCCTTTGTATTTGCTGAATTGATTTGAGCCTTAAATGTGGCGTTTGGTTATTGTATTCGGCTTGAAAAGGTGGCAAAGTATGTAGAAACAAAGGAAGTCTGCCTGTTATACCGTATTTCCGCAGTATATGCGTATGGACGTGCGTCAAATTTGAGCCTTAAGTTAGGCATTGGATTCGAAATTTGGGCACAATTACCGAGTAGAGTCGTTTTCCGAAACGTTTCCACAGCTTTCGTAGGAAAATTACGGCTATGACATTTTTAATTTTTGCGGATTTTTCCGAGTGACGAAACATTTTGGACCAACGGGAGGGTGACATGTGTCACCTCACATTGAAGCAAGTGGGTGCTTGGGCGATTTGGGCGTCGAGGCATTGGTTGGCCTTGGCCGATTGGCTCCCTCTTTTGGCCTAGTTTTGTGCCATGTTTTGTGGAGTGTTTTGTGGAGTAGGGGTTTAGGGTGCACTTGGCTTAATCTTGTCCTTACACTTGCTATACACTTGGAAGGATCTTGGCCCTTGGTTGGCCTTTGGTTTTGCTATAAATACCCCCCTAAGTGTGAAGACTTCATCCATTCCAAAAACTTCCAAGTCTTGAAAACCCTCCCTCTCGCGCTTGCTTGTGATTCGTCCAAAAGCCCTCCTCCCCTTTTGTGGAGCTTTGGCGAGAGGCCACCCCTCCCTTTGTGGTGCCTTGGCGTGGGGTACCCCACTGCTAGTTGTTTTCGTATAATACCCCCTTTTTTGTGGTGTTGAAATACTCCTCCAAGTATTGTTATAATGCCCAAAATACCTTAGCCTTGTACCTTGTAGTATTCCAAAGATACCTCTATACGTAGAGTCCGGAAATACTACCTTTTGTCCTTTTTAGTCTCAAACCGAAACCCTAAGGAATCTTCATTGTTAGTTGAAGGATTTAAGTAGAAGTTGGATAGAACTTCTAAGGGTTGTTTGGAGCGGGATGGAGCACCCGGAGTTGGAGCTAAACGTTGCTAAGGATCGACATTTAACTTGGATAATTATGGGCTTATCGAGGTAATTATCTTGTCCCTCTATTGTAATTGGAAATTACATGTTTGTTAGAATATATAGTTGAAGTATACTATATATGGAACTATACTTAGTATTCGGCAATGTCTTTTGACTTAAGCCTGAAGAATAAAGAAAAGAACTGAACTGTATTTACATAGGACTGTATTGCAGTAGACTTGTGTAGAGTTACTGAGTAGGATGGTACACGTCCGGTTAGACGTGTAAACCCCCCCCCTGGTTGGCTTGGTAGCCGGCCTCGATAGAGGAGGAGATTTACGCTGTTGCGGGGGGGGGAGGTGCTGCCGAATTTTCTGTAGAAAGATAGAAACTTGTGTTTTGGGGTTAATAGACGTTTGTGACCTTTATAGGTGAAAGTACTAAGAGTAGCGTATTCTACTCGAGGAGTGGAAAGGGCTAGCAAGGTTGTAGTACTTGGAGCATTTTGCTTATTGTCGATAATCGTCGCGAGGTATGTGAACCTCTTCCTATCTCTTCTAGCATGATATGTGTGAACTATGTAGTACGGTGACGTCGTACGTGTTAATCGTGTTTGATGGTTCTTAAAACATAAAGTGTTATAACGGCTTTATGGGAAGTTGGTTATAACAGCTTTATGTAGGTAAGAAAATACTTTGTGGTTTTAAAAGGTAACTGATGTGAATTATAACTGGCTAGTTATAATAAAGAACTTGATGTATTTCAAAAGATTTATAAATCGTTTTGAAGGGAGAGTAACACTTGGTTTTAAAGGTTTTAAAAAGAGTTATACTAGCTTTATGGGAGTTAGGTATAATGTCTTAAGAGAGGTAAAGAAAATGGTTTCTTGATGTTAGAAGTTAAGAGACTTGATCTTATAAGATAAGAGACTTAACTTATTTGTTTTAATGTGAATGTTTGTGTGAAACCTCATTCGTGAGTAATGAGTACTTGGTTTTATTTAAAGGGATAATGTTTCTTGATTTGGAAATCGTAATGTGTATCGACGGACCAACTGCAGCGTTAATAAAGGAAAATGTATTGAATAATGATGTATCGTGTTAAAACCAGAGAAACCTCCATCCGCATAGAAACTAAGATGAGACAAAATGATATTACATTTTCTAGATCATGGTCATTGTAATAAGAATGTTGTAAACAAGAATAACCTACTCTCGTGAGACATATATTACTCAATTGTTCTAAAAGGAATCAAGTGATTAAGTTTGGGAACTATGAAACCATTTGAAAATGAGAAGCTTGAGTAATTGACACCAGCCAAACTGGAACATAGGAAAAGAATGTTGTTACTGGAGATTGAAAACGACTGTGGGTGGGTCATTCTAATACTACGGGTATCGGGTGACTTTTATAAAAGTAATGGATCTCTTTTAAAGAAATTAAAGTATGTAGTACTTTGGGGTTAAAAACTGACTTTGGCATAAAATGAAAGTACTTTGAGTTGTGTGAAACTTGCTATGCTTGTTGTTGTGAAACTTGCCTATGCTTGTTGTTGTGAAACTTGCCTATGCTTGTTGTTGTGAAACTTGCCTATGCTTGTGATGATAGCCTTTGTTGTGCAAGTGTGGTATTTCTGTGTTACCGCGTCTCTCGATAGAGGGCAGGTTGACTTGTTGAGAACTTACTTGGACGTGCTGGCAGTGATGGAGAATTCCACGGGTATGTTTCCATTTTGATTACTGTCTTGTTGTTGATGTCACATGGACATGTCTACCGTCTGATTCCGGGCATGCGGCCATGCGGCCGGGTTGATTACCCGATATATGGTTATTACTGCAACATGGACGTGTCTACACCGATGCAGTATTCCGGGGGCATGTGGCCATGCGGCAGGGTTGACCACCAGTATATTGTTATTGAGGTTACATGGGCATGTCTACACCGTCAAGATTCCGGGCGTGTGGCCACGCGACGCTATTATTGTTGCATCATGGACATGTCTACACCCGTCAAGATTCGGGGCATGTGGCCATGATGCGAACATGATGGGTGTGGTGGGCGTGAGACCCATAGTTATATTTGAGTGGTGACTTTGAGGGCGTGAGTCCCTGACTTGACTGCTTTTATGTTGCGTACTGTATTTTGGTTATCATACATGTCTCCTGCTTTATATAGACTGTTATGATTTAACTGCAGATATTCTGATTTCACATCTTGGGTACTGTTGTCGACCTCCTTCGGGCTGCGTTCATGCCGCAGTAGAGTACATCGTCGTGGGTCCCGCTCTTAGGATCTCATTTCGTGTTGGAAAGCTCGTTCCTTGGAGGCTTATCTTTGGTATGTTTCCACTGAGTTGTAGGTTCTTGTACATTCGTGGTATGGCGAGCCCTGTCCGTCATAGTTGTTGTAAATCTTAGAGTGCATGCTTTGTTGTGGCGGGGTTTGTAAAAAGGATAAGCGTCGGGTTTTTATGTATATATACTGAAAAACTGTTTTGGTTGGCCTGTTTATTTATCATGTCTCTCATTTCATGTTTAAAGTTTTTATTTCCGCTGGTTTTCTCTGATGTTGTATCGCTAGGGTGCCCGGGGTAAGGCACCAGTCACGGGCCCGAATTTCGGGGTGTGACAAAGTGGTATCAGAGCAGTTAGTCCTCGGAAAGTGTCTACAGACCGTGTCTAGTAGAGTCTTGATTATCGATGTGTTGTGCACCACATCTATGTCGAGGCTATAGGACATTTAGGATTGGTTTCTATTCTTCTCATTACGAGATCGTGCCTTAGAGTGTGTTATAAGTTGGACCCCTCCGGCGTGTCGTTTTTACGATTATGCCTCCGCTCAAGGCAACCGGGCAGTGGGCAAGGCGCCGAGGGAGGCGCTAGTGAGATCTGAGAGAGTCCGAAGCGCAGCGGTCGATGCGAGCAGTGCTTGGCGGCGAGTTTGCGCCGCCCGGCCCAGCGAGGTTTAGAGCCGCAGCCGTGGGCGTGAGACTCTGATGCACGAGCCTCGTCCACGATGCAGGCGGGAGATGGTCGCGAGAGATGGCGATTATTGGCGGGGTTGTGGCGAATATGAGAGCAGCCGAATCTGGCGATTCGGTTCAGCGACTGTGGTGCACGAAAGCGAATAGTTTGAGGCTACGAGACTTTACGAGTTGTAGCCGCGAGTTTTATGGGTCGAGGCACGAGGATGATCGCAGGAGTTCATCCGTCGATTCTGAGAGGATCACGGGTGATCAAGGCTTGAGACCGAGTCTGTGACGCCGGTTCGCATCGTGCGTGATACGCGATCGATTGGTTTGATTCGTGGGAGCTTTCGGGAGAGCATGCACCAGCGATATGGAATGAGTTTTGGGGCTTTCTCACGCACTTCTTGCCTCCGCAGATGAGGAGGGCACGGCCGACATATTTTATTCTTGAGGCAGAGAGGCGCGACCGTCGGGGAGTACAATGTCGAGTTCGATTCTTTGGCTCGATATGTCCTGCGCTAGTTGCGGATATGGAAGATAGGGTGCATCGCTACGTCACGGGCTAGATGATTATATGGCCGAGTCTTGTGCGGGTGTTTCTCTTGGGGCATGGACATTGCCCGCGTTCGAGCTCATGCGCTTGGGTGCGAGGCGCGGTCGGCAGGTGGACGCTTTCGTGAAGAAGGCCAAGACGGCGGATATTTTGGCGACTTCGAGGCGGACGCCTCGGCCAGACTAGTTATGTACCTCGCCATTGCTGAGTGGTCGCCAGCGACGCCGGGACCCCAGGATATTCGAAGCGGTCGGGGCTCCCGAGTTTGAATGTTCGAGGAGTAGGGTGTTGGCGGATCGATCACCTACCTCGGTGTGGTCGATGTGGTAGACCGCATTTCGGGAAGTGTCGTAGTACGAGGAGCTTGTTATTCTTGCGGCCAACGGGGCCATATGACGAGACCGTCCGACGGGGTAGCTGGTAGGATAGCATGCACTACTGCAGAAGCGATTGCGATTCTTCACCTTCCATAGCTAGGCGGGATGTTCATACACCCGGTGTACGGTAGAGGTCGCGGTGGAAGTTCGATTTTAGCGGTCCTGAATCGCCTAGTTTGGTATATCCTTAACCACAGTGATACTTGTATGTATTGATGTTAATGATGTGTTAAGTGTTATGTTCGGATAGCTTTGTGCTATAGTGTGATTTAAAAATCTGGTTAGTGTGAGATGGAAGTGGTAGCTTCGATGTGTTCGTGTCGGAGGCGGGAGTTGGCGCTACTGATGGGTCGGGTTGGGGCCATGTGCGGGCCAACCGCGTCGTTCGAGGAAGGTCGGCTCGGGTGGTCCCGCCAGTGGCGGTCACGCGAGGGTGCTAGGCCCACGTTTAGATGACCATCGTATGAGTTCATAGATACGTTCGACCAGAATCAGTTCGTGAAGGCCGGGAATGGCCTTAGGGGAAATCGAGGTTAGTGAGATGACCAAGTTTGGAGGTGGTGATTCCAAGGGTTGGAAACAGAAGCGTTGACAGAAATGTGATACGGATACTAGAACGAGTTCGAGTGTTCGAGACATGTACTACGAGAAAAAGGAGAAGAGAACGTGTGTTTTGTGGCCAGGTGTGGCATGATCGTTTTCGTAAGTATAGCGATGAAAGATCGCACTGCTTGTTTTGAGACCTAGAAGGAACATTCGACGAATGTTTCTAAGGAAGAATGTTATACCGTATTTTGAGTATGTGCGTATGGACGTCGTACAAAATTTGAGCCTTAAGTTAGGCATTGGATTCAAATTTGGGCACAAGTACCGGTAGTAAGTCGTTTTCCGACGAAACGTTTCCAAAGCTTTAGTAGGGAAAATTACGGCTATGAAAATTTTAATTTTTGAGGATTTTTACGAGTGACGAAACATTTTGGACCAACGGGAGGGTGACATGTGTCACCCTCACATTGGAAGCAAGTGGGGTGCTTGGACGATTTGGGCGTCCAAGAGGCATTGGTTGGCCTTGGCCGATTGGCTCCCTCTTTTGGCCTAGTTTTGTGCCATGTTTTGTGGAGTGTTTTGTGGAGTAGGGGTTTAGGGTGCACTTGGCTTAATCTTGTCCTTACACTTGCTATACACTTGGAAGGATCTTGGCCATTGTTTGGCCTTTGGTTTTGCTATAAATACCCCCCTAAGTGTGAATACTTCATCCATTCAAAAAACTTCCAAGTCTTGAAAACCCTCCCTCTCCTCTTGCTTGTGATTCGTCAAAGCCCTCCTCCCCCTTTTGTGGAGCTTTGGCCGAGGCCACCCTCCCCTTTGTGGTGCCTTGGCCGTGGGGTACCCCCCCCCCCCCCCTAGCCTAGTTGTTTTCGTATAATACCCCCTTTTTATGGTGTTGAAATACTCCTCCAAGTATTGTTATAATGCCCAAAATACCTTAGCCTTGTACCTTGTAGTATTTCAAAGATACCTCTATACGTAGAGTCCGGAAATACTACCTTTTGTCCTTTTTAGTCTCAAACCGAAACCCTAAGGAATCTTCATTGTTAGTTGAAGGATTTAAGTAGAAGTTGGATAGAACTTCTAAGGGTTGTTTGGAGCGGGATGGAGCACCCGGAGTTGGAGCTAAACGTTGCTAAGGATCGACATTTGACTTGGATAATTATGGGCTTATCGAGGTAATTATCTTGTCCCTCTATTGTAATTGGAAATTACATGTTTGTTAGAATATATAGTTGAAGTATACTATATATGGAGCTATACTTAGTATTCGGCAATGTCTTTTGACTTAAGCCTGAAGAATAAAGAAAAGAAGCTATCAGTATTTACATGGGTGTATTGCGGTAGACTTGTGTAGAGTTCTTGAGTAGGATGGTACACGTCAGGTTAGGCGTGTAAACCCCCGGTTGGCTTGGTAGCGGCCTCGATAGAGGAGGAGATTTACTGCTGTTGCGGGAGGTCTTGCGAATTTTACGTAGAAAGATAGAAACTTGTGTTTTGGGGTTAATAGACGTTTGTGACCTTTATAGGTGAAAGTACTAAGAGTAGCGTATTCTACTCGAGAGTGGAAAGGGCTAGCGTTGTAGTACTTGGAGCATTTTGCTTATTGTCGATAATCGTCGCGAGGTATGTGAACCTCTTCCTATCTCTTCTAGCATGATATGTGTGAACTATGTAGTGCGGTGAGCGTACGTGTGTTAATCGTGTTTGATGGTTCTTAAAACATAAAGTGTTATAACGGCTTTATGGGAAGTTGGTTATAACGACTTTATGTAGGTAAGAAAATACTTTGTGGTTTTAAAAGGTAATCGATGTGAATTATAAGCGGCTAGTTATAATAAAGAACTTGATGTATTTCAAAAGATTTATAAATCGTTTTGAAGGGAGAGTAACACTTGGTTTTAAAGGTTTTAAAAAGAGTTATACTAGCTTTATGGGAGTTAGGTATAATGTCTTAAGAGAGGTAAAGAAAATGGTTTACTGATGTTAGAAGTTAAGAGACTTGATCTTATAAGATAAGAGACTTAACTTATTTGTTTTAATGTGAATGTTTGTGTGAAACCTCATTCGTGAGTAATGAGTACTTGGTTTTATTTAAAGGGATAATGTTTCTTGATTTCGGAAATCAGAATGTGTATCGACGGACCACTGCAGCGTTAATAAAGGAAAATGTATTGAATAATGATGTATCGTGTTAAAACCAGTAGAAACCTCCATCTGCATAGAAACTAAGATGAGACAAAATGATATTACATTTTCTAGATCATGGCTGCTGTAATAAGAATGTTGTAAACAAGAATAACCTACTCTCACGTGAGACATATATTACTCAATTTTTCTAAAAAGGAATCAAGTGATTAAGTTTGGGAACTATGAAACCATTTGAAAATGAGAAGCTTGAGTAATTGAAACTAGGCAAACTGGAACATAGGAAAAGAATGTTGTTACTTGATTTTGAAAAGGAATGTGGGTTGGTCATTCTAATACTATGGGTATCGGGTGACTTTTATAAAAGTAATGGATCTCTTTTAAAAGAACTTAACGTATGTAGTACTTTGGGGTTAAAAACCCGGACTTTGGCATAAAATGAAAGTACTTTGAGTTGTGTGAAACTTGCCTATGCTTGTTGTTGTGAAACTTGCCTATGCTTGTTGTTGTGAAACTTGCCTATGCTTGTTGTTGTGAAACTTGCCTATGCTTGTGATGATAGCCTTTGTTGTGCAAGTGTGGTATTTACGTATTCTGGCGTCTCGATAGAGTAGGTTGACTTGTTGAGAACTTACTTGGGCGTCGGCGGTGATGGAGAATTCCACGGTATGTTTCCATTTTGATTATCGTCTTGTTGTTGATGTCACATGGGCGTATCTGCCGTCACGATATTCGGGAGCACGCGGCCCGTGCGGCGGGTTGATTACCGATATATGGTTATTACCGCAACATGGACGTGTCTACACCGTCACGATTCCGGGGCATGTGGCCGTGCGGCGGGGTTGACCGCCAAATATATTGTTATTGAGGTTACATGGGCATGTCTGCCGTCTGATTCCGGGGCATGTGGCGTGCGGCCTTATTATTGTTGCATCATGGACATGTCTACCGTCTGATTCCGGGGCATGTGGCCATGATGCGAACATGATGGGTGTGGTGGGCGTGAGACCCATTGTTATATTTGAGTGGTGACTTTGAGGCGTGAGTCACGACTTGACTACTTTTATGTCGCTGCGTCGTATTTTGGTTATCATACATGTCTCCCTTTATATGATGTTATGATTTAAGCTGCGATATTCTGATTTCACATACCGGTACTGTTGTCTTGACCTCCTTGAGTGCGTTTCATGCCGCAGTAGAGTACATCGGCCGTGGGTCCCGCTCTTAGGATCTCATTTTGACGTGTTGGAAAGCTCGTTCCTTGAGGCTTATCTTTGGTATGTTTCCACTGAGTTGTAGGTTCTTGTACATTCGTGGTATGGCGAGGCCCTGTCGTCATAGTTGTTGTAAATCTTAGAGTGCATGCCTTGTTGTGGCGGGGTTTGTAAAAGGATAACTGTCGGGTTTTTATGTATATATCTGAAAGGCAACTGTTTTGGTTGGCCTGTTTATTTATCATGTCTCTCATTTCATGTTTAAAGTTTTTATTTCCGCTGGTTTTCTCTGATGTTGTATCGCTAGGGTGCCCGGGGTAAGGCACCAGTCACGGGCCCGAATTTCGGGGTGTGTCATGCCCGATTTTCCGTAGAATTTAGTGACCTTGTACTTAGAATATTCTACGAAGAGAGCTAGAGGTTAATAGACATTTTTATGACCATTATAGGATTGAAGTACTACGAGTAGAGTATTCTACTTTAAGGGTGGAAAAGGCTAGCAAGAGTATAGTACTTTGGAGCGTTTTGCTAATTGTCGATAATCGTCGCGAGGTATGTGAACCTCTTCCTATCTTTTCTAGCATGATTGTTGTAAACTATGTAGTACGGTAGACGTACATGTGCTAAATGAATTTGGTTGGTTTAGAACATAAAGTGTTATAATGGCTTTATGGGAAGTTAGTTATAACGACTTTATGTAGGTAAAAGAATGGTTGATTGTTTTTAAAAGATAAGAGACTTGACTTGATATGATTTGTTAAGGACTTGAATTGTGTTAAAAAGTTGTGAAACCTCATTCGTGAGTAATGAGTACTTGGGTTTTAAAGAATAATGTTATATTGATTTCAGAAATGAGAATAAGTATCGAACAAACCACTGCAGCGTTAATAAAGGAAAATGTATTGACTAATTAATTATTATTAAAACAAGTAGAAACCTCCATCTGCATAGAAGCTAATATAAGACAAAATTGTATTACATTTCCTAGATCATGGCTGCTCTAATAAAATCATTAATAACAAGTATTGATTTTTCTTAAATTCCACAGTAAGGAACTTGATTTCTAAAAGAAAAGAGACTTGAGAATTTTGAAGTGTTTTGGTTTAAAAGAAAGGCATGGTTTTGTGTTAAATTGGTTTAAAACATAAAGTGTTATAATAGCTTTATGGAAAGTTTGTTATAACGACTTTATGAAAACAAAATGATTGTTTTATTATTGGATTTAAAATGGTAACTTGACTTTAAAGGGAGAAATGATTTGGTTTAAAACGAAAGTATGGAAATTGTTTTGGTTTACTTAAAAAGATAGTTACTCTATTTTGATACTACGGGTATCGTGTGACTTTTTGTGAAAGAAATGGATCTTTTTAAAGAGTTAAGTACGTAGTACCTTGGGGTTAAAATCCGGATTTGTTGTAATAAAATGAAAGTCTATAAGTACGTTGGACTTGCCTATGCTTGATGTGATAGCCTTTGTTGTGCAAGTGTTTTGATTCTGTGCTACCGAGTCTCTCGATGGAGGGCCGACTATCTGGTTGATTGATGGACATACTGACACGATGGGTGGCCCACGGGTATGCTTCCACTAGGAGAGTTGTCTTGTTATATCCTTGGACCTACTGACACGTTGGGTGGCCCACGGGTATGGTTCCATTAGGATTGTTGTTACATGGACTAGCTCTCCATGAGGTTTACTGATTCGGCCTTGGTATCTGGTAGCTAGCCCTCGTACTTGCCGATGCGTTCTTGATGCGAGTTGGTTACCGTAGTTGGCTTTCGTACTTGCCGATCAGTTCTTGATAGTGTCATTCCATGGACCCGACCTCATGGAGTTTCTTGGTCGGTCGTGGTATCTGGTGGTTGGCTCTCGTACTTGCCCCGGTCTTGGCTGATTCGGCTTTGGTATCTGGTAGTTAGCCTTCGCACTTGCCCCGTTCAGTTTTGTGGCGAAGTCTCGTGATTACGGCCTTGGTACCTGGTAGTTAGCCCTCGTACTTGCCCCCGTCAGCTACGTGACGCGGCTTTGGTATCTGGTAGTTGGCTTTCGTACTTGCCCCGTGTCAGCTTCGTGGAATAGTTATATAGTATTATTGGCACGACTTTGGTATCTGGTAGTTGGCTTTCGTACTTGCCCCGGTCAGTTGATGATGCGGCTTTGGATCCGTAGCTATGCGCCCGTGACTTGCCCCGTCACGGTTTATGACACAGGTGGGACCTGGTGTTCATGTGATCTCCTTGGTGTTGTTATATCATAGGCTGCCGGCAGTGAGGAAGGAATTCCACGGGCATGATTGATGTTGTGGGCGTGAGACCCATTGTTATATTTGAGTGATGACTTTGAGGGTGTGAGTCCCTGACTTGACATGATTGTTTACATATTGTGGACTGTAGTTTGGTTATCATACATGTCTCCTGCTTTATATAGACTATTATGATTTCATTTACAGTATTTTAGAGTTTCACATACTTGGTACCTGTTGTATTGACCTCCTTTGGGGGGCTGCGTTCATGCCGCAGGTAGAGGTACACCGGTTGTTGATCCTCGCTCTTAGGATCACAGTTCAGCGTTTTGTAAAGCTCCGTTTCTCCGGAGGCTTATCTTTGGTATAGTCCCATGTCATTGTAGGTACTTATACATTCAGGGGTATGGCGGGGCCCTGTCTCGTCATAGTTGTGGTTAAATTCTTAGAGGTCTGTAGTACTGTTGTAGGCAGGGTTTGTAAAGGATATAACTGTTCAGGTATATATATGCAGAAAGGTAACCGTTTTGGTTAGCCTGTTTCTTATTTTATCTTGTTTCATGTTTAAGTTTTTATTTCCGCTGATTTTCTCTGATGTTGTATCACTAGGGTGCCCGGGGTAAGGCACCAGTCGCGGGCCCGAGGTCGGGTCGTGACAAAAGTGGTATCGAGGCGATTAGTCCTCGGAAAGTGTCTAGAGCAGGTCTAGTAGAGTCTTGATTATCGGTGTGTTGTGCACCACATCTATAATAAGGAGGCTACAGGATATTTAGGATTGGTTTCCATTCTTCTCACTCTGAGATCGTGCCTTAGAGCTGTGTTATAAGTTGGACTCCCTCAGACGTACTTGTATGTACCAGTTATGCCTCTACGTAAGGCAACCAGGGCCCAGAAGGGCAAGGCAGCAGAGGGAGCTGCGAGTGGAACACAGAGGAGTACGAGAGTGCGGGCACGGTCATTACCTTAGATAGTACTTCAGACGTCGAGTTTTATGACGCCGCTAGCTCCAGCAGAGTTTAGAGCGGCAGCGATATCTCTGAGACCACGTGATCGAGCCTCGGTTCCACGGCAGAGCCGAGGATATGAGTTCAAGAGATGGCGATTATTAGCTAGGTGGTGGATGGGAATGAGGACGGACGGAGCCGGTGGTTCAGCGATACGATGATTCACCCTAGATCCGATAGTCTGAGACTTCGGGATTTCTTGAGTTGCAGTTCGCCAGAGTTCTATGGATAGAGAGCTGAGGATGATCTTCAGGGTGTCGTGCTAATTTGGGAGGGTTTTATACCTGCGGCCGTCAGGGCCATATGATGGGGGGATGTCCAAGTAGGAGGGATACAAGAGGGATGACTCGGCTCAAGGTCGATTCATGGATCGATTGTTCGGGAGAAGGGTGTTAGTCGACGAGGTCACCCTACCTCGTTGTGGCGATTGTAATAGACTCCATTATGGGGAGTGTCGTACTACTTCGGCGACATGCTTGCGACCAGCAGGCCATTTGGTGAGAGTTTGTCAGGCCAGTACGGATGTAGAGACTTCGGCCGGGATCGGTGGTGGTTCATCGCCTTGTATAGCTAGGCGACTGCGAGCGAGATTATGATTAGAGCGACAAAGGAAAGTAGGCGATGAGTTACGGAGATATCTTCACCCCAGGAAGGCGGTTTACGTTGTTATGGTAGATACATGTTAAGTGTTATGTCCGGATGTCATTGTGTTAAAATATGATTTAGAAGCCTGGTTAGTGAAAAGGGTAAGTCTGGGGATGAGAAAATTTTGAGCCTTAGAAATTATAGCAGTTGAGACCTTAGAGGTAAAGCCGTCTTGAGTAAAAGACTTTACGGTTAATCTTTGTCAGAGTGCTTTGTGTACGTGGAGTATTTGTGTGATAATTCCATGGGTAGTTTGAGATAGAAGTGGTAGCTTCCATGACGTGAATTAGTAAGATTGTTCCGGATCGGGGAACGAGAGAGTTTGGCGCGATAATGGGTCGGGTTAAGGCCAGGTCGCGGGTCAACCCGCAGCCCAGAATGAGGTGGGGTTAGTTCGAGGTGGTCCCGCCAGGTGGTAGGATCACGAGGGTGCTAGGCCCAGGTTTAGGTAACCATCGTATGAGTTCGTGGATATGTTCGACCAGAATCGGATCGTGAAGGCCGGGAAATGCCTTAAAGGAATTTGAGGCTAGTAAGATGACCAAGGTTGGAGGTAGTAACTCTAAGGTTTTGGAAACTGAAGCAATGACGGAAGTATGGTACGTGTACTAGAAAGAGTTCGGGTGTTCGAGAAAGGTACGACGAGTAGGGGAAGAAGTGAAATGTGTTAAGAGAAGGGAAGTGATCTTTTTGTGAAGTAATGAGGTGAAGGAAGTATCCTTTAGACCATGGGTGGAAGCTTTAGTGTTTTAATACACGTTAGAGATGATTCCTCATTGGCTTGGATTCGAGTTTTGCGCATGTGTTATATTATGGCCAGGTGTGGCATAATTGGTTTTGTAAGTATAGTAGTGAAGACTATACCGGCGCGTGTATGTTTTGAGACTTAGAAGGAACATTCGGGACGAATGTTTCTAAGGGGGGAAGAATGTTACACCCCGTAGTTCCATGGTATGTATGTGAGGACATACGTACGAGAATATGACATTAAATTGGAATAGAAGAAATATGTGATTTTTCGACGAAAAAGTTTCCGAACTTCGTGAAGGAAAGAGGTTTATTATTGAGAATTGGATTCTCAACTTTGGTATTTAAGACTTTAAGAACATATAAGAATTATGGAATTTATATTTTACGGTTTTGGTCATGTGGGGCCCACCCGAGGAATTTTATGTTTTGCGGGGCCCACGAGGGTTACGGAATTTTATGGACGAATGGGAGGGCGACACGTGGCACCTCCCCCCCACTTGGTGTTGGACGAAAATTTACAAGGGTTGGATGGTCATTTGACCATTGTGGATGAAAGTCTTCAAGCTTGATATTTTTGACCAAGTCAACTTGCCCACTTGGCTATTATCCATGTGCTCTTCATCCTAGCCACACAATTGTTATAATCTTGACCCTCCATTGTTTTATATATACACACTAGTGCAAGACCAAGTCTTCAACACTTAGAAAAAATTTCACAACATTCTTGTTCTTCATTGTAGCTCACGGGTTTGGACCCTCTCTCACACAAAATTTTTAGTTTGTTGTCCAATATTCACAAGACTTAAACCCAAGGTCCCTAAGAGTGTTGTAAGGTTATCTCAATAGAAAGATCCCGGAAAAGTAGCATTTTCGTATTAGTCGCAAGGCGGAAACTTAAGGAGTTCTTCAAATTTAAAGTTGGAACTTGAAGATGGGTTATTCATAGACTTCTAAGGAGTGCTTGGAGTGAATTGGAGCATAAGCTAAGAATTGCTAAGGAGCGACTTTGAATCTTGGAAATTTTAAGGGCTTGTAAAGGTATAATTCTTGTCGTTTTAGTAATTAAGATTACTTATTGTTGTACCTATGGATATTAGCAAGCATGAGGTATTTTTTTATGAAGTTTGATAAGTGTTTTGACTATTGGAACCCTAATCCGAAAACTAGTATGTTAGCCCTTAAGATTGTAATTCGATTTAGTTACTAGTTAAGTTGTCATATGTTATATAAAGAAGGAAATTGTGGTGGTGGAAGTTGTTTTTGACTATGTAGCATGTTGGAATAACAACTTGTATTGAAAAAGGAAATTGAAAGAGATGTAGTGTATTGTAGCCGAGAATTGCATTGTATTGTGGACTAGTTGGTAGTAATTGTGGGGCGGAATTTTACACGTCTTGTATGGCGTGTAATCCCCTTTGTATTTGCTGAATTGATTTGAGCCTTGAATGTGGCGTTTGGTTATTGTATTCGGCCTTGAAAAAGGTGGCAAAGTATGTAGAAACAAAGGAAGTGCTGCCCGATTTTCCGTAGAATTTAGTGACCTTGTACTTAGAATATTCTACGAAGAGAGCTAGAGGTTAATAGACATTTTTATGACCATTATAGGATTGAAGTACTACGAGTAGCGTATTCTACTTGAAGGGTGGAAAAGGCTAGCAAGAGTATAGTACTTTGGAGCGTTTTGCTAATTGTCGATAATCGTCGCGAGGTATGTGAACCTCTTCCTATCTTTTCTAGCATGATTGTTGTAAACTATGTAGTACGGTAGACGTACATGTGCTAAATGAATTTGGTTGGTTTAGAACATAAAGTGTTATAATGGCTTTATTAGAAGTTAGTTATAACGACTTTATGTAGGTAAAAGAATGGTTGATTGTTTTTAAAAGATAAGAGACTTGACTTGATATGATTTGTTAAGGACTTGAATTGGGTTAAAAAGTTATGAAACCTCATTCGTGAGTAATGAGTACTTGGGTTTTAAAGAATAATGTTATATTGATTTCGGAAATGAGAATAAGTATCGAACAAACCACTGCAGCGTTAATAAAGGAAAATGTATTGACTAATTAATTATTATTAAAACAAGTAGAAACCTCCATCTGCATAGAAGCTAATATAAGACAAAATTGTATTACATTTCCTAGATCATGGCTGCTCTAATAAAATCATTAATAACAAGTATTGATTTTTCTTAAATTCCACAGTAAGGAACTTGATTTCTAATAGAAAAGAGACTTGAGAATTTTGAAGTGTTTTGGTTTAAAAGAAAGACATGGTTTTGTCTTAAATTGGTTTAAAACATAAAGTGTTATAATAGCTTTATGGAAAGTTTGTTATAACGACTTTATGAAAACAATATGATGGTTTTATTATTGGATTTAAAATGGTAACTTGACTTTAAAGGGAGAAATGATTTGGTTTAAAAAGAAAGTATGGAAATTGTTTTGGTTTACTTAAAAAGATAGTTACTCTATTTTGATACTACGGGTATCGTGTGACTTTTTGTGAAAGAAATGGATCTTTTTAAAGAGTTAAGTACGTAGTACCTTGGGGTTAAAATCCGGATTTGTTGTAATAAAATGAAAGTCTATAAGTACGTTGGACTTGCCTATGCTTGATGTGATAGCCTTTGTTGTGCAAGTGTTTTGATTATGTGCTCTAGGAGTCTCGATGGAGGGCGGCTATCCGTTGATTGATGGACATACCGACACGATGGGTGGCCCAGGGTATGCTTCCACTAAGTGTTGTCTTGTTATATCCTTGGACTCTCGACACGTTGGGTGGCCCACGGGTATGGTTCCATTAGGATTGTTGTTACATGGACTAGCTCTCCATGAGGTTTACTAATTCGGCCTTGGTATCTGGTAGCTAGCCCTCGTACTTGCCCCGGTCATTGCTGATGCAGGTTGGTTCTGGTAGTTGGCTTTCGTACTTGCCGATCGGTTCTTGATAGTGTCATTCCATGGACCACCTCAGTGGGGTTTCTTGGTCGGCCTTGGTATCACGGTGGTTGGCTCTGCGTACTTGCCGATCGTGGGTGATTCGGCTTTGGTATCGGTAGTTAGCCTTCGCACTTGCCGTTCGGTTTGTGGCGGTCTCGTGATTACGCCTGTACAGTAGTTAGCCCTCGTACTTGCCCGTCATTACGTGGCCGGCTTTGGTATCCGTAGTTGGCTTTCGTACTTGCCGATGTCGGCCGTGGTATAGTTATATAGTATTGTTAGTACGGCTTTGGTATCGGTAGTTGGCTTTCGTACTTGCCGGTCGATTGATGATGCGGCTTTGGATCCGTAGCTATGCGCCGTGCACTTGCCGTGCGATTTTATGACACAGTGGGACACGGTGTTCATGTGATCTCCTTGGTGTTGTTATATCATGATCACGGCGGTGAGGAAGGAATTCCACGGGCATGATTGATGTTGTGGGCGTGAGACCCGTTGTTATATTTGAGTGATGACTTTGAGGCGTGAGTCCACGAATTGACATATTTATTTACATATCATGGTATAGTTTGGTTATCATACATGTCTCGCCTTTATATAGACTATTATGATTTCATTTACGTATTTTCTGATTTCACATACTTGGTACTGTTATCGACCTCGCCGGGCTGCGTTCATCTGCGCAGTAGAGGTACACCGGTTGTTGATCCTCGCTCTTAGGATCACAGTTCAGCGTTTTGGGAAGCACCGTTTTTCCGGAGGCTTATCTTTGGTATAGTCCCCTGTCATTGTAGGTACTTATACAATCAGGGGTATGGCGGGCCCTGTCTCGTCATAGTTGTGGTTAAATTCTTAGAAGTGCAGTAATCTTGTTGTGGCGGGGTTTGTAAAGGATATAACTGTTCAGGTATATATATGCAGAAAGGTAACCGTTTTGGTTAGCATGTTTCTTATTTTATCTTGTTTCATGTTTAAGTTTTTATTTCCGCTGATTTTCTCTGATGTTGTATCACTAGGGTGCCCGGGGTAAGACACCAGTCGCGGGCTCGAGGTCGGGTCGTGACATCTTTGTCTTGACCTCGCCCGGGGCCGCGTTCATGCCGCAAGTAAGTACACCGATTGTTGATCCTCGCTCATAGGATCACAGTTCAGCGTTTTGGGAAGCTCCGTTTCTCCGGAGGCTTATCTTTGGTATAGTCCCCTGTCGTTGTAGGTACTTACATTCAGGGGTATGGCGGGGCCCTGTCCCGTCGTTGTTATTATAACATTCTTAGAGGTCTGTAGTACTGTTGTGGGCAGGGTTTGTAAAATGGATGTAACTGTTCAGGTTTAATCTTTTTTATATATATATGCAAAAAGGTGGCTGTTTTGGTTAGCCTATTTTCTCATTGTATATCTTGTTTCATGTGTAAGTTTTTATTTCCGCTGATTTTCTCTGATGTTGTATCACTAGGGTACCCGGGGTAAGGCACCAGTCGCGGGCCCGAGATCGGGTCGTGACAAAAGTGGTATCGAGCGATTACTCCTCGGAAAGTGTCTACAGACAGTATCTAGTAGAGTCTTGATTATCGGCGTGTTGTGCACCACACCTATAATCAGGAGGCTGCAGGATATTTAGGATTGGTTTCCATTCTTCTCACTCTGAGATCGTGCCTTAGAGATGTGTTATAAGTTGGACTCCCTCTGGCGTATTCATATGTGCTAGTTAGGCCTCTACGCAAAGCAACCGGGGCCCGGATGGGCAAGCGGCGAGAGGAGCTACGAGTAGAACACGGAGGTTCTGAGGGCACAGCCTGGTCATTACGAGATAGTACTTGAGACGGCGAGTTTTATGGCGCCGCTAGTTTCTCTGCGAGACTACGATACGAGTCTCGATCACGGCCATGGCCGAGGATATGAGTTACTGAGAGATGGCCCGATTACTAGCTAGTGGTGGTAGGAATGAGACGGACGAAGTCGGTGGTTCCGGCGATACAGATAGTTCACCCTAGATCCGATAGTTTTGAGACCGGGACTTCTTGAGTTGCAATCCACGAGTCCTATGGATTGAGAGCGAGAAGATCCTCGGGAGTTTATTCGGCGATTCTGCGGATCATGAAAGTGATCAAGACCTCGAGGCATTTCTTACACACTTGCGCCTCGCGGATGAGAGAGCTTCGGGAAGATAGATTTTTGAGGTTGGCGAGCAGGCGGGCGGTTCGAGAATGCGATATAGAGTTTGACTCATTGGCTCGTTATGTCCCGCTTTAGTGGCGGACATGGAGGATAGAGTGCACCGATATGTCACAGACTTGACGATTATCTAGTAGAGAGTTATGCGAGTAGCTTCACCCGGTAGGGCATGGGCGTTGCCGCGTCTGCACTTATGCGCATCGGTGAGAACGTAGAGATCGACGGATTAACAAAGATCGCGAAGAGGCGAGCAGCGAGGTCCTTTGGTAACTTTCGAGGCGGACCTTCTCAAGGCCCGGTTAGGCGCCTCGCCAAGATCTGAGTGGTCCTCCACGAGCCGGGGCGTTCGGGTATTTAGGAGTTGGTGAGCTCGTGGTTTACAGTTCCAGATTACATAGGTTCTAGCCCCCGATTGATTTTCCTCAAGTGTTCACTATGTGGTAGGTGTCATTGAGGGGAGTGTCGTACTACTTCGATAACTTGATATGCTTGCGGCCTGCAGGGCCATTTTGCGAGAAATTGTCCGACCAGAGGTGGCGCGCATGTTACGACTCAGCCTTCGGGATCAGCGGCTGGTTCATCACATTCTATAGCTAGGCGCCCTGCAGGGCAGGATTATGATTAGAACGACAAAGGGAAAGTGAGGCGATGAGTTCTGGAGATATCTTCAGCCCTTAAGAGACTTGTTTATGTCATTATGGTAGATACATGTGGGGCGCTATGTACGGATAGCATTGTGTTAGTTGAGATTAAAAAAAAAAAAAACAGAGGTAGTTAGAAAGGTAAGTATGGGGACATGGTAGGTGTGAGCCTTAGAATATTACACGTGGAGACCTTAGATGCAAGGTCGTCTTAAGAAAAAGATTGTACGTTTGATCGTTGTCGGGGTACGTTGGATACGTGGAGTATATTCAGGTGATAAGCCCATGAGTGGTGTGAAAGGGAAGTGGGTAGTTGGGCTTAGAAGACCACTAGGTTCTCATGACTTGAATAATGAGATTGTTCCGAACCAGGAACGAGAGTTTAGTACGATGTGGGTCGGGTTGAGGCCATATCGCGAGTCAACCCGCAGCCCAGAATGTGGTGGGGTCAGTTTGGGGTGGTCCCGCTAGATGATAGGGTCACGAGGGTGTTAGGCCCAAGTTTAGGTAACCATCGTACGAGCTGTGGATGCGTTCGACCAGTAGTCGGGCCGATGGGGTCAGCCCACCTTGTCTTTTAGTCAGGACTATTTACTCGGCGGAGGGTTATGCGAGATGTTGTATATCAGGAAGGTTGTAAGGCTGCACGGGGTTCCTACTTTTTATGGCAGGCAGTGGAGCCCGGTTTTCGGCTATTTTCTTTTGTTTTTGGAGGTTTTACCAGACGGGGTTAGGAACTCAGGTGAGTCTCAGTATTGCATTCACCCTCGGGCCGACGGACAAACAACGCGTTTTATCCAGACCGTTGAGGATAGGTTACGGGCCGGTGTTTTGATTTCAGGGGTAGCTATAAGGATTATTTGCCTCTTGTTGAGTGAGTATTATAATAGCTACCATTTCAGTATTCGGATGTCGCCTTATGAAGCCTTGTATGGGCGGAAGTGTAGGTTGCCGGTCAATTGGTTCGAGGTTGGCAAGGTTCAGATAGTTGGTCCATACTTGATTTAGCAGGATGTGGGTAAGGTGAAGCTTATCCAGAAGAGGTTTTTAGCAGCTCAGAGTCAACAGAAGTCGTGTGGATAATCGGCGTCGACACTTGGAGTTCAGGCTGACGGTGGGTCTTCTTGAAGGTACCACCGGAAGGTGTGAGATTTGAAGCGGGAAACTTAGCGAGGTACTTTGGGCCTTTTCGGATCGTTTGTAGAATAGGCGGGTTGCTATAAGTTAGCACCGCCGTCCGACTTAGGAGTAAGCGTCGTCGATCTTCCATGTTGCTATGTTTCGGAAGAGTATCGGAGATCCATCCAGAGTGTTCCCAGTTAGTGATGACCAAGTTGGAGATGGTAACCCCGAGATTTTTGAAAACTGAAGCAATGACAGAAATGTGGTACGTATAGTAGGAAGAGTTCGAGTGTACGAGGAGGGTACGACGAGTAAGAAAAGAGGCGTAGATGTGTTAAGAAGATGGAAGTGTCCTTTTTATAAGTGAAGATGTGAAGAAAGTATCCTTTGGACCATGGGTGGAGCTATTAGTATTGTTATACGCTTTAGAGATGATTCTTCGTTGGCTTGGATTTGAGTTTTGTGCGTAAGTTATATTATGGCCATTGGTGGCATGATTGGTTTCGTAAGTATAGTAGTGAAGACTATATCGGCACAGGTGTGCTTGGAGACTTAGAAGGAACATTCGGGACGAATGTTTCTAAGGGGGGAAGAATGTCACACCCCGTAGTTCCAGGGTATGTATACGAAGACGTTCGTACGAGAATATGACACAAAAATTGGAAAGGAAGAAAGATGTGATTTTCGACGGAAAAGTTTCCGGATTTTATGAAGGAAAAAGGCTTGTTAATGGGAATTGGATTCCCAGATTTGGTATTCGAACTTTTTAGAATATTTGAGAATTATGGAATTTTATTTCCGGAATTGGTCACGTGGGGCCCACGGGGAAAATTCTGATTTTGTGGGCCCACTTTATTTTGGATTTTGGCATTACGGATATTTTGGAAGATGAAATATTTTGGGCGAGTAGAGGCGACATGTGCCACCCCATGTAGCGTGTTGGCCGAATGGCTAGAAGGGCGTAGTCTTGGACGTTTTAGTGGACAAGTGGCAAGCCATTGTCCCATTTTTGTGGTGGACATATGTCCCATTGTTGTGGTGGACACTTGGTTGGAAGACTCCACTCCCACTTGGACCAAATCCTCACCTTACACTTGCGTTGATCCTAGCCATTGGTTGGCCTATAAATACCCCCTTGTTTGCAAGACTTTATTCATCCACTTAAGAGTTTCCAAGGCAAAAATTCTCCCTCCCCCCTTAGTTGTTCTCGTCGAAACACCCCCCCCCCCTTTTGTGTAGAAAATTCTTCAAGTGTTGGTATAGTCCCAAATACCTTAGCCATGTATCCCTAGTAGTATTCTAAAGTTATCCCAACATAAGAGTCCGGAAATACTACTTTTTTTCCAATAGTCGCAAAATGAAACACTAGGAAAAACCTTCATAGATGGATGAAGTGTTAAAAGAAGTTGTTTAGAAACTTCTAAGGGTTGCTTGGAGCGGGTTGGAGCGTAAGGAAGTGGAGCTAAACGTTGCTCAGGATCGACTTATAAATCTTGGATAATTTTGGGCTTATCGAGGTAATAATCTTTATCCCTCTATTGTAATTGGAGATTACATGTTGTAGTAATATATAGTTGAGTATACTATATATAGAATGAATATTGATAAGAATTGAATCAGATTTACATTGGGTGTATTCTGATGAGCTTGTAGTATTATTGTAGGGCAGAATTGTACATGTCCGGTTAGACGTGTAATCCCCTGGGAGTTGTTGGCCTGGTAGCGGGCCTTGTTAGTGGAGGTTATTTATGTGGTTCGGGGGGGGGGGGGGAGGTGATGTCGAATTTTCCGTAGAATATGGAACCTTGTACTTAGAAATATTCTACGAAGGGATCTAGAAGTTAATAAACGTTTTATGGCCATTATAGGTTGAAGTACTACGAGTAGCATATTCTACTTGAAGGGTGGAAAAGGCTAGCAGGGTTATAGTACTTTGGAGCATTTTGCTTATTGTCGATAATCGTCGCGAGGTATGTGAACCTCTTCCTATCCTTTCTAGCATGATTGTTGTGAAATATATATAGTGCGGTGAAGCCGCGTGTGTTTAAAGGAATTTGATTTTCCTTTTGTGTCCTTGACTTGATTCCAAAGTTAAGTGACTTGTTATGAAAAATTAAGGACTTGAATTATGTTAAAAAGTTGTAAAACCTCATTCATGAGTGATGGGTGTGTGGTCTTTTAAAGAATAGAGTTATCTTGATTTCGAAAATGAGAATAGTTGTCCTTGGTTGGTTTAAAACATAAAGTGTTATAATAGCTTTATGGGAAGCTATTTATAACGACTTTATGAAAACAAAAGAATGGTTTTATCATTGGATTTAAAATGATAACTTGACATTTTAAAAGTTGGAGGCTGGTTTCCTTAAAAGATATGATTTAAAGGTATAGGATACTTGTTTCTAAAAGAGTAAGACACTTGGTTTAAAAAGTATATTGCTATTTGACTTTAAAAAGGAAAACTGTCTTTGTTTTAAAGGAAGACATGGTTTTGTCTTAAAATGGTTTAAAAAGGAAGGCATGCTTTTGTCTTAAGATTGGTTTAAAAAGAAGGTATGGAAATTGTTTTGGTTTACTTAAAAAGATAGTTACTCTATTTTGATACTACGAGTATCGTGTGACTTTTGTGAAAGAAATGGATCTTTTTTAAAAGAGTTAAAGTATGTAGTACTTTGGGTTTAAAACCCGGATTTGTTGGCATCAAATAAAAGTACCTTGTGTGAGTAACTTGCCTATGATTTGCCTGTGATAGCCTTGTAATACTTCTTGTCGGTTTGATAAAATGAACATGTTATGATGCTACGTGTGTTAGTATCTTGTGATGTTGTGTAAGGGGGTTATTCTTGTTGTGCTTACGTTGTTTAACGATAAGCCCGTTGTACTGGTATTATATCACATACCCCTCTGACTTGTTATGTTGCCGCGGGTTAGCTATCCTCGATGTGAGGAATACCTCATGCAGGTCCATGTGACCTATGCGGAGCTGCGTGTTACACCCCGTAGTTCCAGAGTATGTATATGAGGACGTACGTACGAGAATACGACACAAAAATTGGAAATGAAGAAAGATGTGATTTTTCGACGGAAAAGTTTCCGGATTTTGTGAAGGAAAAAGGTTCGTTAATGGGAATTGGATTCCCAGATTTGGTATTTGGACTTTTTAGAATATTTGAGTATTATGAAATTTTATTTCCGAAATTGGTCACGTGGGGCCCACGGGAAAATTTACGATTTTGTGGGGCCCACTTTATTTTCGGATTTTTGGCATTACGGATATTTTCGGAAGATGAAATATTTTGGACGAGTAGGGGGGAGACACGTGTCACCCCCGTGTGGCCATGTTGGCGGGTGGAGAAAGAGCGAGTGGGCGTTTTTAGGTGGACAAGTGGCCCATTTTGTGGTGGCCACTTGTCCCATTTGTGGTGAACACTTGGTTGGCCAACTACCCACACACATGTACCCATCCTCACCACCCACTTGCATTAATATTGACCAGATTCTTATATATACCCCTGAGGGTGAAGACAATTTTCATCCCACACTTAAGCTTCCAAGGCAAAATACTCCCCTCCCCTTTGTAGTTGTTTTCGTCCCCCTTCCCCCACTTGAGTAGAAAATACTTTGGGTATTATTGTATAATCCCAAATACCTTGGCCTAGTATCCCTAGTAGTATTCCAAAGTTATTTCAATACTAGGAGCCCGTAAATACTACTTTATTCCAATAGTCGCAAAATGAAACCCTAGAAAATCTTCATAAGCTTGGTTGAAGTGTTAAGAGAAGTTGTTTAGAAACTTCTAAGGTTTGCTTGGAGCGGGTTGGAACGTAAGAAATTGGAGTTAAACGTTGCTCAGGATCGACTTATAAACTTGGATAATTTTGGGCTTACCGAGGTAATGATCTTTGCCCCCCTATTGTAATTGGATATTACATGTTGTAGTAATGTATAGTTGATTATACTATATGTAGAATGAATATGGATAAGAATTGAACTGTATTTACATAGGAATTTGTATTCTGATGAACTTGTAGTATTATTGTGGAGTAGAATTGTACACGCCAAAGTTAGACGTGTAACCCCACGATTGTTGGTTTGGTAGCAGGCCTCGTTAAAGGATGAGATTTATGTGGTTGCGGGGTCTTTGCGAATTTTCCGTAGAATAAGGAATCTTGTATCTAGAATTATTCTACGAAGAGATCTAGAGGTTGATAGACGTTTTGTAGCCTTTTTAGGTTGAAGTACTACGAGTAGCGTATTCTACTTGAAGGGTGGAAAAGGCGAGCAAGGTTAGAGTACGTGGAGCGTTTTGCTTATTGTCGATAATCGTCGCGAGGTATGTGAACCTCTTCCTATCTTTTCTAGCATGATTGTTGTGAACTATGTAGTACGGTAGACGTACATGTTCTAAGTGAATTTGGTTGGTTTACTGATTTTAAAAGATAAAGGACTTGACTTATATTTGACTTGATATGATATGGGAAGAACTTGAATTGTGTAGAAAGTTGTGAAACCTCATTCGCGAGTAATGAGTATTTGGTCTTTAAAAGGAACTTGATTTCTAAAAGAAAAGAGACTTGAGGAATCGAAGAGTTTTTGGTTTAAAAGAGAGACATGGTTTTGTCTTAAATTGGTTTAAAGCATAAAATGTTATAACAGCTTTATGGGAAGTTAGTTATAACGACTTTATGAAAGCAAAATAATGGTTTTATCATTGGTTTTAAAATGGTAACTTGATTTAAGTATAGGTTACTTGTTTTGAAAAGAGTAAGTATTTGAGTTTTAAAGAGTATACTTGATGTTGTTTTAAAAGAAAGGCACTTGGTTTAAAAAGTATACAGTACTTGATTTTAAAAGTCTTGTAAAGGTTTTTTACGAAAGTAAGGTAATTTGGTTTGAAAAGGAAATGTGTTTTTGATACTACGAGTATTAGTATATTTTACGTAAAAAGAGGTCTTTTTGAAAGAATGAAAGTAGGTATTATTTTTGGGTTTGAAACCCGTATTGTTGACATAAAATGAAAGTACCTTGAGTTGTGTGTAACTTGCCTATGTTTGCGTGTGATAGCCTTGTCGTGCTAGTATTGTATTTCTATACCACCGCGTCTCGATGGAGGGCGGCTGATTTGTTATGATCTTACTTGGGCGTCTGGCGGTGGCGGTGGGTTCCACGTGCTCACTGTTGATAGCGTTATTCCATGGACTAGCTCCCGGCGAGGTTTCCGATTCGGCCTTGGTATCCGTGGTTGGCTTTCGTACTTGCCGTCTCGTGGCTGATTCGGCCTTGGTACACAGTAGTTAGCCTTCGCGCTTGCCTGCTCGGTTTAGTGGCGAAGTCTCGTGATCTGACGCTTGGTATCCGTAGTTAGCCCTCGTACTTGCCGTCCACACGTGACACGGCTTTGGTATCTGGTAGTTGGCTTCGTGCTTGCCGTGTCGACTTCGTGGCGAAGTCTCGTGTCTGACCTTGGTATCCGTAGTTAGCCCTCGTACTTGCCCCGGTCAGCTACGTGACACGGCTTTGGTATCTGGTAGTTGGCTTTCATACTTGCCCCGTATCAGCTTCGTGGTTTGGTTGTATAGTATTGTTAGTACGGCTTTGGTATCTGGTAGTTGGCTTTCCTGCTTGCCCCGGTCAGTTGATGATGCGGCTTTGGTATCTGGTAGTTAGCCTTCGTACTTGCCCCTTACGGTTTTATGACTCAGGTGGGACCTGGTGTTTATATGTACTCCTTGGTGTTATTATATCATAGACTGGCGATGGAAGGTATTCCACGCATGATTGATGTTGAGGCGTGAGACCCATAGTTATATTTGAGTGATGACTTTGAGGTGTGAGTCCTCGACTTACGTGGATCGCTATTTATTATGGACTGTAGTTTGGTTATCTTACATGTCTCCTGCTTTATATAGACTACTAAGATTTCATTTCTGATATTTTCATTTCACATACTTGGTACTGTTATCGACCTCCTTCGGGCTGCGTTCATGCCGCGGTAGAGGTACACCAATTGTTGATCCTCGCCATGGGATCACGATTCAACAGATTGGGAAGCTCCGTTTCTCCGAGGCTTATCTTTTGATATAGTCCCTGTCACTGTAGGTACTTGTACATTCGGGGTAAGGCGGGGCCACGTCGTCATGTTGTATAAAAACTCTTAGAGGTGCATGTAATGCTTTGTTGTGGCGGGGTTTGTAAGGATGTAACTTCAAGTTTTAGTTATTTATACAAGAAGGTAACCGTTTGGTTGCTGTTTATTATCATATCTCTTGTTTCATGTTTAAGTTTTTATTTCCACGATTTTCTCGATGTTGTATCACTAGGGTGCCCGGTAAGGCACGATCCACGGGCCGGATCGGGTCGTGACAACTGCGGGAGTTCCGGCGGGATGATCACTACGGGTGTGTTACGCCCGTCGAGGAATACCTCATGCGGTCCATGTGGCTATCGCGGACTTCGGGGTCCAGTTGATCGCGGGTTAGCTACCCCGTCGAGGAGTACCTCATGCGGGCCTATGTGGCCTATCGGAGTGCGGTGAGTTCGAGGTTAGACGCGCATTGATACCGAGGCGAGTGGCGCTTGATCGTGGCGGTCTAGAAAGACCTCGTGATACTGATTTTATAGCATTGTTGGTACGGTGGGTTCTAGTAGTCGGCTATGCCTTCGCATTTACCCGTCACGGTTTTATTATGACACAGTGGGACACTCGTGTTCATGTATTCCTTGGTGTTTTTATATCATGGACTGCCGGCAGTGAGGAAGGAATTCCACGGGCATGATTGATATTCTGGGCATGTGACCCATGGTTATATTTGAGTGATGACTTTGAGGGCGTGAGTCCCTGGCTTGACATGACTGCTTACATATTGTGTATCGTAAATTGGTTATCATATATGTCTTTTGTTTTATATATACAATTATGATTTCATTTACAGTATTTTCAGTTTCACATACTTGGTACCTGTTGTACTGACCTCCTTCGGGGGGATGCGTTCATGCCGCAGGTAGAGGTACACCAGTTGTTGATCCTCGCTCATAGGATCACAGTTCAGCGTTTTGGGAAGCTCCGTTTCTCCGGAGGCTTATCTTTGGTATAGTCCCCTGTCGTTGTAGGTACTTACATTCAGGGGTATGGCGGGGCCCTGTCCCGTCGTTGTTATTATAACATTCTTAAGTGCAGAAATCTTGTTGTGGCGGGGTTTGTAAAGGGATGTAATCGCTCGTGTTTAATCTTTTTTATATATATATGCAGAAAGGTGACCGTTTTGGTTAGCCTATTTTCTCATTGTATATCTTGTTTCATGTGTAAGTTTTTATTTCCGCTGATTTTCTCTGATGTTGTATCACTAGGGTGCCCGGGGTAAGGCACCAGTCGCGGGCCCGAGATCGGGTCGTGACAGATTAACTGCTCTGATACCACTTTTGTCACGACCCGACCTCGGGCCCGCGACTGGTGTCTTACCCCGGGCACCCTAGTGATACAACATCAGAAAAAATCAGCGGAAATAAAAACTTAAACATGAAGCAAGACATAAAGTAAGAAACAGGATAACCAAACCGGTCACCTTCCCGTATAAATATATATAAAACTGAACAGTTAAAATCCTTTACAAACCCTGCCCACAACAGTACTACAGACCTCTAAGAATGTAACAACAACTATGACGGACGGGGCCACTGCCACGCCGAACCGGGCGTGGATCGGTGCCTACACAGGCACCCTTCTACCTTAACAACTAAGTACATTGCGGAAATTAATAACAGATCTTTTTTTTTTTAAAGCAACCGTACGTACAAGGCAAAGCCTACTAGGCTGCCATATAATATACATAAACAAAAGACACTACACTGCACACGAGTCCAATCCCGCATATGAATACAGACCTCTAGGAGTTAAATCAACTATGACGGACAAGGCCGCCGTACCCATAAATGTACAAAAGCACATCAAGGAACTATACCAAAATGATAAACTCTGAACAAAGGAGCTATCCAAAAACTCGAGCGGTCCTACACTGCCGATCACCAAAGCTGCATTACCTAAACTGCGGCATGAACGCAGCCCGACGGAGGTCGATGCGAAGAATGTACCAAGTATGTGAGCGATGAAATCTTGTAATGAAATCATAACGATCTAAACAAAGCGGGAGACATGTATGATAGCTTACCTGATACACAATACATAGCGTCATATCAAGTGCGGGACGCAGCCTCAAAGTCATTACTCAAATATAGCGTGGGTCTCACGCCCGTAATATCAATCATGCGTGGAATCCTTCCGGTCTTGGCGATCCATGATGTAACAACACCCATAAGGATACATGAACACCAAGTCCCACCTGTAAAGCATGAACATAGGGTAACACAAACAATTCGGGGACATATATGATACTCAAAATACAACACCTTGTGCCTTACTACAATGAGAGTAAACAGTAGTATCCTTACAATATAAAATAGGAAGCTCATGATCAAAGCAGGACCATCCGCCCGCAGTATTATTCAGCAATCCTATTCCTGGGACTATTTCACCGCGTAGGTCGCGTGGACGCGTGAGGTATTCCTCGATAGGTGGACCGCCCGCATGGGACTATTTCACCCGCATAAGCCCTTTCGGACCCGCATAAGGTATTCTTCGCATAGGACTATTTCACCCGCATAAGCCCTTACGGACTCGCATGAGGTATTCCTCGCATAGGATGGACCCGCCCGCATGGGACTATTTCACCCGCATAAGCCCTACGGACTCGCATGAGGTATTCCTCGCATCGTGGGTAGCAAATCCACGAAATTATGCAAATGCCACAAACCCGGGGAATGACCCCGAAACGACTGATATACCAATAGCACACAACCGGCTATTTCCAGCACACATAGGCAATTCTCAATTAACAAGCCAAAGTACTTATCAAGGCACACTTAGACAAATCCTCAATTTATCGAGCCAAAGTACTAATCAAGGCATACATAGAATAATTCTCTTTTAACAAGCCAAAGTACTTATCAAGGCACACTTAGACAAATCCTCAATTTATCAAGCCAAAGTACTAATCAAGGCATACATAGAATAATTCTCTTTTAACAAGCCAAAGTACTTATCAAGGCACACTTAGACAAATCCTCAATTTATCAAGCCAAAGTACTAATCAAGGCATCACATAGAATAATTCTCTTTTAACAAGCCAAAGTACTTATCAAGGCACACTTAGACAAATCCTCAATTTATCAAGCCAAAGTACTAATCAAGGCATCACATAGAATAATTCTCTTTTAACAAGCCAAAGTACTTATCAAGGCACACTTAGACAAATCCTCAATTTATCAAGCCAAAGTACTAATCAAGGCATCACATAGAATAATTCTCTTTAACAAGCCAAAGTACTTATCAAGGCACACTTAGACAAATCCTCAATTTATCAAGCCAAAGTACTAATCAAGGCATCACATAGAATAATTCTCTTTTAACAAGCCAAAGTACTTATCAAGGCACACTTAGACAAATCCTCAATTTATCAAGCCAAAGTACTAATCAAGGCATCACATAGAATTATTCTCAATTAAGTAGGCCAAAGTACTACGTACGTACATTCTTTTCAAAAGACTCCTTTTTATATAAAATCCCAAGATACTAACACCCGTAGTATCAAGGCATGTTTATTTTTCAAAGTAAGTTACTACACGTTTAGAAAACTCATTTCAAGGATTGAAATCAAGTAACTTCAAATTTTCACAATCTAGGCAACTTATGCCCTTTAATCAAAATAGACAACTTTCTAAACCTTCCATAAAGCCGTTATAACCAACTTCCCATAAAACCGTTATAACCCTTTATGGTTTTAGACATATCCATTCCTTTAATAACCAAGAGACTTATGCTATTAAAAACCAAGTATCACATACTTACAAATCAAGTTCTTAACTTTCAAAACACTTCAAGTCTCTTAATATATAGAAAACAAGTTTCTTCTACTTTTAAACCTCAAGTAACTCACTCCTTTGAAACAAGTTACTTCTCTTAAAACATGTTATTTCTCCTCTTTTAAATCAAATAAGTAAATCACTCCTTGACTCCCCTAAAGTCATTATAATGACCTTTAGGTTTTAGAATTAAGGCACTAGCCAAAAGATTTGGAAACCACTTCCTTTTTAAGACTCCATGTACTTTAAGTAAAATACCTTCACTTTTAAGAATCCAAACTTCATCAAGAAAATGGATTATACAACTTACAATCTAAACATCAAAGTACAATCAAGGAATGGATCATTTAAGGAGTAAAACATACTTTCTTAATCTTAAGGAATCATGCTAGAAGAGGAGATAGTTCACATACCTTTTCGGCTAAAATCCACAAGCTAAGCCGAATACGCCGTACGTAGAAGTGTCAACCTATAATGGTCACAACAAGACTATCAACTTCTAGTCTCAACGTAGAATAATACTAAGTATACGACCTCTAATTCTACGGAAAATCGGGCAGCACTTCCTTTGTTTATACTCACTTTGCCACCTTTTTCAAGGCCGAATACAATAACCAACAAGCCACATTTAAGGATCCAAACAACAACCAAATAAAGGGGATTACACGCCTTACAATACGTGTAAAATTCCGCCCCATAATTCATACGAAGTAGTTTAATGCACACTAGCCAATTCTCGGCCAACTTACATAGCAACACTAAGTCTTTTCCAACCCTTTTCAAATTCCAAGTTCCAAGGTCTAACATGTTATATAGTTATAAACTACTTCAACAACTACAATTTCCTTCTTTATACCACATGCGACGCTTAGACCAATAGTCGACTTGAATTGTAATCTTAAGGCTAAACATGCTAGTTTTCGGATTAGGGTTCCAATTGCCAATAAACATATCAAACTTCATACTATATAACACATGCTTGCTAAAATCCATAGCTATAACAATAAGTACGTCTTAACTACTAAAACGACAAAATTATACCTTTAGAAGCCCTTAAAATTTCCAAGATTCCAAAGTCGCGCCTTAGAAATTCTTAGCTCATTTCCTTAAGTTCCAATCCGCTCCAAGCACTCCTTAGAGGCCTATGAAGAACCCATCTTCAAGTTCCAACTTCAAAGTTGAAGAACTCCCTTAGTTTCCGCCTTGCGACTAACGTAAAAATACGTTTTTTCCGAAATCTTTCTATTGAGATAACCTTACAATACTCTTAGGAACCTTGGTTTAAAGTCTTGTGGCTAATGGATCAAAACTATAAAAATTTTGTGTGGGAATTACATGAAAGCCGAGAGCTTCTTAAAGAGGGCAAGAGTTCTCTAATTTTTCTAAGTGTAAATGAGCTAGTCTTGCACTAGTAGTAACCTTATAAAACACAATGGAGGGCTTAGACTTAAACAAATGTGAGGCTAGGATTAAAATCACATGGATCAAGCCTAAGTGGCAAGTTGACTAGTCAATTATGTCAAGCTTTGAAGACTTATCTTCCAAGAGGTTCAATGACCAAATTACCCCTCCTCTAATTCGACCAAGACCACTTATGGGGGTGCCACGTGTCGCCCTCTCATTCGTCCATAAAATTCTGTAACCCTCGTGGGCCCCACAAAACGTAAAATTCCTCGGGTGGGCCCCACGTGACCAAATCCGTAAAAATAAATTTCCATATATTAATAAGTTCCATACTCTTCAAATAATGCATTTTGAGAATCCAATTCTCAATAACGAACATTTTTCCTTTCCGACGTCCGGAAGATTTTCCGTCGGAAGAACAATTCTTCCTTTCGTACTAATGTCCAAGTCTTGTTTCCTTACGTACATTCTCTTATACATGTCCTGGACTTACGGGGTGTAACAGCCCCGCCATACCCCTGAATGTACAAGTACCTACAATGACAGGGGACTATACCAAAAGATAAGCCTCCGGAGAAACGGAGCTTCCCAAACGCTGAACTGCGATCCTATGAGCGAGGATCAACAACCGGTGTACCTCTACCTGCGGCATGAACGCAGCCGAAGGTCGATCAACATGTACCAAGTATGTGGCGAAAATACTATAAATGAAATCATAACGATCTATATAAAGCGAGACATGTATGATAACCAAACTACGATCCATAATATATAAACGATGTCAAGTCGAGGACTCATGCCTCAAAGTCACCACTAAATATAACTATGGGTCTCGCCCACAACATCAATCATGCGTGGAATACCTTCCTCATCACCGCGATCTATGATGTAATAACACCAGAGTACACATGAACACGGTCCCACTGTGTCATAAGAAATGCGGGGCAAATGCGAAGGCATAGCTACCGGATCCACCTGCATTATCAATCGGCCAGGGGCAAATCAGCCAACTACGGAACCTACCGTACCAACAATACTAAATAACTGTATCACGAAGCTGATCGGGGCAAGTACGATAGCCTCTACCAGATCCACCCTGCATCACGTCGCTGACCGGGGCAAGTACGTAAGCTAACTACCAGATCCACCCTGCATCACGAGACTTCGTCCTAACATCGACAAAGCGTGTCACGGGCGGCCGGGGCAAGTCGATAACCTGCGGATCCACCTGCATCGTATGTGGCCAGGCAAATCGTAAGCTAACTACCAGATCCACCCTGCATCACGAGACTTCGTCCTAACACTGACAAACTGCGTCACGAAGCTGAACGGGGCAAGTGCGATAACCTCTACCACATCCTCCCTGTGCCACGTAGCTGACGGGGGCAAATAACCACGCTAACCACCAGATCACAACCGTAGTCACGAGACTTCGCCACAAAACTGAACGGGGCAAGTACGAAGGCTAACTACCAGAACCAAAGCCGAATCAGCCACGACCGTGGCAAGTACGAGAGCCAACCAGATACCAAAGCCGAATCAGTAAAACCTCATGGAGAGCTAGTCCATGAAACAACAATCCTAATGGAACCATACCCGTGGGCCACCCAACGTGTCAGTAGGTCCAAGGATATAACAAGATAACCGACCCTCCATCGAGAGACTCGGTAGCACAGAATCAAAACACTTGCACAACAAAGGCTATCACAACAAGCATAGGCAAGTTCAACGTACTCATAGACTTTCATTTTATTACAACAAATTCGAATTTTAACCCCAAGGTACTACGTACTTTAACTCTTTAAAAGATCCATTTCTTTCACAAAAAGTCACACGATACCCGTAGTTATCAAAATAGGGTAACTGTCTTTTTAAGTAAACCAAAACAATTTCCATACCTTCTTTTTAAACCATCTTAAGACAAAACCATGCCTTTCTTTTAAACCAAAACACTTCAAATTTGTCACGACCTGACCCCGGGGCCGCGACTAGTGCCCTACCTGGGCACCCCGTTCAGGTATACATCAGAGAATAGCAGCGGAACATACACAACATAAACACATGTGTAAATAAAAACGTCACAGGCTAGCCGATCAGGCCGCCTTCCATAATATAAACATAATCAAAAGTACAACTCGGTCTAACGGTGACCACATATGTGAATACAGACCTCTAGGAATAACAATTGAACAACTGTGGCGGGACAGGGCCCCGCCATACCCCTGAATATACATGAATCTACTACCTCAGGGAAACCGTACCAAGAGATAAGCCTCCGGAGCAAATGGAGCTTTTCTCACAACCGAGATCCTAGGAGCAAGGATCACCACACTGGTACCTAAAACTGCGGGCATTTAACGGCCCAGAAGAGTCGGCCTGACAGTGCAGAATATGGAGCGAAATAACGTCTGATAAGCAGACCGTAATCGTACAAAGAATGACAGGACAAGTATAAAAGTACATACAGATCTGTAGTGTCATTACCACTTATGAACTTAATTTCACATCGAGATCTTTTCCCATTTTCAATAAAGGTTATAGCCACATTCTTACGCATACGATTAGGAAAAATCATTAAGTTCATTTCTATATAACTTACTTGTCTTTCATAAGTATAATCAGGCCGCTTTAAGGAGGCGCTATACTACCGACCCGATGCGGGACGCGATCAAGGTCACATAGTGCGCCCATACGGGTATCTTGCGGCCCATTTCGGGGACGATAATATCATATAGTCGCCCATAAGGTATCTTTGCGGCCCGTTCTGGTCAATAATGTCATATAGTCGCCCGTAAAGGTATCTTGCGGCCCATTCTGGGTCGATAATGTCATATAGTGCGCCCGTAAAGGTATCTTTGCGACCCATTCTGGGTCGATAATGTCATATAGTGCGCGTAAGGTATCTGCGGCCCATTCTCGGTCGATAATGTCATATAGTGCGCGTAAGGTATCTTGCGGCCCATTCCTTGGTCGATAATGTCATATAGTGCGCGTAAAGGTATCTTGCGGCCCATTCACGGGTCGATAATATCATATAGTGCGCCCGTAAGGTATCTTGCGGCCCGTTCTGGTCGATAATGTCATATAGTATGCCCGTAAGGTATCGCCGGCCCATTCTCGGTCGATAATGTCATATAGTTCGCCCGTAAGGTATCTTTGCGGCCCGTTCTCGGTCGATAATGTCATATAGTGCGCGTAAGGTATCTTGCCTGCCCGTTCTCGGTCGATAATGTCATATAGTGCGCGTAAGGTATCTTGCCGGCCCATTCCTTGGTCGATAATGTCATATAGTCTGCCCGTAAAGGTATACTGCCCGGCCCATTCCTGGGTCGATAATGTCATATAGTCTGCCCGTAAAGGTATACTGCCCGACCCATTCCTGGGTCGATAATGTCATATAGTACCCGGGAATTTAACCCAACGTACTACGCACCTCTACTCCTTTAGAAAGGCTCTTTTTCAATTAAAACTTCCCAGATACTAACAACTATAGTATCAAGTCCTATCCACCTTTCAAGACAAGTCACAATATTTTTTTAGAACTACAATTACCGGCTTCTTAATTAAGTGACCCTTACTTAAAAGCTTTAAGCAAGTGATACCTTTAAATCACATTGCCCTTCCTTAATACAAGTTAATTCTTTGATTACTTTATTAGAGAAAACCATTCTCTTAACTTTTCATAAAGCCGTTATAACCAACTTCCCATAAAGTCGTTATAACCCTTTATGGTTTTAGACAAAACTCTTTTCTTTTATAACCAAGAGACTTCTACTTTTAAAAACCAAGTATTGTATACTTTCAAATCAATTCTCTTAACTTTCAAAAATACAATTAGTCTCTTAACCTTTAGAACTCAAGTGACTCCTTTTATTATACAACCTTAGGCAATTGATGCCTTAAAATCAAGTTGCCTTTTTTGCTAAAAAAACAAGTCATTTATCTTTCCATAAAGCAAATATAACCAACTCCCCATAAAGTCGTTATATTCACTTTATGCCTTAGCTAAAATACAATTTCCTATCCAAGGGACTTATACGTTTAAAACGAAACAAGTATCCAATACTTTAAAACTCTTCAAGTCCCTTAACTTTAATAAAACATTAGACATCCTTAATACCCTCAAAGAAGTGAGTTAATCTCCTAACTCACCCGACTTGGCTATTCATAAAACTAGTAAAGGATATCAAGGTCTTGTACGTCTACCGTACTACATACGTGCAACTAGTCATGCTCAAAAGATAGGAAAAGTTCTACATAAAGTAAATCACACAACTACCTCTTAACTTCTAAGAGTAGAAGGAAACATGAAACGATACCACAAGTATATTCCATACATAGAATCATGCCAAAGGAAGGAAGAGGTTCACATACCTCGCGACGATTATCGACAAGTAGCAAAATGCTCCAAAGTACTTCAACCTTGATAGCTAATCCATCCTTCAAGTAGGATACGCTATACTAAGTACTTCCACCTATAATGGTCACACGCCCATTAACCTCTTACTTCAAACGTAGGATATTCTAAGTGCTAAGTCACTAAATTCTACGGAAAATCGGACAGCACCTCCTTTGTTTTTACTTACTTTGCCACCTTTTTCAAGGCCGAATACAATAACCAAACACGCCACATTTAAGGCCCAATCAATGCAATCAACAATAGGGGATTACATGCCTACTAGACGTGTAAAATTCCGCCCCACAAACGATATCAAAATAATACAACTTACTAGGCCAATTCGCTAACTCAAGTACTACAACATCAATTCTTATCCAATTTCCATTTCAATCCAAGTTATTAGCCTAACATGATATCAAGTCGCAAACGAGTATAACTACTATAATCTCCAAGTAATTAACATGCGACGATTTAAATAAACGACCAAATTGTAATCTAATCTTCAAGTGGCTTGTATAACATTTCGGATTCTCAAGGCTACAATCAATCCATAATTCTTATAAACTTCAACACATATACTTCATGCTAGAAACAAGCAAAGCTAACAACAATATAAATAATCTTGTAACACTTTCAAGGAAGAATATTATACCTCAACGAATCTCAATCCAATCTTCAAATCCGAAGTCGCTCCTTAGCAACTTAGAGCCTCTTCAAGACCTTTCAATCCGCTAGTTGAGACCCTTAGAACAACACCAACAAAGTTTCTTCAAATTCCAACTTCAAAGTTGAAAGACCCCCTTAGGTTACCGCCTTGCGACTAACCCGAAAACTATCTTTTTCCGAGATTTTTCTATTGAAATATGCTTACAATACCCTTAGGTACCTTGGTTTAAAGTGGGGAGACTATTGGACAAAAATTGAGAATTTTTCCTTCAAACCCTAGCCCTTGGCCGAGAGCTCCCTCACGTTTTCATCAAGTTTTCTTGGAAAAAAATGCTAAGTGTTAAGCCTTGCCTTGCACTAGTAAGCTTATAAAAATAAAAGGAGTCGAGATTAGAACAAATGGGTGGTTCGGATGAGTTTCACATGGATCTTGCCCAAGTGGCCCTTGGACTTTTAGTCAACTATGTCAAGCTAAGTCATTTGCAAGACTTGGTCATCTCACTAATGGTCAAATGACCCTTTTGCCCATGGTAATTTCGTCCAAGACACTAAGGGGGGGTGACACGTGTCTCCTCTCGTTAAATCATGATATTTCGTTTTCCGTCAATTTCATAATTCCGATAAATTTTTACTCGTCTCTAATCTTAACATCTTTTTGTTCTCACGAACGTTCTTATAAACATGTCCTGTAAATACGGGGTGTAACATTCTTCCCCCCTTAGAAACATTCATCCTCGAATGTTCTTTCGGAGTCCAATCTAATTAAAGCGCGACATAGTCTCCTTATACTACACCCTTCTTACAACATATGCCACCCATGGCCACATAACAATATTTATACTAAGATGTCAACCTTGGCACTCACGAAGCCAACTAGCCCATACTTATAATGACCTCAAAGTCTGTCATAATCCTCTCTACTAGGTCTACTAGGGTCTGACGACTGTATCATCACCGGGAAAACCTCATATTCCCACTCAACTACCACCCCACGCACTCACGGGTGTAGTTACCTCGAAAGGTTCTTATAGATTCAGGCTCTACTCCTTTACACTTGGTTGCTATCCATCGTACTGGCCGTACTCTTTCCGTAATTCCAACTCATACTAGCATACATACTTAACTTCCATACCGATTCTGGCCTCTAATCTTTGGGGTCACTCTTTAAGACAATATACGACCATTTCCGGCTTTCATGACCTGGTTCCGGTGGAACGCGTCCACGAACTCATAAAACAATTAACTAGACTTGGGCCCTGCACCCTCGTGACCCCGTCACGTAGCGGAACTACTACCAACTGATCCCACTCCATTCCAGGCCATGGGGAGACCCGTAACATTCCCTTAAGCATACCATGTAGCTTAAGTTACTAACATAGTCTTCTATTAGGTTCTTTAATAATAACTTCTTAAGGGTCCATTTCATTCTCACATAACTCATCATCACCTAATTATCTCAAATTAGCACGTAAAACCTTGATGAGAGTTCATTAAACTGTTTCATACCTTCCCGGTATTTATTTAGTCCTTACCAAATCCTGGTAATCTAAAATCATCCTAGGAAACACATATGTGACCCCCATACATAAATCCGTATAGTTGTATGTCCCAATACCAACTATACTACAATCAATACCAACCTGGATACGCAATCCGCATAATCTTTCTGGTCATCACGCTTTCTCGTAGTCGCAAACATAACTTTGTTAGGGGAGACGACCCTAACCATACAGCTCTATCGCACGATCTTAGAGTGAGAATAATGGAAACCAATCCTAAATGTCCTGCAGCATCCAGATTATAGATGTGGTGCACAACACATCGATAATCAAGACTACTGAACCGCGATGTAGACACTTTTCCGAGGACTAATCTGCTCGATACCACTTTTGTCACGACCCGACCGGGCGCGGTCGTGCCCTACGGGCACCCGTTCGGTATACATCGAGAATAGCGGCGGAACATACACAACATAAACACGTGTGTAAATAAAAGCGTCATAGGCTAGCCGTCGGCCGCTTCCATAATATAAACATAATCAAAGTACAACTCGGTTCTAACGACCACATATGTGAATACTGCACCTCTAGGAATAACAATCGAACAATCTGTGGCGGGACGGGGCCCGCCATACCACGAATATACATGAATCTACTACCTCAGGGAAACCGTACCAAGAGATAAGCCTCCGGAGCAAATGGAGCTTTTCTCAAAACTGAACCGAGATCCTAGGAGCAAGGATCACCAACCTGGGTACCTAAAACCTGCGGGCATGAACGCAGCCCCCCGAAGAAGTCGATAACAACAGTGCAGAATATGGAAGCGAAATAACGTCTGATAAGCAGACCGTAATCGTACAAAAGAATGACAGGACAAGTATAAAAGTACATACGGATCCTGCCGTGTCATTACCACTTATGAACTTAATTTCACATCAATATCTTTTCTCATTTTCAATAAAGGTTATAGCCACATTCTTACGCACATGATTAGGAAAAATCATTAAGTTCATTTCTATATAACTTACTTGTCTTTCATAAGTATAATCCGGCCCTTTAAGGAGGGGCGCCTGTACTACCCGGCCCAATCTGGGACGCGATCAAGGTCACATAGTCTACCCATACAGATATACTGCCCGGCCCATTTCTGGGACGATAATATCATATAGTCTGCCCATAAAGGTATACTGTCCGGCCCATTCCTGGGTCGATAATGTCATATAGTGCGCCCGTAAGGTATCTTGCGGCCCATTCTGGGTCGATAATGTCTTATAGTCCGCCCATAAAGGTATCTTGTCCGCCCATTCTCGGTCGATAATGTCATATAGTGCGCGTAAGGTATCGCCGGCCCATTCTGGGTCGATAATGTCATATAGTGCGCGTAAGGTATCTTTGCGGCCCATTCCTGGTCGATAATGTCATATAGTCTGCGTAAGGTATCTTGCCCGGCCCATTCTGGTCGATAATGTCATATAGTCCGCGTAAGGTATCGCGGCCCATTCCTGGGTCGATAATGTCATATAGTACCCGGGAATTTAACCCAACGTACTACGCACCTCTACTCCTTTAGAAAGGCTCTTTTTCAATTAAAACTTTCCAGATACTAACAACTATAGTATCAAGTCCTATCCACCTTTCAAGACAAGTCACAATATTTTTTTAGAACTACAATTACCGGCTTCTAAATTAAGTGACCCTTACTTAAAAGCTTTAAGCAAGTGATACCTTTAAATCACATTGCCCTTCCTTAATACAAGTTAATTCTTTGATTACTTTATTAGAGAAAACCATTCTCTTAACTTTCCATAAAGTCGTTATAACCAACTTCCCATAAAGTCGTTATAACCCTTTATGGTTTTAGACAAAACTCTTTTCTTTTATAACCAAGAGACTTCTACTTTTAAAAACCAAGTATTGTATACTTTCAAATCAATTCTCTTAACTTTCAAAAATACAATTAGTCTCTTAACCTTTAGAACTCAAGTGACTCCTTTTATTATACAACCTTAGGCAATTGATGCCTTAAAATCAAGTTCCCTTTTTTGCTAAAAAACAAGTCATTTATCTTTCCATAAAGCAAATATAACCAACTCCCCATAAAGTCGTTATATTCACTTTATGCCTTAGCTAAAATACAATTTCCTATCCAAGGGACTTATACGTTTAAAACGAAACAAGTATCCAATACTTTAAAACTCTTCAAGTCCCTTAACTTTAATAAAACATTAGACATCCTTAATACCCTCAAAGAAGTGAGTTAATCTCCTAACTCACCCGACTTGGCTATTCATAAAACTAGTAAAGGATATCAAGGTCTTGTACGTCTACCGTACTACATACGTGCAACTAGTCATGCTCAAAAGATAGGAAAAGTTCTACATAAAGTAAATCACACAACTACCTCTTAACTTCTAAGAGTAGAAGGAAACATGAAACGATACCACAAGTATATTCCATACATAGAATCATGCCAAAGGAAGGAAGAGGTTCACATACCTCGCGACGATTATCGACAAGTAGCAAAATGCTCCAAAGTACTTCAACCTTGATAGCTAATCCATCCTTCAAGTAGGATACGCTATACTAAGTACTTCCATCTATAATGGTCACAATACGCCCATTAACCTCTTACTTCAAACGTAGGATATTCTAAGTGCTAAGTCACTAAATTCTACGGAAAATCGGACAGCACCTCCTTTGTTTTTACTTACTTTGCCACCTTTTTCAAGGCCGAATACAATAACCAAACACGCCACATTTAAGGCCCAATCAATGCAATCAACAATAGGGGATTACATGCCTACTAGACGTGTAAAATTCCGCCCCACAAACGATATCAAAATAATACAACTTACTAGGCCAATTCGGCTAACTTGAAGTACTACAACATCAATTCTTATCCAATTTCCATTCAATCCAAGTTATTAGCCTAACATGATATCAAGTCGCAAACGAGTATAACTACTATAATCTCCAAGTAATTAACATGCGACGATTTAAATAAACGACCAAATTGTAATCCAATCTTCAAGTGGTTTGTATAACATTTCGGATTCTCAAGGCTACAATCAATCCATAATCCTTATAAACTTCAACACATATACTTCATGCTAGCAACAAGCAAAGCTAACAACAATATAAATAATCTTGTAACACTTTCAAGGAAGAAGATTATACCTCAACGAATCTCAATCCAATCTTCAAATCCGAAGTCGCTCCTTAGCAACTTAGAGCCTCTTCAAGACCTTTCAATCCGCTAGTTGAGACCCTTAGAACAACACCAACAAAGTTTCTTCAAATTCCAACTTCAAAGTTGAAAGACCCCCTTAGGTTATCGCCTTGCGACTAACCCGAAAACTATCTTTTTCCGAGATTTTTCTATTGAAATATGCTTACAATACCCTTAGGTACCTTGGTTTAAAGTGGGGAGACTATTGGACAAAAATTGAGAATTTTTCCTTCAAACCCTAGCCCTTGGCCGAGAGCTCCCTCACGTTTTCATCAAGTTTTCTTGAAAAAAATGCTAAGTGTTAAGCCTTGCCTTGCACTAGTAAGCTTATAAAAATAAAAGGAGGGTCAAGATTAGAACAAATGGGTGGTTCGGATGAGTTTCACATGGATCTTGCCCAAGTGGCCCTTGGACTTTTAGTCAACTATGTCAAGCTAAGTCATTTGCAAGACTTGGTCATCTCACTAATGGTCAAATGACCCTTTTGCCCATGGTAATTTCGTCCAAGACACTAAGGGGGGGTGACACGTGTCTCCTCTCATTCGTCGCAATATTTCGTTTTCCGTCAATTTCATAATTCCGATAAATTTTTACTCGTCTCTAATCTTAACATCTTTTTGTTCTCACGAACGTT